>JAUALY010000002.1:25460201-26879701 GCA_030819805.1 Penstemon newberryi var. newberryi
AATGTGCATAACATCAAGATTGTGGCGAACTAGATTGTCTTTCCAATAAGGCAACTCCCAAAATATACTTTGTTTGGTCCAGTGATGTGTTTTTCCATAGCCTGGTAAGTTAGCATGCTTTGGAGGCAAGTCGGCTATTTTCGGAAGATCCCTCACTCTCTCCCACTCTTCATAGCCAGTTACTCTTGAAGGTGGAAGTGACCTTTCAACCTTACCTTTTTTGAAGAAATTTCGACTTCTCCTAAATGGGTGATTCTCTGGCAAATACCGACGATGACAATCAAACCACGACACCTTTCCACCGTGCTTGAGGCTGAAGACTTTTGTGTTTTCCATACATATGGGACATGCTAATTTGCCTGAAGTGCTCCAACCTGATAGCATACCATAAGCAGGAAAGTCATTGATAGTCCACATAAGCGCAGCTCTTAACTGAAAGTTTTGTTTCATCGATATATCGTATGTTTCCACTCCTACTCCCCATAGTTCATTCAATTCATCGATCAAAGGCCTAAGGTACACATCAATTCTGGCCTTGGGATTATGTGGTCCGGGAATTAGGCAAGTTAGAAACATATATGGCCGAGTCATACACATTTCAGGAGGTAAGTTATAAGGCGTCACAATAACTGGCCAACAAGAATATGGTTGGGCGTTATTACTGAACGGGTTAAACCCATCTGCACATAAGCCGAGTCTAACATTTCTTGGTTCTGCAGCAAACTCCTGATGAGTATTGTCAAAATTCTTCCAAGCTAACCCATCAGATGGATGACAGAGAACTCCTTCCTCTCTTCTATTTTCTGAGTGCCACCTCATGTGAGAAGCTGATTGCGGAGATGCAAATAATCGTTTAAGTCTAGGAATTAAGGGTAAGTAGTGCATTCTTTTGTGAGGAATTGGTTTTCTACTTCTCTTATCGCGACCCGACCTAGTACTCTTGAAACGTTCAAAGTGACAGAATTTGCATTCAGTCAGGTGGACATCTTCCTTGTAATATATCATACACCCATTTTTACAACAATCGATTTTTCGGGATGTTAATCCAAGCTTTGCCACCAACTTCTTTGCTTTGTAGAAATTATCAGGAGCTAAATTCTCTTGAGGCAACAATGACTTAAGTATCGAACAATTTCGATCAAAACACCCTTGTGCCATGTTGTAGTCGGATTTTAATGACATTAATTGAAGAGCCAATGACAACTCGGATTGAGTGTTACAACCTTCGTACACAGGTCGTTGAGCACTTTCTAATACTTTGTAGAATTCTTGAGCTTCTTCGTTTGGAGGGCTATTTGCATAGACAGTATCCCCGATGTTGCAGTTGAAGGCACCACCTCTCATGGCATCATATACAATATCTTCGTATCTGTTGTCCTCCTCGTCATGGATAAATTGATCACTACTCGAAGGTCCAACATTAATGTTTGGTGGTGTTGGCTCAACCTCTCCATGACTTACCCAATACCAGTAATCAGCCACAAACCCATATCTAAATAAATGTACTTGGACTTGCGCAAAAGACGCATATTTCATATTTTCGCATTTCCGACAAGGACACCGAAGTACTCCATTTCCTATATATTCGGGTTGTGATCTTGCAAAGTCAAGGAATTGGTTAACCCCATATAACCACTCGGGGTTGAAGTCATTTCCAACCTTTCGATTGTACATCCAACTACGTTGAATCTGAATATTCATCTAGCTTCTACATTTTTTGTACAATTTAATTAAATTAGTTAATACATTATATTTTTATATATAGCCTTATTTTAACACATTAATGTAACATTTATAACTTTTAACGCATTTCAAAAAGTATGCAATATCACTTATCAATCTGTAATATGTTTCTTTCTTTGTAATTTGGTTGTAATTAGAAGGAACAAAAAGCGCAAACATGCCCAAAGTCATTTTTACCAAAGTTTTCTTTCATGTCAAAAAGACACAATAATAAACTGAGATTGGAGAGGTACGTATAGCAATTAATTATAATCTTGTAAATAATCCTGCATTCTTAGAACCACACATATTATAAGTACCAATTCATTTTAACCAAGTTAGGCTACCATCAAGTAATTATGAGCCCACCTACTACAATTATTTACTTAAAAATCATATTTAAAGGCAATCAACCATACTAGTATTATTTACATTATACAAAAAAACTTTATATCATTACAAATCTATAAAAGACCCTACATATCATACCCAAAACAAAATTTAAAACTGACACAGACATCATCAGATCTTTCCAGTCAATGATCTCCACAGTATACCATTTTCTGCACTCAAGTATTCTCTCAAGAATTCTAATTACTTCTTTCTCCTAATTCTAGACTTAAAACACGTCCATACCCCAATATGGTTAAACAGCAACATAAAAATGCTCAAAATTGTTGGGCAAGAAACCAGGTGGCATAACAATTTAATGAAAATCTCTATAATTCTCAAGGTAGTTAGCTTCTTATTACAATTTTAATAACTGCCGAGTCATTTTCTAAGAATCCCAACTAGTCATTTTCTCAACATTTAACAAATCAAATAATGAAGTTTCCCCCCACCATATGTCTTCAAACTAAACAAAACCCATATACCATAAATATTAAAAATTGCACAAAAATTAAAACAAGTAAAATTCCATAAAAAGCAAGAAACTAATTAAGAGAGTTTAATTAATCCTCACCTTCAAGGCTGTAGCAGGTTGTTGGGCACTTGGGCTGAAGATTCTTGCTGTGGCCGCGGCATACAAGGCTGTGGCGGCGGTGGCGGCTGTGGCAGTGGAGAGGAGCAGCGGGCGGCTGTGGCAGTGGCAGTGGAGAGGAGCAGCGGGCGGCTGTGGCAGTGGAGAGGAGCAGCGGGCGGCTGTGGCAGTGGAGAGGAGCAGCGGGTTGAGAGGGAGAGGGAGAGGGAGAGAGGGGAAGTGGGCAGTGGCGGTGGTGGCAGTGTAGAGGAGCGGCAGGTTGAGAGGGAGAGAGGGGAAGTGGGTTGTGGCGGCGGTGGCAGGGGAGAGGAGCGGCTGCGTACGGGCTCTGCTTGTGGTGGCGGGTTCGACGGGGTGGGAGAGATTGTCCTTGTGGTGGAGGCTTGAGAGGGAGAGGGAGAGAGGGGACGTGGTTGTGGCGGCGTGGCAGGGTTGTGGCGGCGGTGGCAGTGAAGAGGACCAGCGGCGGCGGTGGGGTTATTAGCTAGGAAGAAGAAATATGTGGGAGGGAAATGAAGGAGGGCTGAAATTAGGGTTATGATTGAGAGATTTCCGACGGGTATTTCCAACGGGTACTAACCCGTAGGAAATTTAAATTTTTTTTTTTTTTTTTAGAAAAATTAATTTATAGATTATTATTTAACATTTTTATAATTAAAATTATTATATTTCCTTATTCAAATTAATTTATAAATTAGTATTCATTATTTTTATAATTAAAATTGTGATATTAAAAATACGAAAAATATTGTATTCAATAGTTGAAAAACGGATAAAATTATTGGCATTGGGGCGCATTGGGGTCATGTAAATTGAGGCTATTCGAAATCAGATTGATCGATTCTCGATTTAGAGGTCTAATTGACCAAAGTCAACACTCTTGACCTCGGGGTTATGTACATTGAGGTTATTCGAAATCAGATTGATGGATTCTCGATTTAGAGGTCTAATTGACAAAAGTCAACACTCTTGACCTCGGGGTTATGTACATTAGGGTTATTCGAAATCAGATTGATCGATTCTCGATTTAGAGGTCTAATTGACCAAAGTCAACACTCTTGACCTCGAGGTTATGTACATTGAGGTTATTCGAAATCAGATTGATCGATTCTCGATTTAGAGGTCTAATTGACCAAAGTCAACACTCTTGACCTCGGGGTTATGTACATTGAGGTTATTCGAAATCAGATCGATCGATTCTCAATTTGTAACGTTAATTGACCAAAGTCAAAATTATTGACCTCGGGGTTATGTACATTGAGGTTATTCGAAATCAGGTCGATCGATTCTCAATTTGTAACGTTAATTGACCAAAGTCAAAATTATTGACCTCGGGTTTATGTACATTGAGGTTATTCGAAATCAGATCGATCGATTCTCAATTTGTAACGTTAATTGACCAAAGTCAAAATTATTGGCATCGGGGTTATGTACATTGAGGTTATGCGAAATCAGATTTTTAGAGATCTAATTGACTAAAGTCAACACTGTTGACCTCGAGATTATGTACATTGATGTTATTCGAAATCATATCGATCGATTCTCAATTTGTAACGTTAATTGACCAAAGTCAAAATTATTGACCTCGGGGTTATGTACATTGAGGTTATTCGAAATCAGGTCAATCGATTCTCAATTTGTAACGTTAATTGACCAAAGTCAAAATTATTGACCTCGGGGTTATGTACATTGAGGTTATTCGAAATCAGATCGATCGATTCTCAATTTGTAACGTTAATTGACCAAAGTCAAAATTATTGGCCTCGGGGTTATGTACATTGAGGTTATACGAAATCAGATTGATTGATTCTCGATTTAGAGGTCTAATTGACTAAAATCAACACTGTTGACATCGGGGTTAAGTACATTGAGGTTATTAAAAATGAGATCAATCTATTCTCAATTTGGAGGTCTAATTAACAAAAGTCAACACTTTTGACCTCGTAGTTATGTACATTGAGATTATTCGAAATCAGATCGATCGATTATCAATATGTAACGTTATTGACCAAAGTCAAAATTATATATTGACGCTATAGGAAAGATATATAGTTCGTCAAGAAAGTAATTAAAAATTTCTTTTTATTAAAATTTATATTTATTTTATTTAATTTTCCAACGGGCTAAACCCGTTGGAAATGAATTATTACTTTCCGACGGGTAACCCGTCGGAAAACTGGTATATTACTTTTCCTTTATTTTATTAACTTTCCGACGGGTTATCCCGTTGGAAATTTTTTATTTTGTTTTTTCATTTATTTTTTTTAATTTTCCAACGGGTTTAACCCTAAACTGGAAAAAAAGGTTATCCAAATCTTAGAGCGCTCTAAGATTTGGATAACCTTTTTTTCCAGTTCTGTGATAAGTTCGTAGCTGAGTTCTGTTTGCACGATTTTGTTCACTGATCTTCTGTAAATCAAATGAGTGTTAAAATATATAGTACACATATTTCTAAAACTTTAAACTATGGTCGAGGAATAAAATTTATACCCGTGCATGTGGATCATTACTCCATATATTGACTAATTGTTCCCATTGAATCTTATCCATCCTAGGAGGACAATGAGCTAACCGCTCCTTATCAGTCTTATATATGTAGTAGTGACAACTTTTCAATTCTGTTTTCCACTCCCTCCATGCCTTGCCCATCTTTTTGAAAAAAATATCTTTAAAAGTCTCCACAAGAGTGAAGTTTTCCTACAAAACAACATCCATATTTAGTTAAAAATATAGGTAGATATTAACCCCTATTTACTATTTAATACTGAAATTCGAATATACCTTAAAATTTAACCACACAGCCTCCTTGGTAGATTGGTCAATTTGTCTCCAATCTCTGGTAGTCACGGGAAATTTCTTAATATCTCTTGCTACTCGACCTATTTGATGGGCCAGTTTTGTTGCATTTGCTCCAATGGGTTGGCTGAGTTCATTAAACTCAACTTTTACCTTGATAGCATTCCATGATTTGGGCAAACTTGTAGGACCTCGACCCGTTTTTTTTTTCCCTTGACTAGTTTCTGGTTTCAAGAGACAATAAAATTATTATTTAAAGCAAGAATTAAACAAAGTTGATATATAACATACAGATTCTCCTATATAATTTATATACCTGGTGGTGTAGATGAAACATCATCATAATCAGATTCTGGACTGGCAACATTAGGACTCGGGATATAGGAATGAGAAGATGATGGGTTCCGATCATGCGTACGAGGATAACTTTGATGATATTGATGAGAATACGAATGATACATATTTGGTGGCTCAGAAACAGTTGAAGATGGATGAACTCCCCGGGATGATTGTGGTCTAGACGGATGGTGAGGTGGGATATTTGGAAATTCACCCAAAGGACTAGGACCTGGATGACCATAACGACTAGGCCCTGGATGACCATAACGACTAGGCCCTGAATGACCATAAAGACTAGGCCCTAGATGTCTATGTGAGCCAATTTGCATCCTGTTTGGCACCTACAGAATGGATTATGTAAAGAAATGAATATATATATTTTGAAGCCAAATTTGTCATAATATGAGAAACTTAAAATTGGCCCACCTGCTCGATGTCTCTCTCAATTGGCCCACCAGCTTTGTTGAGGTCAGAGTTGCTCATTCTATTGGAGTTATGTGACATCGGAAAAAAACTTTGTTGTTTGAAAGACGGACAAGGTACTTCTCCTAGTGATGACTTCGACTTTAGCTTTTCGTGAGACATCTGCAAAGAACAACAAAAAACTAAGGAGTAACATGGCACATGTTAATTTCATTTCTAGTTTACATGTTAATAAAAATTTAATGGAAATAGCACATAAACATCGCACTAACAGATAAAAAAAATGATAAATTTAATGAAAATGATATCAAATTTTATTAAAGTTGAGGTCACATCATCATCACTATAGTTCTCATCTTCTTCACTGCCATTTTCAATTCTATCTTCATCGAAGTAGTTATCTATCTCATTCTCATTGATTTCTTCAACATTATGTTCATTGGATGCATTAACTATAATTCCTTCCATGTCCGTCCTTATCCATGTCTCATCTTCATCAAGGTTCGAGGTGGCATCATTCAAAGATTGCTCTTCATTGACATCCTCCATGTCATATGAGCGCATATCAACCAAGTCTCGAGGTATCATCCTCATAGCAACATGCCAATCTTGTTCAATGGGATCTTGCACATACCAAACTTGTTGAGCTTGAGAAGCTAAGATAAACGGTTCATCGGATTCTCGATTTTGCTTGTATAACAAATGGTTGAAATTCACGAGAGTGCATTTAAACTTATCCTCTTTTATTCCAACATTAGTGTCGGCCCAATCACACTTAAATAGGACATATTTAATTTCATAGGAGTAATGCAACTCAATGATATCAGTCAAAATGCCATAGAAGTTTATAACACTAGATATTGGCCTCTTATCTTTTCTACTAGAGAAACTTTCAGAAACGGCACTCAACAAAATCCCACTATTTTGAGTTTTTCTTCCCCTCTCACGCTCCTTAGTGTGAAACCTCAAACCATTTATAATATACCCGGAGTATCTCTTAGCCCATTTATCGGGTCCCCTAGCCAAGCACTTTACTTGTTCAATCAAGTGATCATCTTCAAAATCTCTCTCCAAAGTTTTACCCTATTGCATAATGACACTCATTATTAAGGTAAAAGATAAGAATATGGTAAAAGTTAAAAAAAAACAAAGGACACTCACATATTCTTTAAGCCATAAGTAAAATGTTGCATTATGTATCTTCTGTTTTTCATATATATTAACCCGAGGTCTCTCCTTATCCAAAACCTTAAGGTGCTTCCTGAAAATACATAATGAAAATTTTATTTTCATATTTAAGTTATACATACTAATATTTCATAAATCATATGAAAACTTACTCGCGAAGTGATGCAAGCATATCAGAGTTTCCAAGAACATAACGATGTGCTTGAATCCACGATATCTCATCCATGTAGACTACATTAGTTCCTCCGACAACTCGACCTTCTCCTTTGCAAATATTCTCGTATCCTTCATAATTTCTCTTAGCACGATCACTTCTCAACTCAAAATCATGCAAATATCTTGAACAAAAGGTCATGCACTCTTCAACCAAGTATCCTTCGGCAATTGAACCTTCTGGACGACTTTTTGTACGCACATAGTTTTTTATAATAGACAAGTACCTAAAAGCATTAAAACATACGTTAAATACAAGACTAGGACATTTAAGGGTATATGTGAGCAAATATTCCAGTATATCATACCTTTCTATGGAAAACATGGTGCGATACTGAGCCGGCCCACCTATCTTAGCTTCCTCGGCTAGATGTACCACTAAATGCTCCATAATATCAAAAAATGACGGAGGGAAAATTTTTTCAAGATGACAAAGAGTCAATGCAATACTGTCTTCGAGTGCTTCAAAATCACTAGCACGACTTATCTTTGAGTACAATCGCCTAAAATTGTTGCCTAACTCAATCAAAACTTTGCTCACATTCTCAGGTAAAAGTTTTCTCACAGCTATAGGCAAGAGCAACTCCATCATTATATGACTGTCATGGCTTTTAAGTCCTATGAGATCGCATCCTTTTTTTCTCACGCATCTTGAAATATTCGACGCACATCCATCCGGCATTTTGACATCCTGTAGGATTTTGCAGAATATATCTTTGTCTTTTTTACTCATAGTAAAACATGCCGGAGGCAAATATGTCCTCCCATCAGCACGTGGTTGTGGATGAAGTGCCTTTCTGATTCCCATATTTTGAAGGTCGAGACGAGCATTCAAGTTATCTTTTGATTTTCCTCTCACACCTAAGATTGTCCATAAGATGTTGTTGCAAACATTTTTTTCAATGTGCATGATATCAAGATTGTGGCGAATCAGATTGTCTTTCCAATAGGGCAAATCAAAGAAGATGCTCTTCTTTTTCCAATTATGTTGTCCCGAGATAAGAACACTACGTTTCCTTTTCTTGGTTGCCTTACCATACTCAGTAGTCACTCCATTCACCTCATTAAGCAAATCATCGCCGTACAAACGAGTTGGTCTCTGACCATATTCGACACTCCCATCGAATGATCTGAAATCATCCCTGAACTTGTGATTTTCATCCAAAAATCTACGGTGACCCCTAAAACTATATTTCTTGCCATGCTTCAACCATTTAGAGTGGGTATTCACCCCACAACAAGGACAACCAAACTTAGTTTTTTCATTCCATCCAGACACGTTGCCAAGACCGGGAAGATCAGAAATTGTCCACATTAGTGCAGCACGCATAGTAAACATTTCCTTATGAGAAACATCATATGTAGACAACCCTGGGTCCCACAAATCATTCAACTCTTCAATGAGAGGTTGTAAATAGATGTCAATGTCATTCCCAGGGGCACGAGGACCATCTATAAGTAAACATAGCATAAAATTAGACGGTTGCATGCACATCCCAGGTGGCAGATTGTAAGGGATTAAAATCACAGGCCAAGTGCTATGAGAAACACTCATATTCTTGAATGGATTAAATCCATCGGTTGCTAGTCCTAATCTAATTACGGCTATCATTAGCAAACAAAGGATGTTTTTGATCGAATGTTTTCCATGCAATGGAATCTGCCGGATGTCGTAGTACTCCATCATCTACACGACCCACTACATGCCAACTCATGAATGGTGATGTCTCAGAACACATGAACATCCTTTGAAGTCGTGGCTTTAAAGGAAAATATCTAACGACCTTTGCAGGAATCTTTTTGTGTTCACCACCATCATCGAATGATTGATTAGCACAAGTTTTATACCTTGATGTTGAACACTTAATACATTTTGTCTCATTTGCAGTCTCCTTCCAATATAACATGCAATCATTAGGGCATGCGTGGATTTTCTTATACTCAAGACCTAAGCCCTTTATAATCTTCCATGCTTCACGATAAGAGCTTGGGAATGCATCGATCAACGAAAATGTTTCTTTCAAAATTTCTAGTAACGCAGAAAATGAATTGTTGCTCCAACGATATGTGGACTTGATTTGAAGCAATCTGAGTATGAAGGACAATAATGACTTCTCACAACCAGGATATAACTTTCGACTAGCATCTTGCAACAACTTATAGAAATTTCTAGTTTCTTTGTCAAGCTCTATTTTTTCAGCTTCATCAAAGAATGGTGCAATATTAGGATTGTCCTCTGGAATACCGAAGGCCTCGTGAGCCATCCCTTCCAAGTCATCTCCTTCGTATCCTTCCTCTCCTTCATCTTCTTCTTCATATAAATTCAAATTACTCGAATAGGAAGATTCTTCTCCATGATATACCCAACTTGAATAAGTCTTGAGAAACCCATGCATCATTATATGTTCATAAACACTTTTCCTACTTTTGTAAATAAAATTTCGACAACGATTGCATGGACAATTAATCTCCTCACCCCTCCTCTTAGTAGTGTACGCATATTCAAGGAAAGCTTCAACTCCTTTTTTGTAATCAGGATGCAAGCGATTTCTAATATTAATCCAACTTCTATCCATTGAAATATCGAAAGAGGACAAACTTATCAAGTACAAATTGAACTATAGAAGGGCAGCTTGTTTCTCATAAAATGAATTCAGGAGTTTGCACCTGAAAAGGCTGGATTCTCTATTTCTCGCAATCGTATGCAACAATTCGCAGTCAAGGACAAAAGAAGTTACATAAAGTTGTTTTAATCTGCACTCATATGGTATATGTTATTAAAACCAATGGATAGAAGTATAATGTAAGATTAAATGCTTCAAAATTCATGAAATTTCTAAAACAGGAGCAAATCTCACTCACATTTCTTAATAGTGAAATAATAAAGCCAAAGTCATGTGAAGTATTATTATTAGCTTTAACAGATCATATTCCCTTCAACACACAGTCTCACACTCCAATAAAATGCATGAATCACAAGTTTAAATTATTTCCAAAGAAACAACGAAAACATGCATTTACTTGGTGTATATGTATATGCATAAATAAGCAACCAAAGTAAAATTACATATAAAGTAAAATAACCCAAAAATGAATAAAATGAGCTATGGAAAAAATCATAAACAAAGGAAATAATAGATTAGCCAATGGTCTCCACTTACTAAGCAAATGCAATGTAATTGTCATAAATATAACTATGAAAATATTTTCCTTTGTTTTGCTTTGATTTGCTTTGCTTCTCTGTACATTAACTATGAAAATTTATACATTTTCCATTAAAGCCAAAAGCCTGTCAAAAAGGAGCCCACCTTGTTGAAAAACATAACAATTTCCCAATTCTAAAATTGGCCTTTCTCCTGTATAATATGCTCAATGAAGTCGCAAAGCTATTTTCTCAATGCAATAGTCTCACAATCAATATTATATAATCATCTTACTTTGGCTTTACAAATCAAAAGAGAAAGCAGGGCAAGATTAACTCTTTATATTCTTATTATCTTATACTTGTTAGAAATAAGCATACTCCATCAAGATTTGGAAAATGATATATGCACGAAAGTCGGTGCCGGTAGGGCTGATTATCCTCAATCTTCTAAATTCAGTAAGTTCATCACAAGAACACACAAGAATGCAGAATATTCACCAGAGAAATAAACACAATATTCATGAGGTAATGTGTAAACTAAAGTTTTTCAATTAAATAATCCGACTAATACATACAGTCATACTACATTTCAAGAACAATCTTCTGCTAGTTTTGATTTCAGTGTTCTAATGAAGAAAACCAACTTTTGTGTTTTGTTTCAGATCACTCCTCAACTGTCATTTCAGATCAAACTACATGGATTCATATTATGGGCTTCAGTTGGTTTCCTAATGCCAATTTCTATAGTTATAAAAAGGATGTCAAATAGAGAAGAATCCAGCACAAGGCTAAAAATCATATTCTACATTCATGCTATCACACAGGCACGTCGATTTTCTTCCCTCTTGTCAAACTTATTTCAATTTTAAAAGGCTCTAACATAAATCAAACCTTAATTTTTCTTATCTCTGCATGATAAGCATTATGCACAGTGCCACACATTGGTATCATTGCAACTTGGAACTTTGTCAGCTAAATAATATACCCCACAATCAAGATTTAGCAGCTGGAAATAAATTAATTAATTAATGAATGATTATAGGTTGAACTAATTATTATGAACACTAATAGGGAAAGAAATAAAACATCATGAAGTTAGGTGTTAAAAGAAATCTCACATGATAAATAAGCTACAATATTTCTTTTAAGTTTTAACCCCAAACCCAAATCACAAAAAATATTGTTACCATGTAAGCCTCATTTCATGAATATTTTTAAATGCGAAAACAACACGACTCATCCTCTAAAAGACAAAGCCATATAATGTAATTACTAAAAGATCAAAGTGGACTGACTTTGACTTAATTATGAAGTGGTAGACTTAAATTTTTTTGTCAAAGAAAGCTGCAGGAATTCTCATTCTCATCCACCCCACTCCACATAAGCTCAATACTGTCCCATTTCTTCTTTATCCTCTATGCATTCACTTACTTCTATAAATATGCTTTAAGAGAAAGGGTCTATTATCTTATCTCATACCTGCATTTGCTAAATCATTCAAAAACAAAGATTCACATCTTGAATATACTGTTAAGTATATATAATACCAATTGATTGCAAAACGAGACAATCTCCAATTAAAACAACACTAATTTTACATCAGATCGAACATCAAAACATAATACAAAATGATTTGCACTGCACATTCACTTCCACTATGATCACTGGCAACATTTATTATCTATAATCCAGCACCTAAAGAGATATTTACCTAAAGAGATATACACCTAAAGAGATATAATCCTGCACCTAAACAGTTCGTATTTACCAATTAGTTGTTGAATTGTGATGATACAAATTTTTAGAAGAGATAGATAGGAGATGAAATTTTGATACTATAGTTCTGCGAATGAGCAACCGGATTTCGGACAGACTCGGAGAGGAAGGAACAAACCTTGGGGGAAATGGATCCTGAAACAACAGCCTCTGATTTCTATCGTACTCCTTGACAAAGGTAAAGTAACATCAACATCAGTAGAAGGAGGCGTGGCGACGTGCCTGGCGTTGGTGGCGGACGAGACGGCGGCGGTGCCTGGCGTTGGTGGCGGACGAGACGGCGGCGGTGCCTGGCGTTGGTGGCAGACGAGACGGCGGCGGTGGGTGATGTAGCTATGTGGTTAAACCCTTGGTATTTTTCTAAAACCCGTAAAAGGGCTGAACAAAATAATAAAAGAGAAAAAAAATAAATGAGAATTGAAAACAAGAAGTTAAAACGTGTTTCAATTTAAAAAAAAAAAAAAAGAACATTCAGCACTTTCTAAGGGTACAACTTGAAATGCGCCGGGTACCATGAAACTATACCCGGCGCTTTAAAACCATTGAAAATGCGCCGGGAAATTGAAAATATTCCCGGCGCATTAAAAGCACCGGGAATGAGAAAAAAAGCGCCGGGTATAACATTTATTCCCGGCGGTTAAAAAAGCACCGGGAATTAGTGCCGGGAAAACCATAAATTGTTGTAGTGTGGCACTTTGCATTATAGTATGTGTTTTGGTGAAAAAATTCATTGGTAGAAGGGTAGAATAGTCCTATTCGATTTTTTTTGGCACTTTGCACCCTGACAATATAGATTATGCATCTTGAAAATATAGAATATTGCCATTTTTTACACCCTAAAATTATAAAATATTGGCGCTTTTCACCCCGATTTAAAGTAAAGACGGTCAATAAGCTCATCAACTGTAACAAGCTAAGTGCATTAAATGCGGCTGACATAAAGTAGATATTCGTACAACATAGTGTACATCGAACAGTCTGCAAAAGTTGCCGTAGAAATGAAGACTGTTGCTCATGATTAAAATGTAATTTTGCCTATCTTCAACGGGCAGAATTTCAAATTCACAAGTATAAATAGACCAGAGACTGAAGATTGAAAAGAGACTTGCACATTTCAAGATCACATCTTTAGAGCAAGAATCCATCAATTGAATCGTTTCATCACAGGCGAAGTCATCTGTTGACGAAGCTTTTTGTTGAAGAACAAGATCAAACTCTTGTCTGTCTGAGTGACATTCAACTGAGAATTTGAAGGAGTTTATATCCATCTTTGTGAGTGATATAACGTCGTATAGGTCTTCTGAGTGATTTCCTATATTAAAAGAGCAAGGTTAATCTGAGTGATTTTCCGAGAGTGAACTGTGTGTTCTTACTTAAGGCTTATCATTTGTTGTAAAGCTTAAGTGTTCTTTAGCTGAGTGCTTTAGAGTAGGTTTTTCTTTGTGATCTACCTGGGAACTGAGTGTTCGACTTGAGACTTGTCATACGTTGTGAAAGCTCAAGTACTAGTTACTTTGTGTTTCTAAATCTGTGTGATTTAGAAGAGTGGACTAAGGGGACTTGTTCCTGCAGAATCACTATAAAATTCCTTGTGTTATTTACTTTACTTGTCTTGCATTGGATATTTCCTAAGATAAGTAAATACTTTAAAATAAGAGTCTTTTAAATTGAGGAATTTATAACTTTGGGTAAAACATTTTTTGTGATTTAAAGTTTAAATTAAATTGAAAACATTGTTTGAAAATACACATACATATCCGCTGCATCATTGTTTGAAACTCTAACTATATAAGCTTGATAAACTAAATCAACTAAGTAGTCTACTCTGCTGATCGGCCTAGTGCAAAATCAGCTTAGTCATCTTACCCTTCTGATAAGCGAACTCGTCCTATAGAAAAAGAGAGATTTTTTTTTAAGGTTCAGAGGTCTATTCCCCCCCCCCCCCCCCCCCCCTAACCCCCCCCCCCTCTATACCTCATTGTAACCACTTTCTGACCAACACCCCATAAGTATTCGGATTGGCAATTTTACCTCGTAAATCACTAAATTAAAGCCAAAAATAGGACTTTTTCGGTCCAATCCAATTACGAGAGTGAACTTCACCTGTTGGTCAATGAATTTTAATCGAAGGATTTTGACCATTTTTTAAAGAAAAAAGAAAAAAAATATACACGTCATTCACACGACCTATGAAAATCTATTTTTTTGCCTTTTTGGAGGGGGTCCTGATCGATACTTTGGAACAAAAAATGATTATTTTATTGTTGTTCCTTGCATGGCCTTCTGTGATATGCATAATGGACACTTTTACCCATGGACCGACTTAAAGGGTTTTGGTTATGGGGGGGGGGGGGGGGGGGTGAGAGAGAATTTTTAATAGCAAACTCGATACATTTTCGATGTTGTGATAAAATGACAATTAAATAAAATAATATATAGTAACATTTTTTTATCTGGTCTTAATGTTCTTGAGACATTCATGAAATAAATATTTTTATCATAATATATGATGATTATAATCAAGATACTTTTAAATTATTAACATAAATTTTTTTTGCAGTGATACAATTACTTTTTAAGATACAAGTTTATATATTATACAACCATATATTAGAAACATAGTTGAAAATATTTTAAAATTCAAATGAAAATGACTAATTTGGGATTCGAACCTAGATTGTTGATTAATATAAGACTCCAACCACTAGGCTAATAAACTTTCATTATTAGAATAGACAATGATCTATATTAAAAATATTAAAATCAAGTTTGGGGGGGAGGGGGGGCGACTGCCCTCCCCAGCCGTAATAGCGGTCCGCCCCTGTTATTACCCCATTGTGAAAACGTAAAAAATAGAAGGAAGACAATATGTTTCTCTTACAAAAATACAGGAATATGTTGCTTTTTATTAATCAAAATAAGGATAAACGATATTTTAAGAATAACACATACATGAGATCATTTGCTATTAATTCAGAGTTAAATAGTGCTATCAGCGTAGTATATTAATAAAGTTTCTAATTAAGGAGTTAGAAAAGCATAAGTAGTTTGCATGTTCTACTTAGTCCGTTTTAGTACTCACTATTCACCTAACTTTCTGAAACAAACAACACTTTTTATTTCTTGAGAATTATATAATTTCTTGGTAATTGTGTCGCTCCCACACAAATCAGACAAATGAAAACTAAGGAAATCTCTAATAACTCACATAATCTCTAAAACATCTCACTAGAAAATCCATAAAATTGCATTTTTTGTCCTATAGAATAGTCTCTAGCTCTATCGTTAACAATTTTGGTCTCTCATAATTGTCTTAGCTTTTGCACATTGGTGCCACATGATGTGATATGATAGAAAGTATAAAATATTTTCAAACATTGAGACGAAAAAAGTTATTTATAAATTGCGAGGCTAAAAATATTAAAAGTGCAATTTTCATCCGTGTGCCAAAATTGTGAAAACTAATTTGATGGCATCAAAGTACTACTACAAGGTAAATATATATAATAAAAATAGGAAATTAACTAACCAAGAATCCGAACGATAATGTGAGATAATCGATAAGGATATTGGGACAACAGATAATTCCACATCTTCAATATGTCCAACAAAAATGCTAGTAAAAGAATTGATACCATAATTACACAAAATATTAATTTAAAACACAATTTTAGCACTCTAATTTTTTTGCATAGGGGGATAATCCCCTCCTTCGCCATTCACTAGCACCGTGGAAGGCGCCTCGTGGAGCAACCTTTGGTCATCTACTATGATTATTTGTGATCGTACGTTGGTATTTTGAGTTGCCAATAACGAATTGACGATAATGAAGAAGGCGAGCCATTGCTTTCCAACGCACACAATAGTCAATTTTTGAAAAATTGTAGCCTTTTTTCCTCAAATATGTTACTCTTTTTAAATGATGGAATTGCACTTTTCATATTAAACTTTCACCTACTTTATACATTTGGTACCATACTTTTTGAAAAACACATTTAAACCATAATTCACTCTCCTCGGCACATTTTTTTTCTCCATCTTCGTTACAAGGACAAATTTCTAGTTCTTTGTATGGCTGAAAAACTCTTGACGAAAGATTTCTAACGGTATAAATTTCAGTTCGTGAAACGCAATAAACAATTAGCATAGAATTAATAAAGTTTCGGGATATGAATAATCAAAATTAAATCATATGTCATAATCTACAAGGAATTATGCCACAATAATTTTCAGGTATGATATATAGCACATAAGCGCGCCATTTTGGTGACTTAACGGTTTTTTAATATAAAGCAGGTAAAAGTTTGATATGAAAAGTGTAATTCACTCTTTTTTAAATAGTTTAGGTAGTTTTTTTTTTGGTCGAAAGGAAACACAAATTACAGACTACAAAAAGGACTATCCACAGTCATCAACAAGCAAATCAACCAAACTTTCCGGTGGGATGTCCCAAATCTTCGTTCTCTCAGACTGCTCATAGCCCAATTTAGCTAGAGCATCAGCACACTTATTTCCATTTCGTAAGGTGTGTTTAAGAACACAAGTCCAAGGGTTCCGTAGAAGCCTCCTACAGTCCTCTATGATAGCGCCAAGTGCGTGAGTCTCCAAGTCCGTCTTCTTGATCAAATCAATCACAACTTGAGAATCGAGTTCTACTTCAAGTTTCTCTATCCTCCTTCCCCAAGCTAAAGTGAGCCCCATTCTAAGTGCCAGTAACTCTGCCTCAGTAATTGTGCAAGCTCCAAGGTTCATAGAAAAGCCGAAGCTCCAACCACCCATATTATCTCTAAGTAAACCTCCGGCTGCAGCTTTTCGTTCTTTTAAGAGAGCACTACCATCTGTATTGAGCTTCATCCAACCAGGTGGTGGTTCTTTCCATCTAGTATCTTCCTTGCCATTGTTCAGACTTCGTTTTTGTGTCGACAAAACTCCAGCCCAGTCCCTCGCCGTAGCTTTAATATTAGATAGAGTCACCATCGGACTTTCAGATTTCCCTTCAAACACGAATCTATTTCTCGTTTTCCATATTGCCCAAACTGAAGATATAAAAACCAAAGTCCACGGTATATCTGTTATTAAACTGTTGCGGAACATATCAGCGCAACTCTCACGAATCCAGTTGTTGGGGGAAGTTCGATGGAAAGCTAAGAGTTGAGTTGGATTAATAATCAAGTCCCAAACTCTAGCTGCTGAAGTGCAGTCGCGAAGAGCATGAATCTGCGTTTCGCTCGCTTCATTACATCTAGTACATGTATCCGTAGGTGTGAGATTCCTTGACTTTCTAAGGGAGTTCGTTACAAGGCTATTATGGCCATGCAACCAAAGAAAGCCTTTAATCTTTTGGGGACATTGTAGTTTCCAAATCCACTTCCAAAAGGACAATGGAGTTGAGTGAGGAGTGTTAAGAAGCTCCATATTGTCTTCATCAAGGCATCTATAAGCTGTCCGACACGTAAATTTTCCGCTCGGCGAAGCACCCCATATTTTCACATCATTACTTAGTGTATCCAACGGAATGGGAATCTTCAAAATCTGTTCTTGAACTGAAGTTGGGATATGTGTTGTTAACTTGCTAAGATCCCAGTCTCTTTGCTCGTTTATGATGTCTGAAACTCGAAGCACTGAATCTTCGCTTGATAGGTCTCCTTCGATGAGATCGCATAGCCGATCCATACTCATCCACCTGTCAAAAAATAGTGAAATGGTTGTACCATTTCCCACCCGCGATTTAACTTGGGATTCTATTGCTTTGAAACTACGCACAATACCTTTCCAATGGACTGAATCTGTTTGTTTCGTTGTATAAGCCAGTAGATCTGAATCGTTCAAGTATTTCTTCCAATAGATTTCCCCCCATATTGTATTTTCTCTCTTAAATGTTTTACATGCGACTTTCGCAAGGAGAGATATGTTCATTTTCCTGCTTTCCTTCAAGCCCAAGCCTCCATGTGATTTACTTCGAACTACTTTTTTCCACCCTACTAAATGAAGTTTTCGAGTCTTGCATTCAGTTGACCACAAAAAGGTCCTATTTAGCTTATCCAACTTGTTACAAACCACTGAAGGTAACCATGCCGATTGCATAATATAAGCAGGCATGGCCGAAGTCACAGCCTGAATAAGTGTTGCTCTTCCAGCAATGCTCAACAGTTTAGCTTTCCAACTAGCTAGTCTGTTTTGAACTCGATCAACCAAATCCCTATAAAGGCTCGAAGTAGCTCTGCCGTGAACAAATGGCAATCCCAAATATTTGCCCAAATTCGCCGTGCTGCCCATGTTCAAGACTCCAAGAATTCTCCTTTTTTCCCTTGTGTTAAGTCTCGTGGAAAAGAACACCTTAGATTTATCATTATTCACTTTCATTCCGGAGGCGTCACAAAAAGAGCTCATGATATCATTGATGCTCCGAGCATTTTTAGGAGTTGCTCGGGCGAATAAAATCAGATCATCAGCAAAGAAAAGATGGGAGAGTCTAGGGCCACCCCTACACGAAATCAAAGGCTGCCATTTCTTCTTCTCCACCGCTTCTTCAATCAAGTAAGCAAGTCTCTCCATGCATAAAACAAAAAGATAAGGAGATAGTGGGTCACCCTGTCTCAAGCCCCGCTTAGGTTGGATTGGATTTAGTGCCTCTCCATTCCAAAGAATCTGAAGGGATGAGTTCTTCTATCAAACATATTGGTCGGACGTGGGGTATTCAGTTTTTGAAGCCGTGGACCTTGCATTCAGAAATGGTGTTTTCCCACAACAAATCGGTAACTCTTTTATTTCACTCATTCCGAAGGTAGATAATCCTTGCTCGGTGAATCAATTCAGACCTATTGCTCTCTGTAATGTCCTATATAAAATTATCACGAAGACCATCTCGCTTAGGTTGAAACCTCTTATGTCGGAAATTGTTAGTCCTCTTCAGAGTAGTTTCATACCCAAACAAAGCACGCATGACAATATTCTTGTCGTACAAGAAATGCTTCACTCTTTGAGGAAATCGAAGTGCAAAACTGGTGGTATGGTCATCAAAATTGATTTGGAAAAGGCGTACGATAGAGTCAGTTGGGTTTTTCTTGAACAAACTTTGCAATTTTTTGGAATAGTTTAGGTAGTTATTACATGGTTATATGTGAACAAAAATAAGGAAGGTGAAAGTGAAAGCAACAACTTTAATGATGGTAACTAAAATAATATGATACCAACTACTATAATTAGTTTTAGGGGCATGCAAATTAAGTAGTTGATAAATTGTGCTATGTAGGGCGGAAAATCAAATCAAGCTATTCGATACTCGACTCGAGCTCGTACGGTAAAAGTTCGTTTGAGCTCGGTTCGTCACACCAATCAAACAAGTTTAAACATTATTTTTCGTTCGATAATTTTTTAAGCTCGACTAGATAAGCTAAAAATTAATAAAATACATGTAAAATATCAAGTTACTCGATACTCGGCTCGAGCTCGTTTGACAAAATCTCGTTTGAGCTCGGCTCGTTTAATAATCAAATCAAGCTCAAAAAAAAAAAATTCAAGCTCAAATAATTTCAAACCAAGCTTGAACAGGGTGTCGTTCGATACTACTCAGCTCGATTACACCCCTAGTGCTATGATAGTTGCATTTAATTTGGGAAAGGTACATTAATTTTCTCATTACGCATTACCCTATTTTGCTCCGAAATTTCACATAACAATCTAACATGTCGTCCCATGTAACGAATTATGGGGCTTCTCAAATCATGGGCCCGACCTTGTTTTAATTAGTTGTATGAATAGAGAAAAAAAATGGTTAACTCTTGGATCCATCCTCCTAATTAGATTCATGCACGTTATTTATTAATTCAAATTAACTCAACAAAATAATACACATTACATCTGTTTATATTTTTTGTTTATATATAGAAAAATTAATTAATCACATTAAAACATTCATCAATAAATTTATAATAGAAAATAAGAATTACATGAATACATAAAATAAGAGGGAATTGCATTTTTCATACCAAACTTTTACCTACTTTATACATTTGATACCAAACCTTTGAAAAAGACACATTTAATACCAAAATTGAAGGATTTTTTTTCACATTTGCTTGAGCTTTTTGGTATGTTTAAAATTATGTTCCAAAAATTTTACCATAGCATGCTTATGTGCCCTATATCATATTTGGAAATTATTGTGCCATGATTCCTTGTAGATTATGACATATGATTTAATTTTGATTAATATCCCGAAACTTTGTTAATTTTCTACGAATTATTTATTGCATTTCATGAACTGAAACTTATACCATTAGAAAGCTCTCGTCAAGAGCTTTCCAGCCATATAAAGAACATAAAATTTGGCCTTGTAAATTGACGGAGAAAGAAAATGTGCAAAAAGTCCTTCAATTTTGGTATTAAATGTGTATTTTTCAAAGGTTTGGTACCAAATGTATAAAGTAGGTAAAAGTTTGGTATGAAAAATGCAATTCCCTCCATAAAATAAATACAACAAATTATAATTATAAATATTTTACAATATCAAACCACACATATAGCATATATGCTTAACAAACATTAATTAATCATCAAACACATGATCTAGATATATGGATAGTAGTGACTTATGTTATTACTAGAAGAATATGTATTAATATTTTGTACGGTACTGGTTATCATTTTCTTTTATTAAGTAATCGCGATTTTGGGACAATTTTTATTCTTCCTACTCTTCCTAATCACTATTTCGGAACAAACATTAATAAACAATTTTCATCCCACAATTCTAATTGCGAATTTGGAACAAAAACCTTTTTAAAAAATTATGTTATTTCTAATTGTGATTTTGGGACAAGTTTTTTCTTTCTTATCTCTTCCTAATTGCAATAAGAAGAGCAATTTTTTTCAAATAAAATGAGACTGAAGGATTAACTAACATACCTTCAATAACTTGACCATAATGAGAAAATGCCTCGGACTATCATGTGATTTATTTTGGAAATAATATTAATCATTAAAATTTAAATCTAATGAGAATGCGACCATCACATAATTGAAAAAATAAAATGGAACACATCATATGACGCAAGAACATAGCTCAAACTCAAATATCATCGGCCTTAACGGCTATATGCTCAAATTCATATATCATTGTGTTTCATGTCTATAGGCTCAAACTTGATTCATGTAGCTTTTCGGGTTTCGGGTTTATATCGGGCTCATATAGAGCTTTCTCACACTAACAATTTTTACTTGAAATAAAAAAAATATATTGTTGAAACATATATGAATAAACTAAGCTTATTTAATTCATAAGAATATATAAATTTTATACATAAAATCTATTGTACAAAACATTAAATAAAGTTTGTAAAATCCCAGGACTCTCAATCCATTTGACTATTTGTTTTTACTTTTCCCCTTTTTCCCCTTTTATAAATTTTTTTCCCTTTTGGTCAACAAATAAGTTAGTCATAATTGATATATGTATGGGCAGTAGAATTGTAAAGTTATAATTGACATATGTGTATAGTGAGTTGTTCCTAATTTTTTTTTGTTTCAAAGTAATAATTAATAAACTATAACTTTAATACTAATTTAAAATAATATATTTTTGGGCTGAGCTTTATTAGGCTTAAACTTGGCTCATAAATTGATCGAGTTTAATATAATTTTGCTCAAACTCAGCCCTTCACTCACAATAATTCGAGTTCAGGTCTAATTTAATATGACCGAGTCATCGGGCTTCGGGTAGGCCCGACTCAATTAACAGTCCTAGATAAAGGTTTCAAAAATATATATAAATGGAATTTTGAAATTTAAAAGTGATTTCAAAAATAGTTGGTCAGCCTCAGACAACTATGGAAAATAAGAACATGGGTTTGTATGGAATTAGACTGGATGGGTTTGGTCTCACCCAAATCGGGTCAAACCCCATATTGTAAAGAGTTTGAATAAGTCTCAGCTCAAACCCAAGTTTCAGTTCAAAACGAAACCTACACAGGCTTACTTGAGACCTATAAAAATTTGTGACGAACTGAATCCCTTTTATTCAATTAATTGAATCTGAATGTTACATCAAAATATATACAATAACCCTAGATACTAGAAAAGGTAACTACCATTACAAATCCCATAAATCAAGGATTCATAAACAGAAAAGCAAACTTACCTAATTATTCTAAGGAAACAATATGTAACAAATAAATAGAATAATTTCCTAAGTATGCTAACTATACGCTTTCTCCACACTCCCCCTCAAGCTGGTGAATAGGTATTTTCCATTCCCAGCTTGGATACAATAGTCTGGAAAGTTGAGTTGCTCAACCCTTTGGTAAGAACATCAGCAAGTTGATCATGCGTGGTTACATAAGGTGTGCATATCAATCCACTTTCCAATTTCTCTTTGATAAAGTGTCTGTCAACTTCTATATGCTTAGTTCGATCGTGCTGTACTGGATTGTGAGCTATGCTAATAGCAGATTTGTTGTCACAATAGAGTCTCATTGGGCCATCCCACTTAATTCTTAAATCTTGAAGAATAATCTTCAACCAAAGCAACTCACACACACCTTGAGCCATAGCTCGAAATTCAGCCTCTGCACTTGAACGAGCTACAACACTCTGTTTCTTACTTCTCCAAGTCACAAGATTCCCTCCTAGGAAGGTGCAATATCCTGAGGTTGACCTTCTATCAACAATCGAGCCAGCATAATCAGCATCGGTGTATGCTTCAAGTATCAGTCCTCCATTTCTTTTGAACAAAATACCTTTCCCAGGTGTTCCCTTAAGGTATTGTAGTATTCTATGAGCTGCTTGTAGATGAACTTCCTTCGGGCTATGCATAAATTGACTAATCACACTCACTGCATATGCTATATCAGCTCGTGTATGAGACAAATAAATGAGTCTTCCCACCAAGTGCTGATATGTTTCTCGATTCACTGCAACACCCTCTTCTGATTTTCCAAGTTTAGTGTTAGGATCAATGGGTGTACTAGCTGGTTTGCATCCCGTCTTTCCAGTTTCCTTGAGTAGATCGATGACATACTTCTGTTGAGAGATAAAAAACCCCCTTCCTAGAGTGTGCAACCTCAATTCCGAGAAAATACTTCAATCTCCCTAGCACTTTAATTTCAAACTCCTTAGCTAAACATTGAGTCAATACTTGTTTCTCCTTAGCATCATCTCCTGTCACTATTATGTCATCAACATATACCAAGAGAGCTGTCACTCCCCCTGAAGGAGAATGTTTAATGAACAACGTGTGATCTCCTTGACTTTGTTTGTATCCCATAGCCAACATAGCTCTAGCAAATCTCCCAAACCATGCTCGTGGTGATTGTTTAAGGCCATACAATGCCTTTTTCAATTTACACACAATATTACTTGTCAAATTCTTCTCATTTCCCGGTGGAATTTCCATATAGATCTCTTCCTCCAATTCTCCATGTAGGAAAGCGTTCTTGACATCAAATTGTTGCAATTCCCAACCATAATTAGCTTCTAGTGACAATAATACTCTCACTGTGTTCATTTTTGCAACAGGAGCAAAAGTATCTAAGTAATCAATTCCATACGTTTGAGTATATCCCTTGGCCACCAAACGCGCCTTGTATCTCTCAATCGATCCATCTGCCTTATACTTCACCGTATACACCCACTTACAACCTACCGGTTTCTTACCAACCGGTAATGTCACCAATTCCCAAGTTTTGTTCTTTTTCAATGCCTCCATCTCCACATTCATAGCTTGTTTCCACTTTTCATTGGACAAAGCATTGGACAAGGAAGTAGGAATGGTGGTGGTATTTAAACTTATAAGAAAAGCTTTATGAAATGGTGAAATTTTTTCAAATGACAAAAAATGAGCAAGAGGGTATACTGGCTGTTTTGTGCATGTTCTAGTTCCTTTTCTGATTGCAATTGGAATATCCTGGTCATCATTATTCACATATAGTTCAGCTTTATCTTGTAAAGGAAGTTTAGAAAATGTTACCTCATTCAGTGGATCTGAATTGGACAAAGGATCTGAGTTGGACTTTTGGACATGCATTGGTTCGGGAGCAATCATCTTCCTCCTTATGAACACCTTGCCAAATCTCACATTTCCAGGGGCAGCGAATTCCGGTATAGGTTCAGACATTAGTTTAAGCATGGGTTTAGAAGAAATCACAGGATCCAAAGGTATAGTATCTACAGGTTCCGGGTTATAAGATATAGGAACTGATGACAAGTCAAATAAAAGGTCTTCCTTATCTTCCTTTGTTGATATCTCCCCCTGAAGATGAGGATTGGATAAATAAGAATCTTGTTCATGAAATGTTACATCCATCGAGACATAAAATTTCTTTGATGGTGGGTGATAGTTCTTATACCCTTTTTGAGTCGAGGAATAGCCAACAAAGACACATTTTAGAGCTCTTGGATCTAACTTTCCCCCTCTTTTGTTTATGAACATGAACAAAGGACACACACCCAAATATTCTAGGAACAAGATTGTTTGTAGTGTTTAGGTTTGGGTAAAATGTTGAAAGAAGGTCCATAGGGCTCTTAAAACCTAAGATTTTTGAAGGCAAACGATTTATTAGATGAGTTGATGTAAGAACTGCTTCCCCCCAAAAAGTTTTGGACACATTCTTTTGAAACAATAGGGCTCTAGTTTTTTCAAGGATATGACCCATTTTCCTCTCTGCGACTCCATTTTGTTGTGGAGTGTAGACACAAGACGACTCATGAACTATCCCTTCTTTATGAAAGAATGAAGTAAGATTTTGGTTGAAATAGTCCCTAGCATTATCAGACCTGAATCGTTTGATATTGACTCCAAATTGATTTTTTACCATAGAACAGAAATTTGGAAGCACATTACCAACATCTGACTTGTGTTTAAGCAGAAAAACCCATGTAACACGAGTACAATCATCAATAAAAGAAACAAACCATCTTGCCCCAGAAACATTAGAAACATTAGAAGGACCCCAAATATCACTGTGAACAAGGTAAAAAGGAATAGAACTTCTTTTATTACTAATAGGAAAAGGTACACGCTTGTGTTTAGCAAGTTCACACACATCACACTGAAAATGTTCAACATCTAAGTCTTTAAACAAAGAAGGAAACATAATTTTAAGAACTCTAAATGATGGATGTCCAAGTCGGCAATGATGAAGCAAAATTTTTTCTTTATTGGATGAGAAAGCTTCTGAAATGAAAGAAGAAGGTAATCTGCCCTTGGTCATGCTTAACTGACTTCGTCTTTCAATGTAGTATAAACCATTTCTTTCTTTAGCATGTCCAATCGTCCTCCCCGAATCCTTGTCCTGAAACACACAATACTCACTATGAAATATCACAATGCAACATAAATCGTGAGTAAGTTTATGTATAGAGATCAGATTTGTGGATAATTTAGGGACGTGAAGGACATTTCTTAAAGTTATTGATTGACTAATTTTGACATCTCCCACACCTGCTACGGTGATCAGGGAACCATCGGCTGTGGCTATTTTCCTATTGCTTGGGCATGGTGAATAAGTGGAGAAATTTTTTGAGGAGTAGGTCATATGATCAGTTGCTCCTGAGTCAACGACCCATGAGTCGTTAAAGGTTACACCCGAGGCATTTAATCCAACAGAAAATAGAAACTCACCTGAATATGCCAAAGAACAAGTACCTGGAGTTCCTTCACTTTTTCTCATACCGTCGATAAGAGATCTCAATTTCCCAATCTCCATTTGATTGAGACTACTCGACTCCTGCGAAATTGATTCTCCTTGCAGTACTGCAGCAATGTTGACATGTCCATTATTCTGTGATTGTCCACATTTCTGGCCCCATTGCCTATTGGTAGGCCTGCCATGAAGTTTCCAGCAGTTCTCACGAGTGTGGCGGGACTTCTTGCAATAGGTGCACCATAGTCCATCTCGATCTTGAGCCCTCGGAAGGCCACCATTTTCTCCTTTAAGAGCTGCTCCTTTCTCCGTGTTTGTGGCTGATCTGTTGTTACTACTAAACCATAGCCGAGCTATCAATGGATTGTGGTTCAAGCATTAATCCTCTCCTACTTTCTTCACTTCGGATTATAGCCACTACTTCATTAAGGCATGGAACCTCTGTTTTTCCAAGAATCTGAATTCTTACTTGATCAAATTCTGGATTAAGTCCAACCAGAAAATCATAAACCCTATCTTGTTCAATATATGCCTTGAGGACTACTGCATCTTCGGGGCATTTTGTTTTTATTACCCGATAATGGTCCAATTCCTGCCACAAGGATTTCAGTTGGTTTGCATATTCAGTAACTGTTTTATTCTCTTGTTTTGCTGCCATAGTTTTCACCTTGACTTCGTAGACTTGAGCCGCATCTCTGGCTTTGGAATAGGTCTCTTGAATTGCATCCCATATATCCTTGGCGGTAGCCAAAAACATGCATGTGTCACTAATTTCTGGGGTCATGGAATTCCACAGCCATGCCATGATCATGGAATCCTCCTCATCCCAAACTTCAAACTTGGGATCTCCTGGTTTAGGTCCTGAACCCATGAGATGGCTGATCTTCCCCTTTCCTTTCAACACAGTACGGATGAGTTGAGACCATTTAAGGTAGTTTTTTCAATCTAACCTATAGGCAATCTGAATGTTCTGTAATTCTCCAGATTGTTGGGATCTGGTCACCTCTTCTGACTGTTCAATATTTTTCCCCATCTCTGACATCTTGAACTAAAGACTCAAAGCGGCTAAAAAAAATTGGCAATGAAAGCCAAAATAAAGAATCCCAGAAAAGAGCCTAAAGCTCTGATACCATGTGACGAACTGAAACCCTTTTATTCAATTAATTGAATCTGAATGTTACATCAAAATATATACAATAACCCTAGATACTAGAAAAGGTAACTAACATTACAAATCCCATAAATCAAGGATTCATAAACAGAAAAGCAAACTTACCTAATTATTCTAAGGAAACAATATGTAACAAATAAATAGAATAATTTCCTAAGTATGCTAACTATACGCTTTCTCCACGAAATTATTAATTTGACATCTGTCATCTACCTTTTACACATATAAAGTTATTGATTCGACACCTACTACATATTTTTCTCCTCCAAACCCCTACAACCAAACTCCGATTCAAATCAAATCTCAAATTTTCAAAACCCACTAACTATTATTTAATAATATTTTATAATCTCAATATTCCATTGAAACCATTATCCAAATCGAGTTTCAAAAGTTTCGTCAAACTTTTGAAACCACTTATTGAGACCAAACCGAGACCAAACTCAGTCAAACTACTTCCATATTAACCTTAAAGGTTTGTAAAAAATTATGCAAAAATAGAAGTAGTTAAATGTAAGTAAACAAAATGTGGGTATTTGCAAAAATCGGAAAAAACTACTTAAAGTAGTTTATAAGTTTTGCAAATGTAATGTTAAGCTTAACTCATTGAATATATCCTCTCATCTTCAAAACAACATAATTCCCGGCTGTTTGAAAAGAGAGAGCAATTAGTCTAGGGAGGAGTCAATATGACCCTTCTTCTCAAAGGTGAAACAGTTTACAGTCCTGAATTTCTTCATGTGATTTTATATATGATGTTATTTCACGTTAACTTTTTAAATCATATTATGAAAGATATCTTATACACTACAATTGAATATTGAATGTTGACTTGATACTGTTTCTCAGATAATGCACTCGACGTGTTCGACGAAATGTCTGTTACAAATTGTCAACTATATATAATCCCCGTTCAGACACCTCGTGAAAATGTCAAGATGGCCGGGTTTTCTTGAAGAAATTGAAAGAAAAAGAAACAGAAGGCTCTTAAACCCTTATGAGAATGCAACTAAAACCTCATAAGCTACTCAACATGTTATGTCGTTTACCCAATACGACACCGGCTTTGACTAGTATTGGTAAAGCTCTCATCTCTCTACTTACTATTTTATGCTTGTTTTAATTTCATTACCGGTTTCTAAAGAGTTAGTATCTTCATATTTTGCTGCTTTTTATTGAATTTAATAGAACATTTGAACAGGGCCCATTATGTTATATTCGACTAAGAATGCGGTTGGTGAATATAGTGATGATGATAAGGGGATTGGCAAAGTGGCATTGGCCAAGAATTTGGCGAACTTGGTAGAGGAGTCCCCGAGTTATTCAACTCGAGAAGCAACGGGTGATGGTAAAGATGATAAGGTGTTTGAAAAAATGACACTAGCTCAGAATTTGGCTTCATTGGTTCAAGAATCTTATGACATTCATGAAAGAAAACCCAAACCGAAAACCCGGGTGGAGATGAAGAGGTTTCTTGAGATGCGTATAAAGAAAAAAGTGAAAGAACAATACAAGGATGGCAAATTCTATGACCTCGTGGCAAAAGTGGTTGCCGACCCTAACACTCTCAAGGATGCATATGATTGTATAAGGGTGACTTCCAATGTTGACTTGGCAATGGATGATGATAACTTACCTTTCGAGTCCATGGCTGAAGAACTAGCTCATGGAAATCTTGACGTTGGAGCTAATACATATTCAATCTCTACAAAAGGGACCAAGATGAAGGAGAAACTACTTTTTCCAAAACTTAAGTTGAGGGTAGTTCAAGAAGCCATTAGAATAGCCTTGGAAGTTGTTTATAGACCACACTTTTCTAAAATCTCTCATGGTTTACGAAGTGGTAGGGGTCATTGGTCTGCTTTAAAATATATACGCAAAGAGATACCTAATCCCGACTGGTGGTTCACATTGCTTCTTAATAAAAAACTCGATGATTGCATCCTTACCAAACTCCTATCTTCCATTGAGGATAAGATTGAAGACCCTGTATTATGTACTATAATTAGAAGTATGTATGATGCAAAAGTGCTTAATATGGAGTTTGGGGGTTTTCCTAAAGGACATGGTCTTCCACAAGAGGGGGTGCTGGCCCCTATATTGATGAACATATATCTCGACATCTTTGACCATGAAATATACAGGATGTCTATGAAGCATGAAGCTTCTGATTCGAGTTGTAATGAAGAGGATAAGTCACACTCAAAGCTGCGTGGCTGGTTTAGGAGACAGATTAGTGGAAATAATGAGAACAATGTTGGTGTGGAATCAGGTGTAAGGGTCCATTGTTGTAGATTCATGGATGAGATCTTCTTTGCCATTTCAGGCCCGAAAGAAGTTGCTCTATCTTTCAAGTCTGAAACTGAAGGGTACTTAAGAAACTCTCTTTTCCTGGAACTTGATAATCAAAGTGATGTTTTGGAATGCAATGGTCCTTCTGGTGTTCAGTTTATTGGTACATTTGTTAAAAGGCGAGTAAAAGAGACTACAGCTGTAAGAACAGTTCACAAATTGAAGGAAAAAGTTAAATTATTTTCCGAACAAAAACAAGAATCGTGGGATTCAGGGGCAGTGAGGATTGGAAAGAAATGGTTAGCTCATGGATTGAAGAAAGTTAAAGAGTCGGAGATTAAACATTTAGCTGACAGTAACTCTGTTTTGAATCAAATCTCTTCCTACCGTAAATCAGGAATGGAAACTGACCATTGGTACAAATTATTACTGAAAATATGGATGCAAGATTTGAATGCTAATAAAAGTGTTTTAAGTGAAGAAACCATTTTAGCCAAATATATTACAGAACCAGCTCTTCCCCAAGAACTAAGAGATGCTTACTATGAATTCCAAAAATGCGCCAAAGAATATATATCCTCGGAAACTGCTTCTACCCTTGCTCTTTTACCAGGCTCAAGTTCCTCAAATTGTCTTTATGTTACAGAAATAATTGCCCCTGTAAATATGATAAAGAAACGTCTTAATCGATATGGGCTAACAAACAGGGAAGGATTTGCTCGTACATGTCATGCACTAATCTTGTTAGACGATAATCAAATATTTAATTGGTTTTCGGGGATAGTTCAAAGATGGATTAGATGGTATAAAGAGTGTGACAATTTTAATGAAGTGAAGCTCGTTATATCTAATCAAGTGAGAATGTCATGTATTAGAACATTGGCGGCAAAGTATAGGATTCACGAGGGTGAGATAGAGAGGAAGTTTGACTCGGAATTGTGTAGAATTCCTTCGACTGAAGATATCGAGATTGAGGAAGTTAATGAAGAATTAGTTTCTCAAGATTCTATGTTTGATGTGTATGGAATAAATTATAGTGGTTTATGTTTAGTATCGTTGGCTAGAATGGTGAGCCAGTCGAGACCTTGCTATTGTTTCGTTGTGGGATGCTCGACTAAAGTTTCATGTGTTTATACACTTCAAGTAATGGAAAGACAAAAGTTTCCAGCTTGGAAGACGGGATTTTCAAGCTCAATTCATCCTAGCTTACATAGGAGGAGAATAGGATTGTGTAAACAGCATGTAATGGATTTGTTTCTCGGTAACATATCATTGCAGTCAATAGATTTTGGTGCTTGGAGATGATTTAGGAGTGTAACATGCAAGGAAAAACACATTTTTCACAATTAGTTCGATGTTGTTTGGAAGGTAGTTTTTTTAACTTCATCAACATCTATTTGCAATGGAGTTCCTTTTGATTTGGGAGCATGTATTAGTACGAGAAATTTGTAAGGATCTTTACGAGGTACATCTAATATACTCAATTAATTGTCTCATGTTTGAAGTTTATTCCGAACTCAGGGCTGCAGAGCTAAATTGCTGGACAAGGATTAAATCTTCAAGGTTCATGACTGTATTGTACTGTATATCCTTGCAATTTCTTTAAATAATTAGTTGAAATGTATTTTGAAGACATAATTTTACATTTACTAGACGAATCATATTTGCTAGTATTTCTGTATTTCCTTTAATTCGTATCAAATGGTTAATGCTTAATTTTATAATGTACACCAAAAAAAAAAAAAAATGCTTAATTTTATAAGATGACATAGTTCTTATTCGGATGAAGAAATTCAGTTCTTATTGATCATTAGCTAACATTAATTATTTTGATTTATTTTCAGGTTTGAAGAATAGACTGCAAGATTCCAGAGTTTTAATATAAGTTTGGTTAAGTTGGATATTTCGATTGTGTACTTATTGATTTATTTTTGGCGTGTTGGACATAGTTAATAAATTCTTGAATATGATCGATGGTGGTAATTTTCTGCCACAAGGGCACGTTAGTCATTTTATTTTATAATATAAAAGTGAATAATTAATAGTAATATAGGGCATTTCTAACATCTTGCAGATGGAAAGGCTCTTCACCATTCACCTTCACCTTCTAAGTTTCTCATATGAATATCATCCCTACACTCAAAAGGAAGATAATTTGAAAAATATTACTATTTTCTCTCGAGTTTGTCACGTGCTGGCCAGATATCTTCTTTGAATAAAGAGCGAAGAAGACGAACAAAATCCTCAAGTTACACTTGGACATTTTGATACTGCAGTATGTGGGAAAACTCTGATTTGTGTGTTGAGATGGTGAACGAGCATCAAGAGAACCAAATGACTGGGAACTTAATCAAATTCCTTCAACTGAAGATATCGAGCTTGATGAAGCTAATGAAGAATTAGTTTCTCGAGAAAATACGTTTGATGGTGATTTAATGTATGGAATGAATTACAGTGGTTTATGTTTGGTATCGTTGGCTAGAATGGTGAGCTAGTCGAGACCTTGTTAGTGTTTTGTTCTGGGATGCTCGACTAAAGTTTTGTGTTTATACACAAGTAGGTTTTGGTGCTTGGAGTGTTGGAGTTTTTATGTTAAATCCAATTGGTTTGAGCCCATTTGGATTGAGCCCATAAAAACAAAATATGAATGAAATTAATGGAATAAGACTCTATCCCACATTGAGTTGGAGAGGAAAACTTTAGCTAGTTAAATAGCTAAAAAATGGTATAAGGGTTGGGCCCCTTTGGGGTACCAAAGATTTTAAAGGGGTGAGGACCTAGGTGATCAAAGGTTCCCCTCGCGCGCGCGCCGCCGGCCGGCTCGGCACGGTCCGGTTTGGATTGGGATTGGGATTGGGCTTCAACAAACTATTATCTTTTTGGACAATATTTTATTTACATTTTCAACCCAAATACTAAAAGCCCAATTCACTGAAAGTCCAAAATCCAGCATGAAAGATCCGCGAGTGACCCAACCGAATAGGATCCGCGGACGACCCGGTTCGGCAAAGAAGATCCGCGCGCCCTTTTTTAAAGTGTCGGTTCGGTTCAAACCGAACCGGTTGCACCTTTTCGGATTAAATTGTTATATCCGAATAGACACACCCTTCCAAACAAAGTTTTTCAATTGTTATAAATTGGAGAAGAATCTGGCCAATTCATTACTCCGAAAATTTATAAGCAATATAAGTAAAAATACTCTCCTTTCTTTATTTTGTTCTTCATTATTAAATATCCGTCGAAGTTCTGTTTGTTAAAGTTCGCCGTGGGTTCTTTGTTCGTGCAAACAAGGAGCATCAGACTGTTGTATCTTGGGAGACTACCGGGAATCGACTGTGTGCACCGTAGGCAGCCCGGAAATATTGTCTTAAGGAGATTGCATCCGCAACCTCAGTCTTTTTCATCTCATTTCTTTTTTCATTATTAATTAGTGAGTTAATTTAATTATCATATTTCAAAGTTGAATTAATTTTTCTACGTCTCTTGCTATTAAGTCTTTTATAAAATCAGATTTCATTTGGAAAATTATTTCATACTATTTTCGTAATTAAAGACTTTGCATTCTGTTCATACATATAACATATAAGTATTATAATTGCTTAGGAAACTTTGATTATTTTATTCAATTATATTCTTTCAATTACTTAAAAAAATTTCAAACAAAGTTGCTGCTTGTTTAAAATTTAAATTGAAACACTATTTTTCAGTTTGATAAGTTTCTACTCCACTACTTTGTGTATTAAAATTCCTGAATATAGTAATATATACATACTATATTGGTTCGGTAAACTATACTTAATTACATTTATAGTTTATACTTAATTACTAATATAGTAATTATAAGAAATATAGTTGGGTATATTTCTATTACACAGATTGTTAAACACGTACAACATGGAGATGATTTAGGAGTGTAGTATGCAAGGAATAACACATTTTTCACAAGGGATAATTGTTTTTTCTTATTTTTGTCGAAGTTCTTTTTTCAATTTCAACAATGGAGTTTCTTTCGATGAGGAGCATGTTGTTACATAATGGTTTTGCGGTTTTAACAGTGCCGACAAGTTAACTCCCTAAGATATGTCTAATGGGTAATTTAACTTCATGTGATATGAAAATAGACAATTTGTCTTCCTGTAAAATGAAATAATGAGCAATTTACCTCCTTGTGATATGAAATAATGAGCAATTTACATCCTTGCTAGTGGAGGTGTTGCACACACTCTATAATGCGATTGAGACTTCATTTTTATGTAAAAAATGACCAATTTAACCTTACCCTTTACAACATATTAGCCTCACTCTACCCCCTGTGATATGCGTAAATGGACAATTTATATCCCTATGATATTGGTAAATGGACGCTTTAACTCCCTATGATATTGTAATAGACATTTTACCCTATTGTAAAAATTTAAAATAAGAGGGAGGCAGTGTGCTTCTTTTATAAAAACACAGAGAGATATTTTGCCATTTTATTTATCACAATGAGTTAAACTGTCTATTTAGAATAACACATGGAGTTAATTTCCTATTCACTGAGTATTTTACTAATTTTATATTGGCAACTACATATTTGAAAAGTAAGTAATTTTTCTCATGAAATCAATTTTTTTATCTTTTACTATTTATTTTATAGAATAAAAAATTACATAATAATATCATGTCACATGTGAGTTTTACATCTTGTAGCTCTCCGATCATGAAATAAATAAACATATTTGATTATATTTATATAAAAAAAATATTATATTAAGATTTGAATAAAATTGGCTTACTGTGTGGTGTTTGATTGTTAAAAATTTACTTTCTAAGCCTTTTCCAGAAGAAGAATCAAATTCGAACATGATAGTATGCTTTGCTTGATTATATAATTATTTTTAAGTTGAACATTAATAAAATAAAAGAATCACTAAAATTGGAATACTTGTAAGAATTTAAGTTTAAAAATAATAAATAATAAATTTTAATTGTAACAGTCGATAAATAAATAATTATGAATATATTTATGTTAAATTAAGGTACAATCTTTTGGGGTATGGAAAATTTAAAATCCATTTACCAATATATCCAGGTGCGGACCTACAAAAGGACTAGTGGAGTCAGCAGCCCCCACTCAAATTACTATATTATTTTGAAATAGAACCATTTATATTATATTTTCATTGGTTCAGTGCTAGTATAGAGTCCTGAGTACGAAACCATGTTGCTACATTTCTAAATATTATTTTTTAAATTTATATTACTTCACAACAGGTTTTTAGATGGAAGAAGTAGTTTTTTTCACAAATAATCTCCTTGGCTTATTGTTTAGGGTGATGCAAGATTAATAACATTGTTTAGGGTTCAAAATCTAGGATTGCCATTTTCTTTTTACTTTTTTCATAGTCTTTTTTCTTAGTAATAAATTTTTGAATCTATTTTTCTTTCTCAACAATTGTTCTTTTTAATTTCATTTTCTTTCTTAACAGTTATTCTTTGATTGTTATTCTTCCTTAATAATATTTTTAATTTTATTTCTTTCTCAATAACAATCAAGAAAAATAAGTTTTTATTTTACTATACGGTTTCTTCTTCTTATTTTTTTATTTAATAATATATTACTACACAAATTTCCCCTCCCCCAAAGAAAATATGATCTAACTCCGTCCCTGGCTATTACGGAGCGATTTCAAAAATTAAAAAGCTGGCACGGTCAATTATAGATGTAATTGGTGTCATTTGAAAATTGTAATTAAAATACATATACGTTTTGGATTTTTTTGGGGGTCATAACAGAGTACCATATATAATTAAAGTAATTTGTCACTTCCTCCTTTTTGTATCTCCTCATATATTTTCTCGTAAATGAAATATAATTTTTAAGTTTTATTGTTTGATTTTTTTTATTTGAATTATTAAATTTATTATAGAACTTCAGCCCCACTACACCAAATTCCTGAAACCCTTGAATATATCCAACATGGTTTCCATACAAATCGAAATCTTTAGTTCTGAGAGATTATTAGAGAAAAATATCATTCACCAAACAATACCTCCACTGGAGTAACATAAGTAGAAATACACGTGTTCTATACTAATTATATTGGTGGCATAGGTTAACAAAGATGCTTTTGAATTGTTTCCATATATAAAGGACATTTACTGTACATTTACAAAAGAAATGAAATACATATGCAATTCATCCTTATCCCTTTTTCTTTGTCTTTTACTATTTTAACATGGCAATCAGAGCCTTAAAGGACTAATCGTCCGATCCTCTCCCTCTCTCTTCTAGTTCTGTTAAAAACTTTCTCCCATGGCAGAACCTGCTCCCTCTACTCAAGACCCACCTGCCACCACTATTCCACCGCCATCCCCTCCACCTTTAACTCATTTTCATATGACCTTCTCTGTTCCGACCCCTCCACCCACATCCTTACCATTAAACTCTCCGATAATAATTATTTGCTATGGAAAGCACAAGTTCTTCCATATTTAAGGGGTCACAATCTTACCCACTTCATTGATGGATCTCCTTCCCCACCCCAGGTGCTTGAAAATATGTCTGAACCAAATCCTTCTTACCTTCAATGGTGTCAACAAGACCAAGCCGTCCTCAACATCCTTATATCATCTCTCTCTGAAACAATAATAGCACATGTCATTGAGGCTACAACTACTTACGAAGTCTGGACCATTCTCGAAACAATGTTCTCGGCAAACTCTCAAGCTAGGGTTATGCAAACTCTTTTTCAACTTGCAAGCTTGAAGAGAGGATCTAATTCTATTTCCACCTACTACCGACGAGCCAAATTCCTCTCGGACTCTCTTGCTTTGGCTGGTAAAATCTTTCCACCCCTTGAATTTATTGCTTATCTTCTCAATGGATTAGGTGATGATTACAACACCGTTGTTAACTCTATTACAAGCCGCATCGACCCCCTTACCCCTGCTCAATTAGACTCTTTTCTTCTTACTCATGAAGCTAGAATCAATCATCAAACTACCAATCTCACTGCCTCTACTGAATTTTCTGCCAATAACACCTCATGAAATCCCTCCCCTAACTCCGGTAGAGGCCATAACTCATATAGAGGGCAAGGAAATTTTCGTGCCCGTGGGGACCGTGGACGTTCCGGTGGTCGCGGCCTCCTCCCTACTCCCTCTCTTTTCAACCCAAACAGACCCTCTTGCCAAGTTTGCGGCAAAATCGATCACATCGCCACTACTTGCTATCACAGATTCGATGTTAACTACCAACAAGCCCCACCTTCCTCTCTTACTGCCATTTCACCTTTGGTCCATCTTTTAACACTGCCTCGGATCCATCTTGGTATCCAGATACCGCTGCTACTCATCACTTCACAAATGACTTCTCCAATCTCTCCATCAATCCTACCGAATACCATGGTCAAGAGCATGTTCGAATAGGTGACGGGTCGACACTTCCAATACATCACGTTGGCGGTTCCTCCATTGCCTCTAATAATGGCAAACTCTCTCTCTCTCTCCTCTGTATTATGTTCCTAATATTTCCAAGAATCTTTTATCCATAAATAACTTTTGTCGTAGTAATGATGTGTTTTTTGAATTTCACTCAAATTGTTTCTTTGTGAAGGATTATAAAATCCGGAAGGTTCTTCTCCAAGGCCTTACTAAAGATGGCCTCTATGTTCTTCCGCACTCGTCTCCATCACCTCAAGCCTTCACATCCATCCGCGCCTCTCCTCTCGTATGGCATAGTCGTCTTGGTCATCCGTCTATGCAATTAGTCAATAAAATACTCAAGAACACTTCTTTTCTGATTCAACCGTTGAGGTCTCCACATCTTTGTCCCGCTTGTTGTAGTGCAAAACTTCATCAACTACCCTATGATGCCATTCCACATCATTCTTCTGCCCCTCTTCAACTCATTTTTGCTGATGTTTGGGGTCCCTCCCCGGTTGTATCTCGTGGGGGTTTTAGATGCTATTTATCTATTGTCGATGATTTTAGTAGATTTTGTTGGATTTTCCCCTTAAAATGTAAAAGTGACGTTGTTAGTGTCTTTGTTTTATTCAAGAAGAATGTTGAGAATGTTTTAAATTCCAAAATCGTCTCGATGCAAACAGATTGGGGGGTGGGGGGGGGGGGTGTGTGTGAATTTCGTTCCTTACAAAAAAATTTACAATCTTTTGGAATCACACATCGTGTATCTTGTCCCTATGCTCATCCTCAAAATGGATTGGTTGAACGTAAACATCGGCATATCGTGGAAACGGGACTAGCCTTACTCTCACACTCTTCCCTTCCCAAACTCTATTGGTCGGACGCCTTTGCTACGGCGGTCTATCTAATTAATCGCCTACCCACCCTAACACTAAAGGGTCTTTCCCCGTACGAAACTCTTTTTCATAAAAAGCCGAACTACAAATTCCTAAAAACGTTCGGTTGTCAATGTGGGCCAAATCTCTGACCATATAACAAACAGAAATTTGAGTATCGATCACTCCCATGTGTTTTCCTTGGTTATAGTCCATCTCATCATGGTTATCTTTGTTACCATGTCGCCTCGAGTCGGATGTACACGTCCAGGGACGTATTATTTGATGAATCATATTTTCCTTATTCCAAGTCTGAGCCCATAAATAAAACAATTGGGCCCACTACTGTAGCTTATCTCCCATTTCACCTTTTTTCATTAGACAGGCCCATTATATCAAACTCAAATGTTTCTACTCAAATACTTGAAAACATCCATAATCATAGGCCCACAATCACATCTGAACTTTCTTCTCCAATTATAACTCCCCTTTCTGAGCCCAATTCACCAAACATTAATTCTCCAGAGTCCAATAATACACCAACCCATTCCCACCAATTTGACCCAAACCAACATATTAATTCCCCTATCCACGACTCAATGTCGTCTTCTTCCTCTATCCCTCCCATCTCACCTCAACTTCCCCCTACCGCTCACCATATGCACACTAGATACAAAACTAATCAATCTCGTCCCAAACTCCCCACTGATGGTACAATCCTTTGGCCTCCGCCTAAAGCTCACCTCACAACCACCAATGTTCCGGATAACCCCTCGTCCTTCACCGAAGCTTCAAAATTTCCAGAATGGAGAGAGGCGATGCAACAAGAAATCGATGCCCTTCTCACCACTCAGACCTGGTCACTGGTCCCATCCTCCTCAACTCAAAATCTTGTTGGCTGTAAATGGGTTTTCAAGACAATTTTTTTTTCAAACGGTTCACTCGAAAGGCGGAAGGCCCGTCTTGTAGCCAAAGGGTATAATCAATTAGCTGGATTGGATTTCCAAGAGACCTTCAGTTCTGTAGTCAAGCCAACTTCCATTCGCCTGGTACTATCTATTGCTATTTCACTTAATTGGAACATTAAACAATTAGATATTCAAAATGCCTTTTTACATGGATTACTTGATGAGAATGTGTACATGTCTCAACCCCCTAGCTTTGTTCATCCCAACTACCCCAACCATGTTTGCAAATTAAATCGGGCTCTATACGGTTTGAAACAGGCTCCCCAGGCATGGTATGAAAGATTGAGTACTCGATTACTTGAGTTTGGATTTGTTATTTCTAAATCTGATGCTTCCTTATTCATTTATCAACATAAATCTGTGGTTTTGTATCTTCTTGTGTACGTCGATGATATTGTTGTCACAGTCTCGTGCTCTACTGCGATACATAAACTTATCTCTATATTAAGCAAAGATTTCCCAATGAAAGATTTAGGAGGACTTCATTACTTTCTTGGCTTAGAATGTTCCCGTACTTCTTCCGGGCTGTTTATTTCTCAACGAAAGTATGTCTTGGATCTTCTTCGGCGAACAAACATGCTCCAATCCAAACATGTTAACAGCCCTATGACAGTTTCCACAAAGCTCACTGCTCGTGATTCCTCTTCATTTGAAGATCCAACCTTGTATCGGAGTGTAGTTGGAGGTCTTCAATACTTATTATTCACATGCCCGGATCTCTCATTTGCTGTTAATAAGATTTGCCAATATATGCATTGTCCTACCATACTTCATTGGCAAGCTGTTAAGCGTATCCTTCGATATTTAAAGCACACAATGGACTTTGGTCTCACTTATCGCCATTCCCATAACCCATCATTGGCTGCCTTTAGTGATGCAGATTGGGCAGGCTGTCTAGATGACCGAAAATCAACCGGAGGGTTTTGTGTATTCTACGGGCAAAATTTAGTCTCATGGAGCTCTAAGAAACAACACATTATTGCTCGTTCTAGCACGGAGGCTGAATACAAAGCTCTCGCCATTGCAACTTGTGAAATTATTTGGATTCAATCCCTCTTGAAAGAGTTAGGAGTTCCTTCATTTCGTCCACCTACACTATATTGTGATAACTTGGGAGCCACATACTTAACGAAGAATCCAGTTATGCATTTTGTCCGAGATCGGGTTCAAGCAAAAGCTTTACATGTCTCATTCTTATCCAGTAAAGATCAGATTGCCGACATACTCACCAAACCTCTTTCGCATCAACGATTCTCCACTCTACGAACGAGTCTAACTGTGCTTCCACCCCAGTTTGACTCGAGGGGGCCTATTAGAGAAAAAATATCATTTACCAAACAATACCTCCACTGGAGTAACATAAGCAGAAATACACGTGTTCAATACTAAATATATTGGTAGTATAGGTTAACAAAGATGCTTTTGAATTGTTTCCCTATATAAAGGACATTTACTGTACATTTACAAAAGAAATGAAATACAGATGCAATTCATCCTTATCCCTTTTTATTTGTCTTTTACTATTTTAACAGAGAGAACCTGAACTCTGGTAGAGTTTGACACAATCTGATAAATATGGTATGATGCGGTCTTGAAAATCATATGCACACTTACTTGTAGTGTTGTTGGGGTGGAATTATGGAAGGTGATGGTGGGGCCGGCGGAGGAGTGTGTAGTTTTTTTTTTTTTAAAAGATAATATAAAAGTTAATATAATCTCACTAGAGAGAATTTATAGTTTGAAGAGCTAAAGAAAGTTGTAAGTTATATTATGAAAGGGAGAATTACAAAAACTATTCATGAAGTTTAGGGTAATTATATATACCACCCTCCATATTTGAGAAATTATACAAACAACCTCAGAGATTGATGTGCGTCTAAACTAACTTACGAAAATGTTGAAAGTACTAAGATACCCTTCTTTTAAATGAAAATTAGCTGTAATAAATCATAAACCTCAGAGGTGGTCTCGTAATTACACTAAACCTCAAGATAGTTTGAATAATTCTCTTAGTTATTAATATTAATACATTTACATTAAAAATATTTTTAAACAAATGAACTAAAAATATTAAAATATAAAATTTCTAAAATAAAATAAAATTTTAAATAATATTCTGAACAAAATTTGAATAAAAAAATAAAAAAAATCCTATTAGAACTTTCAATAAAATAAAATAATAAATTCATCTTTACTTAAATAAATATACCTATTTGAATTTTTAATAAATAAAATAATAAAATTTGTTTTTCTCCCAAATTACTTATTTTATATTTTTAATACAGTTAATATATAAAATTTAATTAAAAAATATAAAACCTATTCCCATCGTCCCCAACCCCATCCCATACCCATGCACACCCTCCCCCGCGCATAACCCACTATACACTTTTCCTATCCCCCTTTGCTTTTGAGGGTATTTTGTGTAAGTTTTCAAATATGGAGAGTGGCATGTGTAATTAAACTGAAGTTTAGGGTAGTCTTTATAATTCTACCAATTTTTGAAAAATTATATCATCGGTATTTCTGGAATTATATGTTTTTATGACATTTGTTGTAAAAAATTAAATGCACAAGAAGGTAAATATAACGAATCCAATATCTCAATGTAGTTTGAATAATTTTTTAAACATGAAGGTTGGACAATGTAATTAATCTAAACTTGAGAGGTAGTTTGAATAATATTCTCTTATAAAAAAGATAAATTATATTAATGAAGAATTTCGATACTATGTTTTTTTTATTTCAATAACTGCACAAGTACAAAGATTTTGCAAAAAAAAAAAAAAAAATTGTAAATAATAAATCACTATCAAATAGTATTTTTTTGTTTTTTTTGTTTTTAAGATAACTACCAAATAGTAGTATTAAACTAAAGAAAAACCCACATTAGTGGGTTTAGTAAGTTAGAAAACCTTACCAAGCCGAAAAGAATGGTTCTATTCGATAGAAACCGGACGGTTCGGTTTAATTCAGTTTGGCATAAAGTATCAAAATTAAGGATGTGCTTGATATTTCTTTTTTTCATGTTGTAATTCGGACAAAATAAATAATACTAAAAGGAAAACAAAAGGATGAAAATGTAGTTAAGGGTGGAGAAGAGGGCCGGAAGATCTTCCGATGCCCTTTCAAAGTTCTTTTGAAAAAACAAAAAACTAATTACAACAAGAGCAATTACTGTAAATAACAGTTCTTGAAGTTGAAACCCAAATCGCATCCATTTGCACCCTAGTCGCAAAAAAAGCAAAATTAGTCCTTTAATTTTGGCAAGGACGCGAAAATGAGATATTTATAGTTTTGGTAAGCAATTTGTTGGATGAAGATGAAGACTTAAAAGTGAAGGGAGGTTTTGATGATTTCCAAAAGTCATCAGCTAAGTTTGGAAGCTTAGTTCAACCCTTAGAAGATATTTGACCAAGGAAGAATTTACTTCAGACGAGTCAAATATGGTCCAGAAGACTACTGATCTGTTGCTGAAGAAAGGAATCAGACTGGTGGATTTTCAGCCGACTCAAATCAGATAAGTTCAGTTTGGGATCAACCGAGTGTACATCAGACGAGGGATTTCGATCAGCAGAGTGGAAGTGGATCAGAAGTTATTGCAACGGTAATAAATGCACTTGGAGTAATAAATGTTGAAGAGGAAGGGTATTTATGACAAATGATTGAAGAGAAACCTCGTATCAGCTTGGTGCATTTAATGCGGACTGACAGAAAGTACAGCAGAGTGTACAGTGATCAGTTGCAGGTAGCCGTTTCTGCAGAAGGGACCAGTACTCGATGATTTGGACACCTGTCGATCTCTCAACGGGCAGATTTTCAAATCTCAAGTATAAATAGTTCAGTTCAAGAGTTGAAGAAGAAGAGACAACACAACTGAGATTAAATCCGAAGCAGAATTCTTCTAAGTCTCAACTTCAAGAACAAAACACTCAACAGCCGAGTCATTTGTTGTCGAAGCAGAATAGAGAGAAAAACAAATATACATACAAATCTGAGTGATTTTGTGAGAAAAGTGTTGTGAGAAGTAGATATCCATCTAAGTGAGTGATATTACTTCAGAGAGTAGGAGTTTCTTTGTGATTTCCTATTGCGCACTTGTGGCCATTTCCTTTGTTGTTTGGCGCAAGCATTGTATATTGTAAACTGTGTGTTTATAGTATAACCCAAGATCTAATAGACTTGGAAAAGTGGACTAAAGGATTTCTATCCATATAACCACTATAAAAATCCTTTGTGTTTATACTTGCATATTTTCAAAGAGCATATTTAAACACGTAAAAGTTAACTGTTGAAAAGTTTTAAAAGGAGTTTGCAAAACTGGGGATAAAATATTTTCTAAGTTAAGAAAACTACTTGTGAAAAACACTAGATAAATCCGCTGCAAGTTAGTAAATTTGAAACTCTGATTTTGATAAAATCAGCTAAGTAAAATCAGAAGAGTGGTCAACTCTGCTGTTCAAAGCTTTGTGCGAGATCAGCTTAGTCTACTTACAATTCTTGATCAGTTTAGTCTGCTGACAGAAAAATTTAGAGATTTTTAAAGATAAATTTTAGAGGTCTATTCACACCCTCCCCCCCTCTAGACCTCATCTGACCACTTGGGACCAACAAGTGGTATCAAAGCAGGTGGTTTATTTGAATCATTTACCTGATCAACGAGCTTGATCCTAGAGTGTTTTTCAAAGGTTTTCAAAAGTTTTCAAAAGAGCATCTTTTTGAAAATAAAAACTGTTTGAAAAATGGATTGTATCAGCCTTGTTCCCCACATTGGCGGTATGAGCTTTGAGGACTGGAAAATACGCATGGAAATTTTTCTTGCTGCTTACAATGATAATATGTACAGGTGCATAACTCAAGGTCCAATAAGAATTACCAAAACAATCAAAGTTGATGGCCAAGACAAGGTCGTTGACAAAGAAGTTGAAGTGATGACAGCTGATGAAATCAAGCTGAAAAATCATGACAAGGTTGGAATCTTCATCATGACCAAAGCCCTCGACAACGAAAGGTTTGACAAGGTCAAACACTGTAAAATATCTAAGGAGATGTGGGATAAGGTCCGTGACATGAGTGAAGGGAATGACTCCATCAAAGAACACAATCTGAGTGTTGCCCTGGAGAAGTTTGAAAACTTCAAGATGAAACCTGGAGAAACCATTGACCAGATGGATACAAGGTTTACAAAGGTGTTGAACAACGTGCTAAAGTTGGGAAAGACGTTTACTGATAAAGAGATCACCCTGAAAGTCTTAAAGGCGCTGCCACCCAAGTTCAACATGAAGATCACAGCTATGGAAGAATCAAGGGATCTGGGGAAGATCTCACTGACGGAGCTGTTTTCTGTACTCAAGGCGTACGAGTATAAAATGCCAAGAATGGGTATAGAAGAGACCTCAACTGCTGGCCCCACTGCTGCCCTGGTCGTTGCAGAAAGATCTAGAAGATCAGCTGGGAAGATAAGAGAAGTGGACTCATCTGATGAGACCACAGTGCTCAACAAAAAGGAGTACACTGCTGGCGATGCTGCTTTGTTATTGAACGGGTTCAAAAAGTTCTATAAAAGAAAAATGAAGAACAAATATAACAATGCTTCTACTTCTAAACCTACCTCTTATTCTCATGATAGTAAGGATGGTTATAAATCCAAAATGATGTGCTATAACTGCAGGAAATTGGGACATTTCATCAAGGACTGCCCATATCCTTAAGCTGAGAAGTATACTGAGGAGGAAAAGAAAGCGAGGAAAGAAAGGAGACACCAGAAAAGCAAAGTGTTGCTGGCTGAAGCTGAAAAGATAACAGCCATCTATTCGTCTAACTCAGAATCAGGGACATCAAGTGATGACTCTACTAAAGAAGAGACACCTGCACTGCTCTGTCTCATGGCCAAAGAATCAGAGGATTCTAACACTGAGGTAACTCTTACTGAAAATGAAGTTGAGCTATTTAGCTCATTTGAGCAAATGATGAAAAACAACACAGATGTTGTTAATGAATTTGCAAAGCTTAAGGAAGAGATGATTGTGCTGAAAAAGAAAAATGCTAAACTGAAACTTAGTGTTGCTAAGTATAAAAAGCTTTCGCATGAATATGAATCTCTGAAAGCAGAATGTGAAGTTTACAAAGGAAAAATCATGGAACTTGAAAAGATAATATCTTGTCATGATAAGTCGTCTGTTGCATTAGTAGACACATCTAATGAACAGAGAACACCTTTAGTAAAAGAGAATTTAGAACTGAACAAAACTGAGAAATTCATATCTGCTGATAACAGTAATGTTATTCTATATGTTCAGACTGCTAAATCTACTTCACCTGAGAATGAGAAAAAGGAGAAGAAATCTCCTAAGGCTAAAAAGGGTAAAAAGCCTGAAAATGAAAAACAGACTGGTAAAACCAAACAGCAGAATAGTCCCAAGAAGTCTGCTGATAAGAGTAAAACCAATCAGACTAGTAAAACTAAGTCGTCCGTTAAAGAGCAAGTAAAGAGCAGACCTAAGAAGCAAAGAAATTATAACAATGATGCTTGGTATGGAAATGAGTCTTATTATGTGCAACCTGCCTATTCATCTTATTATGCTGCACCTCATTATCCACCTTACTATGCTGCATATCCTGCTCATCATCCAATGCATGCTTACTCTGCTTATCATGCATCTTATCGTGCTTATGAGCATTATTCACATCATAATAATTATCAACATAATATGTCTGCTGATTATGGTGAAGAAAAAGTTGCTCATGCTCCTGCTAAAACTCAAAAGCCTAAGAAGCCTAAGACTTCAACATCTTGGGTTGTCAAAGGTGACACTAATCCACCAGGACCCTCTCAATAAAGGGTACCTAAACAATTTTTTTTTTTGTAGGTTAGGATTAGGAGTAGGAGTAAAGTAGAAAAGAAATTGTACTTGGACAATGGATGTTCAAGGCACATGTGTGGAGACATACATGAACTGACAGATGCTGTTGTTGTGAATGGTCCAAGAGTCACTTTTGGAGACAACAAAGAAGGCAAGGTTGTTGCGGTTGGAAAGCTAATCAAAGGAAACATAGAGATATCTGACGTCTCTTATGTTAATGGCCTGAAGTACAATCTGCTGAGCATAAGTCAATTTTGTGACAAGGGATTTTCTGTAATGTTTTCATCAGAAAGGTGCTATGTTGAACAAATTGGAACAAAGAAGGTTATCTTATCTGGAAGAAGAAAGGGAAATATCTATGTAGTCGACTGGAATTCTGTGGACAGGAATTTTAATGTTTGTTTGGTGGTTTCTACACCAAGTGAAATCAGTTGGCTTTGGCACAAAAGAATGAATCATCTGAATTTGAAGACCATAAACAGATTGATAAAGAATGATTTGGTAGAAGGAATTTCGAAGACAGTCATGAGCAAAGATAAGCTCTGTGACGCCTGTCATAAGGGTAAACAAGTGAAATCCACTTTCAAAAGCAAGAAGCGCCAATCTTAAACCAGAATTTTGGAGCTATTACATATGAATTTGTTTGGCCCTATTGATCCTATCAGCAATGGTGGAAAGAAATACTGCCTAGCTGTTGTGGATGATTTTTCAAGATTTACTTGGGTAATTTTCATGAAGAAGAAAAGTGAAACCAAGGAACATCTTACTAATCTGATGGAACTGATCCAGAATGAAAAGAGCCAAAGAATATTGAAGATCAGATCAGATAGAGGGACTGAATTTACAAACTCTACTGTTGAAGAGTATTGTAACTCCAGAGGAATCAATCATGAGTACTCTGCTGCCAGAACCCCTCAACAAAATGGAGTTGCTGAAAGGAGAAACAAAACTCTAATGGAAGCTACCAGGACAATGATAGTTGAAGCAAAACTGCCCCAAAGATTTTGGGCAGAAGCCACAAATACAACATGTTATACCCAGAACAGATGTATGATCTACAAAAGTCAAAACAAGACACCTTATGAGCTATGAACAACAGAAAGCCTAATTTACATTATCTTAGGATTTTTGGTTGTAATTGTTATGTTTTGAATAATGGGAAAAATCACCTTACTGCTTTTGCAGAGAAGGCTGATGAAGCTATTATTGTAGGATACTCTACTGTTAGTAAAGCTTACAGAGTCTTTAACAAAAGAACTTTACTTGTAGAAGAATCTATTCATGTAGTATTTGATGAACCAAGCCAATCTTCTGAAAAGAATCAAAGTGCTAATCCAGAGATATCTGCTGACTTTCAGAAATTGAGTGTGGAAAGAAAAGAAGAATATGTACCCATCATACTACCTGATCTAAACCAAGCTGTTAACTCAAGTGCTGTTCAAAATCAGTCTGCTGATTGTCTAACAGAGGAGTTGCAAACAGCTGACAGACCAGAGCCTGTTCAACAGACTACTACTGAGACTCCAACAGTAGTGTTGCAAGATCAATCAAGAGGACAACATCCAGATTTGCAACCTGATCTCAGATGGCTCAGAGATCACCCACCTGATTTAGTGATTGGTGATCCATTGGATAGAGTGAGAACAAGAAGGTCAACTGCAAATGAAACAATGTTTGTAAGTTTTCTTTCTCAAATTGAGCCCAAGTTGATTGATGAAGCTCTTAGTGATTCTCACTGGATTGAAGCAATGCAAGAAGAGTTGAATCAATTTGAAAGGAATGAAGTCTGGTACTTAGTTCCCAGACCTACTCATCAAAGGGTAATTGGCACTAAGTGGGTATTCAGGAATAAAATGAATGAAGATGGTATTGTTACCAGAAATAATGAAAGGCTAGTTGCCAAAGGTTATTGCCAGGAGAAGGCATTGATTTTGATGAGACATTCGCACCAGTTGCAAGGCTTGAAGCAATCAGATTATTCCTAGCCTATGCTGCTCACAAGAACTTCACTGTCTATCAGATGGATGTGAAGTCTGCTTTTCTCAATGGAGAATTGCAAGAGGAAGTTTATGTTGAACAACCTCCTGGTTTTGAAGCTTATCAACAAGGAGACAAAGTATATCGTCTGAAGAAAGCTCCATACTGAAACAAGCTCCAAGAGCATGGTATGATACTTTATCTAATTTTCTTTTAGTTAAAGGATTTCGCAAAGGTAAAGTAGATAAGACTTTGTTCACTATTGAATGGGATAATCATATATTGTTAGTTCAAATATATGTGGATGATATTATTTTTGGTTCAACTAACCAACAGATGTGTGAGAACTTCTCTAAGCTGATGCAGAACAAATTTGAAATGAGCATGATGGGAGAATTAAATTACTTTCTTGGATTACAAGTCAAACAGCTACCTGATGGTATTTTTATTAATCAAGCAAAGTACACAAAAGATCTGTTCAAGAAATTTGGTATGGAAACTAGCTCATCTATTGGTGTTCCTATGTCTACTGGACTTCGTCTGGACAAGGATGAAGATGGCAAATCAGTTGACATCACCAAGTACAGAGGCATAATTGGGTCACTGTTATATTTAATAGCTAGCAGACCTGATATTATGTATTATGTTGGGGTTTGTGCGAGATTTCAATCAAATCCTAAGGAATCTCATCTCTTAGCTGCTAAAAGGATATTAAGGTATCTCAAAGGCACACAAGAATTGGGATTGTGGTATCCAAGGGAATCAGGATTTGAACTTACTGGATATTCCGATTCTGACCTTGCTGGCTGTAAAATTGATAGGAAGACTACTACATGTACTTGTCAATTTTTAGGCAGTCGTCTGATCTCATGGATGAGTAAGAAATAGACTTCAGTATCCATATCTACTGTTGAAGCTGAATACATTACTGCTGGAGCATGTTGTGCACAGATACTTTGGTTGAAGCATCAACTAGAAGACTATAATCTCAAGATCAGTGGAATCCCTATCTACTGTGACAATACAAGTGCAATCTCACTTACTCAGAATACTACTAGTCATTCCAGGACTAAGCATATTGAGATCAAACATCACTTCATCAGAGACCATGCTGAAAAAGGAAATGTTATTATTGAGTATGTTCATACAGACAATCAGATTGCTGACATTTTCACCAAACCATTAAGTGATGCAAGATTTTCTACTCTAAGAGTGGAACTGGGCTTGTTAAACTTGGATTCATAAGCTGAGGAGGAACCTATCAGAAGACTGGGTTCAACAGCTGACTAATCTGATAGCAACAAGAGTTATACTTCAAGAAGACTGACTCTCAACAGACTAGTTGACTGATGAATTCTTGAATTCAGGGGGAACGTGTAAGACTAGCGGTACTCCTGTTTTATAGATGAAATCTTCAATGATAGTTAGTTGAAGTTGTTTTAATCAGAAGATTTGTTCTTAATTCTTGAAGATTAATTATCTTGCTGGATTGACAAACAACAAAGGAAGATCACTAGATATTGGCTTTCACTAGTGATATATTGTATCAGACAAGTCATCTATCAGATAAGTATTATTTTACTCATCTGTTTATTTATGTCAGCTTATATTCAAGTGTTGTATTAAAAACGTTTTATCAGAAACACGCTTTTATAAGTAACAGACAAGTGGCGTTTCAAATTCCTGCCCGTCTGACATATTTAGTGAATTTTGAAATCCGCGTATATCGCTCACACGATCTACTTTTCAGTAACTGATCTAACGGTTGGCACAAATCACAGAAACCGACATCAAACCAACATCTATAAATCCAGATCTGATCAGCTGACTGATCTTTTACGCACCCTCAAAATTTCAAAAGCACAGAGTATTTTTGCATTCAAAATTTCTGCAAATTTCTCTCGTTTTCCTTAATCTTTTTCAGAAAAATGTCTGCCATGGACGCGAATGTTGAAGGGAGATTCTTGAACTACAAAACTTTTTATGCTACCAGCACTCCGCTGATGAAGGAGATATTGGAAAAATTCAAGGCGGCAACACTGGTTAACTTCATGGAGGCCCATGAAGATATGGTGTTCACACCAGAAGTCTTCTAATTTTATAAGGCGGATGGAAAGCCAGACTACGAGAAATTGGAGATTAGAGCCACAGTTGGGGGAAAGGATATTTGCATAACTCCCAAACTGCTAAACGAGAAGTACGGGCTTTCAATTGAAGGTTCAACTGAACTTTCGTCTCTGGCTGAGCTGTTAGAGGCTGATTTCTGGGGTATCGCTGCTAAGAAGAAGGATGAAATCCTATCTAGGAACATCAAAAAGCCTCAGCTGAAGGACGGATTTCAGCGAATGGCAGATTTGGTTGCCAAAGTATTGGAGAATTGTACCTTCTCTTTGGATAGTGTACCTATGAAAAGGTATCACATGATGATTGCGGTTTACTATGGTCTGAAAGTAAACTGGGCAAATCTGATTTGGTACATTCTTGCTGATCACAAGGCGTATGGTCAAATACTTCACAGAATCTTCCTTAGTCATCTGCTGCTGAACATGGGATGTACGATGACAAATGGCAAGGAAATTCACAAGGCCAAGGAGCTAAAGATATATGAACCAGTAAAGACTGGAAGGTCTAAAGAGACAGCTGAAGTGCCAGAAAAGAGGCAATCCAAAAGAAAGGCTACTGAGCCTAAAGAGCCCGCTGTTAAAGCGAAGAAGAGCAAAGTAACTACTCCTAAGGCATCTGTTCAAACAGCTAAGCCAGCTGTTCAAGCCAGAACAGACCCGCCTAAAGAAAAGGATGTTGTTGATACTATTGTAGATGAAACAGTCAAAGAAATTGAGGATATGGCTTATGATTCTCTTTCTAGAACCGTGTCTGCTCACAAGCCAATAGAAAACGTTGCAAAAAGGACAAGGAGCGCGTTGAAAGATACTGCTACAACTGCTGTTGTCCATCACACAAAGAAAACTGCCAGAAAGAAGATGACATTTATTGAAGAAACCACTGAACTTTCTGAGCTGGTAAGGGAAAGTCCTCCAACAGCAGAGAGGCCTGTTGGATCTGAGAAGAAGTCTGCTGCCGAGGAGTCACCTGCTGAACAAGTTAAACAGACTACTTCTGCACCAACAGCTGAGGTTGCTCAACCTCAAAAGGATCCTGAAGTGAAGATCCTTGAACCAATTGCTGCTGCGCCAGTAGCAATTGCTGCTCCAAAACCAACAGCTGTGGCACCAGTTGTTGAATCAAGAGCTGCCAGGAAGAGAAGGACTGGCAAAACCAAAGTGTCTGCTCATCACAAGAAGAAGCGTGAGGAAGCTGAACAAAGGAAGCGTGATGAAGCTGAACTTCAAAGAGCTCTTGAGGCTAGCAAGAAAGACGCTGAAGTCAAGAAGATGACTAAAGCGGAATTAGCTGCCAAGGAAGAAGAAGACTTGGCCAAGGCTCTAGAAGAAAGTCAGAAGGATGCATATGGACCAAGACGGTCAGAAGGCATCGTGATTGGCAAACCCAAGGAAGGACAGTTTGTGCTACCAAGGGCTAAACCAATCAAAAGAAAGAAGTCTGAAGTCAGAAGAGCACTTGAAATTGTTCAAATTGACTCTGATGTCTTTAGAAAGTTTGAAGCTGAGCTGGAGAGGATGAATCAGCTGCTTCAATCAAGAACCACCTTTTTCCCAGAAAAGATAAGCTACAACAGATGGAGGGAATATAGGTTGAACAAGATTGAGGAAGAAATCCAAGCATGGAAGGAGTTTGCTGATGAAGGACGCTGGGTTCTAAATTGGCTGCAGACCACTTCTGTTGCAAAGGCATTGGATTCAGACTTTGTCAGAGACAGACTACATGACTTTGCAAGAGTCATAGTAAGTCAGGAGGCAACTGCTATCAAGGATTCACTGCCAAACAAGCCAGGTCCTGCTGATGACCTAATTGATAGAGCAGTTAAAGTGGTTGTATATACAACTATGGAGAAATGGGTTGAGAAATCAAGATATGAACCTGGTTCAACCAGTGATGTGCCCACTCTACCAAGTTTACAGCGCATTGCCTTTGGCTCAGAAATCAGTACTTATCAAGAACAGCTGAGTGTTCAACAGTCTACTTCACCTTTTGTTCCAGCTGACTTGATTCATCAGAAGACTGTTGTGTCTGCTGATGGTACTGAAATAATTCACATTGCTGATGAGCCAGCTAGTGAAGAACTAAAGAAAGACTAGCATGCTGCAGAGATCAACCTGGATACATCCAACACACTGCCTGCTGAAGTCAAAGAAAAGATTCCTTTAGCTATTGAGTGAAAAGCTGAAGAGAGTCCAGTTCTTCATGAAGCTCTTGTTCAACAGGAAGAGCCTGCTGAAGCATCACCCTCTGTTCCAACTGCTGACTTTCATTCTTCACTGATGGAGTCAATGAAGATGTTGATTGATAATGCTATGAAGGAGATGGAAAAGAAGAATCAGCTGATGTTGAAGCAAATGCAGGAGGCTACTGCAAAGATGGTGCAGGAAGCTATAGAAAATTTTCCTCTACCACCAGACAATTCCCTTGCACTGACTCAGAGTATTTTGGGCATGCACAGAAGTATTGAAGACGTGAAAGCTGATGTGAGTCATGTGCACACTGCTCTTCAAAGGCACGAGTCTGACATTGCAGGAATTGCTAGAGTCATGAAGGAAGTTGGTGAAGCTGAGATTGAAAAGAATGTTGCACTGATGCAAGAGTTCACAAATATCACCAACAAAGCTCAAGATGAAATGTCAACACTTCAGCTGAATGTTGACTACTTAAATGACCAATCTGGTGAGATGAAGACTACTCAACTTCGAATGGAAGCAACTCAAAATCATCACTCTGATCAACTCCGAGTTGTGGATCAAAACATCAGAAAGCTTTGTGCTGCTGTTAACGTCTCTCCTGATCAACTCAACCCTGCTGCTGATGACAAAAAGGGGGAAGAGGAATCAACTAAGAAGAGTGTTGCTGCTGCAACTGTTTAAGTACAAGACCAAAGAGCTGCTGCTGAAAAGCCAAGTGAAGATAAAGTACTTGAAGAGGAAGCTGATGATGAAGAAGCTGCTGAAGAAGAGCCTAAGGACGTAGCAAAATCTGACAAAGAGATGGCTGCCTCCAAAGACTCTGCTGAAGAACAGCTAGATCCAGACAGAAAATACAAGAGATTAGAGGACATTAAAAGAAAGATCGAAGCTGCCTCTAAGAACTTGGAAGCATTTTCTAGTGGAGAAGATGAAGATGATGAAAGTGAGGAGTTTGAAGAAGAGGAAGAAGAGGATGAAGAAGCTGAAGACTAGACTAGATTTTCTAGACTAGGTTAACTGTTGAAAATTTGTATCAGCTTACTTTGCCTGTAATTTCACGTAAGTACTTTTTCTTGTAAACTTGTACTGTAATTTCAAAGAATATATATAAAAGTCAAGTTTCCAACACATCATTTCTAACTCAGAAATTTTTGTGGACTTAACTTTAGTTTTAGGTATAGGTACTTAGCTGAAGTTTTGTCATCATCAAAAAGGGGAAAATTGTTGGATGAAGATGAAGACTTAAAAGTGAAGGGAGATTTTGATGATTTCCAAAAGTCATCAGCTAAGTTTGGAAGCTTAGTTCAACCCTTAGAAGATATTTGACCAAGGAAGAATTTACTTCAGACGAGTCAAATATGGTCCATAAGACTACTGATCTGTTGCTGAAGAAAGGAATCAGACTGGTGGATTTTCAGCCGACTCAAATCAGATGAGTTCAGTTTGGGATCAGCCGAGTGTACATCAGACGAGGAATTTCGATCAGTAGAGTGGAAGTGGATCAGAAGTTATTGCAACGGTAATAAATGCACTTGGAGTAATAAATGCTGAAGAGGAAGGATATTTACGACAAATGATTGAAGAGAAACCTCGTATCAGCTTGGTGCATTTAATGCGGACTGACAGAAAGTACAGCAGAGTGTACAGTGATCAGTCGCAGGTAGCCGTTTCTGCAGAAGGGACAAGTACTCGATGATTTGGACACCTGTCGATCTCTCAACGGGCAGATTTTCAAATCTCAAGTATAAATAGTTCAGTTCAAGAGTTGAAGAAGAAGAGACAACACAACTGAGATTAAATCCGAAGCAGAATTCTTCTAAGTCTCAACTTCAAGAACAGAACACTCAACAGCCGAGTCATTTGTTGACGAAGCAGAATAGAGAGAAAAACAAATATACATACAAATCTGAGTGATTTTGTGAGAAAAGTGTTGTGAGAAGTAGATATTCATCTAAGTGAGTGATATTACTTCAGAGAGTAGGAGTTTCTTTATGATTTCCTATTGCGCACTTGTGGCCATTTCCTTTGTTGTTTGGCGCAAGCATTGTATATTGTAAACTGTGTGTTTATAGTATAACCCAAGATCTAATAGACTTGGAAAAGTGGACTAAAGGATTTCTATCCATATAACCACTATAAAAATCCTTTGTGTTTATACTTGCATATTTTCAAAGAGCATATTTAAACACGTAAAAGTTAACTGTTGAAAAGTTTTAAAAGGAGTTTGCAAAACTGGGGATAAAATATTTTCTAAGTTAAGAAAACTACTTGTGAAAAACACTAGATAAATCCGCTGCAAGTTAGTAAATTTGAAACTCTGATTTTGATAAAATCAGCTAAGTAAAATCAGAAGAGTGGTCAACTCTGCTGTTCAAAGCTTTGTGCGAGATCAGCTTAGTCTACTTACAATTCTTGATCAGCTTAGTCTGTTGACAGAAAAAGTTAGAGATTTTTATAGATAAATTTTTAGAGGTCTATTCACCCCCCCTCTAGACCTCATCTGACCACTTGGGACCAAAACAATTTACATCCTTTATGTTTTAAGTTTATGAAATTTTAGTTCTTTTACTGTTCTGGACATTTAAATCCCAACTCCAACTTGTGGGGTGTGTGTGTTGAAGTTTGATTATCTTAATTAGCTAGAATCCAATATTTAGTTATGTTGTTAGCTCTTAGTGTTTATCTTATACAATACCTTAATCTCTTAGTCTTTATATTGTATTTGATAGATAAATATAAGCTCTTAATTCTTATCTACTTTGTAATTTGCCTATAAAAATAAGGCATGTGAATTGAAATAAACATACAGGGCCTGTTTGTTTGGCCTTTCCCTAAAAAATATTCGTGTTTGGGAAATATCAAAGAAACATGTTTTCTACTTTCCCAAATAAATTTTCCATCAATCAATTTTCTCAAACTATTCTCTCAAAAGCCAAACAAACAACAATTTTCTTATCTCTAAACAAAATCTATATAAATTCTACTCTGATTTGACATAAAGTAACCTATCTCTTACACTATTTATTTCACATAACAAACATGATTTGACATAAAGTCTTACACATCTTACACCTACAAACTCACTCTTTAAAAAAAACCTACACCTACTTTATATCTCAAACCACTCTCTCAAAATTCAAACAAACAACATTACGAAAATCGAGATTATTTCACAAACATCCACTACTCTCCCAAACACCAAACAAACAGGCCCACAACATTTTCCTCATTTTCTTTGTGCTTTCTAGTTTGTACATAAACATAATGGGCCTATGTGGATGGGGTTTGTCTTAGTCTCACGGGTTTCGCGAGACCGAGCCAAAACTCTTCCAAATGAGTTTTCACCAGACTCATGAAACTCATCAGAAACTCTTAAAATCTGTAAAATTTTGATTTGACACCTATCAACTACTTTTTCTCCCCAAACTCTATAAAAAAGATATTAATTTGACACATTCCTCCTATTTTTTTCTCCAAACCTCAACACATCCAAACCCAATCCAAATGGGCTTCCAGCTTTTTCAAAAACACAAAATCCAACATACAAAACATAATCTAATTGTGTGTGTTTCATGGTTTCACCGAAACTACCCAAATCAATTTTTTGAACCTAGACCCGTGAAACCGAGTCAAAACCCTTCCAAATAGGGCCAATAATCTCTTATCTCTCTCCCTTGACTTCTTGTTTCTGCAATGGATATGGGTGAACGCAATGTTGATTTTTGTAATGGTGGCTAGCTCGATGAATTTTTGCACCATTTATAAATGGATAAACTTTACAAAATCCAGATGACAATCAAGTACAAGTAAAAGGAAATTCGTAAATATGAATATTTCACAATGCAAAGTTTTATTGTATTGAGAACTTCACAAAAACAAAGTCAAGAAATGTAATTGTTTCATCTTGTTTTAAGATGAACTGGATTCAACGGCATATGTTCATTGATATATGGAAATATGATGGACTTGGCACTATGTTGTACTCCCTCTGTCCTTTTATTTTTGCTCCTATCTTTTTTTTGGATGTCCCAAAACAACACTGTTTTTCTTAATATGAAATTATTTTTTCCAAATGTAACCTTTCACATAAAGTAATGATTTGACATCACTAATTTTCTTTTATTATTTTAAGGGCATAAATGTAAAGTTGCCTAAAAGGGACGGAGGAAATATGTAATACCGAAATCACATTCACCGAGCCAAGGCCCTATCTAGTAGGTTTATTTCCACCAGTAAACCAAGCCACACCCAGCAGTCTGCCAGGTCACAACCCAGCCAGCGGGCCAAACCTGGCCTAAGAGCAGATCTATCAACAAATGTTTAGAATTTTTAGTGGACTTTCTAGATACCTGTACATAGTGTACATATTTCTAATGCATTCTCTTGATGATTCTTTGTAAGATTTTCAGGAGCCATTTTCTAGAAACTTTAATCGTAGTTGTAAGATCAAGTTAATCTTTACCTTCTATTGGGGAGTTGCTTAGCATAAATAGGGAGTTTTTATTATTTTCGTAACCATCCAACAAACATTACAAAAATTATAGCTTTGTTTAACAGCGTCACAAGAATTGAAAAACGTCAAGTATCGCAGCGACGTCAAGGAAACGGCTGTCATAATTTTTTTGTACATAAAAAAACCATGTGCATTTGTTCTAGTCCCGATTTCCCATCATTCTCAATCTCGAATTTCAGAGGGCAATATTGGCCGCGGCTTTGTCTTTCTTTGGCCACAACCCGTATCTGATTGGGCTCCAAAACCTACAGCAGTGATGCTTCTAACCAGAACCAGACATATTGTAAGGAAATTTCAGGCGTTACAAATGCGCCTGTAGTATTTGTAACGAGCGAACAATATTCGTTACAATAAACCCTAACGACCAAATTTTAGGGACAAGAAAAGGCGACAAAAGTTTTCTTTACATAAAGTTTCTGTTACGAATAAGACACTTATTGTAACGAATTTTCAATTTTCTACTTACAAAAAGTGCATTTTCTTGTAGTGACTCTTCACGCTTCGTCAGGGGCAGAAACAAAATTATAAATATTTGTATGTATGAGCTAGCATAAAATACCCTTTGGCCCAATGCGGAAGTCCCCAGTTCAAAACTTCATTTGCACATGTAAAGTTGTTTCATCATTTTTCATCCACACTAGTTCAAACTTTCAGTAGCTCATGTAATATTTTTCCATCATTTTTCATCCAATGTCATTTTATTAATCAACATCTTACAGCTTTCATTAAATGTCTTTTCAAATTTTCAGTTATCAAATGTCCTAATAATTTTCTTTGTATCATTTTTATGGAATTCAATTTCTTTTAAATGGATTATATGGTCAAACACATTATGTAAATGTGCGCATTATAAATATTAATAAATTCCAAATATTATTATCATGTATTAATTATCTAATAATGAATCTTATATGCTTTATTTATAATAGTAGCACCAATTTTAGTATTATTCACAATTTTACAATACTATTTTAAATGTATGATAAATAATAATCGTATTTTTATGTCTTGCTTAAGCAACATTTATTTGCTTTCTGTCAAACTGAATTGCGTTTTGAACATTTTTTTTATCTAGTATACAAGAATTTGTACTCTAAAAAAATTTGCTAGTATATTTTTTCACATTTAGTTGAATAAAATTATAGTATTACTTTATCTTAATTTTCTTTTTATCATTTCATCAAAATATCGAGTTTGATACCAAAAAAAATCCGGCCCCCCCAACAAAAAGGGTCTAGGTCCGCCCCTGCGCTTCGCCCATGTCAATCACCTTCAGCTGCTGTTCAAGTGATACTTGGAACTTCAGGCTTCTTGGTCCCAGTGATATTTAGAACAGACAAGTCATATTTGGAACCTCATGAAAAAAAAAAAAAAACCATCATATGTTCATAATAATTCATTGGTTTTTTTTAAATCCTCCTTCATAATTCTACTAGTATCCAGTTGTCAAAAAAAAAAAAAAAAAAAAAAAAAAGCCCTTTCTAAAGATTAATTTATAATCCAAGCAGTAATTAAATTTAGTTTTGTATAAGTATAATTTTTTCCATCAAAAATTTATCAAGATACAATAATTGAGAAAAAAATGCATACAAAAAAAAATGTTTATCTTAACTTTTGGCCTTGACGTATCTTTTCCGACAATCATAACCTCCATTTATTTTCTCCATAAATAAAAAATTCCTGGTACAAACAATATAAGCTAATAATAATATACTTTAATTTCTCATCGCCAAGAGGCAAGAAAAAACAATTGATTTATTTTATGGATCTCAACCTTCTGACAAACAAGAAGCATATATAACAACAATGAATGGAGCTGTTGTTATTCCAATGAAGCTAAAATGCAATTAGCCCAAATCTATTATATGAATCTAGAACTAAAAGTAGAAAACTAACTCACATGTAAAGGCATAACACAAGTTGTCCCATGTTTTGTGAATTTAAAAATATTTTTGCTAGGAAAGAACTCACAATGTCACAATTCATCTATAAAATACCTCCTTTTTTTTTTTTTGAGATGTTGAAATCGTTTCATCAAACACTATATCGAATCGAAAGTAAACTAATTATAATTGTTAAACTACTAGTATTTTTTTTTTTTTTTTTGAGAGAGAAACGGTATCTTTCATTCAAGCAAGCTCAGAGGCAATAATGTCAAGAATCAAAACAGGTAAATCCTCTAAAACATAAGATTCTTTAAAAGATAGACGTGCAATTTCGTGAGCCACTCGATTTCCGTCTCTGCCAATGTGACGGGCGCTAAAGAATTCCAGATTAGCAACCTTTGCCTTGAGGTCCTCAATAGTATTACCGTAGCTGGGACGAGTGTGAATTTCCTCGTATCGCATCAATAATCAGGATAGAGTCTCCTTCCAAAATAATCTTGTTCCAACTCCGGCTTTGGACAAACTCTATTGCGAACAAAGCGGCTTTAGCTTCAGCAGCTGTAGGATCCAGAGGTCGCTGAAAACAGGTCGAAGCCCAACCTAAACAAACTCCCGTATCCGATCTAGCTACCACCCCCAAACCGCAAACTCCATCCTCAGCATTTACAGCCGCATCAAAATTCAGTTTGATGTTGTTTAGCTCGGGAGGCTGCCACCGAATCGGCTGTCCGCGAGCTGTAGTAACCGGTTTTAGAACCGAAGCCGATGCTTGTTGAAGTTCAGACCAATACTTCCTTGCAAAGGCAGCAGAGGACAAAGCACATATCTCTTTTCCTTCAAAAATAAGCTTGTTACGGGAATTCCACAAAGACCAACAAATCAAAATACTAATTTCAAAAGTCTGAGTGTCTGATTTATGCTTCATCTGCAGCACCCAATCCAACACATTCGCCCCCAAAAATTGATGAACTGACCAAGGTACATTGCTAAGAGCCCAGGTTTGCCGTGAGAAAGGACACAAGGCCAAACAATGAACTAAGTCTTCGGAAGTATCACGGCAAAAGCAGCAATTCCTATCAATTTGAAGTTTGCGTTGTATCAAGTTATCTCGAGTGGGTAATATATTTTTGCAAGCACGCCATAAGAAGATCTTTATTTTACTTGGCAAATTTAAAGCCCATAACCACTTCCATTCACCCGAACCTCCAGCACTCGAACTACTTTCAGCCGTGTAACTCGCTGCTTTATTCAATTTGATTCCCAGATGATAGGCGCTTCGTACCGAAAACAATCCATTTTTGTTGTAGTGCCAAACATATCTATCCGGGTTTTTGCTACTACTCAACGGAATGGATAAGATACACTTTACATCTTCCTCAACAAATATTTCTTTAAGCAACACATCATTCCATTGCCCCAACTCAGGATCAATAAGCATATCAACCTTCAAATCAATTGGAAAATTACCTCTATGGGTAATGTTAACAAATGTGGGAACTGAATTTCATATATTTCTGAATAAAATAAAGATACATCTACAACTCATATATATACACAATCTAGGAATCCTATGTAAGGAAGGTCTCCTAAATAGATTACTCTAATAGTTTGAAATAATAATAATACTACAATATATAATACTCCCCCTCAAGTTGGAGCATAGATATTAATCATGCCCAACTTGTTACAAAGATAATCAATCCGAACCCCATTTAGAGCTTTCGTGAAAATATCTCCCAATTGTTCTCCAGTTTTCACAAATCCCGTGGAAATCAACCCTTGTTGTATCTTCTCACGGATAAAATGACAATCGATCTCTATGTGCTTAGTTCGTTCGTGAAACACGGGCTCCGATGCAATATAAAGAGCTGCTTGGTTATCACACCATAACTTCGCAGGTATTGAAGTTTTAAGACCTACTTCATTCAAGAGGTGATATATCCACATTATTTCACACACAGATTGTGCCATAGCCCTATATTCTGATTCTGCAGACGATCGTGACACAACATTTTGCTTCTTACTTTTCCAAGAGACCAAATTCCCTCCAACAAAAACACAATAGCCTGAAGTGGATCTTCTACTCACTTTGCATTCTGCCCAATCTGAATCTGAGTAACCTTCAATATGAGTGTGTCCATGATTCGCATACAAGATACCACGTCCAGGTGCTCTTTTCAAGTAACATAGAATTTGCTCTAAAGCCGCCCAATGATGAACTGTTGGGGACGACATAAACTGACTCACAACACTGACAGAGTAAGCAATATCTGGACGAGTCACTGTAAGATAATTTAGTTTTCCTACCAATCGTCTATACCTCTCAGGATCTCCAAACAATTCTCCATCTGATGTAAGTTGCAAATTCGGAATCATCGGAGCACTACTCGGCTTTGCCCCCAATTTTCCTGTTTCGGTCAATAAATCAAGCACATATTTCCTCTGAGATAGGAAGATGCCTTTCTTACTCCTAATTACTTCAACACCCAAGAAATATTTTAGCACCCCTAAGTCTTTGGTGTGAAACTGAGTATGAAGAAAAGACTTAAGGGATGAGATCCCAGTAGTATCACTCCCAGTAATGACAATATCATCCACATATACAACTAAAAGGATGATGCCAGATTCAGATTGTTTATAGAAAACAGAGTGATCAGACTTACATTTAATCATACCAAAACTCTGAACCGACTGACTAAACTTGCCAAACCAAGCACGAGGGCTCTGTTTCAAGCCATACAAAGATTTTCGAAGACGACAAACTTTCCCATACTCCCCCTGAGCAACAAAACCAGGAGGTTGCTCCATATAAACTTCCTCCCGAAGATCACCATGAAGAAAAGCATTCTTGATATCTAGCTGATACAAAGGCCAATTATGAGTAGCTGCCATAGAAATAAACAATCTAACAGACGTCAATTTAGCAACAGGGGAAAAAGTATCTGAATAATCCACTTCATAGGTTTGAGCATATCCCTTAGCAACAAGACGGGCTTTCAATCGAGCAACTGACCCATCAGGATTTACCTTAACTGTGAAAACCCATTTACATCCAATAGCCCGTTTCCCTGAAGGTAAATCCACCAAGTTCCAAGTACCATTATCATCTAAAGCATTCATTTCCTCTATCATGGCTGTACGCCACCCAGGATGAGATATGGCTTCATGAACAGTTTTAGGGATAGAGATAGAATCAAGAGATGCAATAAATGAACAGGATGAGGGTGACAAGTGGTTATAGGAAACAAAAGAAGAAACAGGATAAGTACACTGACGTTTACCTTTACGCAAAGCAATAGGAAGACTATCACTCGAAACGGGATCTGATGCCGAAGGAACTGGTGCAGGGCATGAGTCGGGAGAGAGTCGACGTCTGGAGTATACCTGAAGAATAGGAGGCTTGTCAGGAGGCGGTTCCAAAACTGGTTCAGATGAAGTGATAGTATAGACTAGCAAATCATCATCCTCCCCCTGACGTTCTGTAGTAGAAGATGGAAAGTATGGTGTTTCTTCCAAGAAGGTAACATCTGCTGAAACGAGATACTTATTGAGATTAGGACAATAACATCTATAACCTTTCTGAAGGCGAGAATAACCAAGGAAGACACACTTCAAAGATTTTGGATCTAATTTAGTAACACGTGGACGATGATCCCTAACAAAGCAGGTACTACCAAATATCCTAGGCTCAATAGGAAACAACGACTTATTGGGAAAAATGGTACCATAAGGAGTTCCACCATGAAGAACAGACGAAGGCATACGATTAATTAAAAAACATGCAGTTGAAACTGCATCAGCCCAAAAGGTTTTAGGAACATTCATTTGGAATAATAAGGTTCGTGCAGTTTCTAGAAGGTGTCTATTTTTTCGCTCTGCCACTCCATTTTGAGAAGGTGTATCAACACAAGAAGTTTGATGAAGAATTCCATTTTGAATCATATAAGTTTGGAAAGGTGCTGACAAATATTCTTTGGCATTATCACTTCGTAATGTATTAACAGAAACATTAAAATGCGTTTTAATCTCAGCACAAAATGCACAAAAATGAGAAAACACTTCAGAACGATTTTTCATTAGATATAACCAAGTAACACGAGAATAGTCATCAACAAAAGTAACAAAGTACTTAAATCCAGTTTTGGACGGAACAGGACAAGGACCCCATACATCAGAATGAACTAATTCAAAAGGAAAATTGGCTCTTTTATTTAATCTAGGACTAGTACTAAGACGATGGTGTTTAGCCAACTGACATGACTCACAATCTAATGAAGACAATTTACTAAAGTGTGGACAAAGTTTCTTAAGTAGCGGAAGAGATGGATGGCCCAACCGGCAATGTTCTTTAAAAGGGGACGTCATACTAGAACAGGCAACAGGTCTAGGTATATGTGTGTCAAGAATGTAGAGACCTCCAGACTCATGTCCTCTACCAATAATCTTCTTCGTCATAAGATCCTGAAATAAGCAATAATCAGGAAAAAATGAGATACAACAATTAAGATTGCGAGTTAGTTGGCTTACAGAAATTAAATTAAAGGATAACTGAGGTAAATGTAGGACAGAGGACAAAGGAAGCAGAGGAGTCGGGGTAATTGTGCCAGACCCAAGAACACAAGATTGTGATCCATCGGCTAAAGTAACAGTAGGGGATGATGTGTTTGACTGAAAATTAGAGAATAGACTAGAATTACCTGTCATATGATCTGTGGCTCCAGAATCAATGACCCATTTGGAGGATGAGGAAATAAGACACGTATTTGATTTACCTGAATCAGCGACAGCGGTAACAGAGGTTGATAAAGACTTCAATGATTCTTGGTACTGAGAAAACTTAGCAAATTCATCGGCAGAGATCATAACTGATGTATCAGATGCAATGTTAGTGGATGCAACATTAGCCGAGGGATTTTTCTGATTTCTAAAACGAAGCTTTCTACACTGACTTTTAATATGTCCTGGCTTATGGCAATAATGACACACAATCACTCCTGAATCCTGTGCACGAGGTTCAAAATTATTGTTTGATCCCCCCCCCCCCTGTGTTGTTATTTTTGAAAGGTGATCGCCCAAAGTCATTAGTATTACGGCTCATAAGGGCACCACTAAACTCAACAGATGGAGTACTTTCTGTACGAAGTACCCTACTAAAGACCTCCTGTAAGGAGGAGATATCAGAACTCGATAGAATTTGTGACTTTGCGGTCTCTCATTCAGAAGGAAGACCACCAAGAAACACTACAAGAAAAACAGGATTTTCCGACGGATTTTCCGACGGATTTCAAGCAAAATCCGTCGGAAAATGGGTTTTCCGACGGATTTTGCCCGTCGGAAAATCCGTCGGAAAAAGTGGCGTCGGAAAATTTCCGACGGATTTTCCGATGGATTTTCCGACGGAAAACATCCGTCGGGAAATCTGTCGGAAACTTTCCGACGGACTTATTCCGACGAATTTTCCGACGGAATAATTCCGTAGGAAATTGTATTTTCCGACGGGACTTTTCCGTGGGAAAATATATTTTCCGACGGAATTATTCCGTCGGAAATAACTTTTAAATAATGTTATTTTTATTTCCGACGGAATTATTCCGTCGGAAATTTTAAAAAAATTATTTTATTTTCCCACGGAATTTTTCCGTCGGAAAAAATGAAAAAAAAAAATTTAAAAATTATCAAAAATAATGAAATTGCAACACAAAAAAAAATTGCAATACAATATAATACAACAAATTCATAACTTAGATAAAATTATCAAAAATTTCAACATTTATAATTATATGTGAATACAATAAATAATCTTACAACAAGTTCTACATTGTAAAAAATGTGAATACAATAAATAATCTTACAACAAGTTCTACATTGTAAAAAAAAAATATCATTCTTCTTCTTCTTCTTCTTCGTCTTCTTCTTCTTCGTCTTCCTCCTCCTCCTTCCCCTCCTCCTCGGCCTCTACCTCCATATTCTCTTCGTTCTCTTCTCCTTCTCCTTCACCTTCTTCAGCAGCATATAAACCCATTGCTAATTCGGTATCAACAATTGAATTTAGCATGGTAGGTGGTTCTTGCAAAGCTTCTTCTTATACATTATAACTATCATCCACTCTACTTCTTGGTCTCGTATTTATTACAACACGCCAATTAATCTTATCTTTCTTCTTACCCTCTTTTATGTGATACTTTACCCCCCAAGTTATGATGAACACATTTCAACTTACAAGGCTAATTTCAATCAAATGCACACCTTACAAGGCCACCAAAAATGAACACAACAAATCTAATCACCATTTACAACATACAACATAAGCAAAGTTATGATGAACACATTTCAACTTACAAGGCTAATTTCAATCAAATGCATAACTTACAAGGCCACCAAAAATGAACACAACAAATCTAATCACCATTTCCAACATACAACATAAACTAATAGTGAACACAACCTTATATTTGCAAAAGGCCAATAAAAATATCTACAACATACAACCTTTCAACTTTATACATAAACTCACATGATTGGTAAGGTAAAATTACACTTTTCGTTCTAAATATGTGATTCATATTTAAAAAGTTAATGGTCATTACACAATGTGACACAAGATATGATATTCATAATTAAAAAATAACCATCATAATTAAGAATATTTAAATTTTTAGACATTAGAACCAAATACACTATATTTAAAAATCTCACATAGACAAAACAAGTAAAGAGTGCTGAATACATATATTCCCCATTAAATTAATTAATATTCCAAACGAGAACCCAAGTTGATATACTTGATGATGGTTATCAATGGAGAAAGTACGGCCAGAAAGCAGTCATGAACAACAAATTTGCAAGGTATGTATAAATCTATGTTCATTAGACATTATGGTCTGATTGTCAGGCTCCAATTAGCTAGTAACACATATATATTTGAGAGAATAATTAAGGAGCAATAATTATGTCAAATTAACTGAGGGATTTGTTATACAAGAATTCTACTAAGTAAATGATGAGTTAAGAATCATATTTATGATAATTACATCTACAATGTAAAATAGATCTAGGAAAAATGCACAAAGGGAATTACCTCTACAATGTATTGTATTTCGGGCTGGGCTGGGCGGCGTGAACAGGGGTCGTCACGGGGTCTGGGCAGCGGGTTCGGCAGCGGCGGAGTGAGCAGGGTAACTCAAGCGGGTCTGGGCAGCGGGTTCGGGCAGCGGCTGCGTGAGCAGGGGAACTCGCGCAGGTCTGGGCAGCGGCGGCATGAGCAGGGGGGCACGCGGGTCTGGGAAGCGAGTGTCTTGGCAGCGGATTCGGGCAGCGGCGGCGGGTGGGAGTAGAGAATGAGGAAGGCGGTGGTGGGAGTAGAGAATGAAGAAGCGGCGGCGGGAGGGAGTATATTGAAGAAGAAATGAAATTAGGGCATTAATAGTTCATTTCAATTTTTTTTCAGTTTGTATTTTTTTTTATCTTAAATCATTAATTATTTTTAACTTTTTAAAATTAACCAATTAAATCATTGCACAAAATTGTTGAAATTAAAAAATATTCCCCCGTCCCATTATTTTTACTCCATTATCTACAGTACCCGGTCAAATTTTCAATTTTTTAAATGACTTATATATCATGTTAAATTATTCATATTTGTGGTGTATTAAATTTTTTAAATATTAATATATATAGTGTCATCTGATATTATCAAATTATTAGTGAAATATATTAATTAAATTAATTATTATAATTTCTATAAATTTAGTCAAGTTGACTGGGTCAACTGTACCAACGGATAAAAAAATTGGAACGGAGAAAGTAATTAGAGTTAAATCAATTTGGTGGAAATTGTTAACTATATGATTATGTACATTGAAGTTATTCGCAATCAGATCGATTAATTCTGAATTTGTAACGTTAATTGAAGAAGTCAATATTGTTGACCTTAGGGTTATATATATGTACATTGATTTTACTCGAAATCAAATCGATATTTGGCTCGAAATTACTTAATTAGTCACTAATTAAAAATTATTGACTATGGTTATGTACATTGAGCTTATTCGCAATTGATTCTCAATTGAGAACGTTAATTGACCAAAGTCAACATTGTTGACCTTATGGTTATGTACATTGAGGTTATTCGATATATTCTCGATCTATATAAAGTTAATTGACCTAAAGTGGTTTAAATTAATGAAAATTAAATTGGTAGGAATTGAGTTAATTAAATCAATCAATAAGGATTTCTATAGATGAAATTTGTGAAATATGGGTTAAATCAAAGAAAGTTAGTGAAATCGACGAGAACAATTTAATTAAATTAAATTAATCAAATTGTTGCAAAAATAGATTAAATTAGAAAAAAGAAAAAAGGGTTTAAATCGATGAAGATTGGTGAAAAACGAGTTAAATCAATCAATAAGGGTTTAAGATGATGAAATTTGTGAAAATACAGGTTAAGTCGAACAAAGTTAGTGAAAATTTAGTTAAATCAATTAAGAACGGTTTAAATTAATTAAATTATTGCAAAAAATGGTTTAAATCAATGAAAATAGGTGGATAACGAGTTAAATAAATCAATAAGGATTTTAAATCGATGAATTTTGTGAAAATATGAGTTAAATTAGTGAAAAAATGGTTAAATGGATCAATAATGGTCTAAATTAATCAAAATAAGAAAAATAAGCCCAAAATTAATTTATATTTTTTTAATTATTTCCGACGGAATTATTCCGTCGGAAAATAGAAAAGATTTTTTTCCTATTATTTTCCGACGGATAAAATCCGTCGGAAATTATTAATCTTTTTATTTTTTTTTTAAAATTATTTTCCCACGGATATAATCCGTCGGAAAATAATTAATAATTTTCTTTTTTTTGTTAAAATTATTTTCCCACGGATAAAATCCGTCGGAAAATAATTAATATTTTTCTTTTTTTTAGATTATTTTCCCACGGATAAAATCCGTCGGAAAATAATTAATAATTTTCTTTTTTTGTTAAAATTATTTTCCCACGGATAAAATCCGTCGGAAAATATTTAATATTTCTCTTTTTTATTTAGATTATTTTCCCACGGATAAAATCCGTCGGAAAATAAGCAATACTTTTTTCATTTTTTTTAAAATTATTTTCCGACGGATTAAATCCATCGGAAATTTAATTATTTTATTTTTTATTAAATTTTAATATTTGTTCCGATGGATGTTGCCCTCCGTCGGAAATTCCGTCGGAAATTTCCGACGGATTATTTGGCGTCGGAACTTCCGTCGGAAATTCCGACGGATTTTTTCCCGTCGGAAAATCCGTCGGAAATTTCCGACGGATTTGAATCCATCGGAAATTATCCGTCGGAAAATCCTGTTTTTCTTGTAGTGAAAACTCATGATAGCCATCTTCTCTCGTTGTTGTTGTTGAACCTTCACATCTGGACTAAATGGCAACAACATATTAAGCTCCTCATAAGTTCTCTTAAAATCCATAAAGTAGTTCGTGAGAGTCTTGTCATGTTTTTCAGCTCGATAAAAAGCTTTGCACACCTCAAAAATACGAGAAACATTATTTTTTCCTGAGTATAAAAAATCCAAATAGTCCATCAATTGTTTAACAAATTCACAGTGAGTGATCATACCAATTACCTCACTGTCAATGGAGTTTCGTATTTGCAGAAATAATCGAGCATCCTCCCTCATCCATTTTTGTTTCGACTCATCCTTAGGGGGATCATCAACTAGATGACTGTCCATGTCAATACTCCGTAAATATAGTCTCACAGATTTACTCCAATCCAAAAAATTGGAGCCATTAAGCTTATGTTCTGTGATTTTGGACATAACAGGAACCACATCCGGCAAAACAACTTTCTTATCACCCATAATACCAAAGAGCAATATACTAAAAAATTCTAAATCCAACCAAAAAGGACCAAACCCAATCAAAAAGAACCAGATCCAACCAAAACGAAACAAAAAGGAACAAATCCAAAGTGATTTACCACAAACAGGCGCGGAGACGTGCTGTACGGACGCACCTTCACGTGCCGGCGCGTGGACGGACGACGAAATCAAAATCTGGCGCGTGAGGTTCACGCGCGGCGAATCTGGTTGCCGGAATCTGGGGAAACTACGGCTGGACAGTGGGTAATCTTCCTGTAGCGGCGGTGATAACAAACAGGCACTGTGGATAGTGACCTAAGATAAACCCTAATTTTGTTATTTTGAAGAACCCTAATTTTCTGATTTTAAAGAACCCTAATTTGCCCACACGAAATTTTCAGACCTAACAAAACCCTAAGGCTCTGGATACCATGTTAACAAATGTGGGAACTGAATTTCATATATTTCTGAATAAAATAAAGATACATCTACAACTCATATATATACACAATCTAGGAATCCTATGTAAGGAAGGTCTCCTAAATAGATTACTCTAATAGTTAGAAATAATAATAATACTACAATATATATGTTGGTTAATATTGGAGAAGGTTTTGAAGATGACAAAAAGGGTAATCTGGAAGTCATCAACTAAGAACTGAACAGCTTAGTGGAACCTATCTCATGGTCTGGAAGCTAAGTGACCGAATCAGCGAAGTGGGATATCAGATGGGTATTATCAGTCGAGTCAAGACAGATGTGTTCGTTCTTGAATCAGCCGAGAAGCCATCAGCCGAGTGATCAACAGAGTGATCATCAGCAGAGTACTTCCACCAGCAGAGTAAAGACGGTCAGTAAGCTTGTCAACGGCTAAGAGCTAAGTGCATTAAATGCGACTGACATAAAGCAAACATCCGTACAGCAGAGTGTACAGTGCAACAGTTGCAGGGAGCCGTTCCATGTGTCAGGACCAGAACTCGAGGACTGTAGATTCCTGCCAACCTTCAACGGGCAGAAATTCAAAATCTGAGAGTATAAATAGAAGACATAACTGAAGATCTAAAGAGAGCTTGCACAATTCAAGAACATATCATAAGAGCGAGATCCATCAGTTGAGTCGTCTGATCTTAAGCGAAGTCATCTGTTGACGAAGCTTTTTGTTGAAGAACAGAGATCATGCGTTGTCTGTCTTAGTGACTTTCAACTGAGAATTGAAGGAGTGTATATCCATCCGTGTGAAGTGATATAACTTCTTAGTATAGGCTTTCTGAGTGATTCCTGTACTGAAAATAGCGTGAGGAGTGTAGATCCGTCTAAGTGAGTGATCTAGCTTCGGAGTGTAGGATTTCTATGTGATTTCTTACAGCGCACTTGTGGCTTCTCATTTGTTGATCAGCGCAAGCATTGTATACTTGATTACTTTGTGTTTTCTAGTATAACCCAAGATCTGTGTGACTTGGAAGAGTGGACTAAAGGATTTTTATCCATATAACCACTATAAAAATCCTGTGTGTTTGATTTACTGTTTGCTATACTTTGCATATTTATCAAAGAACTCAAACATACGATTTAACCAAAAGATTTTAAAAGGAGTTGTAAAAACTGGGGACAAAATCTTTTGAGTGAAAAAAACTTAAAAGAGGAACAGCTTGGTGAAAAACATTTTGAATATCCGCTGCCAACTAGTTTCTAAAACTCTGATTTAATATCTGAAATCAGCTGAGTAAAAATCAGATGAGTGGTCAACTCTGCTGATAAAGCTTTGTGCGCATCAGCTTAGTAGTCTTACAAATCTCGATCAGCTTAGTCTGCTGATTTGAAAAGTTAGAGAAAAAGTTTTAAAGTTTTCAGAGGTCTATTCACCCCCCCCCCCCCCCCCCCTCTAGACCTCATTGACCACTTTTGGGACCAACAAGTGGTATCAGAGCAGGTAGCTCTGGTATTTCAGGTTGCTCTGGTAATTCACCTGATACCATCAAGTAGCATCAGAGTAGGTGGTTTATTTTGAATCAGCTGCCTGATCAACAAGCTTGATCCAAAGTGTGTTTTTTTTTAAATTTTTCAAAAAGAGATCATATTTTGAAAATCAAAACTTTTTGAAAAATGGATGCCATAAACCATGTTCCTCACATTGGTCATATGAGCTTTGAAAACTGGAAAATCAGAATGGAAATCTTTCTTGCTGCTTATAATGAAGACATGCTTACATGTATTACAAAAGGACCATTCAGATTCCAGAAGACTGTGAAGGTTGCTGGTCAACCAGATCAGATAGTTGACAAAGAGCTGGATGAGCTGACACCTAAAGAAAACAAGCTGGTAAATCTTGATAAAAAGGCGAAGTTCATCATGTTCAGAGCTGTAGACGAAGAAAATTTCCAAAAGATCAAGCATCTCAAAACTGCCAAAGAGATGTGGGATAAAGTCTGCGGGCTAAGCGAAGGAAACGACGCTATCAAAGAACACAAGCTCAGTGTGGCTCTTGAGGAGTTTGAAAATTTCAAAATGAAGTCTGGTGAAACGATTGATCAAATGGATACCAGATTTACCAAAGCCCTGAATGAAGTTCTAAGGTTTGGTAAAGAATTTTCGAACAAGGAGATCACAACAAAGGTTCTCAAGGCATTGCCACCTAAATTCAACATGAAGGTGACAGCCATGGAAGAATCAAGGGATTTAGAGAAGATTTCTCTTTCCGAACTGTTCTCATCTCTCAAAGCGTATGAGTATCATATGCCAAGACTGGGATTAGAAGTGTCAACCAGTTCAGACCCTACTGCTGCACTTATCGCGTCAGACAAGTCAAGAAAATCAGCAGACAAGTCAAAACAGAAGACTGTGCTGAGTTCAGAAAAAGGATACACTGCTGACGACGTTGCCCTGCTGCTGAAAGATTTTGAGAAGTTCTACAAGAAGAAAATTAAATTAAAATATAAAAATGCTACTTCATCTTCTTCTGATCATTTTCAGGAAAACAGGGATTCCTACAAAGCAAAACTTAGAGACTACCATGAAGAGGAGTATGGGCTCTTGATCAAAGACCATCCAACCTCATCATCTGAGAAGCTTGCTGAAAAGGAAAAGCGTGCTAAAAAGGAGCGTAAGCTTAGTAAGAGCAAATCAAAGTTAGCTGATGCAGCAAAGCTAATAAACTCCTGCACATCTTATTCAGACCTTCAGTCGTCTGATAAAGAAGTTGAAGAAGTACCCGAGACCATATGCTTAACTGCCCTAGAATTTGATGATTCTGAAAATTGGGGTAACTTCTACTGATTAATGTAATGCACTATTTGAATCGATTGAATAAATGCTGAATTACAAATTCAAATACTGTTTGTGCATTTGCCAAGCTTAATGAAGAGATGACTCTGCTGAAAAGAGCAAATCAGATCACTGAAACTTCAGGCTGAAAAACCTTAAGAATCAGCTGACTACCAAAAAGCTTGAGCATGAGAATGAAACTCTAAAAGCTGAGTATGCAATTTGTTTTGAAAATATAAATAAACCTGAAAGAAGTAATTGCATCATTCTCTAAAAAGAAATCAGAGGCTTAAGAAGACAAGTCTACTGAAACTCAATAGGTTAGAAAACCTAGTAAGCTACCTAAGACTAATCAGACTAGTAAACTCATCAGCCGAGGCTGCTGATAGGAGAAAAATTGAAAATATTGAGTCTGCTTAATCTATGGAGAGTTATTAGAAAACTCAGGTAAGAAATTGAGGCAAAAATGAATTATCTGGCAAGAATTTGAATCACTTTATGATAATTATTATGACATGCACAACGCTTATTCATATTATCATGCTGATCATGTTCACTGTACTGATTGCCATCCTCATTTCAATATGCATGCTTATCACATATTTCATGCATCTTACCTTGCTTATGAGCTATGTTTTAATCATGACAAACAAGTGTGGAAAAACCAACAAGTGGTATCATCACAAGTGGTATTATCATGATAAAACATAAGTCACTAGATCATCACATGTTTGTACTAACCCTGCTGGACCCAGTAAATATGGGGTACCAAAAACAGTCATCTGTTTTGTAGGTGAAGCTCATGTGAGATAACAAAGATGAGTTGACTGCCTTGCAAATTTCATCAAGCTCAACAAGTGGTCTTACCAGCAAGCATGTACCAACAAGTGTTATCAAATCAGTGGTATCAACAATTGGTATAATTCAAGTAGGTATACTCTATATCTGGAGATTTCAAGGAACGCAAGAGGTTGAAAAGTTGAAGATTAACAAGTGGTTTCAGAGACCAAGTGGTATTAGAGACCAACAACTGATTGCAACAAGTGGTATCACCAACCGTTCAAGTGGTATCAGTCAACCATGTGACAACAGAAATTGGTTTGTTGATTTTGGATTCATAAGTTGAGGGGGAACTTATCAGAAGACTAACCCAGAACAGCTTACTGAAATTCAACGGCTGAGTGTCTTTGAAGAGAAACTCTCATCAGACTACTTGACCACGAATTCTTGAACTTAGGGGGAACGTGTACGACTAGCGGTACTCCTAAATAAAAGATGAAGTTGTCAATAAGTCAGAATGAAGCTATCAGAAGACTGCTTCTTATCAGCTGACTGGAACTCAACAGCCAAGTAATTTTCAAGAATGTACTACACCAAGTGGTATCAGCAAGTGCTATCACACCAACAAGTGATATCAGCTGACTAATCTGATTTACACCCTTACAGAGAAAAAGGTGTTACAAGTGGTATCAGACTACAAGTGGAATCAGACCACATATAGTATCAAGTGGTATAAATTCTTGAAGTTAGGGAAAATTTTATAGCTGGAGTGATAAACAGCAACGAAGACTACCTAAATCAGCCAAGTACTCACCTACCTGTCTTCAGCATACTAGCTTGCAATCTTATGAAAAAGAAGTTATCACAAACCCTAAAAAGGGGTGAAGGATAAAAGGAGAAGAAAAGATGCAACTAATGTTTGGTGTTGATGACAAAAAGGGGGAAGATGGATACAACTAAGAACCCTTTACGCAGAAGATCAGAAAGGGAAAAAGAACCATCAAGTGGTAATTTTTTTAAGTTGTATCAGAGCAATAATTTCCATCTCAGAGTATGAAGACTAAATCAGAAACTCAGATGTGTTCTTAGTTGAAGGTTTTGTCATCATCAAAAAGGGGGAAATTGTTGGTTAATATTGGAGAAGGTTTTGAAGATGACAAAAAGGGTAATCTGGAAGTCATCAACTAAGAACTGAACAGCTTAGTGGAACCTATCTCATGGTCTGGAAGCTAAGTGACCGAATCAGCGAAGTGGGATATCAGATGGGTATTATCAGCCGAGTCAAGACAGATGTGTTCGTTCTTGAATCAGCCGAGAAGCCATCAGCCGAGTGATCAACAGAGTGATCATCAGCAGAGTACTTCCACCAGCAGAGTAAAGACGGTCAGTAAGCTTGTCAACGGCTAAGAGCTAAGTGCATTAAATGCGACTGACATAAAGCAAACATCCGTACAGCAGAGTGTACAGTGCAACAGTTGCAGGGAGCCGTTCCATGTGTCAGGACCAGAACTCGAGGACTGTAGATTCCTGCCAACCTTCAACGGGCAGAAATTCAAAATCTGAGAGTATAAATAGAAGACATAACTGAAGATCTAAAGAGAGCTTGCACAATTCAAGAACATATCATAAGAGCGAGATCCATCAGTTGAGTCGTCTGATCTTAAGCGAAGTCATCTGTTGACGAAGCTTTTTGTTGAAGAACAGAGATCATGCGTTGTCTGTCTTAGTGACTTTCAACTGAGAATTGAAGGAGTGTATATCCATCCGTGTGAAGTGATATAACTTCTTAGTATAGGCTTTCTGAGTGATTCCTGTACTGAAAATAGCGTGAGGAGTGTAGATCCGTCTAAGTGAGTGATCTAGCTTCGGAGTGTAGGATTTCTATGTGATTTCTTACAGCGCACTTGTGGCTTCTCATTTGTTGATCAGCGCAAGCATTGTATACTTGATTACTTTGTGTTTTCTAGTATAACCCAAGATCTGTGTGACTTGGAAGAGTGGACTAAAGGATTTTTATCCATATAACCACTATAAAAATCCTGTGTGTTTGATTTACTGTTTGCTATACTTTGCATATTTATCAAAGAACTCAAACATACGATTTAACCAAAAGATTTTAAAAGGAGTTGTAAAAACTGGGGACAAAATCTTTTGAGTGAAAAAAACTTAAAGAGGAACAGCTTGGTGAAAAACACTTTGAATATCCGCTGCCAACTAGTTTCTAAAACTCTGATTTAACATCTGAAATCAGCTGAGTAAAAATCAGATGAGTGTTCAACTCTGCTGATAAAGCTTTGTGCGCATCAGCTTAGTAGTCTTACAAATCTCGATCAGCTTAGTCTGCTGATTTGAAAAGTTAGAGAAAAAGTTTTAAAGTTTTCAGAGGTCTATTCACCCCCCCCCCCCCCCCCTCTAGACCTCATTGACCACTTTTGGGACCAACAATATAATAGGTAATAAGTTTAAAAGTAGTCTCTCTCGGTATCCATTTGTCGCCCCAGATAGAGACGGATTTCCCATTTCCAATTCTCCAACGTACACCAGCTTCAAGAATACTTTTCGCACCGAAAATGCTTCTCCACGTAAAGGATGGGTTGGACCCCAAGACAGCCCCAAGCACATCGGAATGAGGGAAGTAGCGTGCTTTGAAAATCTTACCCTATAGGCTGTTCAGTTTTTCTAATAAACGCCATAATTGTTTAGCAAGTAAAGCCATGTTAAACGCCTCAAGATCTCTGAACCCAAGCCCACCATACTGCTTACTTTGACATAACATACTCCACTTAGTCCAATGAATCCCACGGCCATTGGTGCTTTCCCACCAAAACCGAGCCATCATACTCTCAATCTCCTTGTAGAAATAGTCAGGAAGCTTGAAACAATTCATAGCATAAGACGGAATTGCCTGTATAACTGCCTTGATCAGTATCTCTTTTCCCCCTTTCGAAAGCCATTTCTCCTTCCATCCTTGAAGTTTGTAGCATATCTTATCTCTAATAGAAATAAAGACATCCCTCTTTGATTTGCCAATAATTGTCGGAAGGCCCAAGTATTTTTCGTGTTTATCAGCTACAGACATAGGAAGGAAAGATCTAACTGCTGAAATAGCATCTTCAGAAGTGGTTTTACTAAACACGATGCTCGACTTCTGAAAATTAACAACTTGCCCGGAGGCCAACTCATACGTTTGTAAGACCAATTTAATACATTGCGCAGACGACCCGTTCGCATTACAGAAAATCATGGTGTCATCGGCGAACATAAGATGCGAAACCGGGGGGGCGCCCATGCATACCGAAAGGCCTGCTATTCTATCCCTGGACTCCTCTCTACGCATTAAAGCACTCAAGCCCTCCGCACAAAAAAGAAAAAGATACGGTGAGAGTGGATCTCCCTGTCGGAGCCCCCTTTCCGGAGACAAAATCCAAAAGAACCACCATTAAGCACAAAAGAGTAGGTTACCGACGATACACACTTCATAATTAACTCCACCACTCGATTATCAAACCCCAGTCGCAGCATTATATTCTGAAGATACAACCATTCTATTCGATCATACGCCTTGCTCATGTCAAGCTTAATCGCCATGTGCTCTGCCGGGCTTCTTTTCATGTAATGCGTAACTTCATAAGCAATGAGAATGTTATCAGAGATTAATCTTGCGGGTACAAAAGCCGACTGAGATTCGAAAATAATCTTATCCATAAACGGCTTAAGACGATTAACAATGCACTTTGAGGCTATCTTGTAAACCACATTACTCAAACTGATTGGTCTAAATTGTGCCATAGTTTCAGGGCTTGAACATTTTGGGATGAGGACTATATGTGTGAAATTACAAGCCGATGGGAACTCCCCTTTATTAAGAAAATTAAGAATCCATCTAGTCACATCCTCCCCGACAATATGCCAGAACCTCTGATAAAAAATAACTGGAAAGCCATCCGGCCCAGGAGACTTGAGTGGATGCATACTATTTAGAGCTTTTTTGACTTCCAATGTCGTATAATCGGCTAACAAAGCCATGTTCATATCAGGGCTGACCGTAGGTTGTACAACATCCAAAACTTCGTTCAGCTGCTCATATGTAGGACGAGACGAAGTAAAGATGTTGCGAAAATAGTTTGAGACTATTTCTTCTAATTCTGAATCCTTTTCGCATCAACGGCCTAAAGAATTTCGGAGCCCTTGAATAGTATTTTTCTGGCTCCGTGAAGATGCCTTTGCGTGAAAAAACTTTGTATTTTTATCCCCTTCTCTCATCCAATGAGCTTTGGCTCGCTGTCTCCACATCAGCTCTTCCTTATCCAACAAATCATCCAGTTCAGCAGAGAGCTCCCTTATTTTATCATTGACATCAGTAGTTCTGGGGCTCCTTTTCAGAGTGAAAATCTGCTCCTTTAACTTTGCCACCCGTTTTTTAACATCCCCAAATGAATGCCTACTCCAACACAGAAGACCAACTTTACATTGCTCCAAATTTGCCCATTGGTTTATCCCAACTTCTTCACCCGAATTCAGCCCCCAGCTCTCCTCAACAACCTTAGCACAATCGTCTGTTTTTAGCCACATAGCTTCAAACTTGAACCCATGTCTTCTTCGATTTCTGTGGGAACGTTCCTTTCTTTTGAGTTCAACCAGAATCGGGAGATGATCCGATTTCAATGTATCCAAGTGAGTTACCTGGTAATTTGGAAATAAATTTCGCCACTCATCGTTTCCACATGCCCTATCAATCCGTTCCTCAATGAAATCAGGAGGATCCCTGTTATTAGCCCATGTAAACGGATAACCCACATAGCCGAGATCTCCCAATCCCGAGTCATGTAAACAACTCCGGAAAGCTGCAAGTTCGCTAATTGGATCCGGATTTCCCCCACTCTTCTCGAAGTTAAATAACATGGCATTAAAATCTCCTGTGCACAACCACGGCAAAGAAGAACGAGTAGAAAGGTACCGAAGTAAATGCCAAGATCGAAACCTCTCCGTATCTTTTGGTTCCCCATAAAAGCCCGTAAATCTCCATTTAGAGTGATCATCATAAACATGCACGTCAATATGATTAATAGAAAAACTTTGTAACAATACCTGATTTTCCGTAGGCCATAACATAGCCAAGCCACCTGATAAACCCCGTGCGTCCACCGCAACTCCATGTAAACCCAACTTCCTCTTCAGAACCTCAAACTTCCTACCCAATAATTTCGTCTCGGATAGAAAGATGAGTTGGGGGGTGTTAGCTCGGATAAGGTCTTCGAGCTCTCGAACTTTCCGAGGGCCCCCCATCCCTCAGCAGTTCCAAACTAGGCAACTCATTGTGATCGGCGGGGCTGTCCCACAGCCTCCGCCGTTGAATTAGATGAATTAGTATCCTTCAGAGATCGAATCGTCATCTGTTTGTACTTCCTTTCATCATCAGAAATCTCCATATCCGAAGTTATCACCAATTTCTTCTTACCTTTAGCTATAATCGTTCTTGGACTGTTCCCTTCTTCCTTTCTTTTTCTTTTCTCCCCCGACCCAGACTTTATACTAGGACGAGACGTCCCCTGACCCATCTTCCTCCCATTACCACGTCCTCTACCTCTCGAAGCTCTTCCCTTGGTTGGGCCTTGGGATCCAAAGAGCATGAATTCGGCATCTGCTGCCAAAGTTAGATGAGGCCCATTAATTTCAGACTCTGGAGAATAAATAGGATTGCTGAAAAGACCTCCATTAACAACCGACCCATATTTAGAAGAGAAGTCCATCAAAGGGTCCAACCGAATACGTGGATGGGAGTCCATATAAACCCCAGAAACTGCCCGACCCGAATCTTGCTGCATACGTAAACTAACAGGATCCGAATCTTGCTGCATACGTAAACTACCAGCCAAATCTGTGCTTCTAGTAGAATTGATTACGTTGACTTGTTCAAAAGGAATCATGCTCAAATTATGGGATCTTCTACCACTACTTCCCTCGTTCCTAGGAGGTAGGGATTCTTTAGCCTGATTAAAGACCAAATTGCCATTAGTGGTCGAAGTTGATGTACCACCGCCTGCCGAAGGCGGGGCAGAACCACCATCCGCGGTGTGAGAACCGTCTGCATCCCATGACTCCTTAACTAGCTTTTGAATTAATTTTGATGAAGGTGTTGTAGCCCGCATCCATGCCCCGTAAGGAGTATCTCCTTCTCTTTCCTCCTGTGTGAGCCGATATTGTAATTTACACCCCCCGGAGATATGATCCATATGACCACAAAAATAACAAAAGTTGGGCAAGCATTCGAACATGAATCCAATCTCCAAACCTTCATCCTTGTCCGTTCTTAGCTTCATAATCCTCCGAAGTGGTCTAGTTACATTCAAGCCAACCCTAATTCTCAAAATATCCCCGAAAACCAAGTAACTGTCCTTGGTAGTCCCCAAACTCGACTTACCCAAAGTATCACCAATATGAGCTGCCAAAATCTTATTCCGTTTACGTAGTGGTAATCCGAGAACATGGACGTAGAAATCGCACCAGTCTAGGTTAATATTCCTTGGGTTTTCATCATCCCCGATCTTATTCAGAATTATAAGGTTTTTATCAAAACACCAAGGCCCTTCTTCCCAAGCCTTCGTCCAATCAATCTTATGCTTGAAAGAGAATATAAATCGCCCATCGCCTATCTTTTCCACCGTGACACCATGAAATGGACTCCAAACCTTCGACATGGTCCGCTCTAGGGCTTCGAGATTAATCTCCTTTTGGGCTAAGATTCTTCCTACCAATTGCAGATCCGAATCCAAAGCAATATTGTTCCATGCTTCCTCAGGAGGTTTACTCTCCACCTCCTCTTCGTCAGTCAGTTTCAAACTAGTTCGCAGCCGACTAAGTACGTCTTCCATAAACCCTAGCAAATACTATAAGACCTCCTACAACCAGATAAAATCGTGATGAAATAGAAACCAAGAATAAACAAATTATGAAAAAGCCAAAATCTCATGAAAAGATAGAAAGGGGTAAAATTCGATTAAAAAATACATGATAAAAAATGGTAAATCAATGAAAAAATGGGTTAGATAGAAACAAAAATAAGTTAAAGCAGAAAAAATAGTGCAATTGATAAAACAACAAGGTAAACCGGCAAAAAATTGGAAAAACCAATAAAACAATGAATGACATCGGCTAAACACAGGATAACAAAAAAAAAGGATCAAATCGATAAAAGAACAAGAACAGAAAAATTTAGTAAATTGGCAAAAAGGTGAAATATGTGAGAAAGTAAGTTAAATCATCAAAAGAATAAGTATAATCATACTAAAATTGGGTTAAACTAGATATAATGGATGTATTGAATAAGAAATGTGATGAACCACAAAAAAACGAGTGAAATTAGCTAAAGAATGGGCTAAAATAACAAAAAAGAAATGATAAACTTAGTGTAAAAGCAAGTAAAATCGATATTTCTTTCGAAAATTCTTAAGAAATTATCACTTATCAAAGAACCTCAAAAAAATTAAAGAACCTTAAAACAAAAGGCCAACTTCGGGTTAGTTAAATAAAAAAAGTACTATTTAGTAACTGGAAAACTTTTAATTGGCTTAAGCCAAAATAAGTCAAAAACATAGAATGGTTAATATCAGTGAAAACGGGTAAAAGTCTATTAAAAAATATATGATAAAAAAAATTTAAAATATATGGGAATATAGGTTAGATAGAAGAAAAACGAGTTAAAGAAAAAAAATGGTGAACGACATAAAACATGTAAGATAAAAAAACGAGTGATATTGGCTAAACATGAGATAACAAAAAAAAAGGAGGGGAATCAAATCAATAAAATAACAAGAACAAAAATGAGTGAAATTGGCAAAAAACGAAGGTGAAATATGTGATAATATAGGTTAAATTAGCAAAAGAATAGGTAAAATCGACTAAAATTTGGTTAAACCGGAGAGAATAGGGTTATACCAGAGAGAATAGGTGCATTGATTAACAAATGGGATAAAACACAAAAACAGAGTGAAATCGATCAAAGAACGGGTTAAAATAACAAAATCCCATTAAAGAAACTCAAAGAAAATGCCGCATTGTGTTGTATGAATAAAATAGGGTACTATTTAGTTAACTGAAAAACTTATAATTAACTTAAGTCAAAACATATAAATAGTTAAAACTGGTGAAAACGAGTAAAATTTGATTGAAAAAATAGATGATTAAAATGGAAAAAAGTGAAAAATTGGTTAGATCGATGAAAAACGAGTTAAAGCAACAAAAAATGGTAAAAACGATAAAACAACGGGAAACCGGCAAAACACGGGTAACCTGGTAAAATATGAATTATATCAACTAAACACGGGATAACACAAAATAGATTAAATCGATGAAAGAACAACAAAAAAAATCGAGTTAAAAATATGAAATAGTCGTTAAAATCGGTTAAATCAATAAAAAAAAATAAGCGAAATTGACTAAAATTGGGTTAAACCGTAGAGAATGAGTGAATTGATTAATAAATGGGATAAACCACAAAAAATGGGTGAAATCGATAAAAGAACTGGTTAAATAACATAAAAAAAATGGTAAACTCAATGTAAAAGCGGATGAAATCTATGAAAGAACATGCTAAAATGACAAACAAAAAAATGGTAAACTTAGTGTAGAAGCTAGTTAAATCGATAAAATATGTTAGTCGACAAAATTGAGGAAAATTAGTAAAAACGAATACTAAAAAATGGTGAACTCAGTCAAAAAAAAATATATATATAACCGAAAAAACTAGTGAAATCGATTAAAAAAATGGGTTAACCATGTGAAAACTTGTTTAGATGGAAAAAATTGTTTAGATGGAAATATCAAGGTCAAGAAAGAAAAAAATTGATGTTGTCCATTCGTTCAAATGATAGTTTTAGAATTATAGTTATGTAGACATGTAGTTTTAGGTTATAAATACTTAGTAATTGTAGTTCGTTTTTTATTTTCAAGTTTTGATTTTAGGTATTCATGATAACAACTTTAAATTATTGGTAACAACATAGTAATAATTAAATTGATTCAGTAAAAAAAAATTATGTGGTGTATCATTAAGACCATAATATGATGAAAAATTATTATATGATTCAACTAACTTAGAAAATTAGTTAATCACGTGTAACGCACGTGTACTTTTCTAGTAATAGTAAAAGTACAAACTAATAAAGATGAAGAATAAAAAACAAAATCAAAAGCTAATATATGTTATATACAAAAGGAATACGATGTGCACGTCTATCACATTTAGAGTTACACGTTGGATTCTTGTTCAATTATTTCTAATGTGTTCAAATATGTCGGTACTTTAACTTTTTAAAAGTTTTAATTTTTTTTTCGGTTCTTATTTTATATTTCACTGTTCCTTATATTGATCAGTGATCACTATTTCATTAAGTTTTCTCAATCCTTAATTTCAAAGTTAGAAGTTAAATTTTATAATAAATTTTAAATTACACATAAAATTAGTTAAACACGTACAATGTACAATGTAATTGCACTTTATTAAGGAAAAGAAGACCATACCTTACCATATGGCTAAGATAGATTATGTTCCATCTAACAAATATGACCCTACTGAACTAGATTCACCTACAACCATAGGATATAGTAAAGTCCATATCATATATAACATAATCCAATCATAATGTTGATTTTGGCAAAATAGACCTAACTTGAAATTGTTGCATTATTGTAAAAACCGCCATTTATCTCTTTTATTAGGCAAAGTATGCTAAAATCATTTGTTGCAACTGCTCTTCGGATGTGATTGAAGGTACACCTTTTCTTATATTTAAGGAAGAAATAATAGTTCAAGATTATTCTCCACCATACATGTCAACATGTAACCAAAAAAAAAATCAAATTAACATTGTTTTATATTAAGATTAAATCGCAGTTGTACACAGTTCTATATTCTTTGTACATGTTCGATTTGATCATTTAGTAGGAACTTTTGGTAACATTGTTTTGGCCTAGCATTTATCTTATGTATTTGCTAGGACTTCTTGTACATAACATTTTGGAGTTGATATACATATTCACATTCGATCCCAAAAAAAAAACCGAATTAAATATATGCAACCACTAGGTAAAATAATTTACCTATTAATTAAGTAGGGAGTTCCACTAATAAAATAGATCTTAATTTCTTTTAATCGCAATAGCTTTCATTATGTATTATACTTGAGTTCAAGTTTACGAGCTCAAAAATTAAGCAATAATAAATGAAGATCAAATACAGTTTACGGTCAATAACTAAACATATATGCAGTGACTACTAATGTTGAATTTTTCGAATTCTAGATTCCTTAAGATTTGCAGTAGATTAATAAAACCGTCTGACGAGATAAAAACAGGACAAGACATGTCATTTTGTAAGCGATTTATTTATTTGTAATATGCATAATATTCAATTTATCCCCTATAATTTGAAAAAAAAAAATACCTTAGGCCATCTTCAATGTATTTTTCGTCCCTTCCCCTTTTCCACCCATTTCCCTTCCCCTTAGCATAATCATCTCTCATGTATCAATCTTCCCATTCCATTTAATTTCAATCATCATTCTTCCCCACTCTCACATAATAATAATAATAATAATAATATGCAAAAAAATTAATAATAAACAAAAATTAATTTAAGATTGTCTTTAATAATAAGAAATTTTTTAAGTGTACACAATAATACAACAATTACTAACAATAACAATAATACAACAATTTTTAAAACGAAAATAAATATGGTCACCCCTTCCCTTGAGACATTGAAGATGACCTTACCCCTTTATAATCTTACGAAAGTTTCACACTGCCTCGTTGACATTTTTAATATAAAGATAATACGAATCGACAAAACTAGCCCTCATATACTTTGACCAAGTCAACTTAAAAATGTGACACTTTACCCCTCCTGTGTTGTGATAAATGTAGCATTTTTCTAAGCATTAAATAAGGGTATAATACGGATATCCCACATTCCCTTGAGGTAAGACTGAATTACAACCCCCCCCCCCCCCCCTCATATATTCAGTATTACGGAATCCCTCAGAGGTTTATCACCATCTTACAATTGACACCCTACACCATTGTCAACGAACTCACTCTCCTTAAGTGAAACACATCCCTCAAAACAATTTCTTGGAGGCAGCGCACGGGTCGGGTTTCTCGTATTGATGGAAGAGTCTTTGCAGGGCAAATTATCTCCTTGGAATAGGCACTTAACTTTCCGGACTCCTCACCGGTTGCTCCCGCCAGACAGTAAAGCGACAACCCTTATAGACACGAACACGGGATGGTGGAAACGAGACTTAGTCGAAGAAGTTTTCTGGGAAGAAAAAGTTACAACGATTCTCTCAATTCTGTTTGGGAACAACATCTTTACAGCGTTCGGAGGGTATCATATGGCAAAGGATATGGAAAGGAAAGAGATCACAAATAAAAGGCGAAGCACGAGCAGCAGTGAGGCATCAGATTGGAGATGGATTTGCGCTATGAATCAATCGAATAGATATAAAGCACAAAGGATATGAGGATGTGTCACTACATCTTGACGAGTTTTGTGCAAAACATGTTAACAGAACAGGAAAAGAAGCGGCTCGCCTTTTCGCTAAATTCCCTGTATTAGATAATATTTGAGCTCGTAATAAGTAAGGCACATTGTAATGACAAATTTGAATCGTTTTACGTTATCATTTTTCTGAAAAAGAATAAAAAAAATCAACTCAATATCCTAATAGATTTGATGTTTCTTGTTTGTTGTCTGAACCTAATACCAATTCATTGCCTGGTGCTGATTCAGGCGGTCCTCTAGCAATTGGCATGCCACCACCGAAACCCGATCTCGGCTTTGCATAGTCCACAAATACAACACGTCCATTCAGTTGCTGCGGTGGGCCCCAATCGCGTTAAGGCTAAACATATCAAAGTAAAAAGAAAACGGGGGCGAAAAAGACAAACCTTTCCATTCATTTCTGAAACTGCTTTCTCGGCTTCGTCTTCAGATGCATACGTGACAAATCCAAAACCCTTTGACCTGTCAGATGTTCTATCCATCACGACTTTAGCTGCAAAAATTAATACAATTCAACTCAAGTTAAGTCCAAAATTACGCTGCTCATGGAAAAAGTTTAAAAACGATATACAGTAATTAACAAACCTTCAATAACTTGACCATATTGAGAAAATGCCTCGGACAATCCCTCTTCGCTGGTATAAAATGAAAGTCCTGCAAAGTTAATCATTAGAATTTAAATCTAACAAAGTGCGACCCTCACAGAATAAAAAACATAATGGCAGCACATCATATAATGCAAGAACAGAGGTAAAGTTTCAGAAATATTTATAAATGAAATTTTGAAGTTTACCAGTGATTTATAGGCCTAACTACATTTTAGGGCCTAAAAAAGCTGATTTTTATAAGATTATTTACGTCTAAGCCATGTGATTTGAACCAAAATATTTACCATAGATAAACCTTACAACTTTGTGAATTGGTATGAAGGGAAAATAAATTAAAATGCCCGTATAAGAAGAGAACAAATACCAAAATACCTAAGTGTGTCTATGCCTCAAAATGAGAGAATTATAGATAACAAGCATTTCTATTTAAAGCTGAGTTAGTGATATAATATTCATACAAGGTTCTCCGGGAGCTAGGAATGCTTCAAAATGACAGACTGTGATTAAGTCCTAGACACCTGAAAATCGATTCATGGAGAGTAACTTTATAGCTGGTCTGTGTTGGGCACCCAAACTGAGTGTGCGGGTGACAGCAATTGTCATGTGACACCCAAACTGAGTATGCGGGTGGAGTCACAATCGAATACCGTGACCGCTTGTGTGAATGCACTATAAGGAAAGGGTATGCGTCTTTCCTAACACCATTTGGTTCTGAGGCAACTGGTAACGCCTGAGGTCCTATAGTCGATGTACTGAGATGGGTTTTAACAAGAGTTGTTCCTTGTATAACCTAACACATTTAGCATGAAAAGAGACTCAGTTTCAGTCTTAATATGGCAGGACACAAAAGGGTTTAGGCTTAAGCTTGATCTCAATATTCTTACCTCTAGCTTAATCTTGAAAATGTAAATTGTATTTGGTTCTGCTTGTATTGTTCTTAACAGTACCTTCAATTCTACTATATTTTTTCCTGTAATTTAAATTCTAAAGCTAAATTTAGAAAAATTTCCCCGAAAAGAAAAGGGCAAAAGTAATTGCCCCTTTCTTCAGTTCTAAAACTGATGCAATCAAATCACTGATTTTCATACTTCTGCACAAAAAATCTTGAGGAAACTTGTAATGATCATAAAACATATATCATCCAGGGCAGGGCAATGCATTTATTAATTAGATAATCAAATAAATATACCCAAAATGAATCACACAACGAGTTCAATTTCGAAAGTAACTATCTTACCTCCAACGAAAAGCTTTGAAGCTATGCCTCTACAAGAAATGAAAAACCCAGGAACTAGCGAAGAAGATGACAGAATATTGGATTTGGGTTTTGAGAGACGACCAAACACGACGCTATTTGAGAGTTTTCTCAAGGCCGCCATGTTTTCCTCTGCGTGTGCGGGAAAGACTGAAGGGAGAACGGGAAATGATTTTTCTTGTTTAGGGTACTTATTTGGAGAAGAAATTAGATATATTATTATACAGTACAATCTTAATATTCTTCTAAGCAAAAAGTAATGAAAACAAAATAGTGAAAAGTAACCATTATTGATTTCCACAAATAGGGGTGTATACGAATCTGAGTAATGTCGAATGACACACTCTTCAAGCTTGATTTGAATTTTATCGAGTTTGAAATTTTATGTTTGAGCTTGATTTGATTGTTAACCGAGCCAAGCTCAAACGAGCTTTTATCGAACGAGCTTGACGCGAAAATAGATTAGCTTTATATTTTACATGTATATTATCAATTTTTAGCTTATCGAGCCGAACGTCAAAAGTTATCAAACAAAAAAGGATGTTCAAGTTTGTTTGATTAGTGTGACGAATCAAACTCAAACGAGCTTTTATGAAACGAGCTCAAATCGAGTAGTTTGATTTGATTTTCTGCCCTATCCACAAATTTACAAAATTACCGATGCTAGAGAAATACTTTTATAGAGTTAATGACAATTTACCCCATGTGATTTGAAAAAGAATACTTTGACCCCTATAATCTCATAAGAGTTTAACACCGTCTCCCGAATATTTTTATATATGGTATTTTACCCTCATGTGTTATGATAATGTGGTAGTTTACTCCCCCGTATTATGATAAATATGACAATGTACCCCTGTGTTATGATAAATATGATAATTTATCCCCTATATTACAACCACACTTTTCATGCCCACTCTCAATTTCGGCAAGCGAGTTACACTCTCAAACTGAAGAAGGTAAATTGCTACTTTAATTTTTTTTATAGAGGGGTAAAATGATCTTTTTCAAATAACCGGGAATAAATTAAATATTATTTATTTCACATGGGCTAAACTGGGATTGGCTCAATTTTTATATATGCAATTGAAAAGGTAAAAGAGTATATTGAAAAACAAATTAAGCTTACTCTTATTAATATACTAGTTTTTTGGTAAAATTACTCTTATTAATTCATATTGTTTGCAGTCTATAATGTGCAAACCAATTACTATCAATTTATTTATTTGTGTATCATTAATTTTCTAAAAATATTTAAAATGTGATAATGGACATTTTGTAGGGTTCTAACTTTATGGGCTGAAGCCTAGATCTCCTGAGTTGGGCCCCAACTATTTTCATATTATCTGTGTCAGTTGGCTTTCACTTGAGCTAAGTTGTGGTTAAATTTTGGGGTATATCCGCGCCAGAGGGTATTTAGCAAATATTGCATATTTGGGCTGAACTCTGAAAAATGATTCATCAAAGAGTTTGAAATTTAAGTACAAGAGTCAATAGGTCAGATCAGGCTAAATCCAAATTTGATTTTATTTATGTTGGATTGAGTTCGTGTCATATTCAAATTTTGTGGATCTACATTTTTCGAGTTCCATTGAATATTGTCCAGACTCATTCGGATATCGAATTTTTTTTAATTCCAATAAATCTACACTTTTAAAATTCACACCAACTTGTTCACAACATTCAATTTAAACTGGTGGTAAAATATTCGAGTATTAATGTTACTTATCGTATTATGTATAAATATAAATGTTTTATTTATCGTTGTATAAAAATATTTAACGAATCGGATTGACCTAGATCCATATACAATCCACTTACTTCGAATTACGGATTTTCCTAATCGAATATGATTCATTGAACTGCTAATCGAAGGGGAAAAAAAACTTAATAAATTAGGTCTGGTCAAATTCAAACAAGATTTGGATTAATATCCACTTCGTTGACAGCCCTAATTAGGGCTATCTGTGACGGCCCGCGCCCCCGGGTCGAGTCCTACGTGGTCCCACCCCCGAGTCCGGGTCCGTATTCGATGAACACAACCAAATTTTGACCAGAAATTTTTTTTTTTTTTTTTTTTTGAAGACAACACATTCATTCGAATCATAGTTCATACATAACAACAAAAATCCCGGTATGCTGCGATATGCAGGAGCGGGCACAAAATTCAACACAAGCGCAAACTGCGCAATATCCACAAGAATCCAAACAAAGTATAGTCTTTAAGTACTTAATCATGCCAAATACACACTAACACATAACATAGCATAATACAACGAGAATCAAAAGATAACATGATGACCCACGACGAACGACAAACAGGATCTCGGAGACGGACGACACCAACTCTAGACATCAGACCCTGTGATACCTGTATCTGAAAAGAAGTAAACGGGAATGCGTAAGTTGATCGTCCAACTTAGTGAGGCTGTAGTGCACATGTGTGTGATGCACGAATGCATCATAATGTATGTATACATATTAAACGCATGTAACATATATAACAGTACAGTAATTAAACGCATGTACATATATAACAGTACAGTAATTAAACGCATGTAACAGCAATTTAACAGTTAAACAAATAACCAATGGTTGTTGATGCCGTCCTCCTCTTACCCTCCAATCCATATTCGAGAAAACCACCACCGAACACTCCAAGTAAGGTGCGACCTTACATAACAGTGCGCATTGACGTCAAATGCCAGGAGTTTGACATTCACTCCCCAAGTGTAACCTCCACACTTGGCTCGTGAAGCGGGTCTACGGTGGATCGAGGTAACCCTCTGGCCCTAACCTTCCAGGTTACCCACGATTCCGCACACCAAGTATAGGGCCCACATAGTAATAACAAACAGTACAGTACAGTACAGTAACAGTTTAGTGACAGGAAATCGGTAAATAACTCAATAGCAGTTCAAGGACTCATAAGCACATAGGCATTAACATAATAATTCAACGTGTAGCTTGTCCTAGCAGTCGAGTTCTTCAACACATGCTTGTTCGTTTAGGGACTAAGTTATAGTTCTGACTCGACCTACTAGCACATTCAGACTTACACACAAGTAACACACAGCACTCACCTTTGCTGCTTAAATTTCCTGAAGAAAATGTGACGACTCCGGTTCCACCTGTACACGTTTATGTAACGATCTTAGAATCCAATTATAGTACAAGGGTTCAGTCAGTGACTAAGCAATGCTTTAGTCAACACATACATTTGAATCATGGTTGATCGATATCGAAACTACGATTGAAAGTTGGACTTTTAAGTCCGGTCTAAAGGTTCTAAGGTTCATTTATGAAGCGTGGTAAACATAGCCACGAAAGAGTTAACTAGAACATAACCGTTCTAACTGAGCTTTAAAATGTTTAATTAAAGGTTTTAAGTTAAGTTATTACTTTCAAGTAACTTTATGTTTCTCATGTATCCAAACCAAAAACTTGTTTTTAAATTTAGAATTTAGGTTTATTGAAAAATTATTTTATTTTCGAAATTAAACTTTGTTTATATTTATTTATTTATTTTTTTTGAAAACTTTTTTTTTTTTTTTATTTGGAAAATAATTTCATTGTTTAATCTTTTATTTAAATAAATATTAAAATTCCTTCTCTAATTATGTATTATTTTTAAAGCCTTTTTATCTTTATTTTCAAACTTATTAAATTCAGAAAATTATTATTAGCAATTATTATATTTATTTTCGAAATTATTTAATGATTATCCAAAATCATTTTAGTTTACTTTTGAAATTATTTATTTCCAGAAATAATTATTCAAAATTATTTATTAATTTTCTTTTTTTCAAAATTACCGTTCAAGAATAATTAAAATGTATTTAATATTTTAAAATTTATTTTCGAATTTATTAAATCCAGAAAAATATTTAATCAAAATATTTTATTTTATTTTCAAATTATATAAGTAAAAATATTTTTTTTTCGGAAAATATTTATTAAATATTTTATTATTCAGAAAAATGGTTTATTATTTTATTTTTCAGAAAGTAATTATTTAAATTTATATAATAATTTTTTTTTATTATTTAAGTAATATATTTATTTTCAGAAAATATTTTATTATTCATAAAATTGGGTTTATTATTTATTTTTAGAAATTATTTATTTATTTTCAAAAGTTTATCCAAAATTATTTTAATTATTTTTCAGAAAATAATTAACACGATTTATTATAAATTTTATTTTCAAAAGTTTATTTATTTTCAGAAAAATAATTATTTAAAATTATTAAAAATTATTCTTTAAATTATTTATTTCCAGAAAATAATTACCCCAAATTATTATAAAAAATTTTATTTAAAATAATTCTCTTTTTTTTTTTTTTATAATTATTGTTATTTTAGAACTAATGTTCAAGAATAGTTATGTTCAATATTTGCAAACTTTATTTTCAAAATTTAAATTTCAAATTTATTATTTTCACATTTATTATTTTTAGATTTTATTTATTATTTATTTAATTTCGAATTTCATTTTGAATTTTGAGTTTAGTAATTAAAGATAACTTGTAAATTAATTTTTTTTTTTTTTTTTTTTTTTTTTTTTTTTTTTTAAGGTCTGGCCATCAGCCCTTATGGCCAGCCCACTTACAAGGTAACAACAGGCCCATTTTCTCAATGGGCCTGTTGGTCTGTTGCACTTGCAACAGGCCCAAAAATGGGTCTGTTGCAATTGCAACAGACCACGAGCAGTCCCCGACCACTGCTCTTGCAGTGGCCGGTGGCTGCTTGCCGGCGGTGGGGTGGCTCCGGCAGCCACCCACTGGAAATGCAATGATACCCCTTTCTTTTTCCAGATTTACATAAATGGCCCAATAAAAATAATTTAAGCCAAAGTTTACACAAAATTCAATCTTTTCATAAATTTTTTTTTTTTTTTTATAGATCTACAACAATCCAAACATACATGCTTTCATAATCAAATCTTTAAATATTTTAAGAACAAAACATAGTTGTTTCAACAACCACAAAAAGTCCTTATTATTTTTCTTTTCCATATGAACATGCATTTACTAAAAATGAAAAATAAAACTCTTTCAAACATTGAGTATCCTAAAATTATTGAAACCCATTATTTAAGACTTCAAGATGTTTCAAGATTTTTAGGACATACATACATATAGCTTTCTTGGTCATTTCATTCAAAAAAAATATCCAAATAGAAGAGGGGTTCACAAGACACTTACAAAACTTCCAAGGTGGTCTTAAGTTTACTACGGTGGTGGTCCGGCGACTTCACGGCAGTGGTCCGGTAGCTTCACGGCAGCGGTCCGGCGGCTTCACGGCAGCGGTCCGGCGGCTTCACGGCGACGGTGTGGTGGTGGTGATAGTGGCCTCCCCTTCCACTTCAAGATTTTTCTTATCTCTCTTATATTATTTACTCACTAGCTAGTTTAAGTACTTGGTAAAAATGGGAGAGTGTGAGGGAGTGACTATATATATATATATATATATATATATATAAGCTTAATTTCAGATTATAGATGTATATACATCTATACATACTATACATACTACACATACTATACATGGGGAAGGGAAATATAATCATTTCCTTCTTTCACCAATGTTTGGTTTCTTGTTTGGTGAAGTTTCCTTCACCCAAGAGAGGAAATGGCAGCCCTTAGATTTTCAAGGAGGAACCATCATTACTTGCTGCAGAATTTGAAAAGATTGGGGCGATTTTGCACTTTGCCCCCTGAAGTTTTGGGAAAGTGCAATTTTGCCCCAAAATATTTTTTTTTGTACAATTAAGTCCAAAAAATTATAAAACGACCCCCTTTACTTTTTAAAAGGAAATTACCACTTTATAAACTATTTCTAAGTCCAATATGCTTTAAGAAATAATTAATGCACACAAAACACAAAAGAGAGTTCAATTTAACTTTAAAATATAGTAGCATACAAAATTGGATAATAATCCAATTAAATTACAATTAAAGGACCCAAAAATTCTCGGGTATTACAATCTTTCCCCCTTAAAGAATTTGGTCCCCAAATTCAATCTTGATGTTCGAAGAGTTCGGGGTATTGCTGACGCATCTGCTCTTCAGGCTCCCATGTAGCTTCCTCAATGCTTTGACTTTGCCACAGAACCTTGACTATCGGAATCTTCCTTTTTCGTAGTTCTTGGAACTTCTTATCCAAAATACGGACAGGTCTCTCAATGTACGACAAACTCTCTTGAAGTTGCAATGGCTCATAATCTATCACGTGAGATGAGTCCGGTAAATACTTCTTCAAGAGTGACACATGGAATACGTCATGTATTCCTCCAAGGTTTGCTGGCAGATCCAACTTATAGGCTACACTCCCAACTCTTTCCAAAATTTTGAATGGTCCAACATATCGAGGGTTGAGCTTTCCACCCTTGCCATGTTTGATAAGGCCCTTCTTGGGTGAAATTTTAAGGAATACCTGATCACCTACCTCAAACTCGAGAGGTTTACGACGGCGATCGGCATAACTCTTCTGGCGACTCTGAGCAGCTAGCATCCTTTTCTTAATCACCGGTACGATATCAATAGCTTCCTGAATCAAATCAGGAGCTCCTTCAACAACGGTGCCCAAAGCTTGGGATTTTCGCTCATCCAAATCCCAATGGACTGGAGATCTACACTTTCGACCATATAAGGCCTCATAAGGCGCCATCTGAATAGTTGACTGAAAGCTATTGTTATAAGCAAATTCTACTAGTGGCAAATTCTTGTCCCAACTTCCTTTGAAATCGAGGGCACAAGCTCGAAGCATGTCTTCGAGAATTTGAATAGTCCTTTCTGATTGACCATCTGTCTGTGGGTGTGCTGTAGTGCTAAATTGAAGTTTTGTACCCAGAGCATCTTGAACCTTAGTCCACAGTCTTGATGTAAACCTAGGGTCACGATCAGAAGTTATATCCCTTGGTACCCCGTGTAATCGAACAATTTGATCTCGATACAACTCAGCAAGTCGCTCGACAGAATACTTAACATTAACAGGGATAAATCTGGCTACCTTTGTCAGTCTATCGACAATAACCCAAATGGCATCATGTTGTCCACGGGTTCGTGGCAAACCAGTCACAAAATCCATCGTTATTGATTCCCATTTCCACTCGGGTACCGGTAACGGCTGCAGCAACCCTGATGGTCGCTGATGTTCCGCTTTCACTTGCTGACAGACTAGACATCTTGCCACGTAATCTGCCACATCTTTCTTCATACCGTCCCACCAAAAATGAGCCTTCAGATCCTGATACATCTTGTTCCCTCCCGGATGAATGCTGTACCGGGAACGATGGGTTTCTTCCAAAATTTGCTCCTTTAGCCCAGTATCCATGGGAACACACAATCTTCCATGGAATCTAAGAGCACCTTCTGAATCCATGCTAAAAGGAGAATTGATTGCTTTCGGAATTGATTCCCTTATCCTCCTGGTCCTTTCATCTAGTTGTTGGGCTGTTGTAATCTGTTGGAGAATGTTTGGTCTTACCTGTAGGCCAGCGAACAAAATCCCCATCTTAACCTCCTCTGGGTTCCAACAACAAACACCTTCCAACATTCCCCACTCCTTCACCATGAGGTGAGACACGCTGACCTTCCGGCTCAGCGCATCTGCAACCACATTTGCCTTGCCGGGATGGTACTGGATTGTGCAATCGTAATCGTCCAAAAACTCCATCCAACGCCTTTGCCTCATATTCAGCTCCTTCTGAGAGAATAGATACTTTAAGCTCTTGTGGTCGGTAAATACCACAAATGGCACACCATAAAGGTAGTGCCTCCATTTGCCTAGGGCAAACACTACTGCAGCCAGTTCCAAATCATGAGTCGGATAGTTCCTCTCGTACGGCTTCAACTTCCTTGAAGCGTACGCAATCACCTTGCCATTTTGCATTAAAACGCAACCCAAACCTTCTTTCGATGCGTCGGTGTAAACCATAAAGTTTTCTGACCCATCTGGTAGGGCTAACACCGGCGCAGTCGTCAATTTCTTCTTCAACTCTTGGAAGCTTGCCTCACACTTCTCGTTCCAAATGAATGGAACTTTCTTCTGAGTTAACTTTGTCAAAGGCGAGGCTATCTTTGAGAAATTCTGAATAAATCTACGATAATATCCAGCCAGACCCAAGAAACTCCGAATCTCGGTCACGGTCTCTGGCCTCTTCCACTCAGTAACCGCTTCAACCTTAGATGGGTCAACCGCTATCCCATCTCCTGAAATAATGTGCCCTAGAAAGGCAACCCGATCTAACCAAAATTCACACTTGCTGAACTTCGCGTACAATTTATTTTCACGCAAGGTTTGGAGCACCTTCCGAAGATGAGCCTCGTGCTCATGCCTGGATTTCGAGTAGATCAAGATATCATCGATGAACACCACAACAAATTGATCTAAAAATGGCTTGAAGATTCGATGCATTAAATCCATGAAAATGGCAGGGGCATTCGTGAGGCCGAAAGGCATCACGACAAACTCAAAGTGCCCATATCGCGAGTTAATGGCTGTTTTCGGTATGTCTTCCTCCTTAATCTTTAGTTGATAGTACCCTTGCCTTAAATCCAACTTTGAGTATACCAGAGATCCTTGTAGTTGATCAAACAACTCTTCGATGTGCGGCAGAGGGTACTTGTTCTTGATGGTCACACTATTAAGACCACGATAGTCGATGCATAGCCGCAACGAACCATCTTTTTTCTTTACGAACAAGACAGGGGCTCCCCATGGAGAAGAGCTAGGTCTGATAAATCCTTGCTCCAACAACTCCTGAAGTTGAGCTTTTAGCTCTTTAAGCTCGGCAGGGGCCATGCGGTATGATTTCTTCGCAACTGGCGTCGTACCTGGAACGAGATCAATTGCGAACTCCAATTCTCGATCTGGTGGTAGAGTCGTAAGTTCTTCCGGAAAAACATCTGCGAACTCTGCCACCACAGGTACCTCTTTTAAATCAACTTTGTCTTTTGGCTCGTTGATGAGGTAAGCGATAAATCCGTGCCCACCCTGGCGCAATTCCTGACGAACTTGAGCGGCAGACAGTAATGGAACTTTCAAGCCTTTTCGAGTACCCCAAAAACAAATCTCGGGTCGTCCGGGAGTAGAAAGTGTTACAGTCTTACATCGACAGTCTCAACGGGCAGCATGGGTGGACAACCAGTCCATCCCCAAGATTACATCGAAACCTTGGATCGGCATTGCGATCAAATCGGCATGAAACACTCCTTTATTAATCCTAACCTCACATTCTTTATGAACCGAACTCGTTATAAACGAGGTCCCCAATGGAGTATGAACCTCCAACTCATAGGGCAAACTCTCTGCCCTACTTACTAACTTATTACTATAATGTGGTGCTACAAATGAATGAGATGCTCCAGAATCAAATAACACTTTACATAAATGCCCGGAAACATAAAGCATACCTTCCACCACATCATTAGCGTTTGGCTCAGATAGTTCCTCTCCTTCCATAGCAAATGCTCGCCCAGGAACCCTCGGCTTTGGGGGTCTTCCAGCATGGGATGATCCTCCCGCTGTTGGCGCTGGTGTAGTAGGCGCCTTGGGGCAGTTTCTGATGAAATGGTCATGAGCTCCACACCTCAGGCACTTGCCGGCTTTCTTCCAGCATTTGGGCTCCCCATGCCCTTTCAATCCACAGTGGGTGCATGCCCCATCTGGTGTCTTCCCAGAACCACTCGGAGGTCGATTGTTCTGCTGAGGACCCTTGAAATTTCCTGAGCTCGTTTGACCAATCCTTGGTGATTTCCCAGTGTTTCTCCCCGACTGCCAATTTGCCTGAGGAGGCCTTGACTTCTTCTCCGAAAACTGCATATTATTCAACTCAATCAACCCGTTCTCAATCCTTGTAGCCTTTTCCACTGCTTCGATGTATGACACTACATTATGAGCTAGAAGGGCTCGCTGGAGCTCTGGCCTGAGGCACTTGATGAAACGGCGGGTGCGACGGGGTTCATTAGTCATCAAATGGGGAGCATAGCGGACGAGTCGGGAGAAAACAGCCTCAAATTGGGGAACTCTCATATTCCCTTGCCTTAAAGCATTGAATTGCTCCTCACGCTGTTCACGAACCACAGGGGGAACATACTTGTCATTAAACTCCTTCACAAAATTTTCCCAAGTTCTTGCGGTTTGGTCCCTTTCCCAAACCATCTCTCTCGTCTGCCACCAGGACCTAGCGGCATCCTCAAAGCGGTAAGTAGCCAATGAAATCTTCACAGTGTCCGAATAGTCCAGTGCTCGAAAAATATTCTCAATCTCAGCCAACCAGGTTTCTGCCTTCCTATCATCAGGTTCTCCGAGGAACTTAGGTGGTTGGAATCGCAGAAAGCGTTCTAGTGTCTGGTCCAAGGCAGGGGGTGCAGGGGTTTGAGGCACGGCCTGCGAAGCGCCTTGCAGTGCCTGGGTGAACTGTGCCAAGGCGGCGATAATTCGATCGGCCTGGTCGACCGGTGGTGCCACAGGAGCCCCCTCAGATTGGTCAGAGGGAACCCGACGACCAGTACGACTATCAGCTCGATTGCCTGCCATTCTGAACAAGAAGGAAAATGGCCCATTAGGCCAGCACATAACACAACCACAAGGCCAAAAACTAATTAAAGCTAAAACATAACATCATAAAATAATATAACACCAATTTAACATATTTGCCAAATCGGCTCACAAAAGTTAACATGTTTTAGCAACACAAAACGTACTAACAGCCAGAACGGCTTAAATCAGTCTAATTACCGACAAAATACAGTATGAACTGAAACATAGTACAAGCCAAAAATGGCTTTAAACAAACATAACAAGGATGATAATAAAAATCTCTCAATCTCGCCCGGCCACAGTACCATCTCCCGCTCTCTCCTCACTAGGGTCCTCCTCCTCTACCGGGTTTGCCGCAACTTCAGCTTCTTGACTCGGGGCTTCAAAGTTTGAGTCCTCCTCATCCTCAACTAGCATCTTCTCGTCATCTGAGAGTGAGTCGGCGAGAGTTCTCAAACTTTCCCTAATTCTTCCAGACTGCAACATACGCTGGTTCCTTATGACCCGGAGCTCTTCTAACCGAGCGCTCATATCCTCGAGCCGTGCCTCGGCTATCTTGAGCTGCTCTTCTAGCATGTCAGCTCGATCAGAGGCATCCTCGGCCTGAAGTTCTGCCATCATCCTTAGGTCACATTGGCGGTCTCGATCAGCCTCGAGGTTATAGACCTCGTGATCCGGGTAGTGACCAATCAGCTCAAAGCGTCCCCGAGTCATGATAGGGTGGTAGACCCTACGTGGTCTACTCCGTCGAGTAATCAACATACGAGGAGGAGGGTGGCCACGATCGGGGGAAGCAATGACCCTACGGGGCCTAAATTCTCCCACGAATCCGCTGTTCCTCCCAATGTTGGAGCGAAAACTGGAGCGTCTACTTCCTTGGCTCGACATCCTAACGCAATCATAAATTAAAGACACACATATCATAAAATAAACACATAATAAGACTCAAAAGAACACAATAAACAGGACAAAACAGACGACTTCCGAGGATCCTTGACCTAGCTTGTAAGCCTATGCTCTGATACCACTTGTGACGGCCCGCGCCCCCGGGTCGAGTCCTACGTGGTCCCACCCCCGAGTCCGGGTCCGTATTCGATGAACACAACCAAATTTTGACCAGAAATTTTTTTTTTTTTTTTTTTTTGAAGACAACACATTCATTCGAATCATAGTTCATACATAACAACAAAAATCCCGGTATGCTGCGATATGCAGGAGCGGGCACAAAATTCAACACAAGCGCAAACTGCGCAATATCCACAAGAATCCAAACAAAGTATAGTCTTTAAGTACTTAATCATGCCAAATACACACTAACACATAACATAGCATAATACAACGAGAATCAAAAGATAACATGATGACCCACGACGAACGACAAACAGGATCTCGGAGACGGACGACACCAACTCTAGACATCAGACCCTGTGATACCTGTATCTGAAAAGAAGTAAACGGGAATGCGTAAGTTGATCGTCCAACTTAGTGAGGCTGTAGTGCACATGTGTGTGATGCACGAATGCATCATAATGTATGTATACATATTAAACGCATGTAACATATATAACAGTACAGTAATTAAACGCATGTACATATATAACAGTACAGTAATTAAACGCATGTAACAGCAATTTAACAGTTAAACAAATAACCAATGGTTGTTGATGCCGTCCTCCTCTTACCCTCCAATCCATATTCGAGAAAACCACCACCGAACACTCCAAGTAAGGTGCGACCTTACATAACAGTGCGCATTGACGTCAAATGCCAGGAGTTTGACATTCACTCCCCAAGTGTAACCTCCACACTTGGCTCGTGAAGCGGGTCTACGGTGGATCGAGGTAACCCTCTGGCCCTAACCTTCCAGGTTACCCACGATTCCGCACACCAAGTATAGGGCCCACATAGTAATAACAAACAGTACAGTACAGTACAGTAACAGTTCAGTGACAGGAAATCGGTAAATAACTCAATAGCAGTTCAAGGACTCATAAGCACATAGGCATTAGCATAATAATTCAACGTGTAGCTTGTCCTAGCAGTCGAGTTCTTCAACACATGCTTGTTCGTTTAGGGACTAAGTTATAGTTCTGACTCGACCTACTAGCACATTCAGACTTACACACAAGTAACACACAGCACTCACCTTTGCTGCTTAAATTTCCTGAAGAAAATGTGACGACTCCGGTTCCACCTGTACACGTTTATGTAACGATCTTAGAATCCAATTATAGTACAAGGGTTCAGTCAGTGACTAAGCAATGCTTTAGTCAACACATACATTTGAATCATGGTTGATCGATATCGAAACTACGATCGAAAGTTGGACTTTTAAGTCCGGTCTAAAGGTTCTAAGGTTCATTTATGAAGCGTGGTAAACATAGCCACGAAAGAGTTAACTAGAACATAACCGTTCTAACTGAGCTTTTAAATGTTTAATTAAAGGTTTTAAGTTAAGTTATTACTTTCAAGTAACTTTATGTTTCTCATGTATCCAAACCAAAAACTTGTTTTTAAATTTAGAATTTAGGTTTATTGAAAAATTATTTTATTTTCGAAATTAAACTTTGTTTATATTTATTTATTTATTTTTTTTGAAAACTTTTTTTTTTTTTTTATTTGGAAAATAATTTCATTGTTTAATCTTTTATTTAAATAAATATTAAAATTCCTTCTCTAATTATGTATTATTTTTAAAGCCTTTTTATCTTTATTTTCAAACTTATTAAATTCAGAAAATTATTATTAGCAATTATTATATTTATTTTCGAAATTATTTAATGATTATCCAAAATCATTTTAGTTTACTTTTGAAATTATTTATTTCCAGAAATAATTATTCAAAATTATTTATTAATTTTCTTTTTTTCAAAATTACCGTTCAAGAATAATTAAAATGTATTTAATATTTTAAAATTTATTTTCGAATTTATTAAATCCAGAAAAATATTTAATCAAAATATTTTATTTTATTTTCAAATTATATAAGTAAAAATATTTTTTTTTCGTAAAATATTTATTAAATATTTTATTATTCAGAAAAATGGTTTATTATTTTATTTTTCAGAAAGTAATTATTTAAATTTATATAATAATTTTTTTTTTTTATTATTTAAGTAATATATTTATTTTCAGAAAATATTTTATTATTCATAAAATTGGGTTTATTATTTATTTTTCAGAAATTATTTATTTATTTTCAAAAGTTTATCCAAAATTATTTTAATTATTTTTCAGAAAATAATTAACACGATTTATTATAAATTTTATTTTCAAAAGTTTATTTATTTTCAGAAAAATAATTATTTAAAATTATTAAAAATTATTCTTTAAATTATTTATTTCCAGAAAATAATTACCCCAAATTATTATAAAAAATTTTATTTAAAATAATTCTCTTTTTTTTTTTTTTTTTTTTTTATAATTATTGTTATTTTAGAACTAATGTTCAAGAATAGTTATGTTCAATATTTGCAAACTTTATTTTCAAAATTTAAATTTCAAATTTATTATTTTCACATTTATTATTTTTAGATTTTATTTATTATTTATTTAATTTCGAATTTCATTTTGAATTTTGAGTTTAGTAATTAAAGATAACTTGTAAATTAATTTTTTTTTTTTTTTTTTTTTTTTTTTTTTTTAAGGGCTGGCCATCAGCCCTTATGGCCAGCCCACTTACAAGGTAACAACAGGCCCATTTTCTCAATGGGCCTGTTGGTCTGTTGCACTTGCAACAGGCCCAAAAATGGGTCTGTTGCAATTGCAACAGACCACGAGCAGTCCCCGACCACTGCTCTTGCAGTGGCCGGTGGCTGCTTGCCGGCGGTGGGGTGGCTCCGGCAGCCACCCACTGGAAATGCAATGATACCCCTTTCTTTTTCCAGATTTACATAAATGGCCCAATAAAAATAATTTAAGCCAAAGTTTACACAAAATTCAATCTTTTCATAAATTTTTTTTTTTTTTTTATAGATCTACAACAATCCAAACATACATGCTTTCATAATCAAATCTTTAAATATTTTAAGAACAAAACATAGTTGTTTCAACAACCACAAAAAGTCCTTATTATTTTTCTTTTCCATATGAACATGCATTTACTAAAAATGAAAAATAAAACTCTTTCAAACATTGAGTATCCTAAAATTATTGAAACCCATTATTTAAGACTTCAAGATGTTTCAAGATTTTTAGGACATACATACATATAGCTTTCTTGGTCATTTCATTCAAAAAAAATATCCAAATAGAAGAGGGGTTCACAAGACACTTACAAAACTTCCAAGGTGGTCTTAAGTTTACTACGGTGGTGGTCCGGCGACTTCACGGCAGTGGTCCGGTAGCTTCACGGCAGCGGTCCGGCGGCTTCACGGCAGCGGTCCGGCGGCTTCACGGCGACGGTGTGGTGGTGGTGATAGTGGCCTCCCCTTCCACTTCAAGATTTTTCTTATCTCTCTTATATTATTTACTCACTAGCTAGTTTAAGTACTTGGTAAAAATGGGAGAGTGTGAGGGAGTGACTATATATATATATATATATATATATATATATATAAGCTTAATTTCAGATTATAGATGTATATACATCTATACATACTACACATACTATACATGGGGAAGGGAAATATAATCATTTCCTTCTTTCACCAATGTTTGGTTTCTTGTTTGGTGAAGTTTCCTTCACCCAAGAGAGGAAATGGCAGCCCTTAGATTTTCAAGGAGGAACCATCATTACTTGCTGCAGAATTTGAAAAGATTGGGGCGATTTTGCACTTTGCCCCCTGAAGTTTTGGGAAAGTGCAATTTTGCCCCAAAATATTTTTTTTTTGTACAATTAAGTCCAAAAAATTATAAAACGACCCCCTTTACTTTTTAAAAGGAAATTACCACTTTATAAACTATTTCTAAGTCCAATATGCTTTAAGAAATAATTAATGCACACAAAACACAAAAGAGAGTTCAATTTAACTTTAAAATATAGTAGCATACAAAATTGGATAATAATCCAATTAAATTACAATTAAAGGACCCAAAAATTCTCGGGTATTACACTATCGTTGGATAGGCTTTAATTTGAATCCAACTGTAACTCAATCCAATTATGAAATTTGCATCTCAAGACATATATTGAATGGATTTCATTGAATCAAGTTATGTATTGATTATTAATAAAATTACCACATGTGGATGTGGTTTTTCCTAAAAAAAATAAATAAGGAGAATTAATATTGATTACGTAACCTGATTGTATAAAATTCGAATATGATGATAACATATAAGATTAAGATAATTAACAGCATTTTCGACAATAAATTATATCGGGGTAAATGCAAAATACTCCCTGTATTATGCTAAATCTGCAAAAAACTACCCTGTAAAATTTTTATTGCGTCAAATTTTCTTATGTTTAAACCCTGCAAAAAAACCCAATTTATAAAAAATAGGTCGTTTTGGATCGACATATTTCAAGAAACATTTTTAAAATACTTCAAGTTGGTCCCTACAACTTCACGTGATATATTCTTAAAATTATTTCTTGAAATATGTCGATGCAAAACGACCTATTTTTTACAAATTGGGTGTTTTTTGTAGGATTTTAAAAAACACAAGGAAGTTTGGCGCAATAAAAATTTCACAGGGTAGTTTCTTGCAGGTTTAGCATAACACAGGGGAGTATCTTGCATTTTCCCCAAATTATATCATGATATATAACGTGTATTTGTGTACATGTTCTTAGATTTCACATGGATTTGGATTGAGCAGTCCAGTTAGATAACTTTGGCCTAATTCAACTAAAAAGTTAGTTTAAAAAGTAAGGATTACCCAATGCCTAATACCTTATATAAGTTAAATTTAATTCAAGTAGGGCATTTTAGTCTCAACAATTGTCAATTAATTTGTAGATATAAACCGCATTACATATAACTCTTAACAATAACAATACATGTTGGTATAAATTTGTGATAGTATTTATTATAATATGTGACATTCTAACTAAACATATACATTTTTCTTCCTATGCAAATAATGGTATGTAATTGTGTATCAATGTTTATGTTAACATTTCTTTGAAAACTACAAAATAATTTATTTTATTATGGATCTTTTGATCTAGATTCTTCAACTTTATCCAAATTTAAGTTCGATTTAAGAAATTATAATAGATATAAGCAAATAAATTTGGATTGAGTACTAACACTTTGTTTTTATACATACATTTGTTTGCACATGTTTTAAATATATGATGCTATAATTTTATTAAAGTAAGTCAAATAACCACCTAATCATGTCTGTACATTGGATGTCTCTTAAATCTTAATAGAAATTTAAGTTCGAGTGAATAAAAATTTGACTCCCTGTATTCTTGAAAAGTACTTTAACTCTATGTGATAATATAAACAACACTATAACTCCATGTGTTTTAATAAATAAACTCGCTGACTCCCTATATTTCTTGTATTTCCAAATATAAAAAGACAATACCACCCTCATATATATACTTAAACTTGATAGTGTAAAGTGTCTATTAAACATATATCACAGGGAGGTAAAATGCGTATTTAAACATATCACATGAAGGTATATTTAAATATATCACAGGGAGTAAAATGCCCATTAAATATATCACAGAGAGGTAAAATGCTCATTAAAATATCAAGGTAGGGTTAAATTGGTCATTGCACATAAAACTGAAGAATAAAAAGCGCATATTCAACACCAGACTTATGAAGGATGTAAAATGCCTGTTTTTACTTTTTACAGGGGACTAATGTACCTATTTTTATTTCACAGGGAGTTAAACTGCCTATTAGACATTTCACATGTAGTGAACTTGAAAAAAACCCATAAAATTCTTTTTTTCTTTTTTCCCTTTTTTTTTTTTTTTTTTTTTTTAAAAGATATTAAGATAACAAATGAGTTCCCAATATTGCAAATAAATATAAATTGGAAAACGAACATATGTGTTTTAAATTTTAATTGCCTTCAATCATTAAGAACTACTGCACCAAACTACACAAAATATATAGTGAAAGAAACCAAACTCAACAACTTACAATTAAAAAATACAAACCAAATCCACCCCAAACAAAACAATCAAATTAACCACTCCATATATGCATGTATGATGTATACATTTCGTTGCTGATCACTAATTAGTGTTTCCTTAGACCTAAAGCGGAGAGCACCACCATAAAAATGAGCAAAGCCACCGCGACAAACGACGCCACCACCGCTCCACTTGTCCTCCGGCAAAAATCACCGAATTGCTGACATATCGCTAGCCAATTCGCGTCCGAGTTACCATTGTGGGCCAGGTACACTATTGCTGCCGATGAAGCCGCAGCCGAAGTAGTCAAAGTTAAAGTCAACTGCAACAATATTATTCAAATATTTCAAAGAATTGGAACAGAAGTGCAATTTCGTAAAGTATGGGATGAAAGTGTTGAGTCCCAATCATATGGTACTAAAACTGCAATTTTGCGTTAAAATCTTACAGTGTCGCAGAGAATTAAGAGTAGCCTTGGCGCTGTAAGAAGAGGTCGTGCAACACATACTATGGAGAATGGTACGGACAGAACAAGATATCCGGTAGCTATGGACATTGCTATAACAAAGAACCTGCAATATCAACATATATATCAAGATTATCATCATGATTACATTGAGTAAAATGCAGAAATATCCCATATGCTTTCCCGAATTAGCAAAACTCCCCCTGTTTTATTTTTATTAGCAAAAATCTTCGATCCCTTGTACTAATTTTCATTAGTAAATAAACCCCTCTCAAGCCAGAAACATATTTTACAGAAAAAATGACAATTATAACCCGACCAGAAAATGCAAAAACATCCTTAGTCACCTAAAAAATTAACAATAACCCTCTTGTAAACTTTGAAAATTGGCAATAATCCCCTTGTTCACGTAAAAATTGACAATTTTCTCCATATTGATTTATGAAGGAATTTCAAATGGAGTTTTTTGCTAATTAAAAACATATAGGCAGATTTCTGCTAATAATAATAACATAGTGGGATTTTTGCTAATTAGTCAAAGCACAGGGGGTAATTTTGCATTTAGCTCTATTTAAATTTTAAAAAAAAATGCACCTTCTGTCTCAACTTTTACAATTATTCTACACTTTTGGTCCCATTGCTTTATTTGGGACCAAAAATGCAAAAGTGCAAAAGTGCAAAAGTGAAAAAATCGTACGGGACCAAAATTAATAGGTATAGACGATTCCGTGGTACAAAAAGTGCAATTTTTTTTTAAAAATTCGAACCAAAAATACAATTTCGTAAAGTATGGTACCAAAAGCACGTAAACTTTTACGACATTATTGGGACCAAAAAACTTTAAAAAGAACGAGAACAAAATTGTTGAGGGTCTAGTTATGTGCTTCTGTGAGACTAAAAATGCAATTTTGTCTAATAGTTAAGTAACTATGGTTAATTAAACATTTCTCATTTGAAAAAGAAGGAGAAGAAGAAGAAGAAGAGGACTTTACGTGAAAGAAGGAAGATCATCATAACTAGCCTGGAACTGGAAGAACTGTGTGAAGAAAGGTAGAGTCTGCTCCGTGGTCCCCATAGTGACGGTCGCGGCTAAAGCTGCGGTAGCAGCGCTTACACGGAGGATGAGGTCGAAAATCGAGACCCCCCTTTTGTACCCTGCCCGTGCATGCTCAACATGAGCTGCCCCAAGAAGGGGTGCTTTCCCTTTACTTTCCTTGCTTGTTTCTCCGATTTCAATGGTTGTCGCCTCGCTTTTCGACATCTCACACGGTTAATTTGAATGTATACTAATTAAATAATGATGTATAAAGAATTAAAGATAGATAGAAGGGGCTGTTTTTGAAGTTATGGGATATGAGAAGTTGAAGAAATGAAGAACTTATATAGTGATTAGAAGATAGAGTTGGTTTGGAGTTTGATTTGTACTTTTAGAATTTGGAATGAGAGAGGTTTCAAATATAATGGAGCAAGAAGAGTTGTTGCTAAGTTGAATTAAAATTTGATCACCTTTTTAATTAAGTATATATAAGTTGGAAAGATACTATGTTGGGGTAGATGGCTTGACATTGGATTAATTATTAATCATGGAATTAAAAAAGTAGAGCTAAGGCCAATTTACTCACATGTGGTATGTATAATGTTCAAATTATCCTTTATGATTTGAAAAAGAGCAATTTACGTTCTTGTGAAAATTTAAATGAGCAATTTACCTACTCCTTTTCTACCGGAGAGGGTAACTCACTCGCCGAAATTGAGACTGACCATGAAAATTATTTTTGTAACATAGAGAGATAAAGTGCGACATTTATCATAACACAAATGATTAATTGTCACATTTATATAACACAGGGGATGAAGTGCCACATACAATAGGGATAGTTTTGTCAATTCATATTATTTTAAGTTGAAAAATGTCAGAGAGACCGCGTAAATTTTTTAAAAGATAATAGGGGGTAAATTGTTTTTTTTTTTTTCAAATATAGGGGAATAAATTGTATATTATCCATATCACATGGGAAAGATTACCATTAACTCTTAAAAAGTATTATAAGTTTATAACCACTTCAACTGAAACTACAACTTTTTATTAGTACGATTTTAAAAGTTATATAAGATTAGCATCTCTCACTTCAAGAAATGTGAAAACTATTAAAAGTTATGAGTTTACAAAAAATTATAATATGTTTTGGACCTTTTGGTTTAGTAAAGGTTCACTGTATATAGTGTATTTACACATGTATAGCAAAGTTGAACTTCATTTGAAGAGTTACTTTAACTTTCTACTAATTCCGTAGCTCACTCCTTAGCTAAGTTAGCACTCTCTTGTAATCTGGACACTGTTGTCCTTCCTAGCTTTATCTGTGACCTTGTTAACGCCGATATTACTCATTAATCTATTTACCTTTGGGTTTTCTCAAAAAAAAAAAAAACTTTCTGCTAATTAACTTCTATGAGAGTGATTTTTTTGCTGTATTAGAAGGAGATATTAAAAACAATCTAGGTACATGTCATTAAGAAGTTTTGTTACTTAGTATAAAGTTATCTAGAATTAACTTATTACCGGAATAATTATTAGCGAAATTTGAAAGATCGACTTATAATTAAGTTAGAGATAGATTTGCCGATTGATATGAGTTGAATGATTTCCAATGTAACTTGTGTAGAAGGTGAAGATCATACCGACTTCTAAAAAAAAAGCCATAAAGTCACTTCATAACATTGTTGTTGGACTTCGGGTGAGAATCTATTCTTTGGTAAAACAGTGCATGTCGAGCTTGGTTTCAATACATATAATGATTCATTGTTGATCGTATTATAGATTTGCCTTGAATAGTGATTTACTTTAAACTATGACTAGAAGTACCGTTATAGTCGTTCATATTTTGCTTTGGAACTCTCGAACCATTCATGTTGTGATTCTTGAACTATTCGAAGTCGCTTCCATTTTTATTTGAGATTCATTCCGAATCGTTCTTGTTTTAATTCATGGACTATTCTGAATCGTTTCCATATTGATTTGGAAATTATTTCAAATTGTTCCTATTAATTCATGGACTTCAGGATCGGAATAGAGTTGTTAACCTCCACCGGGAAGGGAATCAAGAGACTGTTCTTGGAATATCCCCTTTGAGTTTTCAAATTGTTCTTTGTTTATTCAAAATTTGTCTTTTGACTCATTGTGGTTGGCCTCATGAGATTCTCTAACCGGCTTTTAGCTATTGTTTGATAACATGGCTATCAACTTATTCTTATTATCTTGAACGCTTAATCCCCTCTTTAATTTTTTTGCAAGTTAACTCCCTGTGATATATCTAATAGGCAATTTACCTCCCTGTGAAATAAAAATAGGCAATTTAACTCCCTGTGAAATGAAATAATGACCAATTTATCTCCTTGTGATATAAAAATAGGCAATTTACCTCCCTGTGAAATGAAATAATGAGCAATTTAACTCCCCGTGATATGAATTAATAAGCAATTTAGGGGGAGGCAGTGTGCTTCTTTTATAAACTTTAAAACTTTTTCTCTAACTCTTCTGTCAGCAGACTAAGCTGATCGAGATTTGTAAGACTACTAAGCTGATGCGCACAAAGCTTTATCAGCAGAGTTGACCACTCATCTGATTTTCACTCAGCTGATTTCAGATGTTAAATCAGAGTTTTTAGAAACTAGTTGGCAGCGGATTTGTCAAGTGTTTTTCAACCAATCTGTTCCTCTTTAAGTTTTCTCACTCAAAAGATTTTGTCCCCAGTTTTTACAACTCCTTTTTAAAATCTTTTGGTTAAAACGTATGTTTGAGTTCTTTCAAAAATATGCAAAGTATAGCAGTAAGTAAATCAAACACACAGGATTTTTATAGTGGTTATATGGATAAAAATCCTTTAGTCCACTCTTCCAAGTCACACAGATCTTGGGTTATACTAGAAAACACAAAGTAATCAAGTATACAATGCTTGCGCTAATCAACAAATGAAAAGCCACAAGTGCGCTGTAAGAAGTCACACAGAAATCCTACACTCCGAAGCTAGATCACTCACTTAGACGGATCTACACTCCTCACGCTATTTTCAGTACAGAAGATCACTCAGAAATCCTATACTAGGAAGCTATATCACTCACAAAGATGGATATACACTCCTTTCTTTTACAGTTGATAGTCACTCAGACAGACAACTAAGTTCTCTGTTCTTCAACGAAAAGCTTTGTCAACAAATGACTTCGCTTAAGATCAGACGACTCAACTGATGGATCTCGCTCTTATGATATGTTCTTGAGTTGTGCAAGCTCTCTTTAGATCTTCAGTTATGTCTTCTATTTATACTCCTCGGATTTGAATTTTCTGCCCGTTGAAGGTTGACAGAAAGCTACAGTCCTCGAGTTCTGGTCCTGACACGCGGAACGGCTCCCTGCAACTGTTGCACTGTACACTCTGCTGTACGGATGTCTACTTTATGTCAGTCGCATTTAATGCACTCAGCTCTTAGCTGGTTCCCGTTGATAAGCTTACTGACCGTCTTCACTCTGCTGGTGGAAGTACTCTGCTGATGATCACTTTGATGATCACTCGGCTGATGGCTTCTCGGCTGATTCAAGAATGAACACATCTATCTTGACTCGGCTGATAATACCCATCTGATATCCCACTCGGCTGATTCGGCCACTTAGCTTCCAGACCATGAGATAGGTTTTACTAAGCTGTTCAGTTCTTAGTTGATGACTTCCAAATTACCCTTTTTGATCTTCAAAACCATTATGGCCTTTTTGTCATCTTCAAAACCTTCTCTAAAATTAACCAACAATTTCCCCCTTTTTGATGATGACAAAACCTTCAACTAAGAACCAATCTTAAGTCTTCGGATTTAGTCTTCATACCTTGAGATGGAAATTCTTTTGGTCTGACACAACTTTCAAAAATTACCACTTTATTACTTGATGGTTCTTTTTTCCTTTCTGATCTTCTGTTTAAAGGGTTCTTAGTTGCATCTATCTTCCCCCTTTTTGTCATCAACAGCAAAATTTTAGTTGCATCTTTTCTTCTCCTTTTTATCCTTCCCCCTTTTTAGGATTTGGGATAACTTATTTTCTATAAGATTGCAAACTAGTATGCTGAAGACAGGTAGGTAAGTACTTGGCTGATTGAGGTAGTGTCTTCGTTGCTGTTTATCACTCCAGCTAGAAAGTTCCCCCTAACTTCAAGAATTTTTTTTTTTTTTTTTTTTTTTTTTTTTTTTTTTTTTTTTTTTTACTACTTGATACCACTTGTGGTCTGATTTCACTTGTAGGCTGATGCTACTTGTAGTCTGATACTACTTGTATGGATACAAATCAGATTAGTCAGCTGATATCACTTGTTGATGTGATAGCACTTGCTGATACCACTTGGTGTAGTACATTCTTGAAAATCACTTGGCTGTTGAGTTCCAGTCAGCTGATAAGAAGCAGTCTTCTGATAGCTTCATTTTGACTTATTGACAACTTCATCTTTTATTTAGGAGTACCGCTACTCGTACACGTTCCCCCTAAGTTCAAGAATTCGTGGTCAAGTAGTCTGATGAGAGTTTCTCTTCAAAGACACTCAGCCGTTGAATTCCAGTAAGCTGTTCTGGGTTAGTCTTCTGATAAGTTCCCCCTCAACTTATGAATTCAAAATCAACAAACCAATTCTGTTGTCACATGGTTGACTGATACCACTTGAATGGTGATACCACTTGTTGATCTTTGATAATCTTCAACTTTTCAACAAACTCACGTTCCTTGAAATCTCCAAATGTAGAGTCTACCACTTGAATTATACCAATTACTGATACCACTGATTTGATATCACTTGCTGGTACATGCTTGTTGGTGAGACTACTTGTTGAACTTGATGAAATTTGCAAGGCAGTCAACTCATCTTTGTCATCTCACATGTGTTTCATCTGCAAAACAGATGACTATTTTTGGTACCCCTTGTTTATTGGGTCCAGCATGGTTAGTGTAACCTTTAACATGTGATGATCTAGTGACTTATGTTTTATCATGATAATACCACTTGTTGGTACTTGATACCACTTGTTGTTTTTCAACATTTGATGGTCATGATTAAAACATAGCTCATAAGCAAGGTAAGATGCATGAAATATGTGATAAGCATGCATATTGAAATGAGGATGGCAATCAGTATAGTGAACATGATCAGCATGATAATGTGAATAAGCGTAGTGCATGTCATAATAATTATCATAATGTGATTCAAATTCTTGCCAGATAATTCATTTTTGCCTCAATTTCTTACCTGAGTTTTCTATTAACTCTCCATAGATTAAGCAGACTCAATATTTTCAATTTTACTCCTATCAGCAGCCTCGGCTGATGAGTTTTACTAGTCTGATTAGTCTTAGGTAGCTTACTAGGTTTTCTAACCTATTGAGCATCAGTAGACTTGTTCTCTTAAGCCTCTGATTTTCTTTTTAGAGAATGATGCAATTACTTCTTTCAAGTTTATTTATATTTTCAAAGCAAATTGCATACTCAGCTTTTAGAGTTTCATTCTCATGCTCAAGCTTTTTGTAATCAGCTGATTCTTTGAGGTTTTTCAACCTGAAGTTTCAGTGATCTGATTTGCTTTTTTTTTTCAGCAGAGTCATCTCTTCATTAAGCTTGGCAAATGCACAATTAATATTTGAATTTGAGATTCAGCATTTATTCAATTCAATTTAAATAGTGCATTACATTAATCAGTAGAAGTTACCCCAATTTTCAGAATCATCAGATCCTATGGCAGTTAAGCATAAGGTATCAGGTACTTCTTCAAATTCTTTATCAGACGACTTGTGGTCTGAATAAGATGTACGGGAGTTTATTAGCTTGGCTGCATCAGCTAACTTTGATTTGCTCTTACTAAGCTTATACTCCTTTTTAGCACGCTTTTCCTTTTCAGCAAACTTCTCAGATGATGAGGTTGGATGGTCTTTGGTCAAGAGCCCATACTCCTCTTCATGGTAGTCTCTAAGTTTTGCTTTGTAGGAATCCCTGTTTTCCTGAAAATGATCAGAAGAAGATGAAGTAGCATTTTTATATTTTAATTTCATTTTCTTCTTGTAGAACTTCTTGAAATCATTTAGCAGCAGGGTAACGTCGTCAGCAGTGTATCCTTTTTCTGATCTCAGCCCAGTCTTTTGTTTTAACTTGTCTGACGCCATTAGAGCAGCAGTAGGGTCTGAACTGGTTGACGCTTCTAATCCCAATCTTGGCATATGATACTCATACGCTTTGAGAGATGAGAACAGTTCGGAAAGAGAAATCTTCTCTAAATCCCTTGATTCTTCCATGGCTGTCACCTTCATGTTGAATTTAGGTGGCAAGGCCTTCAGAACCTTTGTTGTGATCTCCTTGTTCGAAAATTCTTTACCAAACCTTAGAACTTCATTCAGAGCTTTGGTAAACCTGGTATCCATCTGATCAATCGTTTCACCAGACTTCATTTTGAAATTTTCAAACTCCTCAAGAGCCACACTGAGCTTATGTTCTTTGATAGCGTCGTTTCCTTCGCTTAGCTCGCAGACTTTATCCCACATCTCTTTGGCAGTTTTGAGATGCTTGATCTTCTGGAAATTTTCTTCGTCTACAGCTCTGAACATGATGAACTTCGCCTTTTTATCAAGATTAACCAACTTGTTTTCTTTAGGTGTCAGCTCATCCAACTCTTTGTCAACTATCTGATCTGGTTGACCAGCAACCTTCACAGTCTTCTGGAATCTGAATAGTCCTTTTGTAATACATGTAAACATGTCATCATTATAAGCAGCAAGGAAGATTTCCATTCTGATTTTCCAGTTTTCAAAGTCCATATGGCCAATGTGAGGAACATGGCTTATGGCATCCATTTTTCAAAAAGTTTTGATTTTCAAAATATGCTCTCTTTTTGAAAATTTTGAAAAACACTTTTTGGATCAAGCTCGTTGATCAGGCAACTGATTCAAATGAACCACCTACTCTGATGCTGCTTGATGATATCAGGTAAGATACCAGAGCAACCTGAAATACCAGAGCACTCTGCTCTGATACCAATTGTTGGTCCCAAAAGTGGTCAATGAGGTCTAGAGGGGGGGGGGGGGGGGGGGTGAATAGACCTCTGAAAACTTTAAAACTTTTTCTCTAACTCTTCTGTCAGCAGACTAAGCTGATCGAGATTTGTAAGACTACTAAGCTGATGCGCACAAAGCTTTATCAGCAGAGTTGACCACTCATCTGATTTTCACTCAGCTGATTTCAGATGTTAAATCAGAGTTTTTAGAAACTAGTTGGCAGCGGATTTGTCAAGTGTTTTTCAACCAATCTGTTCCTCTTTAAGTTTTCTCACTCAAAAGATTTTGTCCCCAGTTTTTACAACTCCTTTTTAAAATCTTTTGGTTAAAACGTATGTTTGAGTTCTTTCAAAAATATGCAAAGTATAGCAGTAAGTAAATCAAACACACAGGATTTTTATAGTGGTTATATGGATAAAAATCCTTTAGTCCACTCTTCCAAGTCACACAGATCTTGGGTTATACTAGAAAACACAAAGTAATCAAGTATACAATGCTTGCGCTAATCAACAAATGAAAAGCCACAAGTGCGCTGTAAGAAGTCACACAGAAATCCTACACTCCGAAGCTAGATCACTCACTTAGACGGATCTACACTCCTCACGCTATTTTCAGTACAGAAGATCACTCAGAAATCCTATACTAGGAAGCTATATCACTCACAAAGATGGATATACACTCCTTTCTTTTACAGTTGATAGTCACTCAGACAGACAACTAAGTTCTCTGTTCTTCAACGAAAAGCTTTGTCAACAAATGACTTCGCTTAAGATCAGACGACTCAACTGATGGATCTCGCTCTTATGATATGTTCTTGAGTTGTGCAAGCTCTCTTTAGATCTTCAGTTATGTCTTCTATTTATACTCCTCGGATTTGAATTTTCTGCCTGTTGAAGGTTGACAGAAAGCTACAGTCCTCGAGTTCTGGTCCTGACACGCGGAACGGCTCCCTGCAACTGTTGCACTGTACACTCTGCTGTACGGATGTCTACTTTATGTCAGTCGCATTTAATGCACTCAGCTCTTAGCTGGTTCCCGTTGATAAGCTTACTGACCGTCTTCACTCTGCTGGTGGAAGTACTCTGCTGATGATCACTTTGATGATCACTCGGCTGATGGCTTCTCGGCTGATTCAAGAATGAACACATCTATCTTGACTCGGCTGATAATACCCATCTGATATCCCACTCGGCTGATTCGGCCACTTAGCTTCCAGACCATGAGATAGGTTTTACTAAGCTGTTCAGTTCTTAGTTGATGACTTCCAAATTACCCTTTTTGATCTTCAAAACCATTATGGCCTTTTTGTCATCTTCAAAACCTTCTCTAAAATTAACCAACAACCATCCTCTTATATCGAGATCGTTACTCATCGATTCCATGATCTATCTTTTTTTCACCAAATTCTTCACGACTCGTAACATGACTCCATCTTCGTTTGTGATCTTTCTACAATGAAATTTGAATGAAGCATATCATTGATATATCTTCTAGTAAATTCATATCTTATTGAATTATTTACGAATTTTATGGAATTATTCATCGTATACTTGGTTCATACCCACTTTGGGTCTCAATACATTGAATTTGTAGTGAATAGCATGAATTGAGCTTCATTCACTTGTGATCACATTATGATCGATTGATCATATTGAAATCTTGTTTTTGCATTGAAGCTCCCATTGAATCGATTGTTGTTCTATTGAAATCTTTTGAATCATATTTGGAATTTCATTTCTAAATTGAAGCTCTTATCGAATCGATTATTTTTATAGTAAAATCGATTGATCGTATTTTGAATCTCATTTCTATATTAAAGCTTTCATTGAAATGTTTATCGTTATTCACATATATATGAGATTCCAAGAATATATGACAAAGTGTCATAATCTGAAAAGTATTGGAATTAAGAAATGATTGATCGACCCAATGGGGACACCCTTGGGTAATTTTATTGATGGTCCCAGGGTTGTACGAGGGTGACTATTGGGTGGTATCAGAACGATGGTACGTGGATGGTCTTCTCAACAATACACAATTGGATTCAATCCCAATTGGAGGTTAGTTGTGTTCGAGCCTGAATCGCCATGCACCAGAGCATGCCTCAACGTTATTGATCGCAAGGTAGAGCCCTGATTTGGGAGGTATAAGGTGGTATTGAGCCTATAAGTCGAGAGGCAAATGGAATAAATGAAATGATCCATTCTTATTCTTTACCTTTCCACATCTGAATTGGTTCACGTTTTTCTCCTGAAATGGTTGCTCGTTCAACTTTTCAAATCGTTGTATAGTTGTATTATGAGCTAGTCTCTTTATTAATTGACATTGTTAGTTGAACTCTATTTCTTGAGATCACAATTTAATTTGAGTTTCATAATCATGGGATAACGCGATTTCTTTTACTATGCGACTTGAAAATTCCTTTACCTCCTTCAGAATAATTAGCATTCTATTGCATATTTTGTTTCGTCTATTAATATTTGATTAAACTGTTTTTTCCTTTGGAAGAACCTCACTAAGTCCAACGCGACTTATTCCTAGTAAATACTTTGTCCTTCTCAGATACATATTTAAGGATGGATTAATACGCTCAATTAGGGGTGAACGCGGTCGGGTTTGGGTGGGTTTGCATGAAAAAATCAAATTCAAATCCAAAAAGGGGTCCACGTGTTGGCTCATTTTGATCGAACAAGTGCATGTCTGTTCATTTTAAATTTGAACCGAACGGGTGACACCTGTTTCAACCGAATTAGTGCCACCGGTCAAATCCTAACAGGTATGTCCTTTCAAAAATAGGAGAAAAATCTTACCAATTCTGGTCCCATTTTCTAGCATTCAAATTAAAGCAGAAAAGAACTCTCCTCCTCTTCACTTTAAAATTCTATCTGTCGAATAATCTATTTGTTTGGTTCACTGTGAAATTGTTCTTTGAGCAAACAAACAAGTATATGATTGTTGTATCGTGGGAGATTACCAAGATCAAATTGTTGCACCTCTAGCAGTCCGATAAGATTGTCTTAAGGAGATAGCTTTAAGCAAGCCTTAGCCGTTTTCAATTGTGATTCAAAATTTGCAGTAAGTGTTGTTATTAAAATTATGGTAAAGTGATATTGTCATAATATTACTTACTACTTACTATAGTTTATAATTATACTTAGCCATAAACTGTAATTCTGTGAGAATAAATCAAATTATAAATAATAGTTAAAGTTAATAATAAATTATTTTATATTGTGAGAATATAACTACATTTAATTTATTGGTGAAATAGTATCTCTCCCCCAAAAGATTTTTTTTAACCACCAAATAAAAACTTAAACAAATTGTAAAGGATAAAATCGAGATAAAAATAAAGAAAAAATTGAAGAAAAAAAAATACAAATTGAAACGAAAATAAAGAAAAGCATGAGATGGAAATAAAGAAAAAAAATCGAGGCAAAAACGGAAGGAAACAAAATAAATGAAGAAATTGAAACCTTATGTTCTTTGGTAGATGGAGGAATTCATAATTAATAAAGAAATATTTTTTTTTTTGATAAATTAATAAAGAAACCAATTTATTAGTTAGAAAAGGGACGAGGTAGTTTTGGAATAAAAATTCCAAAACCATACATAGGAGGTGAATTTTACAATTAATACTTTAGGGGGTAATTTGTACCAACCCATACTTTAAGAGGGCAAACTATATTTAACCCAAGAATAAAATACTATGAATTTTATTAGTTGGTTAAGAGTCAAGAGTTGCATTTGTTTGTCCTATCTTTAAATTAGAGTTGGATTCTTTTGAAATATTGTAACTTTGAGTTGAAGAGGACTATTAGTTCTTTGTTGGATTTAATTTAGGTTTGTGACTTGGAATTAATATAACGTATATATTGTTGTACTTGAAAAAATAAACGAAAAAGAAGAGACAATGATGAAATATTTAAATTTTAATTATTAACCATTGCTACCCTCATTATATATATATATATATATTTTATCCAAAACGGGCAATCACTGCCTAACTCTATCAACTAATTCCAAGAGGTTGACATGTAGGGCCTCTATTAATACGACCCGAAGCTGTTGCATTGTCCGTACGTAACGCCACTGCCATTGGAGAAGACTCGAGTTGCTCCGATTGTTGACCCAAGTTGTGTGCTTCTACCGTTGAGGAAACTTCTTATTTTAGAAACTTCTGCGTCAAAAGCTGAAGAAGATGGCTTCTCTTGTGCCTGTTTTAGACTTGAATTTGCATATTGAGAAGGAATGGTTTTAATTGAGCCATGAGATATATCCTGACCCGAAGGCGAGTAGGACAAATCATTGGGCCTCATTAAATTCCTTTGTACATACGAAGACGGACCACTAAGAGTGTTGTGCCGATTCTTTGATATTAAATGGATATCTCCTTGGGTCTCGACATTAGGCTTAGTAATTGGCTGAATATTATATTGGCCCACATCCCTATCTACAATTACATTAATTAGCCCTGTGCTTATTCTTTCCCACCTGACTCTTACCAATCTGATCATTTCCATAAGAAACTGATTTATTGCCTTCCAGTACTCCATCACTGAGATCACCGAGATTCTCTCCTAATTCGTTCATGATCTCATCAACCTCATCGTTCCTTAAATTTTCAAATCTATTATAATTAGAGAACAATTTTCCATAGTCGGCTCCTTGATATATGTTGCCCTTGTTCCTTTCTTTTTTAACTACCATCGACTCCCCAAATTTTGCCTACGTTAAACGTCGTTACAATTTTTCACCCGCAATCGTCTGAGCGGCTGCGGCTTGTGTCATCTCCGACGGCTGAACAAAATTGTTCCGAGACGGGCACTCGTTGCTTCTATGCCCTATCTTTCCACACTCAAAACAAATTGATGGTAAGTTTTCGTAGACAATCGGAAAAAGCATATTTTCGACAGTCACCGCACCTACAAGCGATTCATCAAGATTAATCTGTACACACAATCTGGCGAACTTACCCTTGGATGCCCAATATGCATCATGGTCAATTTTAATAGGAACTCTCACACAAGAGGTGATGCCGAAAATAATATTTTCCTTGAAATATTCTAACGCGAGTTCCAGGACACGAACCCAAGCCATTGTAGTATTAACCCTATTTGTTGAACGGCGAAAGTTAGGGAATCATCTCCTCACAGTGAGGTATTGGTTAGCCACCATCCAAGGCCCTTCTGTCAAAATTGCTTCAGTCAAGTCTTGGTTTTCTAATTTCAAGACAAAACATCCATGTTCGAGTTCTATGAGATTATAATCTCCATTGAGCTTCCATAGGTTATCAATCTTGGTTACCAACATATGAAGGCTAATTGACCGCCCCAACAAACGTAATATCAATGCTCCTTTCCACAGGCTGTGAATAGCATCAAGATACTCTGGTTTCAGTTTCACCGATGGATGGGGGCAGTCCACCGTCGGCCTAATAATTTTCACCATATCCAAATCAATCATGGAACTTTGGGTAAACTTTACCGCGTCCAAATCCCTTCTTTTACCAATCAAAGATCGGAGGTAAGAAAAATCTCCTTACGGACTCGTCCACCCCATCTCTTCATCCTTATTAATCAGTTGACAATCCTCAGCCTCCATAGCGACGAAAAATTTTTAGGTTGTTTTAATCTTTTTGATACTCCATTTAATCTGATCGTTTTCCTCAGATGACAAAGGAGGTGCCAGTTCCTTAGGGTTTGGAGAGGAACCAAGGGAGAGCTTTTTTTTGCAGTGCATGGAAAAGTTTATAATCAAGCGTAATATATTTTTCTGAGAATTTATTTTTTCTATGCTTAGTACGGAGAATATGCTAGTTTATACTTAATTGTCAACACACTACCCTTTACTAAGCCATTTTCATTATTTTTGCTACCCCACTGGCACTGCACTAGATCGACGAGTGCCTTTGCAACCGGCCCTCATCTTTGATTGATGTAATAACTCACTCCATAATCAATTTACAAACTTCCATCCTGATAAGTTCTTTAATCAGAACTTCCAATATGAAAAACATGATAAGAGAATGTTTTGAATTAATATGAATGAATGATTTACATATGAGAAATGGGTTCATATATATACACGTACAAAGAAAGAAAAAAAGAAAGCATTGATCATGGGATTTGTAATTGTGTGATTAGCTCCCAATATCACTCCAACAGATCATTCCAATTATATAGGGGAATTGATTTGAATCTTGATACACCCCCTCAAGATAGACAATATATATCTTTAATTGACATCTTGGACAATAGAAAGGAGAAAGGGGCTAAAGTTAGTGGCTTTGTGAAAATATCTGCAAGCTGATTTTGTGATCGAACTGGCATTAGTCGAATAATCCATTTGGTTACTTGTTTTCGTATGAAGTGGCAATCCACTTCTATATGCTTCGTTCGCTCATGGAAAATTGGGTTTTCAGCTATGTGAATGGCTGCTAAGTTATCACAGTAAAGTGGAGTCGATGTTGATCCCTTTACTTGAAAGTCTTCTAGTAGTTGTCTAAGCCAAATAATCTCTGCTGCTGTTGTAGCCATTGCACGATATTCCGCTTCAGCTGATGACCTTGAGATGGTTGTTTGTTTCTTGGATTTCCAGGATATTAGAGACTCTCCGAGGAATATGCAGAATCCAGTAGTTGATCTTCTTGTGTCCAAGCATGAGCTCCAATCAGCATCAGCAAAAGCCTTCAGTGTTAATTTTGAATTTGCCGAGTAAAAAAGTCCTTGTCCAAGTGAACTTTTGAGAAAACGAAGTAGATGATGAACTGCGTGTAAGTGACTTGTTCTTGGTTTTGATAAAAATTGGCTTAGCTTGTTGACAGCATAGCTGATGTCTGGCCTTGATACTGTCAAATATAATAGTCTTCCAATTAATCTTCTGTATAAAGAAGGATCAAAAAGTAACTCACCATCTTCGGAGCTAAGTTGATTTTTTGCATCCATAGGAAGAGTGACAAGCTTGCACCCTAAGAATCCAGAGTCTTCTAATAGATTTAAGGTGTACTGCCTCTGTGATAGCATGATTCCTTTTGATGATCGAGCTATTTCCAATCCTAGGAAATACTTTAGATTGCCAAGGTCTTTTAGTTTGAACTGAGTATGCAAAAAATCCTTGATTGCTTGTATGGCTTCATTGTTTGGACCTGTTACAATTATGTCGTCTACATATACCAAAAGTGTTACAAAAGAACTTCCATTACCTTTAGTATAGAGGGAATAATCAGATTTTGATTGTCTAAAACCAAACTTTATAATGGATTCATTGAATTTTGAGTTCCATTGTCTAGAGGCCTGCTTTAGGCCATACAAAGATTTATTGAGTTTGCAAACCATTTTAGTTTTATATGATGTAGATGTCACCCCCTGTTTGCAATAACCTGGAGGCATATCCATGTATACCTCTTCAAACAACTCTCCATTTAAAAAAGCGTTATTCACATCTAGTTAAAGAAACCAATTATGTGTAGCAGCTAATGCTAGAAGAATTCTAACTGTTACCATCTTTGCTATAGGAGAAAAAGTATCGATAAAGTCAATCCCTTCATGTTGGTTATAACCTTTGGCTACCAATCGAGCTTTATATTTATCTACTTGACCATTTGATTTATATTTTATCGTATACACCCATTTGCAACCAATGGAGTGTTTTTCAGGAGGTAGAGGTACTATAGTCCAAGTATTATTATTTTCTAAGGCTGACATTTCTTCATTCATTACTTGAATCCACTCTTTATGTTTAATAGCTTGATGAAAGAATTTTGGTTCAAAAGAAGAATTTACATTCATTATGTATGATCTGTAGCCTTTTGATAAAGAGCTGTAACTAATTTGGTTAGATATAGGATACTTGATATTCTTTTGTGCTGAAACAATGTTGCAATCATAGTCCCTCAAGTATGATGGTTTACTAGTTAATCTGGTGGATCTTCTCAAAGAACCGTGGTCTGCTATGATAGTAGAATTAGGATCTAAAAAGTTGGGATTTATGGGCAAGTTTTCTTCTTGGTCTTGTGACGTGTTATTTAGATCAAGAATAAAATTGTGATCATGATCAATATGCGAGGAGATAATGGAGTTTGGTGTAACAAGGTTGGGAAAGAGATCTATATCAGCATTAATTTTAGTGATTGAATGAAAAGGAAATATGTCCTCATGAAATACTACATCCCTTGAAATAAAAATTTGTTTTGAGGGCCGAATTAAAGTCATATTTAATGATTACGACGCTAAGTATATTCTTTCAATTCCGCTAACGAACAGCACTAATCCTGATCGTAGAATCTGGCACTATAACAAGAATGGGATATTTTCGGTAAGGAGTGCGTACCATCTTGCGGTTAAAATTGCTCCAGAAAATCAGAATGCAGCCGAGAGTAGTACGAGGTCAGGCTCTTCGGGCGAGTGGAAGTGGCTTTGGAAGGTTAATCTGCCAAGTAAGATCAAGATATTTGTATGGCGGGCTTGTAAGGATTTTCTTCCAACTCGTACCAATTTGGCTAAACGTAAGATGACAGAGATGGATAGATGTGCTTTCTGTAACAATGAAGCCGAAGATGTTCTTCACTGCCTTGCTTTGTGCTGCTTCTCGAGGCAGGTGTGGGCTGTTAGTAATATAGCATGGTCTACGTATGGCTGTTCGGAAAATACCGTTTTTGACTGGTTCCGGAAAATGCAATCAAAAACGGATGTGACAACGTTTGAGCGCTGTGTTTTAATGTGTTGGGCTATTTGGCATTGCAGAAACAAAGTCATCTTCGAGGGGATTGATCCTTGTGCAATGGCCTTGACTAATTTCGTGCACAATTATTGGTTTAAATTAAAGGAAGCCACAACAAGAGTGTTGAATTCAGAAATCAGCAGCACTAGAAGTCCGACTAGATGGCAGCCACCTAATGCAAACAGTGTGAAGATTAACTTTGATGCTTCAGTCAATTCAGAACTGGGAGTTTGTGGATTGGGAGTTGTTGCAAGATCATCTACGGGAGCTTGTATTGCTTGGTCTTCTATTTGCGTTCGACAACCTTTTGACCCCCTCACAGCCGAAGCTAAGGCTGCCCTTTACGCGGTGGAGTTCGCATGTACTCACCCATGGGACTCCATAATCATTGAGGGTGACTCGAGCGTAGTGATTGGAGCAATCAAAGAGAGTTCAGAATCTTGTGCGGATTATGGTAATATTATTTCTGATTTAAAAGTTTTGGCTGGGACCTTCAGACAGTTTAGAGCACAACATATCGGCAGAGAAGGGAATAGAGTGGCACACGAAATTGCTAGATTATCTTTTGTTGCCTCTTATTCGTCTGATGTTTTACCTTATTCTATTTCGAACATTGTTTCCTCTGATCTTATTTGAATGAAATTTTGTCGTGTTTCTCAAAAAAAAAAAACATCATAAAGTTTATATCCCTTGACCCCATTAGGATATCCAAGAAAAATGCAAAATTTTGCTCTAGGTTCAAACTTCTTTCTATGAGCTTGTAATGTGCTAGCAAAGTCAAGACAACCAAACACTCTTAAAGTAGAATAATAAAAAACATAGTTATATAGGAGACTTATTTCCTAATATATTTGAGGGAGTTCTATTTATCAAAAAAATAGCAGTAGTAATGCATTCAGACCAAAAGTGTATGGGAACTCTTGATTGAAAAAATAAACCACGTGCAACATTTAAAATGTGTTGATGTTTTCTCTCCACAACTGAATTTTGTTGTGGAGTCTCAACACATAAAAATTGGTGTACTACTCCCAAGTTATCAAATAACTTTTCAAATTTCAATTCTTTTGCATTGTCTGATCTAAAAGTCTTGATATTTGTATTAAATTGAGTTTTAATCATGCTAAAAAATTTAGGAATTGCACTTAATATGTCCGATTTATGTTTAAGCAAGAAAATCCATGTATATCTAGTGCAATTATCAACAAGAGTTGCAAAATATCTATATCCATTATGAGATGGTGTGTGATATGGACCCCATATATCACAATGTATTAAGTCAAAAGGAGTGTTGCAAATATTATTATTTGAACTAAAAGATAATCTCTTTTGCTTGGCCAAAGGGCAAATATAACAAGGCATTTTATTTTTAGTGTCCATTACATTGTCAAAATTTAATATATCTTTCAGTACATGAAGCCTTTTATGAGATAGATGTCCTAATCTTGAGTGCCAAGTTGATATGGAAACTTTATTACAATGAAACAAATTTTCTTCATTCTTTGCAGGGTTAAAAATGTATAGGCCATCTACTCTATCACCCTTGCCAATCATCTTCTTGTACGTGTCCTGAATAGTAAAAGAGTTATGAAGAAAAGTTACTATTAGTTCTTGATTTTCCATTAAAGCACTGACCGAAAGGAGATTATAATTCTTTAACTTTATTTAAGTTTGATAAGCGATAAATTATTTTACCAACATTCTTTCTTTATTCTACAATCCATATTCCTATTTTTCAAATTTTGGAGGTCCTCGACACTGGAACCCTACTTGGGCCGTCACTACCCAACTCTAGTGGGGTGAAATGTGGAATTGGAGATGAAGGTGAGTTCATAATTCTGTTTACTTTCTTTAACATTTAAGGTCTTGATAAAAGATTTATGATTTAAAGAATTAAAAATGGCTTGAAGATATATATCATCAAAACTAATGACAAGATGACATATCACATAGTGTTATTTCATTGTTTTTGTCTTAAAGTTCACTTTAAAACCACCACTAGAACGTGTGTTATAGTAAAAGACTTTAATATCCAGACTTCAGTTGGCAGTTAGCCAACAACATGCGGGTGATCTTAGCAGCTCCAACCATATTGGTCAGTGCTGGCTTTACTTCTGAATATTTGCGCGTCTTAAGGCCACAATCGGGGTTGATCCAGAGAACGTTAGTCTCGAGAATGGAAACCATTTTTTTAATACGGTCACAAATTTCTAGAGATGATGGGATCCTCGGTGAATGGATATCGTATACACCAGGGCCAATGCCAGCACCATATTTTACTCCCTCGCGAAAAACTGAAAGAAGTTTCTCATCTGACCTGGAGTTCTCTATAGTTATAACATCAGCATCCATATCTATAATCGAATGGATAATGTCGTTGAAATTTGAATAACACATGTGAGTATGAATCTGACATCAGATAAAGAAACGTGTTAAAAGTTATAGCAAAAACACCGTATAGGAAATAAGTACCGATTAAATTGAGAAAATTGCATTTTGTTCCTTTACCTCCCCTAACTGTTTTTTATTTGCCCCTTAACTTTATAAGTGGCATTTTTGTGGTAAAACACATTACACGATGATAACTGAATATTAACGATCATATACAAAGTTATTCTACCCTTAACCTTTTGAATGTATTGCAATTCACTCCCAACCTTTCCACTGCTTTGCACTTAGTAGTCCGATCTAACGCCTAAGTTGCAAATTACAACAACTTAGGAAGTTGAGGGGGGCAAATGCAAACACAAAATCATTACGGGGTAAAGGAGAAATCAGCCAAATATAATGGGGCAAAGCGTGATTTCTCGGATAAAAATGTAGCATTTGTCCCCATCGCATAAAATCAAGAGTTTATTAGCTTTTATGCTCGAGTGGTGCACAAATGTTGTATAAAGTTGCCAATTGAAGCTAAACCACACTAGCAATTCTTTTATCATGCGAATAGCTCAAACAAGGTGAATGAGATCCAGAGCAAGAGTCTGCTGGGTTAGAAATTGAGTGAAGTAGAACAACTAATGTGACACGATTATGAGAAGCATGGACAAAATTAGTCGTACGCCTTATATAAGAACACAAGAATGAGTAATAACCTGTGTAGTATCTTGAACTTCACAATTAGTTATCCTGAAGGATTGTACAGCCCAATCCAAGTAAAATGCTTGTTCGGATTTTCTGAGAGGCAAACCCTCTCTTAAAGCAGCCTCGTCAATCTGAATGATATTAATTCCAGCTTTCTCAAGATCTTGAACTTCATTCTTGATGGCTAAAGCGATCTGGTAACATGTCTCGGATCTAGGAAATGGGACAAGCCACAATAAGTTCAATCCCAAATCTTTAAAAGAATGACTAGCAATGTGGAAGAGTTTTTCCTACCTGGGCTGGTCGTCTCTAACAAAAGACCAATTGAGTATGGTAACAGGGCCCGTGAGCATTCCCTTCATCGGGCGCTTGGTCATGCTTTGAGCCAACATGGACCAAAAGACTGTCATTGCTTTCGGTCGACTTACATCGCCGTAGATTATAGGTGGCTTAACACAACGGGACCCATAAGATTGAACCCATCCATTCATAGTGAAGGCGAAACCAGATAGCTGCTCTCCGAAGTACTCCACCATGTCATTTCTCTGTGTTTGTCCAATATAAATATAAGAAATTTGGTTTATTGTGGGATCTTTCGTGCTAAATAATGATACTAATAGCATCTCACTTCGGGTTCTCCATGAACAAGAACATCAATGTCAAGTTCTTCTTGAAGTTTAACTACTTCTTCTATTTCCTTCTTAATGGCTTTCACATACTCTTCCTCAGATATGCTAAAACAATAACAAAAGAAAAAATAATTGAAAGAGTATTAAAAAATACATAAACATATAAAACAGGTAGAGAACTAACATGTTGGCCTTATATTCACGACGGACTTTCCTAAGCTCCGGAGTTTGAGGGAAAGATCCAATAGTAGTGGTTGGAAGAACAGGAAGATTTAGTTTTCTCTGCTGAGATTCCAACCTCGAACTTACGCTTGTAGCTCGGCGGTGGTCAGAACTCTTCACAGCAGCAGCCTGAGTATAATAAAAGATATAAAATCATAATTCGTAGAAGACAATCAAATCAAGAAAGCGTGAAGAACAAGACATTCTTACAGCCTTCTGAACAGCCTCATTTATCACTCTAGGTGATGATCTTCTTGATGCCAGAGCTGCTGCATTGGTAGAGAAGAATGCCTGAGGAGAGAAACTTTGGAATTAAGATTGTGACTCTCAAATATGACGAATAGTATATAAATATTTAATAGGACGGTGATAAACAGTAGTAATTCTATACGCAGTCTTCATCCATAAAATATTTTAAACTATAGAATATAAATATTGATAAAAAAAAAAAAAAAAAAAAAAAATAGGAAGAGTAAAAGCAAGAAGAAAATGGAATTAAGAAGCACCTCATCCTTCAGACCAGATAGTGTCTTAGCCAATGCATTGACTTCAAGTAATTTTTGTGCAGCAAATGCAAGCCATGACTTGAGTTCTTTGTCCAGCTTAGTTTCATTCACCAAGTCAACTGCCGTATGAAGAAGAGAACATGACGTAGAGACCACAAGCTTGTCTGCGGGAAAGGGAAAATGTGTTAATTAGAGTTCATTTCAGTTGTAGAGGTCTGAAAACCACATTACACTGGTTTAACTTTTTCAACTATCATCTGATAATCAGTGCTCGTTCAAAACTGGACTTTAGAATTAGGATGGGAAAAGCACTTTAAATTGATTAGTGCGAAATACCTTTTCCCACCGTGCCTTCCAGAGCCTGCAAAGTACTGAGAGAGGCATCCAGGTCGTTTGCCCAGATGTTTCTTCCGTCAACAACTCCAGCAAAAAGATATTTACCCGAAGGAAATCCATTTCTGATTAGGTCAAGTGTCTTTGATCCACGAACTAAATCAAACCCAATAGCTGTAACACCCTTTAAAGCAGTAACTGTTTTGTACGCCTCAATAGGAATGTCAGCAAAATATGTCTCAATAAGAACATTCAAGCCAGAAACCGACAACTCCAATTCTTTATAAGCATGCGTAAATGCACGCAACTTTTTAGAATCGAGATCCATGACAAGGGTAGGCTCATCAAACTGAATCCAACTAGCTCCAGCTGCCTTTAGTTCAGCCACAACTTCCCTTCATGGTAAAGTAAAAAAATAACAATTTGACGTCTAATAAAATGCAAAAATAACAGAATCATATTCAATTATCTTACTTGTAGACAGGAAGAATCTTATCGATTAGAGATAGAAGAGAAAATAATTTTCCAACTCCCTTAGCTGGTTTTGATAACAACAAGTAAGAAACCGGTCCTACGAGGACCGGAACTGTGTCAATCCCGAGCTGCAATAAGGATATACACAAACACATACATGAGATTTTTCACAATAACCACCCTTCATATTGTTGTATAAATAAACAGAAACATCAATGAAAAAAGCAGTGAGCTTACTGCTTTAGCATCCTTGTATTCTTGCACCGCTTTGTGAGATGCGTAAGAGAATTCCACATCAGGCCCAATTCAGGGACAATGTAGTGACTGCAACCACATGTAGATATACCATTCATTACCCATAATTGAGACAACAAATTGTTACTCAACTGTAAAGCATATAATCTTATGGCAAGAATCCACTACTTACTAGTTGGTATCAAACCACTTGGTCATTTCCATGGCAGGAACAGAGGCATTACCCCTAGCCATCGAAAAATATATGTCGAGTCCTATCTCACCTCCTCCACTCCAACCATATCTTGAGGGAACGGCCCCCAACATAGCAGTGGTATCTAACACTTGGTCGTAGTACGAGAATGTATTGCTTGGAATATATTTGATTCCAGCATCTGCCATCTGTTTCCAAATTGACAACCTGAGGTCAGAAGCAACATCTTGCAACTCCTTAGCACTAGTTTTTCCATCCCAAAAGGATTCTAGTGCAAACTTGAGCTCTCTTTTTGGTCCTATCCGAGGATAACCGACAATGTGAGATGCCATTGCCCTGATTCACACAGTAGAGTTCCAAATTAATCAGATAGTGGTTAACATACAGATAAAAAACATCATCCATGAACACAGCAACAAACACAGACATGCAAACTCGGCATGATGAAACGTTCATGCATAAGAAGGTGAAATTAATGATGCAGATCTACTCTAACGTCCCACAGATGAATTTGTCTAACTTCATGAAAATAATAATGAGTATTTAATTCCTTCAAATGTAAGAAAACTTCAGTAGTGTTATACAGCGTAATATTCTCCAGCATACACTTACATATTTAAAGTCCCACAACCAGTCAAATGGAAATCGAGCGAAAGACAAAAACACCCCCTATATATGCTTTGTCTAATTCCGAAAAAAATCCCTTGTTATTTTAACTCCCCAAAACCACCCTGTGCTCTCAAGTCAGGGCCCCAAATTCACCCCCTCAGAAAAGAGAGTGTGATTCAATCGCGGAAATTGCAAGTATTTGTTCACATTTTGCTTTCGATATGACAATTTTACCCTTGACAGGGAAAGAAAAAAACACCCTCTATGCTTTGTCTAACTCCCAAAAAATCCCCTGTGTTATTTTAACTCCCCCTATGCTTTGTCTAACTCCCAAAAAATCCCCCGTGTTATTTTAACTCCCAAATCGCCTATATACTTGAATTTTCAAAAGGAATAAAAGAAAAACTATTGGTTTTAATTACCACACTCGACCCAAGTAGTATATACTAGAATTTTCAAAAGGAATAAAAGAAAAACTAATACATAAGGGTAATCTTGTCATTCTGCCAAAAGTCAAAAGTCAATTTCTACTTGGATCGGGAGTTAAAATAAAAAAGACAGTTTTTTGGGAGCCACACAAAGCATAGGGGTGTTTTTGTCTTTCGCTCAATGGAACCACGAACAACAAAATGGACCCAGACTAAGATTATTTTATCTCTACTTACACCAATAACATCGCAAATCAAGCTTTTATGAAGGGTGAGAAAACACAGCAACGTGGTCATTGAAGCAATTATACAAACACATACATGCATGAATATTCAAGTCTCCAGGTAGTTGATCTTTAAAAGACAAAATAAATAAGTTTTCACAGTCGTTTCTTACTATTAAACACACCGAATAATAGTAGTAAATAGCGGAAGAATTTTTTTTATCAGGCCATGAATATATAAAAGCATACAAACGTATTATACAAAATACACAAAAATTGAATATACTGATTCAAGAAGTGAAGGTGGCAGAGCAGAAAACCTGATTTGGAGATTGAAGCAAGGTAGAGTTCTGAAACGTGAGTTGGTTGAAAAAGTGGGAAAAGAAAAAGAGAGGGACGAGGGGAATGATATGAGAGTGGGAGATATTATTTGCCTCATCTTTTTTGTTTTGTTTATATTGTGCTAGTGCTATTTCGTAGCCCGAGTATTTAAGAAGTGAATTAGGTGGCAGAGCAGAAAACCTGATTTAGAGATTGAAGCAAGGTAGAGTTCTGAAACGTGAGTTGGTTGAAAAAGGGGATTATTGCATTTTTGGTGCCATAACTATAGCCTATTGACGTTTCTACCCCGTAACTTTTCGGGCTGGCACATTTGGTGCCACAACTTTAACATTAGTGGCAATTTTGGTATCAATTGAGGTCCAATTTTAAAATTGGTACGAAATACCCCCATGTACGGGCCATGTGACATGAAAAATGGAGATTTTGACCATTCAATGTCTTTTTCATTAAAAAGAAAATACCAAAATTCAAAATCCTAACTTTTCCTATAAAATTCACTAAACATTCTCTTAATTAAATTGTTACCCGCCTTCTTCTTCTTCCCCAAATAAAAACATCCAAGTAGCCTAGTTCTTGGTGAATGGAAATAATTTCGTGTCACATAGCCCACACATGGGGGAATTTCGGACCAATTTTGAAATTGGGCCTCAATTGGCACCAAAATTACCACTGATGTTGAAGTTGTGGCACCAAATGTGCCAGTCTGAAAAGTTATGGGGTAGAAACGTCAGTGAGCTATAATTATAGTACCAAAAATGCAATAATCCCGTTGAGAAAGTGGGAAAAGAAAAAGAGCAACACTATTCTACAGCCGGTATCTATTCGATTCCTTTTTTTTCTTATTGAATCTCGACTCCATATCCAATACGTTTTGTCAAATATAATAAGAAATTGTAAGAAATACAAAACTTTACTAACTTTAGTGCCACTCTTGTAATTTTCAAAAATAGTGTATATGCAAAATACCTATTAAACCTATTAAATATTTCTACAACATATGAGCTAAAATAACTTATTTTGAGAGAAGTTGAAGCATAAACTAATTTTGCATACATTAGATTGATGCGTTCGAGGTAAGAAAAGCTGATAAGCTGTTTGCAACAGAGTTTGAAAACACACCATAAGTAGAGCGTACGACTCTGTCAGTTTGGAGTTTCCCAAAGAAAGGCAGAGAGGGAGAATATCACTAGTCTTACAGCCATATTATTAATAGGCTGTATAACAACCCAAACCTATATTAAAAGAGTACGCGAGTTTTAATCGGTTCAACTTCTTTTGGTAAATTAATAAAACTGACCATATAATATTTATTAATTATTAAAAGCCCTCATACTTATAATCTCGTTAAAACCCTAATTCCCTGTAGCAGTTTTGTGAAAAGAAGGAAACGCCATCTTCATCATTAACTCATCTTTATCTTTTGAACATCATAATCAAGAGGTATTATATATTTTTTTTTTAATTACAATCTTTAAATTCTTATAGATATTTTCAATTGGCAATGTTTTTTATAATAATTATTTTTAGATGGAAGACATCTACAACAATAATAGATCTGATATGTTTGACAATAATTAATAATTTGTTACCTCCAATGAAGACAATACCAATGCTCATAGATTGAACCAAATTTTGGAAGTCAAGAGCCTTTTTCAACTATTAATTTCTTGTGATTTACTGTGCTACTTAAACATAGAAATTAGCAAATAATGTTTTAGTTAGAAGACATCAAATTTATAAGTGGACTCAAATTTATTATTTAAATCTTCTTGTGATAGTTAAAATTTCTTCGGCCAATTATAAGTGGACTTAAATTTATTATTAATTTTTTTTGGGAGAAAGAAGGGGGGGGGGGGGGGGGGGGGGGATTGCAATAAACACTTTAAAACTAGGTAAACAAGTTGCTCATACTATTTCCACAAAGATATCTTTCTGTAGCCAATTAAATAGGACTGTAAGGCCATCTCCAGCCAAAGGAGGGAGAGAGATGGAAAAAAAATCGAGGGCAACAGAGGGGGTGGGGGTGGGGGGGGGGGGGGTGGCAGGCAAAAAAGCAGGCATGCAGGCAATGGTTGCCTAAAAAATGGTCAATTTTATTTCATTGGTCACGTTTTTTTAAATTATATATATGTGTGTGTGTATGTATGTAAAAATTGTAAACATTTTAAAATACATGTGTAAAAAAAATGGTCACTTTTATGTCATTGGTCACATTTTTTTTAAAATAAAAAACATATATATATATATATATATATATATATATATATATATATATATATATATATATATGTTTGTGTGTGTAAAAATTATTATTATTATTGTTATTGTTATTATTAAGTGAGAATGGGAAAAGTTTTGAAATTGAATTAAATATATTGAATTGTTGATTCGGTTGAAGATGACAGGCTAGGCAGACATGCAGACAAGCAGGAAGGCAGCTTGCCTGCCCTTCTGCTGGAGATGTCGTAAGTGGGCTGTACAAGATAAGGCTGTCATATTGACATTTTCCTATTTGATATGTCCCTTCGTATTTTTCCCACTCTTGTTCATCAATCACCAGTTTTCTTTTCTGAGAGTGAAAATGCAAAAACACCTCCATTTTATTAGTAATTTTTTTAAGCACAAAAATAACAATCTCTTCATGGAAAAAAGTAAAGTGAATTTTATTTAAATAAGATAAATAAAGAAGTTAGATAGTTAATATAGATAATTTTTGTTACAACATGACTTCTCTTCGTAATAGTATAGTATTACTATTATTTTCTTAATTAGCTCTCCACATTCATTTAAAATTAAACAGTTGATCGCATGAGGTATTGAGGTCTATCATTTATCCTGCAGAATTCAAAGAGATGCAAACACAATACGACTTAGAATTAGGTAAAAATTGTCTTTAACTTCTTGATACCACTATTTTTTCGCTAGTGAAATGCCAATTAAAAATAATACATAGGTGTCCAAGGACTTGTTGTAACAACCGAGGGCAAAGGAGTAAAAATATAACTATGTTGGTTACTCCCTTCATTCCTAAATACATTCATTTTAAGTTTGTTGCACAATGATTAAAGAAACTACTAATTATCTAAATTTTAGGGAAATAAAAGTCTTATAGTACAAAACTACTTTTGAAACTGAAATACATTTATAATATGAGGGAATTGCATTTTTCATACCAAACTTTTACCTACTTTATACATTTGGTACCAAACCTTTGAAAAATACACATTTAATACCAAAATTGAAGGACTTTTTGCACATTTTCTTTCTCCGTCAATTTACAGGGCCAAATTTTATGTTTTTTATATGGCTGGAAAGCTCTTGTCGAGAGCTTTCTAATGGTATATGTTTCAGTTCATGAAACGTAATAAATAATCCGCAGAAAATTAACAAAGTTTCGGGATATTAATCAAAATTAAATTATATGTCATAATCTACAAGGAATCATGGCACAATAATTTCCAAATATGATATAGGGCACATAAGCATGCTATGGTAAAATTTTTGGAACATAATTTTAAACATACCAAAAAGCTCAAGCAAATGTGAAAAAAATCCTTCAATTTTGGTATTAAATGTGTCTTTTTCAAAGGTTTGGTACCAAATGTATAAAGTAGGTAAAAGTTTGGTATGAAAAATGCAATTCCCTCTTTATAATATTTAGGAGCACAATGATTAAATAAACTACTAATTACCTAAATTTTAGGGAAATAAAAGTCCTATAATACAAAACTACTATTGAAATCTTGTATTTCTAAAACAACATGTGTATTTAGGAATATGATTTTTTCTTTTACTAAAACGACATGTATTTAGAAATTGAGGGAGTATAACCGATGGTTTGGGATCGTGACAAGTGGCATAACACCTTAGTTGAGTGTGACTGATTTTTCTTTTTCGGAATTAGTTTAGATTAATCTACCCAGTCTTTCATCTTTAGATTTCATTACTGTTTCTCGTTTGTGTTTTGGCTGTTTATAGACGGAGCAATAAACCTAATGACAGAGCAATTTGTTGTTCTTTGCCAATATTACCCACATAAAGGGGCGGATCAAGAAATTTTATCTAGGGGGATAAAGTAGATAAAAAAAAAAATTCAATCAAACACTCGAACTTATATTTCATTCACGAAAAAATATATGACGAGATTGAGAAACGAGGTGAAGTTTGACAAAAATGGCTCTATAAGTTACTTTAATTACATATGATACACCGATAAGAATTTGTTATATGTGACAAAAAAAAGGGTAATGTGAAAACATATTCATCACATTTGACTGCCTTTTGTGAGAAAATTCAGTTTATCTGATGAAATTAAATTTTGTCACAATTTTATTATTTTTGCAAGGGACATTTTTTTTTGCGTGCGAGGATTTTTTTTACAAGATATATCACGAGATTCATCGACGAGAATAGCAAATAACCCATCATCGAGCTCTCTAATAGCATTGATAGTTTCAATTGAGAAAGCATTGACATTGTCTTTTTGAATTGATGGAGCCGTCAACTTAAGATTTTGGGGGCATTCTGCAAAATAACGGTTCTAGCAACCTCATTTTGATCCGCTAGAAAACTTAAAATCGCAATGGAGTTTCCTTGATTGCTTTAAAATTCTAATTCATCATGTACACGAAATGCATGTACTTGTTTATGAAGAAACCGAATGCAATCAGTTGATGCAATCAATCAAATTCGATAGTCATTGGGCAAGGGCTTTTGGGATGATTTTGGACTTATGATGGATCAAATTTTTGGGTTTGACTGAAAATTGGACCAGTTATTTTATTTGGGCCCCAATGGCCAATAATTTTTTTTTCACCAAACTCCCTTGTGCTTTAAAAAACCCTGCATAAAATACCCAATCTCCGTTAGTTACTGACACCGTTAATTTTTAATTGAATTGCCTAAATTACCCCTAGATATAACTAAAATACAAGGGTTTTTTTTTAAAACGTTCAAAAGTACAAGGGAGTTTTGCACATACATTCAAAAGTACAAGGGAGTTTTTTACAAACTTTTAAAAGTACAAGGAAGTTTTGCGCAAACATTCAAAAGTACAAGGGAGTTTTACGCAAACAAAATTATGCAAAATTTAACGGTGTTAATAACTAACGGAGATTGAGTGTTTTATGCAGGATTTTTTAAAGTACAAGGGAGTTTGGTGCAAAAAAAAATTATAGGGTAGGTTTATGCATGTTTCACACAACACAGGGTAGTATCATGCATTTATCCCAAATTTTGAATTAAATTATCATAAAGTTTTGGCACTTTGCATCCTGAAAATACAATTTATTTGTACTTTGCACCCTAGTATGCGTTGTAGTGAGAAAATTTGGTTGAAATTTGCTCTTAGGGGTGGGCGTTGAGTTCGGGTAACCCAAACCCGACCCGTCCCGTTTTAAAAATACCCGAATGGGACAAGAATTTTTTTGGTTTGGGAACCCAAACTTGAAAACCCGTATGGGATGGGTTTGGGATTAGTCTCTCCAACCCCGAATACCCGAACCTGCCTAAATTTTTTTTATTATTATATAATTATACACTTTACTTATATAATTGATTAATTAATTAATATAATCTAATAAAGAAACTTTATTACTTTACTTTAATATTCTTTTTAAATCTTATAGTAGTTACAAATTAAATTACTACAATATACAAAATTATATGCTCTACAAATGTACGAAATTTGGGACTATGGGGTAACTTTTATGCATGTGTTGGAGGAATTTTTAATTTAGTCCCTCGAATTTTGAATAAATTGTAAATTTGACCTTTGTGAAAGTATTTCAGGTGCATGTGCTGTTTTGGTTTGAATATTGACTCAAAAAATTCTATAAAATTTAACTTAATTAGTATACATGCAATAGATAATATATGTGGCAGTACATATCATGCTTATATGACTTAATTGAATATACGCAATATTGTAATTTAATTTTGTTTAGTGAGTGAATAATTGATGATTTAAAAAAATATGGGACCCGTAATCCCGTCCCGTCCCGTCCCGCAATAATTTGGGTACCCGCTTCCGGGTACCCGAATTATTACGGGACGGGTTTGGGATAAAAAGTGCCAATCCCGAAATTTATTATACCCATATCTCTAGCCCCAAACTCGCCCCGTGCCTACCCCTAGACTCATAGGTAATGGCCCGTAATCATGTCAAGCCTGACACTTATGTCTTGAAGATTCAATGAGATAAATAGTTGGGAAGACACTCTCAGATCTTGTAGGAAACTGGAATATTGATTCATTTATGTGTTAGTTTTGAAACTGAACAATAGAACGCTCTGATTTATAAATAAGATCATAAACCAAACTGATGTGTTCCCATGTTTCTCACGGACTATATGATAACCATTAGGGTTTGAGAAAATCAATCAGACTTTAATTAATGGTTAAGCAGGCTGGGCTTTATCTATAGAAAGTAGGTTGTTTTGTAATTTTTAATTGAAATTTTGTCTGACTATTGATTTTGTTTAGTGATATTATTATTTTCTATGACCTTTTTTGAAGAAATATACACCCTCTATTTTTTTTTTTGTATTTGTCGCCTTGACAAAAAAAAATGTTTATTTTTATTGTCGTTTTAGGAGTTCAATGTAAAATTAATTTTTTTCTACCAATTTTATCCTTCTGGTTAATTCTTGTAATTAAATTAGTGAACTAATGAAACTTAAGGATAAAGAATAATTAGAGGGGCAAAACGGTAATTACGCCTAGCTCTAGTTACAAATCAATTATTGGGGGATCAAATTGCATGTAGTGATTATATCAATGGACTCTTTGATCTTTCAAGTAAAATATATTGTAATGACAAGAGTGCAATTCCAATTCTTTAATGGAGTCACTGGAATTAATAGATCAAATTAATTATATTAAATATTTTGATAAATTATACGATTTATTGGAGTTTGAAGTTACATGTTCATAGGTCCTCAACCACGGCTCCTGATAATCTACATTTGAACTTAATAAATTAGAACAAATTCATTTGCTTTATATTTTGGAAATAGTTTCCTAAAATAGAAACTCTGAATTAATAAGATTATATTTAATTAATTAATTTAGAATTAATTGATTAGAAAATATCATGATTAATTATATTAGATTTAATTATAGAATTGAATCAAATTGAAATTGGATACTAGATTCAAGAAAAAAGAAATAGTTGGCATTTATGAAATTTCTAATTGTAGAAATTCATTATTTACTATGTAAATATATATATGATATATTTATGTAATAAATAAAAATAAAAATATATATTTATATATGTAATTTTCGAACTTATATATATTAATATATTTATGTATGTTTTAATTACATACAAGAGTTCTATTTAATTAATATCTCTCTTAAGATAAGCGAGATAAGATTCATTCACCTAGTAGGAAACCTTGAGTGAGTCATTGTAGGAGTTTAACTCTTTTCATAACTATATATATAAATATAAGATATAGATCTTAGATGTGATCATGAGAGCTTTATGCGATTATTAAAATTACAACCCTACATATACAAAATTCGCCCCCTTGTTCAAGTAACAAGAAGAAGAAAAAAATTATCTTGAAATTTTGATCTCTAAAACGTGAAATAAAATTTCGATTATCTTGAGTTGGTGCCCACACGCCTTGTAGAAGGAGAACATGGTTGATATCATTGGTGAAAAAGATCAAAGACGTTTGTTCATCAAATTTATGAAAAGCATGAACAAAAAATTCAACCAAAGAACGAAGGACATGAAACTTTATGTAAGTTTTCTTTATCTTTCTTATGCATAATTAAAATATTATCGTTTATGGGATCCTTATATTTATGTTAGTTATTTTTCAAATATACTGGGAACATACAATCCACCAAATTCCGCAATTAGGTCGAATTAGTTCGATCATGTTTGCTCATCGAGTCGAATCGAATCGTTCAGATCCAATAGGGTAAAACACCAACAATTAGTATCAGAGCAGTCCCTAACAATTTTATTTTGATTGATTGTGGGTATATGTATGTTTAAATTGTGAATGGATGAAAGTTTTTATTTAAGGGTTGAATTTGTTATTTCAAATTCCTAGAATTTTTTGTACGCCTATTTTTGGCATATGATATTTGTAATAATTAAATTATTCAAAGATCCGAAGAAAGATGGAGAATCGAATGATTACTGCTTTTGACGTAAGGCGTGACTCACTGTTTCGTCTCAATATTAATATCAAAAGAAGAATTGTAAAGTCTGGCTTAATTTCACTATTAATTTTATGACATGAACGTGACTACTAGAAAAGAAAGAAATTTCCACCGAAATTTCCACTGATTTTGAGAAAAATTGATCGGAATTAAAAAATTCCGATTGAATTTTCGACCGAAATAATCGGTTGGAAAAAGACGGGTCGGAATCGAGTTCCGACCGAAATTTCGGCAAGTCAAATTCCAACCGAATTTCCGCCGGAAAATTTCGATGGGAATATTCCCACCGAAATTAGTTTCGGTGGGAATATATAATTCCCACCGAAATTATATATTCCCACCGAAATTAGTAATTCAGATATTTATTTTTTATTTTGATTTCTATTTTTTTTTCGTTTTTTTACATTCCCATCTCAATTTCAATTTTTCTTTTCGTTTTTATTTTAATTTAAAATCTGTATGAATTCCCGACATTAATTACATAGCAAAGTTTAATTTACTCATAACAAAATATTCAATTATTACATATATTACAAATATTCAATAATACGTACATATATATATATATATATATATATATATATATATATATACTTTGACAACACAATATTCTAATTAAACAAAACAAATGCGGTACAATATTAAAATTCTAAAATAAATTATAAGACTACATATTTAGTGTTTCAGAAACATCGTCCGAGTTTGACATCTGAGAATGTCTCGGCGGGGGCGGTTGATGAGCTAGAGCACCAGGATTCAAAAACATAGGGAAAGTGTTTGGTTGAATTATATCAGGGAAGTGTCGATAAATATCTGGCTGCGTAAGATTAGACATATTTACATACTGTGCAGGTTGAGACGGGCCAGCCTGATGGTAGAAGGGTTCGTTGACCATGAAATTTTGACTGGGTTGCGAAGGTTGACCAGTCCGATTTTGCAAAGCAAGGTTCAACATCATCCTATACTGCTCCAACTCGGCTTGGTGTCTTGACTGCATTGTTTCAATGTTCTCACGCATTGTTGCCATTTGAAATTCTACTTGTGCAAGTCTCTCGACGGTCTGTGGATGAGGTTGGGGATCACCGTAATTGTTTTGCGTTCGTGTATTACGCAAAGGACGTACACTATTAGCCCGACCTGACAGTCCAACCATAGTCCCCTTGTTCGACACACCTTGTGTCTGTACCCATACCTGCAATCACAACAATCTAACATTGAAATTCGGTACAAAATGCCATATATCCAATATATACACGCCAAAAGGAAATTGCAAGTTTTGTTCTAACATTTAAATTCAGTACAAACGCCATATATCCAATATATACACGCCTAAAGGAAATTGCAAGTTTAAAGTAGATGTTATATAATTCTATATCAACCGAATAACAATTTCTACTAATTAATATCTAGATCTAGAACAAAAACATGTAATTTGTTATATAAAATGCCAAATTGAAATATATATAGTATATAAATATATACATCTAGATCTTGATATGAAGAAGAAAGAATGGTGGTGCTAGCTACGGTTGTTCTAGTGCTACGGCGGCGGTGGTGTCCTTTAATTGGTGGCTGAATTAGTGAGGTGGTGGTGGTGGTGGTGGTGTCCGTGTAAGCTAGCTAGGAAGATGATGCCTATCTGGAAATTGAGGTGGTGGTGGTGGTGGTGGTGGTGTTCGGCAGAGAAGGAAACAAGAGGAGAATTTTTTTTTTTTTTTTTTGAATGGTGGTGTTGTTCGGCAGAGAAGGAAACAATTAAGCGGAGATTTTTTTTTTTTGAATGGGACTGCGAGGGGACAGAAGTAATTAAAGACATGGGAAAATATTCCCACCGATTTGGGATTGAAATCGGTGGGAATAAATTCCTACCGAATAAATTCCCACCGATTTCAATCGGTAATATTCCGACCGATCCGAGATCGGTGGGAATGAATTAGCATTTATTAAAAAAAAAAATTATTTCGAAAACATTCCGACCGATTTGTAAATCGGTCGGAATTTATCCGGTTAATTCGGATATATATATCTTAATTTCGACCGATTTACAATCGATCGGAATTTTCACAACTTTATTTCAACCGAAAATAATTTCGTTCGGAATCTTTGAAAATTCCCACCGATTTATGTTCGATAATATTTCGGTGGGAATTTATAGTTTTTCTAGTAGTGTTGTTATCAGGAACAAAAGTGAAGACACTAACCTTCACGTGTGAAGCATAATTTGGCATTGGCCATAATATTTACATTGATGTAAGAAATTAGGGTTGACCGATGTTGGCTCGTGGGACAGTCCCATGAGTAATTGGATGTTAGAATTCATCACATCAATAGCTAAGTCCACTTATATAATTTTGGTCTAACTCAACTTTAAAAGCTAGTTTGTAAGATGAAGATTGTCCAAAATTTTATAAAGTGGATTTAACTATGATTTTCAATCCATGTGGAACATTCTCAATACTCCCCCTTCACGTGTGAATGGGCTGAATATGTGGGAGAAACAAGCCCAACACATGATATATTAATGCCCAATATTTGCGAATTATTAACATGTGGGTAAGAGTCCAACACGCGGATTTGCCCAGACCATGTGGATCTCCAAAACGCTGATTACCCAGACCGTGTGGGTGAAGAATAATTTCCATCATGCGTGCAAGGAAGAGCCCATCTTGAAAGGAGGTGGCCCACTTCAACCAGCTCCGATACCATGTTAGAATTTACCACATAGACTGAGCTAAGTCCACTTACATGGTTTATGTCTAATTCAACCTCAAAAACTAGTTTGTAAGGTGAGGATTGCCAAAGACCTTATAAAGTGAATTTATTTTTAACACATGTGAAACATTTATTCTCAATATTGGGTCTCCATCAAATTGTTTTTGGATTCTTGGACGATTTTCACAATTTTAAATGGTGTCTTGAATTAACCCATAGTTGACTAGGTGGTGGGCTAATTTGCCAAATTACCATTAGCTTGGACCATAACTGCAATTTTGAATTGTGGATTTTGAATTAAGTTAAGAACATAACTAATATTGTTTGGGTTGTTGCACTTTGTAATTTTTGCTTAATGGAGACGATTACAAGAATTAATTTGAAGATGAAGATCTGTAAAAGAGGCTATGCTCGTAATAGTTATGCTAGTTGTAACCCATAATTTTAAATAAACTTCCTTTAGATATGATTTATTGATGTATTTTAGCTCGATCTATCTTACGATAAACAAGTCTAAGTTAAGTTTTAAAATCTGAAATAATATGTTACACTCATAAACATGTATTTAAGTTAGTTGAATATATGTTGACCAAGTGAATCGATAATTAATAGTGAAAGATGAATATGAGATATTTTTATTCCTTTTTAATTTGAGACTATCTCAAAGTTGATTTAGTATTAGCATGATCGACCCTACGACAACATATTAGTAGCTAAATTACTTTATCGCGGATTAGTAAATTATTTATGTGTTTTTATTTAGAGTTGCATTCATACATCACATTTACTATTATGAAATATGATGTTTATTTGTGAATGTATGATCGAATTTTAATTTATTTATTTATTCAACAATTATGTCTACTACAAACCTAATTATCGATTTACTCTCGAACGAAAAATTAACTGGGGATAACTACTTTAAATGAAAATCAAATATTAACATACAATGATTTGTGAGAGTCAAGAGTTCATTCTCACTGGAGATTGTCCTTCAAAACCTCTCGGTGATACTTCACATACCGTACGAGATAAATATGATAGTTGGATTCAAACCAACAAACAAGGTGTGTTGCGACATGCTTGCCTCCATGAACATTGTTCTTAAGAAGAAAATAAGTACATTGAGAACTTATACGAGTTATGAGAATCTTTACAAGTCATGTTTAGCAAACCTTCTGAGCAAAGTCGACATGGACCTCCTCGTAGATTCATGAAGGCTAAGTTTAAGAAGGACACTTATGTAAGAGATTATGTACTTGACATGATCAAAACCTTGCACAAGGCTGCAATACAAGAGGCCACCATTGAAAATATGACTCAAATTAGTGTAATTATTGGGTCACTCACGCCAGACTTTTCTGTGTTCACATTCAGCTATATTAAGACTAAGTTATTTATAATATGACTAAATTGCTAAAACGAATCGTAGACTTTTGAAGCCATATTTAAACATATGACTAAAAAGCGAGGCAAACGTTGTCAAGCAAAGTTCGTCTTCCTCCACTGTTAAGAACAAAAAGTGGAAGAGGGCGAAATGTGGGTCTGAATCAAGACACAAGAAAGCTATGGGCATCCTAGGGCAAGGAAACCAAGAACAACTCCATGAACAAAAATCCATAAGAGGAAATTTTTCATTGTGGAGTTCATGGGCATTGATAGAGAAACTATAAAAGGTATTTTTGCGAGATGAAGATCAAAACGATAAGGTAAATTTGATTTACTGATTTTTTTGAAACTTTATTATTGAAAAATAATTTGTCATTCTGAATATTTAATTCAGAGCCCACTAATCGCATTTATTCTTATTTAGATGTTTAGTTCTGCAAAGGGACTTGCCAAAGGGAATATCACAATGAATGTTGGAAATTGGGCGATCATTTTTGTAAAGACCATAGGAACAATTCACTTAGAATTTAGGAATAGATTCATTATTTTGAACAATGTATATTTTATTCCTAACTTCTCTAGAAATTTGATTTCCCAGTTATGATTGCATGAACAAAATTATTATTTTACTTTTTTCTAATAATAATATTGTTATTTAATAAAATGATTATCATGCAAATATAGAACCTTAAATGTATTATAAAGGCCTGAAAAATGGTCAATAAATAATTTATGAATTATTTAAGGTAGCAAATTATTGATCATTCATACGTTCTAAAACTTCTATGAGTGATAACACATATCTTTGGCATCCAATGTTAGTACAAATTAACCTCTATAGGATAGACATGCTAGTAAAGAAAGGTCCTTTAAGAGAGTTGAAATTCAACACTCTTCATGTTTACCTAAAACAAAATCTGAATCATCTGGAAAGATTAAAGAATTCCTAGAGATGTTGAAAAGCATTTAGGTAAATCAGTCAAAAACTCTTTGATAAGATGAGTACTTAGATTACGAATTCAAGGACTTCTCACTGGAGCATGAATTTCAATCCCAACTCACATCACATGAAACTCTACAATAGAAGATTGTTAGACATGGTTAGATCAATGATAAGCTACTCCTCATTGCCAACGTATTTCTTGTGATATGCACTAGAAAACGCAATCTACATTTTGAATGTAACAATAAAACAAGTCAATCCATAAGACTGTCTTAGAGTTGTGGAATAGTTGTAAAGGTACTTTACAATACTTTCACTTATGTGGGTATCTGGCACACGTGCTGAAAGAAGGACTGAAAAGTTGAAACCGCGGTATGAAATGTGTTTGTTTCTAGGCAATCTACATAAACTGGAGGAAGTTTATTTCGTAGCACTCAAGATAAAAGAGGATTCGTATCGACGAATATCACTTTTATTGAGAGAAGCTAAATAGCGAACTTTAAACCTCATAGTTAAATAATATTGGAAGATATTTAAGCTGATGAGATCGGCACACCTCAGTTATCTATTGATCAATTACCTCATCAAAAGACCACAACTCCTGATTAGAACATCCTAGTACCTCGTCGAAGTGGGAGGGGGAAGGTAGTTTGACTACTCACCTTCTACGATCATGATGAGAAGTATATATTCTAGTATCCGACACAAATCAAGATGATCCATTGTCATACAAGCATGCAATGAAATATTCTGATAAGGAAAAATGGCAAGATGCGATGAACCCAATTACGTCTGAAAACTTGTAGATCCACCTGATGAGATCTTTTATATTTGATATAATTGAATATGTAAGAATAAAAGAGGTCTGGACGGTAAAGTATAGACTTTCAAAGGTTAAGCTCATAGCAAAGCAGCTATACCCAAAATGAGGGAGTTGACTATGAAGAAACATTCTCACAAGTTGCTAGGCTTAATTCCATACCCATTCTCTTATCCATCACATACAACCTTTAACCTCTATTATATGATATGTCAATTGGATGTCAAGATAACTTTTCTGTATAGCTATCTTAAGGTAAACATCTATAAGATGCAACCAGAAGGGTTCGTTGCTTAAGGCCAAGAGCAGAAAGTTTGTTAGCTGCTCAAGTCCATTTGTGGACTTAAGCAAGCATCTAAGTCCTGAAATCTAAGGTTTGATGAAACAATCAACATTTACTGATTCGAGAAAAACGTTGATGAACCTTCTGTATACAAGTACATCAAAGAAAAGAAGGTGGTCTTCTTAGTAGTTTATATCGATGATGTATATCTCATTGGCAATGACGTAAGGATATCATCTGTCGTTAAAAATGAGGAGTTCGAGAGAAACTTATTATCAAGTATCCTATGTAGATCAATGATTTATATGCTCGTGTATTCAGAAAGAGACCTGAACTATGTAGGATAACTGATTTTAACTCTTAGTAAAAGGAAGTCGAAAGTCGACATCTAGATCAATAATCACTCTTGATAGTGTAGTTCTTGTTTAAATTTTTTGAAACAACTCAGTACTATATGACCTTAGAAATTGAATAGCCGCTTGTGAAGCAGCTAAAAGGCAAGTTGTGCCTTCAAAGTCGTTTGAAGTACACTTGGAGTGAATGGGTTTAAGAGACATGTATCATATGCTTTAGAGAAAGTGGGAGATTGTTATGCATGATGCTCTTAAAGCATGTATATGTACATTCTTGAATTGAAATAAATAAATTTGAAATTTATTTTTTATATAAATATTTTGATTATGCATTTATTGCATAATATAAACATCAGAAAATTCGAAGTCTATTAAAGAGACTATGACTTAAGTCCACATGTTATACTGGAGAATTAAGTTTATAGTTAATAGACGAAAAAGTCCGTAATGAGTTAAAGTTTTAACTGATTGCTGATGTATAAACATCAAAGGTAGATCTACTTTGTGTAATGCGATTACATAGTACTAGACCAGGCATGATCTAAAATTTAAAATAAAATACCGTTAATATTATTTTAATTCTAGAACATGTCAACCGATGATCATATGCAAATTGATCTAAATTCTGAGTAGACATAAACTCTTGTTTATGTCAACGAGTTCTTTTAACTCATAGGTAACGACCCATAATCATGTCGAGCCTAACACTTATGTCTTCAAGATCCGTTGAGATAAATAGTTGGGAAGGTGTTTTACAGATGTGGAATCCAATCCTTCCTGCAGGAAGCTGAAATATTGATTCCCTTAGGTGTTAGTTCTGGAACTGAACATTAGAGCGCTTTGATTTATGAATAAGATCACAAATCAAACTGTTTATTGGTGGATTAATGAGACTTAAGGATAAATAAGTAAGTGAAGGGCAAAATGGTAATTATGCCTAGCTCTAGTTACAAATCAATTATTGGAGGATCAAATTGCATGTAGTGATCATATCAATGGACTCTTTTGAACTTTTGAGTAAAATATATTGTAATAACACAAGTGCAATTCCAAGTCTTTACTGGAGTCATTTGAAATTAATAGATCGAATTAATTATATTAAAGAGTTTGATAAATTATTCGGTTTATTGGAGCTTGAAATTACATGTCCATAGATCCTCAACCACGGCTATTGATAATCTACATTTGAACTTAAAAAAATAGAACAAATTCATTCACATTATATTTTGGAAATAGTTTCCTAAAATTGAAACTCCGAATTAATTAGATGATATTTAATTAATTAATTTAGAATTAGTTGATTGGAAAGCATCATAATTAATTATATTAGATTTAACTATAGAATTGAATCTAATGAAAATTGGATACTAAATTCAAGAAAAAGGAAGTTGGCATTATGGAATTTCTAATTGTAAAAATTCATTATATACTATGTAAACATATATGAAATATTTATGTAATAAATAAAAAGAAGAAATATACTTTATATATGTAATTTTCGAAATTATATTGATAACACTCCCCCGTCCCATTTATTTTGCTCCCTTTTCTACAGTACTATCTTTTGAGTGACTTATATTATTAAATTATTCATATTTGTGATTTATTAAACCTTTTATATATTAATATATATGGTGTCATATGATATTATCAACTTATTAGTGAAATATATTAATTAAATTATTTATTCTAATTTTTATAAATTTAGTCAAGTTGATCATACTAAGAGAGCAAAATAAATGGGACGGAGGGAGTATATTTATGTATGTTTTAATTACATAGATGAAGGTCCTTTACCTAATATGAAATTTGAGTAAGTCATAGTAGGAGTTTAACTCTTTCCATAACTATATATATATACATATAATATATTGATCTTATATGTGCTAACGAGAGCTTTATGCATTTATTAAGATTACACTCAAAATAAAATAACTCTTCAAACCTACACATACAAATGCCACCCCCTTGTTCAAGTAACAAGAAGAGAAAAAATTCATCTTGAAATTTTGATCTGTAAAAATGAAAGTTTGATTCTCTTGAATTGGTTCCCACACGCCTAGTAGAAGGAGAACGTAGTTGATATCAATGGTGAAAAAGATCAAAGACGTTTGTTCATCAAATTTATGAAAAGCATGAAGCCAAAAATCCAATCAAAAGAACGAAGGGCGGGAATCCTTCTATAAGTTTTCTTTTTATTTCTTATGCATAGTTAAATTATTATCGTTTATGGTATCCTCGTATTTATGTAAGTTATTTTTGAAATATACTGGGAACATAAAATCTACCAAATTCCACAAGTAGATTGAATTAGTTCGATCATGTTTACTCATTAAGTCGAATCATTAGGATCCGATTGGGTAAAACACCAACACAGAGAACATAATTGTTGATGTTCATATGAAAAAATAAACGCTTTATATGAAGTATATATGCGGCTCTCTTTTTTCGTTCATTCGGATGAAAAATTCCGTGAAGACGAGGAGAGATGTCAACTGCTCTTTCCTTTCCTTTTCTTTTGGAGTGGAGCACTCTTGTTTGTTCCTTTCTAATAAAAGCCTTGTACGTGTTCTGAGCGAGCCTTCGAGTGACGTGAACGATACCTCTGAAGTGGAATCTTTCTTGTCTTCCACCTCATAAGGGAGTTGCGTTCTGAACATGGCTAGTCAATACTACTATTAACTATATATTAGCGGCAACAACATCGGCTACGGGTGGGCACAGGGTGGGTTTGAGACTGGTTCGGAACTATAGACATGGGTATAATAAATTTCAGGATTGACACTTTGAATCCCAAACCCATTTTGTTATCAATAGGATATCCGCTTTCGGTTAACCGGATTATTGCGGAAACAGATGGGTCGGGATTGCAGGTTTCATATTGTTTTTAAACATAAATTCCTCAATGACCTAACAAATGTAAAATTGAGAGAATTGCATTTTTCATACCAAACTTTTACCTACTTTATACATTTCATACCATACCTTTTAAAAAAACACATTTCATACCAAAATTGGCCAACCTTTTTTCACATTTGGTTTGACCGATAATTTTTGGACTGAAAATGACATGTGCCAAGCACGTGTCCGTTAAGTCACATTTTCAACTATTCAGGGTTTCTTTTGCAATTGGTCAGAGGGGATATTTGCAATTTACTTTCAACTTCTCCACCATCTCCACCACCTCCCCAAACATGTCAATTTCCCGGCGACTCCGGCCACCATTAAACCTCCCCTTGGTGGCTATAGCTTCGTCTTGACCTCCTCTACAAAGATCATACACTATTTCATTTTTTCATATCCATCCCGTCACTTGTATTTCAAAATCTATGAATTTTAGTGTTTTTGGTTTTTGCTCAGCCGGCGGCGGAGGAGGTCGACCCACCGTCTAATACTTAGTTCCGTTCATTCCCCTTGATGTGGCGGTTCTTTTTCCACTAACCTCATCCATTTTCATTAAGTATTGAAGAAACCCCCAATTTTTAAGATTTATGTTACTATTCATCATCTTCCCCATTGCAAAAAAAACCCCGAAGATTTGAAAATGTGACTTAATGGACTTTCCGTCCAAAAATTAACGGCCAAATCAAATGTGAAAAATGTTGGCCAATTTTGGTATGAAATGTGTCTTTTTGAAAGTTATGGTATGAAATGTATAGAATAGGCAAAAGTTTGGTATGAAAAATTCAATTCCCTCAATGTAAATTACACGATCGAATTTTCATCATTTTTCTTTTTGCTAAAAAAAGTAGGGGAAAAGACTGTGAAATTTTGAAGTCCGTAGAAGACTAGGGGTCGTTTGGTAGGGTGTATGAGATTAAGGTAGATTAGATCAGAGCCGGATTGAAGGTCATATTAAAAATACGTTTGGTAGATTTGATTGAGTCGAATTACATTGAAGCAATAAACTGTAATATGTTTGGGGGAATTATGAGTTTAAGCATATTTTAATATATTTTTACTACTTAATTGAACACATTATGTTGGTAAGATATATCAATTCATCGAAGCCATTTGTATAATTCGTATAAGAGTAAGAGTTGATTTGTGATTTATTTATGTAGAATGTGTTTCCATTTTCAAAGATTTAAGAATAATTTATGATATTTAATGATATGTTAAAATAGGTAATATGTAAATTTGAGGTTATAAGTGACATTTCATCGAATTCATATTCACCCGGATTAACTAATCCACCCATGCCTGGGTGGATTATAATCTAGTCTTAATACTGGGTCATAAGGATTTAATCCATTCGACCCGGTATTAGAGAATTGCCACCAAACGTTGTATTATCCCATATTGACACATATAATATGACCTCATACCCCCTATGAGGTCCTACCAAACGGCCCCCTGGATTATAAAAATTAGGAGCAGAGGAGTAATGTATTATGTATGTACTATAGTATTAGGATTAAAAAAAGAAAATTACATTTAAGTTTAAAAAATCTATATTAAATGGTGTTAATTAATTAACTAGATTATCTTATAGTTGTAGTTAAGTAAAATATACTGTATAAGTTATATATCATTAATAAAATATAGGCAGGTTCGGGTATTTCGGGTAGAAGAGACCAATCCCAAAACCGTCTCGTATTCCCTTAATAAAATAATAATTTTTCAAGTTTGGGTACCCAAACACAAAAATATTCGTCTCATTCAGGTATTTTTTTTCAAAACGGGACAGTTCAGGTTTAGGTTACCCAAACCCGACGCCCACCCCTGACATCGGCATTGGCAATTATTAACGGGGCAACAACATCATGATTTGGATCCATTTCGAGTATTTGACTAAAGTGCAAATGAATGTCTTATTTCAAGCCTAAACCGCTGGAATGGCTCCAGCCCTTCAGCCCGAAATGGTGTCCTTCCAATTACAGGAACAACCAATGAGGTTTTGCCAAAATCAAAGTCGGGTGCATTGTTTCTCCAATCATTAAAATAAAAGAAATAAAACGTCAATAAATTACACATTCTTATAAAAAATATAAGAAGGCATTGTGGTACTGTGCCCCAACGTCCAGTCCGTTTCTCGCTCATGTTACCTACAAAACAAAGGTTACACATCGGGGTGGGGGATTGCTGGCGGAACCTCCTTCGATACTTAAGTTAACAAAGTGCTAGAAACTTAAACAACTTGAATTATAGAGAAAGTGGCGCATAATTGTGTATTAGGGTTAGAATGATCATACCAGATGTGTACTTATACCAGTTGGAAGAGATCTAAGTTTGTTGAGATATTCCTTGATTTTGAGGATTTTATTTGCATGTTCTTCCTTAGGCCATCTCCAACCCATAGGGGGGTGGGTGGAGATGGCCCAAATGCACAGCCCTGGGTGGTCTCCAACCCACCAGGGCTGTGCATTTACACAGCCCGCCTGAATTTGCTTCAACAGCGCGTCCCGTTCAAACAGTGCACCAGGTGGTGCCACTTGGCGCCACCTGGTGCATTTACATTATTTTTTTTTTTGTTTTAAATTAAAAATAATTCCTGTCCATTTGTGGCACCATGTGCACTGCTAAAGTAAAAGAGCCGTGTACTGTTGTTTCATGTTCATTTTGATTCCACCTGCTACATTTCATATTCATTTTGTTTTTTTTTTTTTTCCCTTTTGATTATTAATAAAAATAATTAAAGATTAAAAAAATTAACTACAAATTTAACAATACCTTGTTTAATTTAATTAACTAGAAATTGAAGATACATTTAGTTATAAAAGTTGTGTAAGATTTAATAACAATTTATTTTAAATTAAATATGTAACATTATTAGATAGAGTTCTTGTTCCCTAAAGCGGGCATTGGTGCAGATCTTGTGAAGATCCTCATGTTTCATGTCGCATGGTCATTACCCCACGGGCTTGTCCAAGGTCGCTTGCTTACCCTGGTATTTTATTGACCTCGCTCAATTGGAAGAATCTTAAGGATCACGCCTTTTTGCCGATTTAAGATTGCGCCCCTTAAATTCTACCTTTCAGGGGTCGTTTTACAGGTCTAATCTAGATTTGGACCCATGCTATATATATTAATGTGGGAAGAGAATTGAATATAAAGAATTCCAATAGGCAGAGAATTAAGAGGAACATGATGAAGGAAAAGTTTCCCAATTCTCTTTCATATTTTTCTCATATGTACAGTGATGTAACATATAATCTTTTTGTATCTATCCATTTCTATGCATATAATTTTTTTCTTTTTTTGTGACCATGCAATTAAGATATCAAAGATTATTCAAATTTAAAGTCAACTAACTGCAACACCTTCCCTAATTAATCCACCTAGGAGCAATATAATATTTATTTTTTCTCTTTCCATACCACGAACGAGAATATTTATTTCCCAAATTGAAAAAAAGAATTGTTGCTTACACTAGATCAACATTTTTAATTCTCTTTCATATTTATCCCAAATTGAAAAAAAAAAAAAAAAAAATTTGCTTTCAGGGGTCGTTTTACAGGTCGAATCTGGATTTGGACCCATGCTATATATATTAGTGTGGGAAGAGAATTGAATATAAAGAATTCCAATAGACAGAGAATTAAGAGGAACATGATGAAGGAAAAGTTTCCCAATTCTCTTTCACATTTTTCTCCTATGTACAGTGATGTAACATATAATCTTTTTGTATCTATACATTTCTATGCATACAATTTTTTTCTTTTTTTGTGACCATGCAATCAAGATACCAAAGATTATTCAAATTAGTAGTCAACTAACTACACCACCTTCCCTAATTAATCCACCTAGGAATAGGGGTGTAAACGAGCCGAGTAGTATCGAACGATACGTTGTTCAAGCTTGGTTTGAATTTTATTGAGCTTGAAATTTTGTGTTTGAGCTTGGTTTGATTTCTTAACGAACCGAGCTCAAACGAGCTTTTATCGAACGAGCTCGATTCGAGTATCGAATAGCTTGGTATTTTACATGTGTTTTTTCAATTTTAGCTTATCGAGCCGAGCTCGAACCGAGCTTCAAAAGTTATCGAACGAGAAATCTTGTTCAAGCTTGTTTGACGAACTGAGCTCAAACGAGCTGTTATCGAACAAGCTCAAGCCGAGTATCGAGTAACTTGATTTGATTTTCAGCCCTACCTAGGAGCAATATACTATTTATTTTTTTCTCTTTCCATACCACGAATGAGAATCTTTATAAAAAAGAATTGTTGCTCACAGCCCCCCCCCCCCCCCCCCCCCCCCCCCCCAACCACCAAAAAAAAACAAAAAATTTCTTAAAATATGACTAAAATTGCGACATCTTAAAACATAATTGATATAAATTGCTGGTCAAAACTATCGATATCCCAATTCCACACCCACTACAACAAAATTGGGCTTCACCTATGGTAGATTCCGTTGGTGAAGCCTTGATTTCCGTTGGTATTCATGTGTAGCAACGTTTTTTTTTCGTTAGTTGATTCGTAGGTGAAGGCCCCGTAGGTAAATGCAACAACGTTTTTTTTCCGTCAGTAAATGTTGCGACGGTTCATTTTTGTTGGTATTTTTGTTGGAAAAAGCATCGGATGAACATCGGGCCCGAATATTTTTGCGACAATTTTTGCTGTTGGAAATGTGTAGGAAAATTTCATGCCGTACATTTTCTCTGGCTTTCAACTCATACTGCTTAATTCCCCATCCCCATAACATGAGTACATAAACTTTTTTCGTTCCCAAGGGTTTAAACCCGAAAGGCGACCGCATTAAGTATGAACCTCTCCCAGCAGGGATTCAAATTTAGGTTCACTACATTGTAGTGATCGATTAGTCCTTTCTACTAGATCAATCACTTGTTGGTACATAAACTTTAATTTATTAAAAAAAAAATGTTAAAACATTAAAATTAAAGCATCTACTGAATCAACATTATTATTACCTAGTTAATTAGCCACATTCTTAAATTTAAACTATGTACTAAAACATTAATCTTGGATCAACATATATATAACATCTCTCTCGTTCATATATCAAACCAATTGAATTGTCCCCAATCCCAAATTGATTCATCATTATCCTGGTTTTGATTTGGATCATTCTCCACAGATTGTTGATAAGAATCAGTACTTATTTCTGGTTGTTGTACTACTTGATTAGCATTTTGATAGCTAAATGTGGCTTCTCCATTGTTTTCCGTATGTTGTACATTGTGCATTGCGGATTGGTCGCTCCTAACCGTCTGTTGATCATGTGGAGGCCGCCTGTCAAATGTCCTAAAGCATTTTGATTTTTTGTAAATTCGGCATAAGCTGAATTCTTCCCTTATTACCTGCATCAAATAATATTTTTTGGAAAAGAGTAATTAGGCTCAAGTTGCATATATTTTCATGAAGATTAATTTGTAGGTATCATTTTACTTTTGGCGCATAGGTTTAGATCAAAAATTTAAAAAGGTGCAACTTTTAGATATTTTTACATATATGACCTTAAAATTAGTGGTTGAAAGTTAGTGGTATTAAATAATTATTCTCCGTATATTTAAAAAAAATAATTTTATTTAAAGAAAGAAAGTGTTATTTTGGGAAGTCCCAAAAAAAAAATAGTGAAAATTTAGGGACAGAGCGAGTATTATTTTTGACAAGGTGTACTCTGATGCACATTATTATTTATATTAATTTGAACTACTCATTAATCTTGTCATGTTATTTTGATCCTCTACTTTTAATTTGAGAATGCAACATGCAAATTAGTCATTTTATGGTGCAATATGCTATTTTATTTCTTAAGGGTGGAAACTTTTAAAAAAGTCCTAAGTTGAGATATGTAGCCTGCATGCAAATTAGTCATTTCATGTGATATGATTTGTTTTATTCATGCCAATTTTCCAATTCTATTACTTTTCGAAACATTTTCTAATTGATTTTTGAAAATTAGAAGCATGGATGAATTTATTATTCCTTCCTACCAGTATTAGTTACTTGCTCAATTTATTTATAGATGCTACACTATTGCACTAGTTAAGTATCCTTCTATTCAGCCCCAATCACAAAGGTTAGGAGAAACCAAAATCCCCACCTCGACCAACCACCCCCCTAACCGTGTCACTAGCCTAGGATCGCCAATCCCAGGCCGACAATGGTTAGTCGAGAAAAAGTTATCCCAGGCCTAGGCCTCGGCCTGATAGTCGAGAAAAAAGCTATCGCCAGCCTAAGAGGAGCGGGGAGGGGAGTGGCTGCTCATTTGGGGTTGGGGAAAAAAGGGTGAGGTTTGGGTTTTTTTTTTTCTTTCTGTTAAACATTGATAAAATATTTAATTTAATTTATTAAAACTATATAATATTTTATTAATTTATATGTTAAATAAAGTTATATTTTATAAAATATTATATTCGTGTTCTATACAATTTCTTAATGGTATACATAAAAAAATAATTTATTTTCATATTATAGTAAACTTTATATAATCAAATTTTATTATATTTATGTATTTATTATCATTGAAAATATTAAATAGGTCTAACTATTAAGTAATTTGCTGAAATTTCTGGGTATTTTAATTCAGAAAAAAAAAAAATCACTGATTTAATTAATTGGAAATATTACGTAGATAACTATTTACATCTAAAATTAGATCGTCGTTGCTTTTCTTACTGAAAAGTAAAATAAGTATTTCTAAATTTATTAAAAAAAATTAATCAGTTGGCAAATTTAACGGGTATACTATCTAGGTCAAACTACAAAATTATTATTTTTATCAAATGAGTATTATTTAAATTTATACATACCTTTTTGACAATCACATAATTTTACCTTTTTTTTTAGGTAAATATGCAATATGGATATTAAAATTTAGTTCTGAAATTCAGCCAACATGCTCAATTCTAGTTTTTTGGTGGTAAAATCACAATTACTAGTTTTAAAATTGAGTCAAAATGTTAAATTCCTATTTTTTGAGGGTAAATATGCAATTAGTACTTTGGCAATTTATAAGGTAAAAATACATCAACTCTAGATATCGGTCAAAATCGACAGGGAGCAATTATTGTTGCATCAATTTTTATTTTTCTCCCCATAATTTGGTTATAAACAAACAAGACTAAAATTTCCAACTAACACTAATATACTATATAGTAAAAGTGTAATTTAGCATTTAAATTTCATTAAGATGATTTGGTCAATAAAATCTAAACAAGAACCTCATTCCCACTATATCCTACGAAGAGGTCATTGGTTCGTAACTCCCACCAATATGAGTATTTCTCTAATTAGGTAGCATTTATATTTAACTTATCTTTGTAATTAAATATTAATATCCAAGTATATATAATATCTGATGTAATATTCGTTATCTAAAAAAAAAAAATACTAATATTTTATTTGGCTAGGGAAGAAACTAAATTAATCAGACCTGTGAGTTTGCAATAGTTGATGAGGAAGAAGGTTGATCATGGCTGCTATAATCAATAGCCTTATACTCATTCATCTTCCATTGAGTCTTTCTTCCGTTTGGAGCTCGTCCCACATAGAAAACCATCGTTCTTTTCCTACCAATTGCGCGATTTTGGGAGGAGGAGTAAACATCACCAGGAGAACCAGTTGCTTTCCAGTAACCCTCAGTTGTGAGCCGATTCGGCCTTCCTCCACGGGTTTCCCTTTCAGTTCTAGGAACGAAAAAGAACCACTCCTCGCTATTTGCATGACGATCATCATGATCCCTTGAAAATCCTGTTTCAGTTTCAACAACAATTAATAGTTACATACTTTGTTATATATGCAAATCCACTTTGATCGCCTGTGAGCAACTTAATGGAGGGGCTAGGACTCCATTATAGAGGGGTCTCAAAAATAATTATTAAGTCAAACTATTTAAAATTCAGAAATATTTACTTCTTTTATCTGAATAATTAAATAAAACATGCTATTAGCATGCATTTGTTATAAAATAATATTCCTATTGAATAAAATAATTAAAAGTAAAACATATTTATAAATTAAAAAATACGTAACAAAAAAAATATGAAATGAAAAATTGAACTGATAATTTTATTTGTAAAAGAATATGATACAAAAACAATAATATTGAGATTTAATCAATATTTTGTTGTGTGTGATAATATATCAAGAAATATTAAAACAATACATATATAGTAAAATAATGAAGAATTAAAAGAATTGATAACAAATTACGTGGAAGATCCCATGGATTGTAATGGTAAATATCAAGAACTGGTATGACTCTGTCGATGTCGGGTCTCGTGCCTCTCAGTTTATGTTGAAGATAAAAAGTCACCAATTCTTCCTCTGTTGGATAGAACCTATACCCTGGTGGTAGATCATCCATTCTCAAATTAAGTTTCTACAATTCTTTCCATATATATATATATTGACGTAGTTAAAACACGCGTACACACATTGAAAGCAATTAAATTGGCGTTACTAGAGGAAGCAAGTCCATGCCATTTGTCCGGGGGAAATTTCTTGTGGATTTCGTGTCATTTCTCAATGAGGAAAAAAGTGCGAGAATGAAAACGATATATATAGAGGAAATCTTGGAAATTTCTACGCGTTTCTAAGGAAATACATGCATGCCCCCATAATTTTTTTTTCTTTCTCGACGGTTTAATTTATTTCGAAGCGCGTCGGACATACTAATTATATGAGAACATCTCTTAACATGGATTCAAACTCAGGTCACCACTTTGAGGTACTAGTCCCTTCCATTAGATCAATCATTTGTTGATATGTTTAACAGTCAATCATATATACTATTTATAATTATATAAATTAACTTCTATTTTGGCTTGCTTTGCAGCTCATATTATATATGAGACACATATGGAAGAATTAAAAGGAGGAATTGTAGCATTCATATCAAATAAATTAAAGTTATTTGATATTCGACTCGAACTCGTTCAATAAAAAAAATTATGAGCTCTGTTTGTCATATATATCAAACAAATTGAAAGATAATTTTTGGTTGATAACTTTTGAAACTCAATTCGAGATCGACTCTATACGCTGGAAGAATTAAATTAGACTTTTTATACGCTTATAACAATGCTAAAAAAAAGTCTATATATATATATATATCATGTTTTATAAACAATGCTGGTTAGGCTGAAATTTAAATAAATCTACTTGATATTTCTCTCATTCTCAAACTGATAATAGTTGATTAAGACTTAACGTAACTCGTTATACACATGACCATACCATCATATCAAGTTCAAATAACATTTATTATTTTATAGAGTTTCACTATATTTAAACTTGAGTTGAGTTGGAGCCATATTCGACTCGGGTAAAGTTTTTTTGAGCTTGGTTAGTTTAAATAGTAACATATACAATATTATTTAACTCAATCAAGAAAAAATCTAAATTTGAATAATTGATTGTTAAACTCTATTTGACTCAAGTACATCCATAACTCTCTTTTATGTATTTATATACAATATTATTTAACTCAATCAAGAAAAAATCTAAATTTGAATAATTGATTGTTAAACTCTATTAGACTCAAGTACATCCATAACTCTCTTTTATGTATTTATATACAATATTATTTAACTCAATCAAGAAAAAATCTAAATTTGAATACTTGATTGTTAAACTCTATTTGACTCAAGTACATCCATAACTCTCTTTTATGTATTTATATATATACAATTAAGTATATCGTACGTCAAATTAAAACGTATAGTATAAAATTTTGAAATTTTCTGCCCTCGCATAAGTAATTAATGACTCTATTTGACTCAGGTACATCCATAACTCTCATTTACCCCCTCGCTTATTATCACATTGCGCGTTGATGAGTTGAATAAAACAGAATGTTTGTAGTACTAAGCTATATTCAATTTAAAATGGACAAAAAAAAAAGAGAGAGAGAATTTTTGTAGTACTAAGTTATTATTTTTTTTATTTAATTTTGTAGTAATAGGTTCAATTAAAAAAACTTGTGACTCAAAATAACTATTACATTAAACAAAGAAAAATACGTCTGCATTTATTTTTTCTATTTAATATTTAATTTTATAATTATTGCAGGTAAACTTTATTGAGGATAGTAATGTTGAATTTCTATAATATTTTCTAATAGGGGCTAATCGTCATTATATAAATTTAAGAGGGAAAATAAATTTTGATATCAAACTTTAGTCCAAAAAATTCATTTGGTACCAAACTTTTCGAAAAAACACATTTCATACCATGATTCACATACTATTGACACATTTAGTTAACACATGCCGCTCACTTGTCCGTTAAGTTGACAATGGGAGGGAATACAGGCACATATTTTAAAGACCCACCATTATTAATTTAACGGGCACGTGCTGAATTCTATCCGAAAATTGACGGCAAAACTAAATGTGTTAAGAAGGTGTGAATCATGGTATGCAATGTGTTTTTTCGAAAGATTTAGTACCAAATGTGTTTTTTGGACTAAAATTTGATATCAAAATTATTTTTCCTTTATAATTTTAACTATCTAAATTAGGGCTGTCAATGGGTCGGACTCTAGTCGGATCAAGCTTGTCCATATCCGGCTCCATTTATATCGGATCGAATTCTGTCAGATTCGGATCTTGCTCGGATTGTACTCGGATCGGATCTAGGTTTTTTGAATCCAACGGATCTTGGTCGAGTTTGACCGGATATCGAATCTTTTTCGGATCCAATAAATTTTCATTTAAAAAGTTAAATTAATATTTTTTCCTTAAACAAGTTTATTAACTTTTCATTTTATTTAATTTTAGCTCACATGTTCAAAGTTTCTTTACTATATTCATATTTTTAGAATGAAAATATTGGTTTAAATAAATTTATAAACGAGTTATAAATTACTATCTTCTTAAATTGACAGTGAAATATTATTAATGATACTTACTTTTATCAAATATTATGTATATATATCTTTCTTTTTATTTATTGTTGGATACGGATCTGTAACTGATCGGATCGACCTAAATCCATATTCGCTCCATGAGTTTCGGATTACGGATCTTTATAATCGTGTCAGGTCCATCGAATCTCTAATCGGACAATTATTCTAATAAATAGAACCGGATCCGGATTGAAATCCGCCCCATTGATAGCCCTAATCTAAATATATACACGTATATATAAATGAACATAATTTAATTAAAGGGATAACTCAATAGTGTACATGTATGGAGAAATAGAGTCAAGATTTGCTTTATATTTTTTTCTTCTCAAATTGGTCGTGCGTACATACATGATGGTCTATTATTCCATGTGAATGATCGTAGGAAAAGGTTGGAATTGAATTGAAGTCAGAGTAACGTGGTCAAGTTGAAGTCTGAGGAGACTCAGTTACATGTAAATTAAACTGGACAAATAAAAAAAGATGAGTGCAAGATCCGCTATAATTTAATTTACTCAAGTTACATGTACTTGTTTTCCAAAACCGCTATAATTTCATTGGAACAATAGCTCGTAGATATTGTATTTTTTTAAAGTTAATTAATTTTTTTTGACAATTTTAGTTCATAATTTTCAAATTGAGAGGTCATGTGACGGGGACAGGACGTTCTGAAATTACGAGTTTCATGTTGGTGTTTAACAATCTGTGTAATAGAAATATAACCGTAATATATTTCTTATAGCAACTATAGTAATATAATAAATATAGTTTTGGTTTAATTTGATTAAAATAATAAATGAAGTATAGTAAACTATAAAATCGAAAATAAATATCACAAACAACTTAGTGGAGTTTTTAATAGGGTTGTTTCAATTAAAAACAGAAGCAGTAACTTAGATTGAAAAATAAGTAAATGAATTGAAGTTATTTCAATAAAATAACCCAAAGTTCTTTCTCTTAAGTATTGAAATTTTGACCGAATGGAGTTTGTAAATTTATATCAAAAGATAGAGACTTGAGTGCAGACAGAGACTTAAGTACCGAAATGTTGACTTAGATTTTAAAGATTCTCATCCACTTTTGTTTAAACGACAAAGAATTTTGTAACATAAAATTTTGCTCTTAAACAAAAATACTAATACACATGCAAAGAATGAACATGCTAATCTAGAATCAAATTAACTCACTCCGAATTTGTATCGGAAAACAGAATTTGAGATGTAATAAGACTGAGGCTCCAGATGCAATCTCCTTAAGATAATATATTTAGGCTGCTTACGGTGCACACAGTCAATTCCCGGTAGTTTCTCAATATCAATGTTTTCAGAATCGGACTGGATAAAGAACCGGTAAGTCAACTGGCCACTGATTTTGCTGGTCGAACCGATTAACCACTGATTGAACAGGTATGACGTCATAATGATGCAACAAACATATTTAATTTTAAAATATATGTTATGTGCATAAAAAATTATCGATATCCTATAATTGACTAAAATGAAATAAAATTAGATATATTTTTAAATCATATAATATTTATCTAATTTATTTTTATCATAACGGTAATTCTTAAGTAATTACCGATATAACATAATTATATTCATTTGAAAATATAAAACTGTAAGTTAAAAATCCAACAAACTAAGAGAATAATAATTTTAGAATAAGATTATGTATATATTAATCTTAAAGTCTAATATACAAAAATAAAATTTGCATAATATAGATGTGGCCACTCTTTATCATGAAAATATAGTTGAAAAAAAGAATAAATAAAATAGCATTTCATACTCAAGATATATATGTTCTAAGAAACAAATTTAATGAAAAATGTGTCATAAAATCTAAAGTTATAATTTTCATTGATAACGTGTAAGATGTTAGTTTGAAGTTAAATACCATAAACTAGTTTATAAATAAATTAGGTTACAATTTATTTACAATTTATAAATGCTAAAGAATTAACAAAAGTGGTTTAGCCTAGATGGTTAAAAAAAATCAAATCGCGGGCCGATCCGCCTTCACCAGGTCACCGATTCGCCCATTTTCGATTGGTTCAACTTGGTTCATCAGCGGTCCGATTTCAATTGGGTTTGACTTCTCTTTCGGACCGAACAGGCCACCTGTTAGGGATCGAACCAGTTCGACCGGTCGGTCCTATCCGATTTTCAAAACATGTTCCTTATTTGCACAAACAAAGAACCCACGGCGACCTTGAACAAACATAAATTTAACGGATATTTAAAGAGAATAATGGAAGAGAGAGGAGAGATTCGCCTATATGTTTGAAAATTTGAAGTAAAGAATTTGTCAGATTTTTCTACTTTTTATAGCAATTCGAAGTATTCCTTCTTCCTCGAACCGTGTCGTCTGCGGATCCTATTCGATCATATCATATCATATCACCCGTGAATCTTTCATGTTGAATTTTGGACTTTAGTTAATTGGGCTTTACTAAATGGGTCATAAACTTACTTGATTTTTCTTAAAAAAAATTAATTCTTTTGAAGCCCAAAGCCGAGCCCATGACTGGTGAGCGTGTCGAGCCAGCATCAACAGCGCACGCATGGAGAACCTTTGATCACCTAGGTATTCAAGCCTTTAAAATCTTGGCACCCCAAGGGAGCCAACCCTTATACTCAATTTTAGCTATATAAATAGCTAAATTTTTTTACTCTCGAACTCACTTCAATGTGAGATGAAGGGCCTGTTTGTTTGGCGTTTGGGAAAGTAGTTTGGGAGAGTAGTGGAGGTTTGTGAAATAATCTCGATTTGCGTAATGTTGTTTGTTTGGGTTTTGAGAGAGTGGTTTGAGAAATAAAGTAGGTGTAGGTTTTTTTGGAAGAGTTGGGTTGTAGGTGTAAGATGTATAAGGCTTTATGTCAAATCATGTTTGTTATGTGAGATAAATTGTGTAAGAGATATGTTACTTTATGTCAAATCAAAGTAGAGTTTGTATAGGTTTTGTTTAGAGATAAAAAAATTGTTGTTTGAGAGAATTGCATTTTTGGTACAGAGCTATAGGTCAATTCCCACTTTTGGTACATAGTTTTATGTGTCCAACACATTTGGTACAAAGCTTTAACAAATTGTGACACATTTGGTACAACCGTTAAAAACTGCCGTTAAGGGGTGACGTGGCAGTTAACGGCAGTTAAGTCTAATTGCAAAGTTGATGCCATTACTTATGTTGACTGATAATTTTACCCCATAATATTTCAGGTTACCAAAAAAGCCCCACATCTTCAAATTTAGTGACGATTTTAGTCCACATTGTTGCCAAATTTCAAAATTGACTCGAATAAGACCACGTGCAGACCAATTTGAAAATTTCACTTATTTTATTTAAATAACTAATTTGATTTATAATAATATTAATATATTAAATAATAATTTAACATAAATATCACCAAAATTAAGAAAACATATTCTTTTTAAATATAAGATTTATATAGTATTAATATATTTAATATTTATTAAAATAATAAATTATATAATTAAAAATTATTTAATATTTATTAAAATAATAAATAATAAATAATTATAATTTTAAAAAAAATTCCCAACCCCACCCACCCAACCCAACCCACCACCCCAATTCCCAGGCCCACCCACCCAACCCAACCCACCACACCTCCCCTCCCCTCCCCTCCCCCCTACCCCAATTCCCACGCCGCCGGCGAGGTCCCAGGCCACCGCCGGCCTGGGACCGAAGGTGGCCTGGGACCGAAGACCCAGGCCGCCGGCTGCCTGGGAATCGGGGTAGGGGGAGGGGTGGGGAGGTGGTGGGTGGGTTGGGTGGGGTGGGGAATTTTTTTTAAAAATTATAATTATTTATTATTTATTATTTTAATAAATATTAAATAGTTTTTAATTATATAATTTATTATTTTAATAAATATTAAATAGATTAATGCTAATATATAAATTTTATATTTAAAAAGAATATTTTTTCTTAATTTTGGTATATTTATGTTAAAGTATTATTTAATTTATTAATATTGTTTATAAATTAAATTAGTTATTTAAATAAAATAAGTAAAAATTTTAAATTGGTCCGCACGTGGTCTTATTCGAGTCAATTTTGAAATTTGGAAACAATGTGGACTAAAATCGTCACTAAATTTGGAGATGTGGGGCTTTTTTGGTAACCTGAAATGTTATGGGGTAAAATTATTAGTCAACATAAGTAATGTCATCAACTTTGCAATTAGACTTAACTGCCACGTCACCCCTTAACGGCAATTTTTAACTGTTTTACCAAATGTGTCACAATTTGTTAAAGCTCTGTACCAAATGTGTTGGACACATAAAGCTATGTACCAAAAGTGGGAATTGACCTATAGCTCTGTACCAAAAATGCAATTCTCTCATTGTTGTTTGTTTGGCTTTTGAGAGAGTAGTTTGAGAAAATTAATGGATGAAAAATTTATTTCGGAAAATAGAAAATATGTTTGTTTGACATTTCCCAAACACGAAAAAATTCTGGGAAACGCCAAACAAACAGGCCCGAAGTCTTTCTTCCTTCAATTTCATTCAAATTAAATTTTTATGGACTCAAACTAAATGGGCTCAAACCAATTGGGTTCTATCATAAAACTCCAACATTTGAGGCCCAAATAAGACTAAAATTGCATGCCTTTGTGACCAAACTTTTCATTAACATACAAGAGTTATGGTCATGGCACGTACATTAACAACACAATATAAACATTGACGATTACTTTACAACAAAAAAAAAATATATACCTTTTCAAATTTTGATTAATCACACATACATGACTTTTATTGAGTAGTGGGGACTTATTTTTTTTTTTTTACTAGGTATTATGTTTACTAATACTTGATTGTAGTTTGCATATAACTCATATTTTTTCTCTCTCCATTTTTTTGGAAACAAACAAGACTTTAAATTGATTTTAATTTTTCACTTTGAAAAAGTTACAACTTTTTGTTTAATTATAGGGAAAATTGCAAAAAAAAAAAAAAAAAAAAAAAAAGTCCTGTAATTGAGCCTCGCCGGTATAAAAGTTCTTTTAAGATTCGGTCTGACATTAAGTCTTATAACTAAACTAATTTGAAATTTTAAGCCTTATTTCAGACCATAAATTCTTAATTTCTACAATTTGTGTCACGTGGGGGCAATGTGATCATCTAATTGGAGGAACTTTGCGAAAATCCATCTGTAAATAAAGCTAGTTAGCTAAATGTCCTTTTAAGATTCATACTAGCAATTAAGTCTTGTAACTATATTATTTTGGTAATTTCAATTTTATTTTAGCTCGAAATTCTTCGTTGCCGAATTAAGTAATGTGTGGGCCATGTTACATAATTAATTAGGAACTTCCTGGCATTGTTGATGACGTACCAAAAGGTAAGTTATAACATTGATTTTTCGAGCTTAAACCAATGTGAATCAAGTGATGTTATGTTTTAGTTAGATTTAGGATTTATTGAGCTAGACAGAGTTTTGTAGTTGTCATCGTAAAAGAACCCAATTTTGCTATAATTTTGTACGTTTCTTGCAGATTTGAAGATGGAAGCTAAAGGAGCAAGTCCGGATGAGCTAAGGTCGAGTCAAGCTATGGACTACAAGATAAAATGATGAGGGCCCGATGAGAAACCTATTGATACTTTGTTGGAATTTTTAAGTTTTTAAAATTCAAAATATATGTTGTGTAACAATCAAACTGATTGTGTAATCTAAATGTCATAATTTTCCTTTATTGTCATTATGTGGCTATTCAGAATCATTTGACCTTAGAGGTCTCATTCACATTATAAATAATGGTTAGGTGTCCAATAATATAAACACCTCATTAGCTTAACTTGCATCACTAAAAAATTATATTATTCTCTACATTCTCTTGGGCAGTTGAGAAAAAGTTCGGTTAATTGTTTTCTCATGAACGTGCTTACGAGAAGACTCTGGCAAGACCAAAAGTTTTATCTTGGGGGTGCGATCAGCCGCCAATACCTACACGAGGGTAGACAATCGTTTTCTTAGGACAACATCTAGTGGTGTGACTCCGGATCAGGCTAATCGTTTTACTTTTAAGTTTTACATTCTTCTTATTATATCTACTTTATTTTCGTTCATCATATGAGTTGTGATTATATATGTGATTTCATCTAATTACTGAATTTACATAAAAGAAAAAATCAAAAAAATTCACATCAATCTAAGAAAACGATTGCCTCCACTCGTCCAGGCATTGGAGAAGGAGATCGAAGTAACTTGGAACATTGTTGCTCGGTTAAAGGAGAACAACTCTGCCATGCATACTCTTAAGTAATCTGAATTTTGGATATGTTGTAGAGGATGAAGCTATTAACTACACTACAAAATTTATGGAATTTTGAGTAGAAAGCTATGCCCTTCGAAAGACACACTCATGAAGCGGTGGTGCAGCACTAAATTGACAAATGCATTCGCCTCGGCGCTCGAGGCGTTTGTCGTTGAGAACAAGGGGCGAAAAGAGCATATTTGACGTTTTTGACTCAGTAATTCACCCCCCAATAACTCCTAATAGGCTTTTACTACGGAAAGATCTTCAAATAAGAATTCATATTCAAAATTACTAGAGATGAAGATTCATCACACGCTGAAAGAGATTTTATTTACATTGAGAGAAAAACACTTTTGATACCAAACTTTAGTCTAAAAAATACATTTAATACCAAACTTTTCGGAAAAACACATTTCATACCATGGTTCACATCATCTCGACACATTTACTTTTGCCGTCAATTTTCGAACGGAATTCAGCACATGCCGTCAATTGTAGGTCTTTAAAATCCTTGCATGTTTTTCATCCCATTGTCAACTTAATGGGCACATGAGCTGCACGTGCTGAATTTCGTTCGAATATTGACGATAAAACTAAATGTGTTAAGATTGTGTGAATCATGGTATGAAATGTGTTTTTCCAAAAAAATTGATACCAAATGTGTTTTTTTGACTAAAGTTTGGTATCAAAAATATTTTTCCCTCCTTTTACACTGTAGTCTTACAATCTATAATAGTTTAATTAAATTTCCTCCTAGCTAGTGATTAGCAAGATTCTTTATCTTATGCAAATTTTGATGATGAACTACATCTAATGCTTCTTAGGAGTTTTTATTATTGTGATTGAGGTTTATATTATGTATGTGTGAGGTCCAATTGTTAGTTGATTGACGTACCAACTAGAAGAACATGAGAATGATTGAAGGGATAATATTAACAAGTATTGATAACACTTGTGACTATTCATATATAATAGGTTAGAGTTCATGTCCACATATTTTGTGATAGTGATAGTCGAGAAACAGGATACAGTCGAACTAAAAGGGGTGTTTGTAAATGTTTTTAGAAGCCCAAAAGCAATTGCTTAAAGCAAAAGTAAAAAATAAGTACTTTTATTCAGAAGCAGGAGGTCAGTGTTTGCAAATATATATAAAAAAAAAGCAGGTTTAAATATTACAAAAATGCCACCTAGAAGAAGCAATGGAAGAAGCACCTCCTTAGCTGTTTTTTGCCAACCTGCTTTTACCTGCTTTTCAGTTGAAGAAGCAATAGCAGAAACATCTACTTGCAAACACTATCAAAGTGCTTTAAGCACGAAAAAAGCAAAAAAGTAATTTTTAAAAGCATTTGTAAACACCCCTTAAGTGGACATGTGACACCCACGAAGTAATATTAGATATCCTAGGATAGCAACTAAAATCAATTAATCAATTCAGAAGAAGTATAGGATCCATAGTAATTCAATCAAATTAATGGACCTCCCAAGTCAATCTCCTCATATATAACCTCTATCTTCTTGTGTGCAATGTCTAGTAGAATTATTTATTTAGCCAATTAACTTATCCTCCCTAAACATAATTAGTAATTTGCTTGTAATTAGTTAAATCAATCAAATTAGCAGTGATTATATAAAATACTAATACTTACATATTCTGTTGGAGGCTTGGAGCTTGGGGGTGCCCCTACATGCACCCCCTTGCTCCGCCTCTGATGACCGCGTATATTTGGGTGTATTCATTTGTGGTCAACAACTCCCCAATCATCACTTTCGTCCACACAACAATTTTGCCTGCTAATGTGGATGTCAACTATGATAAAATTGGAAGGAAAAATAGAAGGGGGAAAAGAGGGAACATCATTCTCATTACTCAACCTATAGTTATAGCCTTTGCCCTTCATTATTCCCCATAAAAAAAATGAAGGTTGTGAAGAACTAAACAAATGGTAGAAAAAAAAGATGAAAATAGTTGGAAATGATGAAATTATGGAGGGTTTTTGGTATTTTGCACCCTGAAATTATAGGGTTTTGGTACTGTGCACCCTGACTTAAAATTTTTGGCACTTTGCACCCTAAAAATATAATTTATTTGGCACTTTACACCCTAGTGTGTGTTTTGGTGAGAAAATTCATTGGTAGAAGGATAGAATAGTTAATTTAAATTTTTTGGCACTTTTCGCCCTAGAAATATAGATTATACACCCTGAAAATATAAAATGTTGGAATTTTGCACCTTTAAATTATAAAATGTTGGCGCTTTTCACCCTGATTTAAATTTTTTGGCACACTGCACCTTAAAAATATAATTTGTATGGCATTTTGCACCATAATGTGTTTTCCTTAAAAAGAAACTCATGAATGTCGTTGATGTAGAGATAAAATGGTCATTTCGATGCACAACAACCATAAACATGTTATTCTTAATTTATTTTACTTTAGATTAACTTATTTATAATTTTTCTCTCAGTAAAATTTAGATTATATGAAAGACACTGTCTTTATTTTGTTTTCAAGTAACCTCTAGATTATTTACTTTATATTTAAAATACAAGTTTACAAATCTAACATGTTATTATATTGCATGTTATTTACATTGTTTAGATTATCATATTAAGACGAGGTTGAAAATATCAAAAATTATAAATTTTAGGTGCAAAGTGTCAATATTTTATATTTTCAGGGTGCAAAGTGCTAAAAAACTATTCAAAAATGAGTAGTCTACCCTTCCATCAATGAATTTTTTCTTCAAAACACACACTAGGGTGCAAAGTGCCAACTAAATTGTATTTCTAAGGTGTAAAGTGCCAAAACCCCATAATTCCAGTGTGCAAAATGTCAAAAGCCAATTATGGAAGAAGAATGGAGATCCAAGGCTTTAATTGTAGAATGAGGAATGAGAATGGTGTTTCCTCCAATTTCATCCTAGTTGACTTCTACATCTGCAAACAAAATTATCGAGTGGAAAGGGAGGAATGATTGGACAGTCAAGCCCGAAAATCCCAAATTAATTGAGTCACATGATTTGCACGTGATTCAACTTCAAAAAATAAAGAATTCTGAGTTGAAATATGACTGAAATTGTCAAATGTATTTAGTTACAAGATTTAATTGTCATTCCAAATCTTAAAACAACTTTTTTACAAGTCTTAGTTACATGACTATTTTTCAAATTTTCTTCCAATTAATTGAATCGTATGGTCCGCTCGTGACTTAATTGGGGAAAGTTAAGAATTTCAAGTTAAATCAAATTAGTTAGGATGCGTTCGATTGCCAAGAGAGGGACAGGATTGGCCTTCAATTGGGCCGCAATTAAATTAATTGAGGGCCTAATTTGTGTTCGGATGGGCTGATTAAAAAACGGGCTTCCCGTGGTTTTCGGTCCGATTTGTGGGCCAACCCTCCTTATTTGCCCAATTGTAATTGGACCTCTCCCCCCTCCGATAAAAATTTAATGGCCCAAATTAACATTTTTCGGTCCAATTTGTCCTTATTCTTCAATGAAATTACAAAAAAACATAATATCTAAAAAAAATAATAAAACAACAAACCTTCACCATTTCCAGTTGCTGCTCGTTCTCTGCCAAGTAACCCTACTCCACGCTTGAAGATTGGAACCCAAGTGAGAAGTAAATTGTTTGTGAAATTTAGTGGTAAATTGCATAAATTAACCCTAGGTTTACTCCCATTTCATTAATTTGTGAAACTTAACCATAGGAGGAGCTTGAATCAAGTTATATGTTTTGTAATTTGTGAAACTCTTTTTTCATTTTTACAAGAATGAAGACTGCGCATTGAGGCTCAAGCTGCGGGATTGTTGACATTTCTCGTTGATTTTTTATAAATACTTCTCCTACCTTATAAGTTTCCTACCTACCATTTCAACCTTAGTTATAGCTAAGATATTTTTTTTCCTGTACAGGGAACGAAGAAGGTGGAGGGTTTAAGGTCTCTATTTTTCAAGTTCATACGTAGTTTAACCTGAGGTAATCTTGTACCATTCATGTTTTTTGAAGTAAATTTGTCACTATATTTGTAACAATTTTGTGTATTTATTATAGAAAAAGTAATTCAAAATTTATTAATTATGGACATATAATGTATTTCTCTACAAAAATTCTATCAAATTATGGGAAAAATATGGTTGCTTTTGAAAATGGTTGATTGTTTGTTGATGTTTGGTTCCAAATCTTGTTTGTTTTTTAGGATATACAAATGGATGAACGGTCCAAGTTAAAATTGATTTTGTTAATGTTTCATCAGTTTTTTTGGATGGGCATTTTTCTTATATGGTTTCGTGCTAAACAATTTCGCACTCGGTCCATCAACCAACCCATACGGTATAGCCTAATCCGTAGGAAACGCAAGTGGATGGAAAACCTAGAATATATTACTCCAGAAAATACAATAAGGTGTAAGAATAATATACATATTAATATTGCTTCATTTGATAATTTATGTTGTTTCCTACATAACGTGGGGGGTTTAAAGGATACTAAGTATGTCTCTATGAGAGAACAAGTTGCCATGTTTTTTACTGTTTTTGCCCATCACAAAAAGAATCATATTGTTGCCACCGATTACCATCGATCCGATGACACTGTTAGCAAATGTTTCTACCGTGTATTGACATGTTTGATGAAGCTCCATCCAATATTATTATCTCAACCGGATCCAATACCAACTGATTCTGAGGACGATAGGTGGAGTTGTTTTCCGGTAAGGAAAAATCTTTAAGTTTCATATTTTCATTGGGTATTTTCTTCAACTTGTGTATTACAATAGAGCATTTGCGTACGTACATGGTTGCATTGGGGCACTAGACGGAACATATGTTCATGTTCATGTTCCATCGGTTGATAAACCACGTTATAGGAACCGAAAAGGTGACATATCTACCAATGTACTTGTTGCTTGTGATGTTAACGGATTGTTCACCTATGCACTTTTCGGTTGGGAGGGGTCCGCCGTAGATGGGCGCGTGTAAGAAATGCAATTAATCGGCCAAATGGATTGAAAGTGCCTACGGGTAAAACTTAGTTTACTTTACGAATTTAATTGCAAGGGTTATGTCATAGCAACTCATTCTTTCCTAATTGTAGGAACATACTACTTGTGTGACAATGGATATACGAATGGTGAAGATTTTCTTACGCCATATAGGGGAGTGCGATATCATTTGAAAGAGTGGGGAGTTGGTATGGACGCCCCTCAAAATGAGAAAGAATTTTTTAATATGAAACATAGTCAAGCTAGATATGTGATTGAGCGCACTTTTGGCCAAGTAAAGAAGCGTTGGGCAATATTGAGAAGTCCTGCTTTCTATCCATTACAAACGCAAAACAGGATGATCATGGCATTGTTGTTGATTCATAAATTCTTGCGAAAAACGTCGCCCGATGATGTTGAGGTGTAGGATCCATACATTGATTCAAGTGATCTGAGTGAGGATGAGACTGACTCCAATGGAGATGACTACGTTGAAGTTGTTGAAACGTCACACGCGTGGAACAATTTTCGGGACAACTTAGCTCGTGAAAGAGTGAAAGACAAAAACACCCCCTGTGCTTTGTCTAACTCCCAAAACCTCCCTGTGTTATTTTAACTCCCAAAAACCCCCCTGTGCTTGTTTTTAACTACCACACTCGACCCAATTCAATTTAAATAGAATTTGAACTTTGACTTTTAACGAAATGACAAGATTACCCTTACATTAGTCTTTTTTTTCTTCCTTTTTTTATTTATTCCTTTTACAACCCATGTATATACTAACCCGTCTCTCTCAAACATTCACATTTTGCTACACCAAAACCCTAAATGTGTCAGAGCTATCTGAAAATCTTAAACCAACCTTCATTTTTCACAAGAAATCAAAGGAATTTCGGTCGTTGGTGCTGAAATTAATAGTTGACTTTTTCCACGAAGCCCATGTCAAGGTTAGCACATTTCTCATTAATTTTAATCGATTTATATAATCTCTGTTGTGCCATTTCTTGTTTTTATATGGTGTTGAGACTGATTTGTGGGGTTAGGTTGTAGAGTTTTAAAATAGTTAATTCTAGGGCTTTTTGTCACCATGTATGTACATTTCATCTTTTTGTGGAAAAGTTTCTGCCGATATGGCATTGATATAAGTATTAATCTTCTCTCAAATTCTCTTAAGAATGTTGTGTGATTGTGGTCCCCTATACATTAAATAGGGCTTTGTTTTTTTATAATTATATATTAATAGGGCTTTTTAATACAAGTGTGATGTGTTATGTCAATGTAACTTTGACTGGTGTTTGAAAGATAGTTACATACTTTAATAATTGGGACTATTAAATTAGTTGTAGAATATATTTAAGTGACATGTAAGAGGTAATTATTACTTTATATTATATATACTCTTTTTTAATCCAGCTGCATTAACTCTTTAAATCCTGTTCATGACTTGCTATTTTTGGTGGGTTTTGTCGTTTAAAATAGAATTGATATTCATTCAGCTTTGGATGCTTGTGGCATTTGAATTGTGATTGCATATAAAGGTGTTGGATTCATCTGACCTTTTTTTTTTTTTTTGAATGAATATCATAGCATACCAGCTGGAGATCCATTAACGGCGAATGATTTTGCATGTACTGTTGTTTCTCCTAGTACTAATGTATATGCTACTCCTATTACTAATGCAAATGTTGCTCCTAATGTTCATGCAGCTGTTTCCGCTGCTCCTAATACTAATTCAGCAGCTGCTACTCATAATGTCACTGCACCAGAAGAAGATGAGGACTCTTCTGAATCAGAATACATTGAACCAGAGTACCAATGTGAGGATGTTGACATAGATTCTAATGCTCCTAGCGAAGAATTAGAAGACATTGAGGGGTCTGGAGAGGATGACATCTTTGTTGAAAAATGTCACACTAAAACAGAGTTGATCAAGAAGTTAAAGATGATGTTAAAGAAAGCTAAAAGGTCAGTCCCTAGAATGCAGAAGATTATAGTAGATGAGGAAGAGTTCAAGATGGTACAGTGATCCCGATGATGATGAAGATATTATCAATTTGACTGATTTGGACAATACCATGCACAAACATCCTCATTTCCGTGCAGGAGAGACCATGAAAAACAGAGAATTGGTGGTTTGCATGAAGTTTGACAATATAAAAGTCTGTAGGCAGGCGTTGAAAGATTGGGCAGTGAGGAAAGGTTATGAGTTAGAATTCGTGAAGAATGAAAGAAAAAGAGTTACTGCTGTTTGTAAGGCAGATGGGTGCAACTGGAGAATACATGCCTCAACAGTACAGGGTGGTCAAGTGTTTCAGGTAATATAATGTTAATACCCCTCTTAGTGATGATAGCATTAGATTAGGATTCTCAATTTTAATTTATTTATACAATATAATATAGCATTCCTTTAATGATATTGTTAATATCACACTTGGTTTTTTAGTCATATTTTCTATTGATTGTGTGTTACAACATTGCAGATAAAGACAATCACTGGTGAACACACTTGTGCAAGGTCCACCACTAACAAGCATGCGACTTCAAAGTACTTGGGCATGAGGTTGGAAGCTGCAATTAAAGACAATCCAGATGTAAGCATTCTAAAGCTTAAGAATTCAATTCTAAGAAAATGTGGGGTTTCTGTTGGGTATAAAAAGGCGATGAGGGCAAAGAAAGTGGCTATGGACAAAATCAAAGGACATGATGCCATGGAATTCGGTCTCCTGTGGGATTACTGTGAAACAGTGAGAACAAGGAATCCTGGTAGCAAGTTGCTTTTGAGGAAAACACCAGATTCTGACCCTCCTATTTTTGAGAGGATGTACTTTAGCCTCGCTGCAATGAAGTTTGGATTCATCTCTGGGTGCAGGTCACTTATTGGCCTTGATGGATGTTTCCTCAAAACACCACATGGTGGGCAACTTTTGTGTGCGGTCAGAAGAGATGGAAATCATAATTTATTTCCAATTGCACTTGTTGTTGTACCAATTGAGAATAGAGAAACATGGACATGGTTTGTATCTGAGTTGTTGGAAGATATTGGAGGAGTGGAAGATAACAAATGGACATTTATTTCAGACCGATAGAAAGGCCTACTAGAAACCATTAAGACACTTGCACCTGGATGTGCTCACGGGTTTTGCGCATTTGTACCAAAATTTTAAAACAAAGTGGCCTTCTTTAGAGATGAAGATTTTTTTATGGAGAGCCGCTTCAACTGCCAATCAGAATGAGTTCAGTTCGTACATGAAGGAAATTGAGAAGATTGACCCCAAGATTGAGACTGCTTCAGAATGGCTGAAGAAGATTCCTGCATGCCACTGGGCTAGGTCTCATTTTGAGAGTGATTGCAAATCTGATGTGTTGGTGAATAATCTATGTGAGTCCTTCAACAACTACATTCTAGAGGCTCGAGAAAGACCCATTATCAGCATGTTTGAATGGATAAGGAACAGACTAACAACAAGGATTCAGGTGAAACAAGCTGGGATGGAGAAGTTTGATGGGACAATATGTCCAAACATATTGAAAAAAATCAACAAGTGCCAAATAGTTTCAAGAAATTGTTTTCCTAGATGGTGTGGAAGGGAGTTTGAGGTGGATCATTTCATGAACAGATACATCATAGACTTGGTTAGGAAAACATGTAGTTGTGGTATGTTTCAAATGAACGGATACCCTTGTCCTCATGCATGGGCATCCATAGCAGAAAGAAGATTCAAAGTAGAGGACTATGTAGACCCCTGCTACAAGAAAGATCTCTACTTGATTGTCTATGCCCACATGATACAAGCAGTTCATGAGTCAAATGATTATATCAAAACAAGTCATGTTCCATTTTCCCCTCCAAACTATGTTAAATAATCGGGCAGACTTAAAAAAATGAGAAGAAAGGCACCTGATGAGATTCATAGGAATTCATACAGAAAGGGGCTCAAACATAGTTGCACCAACTGTCTAAAGACAGGCCACAACCGATTATCTTGCAAAAATCCAGCACACCCTAGGTCTAAGTACCGCAAGGTAAATTTATTCAATTAAATGATTATGTTGCTTTATCTTGAGTATTGCAATCTAGTTATATTTTTTAACAGTTTAATTTTGGTTTAATTTTAGGGCAACACAAGTAGGTCTACTGACAAAGCTCCAAGCGTCACTCAACCGGCTGATGCTCCAGGCGTCACTCAACCGGCTGATGCTCCATGCGTCACTCAACCGGCTAAAGCTCCAGGCGTCACTCAACCGACTGATGTTCCTCCCTCCGATACGATTTCATCTATGGATACAAATCCTATTCAAACTGGGGTTGAGGGGCATGTTTATCAAGGAGGGTTTGGAGAACAGGTACTAAATTTTGTTACTAATATTTTTATCACATATATATTTGTATAAAAGTTAATAAATTGTAACTTCTTGATCTTATTGTAGAATAATCAACAAATTAGGTCTGAGGGTCATGTTTATCAAGGGAGGAGAAATGCAACACTACTAGGGAGTGGAGGAACTTCACAAAGTCAGCCAAATCTGCCAAACAAAATAAATGAAGCACCAACGAAAGGTGTAAATGCTGTTGGAGCAAATATTGCATGTGGAAGTAAACCAACAAAGAAGCTTAAAAACACAATGGAGCAAGGAAAGAGCAGGAAATGGAAAATATGAAATTGTGGTGTTTTTTTTTTTTTTTTTTTAATACATAACTTGTTGGCTCTCTAGCTATGGTGGATTTTCTTTTGGTGTTTATGCGTCGTTACGTATGTTTTGTGGTCTATTGGAAATGTTGATCAATTTAAAATGGCTTTTGGTGAATGGTATTGTTGTATTGACACTATTTTTTAGGGTTGATGAATGGAAGTGTTGTTTTGCGTATTGTTGCTAGTTTGATCTTGTAACATGGTGGTTATGTAAGAAATGGGGAGATAATCTCAATTTTTTTCTGAAAAACAAGTTAGGTATTGCATATTTTATTAAATAATGGGGGGATATTGCTAATAAGGAAAAAGGGATATTGCCAATTAATTTAAGAAATAGGGGTGGATATCGTCAATCTATTTAAATAACAGGGGGTATATTTTCAATTTTAATTAAAGAGAAGGGGAATATTGTCAATTTTTAAGAAAATGGGGTGATATCGCCAATTTTATTTAAATTATAGGGGGTATATTGCCACTTTTATTGAAGAGTAGAGGGGTTATTGCTAATTTATTTAAAAAGAAGGGGGTAATTGCAATTAATTTAAGAGCAGTGGGTTAAAGAGGGATTTTTGGAAGTTAAAATAACACAGGGGTTTTTTGGTAGTTAGACAAAGTATAGGGGGTATTTTTTTCTCTTGCTCATACAACTAAGTGTCAGGGGTAAAATTGTCAAATCAAAAGTAAAATATGAACCAACACTTGCAATTTTGGCGTTTGAATCTCACTCTCTTCTCTGGGGGGTGTATTTGGCATTGACTTGAAAGCATAGGGGGGTTTTTGGGAGTTAAAATAACACAGGGGGGTTTTTGGGAGTTAGACAAAGCACAGGGGGTGTTTTTTGTCTTTCACTCCTCGTGAAATGTTCATGAAATGGAAATCGGATCGCGAATGAATTTTTTCCTTCTTAACAAATGACCTATGGATGTTGTAGTTGTCACTATTAATTCGAATGCCTTGAATTTGTATCATATTGTTTCCGATATTCGGATTTGTACCCTATTAGTCTAATGCATATTCGTATACAATGGGATGTATATTTTTTAATTTGTATTTAAATGACCATGTACAACTGTGTGATTACTATTGCTTGTGATTGTGTATCTTGGGTGTCTACCATACATTATGTATTCATTGTTCACTGTGTAGGTATAATCCAATTGAGATGTCTTCCATTTCACGCTACGGTGATGCGGCTCCAAGTCAAAGGAAGACCCAGGGTTCTCGGAGGTCGTTGAACGCAGCCGAAGAAGCCGAGTTGATAGACTGTTTGAAGGAACTAATCTCAAATGGGTGGAAGGCAGATAATGGTTTTCGTCTGGGCTACTTGCAAGCTCTAGAACTTGCACTTAATGCAAGGCTACCGGCGTCGAAGATATTACTCAAGCATATCAACTCCAAATTGACGGTGTGGAAGAAAACTTATTACCAAATCTTGGGTATGCAAGGGACGAGTGGTTTTGGATGGAACGAAAGTGGTAAAACAATCACGGTTGATGATGATGTATGGGCACTGTATGTTAAGGTGACTTTAATGTGATTTTTTACAAATAACCCCCCTCCCGATGTGATTTTTTCCCTATTGTTCTTAACCTATGCACTTTCAATCGTAGGCACACCTAGATGTTGCCAATATGCGTTTCAAGACGTATCCATATTATGAGGACTGGGTTGAGATTTTTGGAAAGGATAGAGCCACCGGAGACGGCGCGGAGGACTTTGTTGAAATTGTGGAGGATTTGGTAAGGAGCAACCCTGTTAACCCATCAAATAAGAATGGTAAGGAACCTATAATAGATACAAACATTGATGAGGGTGTATATAGTAGTCCGTGTGTCGATTTGACGACGGATGCTTCAGATGGTGGGGAGTTTGGTTTCGAAATTCCACCGTATAACATGGGGTTTCACAATATGGGTCCTAAGATAACTAGGTTGGCAAAGAAGATTAAAAAGGAGAAAACAAAGATGGAAAAACAAGAGAGGAAAAGGAAGACGCCTACACCGGAATCTGACGGGGGCGATATGGACAAGTTCTTAGTTGCGGCAAAATGTGCGTGGGGTGATCTTAGTCAAAGCTTTGCGAAAGAGGAGGATACTTACGATGAAAAGGCACAAAAGATTATAACTGCACTCGAAAGCATTGACACGCTGACTGATGAGAACATAATTTTCCTCTCGTTCAAGATTATGGATAATGCGAAACATGTGAGTTTATTTTTGAAATCGAACGAAAAGAACCGAGAGCACATCGCCCACATGATGTTAAACAACAAAATGCCTTGATTATATTCGGCTGTAGGAGTAATTGGTAAGGTAAATGCACTTCTTATGATGATTTTGTCTACACATTCGGCTCCAAGACTTTGGCTATGCACGTAGTGGTGCTCAATTGATCGTTTCATTTATTTTGCGCATTTTGTGATTTGTGTTGCATCACAAATTTGGTGGATTTTGAATGTTGGATGAATGTGTATTTTGTTACGTACGTATGGATGAATATGTAGCATTAGATGATGGTTTGTGTCTGCTTTGTACCCATTCGTGATGTTTTGTTCATGAAATCTTGATTCCTACATGTTGTGGGAGTTCATTGAAGGTTTTTTGCACTTGAATGGAATTTAAAAAATATATATATAGTGAAAAATATTATGCATCGAATTATGTACAGGAAAATAGCAAACCATTGTTTGAAATTGCACAATCTATGAAAAACACACATATATTCAGAAAAAGACGCACTATTTATTAAAAACAGAACTGGAGAAAAAACATATAGAAGTTAAACATCAATCAAACACATTACAACAAAGCTCAAAAATAAGAAAACACACATTTTACTAAAAACATCCAACTGTTAATCATTATTTTTTTTCCGTCATTCAAACCACTTGACGTCCCCACATCCGGCCACAGACACTTAGATACCTGTCGAACATACGATTAAACTAGTGGGCCGATAAAATTTATTGGCCCGAAACACAATTGGGCTTATTGATTCTCTTGGCAACCGAACGCAGCCTTAAATTACATGACTTGATTGTTATCCTAAATTTCAAAAATACTTTTTTGCCAGCAAACCATAGTTACAAAGACTATTTTTCCAATTTTGTACTCCATTTTAATTAAATGAATTATGAATTGACTTGGGCATTGAGATGATAAAATCATATAACTGGGAAATCCGCGACCCACCCACCCACCATACCAATTCCAATTCACACTCACCGCCGTCTGCCGGAGCAGTGAATCTCACACCATCTGCGTAAATTAGCGTCAAGGCTCACCCTCCTCTGCATAATTAACCATGATCTCTACGGTAATTTCGAACATGCCACAACTCCTCTAAGTCTTGATTATTAATTAATCTTGTAACAACGATTTTTAAGCTCGAATTAACTATTTTCTAATTTGAAATTGAAGATGAATGTTCAGCAGAGAAGTGGGTCAGGTCCGATGGCACAAAGCCCTAGATCTCCTTCGTCACAACCTCCGTATTTAACAGTTTCAGTCTCCGATCCAGCTAAAATGGGAAATGGAGTTCAGGCTTATATCTCTTACAAAGTTATAACCAAGGTAGTTTTTATTGGTTTATGCGTTTGTTGATTTTATGTGTTTATGCTCAGGCGCGTCACGCTTGCATGTTGCATGTACAATCGATCAGTTTTCTTTGATTAGTGTATTAGGCTTGAGTTTGGTTTTATTTCCATTTTTAATTTGGCGTTGCTGTCAATCAGAGGAGATTTTGCAGATGGTTTAGATTACAAATGATATTTTGTGTTATTATTGCCCCTTAAGTGGTTGTAATTGAGTTTCTAAGGAAGGCATGATGTAGCAATTGTTTTGTTTTTAGGAAAAAATAATAGTAGAAGAAGCATCCAACGATCAGCTTCTATGTGCCTGCGTGATTAGGTTAAAGTAGAGGCTACTGCTTGCTGTCAGATTGTGGAAGCCCATAGGATATTGCTCAGAGTGGTTATTCCAGGCATGACTGACGATAAATAATGAAAAATCCAAATTTACCAATGTATGACTAGTTTTAGCAAATGATTCCTGTCATAAGTCCTATGAATCTGATGCTGGACCAGCTGTTTGGGGCTGTTTAGCATTTTTGTTGAGCTACTTAGGAGTTAGGCAATAGACCAAACTGTATAATGAAGTCGGAACAAAAGCTGATGGGCCAAGCCTAGTATAATTACATTTGGGAGGTTTTTGCTACTGATTGATGTTTAAAATATTCTCAGTGAAGCTCGGCACTTTTTTTCGATCTAAAGTAGACAATTTTGCATTGTATACCAACTGAGTAATTGTGCACTGTACTTTAAGTTCATACTGCATTTTTTTGCATTATCAAGTGATTATCTTGGTACTTCCTTTTGGTATGTGTTTTCTGGATATGCCCACTAGACCAAGACTTGACACTTAGTCTGACTTACAATCACGAATGACTCGTCAAGTAATTCACTGATGTCCTAGTTTTTCTTGTGTTGTCAAATAATCCATCAAAGTTGATTCAATCCAAAATCTTAGAATATGGCTTTTTTTTTTTTTTTGGAAAAAACACCAATTGTATTAATAAAGTTAAAGTACAAGGGTGCAGAGGTTGCACTAGAAAGTATAACTTGGCTCAGTTATAGGAAGATCAACGAGACAACATAGAAACAAACTAAACTACAAGGCCGTCCAATCCGAATGTCTTGACTATAAGTTCGGCATCTTGTTCTTTTGAGTACTAGTGCTTCTAGTTTCTCTTCACTATTATCTCTATGTTTGATGTTTTCAAAGGCATACTAGTCTTACTTATATGATCTTGAACTCAAAGTTCATCACCTACCTTCATCTAATATGAGAAAAATATGCTTTAACCTATACTCCGCATTTTAATTTTATGGTACAATGACTAATGTCTTTATGGTACAATACATGTATGGCTTGGAGGATGTGTGTAGGATCAGTAATATAAGCAAAATCTAGTGATAAAAGGAACTCATTATTTTATTTATAACATCATACGTGTTATCCTAACCAATACTTCATGCACCTTAATTAGAAATATCCATTCTGGGGGGAAATGTTCTTTATGAATTTAATTGGTAACCTTACTACTAGTTAAAAGTACCTACCTAGTCACTTTCTCATCTTGTTACCTGAAATTAATATTTATTGGTCATTATAGACTATTACAATGTCATATTTCATAGTTAATGACAGGCGCAGGATGTTCAGTTATTGGGTGTTTTAGGACTAAACTTATTGCATGTTGGTCTGATAGAAGATTTAGTGAGTCATGTTAATATATTGAATATTTGAATGGACATTGGACAGCCACTCTTTAAGGTAACAATAAGTTTTATAAAGTGTGTAGGTTCTCTTGCTTATATGCATTCTGGTATTGATGGTTGACTATTAGAATCTCATCTTCCATATTGAATGACAATTGACAGAGTTAATGGTTGCTTCAGGACTAAATTATTGTTGCAGTTCTATGTCCAGACTCCAGATGTTAGTAAATAGGAGTATTAATGAACCATGCATGCTGGTGTATTGAGCTGTGCGGGGGTTTCTTATACAGACACTCTTCAAAGATAAAATATATTTTCTAGTATTGTTAGGTTCTATCTCTTACCCCCACCCTCTCAAAAACAAAAAGAAATATGAAAATCTATGATAGACTGGAGAAAAACAGTTTTACGAGACCATATGTATTGTGTCTTTAATTTTCCCAAAATCAGAAAACATAATGTCTGGCAAACTTTTGCTAGATGCAAGGATTACAATCATTAGATGGACAGTTTGAGGTTGCAGACTTAGTTCCAAGTAGCATGATGCCAATATTGAGAATAGCTCTTTACGGGTCTAATTGAGTCCATATCTACATGTTTCTATCTAAAGGTAGGAAGTATTTGATTTGCCATTATTGTGTGGTTGTTGGCTAATGTAATTTTGATCCAAAGCCGCTTTTCATGATAGAAACATTCTGTAGATTTTCCTAAACTAATAACGACATATGCGTACATCTAGGAGCTTGAACAGTTATGAGACAAACTGGCTTATTAAAGATAAAGAAAAAAGGATGAAGCAGAAAGCATGGAAGAAAGAATGAAAGAAGAAGGCTAACAAGTTGAAGAATTAAGTAGTTCGTTCATTGGCCTAAGATAGTGGAATTTCTAGATCCGTGGAATTTTTAGAAGAAAAACTTATGTGGAAAATCATTGTTTTGGTAAACCAGAATGTAAAAAGGGGCAAAGCTTTCAACTACTAGTCAAATTCAACTCCACTGAATCTCGTCATCTTATATCCAATAGGTCGGATATATGCTGTAAGATATTGGAGTAAGCTATGGAAAATATACCCATGTTTATTCTTGTGAAAGATTTTTTCTGCTCAACCCAACATATCCTGATAAACTGAAAGTTTTGTGGCATCTTGTGGACGCTCTTGAATGATTTTCTCTTAATGTATGATTTAGTTACATGTATCTTTACACCTAAGTTGAACTTCGTGTTTCTTTTTCATCTTCTACAATTACTTGTATCGTTACTCTAAGTTGTTCATCCTTGAAAGAATTTGGAACTTGATTTGCAGACAAACTTGCCTGAATATGAGGGCCCTGAGAAAATTGTTATCCGGCGGTATAGTGATTTTGTTTGGTTGAGAGACCGCCTTTTTGAAAAGTACAAGGGTGTCTTCATCCCTCCTCTTCCTGAGAAGAGCACTGTCGGTAATTAATTCAAGCAACTTCTTTTCATTTTCACTCAGCGGTGTCGAGTTATATTTTCTTGATCTTCCTTTATAAATTAATTAAAAGACAATATACCAAGCCAATTATTATTTTTCTCTAATCATTCTCTTTGTTCCCTCAACACATAATATTATTTTTTGTAAATGTCAACCTTGTCGAGCTTAATATTTCCAAGAATATTGTCTTTTATTTTATCTGATGAATACTGATGCAGTATGTTATTTATTATACATCTATTCTATATCACAGGAAAGATTTTGAAAACAGCCCATATCTATTGTGAAAACTGAAAACAGGTTGATATGTCTAAGAACTTCCTGATATCAGACTTGGACTGCCTCTGGAAATTCTTCTTTGAGTGGGCTTGTGCATTCTTAGATCAGCTCACCATACCGTGAAGCTGATTTGGGGCAGTTCACATGCATGATTATACATATTTGCTAGCACTTATAAACTTTTTGTGTCTAATATTTGTTTTTTGCTAACAGAAAAGTTCAGATTTAGTGCTGAATTCATTGAGATGAGACGTCAAGCACTGGATGTGTTTGTCAATCGGATAGCTTCACATCATGAACTTCAGCAGAGTTATGATTTAAGAATGTTTTTGCAGGCAGATGAACAGGTAATGTAATATGGGGAACTATCTCTCCTTAAACCAAGAAATCAAGTTTCTTTCTGAATTTTTGTTCCAGGATTTGACAAGATCAAATTTTATAAAGAGAAAGTTGTGTAAAGGTTGTGCAAGCATATTTTTTATTTTATAATGTGGGATGGGGATCAGATGAAGGACTTCAAGGTCAAACTGTTGAAGCCTTGTCTTTTATATTATACTCTTGGGAGAAGGTCTTATGTGACTTGATGAATGTGACAACAGTCATTATTAATGGAATATAATATGATAAATTTGATGGAATTAGAGTTTATCTATTGCAGATGATTTGTAGGATCATATGATAAGTAGATTGCTGTTTCTGGACAACTTTTTACTTAGCTCACGTAGTCCCAGATCATAGTCAGTTTGTATTATCTTCAAAACTTTGAGTCAGTCTGGAGGGGCAATGTTTTGTACTTGCTAACAAACTGTTGGAAGATTTCTACTGAATATACTTCCTGGCTGTGGCGGCAGTATCCTGTTGCTGATGATGCATCAGAAATTAAGAAATGAATATATTTCGTTTCTTTTTTTTGTGGTTTTACTTATTTTGCTCTATAATTTTCTATTCAATTTCTTTGCTTTTTTCTGCAGTCAATGGAAAGAGCAAGGTCCCAGGAAACTGGTATTTTCAAGAAGAAGCCAGCAGACTTGATGCAAATTTTCAAGGTATCTCATTTAAACACTAAGGGTAGATCAAAATCAAAGTTTGGCCAAAAGGGTGCTAGTTTGAGTTTTATTGCTTGCTATGTGTACCGGTATATAGAGTTTCAAGATGTCCATGATCAGACAGTCAGATTCAATGAAACTTGCTGTTTGAACTGCTATATGTGATTTTGTGTATATACTAGTTAACATGTCAATGTGATTTCTTAGTTGTTTCAGTTTTATACTTTTTCCCTGTATAATTTTAATAAAAATTTCTTGTCCGAGAGATATAAGATGCATGCTTTTAGATCCTTTTAGTTGATTACAAAAAAGAGAAATCATCTTGGGTTGCTATCTTCATCTCTTTTGTTTTTATCCATCAATAGCAGATATAGTTTTGATATCCGCTCTTGTTGAGCTCAGTTATAATTTCTCTAGCCCATTCTCGGTCATGCCCGTCAGCAAGGGCGAAGCATTTCATATGACAGTGGCGTTTACTTTGACAGGATGTACAGTCTAGAGTGAGTGATGTTGTTCTTGGAAAGGAAAAACCAGTTGAAGAATCAAATCCTGAGTATGAGAAACTGAAGAATTATATCTTTCAGCTTGAAGATCACCTAGCTGAAGCTCAAAAGCATGCTTACCGTCTTGTTAAGAGACATAGGGGTACTTACTTCAATACTTGTTATTGATTGAAATCATAATATCTTTTGCTGTTTTCCTCCTTAGTTGCATGCATTAGCAAGAATTAATGGTTTTATCATAACAGATTTTTGAAGTGCCATTACTTGTCTTCCAATAGCTTACCTATTCTTATATAGTTGAAATGTACACGATATGATTTCAAGCTTTTATGTTTTTAGAGTTGGGGCAATCTTTATCAGATTTTGGAAAGGCAGTCAACCTACTAGGCAACTCTGAAGGAAATGATCTTGGAAAGGCATTTGCTGATCTAGGGGCAAAATCGGAAGTTTTGTCAGTTAAGCTGCAGAGAGAGGTATGCATGTATGGTTTTATATGTAGTAGTTAAATTTCCTTGGAAGATTTTTCTAAATTGAAGAGTTCCATCATGATATGCTTATCATGTCCCCTTGTTAGGCTCACCATCTCTTGATGAACTTTGAAGAACCGTTAAAAGATTATGTTCGAGCAGTGCAGTCTATCAAGGTGAATCCTAACCTTCCCAATTCACAGAAACATTGCATCTATATTTGGGAATTTCTTTTCTGAGAAGCTGATCTCGTGTTGTACATTATTTCCAATGATTTTAAAATTTCAAAGAAATGACTGTCTTATGGAATATGGAAAGTACTGCTGATTGATTTATAAAATAAATTAACAGCAACCAATTGTTCATAGCATCGGGGCGTGATCAATTTTATTATAATTTTTGGTTTGTTATGCAAACTGATGGCTCTTCTCTTATTTCTGAGACAGGCAACATTGTCAGAGAGAGCGAATGCTTTCAGGCACCACTGTGAACTAGCTGAAACAATCAAATTTAAGGAAATAGATATGTATGGTCTCTAAATTTATGCCTTTTTAACACTTTCCTTTTTCTGCGATGGATCCCTTGATTATGATAAAACTCTACTAAATGAAACCTTCTGATCTATATTTCAACTTTTTTAGAGTAAAAAAAGAAAGGGATCTTGTTCTTCCATTCTTTTGGTATTAAAGATCTTCGATTCGCAATCAATTAATAGTTTTATCTTGTCTATGTATATTTATTTTCAGGAATAAGCTCAGATTAACACGATCAGAAAAACTAGCAGAAGCTGAGCGTGAATACGAGGAGGTTTGGGAGATTGTTGTGGCGTTATTCTTGCTTCTTTTCTAATATCTTCGAAATTTCCCTAATATTACGTTTCACAATGCAGCTGAAAGCTGATGGTGCAGAGGCAACAAGGAGATTTGAAACAATTGTGAAGTTAATGAATGAAGAAATTGTTCGATTTCAAGAACAAAAAACAATAGATATGGGTCTGGCTTTTCATGAATTTTCTAAGGGTCAGGCGAACCTGGCGAAAGGGATGGCTGATGCTTGGCGAAGCCTTCTTCCCAAACTCGAAGCTTGTTCCACTTAACGAAATCCAGAACATTATAACAAATGTTTTCATGAGTGAAGAGTGACTAGTTGGCTCTTTTAAGTGGCCAACTATTGCTGTATGAGTTTTAGCTGATTTGAAGATTGTATAAGACTAAAAGAAAAATGAAGAAAATAAGTTCCTTTTTTTCCCAAAAAAAATTGTTTACATGTAATTACGATCCATTTAGTCCCAACCCACGCACGAGATTTTTGTTTCGATTTATCAGTAGAATTTATAACGTAGCAAGGCATTAAATGTTAATTTTTTGTTTAATTTGCTTAATTAATTTTTCTCCCAGAATTTAATCATTTATGAATCTAATACAATGTAATACTTTAATCTTAAGAGTAACATGATAAGTTTCACAATCAATACGATATGTGGATGGGTTTTGGTTCAGTCTGGGGGGTTTCGCAAGATCGGGTCAAAATCTTTCAAAATAAATTTTTGTTAGATTCATGAAACTCAGTACAAACTTATTCACAAATTTACATCCAAACTTTTGATATAACATTGATTTGACACATTATTTATTGTTTTCCCAAAACTCTCTAAAAAATACATTAATTTGACACAGACCACCTATTTTTTTCCCAACACCCCAACATTCAAAATCAATCCAAGTGGAGTTTCAACTTTTTTAGAACCAGAAAACCCAACATCCAAAACCTAACAAAATGGTATTTCAAAGGTTTCACTGAAATCACCAAAATTACTTTTTTTAAAACCGAACCGGGTCAAAATCCTTCCACATTGGGCCGTATACATGTTTCTCTTATGTCCTTGTTTTTCTCATATTATTGGTCTAATTTAGATCTTTTGAGATGGCTTTGTTATTAAATTAGTTACTCTTTTAAAATTATTTCATATTATACTTACAAATTTAAATCAAGATAAACAACCCAAACTAGTTAGCTATGTAAAATAATTAAATGTGAAATACTAATAGTAATTGTTTTTAATTATATGTTTAAAATGCCACAGGTGGTTTACATGGTTGACATTTAATACTAAGAATTTAAATTCTATCCACATTCATATCTTATTACATTCTCTGCACCACATAACACGCACAACACACACTAAAACATACAGAGCTACTGGTAAGTAAAGAAAGCAATATCATGGCTTCCATGGCCATTAGACAAATAGTCAACATTACAACCCATGTGAAATTCTCACCACCTGGGTTTAACAATTCTAAATCACCTACATTATTCATCCCCAAGAACAACAATTATACTGTTCAGTTTCTTAATCTTTTTGCTGATTCTTCAACCAAATCATGTAATAGAATTTCAGTTTTTACAAAGGCATCATCATCTCCGGATAACGATACCGAAGATGGAGTTTCTTTAGGAACCATGAAGCTGCCCTCGAACACCGACGTTTCTAGATTCGAAACATTGCTCTTTCAGGTACAAATACATGATTTCGAGGCTTTTTATTATTTCTTGTTTGTTAGGGTTATTGGAGTATTAGTATTATAAATTGATTAGGAGCGTTAAAGTCCTATTTGAATTAGTCCTATTTGAATTAGGAATGTTTTCCTTTCTTCTATAAATACTCGTACGTTGTCATTGTAACACAACACATTGATTATTAATGAGAATTCAGTGTTCCCCCAACTTTTTCTTTCTTTACATGGTATCAGAGCAGATACCGATCTAGGGTTTGAGAGTGAGTGAAACCTTGGCCGCGGCGGCTCCACCTTAATAAGCAGCCGCGGCCCCCATAATTCGCTAAAAGTTTAGTATTGTTTTTTGTTGTGTATTCTTTCTTCTTGCCTTCGTTTTTCTTGTTGCCTTCGTTTTTCTTGTTTTCAGTTGCCGTCATCCAGAGTCCACTCGTCAACCATCACGCCCCATCAGTATTTGGTATTGATTTGTTCATTGCTGCCAGCCCCGAAGTTCATGTTTGTCTCAATGATGGGTTTCACAAATATATTTGTTGTTGTTTTAGGCTATTATTGTGTGTGAAATTTGTTCACTAATTTTGGGTAGATCTTTTATCGGTTCTTCGATGGATGGGTGTTGGATTTGTTACGTTTGTGAGTTTGTCGAGTTGTTAGTGTTCTGGAATTGTTGAACTGTTGATCGAAGTTGTGGCTTTTGGTTGTCATTGTTTGGTGATTTTGTAGATACACTTGGTGAAGTGGGTTTCACAATTTGGGTGGTTTCGATGAATACACTCGGGAGAGTGGGATTCATGCATTGGGTGGTTTCGTGGATACACTCGGGAGAGTGGGATCTACATGGGAAGGTTTCGATGGGTACACTCGGGAGAGTGGGATCCATAAATTGGGTTGATTTTGTGAAACACTTGGATAAGTGGGATTGTTTGGTGATTTTATAGATACAATTGGTGAAGTGGGTTTCACAATTGGGGTGGTTTCGATGAATACACTCGGGAGAGTGGGATTCATGCATTGGGTGGTTTCGTGGATACACTCGGGAGAGCGGGATCTACATGGGAAGGTTTCGATGGGTACACTCGGGAGAGTGGGATTCATAAATTGGGTTGATTTTGTGAAACACTTAGATAAGTGGGATTTACGGATTTTTCGCAATTGATGGTCAACAATTGCTACATCTGTCGTCAATTCGTTATCGTTATTAGTTTTTTGTTTATTGTTTTTGTGTTTCAACTTTTTTGTTGCAAGCTTAGAGCATAGTATGCTCTAGCTTGAGGGGGAGTGTTAGAGTTATTGGAGTATTAGTGTTATAGATTGATTAGGAGTGTTAGAGTCCTATTTGAATTAGTTCTATTTGAATTAGGAATGTTTTTACTTTCTTCTATAAATACTCCTACGTTGTCTTTGTAACACAACACATTGGTTATTAATGAGAATTCAGTATTCCCCCAACTTTGTCTTTCTTTACAGTTTTTTCGTATGATGAATCTGCTTTCAACTGCTCTTATTGGTATAATAAGATTCTACAATGTTGGATGAAGAAATAAAGATAATTTTTAATGACACTGAAACAATGGAAACAGATATTACAATGTTGAGATGAGACAATATATTAGTTCACTAGTATATCATTAATTAGAATAGTGCCAAAGTTACTTTCTTGTTTGATGATCATTTCAACATCTAATTAAGTATGTTGTCAAAATAAAGAAAAGTTAGCTTAAGAACAATGAATCATTAGTGCTTGTGGTTTCATAACTAATCTTTGATGCCTATATGCATTGGAAGAAATTGGGAAATTTAACTGTTTTTTTGTATTTTGGGTTCAATCATAATCTGCTACCAAATAATGACAAACTTATTATCCTTGATGCAAGATAATAACAAGTTAGTGAATGGATCAGAACATGCCAATTGCTCGAACGAGTATTTGGCACTTTGCACCCCATACTTGAAGTATTGGCACTTTGCACTCTCGAATTTTATATTTTTTTGACACTATAGTGGGCATTTTGCACCCCAATAGGGTACTCTTTGTCAAAGATTATCCAATTCGAGGGTGCAAAGTACCAATATTTCAATTCTAGGGTGCAAAGTGGCAAAATAAAGTATTTCTGGGGTGCAAAATGCCAATTGCTCGAACAATTGAAACAAAGCTGGTATCTTGGGCCTGAGGCAATAACCCTTCGATGCTTAAGTCAGATGAAATTGATTTGGGTCCTTGTTCATTCAAGAATCAAGACTTTATAGTGTTATATCATCAGATCTTTTAGACTTAAAAAATAAATTTTTAATGAACAAATGTTGTAATCTGCATATTAGATTGTCACCAAGTGTTCGTCCGCCTACTTCTCTGGCTCATTTATAATTTGTAACATGAATTTACAGTGGGGAAACAGTCTGTGCCAAGGTGCTAACTTGCCACTTCCAATGCCTCTTAAGGTTTGTGATATTAATTTGTGTTCAATATCTGATGCTTGTTCGATTTAGTTGTTGATTGATCATTTCATACGCTCGCAGGTTGACAAAATCCCGGGTGGAGCTAGACTTGGTTTCATTACAATCGGAGATGCAGAGACCCAAGTACTCGTGTACATTGATTGCTTGGTATTTCCAGCTACAGACGGTGATGTTCCTATTTTTCGGGCCATAAGAAATGGTCCCTTGAAAGATCAACCACCTCCCGGAGAACCAAGAATCATGAGAAGCCTATTAGATGCCTTAAAAAAATGTGTTGAAATAGCAAGAATCTAAGTTACTATGTTGTAAAATTGTAACATATATATATTTGCTGATCATTGTAATGAACTATTCTTGGATAGTATTCATAAGTAAGTCTTAAGGACAATATTGAGTTAATGGCAATTTACCACTTGTGATATTTATAATGTTCAATTTACCTCCCTGTGATTTGAAAAAGAGCATTTTACCCCTTGTAATCTTATAAAAGTTTCATATCGGCTCCCTGACATTTTTATATGTGGCAGTTTGCCCCTATGTGTTATGATAATGTTGCAATTTACCCCCATATGTTATGATAAATGTGGTAATTTACCACATTTGTTATCATAAATGTGGCAATTTACCCCCTATGTTACAAAACACTTTTCATGCCCACTCTCAATTTCGTCAAGTGAGTTACACTCTCCGGCTGAAGAAAGTAAATTGCTTCTTTAATATTTTCGCAGAGGGTAAAGTGCTCTTTTCAAATCACATGAGATAAATTGAAAATTATGCGTATCACAGGAGTAAATTGCCATTAACTCCCTTCAAAAAGCCATATTCAAAAGAAAAAATGTCATAATACAACCAATTTCTTGGACTACAAAAACAACTACATTTTGTCCATTTCTTTAATAGCCGGAGAATCCTGTAAAAGGGTTATATGAATCTTCATTTGAATCCAACTTAGCTTTGTTCTTGTCAATATAGTAAAAAATAATAAGATTCACTTTGTGGGGCTGGTTATATATATACTTCAAAAATAGTCTTTGTTCAATTACTAAATGTAAAATTTAACAATGAAGAAATCCAACTTGGAGGATTTATTTGATATTGGGGATGGAGATGGATATGATGCTGTTGTAGTTGGCTCGGGGTACGGAGGCTCGGTTGCAGCTTGTCGGATGTCAAGGGCAGGGATTAAGGTTTGTTTGATCGAGAAAGGTCGAAGATGGGAAGCTCGGGATTTCCCGACCGACAGTTTCAAGATTTGGTCTGCTGTAAGGATGGAAAACAGAAACTTGGGAGTCAGTTTAGGTCCTAAAGATGCTTTGTTTCAGGTTGTTTATCATTCAGTACTTTTAGTCCTGCGCTTTCAAAAATAACATTTTTTATCCAAATTTTTAAAGAAAATTGCACAGTTCGTCTTCCTCCCTCGTTTCAGTCGTTTGCATCCAACTTTGCACTTTAGGTCCCATATGATTGTTTTGCACTTTCCGTCCCAAATTTGATTGATATTGGGTGAAAGAACAAAAATAATAACTTTGGTCCTAAAGATGCTTTGTTTCAGGTTGTTCATCTTTAACATTTCTGATATCTGGCCATGCTTTCTTATTGCCATGACTGGAGATTCAGTACTTTTAGTCCATCGCTTTCAAAAGCAACATTTTTTATCCAAATTTAAAAAAAAAAAAAAATTTGGTCGCAGATAACAGTCTGTTTTGCATATTCTGTCCTATATAACTTTTTTGCACTTTTGGTCCCAAATTTGATTCAGACGGGGTTAAAGGACGAAAGTTAAAATTGGGACTAAAAGTGCTACTTTTGAATGCGTTGGACTGAAAGAGTGAAGTGTGAAGTGAGACTAAAAATTTACTTTTACCTGAAAAATATTGACGATATTTGATAATATCTTCACAATATATTCTAAATAACAGATATATGTACAAGACGACTCTCTTATATACATGACCCGCGTGTGACTTAAATGGGGGGAAGATTAAGAAACATATACAAGACGACTCTCTTGTATCCAACTTTGCACTTTCGGTCCCAGATAAGTTTTGCACATTCGGTCCCATATGACTGTTTTGCATTTTTGGTCCCAAATTTGATTGATAATGGGTGAAAGAACAAAAAGTAAAATTGGGACTAAAAGTGCTACTTTTGAAGGCGTCGGACTAAAAGTGTGAAGCATTCAAAGAGGCTAAAAATGCATTTTTACTTGAAAGTATTCGAAAATATCTTAAACAATATATTATAAATCACAGGTACATATACAAGACGACTCTCTAGCCGCAATGGCATGTGGGTTGGGCGGCGGCTCATTAGTAAACGCGGGAGTTATGTTACCGACACCAGTTCGTGCACGACGTGACCGTAGATGGCCAAAGGCTTGGGAAAAAGATTGGGAAAGATGTGAAGCTTCAGCCTCGGAAATGCTTAGAGTACAGACTAGTCCAATAAAGTTTCATAATGCCAAAATCATGGAACAAGTGATTGATGAAGATTATGATAAAAGCATTCATAATCCATTAAAACTTAGCATTAATTTTGATATTGAAGAAAAATTGTTTGATTCAAAAGAAACTAGAAGCTGTTTAGGCTGTGGGAATTGTTTATCTGGTTGTCCTTACAATGCTAAAAACTCAACTGATAAAACTTATTTGGTTTCAGCCGTACAGGTAACTATTTTTTAGCTAAATACAAAAATACCCCATATACTTTGTCTAATTGGCAAAAAAGAACCTGTGTTATTTTAATTTCTTTTTTAATTAGCAAAAAAATCCATTGAAATTACTTCATATGTCAATAGGAAGATAAGAGGTTGTTGCCAATTTTTAAGTGAACAGGAGATTATTGTCAATTTTCAAAGTTCACAGGGGGATTATTGCTAATTTTCAAAGTTTACAGCTAATTATTGCAATTCTTTTAGGTAAAGAGTGGTGTCTTCGTGTTTTTTGCAAGGTATAATTGTATTTTTCCTGCAAAATATATATTTCGATACAACGTTTTCTTCTCAAATTTGCAATAACCCCTTTGTTCATTAAAAAAATGGATAATAACTTCCCTATTGACTTATGAAGAAATTTTAAATAGAATTTTTTGCTAATAAAAAAATACAGGGGGATTTTTGCTAATAACACAAGGTTTTTTTGCCAATTAGGCAATGTACAGGGGTGTTTTTGCATTTAGCTCTATTTTTTTCATTTTCTTAGCGTCTTATTGTTCTTAGGCATGTAATTCTAAAAAAAGTACTTTCTCACAGGCAGGATGTACAATTAAGACCGAATGTGAGGTTCAATACGTGATAAAAAACGAAGACCATAAAAGCAAAGAGACCGAAGAAAGAATCAAAACGAAAAGAAAGCGAAGATGGCTTGTATTTCTCAATGAATTTGATTATGTTGCAGCTGATTTTGTTATAATTGCAGGTATGTATGTACTATGTATTGTGAAAAATTATTTAATTATTTTTTAGTGAAATGCTAAAATATCTCTATGCTTGGTCTAATTAACAAAAAAATCATTGTATTATTTTTATGAGCAAAAACTTCCTTTGTGTTATACAGTATTTTATTATAGGGAATTGCATTTTTCATACTAAAGATCCATCTACTTTATATATTTGGTACCATACTTTCTGAAAAAAACACATTTAATACCATGATTTCACCCCCCTTGAATTTTAGCAGAAACAATCGTTAAGTCACAAAAATGGCACGCTTATGTGCCCTGTATCATACTGAAAATTATTGTGGCATGATTATATAAGATTTAATTTTGATTAATACCCCAAAATTTTGTTAATTTTTTGTGGATTGTTTATTACGTTTCATGAACTGAAACTTGTACTGTTAGAAATCTCTCGTCAAGAGCTTTCCACCTATATAAAGAACACGAAATTTGGTCTTGTAACGAAGGAGTTATGGCGATTTCCGTCCAAAAATTGACGGAGAAAGGAAATAAATCGAGGGATGTTAATCATGTTATTAAATGTATTTTTTCAGAAAGCATGGTACCAAATGTATAAAGTATGTGAAAGTTTGGTATGAAAAGTGTAATTCCGTCAAGAAAAAAACACCATTTCAAGCTGGAGTATATATTTTGCAGGACAAGCCCCATATTCAGCTAAAAATTGAGAAATATCCCCTCTATTAACTTTGAAAATTGACAAAAAATTGAGTGTATATTTGCATTTAGCTCTTTTATCATTTTGCTATGAAATATTGAAATGTAAGTGTAAAATTGTTTCTTTTGTGCAGCTGGAGTATTTGGTACAACAAAGATACTATTCCAATCCCAATTAAGAGGATTGACATTATCAAAGAAACTTGGCTCAGGATTAAGTTGCAATGGAAACAATGTTTCATATCTTGTCCGAAGCTTAGCACCATTAAATTCTTTTGGTCTAAATATTAAGCAAATTTCTAAAATACCTTTTCAAGAAAGACCAGGACCATCAATTTCTTCATCTTTTACTTCTTCATTGGGGTTCACCATTCAGGTTAGACAATAATACTAATCAAAATTTTCATATTTGTGTTAATGACAATTTAACCTCATGTGACATTACCCTGTGATTTGAAAAAGAGTAATTTCTTCCCCATAATCTTATAAAAGTTTAAAACCGTCTCCTTGATATTTTGAAACTTAAAATATACGAATTGATCAAATTACCCCTCTTATATAGTATATTTTGACTCAACCAACTTATAAATGTAGCACTTTACCTCCATATATTACTATAAATGTGGCATTTACCCCCTATGATATGATAAATGTGACATTTTACCCCTTACATTATGATAAATGTTGCATTTTACCTCATGTGTTATGATAGATGTGGCACTTTACCCCCCTAATGATACTTTTGTCTTTTTACACAACACTTTTCATGTCCACTCTCAATTTCGGCTAGTGTGTTACACTTTCCGTTACAAGGAGGTGAATTGCCCCTTTAAAATCTCACAAGGGGGTAAATTGTTCTTTATCAAATAACAGTGATAAATTGAACATTATACATATCATAGGGGTATATCAGCATTAGCCCTATTTGTTGATTCATAACTTTTCTCTTCTTCTGCAGAGTGCAGTAATTCCAATAGCTTATCCATGTTTCCTATTCAAAGGAATGACAACATACAGATGGAAATCTGGCTTCTGGTTCTTACACAACATAATAGACAAACTGAAACATATTACAGGTTTGAAACTTAGACAAGAAATGGTTCTTAATGCAATAGGATACGATGATAGCAACGGTAAACTCACCTTCGAAAAAGATACAAATAAAATTTTATTCCAACCACCACATGATCCCTTATTACCAAAAAAGATCGAAGCTTTTGAAAAACTAGCTAAGAAACTCGGAGGAGCTTTATTCATGTCACGGTTTAGAAGCACTTCAGCACATCTTTTAGGAGGTTGTATTGTTTCATCGAGTGTCTCATCTGGCGTATGTAATTATAATGGTCAAGTTTTTGACAATGAATCTTCAATAGGAGTGCACCATGGCCTTTATATATGTGATGCCTCGATTATACCATGCTCGATTGGAGTCAATCCTTGTCTCACTATAGCTGCAGCTGCAGAGTACGTAAGTGAACACCTTGTCAAGGATGTCGTAAAATATAACAACGATTACGTGGATGATGATATTGAAACAAAGATGATAAATGGAATAAACTCGGAAGTATTGTTCAAGGAAACGATGAGAGGGCAAATTGGTAATATGCCATGTACGGCTTATCTCAAATTAAAGTTGAATCCAAATTTGCGAGGTAAAGTAGGAGGGTATTTGGTATGCAAAGCTTTGGAGATTGATAAATTGTATGTTATCCATGGTGAGGTCGATTTATGCAAAATAGATACGAGGACTCCTTTTACGCAGTACATGCATTATCATTTCATCCTTGCAGCTTCTTCTGGTTCAAGGTTTGATATGATTTTGGCTTCACAAATTAACCCTTTTTATCAATTCTAGAATTCAAATAACTAGGGAAAATTCTTGCCTAGATCTTGTGGTTGCAAATGCACCACAGTATACATTGTGAGAGTATGATATCAGCAAAATGAATGATGTTGTTCATTTGCAATCACAAGGTCCAGGAAAATCTCATAAACTAGGTCAAGGTAAGAATTTTTCAATAACGAGTGATTGTTTTAATGCAGATATGTTCTTGAAGGAAGGAAGATAATGAACCCTTTTCTCCTCGCGCTTTATGCGTGGAGAGAATCCACGACTTTGAATGTGACTTTGAGAAAAACCACAACCGATAGTAGTGTAGATAAAGATACAATGAATCTAAAAGGGATGCTTCACATTTCCCCATTAGAGTTTCTGAAAAGCATATGTAGTCTTGAAAGTGCAACGAGAACTAGTTTCGTTTCTCGTTTTATGCAGTCTCTTATGAGGACATATGTACTGCAAATACCTCGAGGAAATCCCGTGACTTTCAACAATATGGATCTGGCCCAAGGATCTTATCTAAATAGTACAATTCATGAAATCAAAACAGGTATGTGAATATTTACATTAGTAATTTGATTGCTTAATTATTCTGAACTCATTTATGTAATGAAATTTGCAGAAGATGGTTTTGTAATCAGTTGCCAACACTGGGATAGCAAACAACACACTTCAAGGCAAGAGGAAGACGAAAAAAGTTTGTATCCTGTACTACTAATTAATGGTTATTCGACTGAAAGTTACTGCTTACCGACCGAACCAAATGATTTGGTTAGAACTTTACTAAAACAAGGACATGATGTATGGCTATTTCATTCAAGAACACATCCATCGCATTCTTCAAACGACTTCTCAATCGAAGATATAGGCAGAATAGATATACCAGCTGGTAAATGTACATACATATAATTAAGCCACTTCTACTCTTTCTGCCTCTTACATAGTCAAAAGATTATCACTAATTCGTGTTCGTTTTTCTGCAGCAATTAGTATGATTGTTGGGTTATATGGCGAGACCGTAAGAGTGCACGTAGTTGCTCATTGTGTTGGAGGTTTGGCAATGCATATTGCTCTTTTGGGAGGCCATGTTTCTGCAAAGAGTATAGCTTCTCTTTGTTGTACCAATTCCTCAATGTTTTTCAAGCTCACTGCATTCTCATCATTCAAAATGTGGCTTCCCCTAATTCCAGTAAGTAATTTGTTATTCCATTTAAGAGTGTCTATATGGAAAATATATTTGGTGCATATTTTGCACCGGATGGGATGGATCTCTCATCCCATTGTCACAGTTCAGTGTCACACATCTATTCACAAGTGTCTTTACTTTTAATTTGCATGGGCCTACATGTTTATCTGCCGATAATAGATGCATATGTATGACAACAGTGAGATAAGTGATATTTTCTTGTTCACGGGTGACGTTGTACACCACATGGATTAAGGAGTATTACCACAAGATCTCATTTCACTCGTTGTAATTGTTAGCAATAACCTAATCAGATGCACCATGTCCTATGTAGTTGCTGCACGAAATAATCTCTCATTAATATGGTTCTTGACCTATATTATTTTGTTTGTAGGTTAGGTTTGTTTTGAGTTGGATTAATGCGAGTCAAAAGTGTGTTTAACAAGATAAAGATACATGGGTCACGTAAATAAAACACACTCAATTGTAAATTAGTCTAACATTTCAATCCAACATTGATATTACTAATGTTTTTTTCAGACACAATATTTTTTTCCTAATTTAAGTACAATCTAATCACAATTAGCTTCTTAATAATTCTAAATCTCCAAAGGCATGCCAAAAAACATATATACTTTGGTGCATGTCTCATATAAATAGTTCCAAAATTAGGCCTTTTTTAACATGCATCAAGTATATATCTTTTCAACTGTAAATCATGTTTAATCTGCAGATTTCAATGGCAATACTAGGAAACAACAAAACAATACCTCTACACTCAACTCCAACTACAAATCTCAGACACCGAATACTAAAATCAATCGCACGCCTACTACCACGCTACGAGAGATGCACCTACGACGAATGTGAGGTCTTCTCCGGCATATTCGGCAACACATTTTGGCACGAAAACATAACTCGCACAATGCATCATTGGATGAACAAAGTAAATCTACCACATCTTCCAGTGTCAGCTTTTCCTCACCTAAGAAAAATTTGCAAAGCTGGTTACATAGTCGATAGAAATGGAAATAACACGTATCTAATCCACCCTGAGAGAATGGCTTTACCGACGCTTTACATATCCGGTGGAAGAACGATTCTTGTGACTCAAGAAACTTCTTTTCTTGCTAATAAGTACATGAAAATGCATCAGCCTTGTTACATGCATGAAAGGGTGGTTGTAGAGGGTTTTGGACACTCAGATATTTTGATTGGAGAGAAATCTAGTGAAAAGGTTTTTCCTTATATTGGAAAACATATTGAATTGGCTGAAAAGGAGAGAGGTTGTTTGGTAAGTGAAAGAGAAGGGAAGTATTGTAAAGAGGCATTGGGATGGAGTAGTGATTTGTGTGAAGATGATGAGGGGAGATTTGGGAGTTGGGTTTTGAATTTGATTACCATTTTATTGCTTGTTGTGGTGATGTTCAATTTTTTTTGGCTTATTTAAGGTTTCATGATTTTTCTTTTAGCCTTACATTACATGTAAATTTTACTTTCATAATTTCATTTGTAATTGTCTTTGAAAATATGTTTATAGTACTATTTTTGGTTTTAAAATGCCTGAATTAATTTTTTTCGAGACACATCAGACATATTATGTATGAACTTTTCCCAGTAAAAACAATTATGATGATTAATCTCTTTCACTGTAGCAATCACCCGTTAATAAAATATTTTATATAAAAGTGAATAATCGGTCACAAATCATTGGAAGTAATTAAAAGTGGATTTCCCATTTTCCATTTATGTTGGACTAATTGTGACTGGACTTAATGTTGCACAGAATCTCATATGAATTTAGAACTAATAGTGGGATAATAAAATAAAGGAAATAGATCAATAGATGTGATTTTATTTTCATCAAAATAATATTTTACCCAAGTATATTATCACCAAAAAAAAAAAACAGTACGGTGTTATTTTGACTTTTGACAATCAAGAATTCATTTATATTTCCTTATCATTATTGACATCATTTGATTCAAAAAAAATTGGTGAGATATTGCCAATAGTTACCACTATATAGTAGAATATTTTTAATAATTAGTCGATGGAGCAACAGTGAACCATTGCGTTTGAAAACCAAATCAAGTTAATTGTTATTCGAGTCCAGTTCGATCGATAAAAGCTTGTTTAAGAGTAAAATGGAAAAATACTCTTTGTAAAAGTCTATGTGTTATTTTAACTAACAAAAAAAATTATGTGTTCTTTTTATATTATAAAAAAAAAACCCCTCATGATTTATGAAGAAATTTCAAACTAAATGGATTTTTTTGTTAATAAAAAAAAATACAGGAGAGTTTTGTTAGTTAAAATAACACAAGGAGGATTTTGTTAGTTAGACAAAGTACAAGGGGTGTCCTTACAATTAGCTTCTTGTTTAATATACAATTCGTAACAGGTTTTCAGATAAAGTTGTATATTGATGAAATTTTGTTAGAATTTGAATGTCTCCTTTAGAACATACAGGCAGTTATTTTACTCGTCTACAGACTGATTAAAATATGTTGAAACTCAATTTATTCAAAAATTAAATTAAATTTAAACAATTTTTTTAATAATAAAATTAGATTAAAAAATTCTAGGTCGAGCTCGTCACACCTGGTCTGTCTAGTGTGATTTACATCTCTCGTGTGATTTACGAACTATTGCATGAGGGCAGAGTTTACTTTGTTCACTTCAGTGGTTGCGGATTCCCTTGTTAAAAAAAAAGGGTTGGTGTATCTTACCTCACCCTTTCACCACAAACCTTGGTGCTTTTAATTGTTACAATGCATCTTAGTTTATTTTGTAATATTTATTTTTATTGCAAATTTGCAACAATGAATATATAATTACATAATCACTAATCTATTCGTATCTTTTAGATTATTATCAAATTATAAAAGTAAAACAATTTTTGTTTGTAACATTGAGCATACTCATAAAGAAAATTGTTCAATGTTTAATTTGAGGGTGCTACAATAATTTTGACAATCAGATCAACTACATATTTCCCTGCAATTATAATGACATTACTTTTTAGGTAAAATTTCAAAATTGTAATGTAATTTTGGGGATCTTTCAAAAATAGTCCGGTAACTATACCGAACACACCCAATTTCAATTTTAGTCCTATGCATAACATATTTTGTCCTCTAATTTTCAATAAGCTTCAATTTTCGTCTTCTAGTTACAAATTATGTCCTTCAACTTTAAATAAGTTACAATTTTTTTTCTTCAGATACAAATTTTTCTCCGATAACATGACCAAATTTGTAATTGCAGGACGAAAATTGAAACCTATGGAAAATTACATGACGATATTTGTTATGCATAGGACCAAAAATGAAATTGGGTGAAAATTAAAGGACGAAATTTGTTATGCATATGATTAAAATTAAAATTGGGTGAAAGTTAAAGGACTAAATATATGTGTTCAACATAGTTACATGACTATTTTTGAAAAATTATTCAAATTTATAGGACAATTTTTGAAATTTTGCCTTACTTTCCGGTCAGGTAAATTTTCCTTTTCTTTCTGGTAAAATAAGTTAATGTAAGTAAATACCAGATGACATTATGAGAACATAAGACAGTTTGGCCGAGTGGTCTAAGGCGCCAGATTTAGGCTCTGGTCCGAAAGGGCGTGGGTTCAAATCCCACAGCTGTCAACTTTTTTCTAATATCCTTCATTAGTTAATTTGATTTTGGGTTAATGGTAATTTATTAATATGATTATCATAATATTTAATTTATTTTTTTGTGATTTGAAAAGAAGTAATTTATCATGTAATTTAAAAATGATTCACATTGCCTTATAAATTTCAAGCCTTCAGAAAAATTGAATTAACAATAATACTCCCTTTTATGTTGATCACATTTAACCCTTTATTAATTTCGTCTTTTCACACAATATATTTCATGCCCACTTTTATATTTGAGCGAATGAGATAGGGCCTATTTATTTGGCGTTTGGGAAAGTAGTTTGGGAGAGTAGTGGAGGTTTGTGAAATAATCTCGATTTGCGTAATGTTGTTTGTTTGGATTTTGAGAGAGTGGTTTGAGAAATAAAGTAGGTGTAGGTTTTGTTGGAAGAGTTGAGTTGTAGGTGTAAGATTTGTAAGACTTTATGTCAAATCATGTTTGTTATGTGAGATAAATTGTGTAAGAGATAGGTTACTTTATGTCAAATCAAAGTAGAGTTTATATATGTCTTGTTTAGAGATAATAAAATTATTGTTTGTTTGGCTTTTGAAAGAGTAGTTTTAGAAAATTAATGGATGAAAAATTTATTTCAAAAAATAGAAAACATTTTTGTTTGGCATTTCCCAAACACGAAAAAAATCTGGGAAACGCCAAACAAACATGCCCATAAACTCTTCAACCCATGGAGGTAAATTGCTCCTTTTAAAAAATTCCAGAGTACATTGCTTTTCTTACAAATTACTGGAGATAAATTGAATATTATGATAATTATGGGGAATAAATTGTCATTAACCCATTTAATATCCCAAACAAACTGATTGGGCCCAAACCACGAAAGGCCCATTTACACACAATACAGTAAACCTAGAAAACTTCCCCAATATATAATGACTCCTCTCCCCCAAGGTTTTTCTTAGCAGTATGTGCGGTTCATCCATTATGTTCTCTTTTTTTATTTTTTTTTATTTTTGCTTCTCCGTCGAAAAAATTGTTATAGAAAAGGTAAGGCGTGGCCCTTAAGATCGCCTTCCACAATCATCAATGGAAGCGCTTCGAGTCATAGCCGCGCTATATTGACGGTTTATTCACACACCCGCAGAATATATATACGTTCTGTATCTATATCTCTGCTCTTGTGTGTTTATTTGGTGTTCTTTTAAGGGTTTTCCTTACGAGATTCCCATTTTACCCCCATCTGGGTTTTCCTTGAGCCAATTCATTTTTATTTTGGATCTTTAATTATCCTTTAATTCGTGTAATTATTGGATTTTATTGATCCAAAAGTTTATTCTGAATGTCTCTTAGCTTACGGTGGGGGACAATTAATTATTATTTTTTTATGAAAATAATTTTTTTATTTGCTGAATGATTTATAGTGGCAAGAATGAGGAAATTAAACTATTTGTGAAGGGTGTAATTCCCTTGTGATTTTCACAAATAATGCTTATTGATATTCTGACTTGTTGCTATAATTACTTTTACTAAAGCTTTTTTCTTCACGAGTAAGTTTCTATTTGCTATTTGTCAAATTAATTTTTTTTGACTGTCATTTGTCCTTATGGAAATTTGAATTTGATAATTAGTTTTTTTTTTATTTTTTTATTTGTAAAATTAGTCTTACTTAGATTAGGTTATTAATTAATTTTAAATTGAAAGAAAAAAAAAACTTGGAATTGTAGCTCGTCACTTGGATGTCCAAGCGGCAATCGTGTCTGGTGAATTTTTGACAGAGTGTTTTGTAGTGAGTGAAATTTTAAAATTTGAATTGGGAGTGAAAATGAATTTTTATGGGTGTTTTGTATTATTATTATTGTGTTAATTGATTAATTATATTTAATTATGTTTAATTGTGTTTAAAACCAAAAAAAATAAAAAAATGAATGCTAATTTTGCAAGTAACATTTGGAGTAAGGATATTGAGTCAAATAACCCAAATTGAAATGGAACTATTGTTTAAAAATAACTATATTTTATCTAATTATTCCATTCATATATAGCATTTTATAATTTAACAAATAACGAAAATGCAAGTCATGTAGGAATGTAAGTTCGTGGGATTTAATAATTTACCTAGGTTTCTTGAGTCGGATGTGTCTTTTTGTTCATCTAGTAATATGAAAAATTTATAATTTAATGTGTACTATAGAGTTAGAATTTGTTTAAATAACTTAATTAAGATTTTAATCAACAAAATGATGTTTAACTTATACAAGACCAATACCAAGAGAGCTCTTAAAACTTAAATTATAAAAAATCTCAAATTATGAAGTTCCAAGAGATCATTTATATTTTATCAATCTCTTATTTGTTTAAGTTTGGACTCTTATATTCGAGAGTCCAAACTCAAAATTTGTTCCTGCCATTTGCAGTAAAGTACAACAACAAATTGTATCAAGATAAATGAAGATATGAAAAATAAAATTTATCTATAAAATTACTTTTTTACAACAATAATTTTACTACATCTTAAAAGTAAAGAAATAATTTTAACACATCTGAAAAATTAAGAAAGAAAGGTTTACTGGATAAAAATAGGTACGTTTAAGTAATCGGAAAATGTAGCCGGAAAAATAAACGGTGGAGAGACTTTCCGTTGGATAATCCAGAGTATTCCCATAAGGGTGGAGATGCCATGGATTCTCCAGGGGACAACCTTCACCGAAATTGAGTTTCTGCATCAACACCGCTCCGTGTCCCCTCCCTCCACCTCCAACCACCGCCGACCAAACTCACCCCAATACAACTAACTCGAACCCAAACCACTAGGTCCAGATCAAGATCCCGAACCCAAAACCCACACACCAACGGATCCGAAAAACCAAACCCAAACACACCCCGCCGCCTTCCTCCCTCCACCTTCGGCCGACGGAGACTACACTACCCGTGCCCAAACCCACCACCCACCCTAAAAGTGCTAACCCAAACCCAAAGCCCGAGCCCAAACCTATCCCCCACCCTCTCTCTCTCCTCGCCGCTTTTTGGGCTAACCCTCCAACCATCGTCGACGACGGCTCCACTACCGCCGCCGTCGATGATAAACATTGAAACTCCCGAATGTGTGTAGCCGTCGAGAGTGTTTGTGGTGTTTTGAGAGATTTTTGTTTATTTTGATTTTAGGGTTTGTGAGATTTGGTTAGTGTATATATGTCTTGTTAAGACCTTGTTTGGCTGGAAATGTTTTTTTGCATTAACTAGAAATCTGATTTTCAGGTTAATGCAAAAACAGAGCCAAACATGACCTTAAATATTTTTCCCAAAAAAAAAATTCAATTTTTTGAATAAAACATTAAAATTGATTTTTTATTTTTTAATTGAAATCAATATATGTATTTTTTTAGTTCTAATTAACAGTAGTACTATTTGTTTAAATAATTTATATTTGTGTGTAGATGGATCAGAATTCAAGTGGTTTCTAGACCAATTTGTTCGCATCCGATGGAGATTTTATCCAACAAACTTTATTCGGAGACGACTATGGGAACCATCCTCCACAAGAATCAAATTTGTCGGATTTGAACTTTGACGATATGACATTAAACACGGATTTCAACGTCTATGAAACACCATCAAACACCAAAGAAACGACGAACACCTGGAGACGCACCAAAAAAATTTCCAAGGAGGAAGATATTCGTATCACAGAGAGATGGCTTAACACGAGTATGGATCCGATATAAGGAGCACAACAAAAAACTTGATGCATTTTGGGCGAGAATTCATGCACATTTCGTTGAGTTGAGTTGCGGTGCAACAACCCAACGTAGTCAACATGCCCTTGCGAGTCGTTGGAATGTCGTCAACGGTGATTGTCAGAATTTTTTTGAATGTGTTACCCAAGTTACAAATTTACACATGAGCGGTGTCACAGAACAAGACAGGGTATAATACTATTAAACCCAAATCATTTGTTAAAACTTTGAATTTATTATAATACTTATATTTTGTGTTTCGATTATAGATATTGCATGCCAAAGATTTTTACCATCGAAACATAAAAAAACACTTTGTCTTGGATCATTGTTTCGCCATATTGCAACATCACCCAAAATGGAGGCTATTGATTAGCGCATATCAGAACACCAATAAATCATCCAAAAAGAAAGTTGGAGCAAGTCCGCGTTCTTCACCAGCAACTGATGATTCCGTGGTCAAGTGATGATTTTGAGAGGAGGCCAATTGGGCAAAATGCGGCCAAAGAAACTGAGAAAAAGAAAAAGGGGAAAGAGAAAGTTGGACAGTCACAGTCCCTCACACTTTTACAACAAAGTTTGGCGGACATCAAAGATGTGGAACGAAAATAAATAAAAGACATGAAAGAATGCTCAAGTTTCAAGAGGATTACATGAAACTCGAGCAAAAAAAATATGACTTGGATGTATTAAATTCGGACACTAGTGACACGAGTGCAGCAGAAGCAGCGTGTATGGAAAAGCTCAAAGATGATCTTGTGAAAAGAATGTCACAGAATATTATATGTTGTTGGTTAAGTATTGATAATGCAATTTTAGTTTTTAACAATTAAATATTATATTAATAATGCAGTTTTAGTTTAACAACATAATGTTTCAAAACAAACGACAAACTAATTTGAAAACAATAACTTAAGTAAATAAACTAAAATAAACATAAACCATCAACTCGGCATTCCATTCACTTCCATATATCTGCAACAAGTGTTCGACAAGATCCGACTGCTATTGGGAATGATTTTCCATACTTCTAATTTTGCTATGAATTCGATAAAACTCCCTGAAGTCGGCAGGATTCCCTCGTGATATGTCTTTTGCTGTAACTTGTTCAACCTGTTCGTCTTTTGTTCATCGATGATATTTTACTCTAGCCAACCCTATTTCATCCTCAACAATCATAGTATGCATTATGACACATGCATACATAATGTCTGCGAGAGTTTCTCTATCCCAGAAACATGTCGGTCCTCGAACTATTTTGAAGCGCTCTTGTAGAACCCCAAAAGCTCGCTCCACATCTTTTCTTGCTCCCTCTTGAACTTTTGGCAAAAAGTTTATGCTTACGACCACGTGGAAGGGGAATTGTCTTCACAAAAGTTGACCACCTGGGATATATTCCATCAGCTAAGTAATATCCTATTGTGTAATCATGCCCGTTTATTGAGTAATTGACCGGAGGAGCATGTCCATCAGCTAAGGCATTGAAAATAGGAGATCAACCTAGGACATTAATGTCTTTCAGTGATCCTGGCAGCCCAAAAAATGAATGCCATATCCATTGATCTTTTGAAGCCACTGCTTCAAGAATAATTGTTGGTTTACGAATATGTCTCTGGAACGTACCTTGCCATGCAACCGGACAATTTTTCCATTGTCAATGCATACAATCGATGCTTCCTAATATTCTAGGAAACCATGTTCTTCATTAACAGCTAGTAACTGACGGATGCCTTCGCTATTTGGTGACCTTCTATATTGGTCACCAAAAACTTCATTCACGGCCTTCACAAACCTTCGAAGTGACTCTATCACAGTTCTTTCTGATTCGCACATATACGCCATTGGAGTTGGCCCACCTTCCATATGCAAGCATCCTCATAGTTGATGTCATCTTTTGAAGTGATGACAAACCGAGAATTCATGAGGCATTTCTCTTTTGCACGAAATAGGGATCATGAGTTTCAATGGCAGATTGAATCCGAAGAAATAAGTTGCGCCTCATTCGAAACCTTATACGGAACCATGTATCGGAATACGTCGGATCTGAGGCAAAATAATCTCTCCAAATTTTCTCGTGACCAAGAGCTCTGTTGCGGTAGATAACTTCATGACCAGGAGTAGACCCACCACAACGTGTATGTGTTGCATTTTCTTCTTCTGTTGCTATAGCCATAATTAGGAGTTGTTCGTAGTTGCTTGATGACTCATCCAAAAAATCTTGGTACATAACATTAGTGAAAGGGTTAAAGGGATTAGCCATTAAGAGTGTTAAAATAAAAATAAATTTCAGAGAAAATAATATTGAAAGATGTTAAAATGAGAGAGAAAATGAGCTAAAATATGTAGCAATTAAATAATAAATGAGCACATTTTTATAGAAAAAATATAGCCGTTGGAGCTCAAATTCAAAAATTGCACGAATTCCCAAAATGTAGAGTACGATTATATATCTAAATTTCCGAGATAATAATTTTTTAATTTTCAAATTATTATTATATTATATATTATTATTTATATATTAATAAAAATTAAAAGTAGTTTTTTAAAATATAAATGAGTTGTTGGAGTGATGTGATGTGATGTGATTATTTAAAAGTGAAATCTTAAAATATAAAATAGCTGTTGGAGTACAGAGTAAACAGTGGAAATGTATAACACTGTCACCACTTTTAAGATAAAAGGCCAGAATTTAAACGGACTGTTGGAGATGGTCTAATAGATTAACAACATGTTTAAGAAGAAATATGAATCTTGAAAAAAAAGAAGTTAAGCTGTTAAATAGTTTTTTATTGATTGATCTTGAGGATGATAATTTTAGTTTACTAACCGATGTGATTGTAGTTGTTCAAAAAGAAAGAATTTGCGAATATTTTATTTGCGTGCAAAGTCGAACTATACACAAGCACTTCTTTTGGCATTAGAGAAATATGTAGAGCTTCTTAGCAAAAAACAGTTGAAATTGTGCAATGTTCTCGAGTACCAAAAGATGATAAAGAAAAAACATGAGAAAGTAAAAGCACAGATAAAAGTATTGTTTCTGGTGTATGTTTGTTCAGTTAAATATTGAGAACATATCAAAAACATTTTAAAAATATTTGGAAAAACTGTGAAGAAATTACTGAATTAGGAAAAATAATAATCTCAAGGTAAACAAAGAGTTTTGAAATTACACTTTATTTTCGTTATCATTGATTCAATACAAAATATTTCTCAATTCAAATTCTTATGGAATGCCTCAATGATTTTGGTGCCCAACCAAGTGTATGTGCAAACGTCTCAAAGTCTAGCATTTACTCGAGTGGTGTTTATGGTGGTATCCTTGAGCGGATTCAGACACTTACGAACATTCCTTAGGGCACTATGTCGTTCTGGTATTTGGATATTCCTATGGCTGCACATAGACTCCGAGTGATGCATTTTGCTCCCTTCATTGATAAGATTTCATCTTATATCAATTCGTGGACCGCATCTTCGCTTTCTTATACCTGTATGACTAAACTCATTAGATATGTGCTTGGAGGGGTCAAGTGTGACTACATGTTGGTATAAATATGCATGTCATGGGATTATCTTCAAAATATGCATGAACTACTATGACCGAAATATAAACTACTTAATAACATATCTTCAATTAAAAACTCCAACATTACTGACATTAGTTCAAAATATCTAACACCAAAGCACAAACACAAGGAAAATATTTTTAATCAACACTCAACAAACCACGAGAGTTAGCCCCATATAGTCCATCGTTTGCCCCCAGCTCCATCATTGGCATAAGACACTATTGCAATCTACGACCTCTATATGATTGACCGGCGAAGGGACAACAACATTGGATACATTATCATGATTAAGGTCGACAACAACTAGATCACCCTCAATCGGCACATATATGAATAGGTAATCTTGGGCTGCCAACAATGTCAGTGAGAAATGAAGCACATCGCTTATTATCGAAGATATAACGCAATTTGATATAATTTGGATCGCCAGAATGCCTAAAATGCCCAACTAGGCTCAGTCTGGAAACATGTCTATCGTGAGAAAAGGTAAATTTGTAAAAGTTTAAATAATAAAAATCTAAAATATTGATTAAATTTACATGTAGGTTGATGATGTCCCAATATCCATGAAAAAATTGTGCCATACAAGTGTATGGATCGTATTCAACCCCAGTTGTCTCCAACCATTCAACAAAGTTTACGTAGTGTCTTCGAATACGGTGTAGCTTGAAACGTAAGCGAAGTTGAAACATCGATTGAAATGAGCATTCAATTGGCATACGTTTCTCAAATTCTCCACATCACTAATACGGGTGTGGCTTGCATGTGAATAAAGCTTAGCAATAATGTAAGACTCATCATCCGCGCTCCATCCTTCGGAACTGGCATTGAAATCTTCATGTTGTCGCCTTGTAAGGGGCATGTTATCTTCAAAAGAGTAAACAATTATGTAAGAATTATTATATGTATATGCTATCAAGGGTGTATAATCCGAAAAATGAGAAGACAATAAATTAAAAACATGAAATGGGTAATATAAGAATTAACCAAGACGTGATGAAATTGCAAATGATGGTGATGTGTTCATTTTAACTCTTATCTATGTTGGCTTATATAGAAAATCCAACGTGGATTTGCAAATTTGAAGGGAAATCACTTTTGGTAAATTTTTGGCATGTTAAATGTATAAAAAAAATGCAATTTGGCTTTGCAAATTTGAAGGCAAATCGCTTGAGAAGGACTACGATGTTATGTACTAGACCTGATGTAGAACATGCAATTAAACTTGTTATATGTTGAAAACTTAAAATGCAAAAATTCTAGACAACAAATACAAAATAGTAAATTTCTTCACATAATAAAAACAATGATCAAATAATTAACCAATTATAGCTTCAAATTTTTGAACATAGTAGTAAGAATCGTACGATTCGATACAAGTCGACCCCAACGCGAGTTAACTCGTAAGAATTTATCGTTGGGCCAAAGAATCATATGATTCTTTTGCGATTCGGTACAAAATCGTACGTATCGCCATACATTCGCGATACATACGATTCTTTGACTTTCAGGGTCGCGGGTCCAAACCGGGTCGGATTTTCACGACCCGGTTCATTTTAAACATATAATCCGATATTTTTTTACAAACCTAGTCATTTTTTCAGCCTCTCTCAAGCCGTCTCTTTCAATTCTTCAAACCCTAATTATTATTTTCCCCAAATTTCATCAAAATTCAACTAAAAATTGTAGTTCTAAGTAAAATTGACATAATATTGCGATTCCAACCAAAAAATCATGGTTCCAACAAAAAAAATCGCGATTCAAGACCTTTCTAACCAAACCGAAGCGGTTCACTCGGATTTCTTGTGGGTCTCTAGGATTCCGGCGTGATTTCGGCCTATTTCCGGCTATTCCCCAACTTGGGCATTCTTGAGCTACACAAAAAGTCCCTAAATACATTGTTATTATTTTGATTTGTAAGTTATTATTTTAGATTGGGTGTTAATGTTTACTTGGTTAGTACTTTAGTTTGTTGAATGGGTATTAAATTGTTAATATTTAGTACTTTAGTTTGATGATTAGGTATTAATGTTTAGTTTTTGTTAATTGAAGGTGTGAAAAATGAGAAAGCTTGATGAAACATGGAAATATTGTACTAAAATTGAGGATGAAGTTGATAAGAATGAGAAAGGGAAAGGGAAGGAGAAAGGGGATAAATTTAAAAGGCTTAGAGTAAAGTGCAATTTTTACAAGCATGAAATGTGGGGTGGAGTTGCAAGGATGAAACATCATCTTGCCGGGACAAAAAGAGATGTGATCGAATGTCCAAGTGTCACCGATGATGTAAAAGCAATTTATGTGAAGTTTTTTAAAGAAAAAGAAACTATTAAAGAGGCTACAAGTCTTGGAAACTTCGAACAAGATGCTACCAATGAAAATTAAATGAATGAAATGATAGTTTCCAAAGATGGAGATGGACCATCGAAAGTGTTTAAGCAAAAGACTATGAATCAAGCTTTGAAAGATCGAGACTTGGTCATTCGAGATATATGTCGATGCATATATAGTAATGCATTGCCATTTAATTTGGTGAGAAGTTCGTTGTTCATTGAAATGTTAAAGTCGGTTGGCGAATATGGTAGAGGCTTGAAACCTCCCTCTTATCATGAAGTGAGAGTCACTTACTTGCAAAAAGAAGTCGAAAATGTGAATCAAGGTCTTGAAAAATACAAAAAAGATTGGAAGAAATGGGGATGCACGGTGATGTGCGATGGTTGGAGTGATGGTAAATCTAGGTCATTGACCAATTTCCTAGTTAACAGTCCAAAATGGATTGTTTTCTTAAAATCAGTGGATACTAGTGATGTGATCAAAGATGGTCAAAAAATGTTTGAATAGGACAATATAGTTGAAGAAGTTGGAGAAGAAAATGTAATTCAAGTTGTGACTGATAGTGCGTCAAACCTTGTAGTAACGGGGAGAAAACTTGAAGAGAAGAGAAATTTTTGTTTTGGTCTTCATGTGCTGCACATCTCATCGATTTGGTGCTTGAGGAAATTGGAAAGATTTCAATCTTCCATAAGACTATTACTTTAGCAAAGAAAGTTACAAAGTTTATATATGGACATCAATGGGTCCTTGCCTTGTTTAGAAAGTATTCAGAAGGAAGAGAGTTAGCAAGGCCCAGAGTGACAAGATTTGCTACATCATTTCTCACTTTAGATCACATTAGGGAGCAAATTAAAGGGGTGCCCTTAGAAGTTTATTTGCTTTAAAGGAATGGGAAACTAGTTCTTATGCTAAGATAAGTAAGGGCAAAGTAGTGGAGGACATAATTTTGGTTGATCCAGACTTTTGGGGATTCATTCGATATTGTATGAATATTGTGAGCCCACTTGTAAAGTTATTGAGGCTAGTAGATGGTGATGCAAAGCCAGCTATGCCGTATTTTTATGAAGCAATTGATAAGGAAAATGAGCAAATAGCCAAGAACTTCAATCATAAGTTCAAATGCTATAAGAAGGTGTGGAAACTTATTGATGATCGTTGGGAGAAGCAAATACACATGCCTCTTCCTGCAACTGCATACTTTCTTAATCCTGTGTACGCAATTGTTAAGTTTTACGCAAATAATTAGTTTTTATAAGATTATGTATCCGATTTTATTCTTGTTTTACCAGGTTGCATTTTAGTGAAACTTTCAAGTGTGATAGTGAAGTTTGTATTGGTTTATATAAAGCCATGGAGAGGATGTATCAGGATATACAAATTGAGATCGACAAACAAATTCAATAATTCAAAGATTCACAGGGGCTTTTTGGAATGCGCATAGCCGTGCAAACAAGAGATACAAAACAACCTGATAATTATTTTCAAATTACTGTTCCAATTTCGTAATTTTTAGTCATAAAGTAGTAATTTACTAGTTTACCTTTTGTTTTGGAAGCTTTGTGGTGGGAAAGCTATGGTGGAGAATGTCCGGAGCTACAAAAGTTTGCTATGAGAGTTTTGAGTCTCAATTGTAGCGCTACCGGATTTGAAAGAAATTGGAGTGTTTTTTAGAGTATTCATACCAAAAGAAGAATCGTTAGGAGCAACAAATGTTAAATGCGTTGGTTTTTGTGAAATACAATCTTCAACTTGATGTGAGGCAAAAACGTCGTGAAGAGGAGGGTGCTACTTATGATCCTATAGTTTTATCTGAAATTGCATCAGATGATGAGTAGATAACCGAAAAAGAGGACCCATGCCTACCGGGAAATAATTCTTGGATGGATATACACGAAAACTTCACTATCGAAGAAGTAGCTTCAAGTTTGAAAAGAAAGAGAGGTAAATTAATTAATTATTTAAATTTAATTTAAAAGTCTTAATACTTGTATTCATTAAGATATATTATTAATATAGGTCTAAGAATCTTAAATGACAACGCCAAAGCCAACGGAAAAGCCAATGTAGTTGAACATGAGGAAGAAGACGAGGAAGAAGAAGGTTATGATAGTGAAATTGACTTAAGTGAAAGTGACTATGATATTGAAGATGATGATCATTGATCACATTGATTTTGAAGTTGTTAAAAGTTGAAAAAATATCATTTTGGATTGATATTTTGATGTTAATTTAGTGCTTGTGACTTGAAATCTGAAAATTCAAACTTGGAACTTGATTTAATGATATTTTTTTGCTTTAATTGGTTATTTTTGAGACTTTGATATGCTTATGAAGTATTTTAATTATGTGAAAAATATGATTTATGCATTTTTTTTACTGTCGAATGTATCTTACGATTCGTTACACGATTCGTATCGATACAATGGGTCTCCGATACACTATACGATTCACGATTAAATAACTATGTTTGTGAACATTTTTTCTTTCAATGCTTTATTTAATTTAAAAAAATAGTTTGTAAGATATTATAATATTAATTTTTATATAATTGTCAACTATGTAATCAACTATCTAAGAAAAATTGCATGAAAAAATTTTGTTTGAAAAAACCGCAAAATCGTACCGTACCAGAACCGCACAAAACCGAGTGTGTTGGTATGGTTCATAAAACTCTAGTTTGGTTTTGAGTTTTTTGAACATCACTAATTGATACGGTACAAATTTTATTCAAAAAACCGCAGAACCATACCATGTGCACCCCTGCCAACAATTAATGAACTAAAAAACAAAGAATATTCAAACAAACAGAAGTAACTCTTGACATTATCAATGGTGATAATCCTGGTACTCGGCCTAAATGCGATGCTACAAGTGTTTCAATCCTTACAAGCTTGATTCCACAATTACATGAGTATATGAAAGAGCTTCCTAAGACTAAATATGCAAATTATATGCATCCATTTAGAAAGATGTTAAACAAAACATCATGCAACAACTCAATATCACCCCTCAAATTTAAGCCTAACAATGAAGAAGTCAAACATACATCATCGAACACACGTGGGGATTGTTTAGATAAAACTTGAAATTTTCTGACACCAAGTGATATTAATCGGTCACTTGAAAATGGATTATTAAATAATCCAATCAAGCTGGCATTGGAAGATGATAATATTTGTTATTTCTTGTTAATGATGGATTAAATTTAAGGTATACACGAGACCTAATTCTAATTAACTAAATCATAAACTTTATCGATGCATCTAAATAAGTCTAACCTTTATAATTTCAACAATGACCATTGAGTTGGTGGTAGATTATGGAAGCAAACATGTTATGCTTGAAACTTGCAACATACATCAATGGAAGTGTAAGCCTTAAAACATAATAAGGATATTTTTTTGTCATTCGTATCATGTCACATGTAATAGACATAATTATATTTTTGTATGTGATTGATTGTGTAGCATACTACTGCACAACACAAAATGGAGAAGAAAATTGAAGACACTTCCCATCAATGTTTGATGTAAGTTAATTTTAATCTCTATGAATTGCATTATATTTTCCAACATATATATAAGTTATAACACAAATATTTTTTTTTTCATAAACAATTATTACACAATATGTCATTGCAGCAAGCGTGTCTGAGCAATTCCATGTCAAATGAAAAAATCATGAAAATATTATTTTATTCATAATAAAATTTTATATCCAAGATGATTTATGTTAAACATATATATTCATCCAAGTTAATGATTATCATGACCATGGTACCTTATCAACATTGACTTGGACATGTATCAGATAAACATATGTGACATCGCGCCCGCTGGTGACTTGAAAGCATTCAGGAACTAATTATTAAAAATGGTAATGTAATTAAGTTTTACTATATTCTATGTGAAATATTTTTAACTATGGTACTAACACAAATGATTTGAGATATATATTTCTCGTATAGAGGAATTGTTATTAATATGGGAACCTAGTCATTACAAGTAGCAGAATATATTTGAAACATGGTTACATTTGAAACCAAATTGGGTATCAAGGCAAACTATTTTTGATCCTCACTAATTTTTCAGTTACTTGTAAACTACCAAACTTCTTCATGTAACAATATGAAATGTATAAACATGTATGATTGTGGACTTTACATATGTTTAATGATGATGTTCAAGTTAAGGATGCAGAATCAATTAGACGAGGTAAATTATCGTGACATAGTTCAACACTTATCAATCGATTTTGTTATAAATTTCATGTTAGGTTAAATCCATAATTGCTCGTGAGCTTATGACTATTGAACTTTACAAAGCCAAGTTTAATGGATATTATGTTGTTTTGGGATCTACAATAAACATTTTTTTGTTTTCGAAAATATTTTTTACAGTGTCCGATATTATTTTGTCTTTTGTTTGAATATGGATATTCATATGCTTTTTCTGTCATCATGTCTCATCGCTTGTATTAGACATGTAATCATGTTCCCGAAAAAGGACTTTTCGGCATTGAACATGCATCAACTATTTAATTGAATCCTTCCTTGACTTCTATTATTGTGTTCATTCGTGTTTGTGTCTTCAATATCATACAATTGGTTATCATATCACATTAATATCCACATTTATGAGAGTATATAGCTCATACTCCAATTTAAATACTGACAATGGTAGATGTCTTATATATACTACTTCAAATATCAAATTCTAAGTGTCATGTAGGATTCGAAGTGTATGTTTGTAAAGTTATATAACATTATCATTAGCTTATTCAATTTATAATATATATTCCCTAGGTTCTAAATTGAATATGAATAGGGGAAGAAAATTGAACTTTTAGAATGTCTATGTGTTGAATATTAATATCCAAACAAAAATTAAACATTATGACAATCAGGAATGTGTATCTGAATATTATGAAAATCCAAAAAGTAGAGGTAAGCATATCAAAAGAAAATGTTATAAACTAAACTAGAAATTTAACACATCTCAATTTATCATATATAGGGTAATAAAAAGAAACCTTGTTTGTCTAGGGTGATGTTGGAACTTCTAAGTTCAATGATAAATATGTAGGGTAAACCTACTCCTCTATATCTCTTCTTATGGCTGCATTTATTATTCTTCTCCATCAGTCACAACATCCTTGAATAACAAGCTATTAATTAAAATGACACAAATCTAATATTAATTTCATCAATGAAGGTAATGGTAATATATTTATAATAAAATTAACACTCTTATCTATCAGAAGCTAGCTAATTTGGTATGCAGATAAAGATGTACAAAAATTAATGCATTATAATGCTTATAATTAAACTTATACAATTTTCGGCATTACACACACTTACTCTAGTAAAGACTTTCAGTTAAACTTATATATATATATATATAACGCTTTAAATAAAAAAGGAAAAACATATAGAGGCCACAAAAAAACATACCTACTTGAGAGATGGAGAAACGAAGCTGTCGGAGAAATTCGAAGCGTGAGGGGTGAAGAAAGAGTAGTAAGGCGGAGAAATAAACAATACAAATGAAATGGAAGTGTACAAATAAAGATTTTTCGGGAGGAAATGAAATGGAAGTGTATAAATGAAGCTAGAAGTTAAACGGCCAAATGGGGAAGATGAAGGATTTGAGATTTGACGTTTGAAGCATGGGGAAGATGAAAAGGTTATAGTTTGTATTTTTTGAAATTTTGAAATAGTAGGAGTGAAATGTACAAATGAAATGGAAATGTATAAATGAAATAAAATCACAAATCTCAAATTCATCTTCCCCATTTGGCCGTTTAACTTCTACCTTCATTTATACATTTCCATTTCATTTGTACATTTCACTCCTGCTATTTCAAAATTTCAAAAAATACAAACTATAACCTTTTCATCTTCCCCATGCTTCAAACGTCAAATCACAAATCTCAAATTCATCTTCCCCATTTGGCCGTTTTGTAACGCCCCAAAGATTTCGAACCCTTTTGATTGGATTTTTAATCCAAATTTATTTGCTACTTTTTATTTTCAAAGTTAAGCATTAATTTGAACTAAAATATTTTATTTAATTAAATCTTGTGACCTTTTGAACTTTGAAATAATTCAAAAATATAAAGGTTACTTTAGAATAATATTAAGACCTTTTTTGAAATTTTTGGGCTTGGTTGCGCGAAAATTTTATTTTTGGGGGCAAAAATGCACTTTCTCAAAACTTCAGGGGGCAAAGTAAAAATTTGCCCCAAGTTGCAGATTTTCTTCAGGAGAGTAATTATTTTCTCTCCTTGCACACTCTTTAGGCTGCAAAGCACGGTCTTGGGTGGAGAAATTGTTCTACCCAATGTATACATGCATTGGTGGATTAAAAAATTAAGCATGATGTCTCCCTCTCTTCCCAATGTGTATATACTTGTTATACACACTTAAGATCAGATTTGTATCCTCTCAATTACCTCATTTACACACACATTATATAGTATAAAGAAAATAAGAGAGGGGAAATAGACAACACATTTAGAAAGAGAATTTTCGGTTATACACAGCACAGCCTCGATTTTTCGCTCATTAAATCTTTCCACCGTTGGATCATGCCCAAATTTAGTGTGAATGTCCTACACACATGGGGCTACATATTGACCGTTCGGATCGTCGTTTGGATCTCCCGGAGTGAATCGGAAGTCGTTAGAAGTTGGTAAAAAGTAAGGATTTGAGGGCTTTTGTTAAGAACCACCACCGGAGCCGCCGCCATTTCCACCGGAGCCACCACCACCACCGTCGGAGGTCTGAAGATGAAGAGAGCTTCATCCCTTTCGTTGCTTTGGGTAAAAATCTGTCTATGCATGTGTTCTTTAATATTTGTGATTTTACTTTGTTTTCTTCAAAGTATATATTGAAAAAGTTTATTTTATCCATGTAGTTTTGCAAAAAGTTGTTAAGTTTAATTTAATGTTAGATTTTTAATGTGGATTTGCTTGGGTTTTGATGAAATATTGCTTATATGTTTGGATCTTGATTTATTTTTGTAAGAATGTCGATATTTTTAATATTCAAAACTTTGGGGGTGTTTTTAAAAGATTTTAAAAGTAGAAGGGCTTAGGCATGCTATTTTTGGAGTAAAAATGGACTGAAAATCTCTGTTTTTGTTTGACATTTTGTATGAGTTTACTTAAAAATTATTTGTTTTAAAGTTGCTCCGAGTTTGTTTTCAAAAAGGAAGTTTTTGAAACTTTTGGGGTTATTTTTGTAAATTTGAAAATAACAGGGCAAAGGTGTTGTTTTGTCGTTGTTTTTACATAGTTACTTTTATAAACTTTTGATTAATTGATTTGAAGTAGTGCTTTGTTCGCTTGTGTTTTAAGATTGAAAATTTGTAAATTTTTCCAAAGAAAATTTATATTTAAATAACTTTTTGTTTCTCATAGTTAGTTTGTGAAAAGTTATTAAAACTTATTTTTAATCCCAGTTTTATATTGAAATTATGCTTAATTATTTTTAAATATTGCTTAGATGCTTGGATTTTGAATTATTTTGCAAGAAAGTTGATTTTCTGAAGTTTTCAAAACTATGAGGGTATTTTTGAAAAGTTTTAAACTTGTGGGATTTTTAAAGCTTTCATTTTTGAAATAACAAGATACTAAATACTTTGTTTTTATTTGATTTTCGATATGGGTTTAGTTAAAAATCCTTTGAATTAAAGTTTGTTCCAAATTTTTCGCAAAAATGGATGTTTTTAAAAGTTTAGGGGTCGATTTGTAAATCTGAAAAATGAAAGGAAAAATGTGTTGTTTTGGCGCTGATTTTATGTAATTAATATTTCGAGTTTTGAAAAATCTTAAAGCTTAAAAATTATTTATTTAATTGGAGTTTAAGTCGTAAGTTCTAAGTTCTTGTGTGCGATGTGTTAGTTTAGGAAATCTTTATGTAGGATTTTCATTAGTTATGTTTAAGTAAGGTAGTTAGATAAATTCTAAGTCGTATACGTACTTGCTCAGGTTTCGGATACGCTTCATTCGTGGAATTTTAGTCGCTATACTAAGCGACAAAGGTGAGCGTTGTGTGTTGAATTTGTAGTCGGTCCGATTTGCTAGTAGATCGAGTCAAACATTTACTTATGCTCTTAATAATCAAAACATGTGTTATATTATAATTTCTATTGCATGTTGTTAGAAAGAGATTGGACTTGTTACGTCGACATTACTCGCATGAAATCCTTAGTATATCAACATGATAATCCAATGCATGCTACATCCAAATCTACTAGTTGCGAATATATTTTACTAAATTATCATGATACCCAAAATTTGCATTTGATAAGTTGTTAAATGTTGATAATATGTTAAATATGTTTGATATGTTATGTTTCCGTCTGTTTCCGATTTTGTGTTTCCGTTTGTTTCCGATTTTGTATGGGCCCCTTTTGATTGGTATATGGACCCGATGCCAACCTGGACGGCAAGGGCTGGCGGGATTTTCACGGTTACCCATAGGTCTGGCCTTACAATCCAAGTGGGGAGGAACACTTGGGGAGTAAGGACGAACTTAGGCAAAGACATGTCGATGCATATTAGATAGTAAGGTCGCTCATTACTTCGTGTGTTTGGATGGACATCAGACTGAGGATGGAGGGTAAGTGGAGGACGGCATCAATAATTCTTGATTATGTGAATTCCGTGTTTCTTCCGTCTTGAATATATGCTTAATTTGCTTGATAACATGCTTACGTTATATAATATGTTGCATCCACACATCATACCATGCAAATTCACTAAGTTGGGCGATCAACTTATGCGTTCCATGTTTCATTCCTTTCAATTTCAGGTGTTCTGGAAAATAATAGTCGAGTTGCGGTTAGGTCATCACGGTTGCGGTCCCACCCTAGTTTTTGGGAGAGTAGTTATATTTTGTTGTCGATTTAGGTTCTTTCTCGATTTTGTTTAAAACCTTGCTTAGAAAATTTGAATCGTTAAAGTTGATTTATATTTTCGCAAAAGATACAAGATTTTCATAAATTACTTATTTATCTCTCTCAGTTGATTTTGTTAAAGAAAAATTGATATGTTATGATTAAATGTTTCCGCTTTAAACCTCTACTATGGAAGTTGATTTTATTTTCGTCAAAAAAAAAAAAAAAACTTAGTAATTTAAATTGTTCCTATTTTATTTAAACCGCTTCCGTTTTAAAACTTTTGATTTATCGTTTCTGTTTTTTAAAAAAAAAAGTTTCGATATGTTAACTCTTTTTCAAAATAATAATAATTTTTCGACTGTTATTCGATGGACCCGCGGAGTCGGGCCGTCACAGATGGTATCAGAGCTTCGGCTCAAGGCTAGGATAGGATCCTCGGATTTGTACTGAGGTGCTAGTAAGGTGGGACTCACCGTGGTGACTTTAGGGTGTCTTCCTCGAATCAATCGGTCCATTTCAATCGGATCCTCGAATCAATCGGTCCGGTTCGGTTCGGTCGGTTGACCGAACCGTGCTCAGCCCTACTCACACGTTTAACTTCTAGCTTTATTTATACATTTCCATTTCATTTGTACATTTCACTCCTACAATTTCAAAATTTTATCTTCCCCATGCTTCAAACGTCAAATCTCAAATCCCAAATTTATCTTCCCCATTTGGTCGTTAAACTTCTAGCTTCATTTATACACTTCCATTTCATTTGTACATTTCATTTCCTCCCGAAAAAGCTTCATTTGTACACTTCCATTTCATTTGTACTGTCTATTTCTCCGCCTTACTACTCTTTCTTCATGCCTCACGCTTCGAATTTCTCCGACTGCTTCGTTTCTCCATCTCTCAAGTTGGTATGTTTTTGGTGGCCTCTATATGTTTTTCCTTTTTTATTTGAAGCGGTTGTTTAATAATAACATGATACAGTTATCTACTATTTCATGAATTGCAATTAATTTTTTTTCTATATTTGCATTTGGAATCTTGTTTTTAGGGTTTTTTATTACTCATTTGCATTTGGAATTCAATGTTCTTTTTTCCATTCATTGCACAGGAAAAAGATAAATAACCAAGCGAAGAGTTAAGCTCCACCCAAAATTAACCTTTCATCTCTCGTTGATCCTTTGCCAAATAGCTGATCCTCACGTTGGAGTCGACCAACACCACCGCAACTTCCTAATAGCTGAATTTCATCAATTCCACTCACAAAGATCGGAAATATGGTAAAGGTAAATTTTTAGGTTTTCTTTTCATCAACTCTATTTTTGGGATTCAAGAATGCAAATGCAACGTGTCTATGTAAATTTGAGTTAACAAGATTATCAGGATTTACCTTATCTAAATAGGGTTTTCTAGCAGTGAGAGGGGGATGGGATTGAGACGGGTTAGTCGACAATGGCGGAAGTAGTAGAAAACTAGGGTTTTTTCTTCTCACAAACTCGAAAATAGGTTTGGTCGACCATGGTGGAAGAATTAGAATTTTAGGGCTTTTTTCCTCTTGTTGGATTGGAGGCAAAAAGGTACTAAATGAAAAAATGAGCAGGGAAGAAAAGAATAAGTTACCGCCCGTTGTATTATTTTGGCCTGATTTTTTTCTTTCTTTTTTGTTCAATTGGACGGGCTTTTAAATTGAAGTGTCTCAATTGAAGTAAATTGAAGTGTCTCAATTGAAGTAAATTGAGGCTCTTAGTTTTAAGTGCCCCAATTTTGGGGTGGCAATAGCCCACATTTATTGTAGTAGTTCGGGAAGAAAGGAGCGGGCATAGTAAAGATTGGGGTTGTAAGTCTCAAACCCCTCCCGAGATAAATTGGTTACCCAACTTCGGGTTTTACATTTATTGAGGGACGGGAGGAGACCAGTCAGGTTTGGGCATGATAACAGTATATATGTTAACTTCATTCTGTTGTTTATCTAAAAAAATTCCTACTGCTGGATAAAGAATTAAATATTATAGCTTGACTGCTTGATTTAGTTAATTAATGACAAATTATTAAGAGGCTAGTGTCTAGTGACAGTTAAAATTTGTTATTGCTAACCAAGCAAACTACCAACACTCGGATATGCATGTTTATGGTTGTAAAGTTTATGCATGGACTTTATGGCTATAAAGTTTTGTTAATATTAAATAATTGCCATATGATAATTACAATTAAATATTATTTAATATCTCATTTAACTTATTACAGATGGTCCTAAGTCCAATCTTGAACATATATTATTCAGCTAGGGATATTAAAATACCTATTATCTAGTAGCTCACACCGAATTATATAAGATGAGGATTTTCAAAAAATGGGATGGGATGGGACTGGTTCGGGACCACCCCTGTGGTTTTCAAGAGATAGGTGATCATATATTCTGCTCTCTCATTAGATCAAATATCAGTCAATCTCATGACTTGAAGTCGAAACTTGATGAAGTGTTAGAAACACAATTGGCATAATATGAAGCATATTATATTGTTAATCAATGTTCATCTCTTAGATAAAAGGTATAATACGCCACTTCCAGAATTATTTCAAATCAGAAGTTTCAATATTTCAACACCAAGAGTAAGAACTTTAATGAGAACAAATAGCAAATATGCCCTGATATACGGTGTGAGGCCGTTCCCTTGAATGTCTTGAGGGACTTTCTCAAAAAAATTCAAGAATTTTGAATGGCAAGACATGGGTTTGCCTGATTTGGTCTCATTGAATGGTTCACCAATTTTTTTTTCAAAAAGGGACTTCAGATCCCATGATTGAGTCGTTACAGGTTTGCCTTCGATTGGCAAACCTGTAATGTACCAAATGTCAGCCAGTGAATATACAAATTTATTTCCGTTCAAATTGAAGCACCCGTCTTTGTCATTGTAACAACTGGCAACTTCTTCAAAAAAGGTCAGATCCATGAATTAGTTGAATTACAAAATTTATCTCACGAATTAGTAATATAATTCTATTTGGATCAACTATTAAACAACAACCACTTTAAGTTAAAACAACAAGAGTTAAGACATCAACAATCACTCTAACTTAAGAGTTACACTTGAATCAATTTACCTCCTTAGACTGACATACTAAGAAATTTCTTCTTGAGTTGTAGTCATGTCTTGAATGATTCCATGTATATAATATGCTTCATTTTTTAAAAGTGTAGGACCTCAGGCGCTACCAGTTGCCCTAAAATCAATTGGTATTAGGAAATGTGCATACCCTTCCCTTATAGTGCATTCACACAAGCGCCCACGATATTCACTTGTGACTCCACCCGCACACTCAGTTTGGGTGCCACAGGACAATTGATGTCACCCGCACATTCATTTTGGGTGCCCAACAATTTCCCCCTCAACAATTGCTCCTGCTGGGATTCGAACATGTGACATTGGCTCTGATACCACTTGTAGAACCTCAGACGCTACCAGTTGCCACAAAACCAATTCGTATTAAGGAAGGCGCATACACTTCCCTTATAGTGCATTCACACAAGCGCCCACGATATTCGATTATGACTCCACCCGGACACTCAGTTCGAGTGCCCAACAAAAAGTTAGCCACCAAGATGTTGAATTCAGAAGTTCGATATCAAGAAGGATATTTTCTCATATTTGAGTATTGGAAATTCAGAAAATAACATAAAATTCCAGAAATCCTTGGGCTAATGTTGCTAAAGAAAAATCAGAACATTGATTAAATGAAAAAAGTTAAAATGTTAGTATTTTTATACCTTGAGTTGTGCATATTTGATGACGATGGGGATGTAGGTCATGGCGATGCCAAACATAGCGAAAGCAATGTTGCGCTTCCAGGAAATTAATGTATATTTCAGTTCACTAGAACCAAAAGCCTTGAGTAAAGGCAAGATGTGTGAATGAGAAATGAAGGCAATTTCTCTACAGACAATTAAAAGGTTTCAAATTTGAACAATTTCATTTATCTGAATTGACCCGAGAATTATGGTTTTCAGACCGCGGTCACTATGTGGTTAAGAGAGAGTTGGATGGAGGCAACTTGGTTAGGAAAGGGACGACTGCTGAAGGTAGGAGGGAAATTAGAATTTTGAGAGAAATTGATGGAGGCGAAATGAGATAGGCGTCTGAAAAAATTAAGTGATTTTGTTGCTTTTATTAATAATGTAAAATTACTGGGGTACACCATTTATTAAGCTGTAACTTTTAGGATGTGATATACAATATGTTGGTGTGATACATATTTGAACTAATTCAATTGACAAATAAATCAAATTTATTTTCGAATAGTTGGGATTGTTTTGTTGGGGTTACTCAATTCACATGGGTGAATCACTATAAAATCTCCCAAGTTTGTATTCTTAACTTACCAACTTTGCAGAATTCAACTTGCAAACTCGTTTGCTTAATAATGTTTGTGATTAACATGTGATTCTGGTATGCAAGTTACATTTGCTCGTCCTCAAACAATTGTAGATTGGAAAATTATGCCCACAGTTAGATGTTGGAATTTACATATATGGTGCATCAGTCCCAAAACACAATGGTTTGGCTATACGTGTTCTATCACAAAGTGTAAATTTTTCATGCGCTGAAAGAGTTTGGAGTACTTACTCTTCCATTCATAGTGGACAACAAATGGAATGAATGCGGATCGAGCATAATCTCTTGGTTTTTGTGCATTATAAGACCTGTTATATCTCACTAATTTTGAAAAGTCCTGTAGTGATTTGGATAACTACATTGAAGATAATCTAATGGAACTTGATTTGAGTGATATTGAAGATCGAGAATACGAATTAATGGCTTCCCTAATTCATGGTGACAGAGGTTCCTCTAGTTTACGAAAAATCCTCCCCAAGCAACATATGTACAAACTTAACACGAGGGAACAAAGATGACTGACTCCTCAATTAAATGAATATCAACTCACAAGTGATCAAGCCAACATGACTAAACACGTTTGACTAGTCTAGTAACAATATAAACTTTCTTTTGTATTTTAGTTATTAGAGAGTGACGATAATGCATCCACTAGAAATGATGCATTAGTTTTTTGACAACTAGAGAAACTATGTCCTATTTTTTATCTGCCGACAACATAAATTTAACAAATAAAGTTGTAATTGTTTATTGGAAATTTTAATGTACAAAAATGTCATGTCAGACATCACTGCAGTGTAGGATTGTGCTAGGTAACTAAATTCGCATCTATGGTGTCGATGAGCTTCAAATTTGTGAATATGGGTGTATTTGCAAAATTCTCTCATGAAGCATGAACTTGTGAAAATAAGATCACATATTTGTATTGTACAGCACAAATATTTAATATATAGAGTGTATTTATTCTAACAATGTATTATCTTTTAAAAATACTATCATTATACCATTTCAATATACTATAAGTTTGAATTTGTTAAAATATTTATAAAAGACAAAAACCAACTAACTGAATTTTACCTTCACTAATAGATTAACCATACACCAGTCTTAGCTTACCATATTAACTAGAAAATACTAAGTTTAATTGTTATGTTGTCTACATGCCTAAACATTATTAATTTCTCCACATGCCTAAATTTGATCGATTTGATTAGTCCATGCCATGATTAATCATTAAAATTAAATTTATATGTTATGGTAAAACAACATTATAACAAAACCAGAGTCGGAATAATCAAATTTAGAGGTAAAAGTTGAAGAAAAATATAAGAACCCAATTTTCATTATAATTTTATGTTGAAATGAGTTTTGTCATAATATAATTCGTTAATAATGGTTATGTATAAAAAAACATGACGCATATATCCATTTTGTATGTTTTCTTGTAAATTTTGATTTTGACTTTACATTGTATAAATCTAAACTATATTATACATAACTAGTTAACGGTTGCTAACAGTACGATTATAAATTTGCACAATTAGAACTGTATTCATCTGAATCATGAATTTCAATCTGGCTACCCTCCAAGATTCATAATAGAGGTCAAACTCGAATTTTTAATGAGATATTAGATTAAATTAAAATTGAATCAAATTCTAAAATGGAGTGAAGTTGTGATCCACAACCATATTTACAACATTAATATCTAGATGGAAAATTTTATAAGATTATTTGAGATTTTTAATTGAAAAAAAAAACGTATATTCTCGCCATATTAAAAAAAATCATGATCATGATTTAAAGTAAATAAACTCAGTGTGGTTCTTTGAAAGATCCATTTCAACAAAAATATCAATTAAATTGTTATTGTTGTTCTAATAGAGCTCATTAAAGTGGGGGACTCTTTTGGTCATGTCCAAAAAAGATTGCTAATATTGGTTGTCCCTTAATTCAAAAGAAAAAGATGGACACAACCATTAACTTTTTTTTGTTTGCTACTTTATTATCAAAACTAGCAATTGTGGTTATTCGTGTGACTCAAAACAAATAATAATATAAATATTAGGTTTGTGATAAGAAAGGTTGGTTATTGAAACATTTTTAATGCGTTTCTATGTGAAATGTTTAGAAGCAAAAGTAAAGTTGGATAATTAATATGCACGCCAAAATTTAACAAAAAAATTTAACTTAAAAAATATGATTTATTGAAACAAAAAATAATAATATGAGTAACAATAAAGATAACAAATAGAGAGTGAATAGTTGCACATCTACAAAAAGACGCACATTACTATCAAAATAAGGTAAATATATGTAATGACTAAGAGCAATACATTTGTACCTCTTTACACTTATAAAATCTGAAGTTATGCTTGAATGCAAACTCTCTCTTTTAACATTCTTTTTAGAAAGAAAAACTAATCATATTGTAAACTCAACGCAAATATTAAATTTGATTATCAATAAATGATATAGATCATAAAATATACATAAAAAATATTATGATATAAATCATAATATGGTATTTGAAGATTCAAGAGGGAATACAAATTTTGTACGAAAAATCTTTCTCCCAATCGAGCAGCCCACTCATTATGCTTTATTTTTCATTTTCATTCTAATTTTGTGATAGTGATGTTTAAATTCTGAAAAGGGGAAGTTTTATTTCTGGGTGTTGGTCGGGAATGTAAAGCTATTTTTTCGAAGAGGTAGGAAATGTAGGAAGGTGGCAAATGTTTTTTTTTAAATCTACTAAACTATGTATTTATAGCTCGGACTGAAGAGTGCATTGAGTATAAGTCCTCCCCAGTGTGGTGTCTTCAGTAGAATTCGAACTTGAGTTATGCCTTTGAGAGTAGCAAGCCACTACCCGTCTACCACTTGACCCAATCACCTTGGGTGGTGAAAATGTAACATGATATACAACTTTAGTTAAATTCCATTACTTGTAGGGGAATTATAGCGGTGTCATAAACGCTACTTTATGAGTAAAATTAGACTTCCACTATTATATCCTTCATCTTTTTTTTTTTAGCGCATTTGGATTTTGACGCGAAGTTTTAGGTAAGAGTTTAGAAAGTGAATATTTTAGTTATCTTTACATTCATGCCATTAAAAGTAGGAGTGAAAGACAAAAAACCCCCCTATACTTTGTCTAACTTCCAAAAAACTCCATGTGTTATTTTAACTCTCAAAACCCCCCCTGTGATCTCAAGTAAGTGCCAAATACACCCCCAAAAAGGAGAGTGTGTTTCAAAAGCCAAAATTGCTAGTATTTGTTCACATTTTACTTTTGATATGACAATTTTACCCCTGACATCGAAAGCCAAAAACACCCCCTATGCTTTGTCTAACTCCCAAAAAACCCCCCATTTGTTATTTTAAATCACCAAAACCCCCCTGTGTTTGATTTTAAATACCACACTCGACCCAAGTAGTATATACTTAATTTTTCAAAAAGAATAAATAAATTTTAAAAAAATAAACACACAAGGGTAATCTTGTCATTCCACCAAAAGTCAAAAGTAAAATTATACTTGGGTTAAGAGTGGTATTTAAAACCAAACACAGGGGATTTTTTGGGAGTTAAAATAACACAGGGATTTTTTTGGGAGTTAGACAAAGCATAGGGGGTGTTTTTGTCTTTTGCTCTTAAAAGTAGTAGAAGAGAATTAGTTGTGTCAAAATCATTACTTTATGTGAGAGAGTATTTTTGAAAAAAATAAATCAATTTTAAGAAATAGAGTGTTATTTTGGAACATCCAAAAGAGGAAATAAAAAAAAATAGAAGTATATAGATGTCATAATCTATTTTATTCAAGTAGAAGCATATTTGCAATCTAAATTTGGTGTACATTGCATATAAAAGAAATTATATGCTCTTCCTTATTGTATTCATCAATTATCATTATAAAAATTAATATCAGTGGTGTCAAATAATTATTTATAAATTTAAGGTCTTGGTACCTCTATATAATATGTCACTTTCGATTAAAATTATATTTCATTATCATATAAATCATATTTCAAGTCATTATAAAATTTACAATCCAATTAATTAAACGAACAAAATAGAAAGAAGCCCAACTCATAACGTATTAAATTTTTATGGAAATTGATGTGGCTTATAGGCCCACTTCTAATTTTTCTTTTTTGGATCAGTCACTTCTAAAGTTCATTAGTTCAACAACAATTATAAGCCCATGGGCTTTACTTAATTCAGGACATATTCGAAATAACAACAGAAACCCATGGGCATTTACGGCACATCATTTGCTTCGTTCTAAACCCTAACTATAAAATCTTCGTGTTACATATCTCCATTCTTCTTCATCCGCCTTCACTTTGTGGTTTCCAGCGTCGAGAAACAGCTTTTCCCTATTTTCTACTTCAGTCGCCGGAGAAATGGTATTTGCCTCTAAAAACTCATACACAATTACATTATCTATTCTATGTATGTGTTTATGTATAAATCAAACGTCATTCTGTAATGATTATTCTGTTGCTTTGTTGATTTAGTCCATTTAATTTTTTTGGAATATTTTTAGGGTTTCCGTAAAGAAATTAGCTTAATTTCTCATTATTTACATCGGAATTGTATTAACCTGATTGGTTTTTAGATCTCATGTTTTGAGTATAATCGCCATTTTTGGTTTAAGAGTGAATTGGACTGTAAAGTGTGAATAAATAGGTGCTATAGCTTTTGTTAATTGTTTACCTCATATCTTTCTTTTAATTTTATGAATTTTTGTTCTGTAATGAATTTATTTAGTCGAGGAGAAAGAACAGAGAGCCCAAGGAAGAAAATGTCACTCTAGGACCTGCTACAAGGGATGGTGAAATTGTTTTTGGTGTGGCGCACATCTTTGCGTCATTCAATGACACATTCATTGTGAGTTTCAAATTTTTTTTTTGTATCTTTTTAAAATTAGATAAAGCTGTAAATTAACGTTGCTATGTGTTAATAATTTTATTGGAATTTTTGCTTACAGCATGTTACTGATTTATCTGGAAGGGAAACCATGGTTCGTATAACAGGTATTGTTTGAATGGTGTCATTTAGATGCTATTTGTTATAGTTTGGTGTGTGAATTTTAAGTAGATTAAACTCATGGTTTGCTGAAATTATTTAATCTACTATTTCAATTCTCAACTTAATTAGATGTTTCTGTAGCAATTTATCATTTTTAGATTTATTACTGAAATTTGCTCTCTGTTAGTACATATTATGGGGCAGAGTATGAATCTCTGTGTAAATGGGTAATTTGCGTTTGAATATTATCATTGATGCTTCATCACCTTGGAAACCTGATGCCTGTTTAAATCTGTTTCATTTTTGGTGTGGGCTATTAAATGTTCTTCCCCCCTGAGAAATTTGATCTAATTTGTCCTCTAATATGGTTAAGTTATTTTATTTAGATTTCATTGTATTAAACCAGCTTCTGTGATTTTTAATTAACTGCCTTTTTTTAGTATTAATAATTCTTAGTTATGAGTATAATTTGAAATGAAATTCATCTGAGAGCAATTATGGATATGTTCTATAGATTGGACACTTTCCTTTTGAAGCTCTATAAATTGGTATACTGTTGGTTTTTCTTACTTTAATATGATAATGACCTTCTGTGTCTTATAGGTGGCATGAAAGTGAAGGCTGATAGGGATGAATCCTCACCATATGCTGCTATGCTTGCAGCACAAGATGTCTCTCAACGATGCAAGGTCTTGAAAATAATTCTAAGAATTCCAAATCATCTTAATTCATATTTATCATAATGTTTACTGATGCATGTAATTTGCAGGAACTGGGCATAAATGCTCTTCATATTAAGCTTCGTGCAACTGGGGGAAATAAGACTAAGACCCCTGGCCCTGGTGCTCAATCTGCTCTTAGAGCCCTTGCTCGTTCAGGAATGAAAATTGGGCGTATTGGTAATGGTTTATTTTTAATATTTCATTTCAATGCTCATCACTTTTAATGGCATGTATTTTTCTGTGACTAATTTATAATTATACTGAAATCGTATTTTATTTTCTTTTAATTTCAGAGGATGTGACTCCAATTCCAACTGACAGCACCCGTAGAAAGGGTGGCAGAAGGGGAAGGAGGCTGTAATTTGTTGTTCATGGTCAAGAGTACTTACAGTTATGCTTTGGTTGGTTGGTTCTTCAGACAGTGCAAATTTTGTTATTTTAGTATTTGAAGAATTTGTAGTATGAACATGAATTATTTTGATGTTTGATCGTTTGGAGCGTTAACAAATTATGTGATAATGTTTTTTGTTGGAACAATTTTAAACATAAATCTTAATATTTAGTTGATACACTGTCCTTATGTTGATAATTTGTTATCCTTAGAAATTAGATATTTATCGTGGGAATATAGGACAAATGCCTATTGTCATATAATGCAAGAGGCCGTTCTTATTCCCTACATCGATTGCCATTCTTTTACTTTGTCTGCTGGATTCTTTCTTTTCCAGTTGATTTTCATGCATGGTACATGGTTTATGTAATAGTATCGTTATAGTTTCTTCATTAATTTCATGTTTTAATAGGTGGATTTTGTTGTGATGGTTGTAGAACGTCGATTAATTATCTTGGTTTATTCGTTTTCACGTTAAATAGTAGATGAACGTGTGATTATGTTATGTCTTAATGTAGTTCAGGTTCTTATACGCATTGGGGATGCTAATCATTTCCATTAGACTAAACATTCGACCTCTTCACTTGTTGATGGAAGCTTAATTCAAGCATACCCTATGTTGTTTTTCATTGAAAAAATCGAAGTTATATACTCTGCAATTCCAGTCAATTTCTCATTATCCTTCCAACACTTCATTTTCAGTTAGTGAATATTTACTTCACAAGGATTTTAAATCTTTGTTTAATTTCTTTGAACTTGTTTGTCCAATTTGTTTGTCCAATTTGTTTGTCGCAAGAGTTGTATCATTCTAACATTACACTAGGATAATGATTTAAGAAACGTGGAGGTTTTGAGGTTAGATGAACTCATAAAGATAACATTTTTCAATTAAAAATTGTAAAACATAGTTAACGAAATGTCATCAAATATTTTTAATTTAATTATAAAATTCGTACTTTTGGAGAATTTCCAGCTATCGAAGGCATGAGAAGCTATGTGAAGTAAAAGAAGAAAAAGGTCTCCAATTGCTACGAGGAACCTAACAGAACTTTTTAAAATGTGGATGGAGAATCCCGAAATTCGTCGTCCCCTTAATTCAATCCAGCCTTACTGTTCTTTCGGTGAAACTCCTGAAGTTACGACATTCAGTACTAGGACTCAAGTCAGGTATTTGAGTATTTGAGATAAGTTGTTTGCTCTTTGTTTTAAAAAGATTTCACATAATTTGTTTGGATATATATATTGGCCATTGATATTGACAGAGCAACAATTATTGCTGCAAGAGCAATTTTTTTTATAATTTCAGTTTTCCCCTTTGTTGTCAAAATTGAAGAATAGATCAATCCTCATTTTAATACATACACAATTACACACAACTTTATTGATCTCCTCACAATGACTCTTTCATTTCTATATTTTCATGAATATATATATTATTTCCTGATTTCCGCCCATTGTCTTCTCCACGTTTTCTGAAACTTTATTTTACAACAAGAATAATTTCTCAAGATCTTAAATAAACATCCACATAATTTGTTGATGACAATTAAAACAATCTGCTAGGTTTGGTTTGAATTTCATTTCTTTCTCCCAAGATGAAATCTCTTATTTTTATTTACTACGAAATCTGGAAAAACCTCCATGAGCGAGACAAAAGGGTGCAAGAGAGAGCAAAACTAATATATTCATGGATGTGAATTTTCACCCGGACAAACCTAGACTGATTTTATTCCTCAATTTTTGTTATTAGAGGCCACCTCTCTTTTAATTGAATCCCTATTTTTTTTTTTTTTTTCAATTAAGTTACTCCTTAAAGATTTAGACAATGGATTAACCACCATGCTAACCAAGAAAAAAAGGAAGAGAGGAAGAGGAAGATGAAACTTTTCCAGTTCCATTTATATTTGCTTATTTCATAAATATAGAATATTAAATGGTTTGACTATTTTAATTGGTAAGAGGATCAATGAGATTTATGAATTGCTTCTTTCCCGATAAAAATTATAATTAAAATACTTATTTCAAACCTTTGACTTTGAAGGGTATTTTAGGAACTTTTTGGAATTTGCTCTCGCAGCAACAATTGTTGTTCTGGGATTATCGCTAGCCGTATATTTTATATATATTTCTATCTTAAAGATTATAAAAAGTTTAAATGCCTGAGAAATCTAAATATAAAATTGGCCCAAAAATATATATGTCAATATATATTTCTATTGCACCATTTCAAATGGTCCGGCATATAAATTATAAATAAAAAACAGACATTAACAAAATATAAAGTGACTACACACCCATCCCCTAAAAACTACAAAATTGCACTTCATAATTTTACAAATCTTTATAAAGATATTAATTATAATTACCAAAGTTTGTTAGCATTTAATTAAAATTTTAATTAGTATATTTGGAAAACTACAAGAGTTTAAGTATTTTGGCATCTCACTCTTTTTTTTTTTTTTTTTGTTAACAAGGGAACCTGCAGCCATCGAAGTGAACAAGGTAAACTCTGTCATCATGCAATAGCTCGCAAACCACACGAGAGAAGTAAATCACTCTAGGCAAACTAGGTGTGAGGAGCTCAACCTATAAAATGTTGGCAAGGAAATTCGAACTCGGGTCAACAAACACCGCGCTCACTTGCTCCACCAACTAGGCCATCCTTGCGGGTGCATCTCACTCTTATATATATGAAGATTGGTTGATGAATATTTGTAGTAATGGCCGAAAAGATTTTCGTATAAGTTATAAGGCTTAGGTTACATACTATTTTTTTTGGTAAAATCAAATTAAGCATTAATAGAATCAAAAAGGTCTGTTACACAAATTAGAGGAGAGCCTCTATCACAAAAAACATCATGAGGAAGAGAATTAAGTAAAACATGACCATTCCAATTGACAGATTTTCCCCATTTGGCAAGATTGTGTGCCGCTTTGTTGCCGAGACGAGGGATCTTTTTGATTTTCCAATTTGGCCAAGACATAGCAATGTTACGAGCAAAAAGAGAGTCGGCATGACTTGACCATTCAAATGATGGAGTAGAGCTAGAGATCATCAAAACGGAATTAAGAGAATCACTTTCGAAAATGACCTTTGGATATTTGACGGAGTCCATAATGATGAAAGCAAGTTTAAGAGCCGCCGTTTCCGCACTTGTAGGATCAATAAATAAATCTGAATAAACTGCAGCAAAACCAACCGAACCATGAGAGTTCCGAACAAGATAGAGAGGAATCCGACACCATCTTGGAAGGAAGCATCGACATTAGCTTTGAGCCAAGATTTTGGAGGAGGAGTCCATTCCTGTGACAAGGGAGCAGCTTTGGCCTTGGTGAGTTTTGAAATTTGAGCATTGGAGTGAGCTTCAGCTTGTGAAGAAGCAAGGTATGCCAATTGCAATTCATTAAGAGAAACATTGTTATGTAAAACCGCATTCCTTTTATTCCAAACAAGACCGAGGGTAATGACACAAAAATTCAAAAATTCAAGAGAAGTGTTTTGGCAGTGGAAGATTTGAGGGTCCAAAGTGATTAAAGCCTTTATCCATTTTGTGAGGGGCCAAGAAACAAAAGGGTGGAGGCGAAAGTTCCATTTAGACAACAAGAAGACTTGAGCAATAAAAGGACAATGGAGAAAAAAATGATCATTTGATTCAATTTGGGCATGGCAAAGGAGGCAAGAATAGTCGTGGATCGGGAAAATGGAGGAAAGACGATCACGGGTAGGGACCATATTTTGAACCAATTTCCATAGGAAAATTTTTTGGCGTTCGTGGATACGGGCTTTCCAAAGATCTTTCCACGGGAAATCGGCCGTAGCAGGAGAGGGAGAGAAACGAGTTGATTGGTCAATTAAATACGCGGATTTAACCGAAAAGACACCTTTCTTCGAGTGAACCCAAATTTTTTTTTTTTATTCTTCCGAAGGGAGAATTTTTTTGAGAATTTCTTGGATAGATGATGGCCAAAAGAGAGCAGTAAGAGTTTGGACGTTCCAAATGGGGGAATGAGGGAGCATGAGATCTTTTACGTAGACACAAAGAGGGGTGAAGGGGGGTGGTTCGGGATTTGGCCGAGGAGAGAAGCCTTGGGCCGAAGGAATCCACGGTTCTTCCCAAATAAGAATGAGAGAGTTTTGGGCAACACGGTAGCAAGTGCCTTTCTTGAGAATAGAAGTGCAAGAATGGATTCCTTTCCAAACGCAAGAAGAGTTTGATGGGGGGGAGTGATCACGGAGGAAATGGGAATCACGGAGGTATTTTGTGGCGAGTGTGGAGGACCAAAGGTGAGAGGAGGGATTGAGGAGATTCCAAGAGAGTTTGGAGATTAGGGCTTTGTTCATGTCGTGGGTACGCCTAAGCCCAATACCACCCGCCCATTTAGGAGAACAAAGAGAGTCCCAACATTTCAAGGAGAGGTAGTGAGATTTATTGCACGCGTTCCACCAAAATTTACGGATTGAGGAATCAATTTTGAGACAAATCGATTGGGGTAGCAAGAAAGTGGACATGTAGTATGATGGGATATCTTGTGCAACGGCTTTGGCAAGGACATTACGACCCATGTGGGAAAGGAGCCGGGCACGCCAACCACTCAATCTCCTTTCGAGTTTGACAACAATCTCGTTAAAGCAATCTTTCTTTCCCGAAGTTTTGCAAAAAGGAAGACCCAAGCGAGAGAGCTTATGAGTGCAATTATGCATGTCAAGGGTGGAGAGGATAGAGTGGCAGGTTCGGGCATTGGTGTTTGGGCTAAAGTGGATGAAAGATTTATCTTTGTTGATTTTTTGTCCCGACCAAGATTTAAAATTGCCCAAGATGTCATTAATCACATTTGGATTGGATAAAGAAGCTTTGCAAAAAATGGTAATGTCATCAGCAAACAAGAGATGGGAGATTGGGGGGCATCCACGGCTAATTTTGATTCCCGTAAGGAGACCTTCATTTTCGGCAAGAGTGATGAGGCGAATGAGGAGCTCGGCAAAAATGATAAAGAGGAAAGGAGAGAGAGGATCGCCTTGTCTTATACCGCGAGAGGATTTAAAGAAACCAAAAGGAGAACCGTTGACAAGGACGGAGAAGGTAGGAGATGAGATGCATTGGTGAATGAGATGGGTGATTTTGGAATCAAATCCAAGGTTAGTGAGGATGGTAATGAGGACCGGCCATTCCACACGATCAAAAGCTTTGGATAAATCAAGTTTGATAGCCATGGCAACATTTTTTCCTTTTTTTCGTTGATTTATGTGGGACATCAATTCGTGAGATAAGATCGAATTTTCATTGATGTTACGACCTGGGACAAAGGCGAATTGGGTAGGGGAAATGATGAGGTCGAGGAGGGGTTTAAGGCGATTAGCAAGGATTTTTGTGATGGCTTTGAAAGTGAGATTACAAAGACTAATGGGCCTAAATTCCTCGACACGGTTGACATTTGGCTTTTTAGGAATGAGGGCAATATGTGTATGGTTAAAGGCTTTGAGGAGAAAACCGGTGTTAAAGAAGTGAGTGATTGATTCGATAACATTGGTACCAACAATATCCCAAAAGGATTTAAAAAATGAGGGAGAGAAGCCATCGGGCCCCAGGCTTTTAGACGAATGAAGAGAGAAAAAGACTTTTTTTATCTCAATGGGGGTAGGTGGCAGGGATAGGGAGTCCGAGTCGGTGGTGGAAATAGTTGGAGGGAAGAGATTGAGGAGGTCCGGGGGGTATTGAGGGTGGGAGGTGGTGAAAAGATTCGAAAAGAACCCGACAAAAATAGAACCTAAATCATGCCAATCTGAAACGAAGGAGACATTAATTAATGGACAATCTTAGGTCACATTCTAGTACCAACATTATTAATGGACATTATAAGTTTAATTTTTAGTTTTGATTTATTTATTATTAATTTAACTTTAAAACATTAATTAATTAACTTTATGTTCATAACAATATTATAAATACGAAGTAAATCAAAAATCAAAATTCTTTTGATAAGAAAAATATTAAATATATTCTCACACCGTTCCTACGTTATCATTTTCATATATTTTAGAAGTATAAGCTATTTCAAAAGAAGAGTACAATCTTTAATATCACATGTACACCTTCATGATTTCTATTGTAATATAAACCCCCATTCCTAGTATTTCACCTCCATACTGAAAAACTTTTGTAAAATGCACTTTATATTTCTCCATTTTAATAATCTTAAATTTATTTAAACATCACATACATAGAACCCATTTAATTTAAATATTAATAATAATATTATAAGTACAAAATATAAATCAAAGTTTCATAAAAAATTATTCTCATATATCAATTTCTACATTATTAAGTTTTCATATATTTTTTTTCCTGAAAAGAAAAGGTTTTCATATATTGTGGAAAACAATATAAAGTTTAACATTACACGTATACTCCGGTTCATATTTATCCACCCATTATAAAAGGGGTTTGTTTCTTCCAATCAAAAAACAAAAAGCAAAAAAAAGAAAGAATAGGATTGGTGAAATTAAATGTCACATTGACCAATTGACAAAATGTGTATTTCATTAAGAACCCGTGACTTCGTTCCTTTTTGTTAAAGAACAATATTATGTAGATTTCGGTAGATATCGATCTCTGTATATTCATCTTGCCTCAAGATGTGTGTAGATTAATATTATTATCCATATATCCCGAATATATATTCTTAATAGTAATCAGTTAATCACTACATATGCATCTTAATATTGATCAAAGACAATGGTAGTTTGACACTGTTTATGATACAATATATATGTCGCTAAGCATAAATACATATATTTATTTAATTATTTAATGAAGAATTCAAATAGGTCGAAATTTAACTTTAGTCGAAAGGTTTTGTAAGGAATTTAGAATAGATCTAAACATTTACATAGTTTACAACCATATAGTTGTATAATTATCAAAAAAGAAACAAGAAACATATATATCAGAATATCAAAAGTATCACTAATAAAGTAATAAATAATAATCAATAATAAACACTGCAATTTACTTGAGTCTTTGCCTTCACCGATCGATTAACTGATTTGTTTATTCTTCATGTACGTTTCATCTTTGTTTCAGTGACAATCCTGACTCTCAAATTATTTGTTATAAGACTAGGCCAAACTCCACATGCATTTTAATAAGTTCAAGTGTGGATCATGGGGTAAACTAGGATACTCGTAAGTAAGGACTTTTGGCAGCATGCACCCTTGAAAATTGGTCATTTAGAATATTGCACACTTAAAATTAATTTTGGCAGAGTGTATCCTCGAAATACATAAGTTTTGGCAGCGTGCACCCTTTTAATCTTTTCGGGCCAGCCAAAGAGATCGCCGAAAATTAAATCGAAATCCTAATATTAACAGGGGCATAATTGTCCTTTTAACTCATTATCCTCCAAACAAATTGATTTCCCTCCAAAAAATTAAGCCACGTGAATTAAATGTGTATTTCAAGGGTAAGTTTGTCCATTTAATTTACAAATACCACTAATGGTCCTCCTTATCATTAACGTTTTACAGAGTGGTCCCTCTTGTGTCTTTTTTTTAATGTTAGTCCCCACTATAAATTATTTGTTTCATTTTGGTCATTTACAAGGGATCTTTTACTTTTAGTGTTACACCTTAGTCCCTCATAAAATTATTTTGATCAATTTATCCCTCATAAACTGTTTCTTTATCAATTTAGTCCCTCACAAAATTGTTTATTTATCAATTTAGTCCCTCATAAAATGATTTTGGCACTTTATTTCACTTTGGACCACCTGAAAATGACCAAAGTGAAACAAATAATTCATAGTGGAGACTAACATGGGAAAAAAAAACCACAAGAGGGACCACTCTGTAAAAAGTTAATGATAAGGAGGACCATTAGTGGTGTTTACCCAAAAAAGAAACATAAAAATCTGCTCCACTTAATCTACAATAGTCCCATTTTTTGGTTTGAAGCTATATGAACTTGCTCGCCTAGATTAATATGAATATTGTTGCTAATTCTTGTTGGGTGGGTTGCTGAGTATGTCTTGGCTACCATTCTATGTTAAATGCAATGTATATTATTTTTTTAGCTTTAAAAATCTTATGTTAAAGGAAATGTATATTAATTTTTGAGATTTAAAAATCTAATTCTAATCCGGAGAAACTTTGATGTCATAAACAAAATATAGATCAACTGAAATGGTGAAAAACTGTGCAAAAATAGTTGACAGATGTAAACATGGGTTGTAAGAAAAATAAAAATTTAGGCACAAAACTTATTTTTTTGGAGGGAAATGAGTTAAAAGGACAATTATGCCCCTATAAATATCAGGATTTTCAATTTTTTTGCTATCTATTGGGCCGGAAAAAATTAGAGGGTGCAATATGCCAAAATTTATGTATTTCAATGGTGCATTCTTCCAAAATTTAATTTCAATGGTGCAATTTGCCAAATGACCCACTTTTAAGGGTGCAAGCTGTCAAAAGTCCTCCTAAGTAGGGGTGGATCTAGAAATTTGGGATAGTATCGGAGGCTAAAATTCTATGATAAATTTAAAAATCCAATATAAAAAATATAAATCAAACAATCAAATTATTCACGAGAAAATATATGAGAAAATACAAAAACAAGGTGAAGTTTGACAAAAATAAACCTACAAATTAGTTTGATTACATATAATATCCCGTTATGACTTCAAAAGAACCCAAAACATCTACGTATCTTAACAATTTCAAATGACACAAATTACATTCACATTTGACCGCAACGATTTTTCATTTTCTGAATCGGTCCATGATAACACCATTTGAAATATCATTAAATATGTCTCTTTTTATAAATACAATTACACTATCATTTAGATAATAAAATAATTGTTAATTGATAAATGATGAATTTTCTCATGAATTTGCAGTGATAATGAAAAGGAATGATATGCATGTTGGGATTCTTACCGGAAAACGAGCCTTAGGCAGCGGAAATATAAAACTTTTAGCCCATTGGGAATCTTGTCAGGATACAATCCGGTATATATTTAAACTAATATTAAACAAGTATACTAATCACTAGATTAAGTTATACCTACTTCCTAGCACTTCCGAGTCAAACTCTGATGTTGTAGAAGTAGATCCCAGATATCCACGAACTCGTCATTCCAGTCCCAAGCTTTTGCTTAGTGCCCATGTGTTGCGCCTCTACGGTTCAGTACACCACATACACATGAAAACCTTGAAATCTCTAATCGACTAGAGCACAGAAAAAATCAAGATGCGAAACTCGAGAAGAAAAGACAGAAGTCGATCGACTTCTGTTAGGGGTAGGGGTAGGGGCGGCGGCTCAGGGTCTTTAGAGAGATAGAGATTTTGCTTTCTTGCTTTTTGTGTGCTACAAAAATGCTAAGTGGTGAAACTTTATTAAATTGTCTAGCAAGACTTAATGGGTTATATATAGATCTATTAATCCTAGCCCTAATAGGATTCCTAATAAGATTTACTTACTAAATGGGTTAAGCCTTTTAATTAATGCAAGCCTTTATTAATTAAATTGTCTTATCTTTTGGGGTAAATTACGAATACCCCCCTGAGGTAAGATCTAATTACAAAAATCCCCCTCACGTATTTGATATTACAAAAATCCCCTTCAAGTTTGTCACCTTCTTACAATTAACTACTTGTCCCTAAAATAATCCAATTTTGCCCTTGGGTGTTGTTTTTAATGTTTGTAATATCTTATAAATGTTAAAATTTGGGTGCTAATTGTTATATCTTATAAATTAGAAAAAAAATAATTAGATATTTACTACCTAAATAAGTGATAAAAATAATTTCCCATAAATTTTAATAAATATTGCAAAAAAAAAAAAAAGGTATTTACATATTTATTAGCAATTTAAATTGTATAATAATAAATTAAATAGAATTTTAATAATAATATTTTAGAAATATGAACAAATTGTTTACTCATTTGGTTAAATGGATTTAATTTCTAAATTAGTAACTTTAATAAAATTATATTATATTATAAATAAGATATTTTAATTTAATAAAGTTTATATTGTATTATAAATTACAATATTTATTGAAATTTATGGGCAATTATATATTATATCAATTATTTTGGTAGTAAATATATGATTATCATTTTTATAATTTATAAGATATAACAATTAGCACCCACATTTTAAACTTTATAATATAATATAAACATTACAAATAACCTCCAAGGGCAAATTGGAATATTTTAGGGGCAAGGGGTTAATTGTAAGAAGGTGACAAACCTGAGGGGGATTTTTGTAATACCTAATACGTGAGGGGGATTTTTATAATTAGGCCTTACCTGAAGGGGGTATTCGTAATTTGCCCTATCTTTTAATTAGCCTTGGGCCCATCTAAATCTCCAAGATTAGTTGGCCCACTAATTAAAACCTATTTATCTTAATTAATTAAATTGGAATTCTAGCCCAATTAATTAATTATCATTAATCTTTATTTAATTATATTAAACTCCAAATTTAATTAATTAAATTTTCCTCTCCTCAATTAATTAAATATAATTTAATTAATTATTCTTATCAAATTAAAAACCTATTTAATTTGACATCTCGATTTAATCCAATTTGATCGGATTCTCGTGCCCAAATTGATCGACCCAGTGGAGTCCAGCTTTCTTCGTTTCCTGTTTCCGCTCGATATGTTTATGTATGTCCCCGTAGGTTCACCACATAATTGGCCGCGGGTTATAATCAAATATATATTGAATTATTCGAGTAAACCTATACTCTAAATCAATCGAACACTCTGTCGATTGACCATTCCAAAATTAGCACCCCTGCTAATTTAGGAATTATCCCACACTCCACAGTCGATGTCTGGCCACACGTCCGTGGGGCCCCATCACTGGTGAATTAATTCAGTGAACCTTACCTTTACAATTACCATGTACGCCTTAATCCTTCCATTAGTTGGTCTCCCAGTCAAGACTAAGGTTATGGACTTTCATGCCCTACTTGTCTCGACTATATGTATTCTGGTCTCGAAACTATTCTCTTTGACTTAACCTTTATGAGCTACTTTCATAAAGTCGTCAGATACCTTAGCCAATGATTTACCGGAATACGTTTCTCACATGGATTCATAGGAGAAGCTCCCAACTTATCAAGTCGGGTCAATGAATCCTCTGTTGATGATATGAACATGCTTACACGTTCCTCTATACCCAACATGAATCCACATAGATCGTTGTTGCGTTCCAAATACTAATACGCAAACTACGCAAGTATACGGTCGTTACAAGTAATAAAATGATAAGAGAGTGTCGAACCCACGAGGACTTGTACGATTAATTACCAACTAATGTCTTGTTACTTCTACTTAGATTTGTAAGTTGAGTTTGGTGAAGTGGTGGTGGTTTTGATATTAAAACTATGATAAAGGTGATTATGAAACTAACACTTGACTTAACAATATGTAAAGGCTTCTAGGATTTTACGTCACCTAGTTCAATTCAAGATAAATGACTCAACAATTGACAACCACACTTATGTTTGTTGTTCAAGGTTTCAAAAATACTCATACGTATCTTCCGAATTGCGTACGAACCTATCAAGTTAGGCTAATCCAATTTATGTCTAAAAGGACTAAACCTAAATGAAGCATTAACCTCAAACCTTGAAAGAACATGAAATGACTTAGGTATATGCCTATCCTAAAATCAAATCACAATCTAGTTTCACAATCTAATCCTCAATCCACTATGTCTAGCAATCAAGAATCAATCTATTTCATCTCATAGTTGGCCTAACAACAAGATGACAAAAGCACAAACTAGATTAACAAACACATACAAGCATCATACCAATCATCATAACATCATTTAATCAAGAATCAAACATAGGATCAATAAAACCCAAGAAAAGAGGAATTAGCTACTCATAACATTCAATAAATCATCCAATATATTAATGGAAGTCATAAATGTAAATGAACAAAGTAATAAGAGTTAGAGTAAGCTTAGTGATTGAAATCTTCAACAACTTCTCCCTCAAGCCTTTTTATCTTCAATGGGGAGTCCAAGTGAAAGTTCTTCAATGGAGGCTAGAAGTAAAGTGTGTGGGAAGTTGGCTAATGAATTTCACCTCTAACCCTCTAACCTAGCAAAAACTACAAGCCCTCATGCCTAAGTTACCCTCCAAACAATGGCAACTAAGGCCAAAAAGTCCCCCAAGATGCCTAAAAATACAAGTGGGATCAAAGGGGGATTATACAAAAAACCCCCTGCCTTTCCCGCAGAAAATATCTGCTGGTAGCAGGGGTCTCGCGGCCGCGAGACTGAACCTCGCGGCCGCGGGAAACAGGCCGTAGGTTTCCTGCTCTGCCGCACTTCCTTCCGAGCAGCATATCTTTTGATTCCGAACTCCGAATGCGGATCCGTAAAGTCCGTAGCGTAGCTAACTCACTCATCTATAACATATCCAAAATTCAGCTTATTTGGATTAGTCATGATAAAGTTGTGCATGCTTGAGTGAGTAGCTATCTTCATTCTTGTAAAATTTGCTTCGGGTTCTATTTCCTTTGAAGCTCAAGCTTGACTCGCGGGGTGGGTAGAACGACTCGCATCATTGATACGCAACTCCGAATCACTCTATGATGTCAATACCTACAAACCACGGAGAAAGCGATCAAAACACGAACAAAAACACAAAAACCGAACAAAGGCCAAACGAAGGGGCCAAAGCACAAAAGACACGAAAACACGCGGAACAAACAGAAACTCGGATCAAAACAAGATGTTTTGGGCTTAAAGAGATAGGTAATAACGACGTTTTCACGGCGTTATCAACACCCCCAGACTTAAACACTTGCTCGTCCCCGAGCAAAGAAAACAAAACAAGAACAAAACAAGCATGCTTAAGATCAAAATGCCAAAATTTAACACTTTCAAATTATTCTTTAAACAAGCTCATGTGTGTGTGTGATGGCTTTAGCTAGATTCTATCTTAGGTGAATACGTCCCGATAGGTCAAAATCATCGGTTCTATTTGCAAGGACTTCTAATGTTTGACAAAGAGTCTCTCCTCACCGTAGATTACAAACTTAATGCTCAAATCACTTCACGAAACTAAGTTATAGGAAATTTAAGAGTGTTGTCCTTTTTCTTGAATTATTGACGATTTTAGTTCCTAGCTCTTTCTCACCATACTTTGCTTTTTCTTTTGATTTACAATGACAACAAAGCACTTGTGCTTTACAATGATGTTACAACAATAAATTAGCACTAATGATGAAGATTGTTTGTGCTTCTATACATTTAACTTTTGGGCTACTAGCACCATTCCTTTCCTTTGTGCATTTCATTTGAAGTTTTCATTACAAAACTTGCACAATTACAACGAAATAGAGTAATTACAAAAATGATTCATGAATTTCATCAATGAAGGCTTAGCCTTTCTTTTCTCTCATAGAAGTGCATACATTTTAGCAACTTCTCTACTCATTTCTTTTAAGAGCTAGGTGTTCAAAGGTTTTTCATTACTGAAAATGGTTCACTCCCCCAAACTTAGGCCATTTTGCTCATTTCACACTTAGTTTTCAAACTAAAGTTTGGAGAGAATCTAAGTTGCACAAAAGGAGTCCTAGAACCTATTATCACTAAAGTTCTTTACCCACCTCAAATACAACCTACCTTAGCCAATGTGCTCAAATTTTGTAGAACATGTTCAAGGAATAATAAGAATTTGAAAAAAATTGGCGGGTCGACCTAGCATGTAAGCAAGTACTTGCGAACCTCTCCCCCCAAACTTAAAATGCACAATGTCCCCATTGTGTGAATTGAGAATGTAGGAGGAAGATCGACACGACAACCAAACAAGCACACAGAGGAAAGACAAACAAAAACAAAAACAAAACAATGAAAACAACAAGGTAAATGATCGAGCACGGCTCTATCCAATCCAAGCAAGCATGGATAATCAAAACCAATCAAGTACGGACATATAGATATAGCATTATAAGTACAAAATAAACCAAACGGAATGCAAAAATGTAAAGGTTACGCCCCTTTGTCGATCATGGAGTCCGTGCATCCCATGGTTAACTTCCGTCTCGAATCCTCAATCATGCTTGCCACTACTTCTTCTTCTTTTTCGCGCACAATCATCACCTACAACAAGACACAAAAAAAAAACAAGAATCAAACGACACGACACGACAACAACAACAACAAAAACAACACAAAGGACAAAGAAAAGTAAAACAAAAGGCTTGGGTTGCCTCCCAAGAAGCGCTTGTTTATAGTCGGTAGCTCGACTTGAAACTTCTCTTTTCTTTTAGGGTGGCCAATAATCGAATAGGATCCCATCGGGATCAAGTATAAGCCCCGGCCTCTTTGCTTTTAAATTCGTCCCACGCTTTAATCTTTTCATTGTACGGTCTTTTGGGACGGATTTGAACCACATATCAAATCGAAAACTTTTATCTCCCGGTTCAAATCTCTTGTAATCTTTACCTATAATTATCCATGTTGCTTTGCTCGGGTGGATCCACTTGTCTTCTTTGGGAATAACCAAGTCCACGTAAGAATATTTGATGACCTTTTGATCAAACCCTTCATCCATGAAGAATTTATCTTCCTTTGCAACCTCTTTCGATCCACCTTGTTCTTCATCTCTAGTAGGAAGCCCATTTGTTTCTTGTTTGGGTGATTCGGTTGTACTCGGCAAAGTTCCCGGGGGTCTTATTCTTAAAGCTTGTGAGATTTGCTCCATTTGTGTTTGAAGATTTCTCAATACAATCGAATGTTCTTGTTGGAGTTGGAAGACTTCTTGCAATTTTGCATCATTGTTAGCCATGTATTTGGTGGTGTGCTCCATGAACTTAGTGAATGCATCTTCCAAAGATGGTTGTGCCTCTACCGGAGGTTGAGAATATTCATGATAGTTCGGTTTGATGAATGGGGTAGTCATCATCATATCCGGGTGTGGTCCACCTCTCCACTCATTGTTCCTTGGATAATACGGGTCATTTCCCCATCCGGTATTGTAGCTATTGTAAGTGGGACTCGGCTCATAAGGATTACCCATGTATGAATTCTCATATTGCAAATAATTTGGACTCATTGGGCAACCGACGATTGTGCTCTCCCCCATGCAATGCATACAATAACAAAGTGATGTTCCCTCGGTTGACCTTGGATAGCAATCATTGTAGGCCATCGTACCTAGGAAGACAAATATCACAACGTAAATAACAAATCCAAGCTAAGATATACAAGAATATAAATCGGCAAATAATCGTTACAAATCCCCGGCAACGGCGCCAAAAACTTGTTGCGTTCCAAATACTAATACGCAAACTACGCAAGTATACGGTCGTTACAAGTAATAAAGTGATAAGAGAGTGTCGAACCCACGAGGACTTGTACGATTAATTACCAACTAATGTCTTGTTACTTCTACTTAGATTTGTAAGTTGAGTTTGGTGAAGTGGTGGTGGTTTTGATATTAAAACTATGATAAAGGTGATTATGAAACTAACACTTGACTTAACAATATGTAAAGGCTTCTAGGATTTTACGTCACCTAGTTCAATTCAAGATAAATGACTCAACAATTGACAACCACACTTATGTTTGTTGTTCAAGGTTTCAAAAATACTCATACGTATCTTCCGAATTGCGTACGAACCTATCAAGTTAGGCTAATCCAATTTATGTCTAAAAGGACTAAACCTAAATGAAGCATTAACCTCAAACCTTGAAAGAACATGAAATGACTTAGGTATATGCCTATCCTAAAATCAAATCACAATCTAGTTTCACAATCTAATCCTCAATCCACTATGTCTAGCAATCAAGAATCAATCTATTTCATCTCATAGTTGGCCTAACAACAAGATGACAAAAGCACAAACTAGATTAACAAACACATACAAGCATCATACCAATCATCATAACATCATTTAATCAAGAATCAAACATAGGATCAATAAAACCCAAGAAAAGAGGAATTAGCTACTCATAACATTCAATAAATCATCCAATACATTAATGGAAGTCATAAATGTAAATGAACAAAGTAATAAGAGTTAGAGTAAGCTTAGTGATTGAAATCTTCAACAACTTCTCCCTCAAGCCTTTTTATCTTCAATGGGGAGTCCAAGTGAAAGTTCTTCAATGGAGGCTAGAAGTAAAGTGTGTGGGAAGTTGGCTAATGAATTTCACCTCTAACCCTCTAACCTAGCAAAAACTACAAGCCCTCATGCCTAAGTTACCCTCCAAACAATGGCAACTAAGGCCAAAAAGTCCCCCAAGATGCCTAAAAATACAAGTGGGATCAAAGGGGGATTATACAAAAAACCCCCTGCCTTTCCCGCAGAAAATATCTGCTGGTAGCAGGGGTCTCGCGGCCGCGAGACTGAACCTCGCGGCCGCGGGAAACAGGCCGTAGGTTTCCTGCTCTGCCGCACTTCCTTCCGAGCAGCATATCTTTTGATTCCGAACTCCGAATGCGGATCCGTAAAGTCCGTAGCGTAGCTAACTCACTCATCTATAACATATCCAAAATTCAGCTTATTTGGATCAGTCATGATAAAGTTGTGCATGCTTGAGTGAGTAGCTATCTTCATTCTTGTAAAATTTGCTTCGGGTTCTATTTCCTTTGAAGCTCAAGCTTGACTCGCGGGGTGGGTAGAACGACTCGCATCATTGATACGCAACTCCGAATCACTCTATGATGTCAATACCTACAAACCACGGAGAAAGCGATCAAAACACGAACAAAAACACAAAAACCGAACAAAGGCCAAACGAAGGGGCCAAAGCACAAAAGACACGAAAACACGCGGAACAAACAGAAACTCGGATCAAAACAAGATGTTTTGGGCTTAAAGAGATAGGTAATAACGACGTTTTCACGGCGTTATCAATCGTCTAGTAGACTCCAGTCAGTCGAGACTCATATCAAAGCATAGACGTTTGTGCACCAAATAAATCCTATCACCTCAAGTAATAAGGATCGTTCCTCGTACACTATTGTAAATAGAAATAACTTCATCCTCGATATGCGACTATTGGTTCGATGGTGATTTATTTCCTAGTTGGGGTATTCAGTACGCTTGTCATCTAGGCAATCCACCCACTCGTATGTATCGACTATCCTAGTCACGCTCGTGGACCCCAGCGTCCTCCAGTTCATCGGATTATACACACTCGTGAGGGTCTAACTGAATCCATTGATGTCCCATATTAAATGAATTATACGACCCTTGAATTAGTTTTAGATCACGGCCTTGGAGATCAGTCAACGGGCTGTCCCATAACTCCGTGATCTAAGGACTTCCATCCTTATGTCATATAATAATTCCATATGATGAAGATGACCATATAAATAAATGCATTTATTAATCAAATTGATAGTTCTTTTAATTATTACCAATTAAATGCAGCCATAACAGTTGGCTTGCAGGATACTATTCCACCAATGCAAGATTCAAATATATGCTACATGTGGTGGAGAAGTAGTTTGAATGGAAGAAATATTAGCAAATTGTATTCAAAGTAAAAGTATCAAAATCATTAACAAATATAATGTACACTCCTTTATATGAGAGTCATTGGAACATAAAATCAAAGAATCGTAAATAATATGTAAAAATTGAAAATTTCGTCCCCAACTATATCTATTTTTTTACATATAGTCCCTGGCTTTAGATGAGTAGAAATTTTAGTTCCATATCTTGTGAATTTCGTCTTGTCGTAAGATTTTGTATGAAGATCGTTGTTTAATTACCAACTCGGTAACTACGTGTCAAATATTTTCTTACATAGACTTATACGTGTTATTTAGGAATATTGCCAAAAAATATACCATTGCAATATCGGTCCCGTAAAAATATATTCTTTCATTTTTTTAGTACCATATTGTGATACATCAAGAAATTTAGTCTGTTGAGATTTTTCTTTTCCTATTTTCTTGTATTTTCACTGAATTTATGAGAAATTTGTAAAAAAAAATAAAAAAAATCATCATGCAAGATAATCTTTTGCGTAAATGTTGAGAATTTTATGTTAGAAAATTTGTAGAATGTTAGAAATTAAGAACATAGTTTCGGTACAAACAATTTAATTATAAAAACATAATAATTACTAAAATGTGAAAATCTTTAATTCAATATTTTGTGTATACTCCATTTTTCTTATCATTAAATAACTTTAAAATTGTATAATTTCCATAAGTTATAATATATATTAAAAATATTATCTACATTTAATTAAATTGTTAATAAATGTGTAAATAAGATTTTTTTAATATCTCGTCTTTAATATGTATTGAAACTTATGTGCAACTATACAATTTTATCAAGTTTGGTGAATATATAATTATTAGTTTTATAAATTGAGATATTACAATTCGCACCCAAGTTTTAGAATCTTTCAAGATATTATAAACATTACAAATAATCTCTCAAGGGCAAAATTAAAACTTTTAAGGGGTAAGAAACTAATTGTAAAATGATGACGAACCATCATGAATTTTTGTCACTCAATATTTGAGGGATATTTCTAATTAGACCTTACCTTAGGGATCTCCATAATTTACCAATATTTAAAGATAAATTAAAGAAGCAACTTATTAAGTTCAACTTTTGTCACTCCTAATCTGAGATTTGTTTTTGTTCCTTTGTTTCTAGGTATTCCTGATTTGAACTTGTCAAGAAGATAGTCATTTTTCAGATTCTGATTTTCTGTCTGTCAAATTAGGTTTTTTCGGTAGACACCAATTATCCCCTATTATTTATATCGCTGGCAAGTTAGACAAGTTGACTTTGAGGTGTTTTTTCGGTATACTTTTCTCCGCGTGTCAGACTTCGAAAAGTTCTTCGGAAACGTTACAGACAAGGCTCTTCAGATCTTGATATTTACTCTAAGTGGTGGAACTTTGGAATAGAGAAAAGTGGTGATGTAAATTCGCGTTGTGTCTTCAAATGTGTTCTCAAGCCTATTTATAATTATAAGAATAGGGTAATACTCCTAAACCTAGTATGACTCGAACATGACAATTCTGATTTGGAGAATCAACAAACTCATGGCTTTTTCAGCCTCGACCGCCGCAACGATCACTAGTTGTGGTGGCGGCTGCGGAAACTTTCTCCCTTTGGTCCTTTTTTTAAGTGTATTTTGCCGCGGCGGTCATCTTTGATGGCAGCGGCGAAATGATCTTTTCCTTCACTTTTCCTTCATTCTCTTTATTCCAGGCATCGTCTAATCCTCAATCTTCTTCCCTTGAGAATTATACCTAAAATGAGCATGCACACTCGAGAAAACACATTAAAACAGTTCACTCAAGCTACTCAAACCACTCAGAGACATGAAAACAGACTCGAAACGACACGAATCAACGACTTAATTAAAGTTAAAAAATAGGGTTTTTTGCAAGTTAACTCCATGTGATATGTCCAATGGGCAATTTACCTCCCTGTGAAACAAAAATAGGCAATTTAACTCCCTGTAAAATGAAATAATGAGCAATTTACCTCCTTGTGATATAAAAATAGGCAATTTACCTCCCTATGACATGGAATAATGGGCAATTTAACTCCCTGTGATATGAATTAATGAGCAGTACTTTAGAGGGAGGCAATGTTCTTCTTTTATAAAAACACAGGGAGGAATCTTGCCATTTTTCTTATCATAGGGAGTTAAATTGCCTATTTAGAATATCACAGGGAGGTATTTTGCCCTTTTATTTATCACAAGGAGTTAAATTGCCTATTAGAATAACACAGGGAGTTAATTTGATATTCACTCTTAAAAAATATATTAATATAACTCACATTATAGAGTTATCACAATCAATGATCATGGACAATCCAGTTACGTTCATAAATGATAAGCACAAATCAATTTATCTAATCCATATTAGTTAACTGCTGATCTTTTGGGTCAATTTTAAGTAAAGAGAAAAATTTGAGCGAACTAGACAATCTTTAGGTGGAGAAGAGTACTGCAATAATTAAACCCCCATTGGCCATTTTCATTTTCTAAGAATTGTCAATTATTTTCCAAAATGGTTAATTATCAAACCCATTGAAATAACGTGATTGGTTTTGTGACTATAGTTATGGAACAAAATTTCGTTTCGATGAATTAAATATCGAATTTTTTTTTGTGAACTTTTCGGAAACGTTTCAGAAATACTAGGGGAAAATATGAAAAAAAATATATATAATTAAGAAAATAAAATAATCTCAAAACTCAAGGCAAACAAAGAAGTAATAGTTTCGGAATTGAACTTCAGTTTCGTCTCGTCTCGTCTCCAATGTTTTAAAATACCGAAATTTTTCTATATTTTTGATGAAAAAACGACAAAAACTTTGATCCATGACTGTAGTTTTTGGATACGTGCTTTCACGTGTGTCCCATATAAAATGGAATGTCAAACCACAACTTTTCCCATATGGTATTCGGTAAATTGCTAGACCCGGCCCTCATGTTTGTCTAAATTATGAAAGCCCCTCTCTTATTTGGGAAATTATCATTACCCTTGAGATCTGTGACCGTCGTACTATTACATCACTTATGATGCATTCCACGGAATATTTTATTGCAAATTCCAAGTTTCTTTATGAACCACCAAAGAAATTCATTTAAAGTGTAGTTGTAAGGTTTAATAATTAAGAGGAAATTAAATGTAACATGAAACAATTTAAAAGTTCATTATTTTACTTCATTTTGTCTTATAAGTTAAATTATTTTCACTTCTCAGAATTTTAGAAATAATATATTTTTTTTCTTAAAAAAAGTAAGATTTTGATTTAATTTAATATTTCCATTTTTTTAACAATGTTGACAATAAAATAATATATGAAGCTATCAAAATTTAGTAAAACATTTATATCATCTTTCTTTAAATTGTAGAATGTATATGGCACAATTAAGAATTATAGTGACCCTAAATATAATACAATCAAGATTAAAAAAAATTTAAAAAATTAAAAAAAAATTAAAAGACTTTCACTTTAATGAATTATCATACTTCTTTAGTTCAATACTTTGGCGGCCTTTAATTTTGGTGCAAAAGTTAAAAATATGAAAATTTTGGATATCTTTACATTTTATGCTATCAATCAAAAGAAGTGATTAGAAATTATAGGGATTTTTTGCAAGTTAACTCCCTGTGATATGTCTAATGGGCAATTTACCTCCCAGTGAAATAAAAATAGGCAATTTAACTCCCTGTAAAATGAAATAATGAGCAATTTACCTCCATGTAATATAAAAATAGGCAATTTACCTCCCTATGAAATAAAATAATGAGCAATTTAACTCCCTGTGATATGAATTAATGAGCAATTTAGAGGGAGGCAATGTGCTTCTTTTATAAAAACACAGGGAGGTATCTTGCCATTTTTATTATCACAGGAAGTTAAATTGTCTATTTAGAATATCACAGGGAGGTATTTTGCCATTTTATTTATCACAGGGAATTAAATTGCCTATTTAGAATAACACAAGGAGTTAATTTTCTATTCACTCGAAATTATAGTGCAAAAGTAATTCTATGTCAGATTGATTTTAGTAAAAAGACTTGTTCGGGGACATCTTGAAAATAAAATAAAAGTAAAAAATTTGGGATAAATAATGTAATATTATTTAGAGACTAAATTTAATTTTTATATTAAATCAATGAAAAATATTTTCACTCTAATAAATTCTTATAAAGCTTGCGGATTTTTCTATAAACAATTGACATTTAAGAGGGAGTGTTATATAATACATATATTAAGTGGATGTTCATGAAAAGACCTTAGCCACTTGAAGAGTCTTTCAAATCATATCAGAATGATATTTTAAAGTCACCATGTGGAGAAACTTGCAACTTATGTATTGAAATTAAGAACATGATGATTATTGAATGATCATACAACTGTCGGTCTTTCAAGGATCTTCTTTGGGCCTATAAATAGAGGAAATTGTATATATATATATTGTGTTTTTCGTTTCTTAAAAGTGTTCGAGTCTTAGATCAAACTTAATCCCTTTTTTAGGGTGTCTATATATATTATACGAGAGCTTCTTCCAGTTGGAATCTGAACTTGAATTAGCCACTTTAAGATGTCTATTTCTTCCAATAAGCCAATCATCCGTGAGAACGAGAAAGAATATATATATATTCTCCTCATGATCTATTGTCTTTACATTATGCCTTTAATTGCTAGCTTCTTTTAGTATAGTTTTATTTATTTATTTATTTTTGAGGAAAATCCAGTTGGGTAAATGCATTAATGATCAATATCGTCAATTACAAAATCAACAATAAACTCAGGAAACTCCAATAATGGAGATGACATACTAAGAGCTACTTTTGCTAAGTCATGAGCCACATAGTTGATTTCTCTAAACACGTGAGAACAATTAAACGAAATAATAAGATAATCGTTTAATATCATCTAAAATAGGACCGATGATGCTCTTGGAGGATTGAGACAAACATATTCCATCAATGATTATTGTTTTGCAATCGCCTTCGAGTACGAAATAATCCCATTCTTGAGAAATTCCAAATTCCACCCCCTTGCTGCTGCAATTGCTTCCGGGTGTAAAGGAAGGTCAACTGCTTGAGCAGTCCAAGCAAACCACCAAATTCTTGCTGAATTGTCATGCTTGAAAATTGAAATGAATTAAGGATGACAATATGGGTTGGTTTAGTCCGGCCCGATTCAATCATCAACTCAATTAATATACTTTTTCCTTAATTGAGTTGAAATCTTGGGAATTTATTAAAAAAAAGTCAAGAGTAAAAAATTTTGGGTAAAAGTTGAATTGGTCAACTAAATACTAAGAAAAATATTCAATGCAACAAAACTAGTTTATAATTCAACGTTTGACCCAACATGATATAATCGCACATGTACTGTTCCAATATACCCGCGACCCAATTTTGATCAAAATAATATTTTTTAAATTTCTAAATTCATGTAAATTCCAATGAATACTTGTATGTTTGATTGCTCCTTAGTTACGGGCTATACCAATTTTATGGAGTTAATTTAGTTGTGGATCCCCAGTCATTTATTCACATTTCATTAAACAAAAAAAAAAAAAACCCTAGTATTTCCTTTATCACACATCTTTTCCCTTTCTTTTACGAGATGTACATAATGTTCACTTGCTTTAAATAAATCTTTTTCTTAATCATTAAAAAAAAAAAAAAAAAAAAACTCTTTTTCTTCTCAAAATTATTTTGTCCCACATATTAGTAATCATACAAAGGTAGCATTTAATTTTCAACTAATATTTTCCAAACAAAAAAAAGTATGGATACAATTAAACTATTCAAACTATAAAAAATATTAAGGGGCAGAAAAATTCTAGTATATTATCTGTAGCAATCCAATTTAAATTAAAGTTAGGTAGAGGTTAATTTATAATGACCAGGTGTGACTCGTTTTATGTACTTTATTATAAATTAAAGATCACTTTTCCCTTTTATTACTAACTAATTAGCACACCCTAAATAGATTTGTCAACAATGAGTGTTAAAACTTTCTACTCTTGGAACCCTAATCTTGATGACAATTCACATGGAACTTATTTTATTGCAAACATCCTATTACCCACTACAAAATATCACATCGCAAAAGTAGGGTTCAATGTAATAATCAAGTACATAGCACTTTCCGTTGTTCACCCAAAAACAAGGAACATGACGAAACAAAGTGCAATAAAATTGACCACCGACGATGATTGTTTGATTCTAATTTTGGAATGATGTGTAATGCGAGAAAGTTGGGATTCATTCTTGACCAAGTGGTTAGATTTTAGTTTTTTTGATTTGATTATTTAAATATTGATTTTTTTGTCAAAGAAATTTGGAAAACATTAAAAAAAATTGTTAGAAAATTATTAAATTAAGAAAAATAAGAGAATTTCAGGCTGATAAACAAAAAGTTTTCGGAGTTACATATTATTTTATTTACATATTAGATATAAAATTTGAAACTTTTGAATGAAAACATTATTTGAACTATTTTCACCCATAAAACAAGTGTTTTAACTTAAAATAAAAATATTTTAATTAATCATCAAACAATATCAATCAATTTAATATAAAAAACACGATTTGAATCATCACATAAAAACTCATTAACTATTACTCCCTCTATCCTTTAATTTTTGCTCTTATTTCTTTTTTGGAATGTCTAAGACTGTCAATTGAGTTGGTCCTACCCGGAGTTCGATGGCTTGACCCGATTAAATTTGCCCCAAACTCGATTAATTGTGAGTCGGGCCGAATTTGAGCCATTATATTAAACCTGATCAATTTATGAGTCGAGCTTGATCCTAATAAGGCTTAACCCGAATAAAGCCATATTACGAAATTATTTTAAATACTATAACTATTAATACTGGTATTAAAGTTATAATGTACTGAAAACTTTACAAATAACTCACTACCCACATATATCAATTATAATTTTGTAAACCCACTCCCCACATATATATTAGTTATAAATATATAACTAACATATAGCCAAATGAGAAAATAATTAGCAAAAAGGAAAAAATATGAAAATTTAAAATAAAATGGTCAAATAGATCGAGAGTCTTGAGACTTTACAAACTTTATTTAATGATTTATATCATGGGTTACACATATGAAAGTTTATATTCTTTTGCATTAAGTAAGAATGGTCTATTTATATGTGTTTTAGCAATGCATAGTTTTTAATTTGTCAAGCAAAATTTGCTAGTGTTAGCAAGCCCGATATGAGAAAAAATTGCACGAGCCGAGTTTGAGCCTATAGTTGTGAAGTCCGATGGTATTTGAGTTTGAGTCTATAGTTGTGCATCCCAATAATATTTGGGTTTGAGTCATTTAAGGCTCAACTCACAAGGTCGGATTGACAGTCTAAGATGTCCCAAAACAACACTCATTTCATTAAATTAAATTATTTTTCTCAAAAATCCCTTTTCATTTAACCTTATAATTAGACACTACTAATTCTCCTCAAATACTTTTATGAACATAAATGTAAAACAAAAAAACCTAAAACTTTCGTTTTTCATCTATTACCTACAACTCCGCACCAAAACCAAAGGAGCAAAAAAAAAAAAAAAAAACGAGGACTGGGGGAGTATTTTATTTTCTCAATATTCAATTGAAACCATTATCCAAAGTCAAATTTCAAAAATTTCATTAAAAACTGCCAAATAAATTTTTGAGACCAAACTTCAGGCGGAACCCGGCCAAATTATTTATGTAATAGCGCTTTCATGTTTCATGATGGCTCTTTTGAGTTTCATATATCATTTTTAAATAACAAATCATATACAAAAATGTAAGCAACAAATCACACATTGAAAATTTACACATTACCTTTAATAAAAACTTATAGCACTGCTCGACGAAGCTAAGTTACTGATCATAGAACAAATGTAATATATTTTGTTATGTAATTGAAGTAATACTTTTAATATTGATGTCTTACAATTAAACACACTCCTCTTTATAATTTAGTAAGTCGATCAAACTGAGTCAAGACTAAACATTTTCTAACTCAATATCTATGTTGCACGGATATGAATACGACGATACGAGTGGATACGATATAATTACGGCGGTACGGATTTTTAAAATTTATAGAATACGTACTATACGGCTAAAATACGTGTGTATATTTAAAAATATATTGAAATAAGAAACCATTGTTTTAAAAATGTATAATAAAAGTTATGTAGTATACATTTAGTTCATTTTTTATTCCATTTTAAAATGAACAATGTTATCTCCCTCTCATATAAGTGTTCAAGTAAAAAAGTCTTTGGCCCTTTAAAAAATTTCAAGTGTTTCATGTAAATCACTTTGTTAATATACTTAATCTAGATTTTTTTTTTTTGAAGAAATACATGTTATTAAGTATTCTGGATGTTTCCGATACGCCTTCCGGTGTATCCGATTTGGTATCTTTTTTATTTTTTATTTTCTCATTATTGGAAACGCCATGATGATGTATCTGACAAATATTGGGTGAAAATCCGAATATCCGAATATTCGATACGTATACTATATTGTATTGTGTATAATTCTAAAATATCCGTGCAACCTAGTATAACAGGAGATTCTTCTACAGACCCGGTCCAGGAGTTTAGGGTGTATGTGGATGGGTTTTGGCCCGGTCTCGCGGGTTTCGCGAGACCGAGCCAAAACCCTTCCAAATGAGTTTTCGCCAAACTCATAAAACCATAAAAAACCTATTCAGAAACTCACACTCAAACTCTTCAAACCTATAAAACATTGATTTGACACCTACCATCTACTTCTTCCCCCAAATTTCACTAAAAAATACATTGATTTGACACATACCACCTACTTTTTTCCTTAAACCTCAACATCCAAACTCAATCCAAGTGGGGTTTCAACTTATTCAAACCACAAAACCCAACAGCCAAAACTCATCCAAATGAGGTCTCAAACCACCCAAACCATTTTTTTTAAACTAAAACTCGTGAAACCGAGCCAAAATCCATCCAAATAGAGCCTTAACTCCTGGACCATGTGGTCTACAATTTTTCTCTTTTTTTTTCTTCCCATTTTTCTTCTTTTATTTTATTTTTCATTCTTTCTTTTTTCTTTCTTATAACAAATAATCTTTTACGCAAATCAAACCCATTTATATACTTTGTGTTGCAAACTTATAGTAATATATTGTTCCTATTAAAATTTTATTGTACAAAAAATTTAAATTTTAGTGACAAAATATTAAATGACAAAGTGACAAAAATTTAAATATTGTCACTAAAATGTTGTACATAGATATATTATTGACAAGAAATGTAAAAAATATTGTCACTATTGACATTTAGTGACGTACAAAAAATGACAACTAAAAAATCATCACTAAATTACAGTTACAATATTTATTATTACTAAGTTGTCTCTAAAAGGGTGTCACTAATTATCAATAATGATAACTTAAGTTTCATACACTTGTCACTAATAGTCATTAGTGACAATTTAAAAATATATTTTGTCACTATTGTACTTGTCACTATTGTTATTGTGACAAAATTAACATTTTTGTCACTAAATATATGCACAAACTGACAATTTCAATAATATTACTTAATATTTTGTCACTAAATTTCATTTTTATTGTAGTGAGTTTTTTTTTATATATTATGTATTTTTTGTAATCGTTCAATGTTGTTGTGGCTATATCTTTATTTATTTTCGAAGATGTGAATTTGCAAATTCATTGTGTGCTATAATTTATGAAATAATTAAGATAGATATTTTTTATTATAGAATTAATTTAAACATTAAACATTTTTAAAGAAGAAATAATGCGTGGAAAATGCAAATAATAATTTTGATAGAAACAAATATCATATTATAAATTTACAACATAAAATATGTCAATATTTTTTTAATCGTATAAGAGAATTTTAGTTATTAATGAAGAAAAGGAAAAAAGAAAAGAAGAAAAAAGAAAAAAAAATAGAAAAGAAGAAAAATCTTGGACCACATGGTCCAGGAGCTAAAACAGGAGTTAACTCCTGGACCAGGTCCGGGGAAAAATAGTATAGTTTATATATTAAGCATTCAAAAATCCCTAGACTAGAAGCACATCCATCTAAGGGTTAGAGTCAGACTTATGGATGGGCAAGTGGGGCAAGTTGGGCGTACTTATGCAGTGCCCTGTTGTAAAAGATCCCCATTTCTTTTATACTTTTATCTTTTTATTGTAATAACTAAAAACACTTTTGTTTTTAATTATTGAAGCCAAATACAATATCAACTATTTTGTGGGTGAGTTTGATCAGATGAATTACAAGGAAGAACACGAGGAACAGACAACCATAAAACTTATAGACAAGTTCCTATTATGTATTATCTATATTAATTCACTTTGACTTGACACTTGACACTTAACACTCACTTACACTATTAAAAGTGATACCGTCCAAAATTCGTTTTATTTTTAATATGTTAGTTAAAACATAAAACAACGGTTATTTGGACATAATAAAAAACTAAATTTTGGTACAATTTTTACGTCTGAAATTCCAACTAATGTGACTGTTTCCAAAAACAATAATGAAGAGTTGTGTTTATTTTCTCTCGATAAATAAGGATATTTGGTAAATCGTAAGAAAAATGAAATTGCACCGTCTCAAAAAAAAAAAAAAAAAAAAAAAATTGACATTGCAGTGCGCATTTAGAACCATTTTTGTGTGTACTAATTCCATATCAAATTTTCCTAATGATCCGTGTGTGAATGTGCCACTAGTGGCCATAGTTTTCTAAGGATTGATGAAAGCAACCGACATGGAAGACAAATTGCCACTTTCCCATTTAAGGAATCCATCTTTCACAAGTTTAAAAAGGGATGTATGCCTATACACTTTTGGAGTTACAATTCAAAAAGTGAGAGTGACACATGATTTCTCTTGGTTATATGGTATCCATTTGCTCTAAAATTTGTTATTGTGGGTTTACTCTAAAAGGAAATTTCGAGTAGTGGAAGATGAAGTAATTTGATTTCAATTTGAGCACTTACATATTTTTGGGTATGAAGTTTTGCCCTAGACCGCAATGTGTCACGTCTTGTTTCCTTGATGTGTGTTGTTCATGATTTATATTGTCCGACAAGGAATATATTTATGTTAGTCTAGTGGATTCAATACGAAGAGAACTAGAGCTTGAAGTTTTGCTACACACTTTTTTCTTCTCTTAATCACTTAAATAATTTTTTTCTAATGTTAGGGATTAATATATGAGCCATAAATAATTTTGGCAAGGGTATAATTTTTTTTTCTACTATACTTTTCAAATTTAATCAAATTAATTCGAAATATATGCAAGTCCTCATCAAAAGAATATTAATACATATTGTTTTCGTCATTCAAATAAATATTCATGCCGTCATTGTAAATTCATACAATGCAGCAACATCAAGAGGTTTTTAACTCCCACGAATGTGGATATTTTTCTAGTTTTAATATACTAGTCTTTGTTAGTTGATTATTATTTGTAATTCTTAGTATTTGGGTTGTTATTGAAATAATTTATGTTGTAATGATTGATGATGAATGTATCCTAAATAAAATAAGACTATATAATTTTCTAATATTTAGGAGTGCATATTAATATTCTAAGATCAAATTTCGATCGTGAATTAATTAATTATATTAAAAATTAAATTGAATGCACCTCTTGCATGTTATATACTACTCCAAATGTCTTCTAAGATTTCTTCCTAATTGTAATATGTATCATTTAGAATTGCTTTTTGCTACTATTGAGCAACAGAACGATTTCTCAAATTTCTACACCTCCATATTAAAATAATCATACATGCTACTTTTTGAAGAATAAAATGTTATTATTTATTACGAATATCGTTCTGGCAAAGAAAAGTCAATTTTATGAATATTATTTATTTATATATATATATACATAATTAGTATAGATAACCGAAGATATCATGACATATATCCAAGTTCTTCCAATTGAAATTATATTATACAATTAATGCCCAAATCTTACAGAAAAAGACTGTCACGTATATAAGATATATACCACGTATAAGTCTTTACTGGAATTTAAATTTATGCAAGCACGTCCCGTGAATTAAAATTCGGATTTTGAATATATGTATGTGTTATATACCACGTACAATATCATGTGTTTGACCATTTGTTTACTATTAAAATATTATAGAAGTAATTAATAAACAGTTAGGTCCAGCTAGATCAGATTTTTTTGTCCTCATCTTATGGTCCACTTGAAAAGTACATGTGTGTGTAGTTGACTATGGATGAAAAAGTTGAATCCCTGGTATGGCTTCTCTAAATTATTATAGGATATTATAGTTGTTTTCTGTTATGTACATTTTTATTTTGAGAGTAAATCTAAGTGACAAGACTTATACACTTTGCACTCTTCGGTCCGAGCTGTAAATACAAAGTCTAGTAGATAAAAAAAAATAATGAATAACCACTTAGGGTCTCTCCAACTCTTTTTCTCCATCGTCTCTACCAATAGGGGATTCATTATAATTTTTTTTTCACTATCAGTGAACAGTATTATTAGTATGTAATCGTAGTTGTTTAAGTGTTTAAATATGAATCTAAGTGTTTAGATATAATTTTGTTAAGTTATATCGTATTTAATTTAAATTATATTAAAATTTAACAAAAAAGTTTGTATTGGTACGTATTGTCTAAATTGTACAATTGTAGACAAATTTAAGATTTAAAACTTTAAATTAACAATGTTTAAACTTCAATGTCATTAAATTAAATTAAAATTTGAAATAACTTTCCATATTTATACGTTTTGTCTAAATTTTACTTTCGTAAACAAATTTAAAATTTCAAAATTAAAACTAATAACGTTAAAAATTAAATTTAAAATACAATGTTATTAAATCTTTTTCATTTTTAATTAAGTTAAAAAAAATGCAATTTATATAAATCAAATATTAAAAAAGAAAATAAATATAAAAATAAAATAAAAAGGATGAAGCAGGTGACGCCGGTGCAGTGCATCCAGAAGCCCGGGGGAAGTCAAGGGGGATGTTTCCCCCTCCCCACCGGTTGGAGAGTGTTTTTCGGCATCCCTTCCCCTTTCCTTTCCCCTTCCCCCTATGGGTTGGAGTCTAGGAGATGCCCTTGATTTTGAGTACGTGCATCAACAATATTCTCAATTAGAAATTTTGAGTACATGCATCAACAAATTTTTGGGAGGTACTTAAGAGCAATATTATTAAAATCGGCCGGTCCGACCGGTTCGACCGCGAACCGGAGGATGGTCCGGTCCGATTTACCCCCTAAAACCACTTGATTCAAAAACTAGACTAAACCGGTCCAAAACCGGTGAACCGGTTTGGGCCGGTTCAACCCGATTCTGAATTTCCTTTTTTTTTTTTTTTTGATTTTTTAAATTTTATTAATGTTAAAAATAAATTAAAAATTCTTGTAGAAGGTGGGATTTGAACACTTAACCTCTTGCATGAAACATAACTTTCTTACCATTTGAGCTACATCATTTTTGTTGAAATTCTAGTACAATTTTTTTTTATAAATTACAGAAAACTTGTAGCCAAATTTGTTTATAAATTAGATTATGATAACTCAAATTAACATTTTACACATTATCAATGAAAATTAATACTCAAATAATAATTTTTTATTGAAATTTGTTCTATAAGATATTTCTTTCCAATATTATTTTTAGGATAAAGAGTGTCAAATTTTGAAAATCAAATCGATATATTAATCAAGTTTGATTTTGAATATTAGACTTTTATACATAATCAAATTTTAAAATTATTAATCTCTTAGTTTGTTGTATTTTTAACTTACACTTTTAAATTTTTATAAAGAAATATAGTCATATTATATTTATATGAGCTTACAAATTAGTATCATATTACAATTATGATATAAGTTATATAAATATTATGTAATTTAATTTAAATATATTCTAAGATTTTATATATTTTTAATCAATTGTAGGATAATGTTTAAATTTTATGCATATTATATATACTTTAAAATTAAATATATTTATTACATCATTATGTTGTCATCCGATCCGACCAGCGGTCCGACCGGTTCGACCAGTAAAACCAGTGACCAGTTAGCTCACCTCACTGTCCGGTCCGGTTCTGAAAACATTGCTTAAGAGTATTTTTGGGAGTATATTCCGGGAGGTGGTGACGATGTTAATTATATGGGAAAACTGCAAAATTGAATAAACAACAATAAGTCAACAGACTTTTTGCTCAACAATAAATACTACTACTATATATATTTATATAATAAATTGACGAAGTTATGTTATCTTGCTTATTTCCAATATTTTGGCTTTGCTTGTTATTTTGATTAGGGTAACATCACTTTTAGTTCCTCTTATCATTATTTTTTTACAGAGTGGTTATTCTTATATTTTTTTTCTCACTTTAGTCCCTATTATGAATTATTTGTTTCACTTTGGTCAATTTTCAGGTGGTCCAAGGCGATTCCGTTAACATGTGGTGTGCACATGAGGGCAATTTCATCATTTCAAGTAAACTAACAAGGATATTTTCGAATTTCTAAAATTAAAAAAAAACACTAAATATCTAATCTCTTCCAAACTAGGCTTTCATTTCAATCCAACTTAATTGTCCATTCATGTCATGTGTTATCGGAACCACCTGATAAGGACTAAAGTGAAACACATAATTTATAATAGGGACTAAAGTGAAATAAATAATTCATAGTAGGGTCTAAAGCGGAAAAAAACATAAAAATGACCACTTTATAAAAAGTTAATGATACGAGGGACCACAAGTGATATTTACCCTTTTGACTAATATTACTTCACAAGTTGTAACATGGAGGACGGTTGTTGGGAAATTAAATACAAATTCTTTAATATTTCTAATTGGAAACAATGGAAATTCTTATTCAGATTGGATTTGATCGAATTCAAAGTAACTTCATAGCAAGTTAAATGCATTTGTTTTGGGATTTGATGTAACTTTCAGGAGAGTGACCAATCACAAAATAACTGCAATACACTTATTTTATGATAGAATGAGTTTGATCAAATCAGGTCTGGACAATTTTTTTTCAACAAAACAATTTAATCAAATCTTATTCCCATGTATGCTTGTGACATTGTACAGTTCAATTATTTTTTACGTGATATATATTACAATCATTTTTTGATAATGCATAGAGGTAACCGGATCTTGAAACATCAATACTCTTAAATTTTAAGGAACATCTTTTAGCATAATTAATACAAAATAATTGAGTCCCTGTCTTTTCATTCATAAGTACTATATGTGTGGAAAAAATAATTTAATATCAACCAAAAAAAGAAGAGAAAAAGAAAAGCAAGTGCATGTTTAGTGGTTCCTATGTATTTAATACGATATCATCTATACTATGACTATAGAACCATAAATTCCAACTAATTTTATATTTGATTCTGAACTTTTTGATGTACACATAATATTATGAGTTAATTAATTCAGTTGCAAAAATATTAGAAAGTGCTAGAATCAAAATATTATGAGTATTATTTTATTTTTTTCCAACTGAATTTTATCACAAGGAAAATCAGAGTATCCTTATTTCATCATTAATTATTCTCTCTTTTCAAAAACCTTTTGTCCTTATTACTTTAATTTGGGGAGTCACAAACCAAAGCTCCTTTTCTAAAATGAAAATTAAAAGAAAAAACAAATTCTCACATAAATCGATAGAGTATTCAAGTCTTAAACCTGACTTATTCTATATCAAGGCATGTCGGACATATTACTTGAAAATCTCTTCTAGCAGCGAACTGAACATGGATTAATTCATACGAGATGCATCTTCTATCTCACTTTGATGTTACATTTTTGTCACACATATATACTTATTGACAAATTTTTAAATTTAAAATTTATTTGAACCCATATATACCTATATATAAAAATGAGATAAAAAAATCTTTTATCGAGTTCACTACATGACGAGGACCAGTCTTCCACCAAACTAACCCATTAATAGGTCGACCAATTTAAGACCAAGACCTAAAACAGTTATGGGTTCACCAATTTTCTTAAACTACTACTATTTTTCATTTTAGGATGCACATTTTTAAAGGAAAATTCTTATCCACATCGGGTTTGGCCGAACCAAAAGTAACTACAAGGCTAAGTGTAATACACTTGCTTTAGGATTAGATGTAACTCCCAAGAGAGTGACCAATCACAATGGTTGGACGTGTTTGGTCAAACCAGACTTGGACAAGAATTTTTCCATTTCTAAAACTCACCATCAAATTAAAACTAATTAATAAGAATGGTACAACTACATATGTATACGTATATTATATTATATACTTCTGTTTTCTTGGTAGCCTAAGTTTTATTTAATATCCAATTTTCCATCCTTTCTCTCTCTCACACACCACACACACAAAGTCCAAGGAGAAAAAATTGTTGAAGAAATGCAGTCGTCTAAATTTGTAGAACAACCGGACAGTCAAATTGTTATCCAAATTTATTTCTTATCCATTGACTTTTCTTAATCCAAATCTAAGATAATTACCATCCACTAATACTTCTATAATTAATCTCTCCCTTTATTCCAATTGAGCTCTTGTCTCTTCCTATAAATACCCCCACATATTCCTCTTCAACTTTCATAAACATAAAAAAGTAAAAAACACATCTTACTCTTTCTTCTTCAATTTTCAGAGGGTAGTGTGTGTTTCTTATTTTTTTCTACCGTTAAAGCCCAATGGAGTTTTATTCAAAAAGTATTCTTTGGGCTTTGCCAGTTTTATTGCTTTCTTTATTAGTTTTATTCAACATTAATGGAGTCGAAGCATCCCACAAAGAGTACATGCATTTACAATCCAAATCTGCGCTTAATGTTAAGGAAGTTCATAGAAGTGGATACCATTTCCAACCCACCAAACATTGGATTAACGGTAACTTCTTCGCATATCTATCCATCAATCGGCCGATCTTTCTATTTTTCATGGTTTAATTTGTTTATCATTTTAATAATGTAAACGGTAGAGTGGACTTGCTGCCACGATCCGCTCATATTCATCCCTTAAAAAAAAATGAGTTAAGTCAAATACGAACATGATTTGCATAAACAAAATTAGATTAAGTAATCGTACGTCGTTTTACTGTTTTATTAGAATATATGTTATATAATATAGTTTGGGTCTTTGGGAATTGTTTAATATTTTTGGGGTTGGTGTCTCCTTTCATCACATGAATAAGTCAAATTTAGTTAAAAGAAAGTTTTGGCATTTTTGTTGAGATGGGGCCAATATGCGCTGTTTTTAAATAAATATTTGTCTCTTTTACCAAAGATTTTCATTATTATTAGGTCAGTATAAACGGGAATTCTTATCCAGATTGGGTTTGGTCGAACCCAAAGTAACTATATGGCAAGTGTAATATACTTGCTTTGAGATTGGATGTAAATCCTAGGAAAGTGACCAATCACAAAGCAAGTGCAATACACTTGCTTGGTGCATGGTTAGATGGATTTGGCCAAGCTAAATTTGGACAAGAATTTTCCCAGTATAACATGATTTACTCTTCTATTTTAAAAAAGAAAAAAATATTTGGGGATATTTTTTTTTTTCGTTTCCCAGTTTGATAATTTGAATTATGAATAATGATTAACCATCAGGATAAATTCACAATTCGATAATTAGATATAAATCGGAATAATATTTTTTTCTTTTTCGGTTTTTGGCATATTCAAATGAATACTTATATTCTTGTCCTATAAAAAAAAAAGGCATGACTTTTCTCTTTTTATCTTGTGTGAACTAAATTTATGACAATCTTAGAATTCATTTTTCTTGACTTTGAAAAGGAATTCACTTTAATTTTGGCTTAATGCTGAAATTCCACAGCCCTCCAAATTAGAAGCAAAATAAGAGTTTATATATTTTATTATTAGCGGGAAATAAGGACTATAAAACTAGTCAACTTTATAACTAGTTGCATGCATGTATTTTTCAAACTATATATCTTATGGTCCCCCAAATCAACAAGAAGAATGTGATTGGAAAATTAAAGGGAAAGACTATAAAAAGAATAACGTGATGGCCATGACAAGAAATATTAATTTTCTCACATATGATGCAATTAATTTACACTACGATTCTTCTTTTTTTTTTTTTCAAGGGTAATTTGAATCAACGAAATATTTCGTATGTACATAAAATAAATTTCTCCCACGTTTCAACCTGAAAATATAAAATGGTTGACTTAGTTTTCTCAGTCGGCCCATTTAGTTAGCAATTCGGCCCATTTAGTAAGCAAATGTATTTATTTGAGATTTTGAGACCTTGTTGAGTTGTTGTAGTAGCACCTCGAAATTTTAAAACTGTAAAAATCTTTTTAATACTTTTATTAATTTATTTTTTCATACTCTCCATATAACTAGGCCGTTAACCTATTATCACCAATTCAAGGGCCCATTTTACAATATTGCTATAAGAGCATTGCAAGCCCATCCGTAAAATAATTTTGATGAAACAAAATTCATGGTCTACATTTTTTTTTGTTTTGTTTTAAGAGTCAATTGTAGAATAATATTCATTTTCCTTTAATTGCCTTCGACTAAAAGAAAATCCTTACATTGGAATTAATAATTGATTGAGAATTTTACCTGTAGACTAAGATTTATTGAAAACAAACTAAAAGATTTATAAAAACAAGAATTACTTTTTTATAATGATATAGTCCTCTAATTTGGTAAAGCTCAAAAGAGTCAACAATCCGCTATGAAAAATTTAAAAGGGACGAACATGTTACACTAGATTGATAAGAGGGATGAATATGTTACACTATACTGATAAGAGGGATGAATCTGCTACAAAAAATTTAGGAGGGACGAAAGTGCAAAAGTTAATTCATAAGGAGGACCAAAAGCGCGATTTACTCTAATTTAATATATCAATCTTTGCTTTTCGTAGATACCTATGTAATATACCATTTAATTGAATTATTAACTTTCCATATTTTGCATCACTAATGACTTCATATATTTCTTTTTCATGTATCCGATGGTGATATAATTAATCAACATCAGATCCAAATGGTGAGTAATTCTCTCTATTTTTCTACTAAATGTTTCTTCTCTTTTGTTGAGTTTTAATCATTTATATGGCCATTTATCATGCTTCACTTTTTAATTAATACTTTACGTTTGTTTAAACAGGACCAATGTACTTCAATGGCTACTATCACCTCTTCTATCAATACAACCCCAAAGGTGCTGTTTGGGGCAACATAGTTTGGGCACATTCCGTGTCAAAAGACTTGATTAACTGGAAAAAAGTACCGCACGCAATTTACCCATCAAAACCCTTTGATAAATATGGTTGTTGGTCTGGTTCAGCCACAGTCCTACCTGGAAACAAACCAGTTATCTTTTACACAGGCATCATTGACAAGAACCAAACACAAGTCCAAAACTATGCTGTTCCAGCAAACTTATCCGACCCATATCTCATTGAATGGATCAAGCCCGATAACAACCCAATAATCGTTGCAGACCAATATGTAAATAAGACAACATTCCGTGACCCAACAACAGCATGGTTGGGCAAAGATGGCTACTGGAGAACCACAATAGGTGGACGAAGAAAACGCAGAGGGATGGCGTTTTTGTACAGGAGTAAGGATTTTATTAACTGGGTCCGAGTGCGTCATCCACTGCATTCTAAAAATGGAACAGGGAATTGGGAATGTCCCGATTTTTTCCCAATAGCGGTTGATAGTAAGAACGGGCTGGATACTTCGGCTATTGGACAAAATGTGAAGCATGTATTTAAGGTTAGCTTAGATCTTACTAGGTATGATTACTACACATTAGGTACGTATTTTCCAGAAAAGGAAAGGTATATTCCTGATAAAGATATGGTTGATGGTTGGGAGGGATTGAGGTATGATTATGGAAATTTTTATGCTTCAAAATCATTCTTTGATCCAAGCAAGAACAGAAGGATTTTGTGGGGTTGGTCAAATGAGTCTGATTCTACTGATAATGATGTGAAAAAGGGTTGGGCTGGTGTCCAGGTATTTATCTTACTATATAAAGTAATTCACTTAGAACTATGATATAATTTAATATGAAATTTCATAGTATGTTTTTTTCTTTCTCCAGCTTATCCCACGTACGGTTGTGCTTGATCCTAGTGGCAAACAATTGCTCCAATGGCCTATTGAAGAATTAGAAACTTTAAGAGGAGACGAGGTGGAACTTAGTAACAAGGTGCTTATGAAGGGTGAGAAAGTGGGAATCAAAGGAATAACAGTTGCACAGGTATTGTTTTATAGACAGTGTTATAATTTAAAAACGTCCTAAGATGTAGAGACTAATTTGACATGGTTGCATTTATCTGATAGGCCGATGTTGATGTGACCTTTTCATTCGATAGCCTAGACAAAGCTGAGCCATTTGATCCAAGTTGGGAGAAATTAAATGGAGAAAAGGTTTGTGGCCTAAAGGGTTCGACCGTTCAAGGTGGATTAGGACCATTCGGGCTCTTGACTTTGGCTTCAGAAAATCTAGAAGAATACACACCTGTCTTTTTCAGAATTTTCAAAGCTCAAGACAAGCATAAGGTTCTTTTGTGCTCTGATGCATCAAGGTTCGTTCTTGTATTGATTGTCTCCGTACTTGTCCAACTTCGTACCAATTTTTTTTAATAAAATAACTATGTTTTTATCTATTATAATGCAAATCAAAGGTATGGGATACTTAATTAGGCTTATAAATATCTATTAATGTTATTTTAAGCATCACTATATTCTTAACTATTCTTTTGGCAGATCGACCATAGTGGAAGATAAGACTTCCATGAAGGATGGAAGGGACGCATGGAGACCCTCATTTGGAGGATTTGTAAATGTCGACATGAGTTCTAAAAAGCTTTCTCTCAGGAGTTTGGTATGCATATTTCATATATTTACTTTCGCATTATACTTTTGCAGTATTCGAATAAGTTTATGATCATTGTTCTTTATTGTAGATTGATAACTCTGTTGTGGAGAGTTTCGCCGCAGGAGGAAAAACTGTCATCACATCTAGAGTTTATCCTAGTCTAGCAATATATGACAAAGCTCGTTTGTATGCATTTAACAATGGCACTGAAGCTGTCAAAATCGAGAGTTTGGCTGCCTGGAGCATGAATAGGCCTAAGTTGATGAGCCACTAAGAGATGAACTCAAATTAAATGGACAAAATGATGAATACTAGTTTCGTTTGTCCTCTTTTCAGTTTTAGTTTTCTCTTAGGGTTTGTAACCCTCTTTGTACATATTTTAAATAAATCAGGAATGGAAATTACATCATTATAGTTCTTACATTTCACAATTTTATCTTTATTATCTTTGTTGTTTTTGTAACTATAATACTAATTGCATAGCGAAGTAAAAAAACGACGAATAAATAATGAATGGAGAGAATAATTTTTGCTTACCAAAACTGTTAATCCTCTTTCTTGAAATGATGAAATCAATAGGCAACTTGGATGATTGTCTAGACCCCACAACTTTTGGCAGCCGCAAATTGAATTTGTCAGTTTTGTCCCTTCCCATTAATTTTGCAGGTGCACTGCATTTCAAGAAAAAGTAAGTCTTTTATAATTTTTTATTTTATTTGTCAAATAATATTCGGGATTTTAATTGAGCCAACATAACAAGAATTGGTATAAAAAATTTACATTCAAAAAATATTTAGCTTTATACTTTTAAAATTTTCTTTTCCAAGTATTTGGATGATTTGCTGAAAATTATTGTTCAACTTTTTCTGTTTCGAAAAAATGAGGAGCAATTTTATTTAATGATACTAAAAGAAATCAACTAATAAAATTCATCAAACTTCATAGTCTTCGTAACATAAAAATGAGGTTAAAGAATATAGTATTATTGTTATTTAACATAGAGTTAGGGTTAGTTAGGTAAAATCAATTCTTTTAGAACACATTGTTAAAACTTGAAATCAAATGCTACATCAAGTAATTCTCTTAAAATCAATTATTCTAAAAGCAATTGTCACCTGCACCTCTCTCTTGCGGCAGCTACATTCATTACGGTAATGAATAAAGAAAATTTAATTTAACTCTCTAGGAATTTCAAAGATCAAGGGTTTTTATTCTATTTTATATTTTCCTTAAAAAATCTCTTTCTCTTCTTCTTTTTCTGTCATGGGTCAAGAAAACGAATTTATATCGACTTTAGAAGATGATTGAATCACACTTTTCGTCCTCCTTATAAGTTAATTTTTGCATATTCGTCCTTCATAAATTTTTCATAGCAGATTCATCCCTCTTATCAATGTAGTATAACACATTCGTCCCTTATAAATTTTGTGTAGTAGACGCGTCCCTCTTATCAATGTAGTATAACACATTCGTCCTTCTTAAATCCAAAATACATCTTAAAATGGACGAAATTTGAGATATTTTGGATTTAAGAGGAACGAATGTGTTAAACTACATTGATGAGAGGGATGCATCTCCTACAAAAAAATTAAGAGAAACGAATGTGTTACACTATATTGATAATAGGGACGAATCTACTATGACAAATTTAAGAGGACGAATGTTCAACAATTGACCTATTAGGAGGACGAAAGTGCAATTAACTCTTTTGAAAATTATAGAAAGAGTGGATTTAATTATGTTATAAATGTTATTATATTAAAAGGCTTTAATTAAGAATGAAAATTTGAACCAATATTTCGTGAAAATTGTATAATTCTTAGGAAATGTAATTTAATGAGCTTCAAAATAGTGGTGTTATATAATTTGAGGAATCTTGTAATGTTTATTATTTATTTTAAAACGGTTTATTTCTTCAATATATTGAAATTAGATTGGAACAATTTAAGAATTAGTCAAATATTTATGTGTTACACTGAACCATTCTTGGAAATTCTTTGAAACGAATCCTACTGGAGACATCACACTGGGAAGGACCTATACCTTTTGCACTATTTGGTCCGAACTGTAAATACACAGTCTAATAGATCAAAAAAAAAAAAAAGAGAAAAAATATGTTAGAAAAAGTAGAATATTAATATTTCATCAATACTATATATTAAAGTAAGGAAAATATATTTTACATGAAATAATTTTTTGTGTATGGGCCCCCAATTTTATATTTCGGTAAAACCCTCACCACAAACTCTTAACTTATTATGGAAGTAGTTTAAATTAATCTTGTCTCGGTTTGGTCTCAAAAAGTGATTTGAAAGTTTTAAAGAAATTTTGAAACAGATTTTTAATGGAATATTAATATAGTAATATATTATTAATAATTTGAGTTGGTTTTGAAATTTTGATTTGATTTGGATTGATGTTTGATTATTGGGGTTTGGAGAAGAAAAATAAGTGGTAGATATCAACGTAATAATTTTACGTGTAAATAATAGATGATATATGTCAAATCAATGATTTTATAGGTTTCAAGTAGATTTGTGTAAGTTTCGATTTGACCGAAACTTGGAGTTTTGGGTGAGACATCTTCAAACTCTTTGCTTGAACCCGCATACTAGATCCATACGGAGCCTAAGTTCTTGTGATTCTAATGGAAGTTCCGTTTGTTGTTCCAATTAGTTTAAATGATGTAGCAACTTTTAACTATTTTTGCAATAGTTCTAACTTCAGCGCCTCGTCTTGTCATCCACCATCTTTGACAAATATACATGAAAGTAAAACATAATGACTTGCATTTTGGGATTCTAGCTGAAGAAGGGATTAAATACCTTTCTCTGCGAATTCTCATTTTCATCATTTGCTATCAATAATCAAGGTAAATCAGCTAAACTTAGATTACCTTGGATTGTTTGGGACGTGTTTAATACATTGGGTAAGTTAATTACATGAGGATTTCTTGACATTAGCTTTCAAAGTCTATACATGCCAAGTGTTTGATGAAATGCCCCAAGTGAGAATTTTGTTAGCTTTTGATCCTAATTTGTTTTGATACATCTGAAGTTTTGGATTGATTATATAATAGTTTGATTGAACTTTGAAATTTTTGTTGAATAGGTACATATGGCTAGAGGCGAAAGTTCAAATGCGCCCAAGAGAAGGAGGTCGAAAAGGAGCCCGCAAGGCTACGAGAGGAGAGTAAGATTGAGAGGAGACATCCGGGAGTGAAGATGAAGATAGAAACTTAAAAGCGAAGGGAGGTTTTGATGATTTCCAAAACATCATCATCAGCTAAGTAATGGAACTTAGTCAATCCCTTAGAAGATTTTTGACCAAGGAAGAAGCCAAATCAGAAAGGTCAAATCTTATGGTCCAGAAGACTACTGATCTGTTGCTGAAGAATGGAATCAGACTGGTGGATTTTCAGCAGACTCAAATCAGATGAGTTCGATTTGGGATCAGCCAAGTGTTCATCAGACGAGTGGATTCGATCAGCAGAGTGGAAGTGATCAGAAGTTATTACAACGGTAATAAATGCACCTGAAGTTATAAATGCTGAAGATGAAGGGTATTTATGACAAATGATTGAAAAGAAACCTCAGATCAGCAGAGTGCATTTAATGCGGATTGATAGAAAGTACAGCAGAGTGTACAGTGTTCAGTCGCAGGTAGCCGTTTCTGAAACAAGGACCAGTACTCGAGGATTTGGACACCTGTCGATCTCTCAACGGACAGATTTTCAAACCTCAAGTATAAATAGTTCAAGTTCAAGAGTTGAAGAAGAAGAGACAACACAACTGAGAGAAAAGTTCGAAGCAAACTCCTTCTAAGTCTCAAACTCAAGAACAGAACACTCATCAGCCTAGTCATCTGTTGACGAAAGCAGAAAAGAGAGATAAAAGAATGTACACATAAATCTGAGTGATTTTGTTAGAGAAGTGTTGTGAGAAGCTGTTATCCATCTTTGTGAGTGATAAAACTATGTAGTATAGGACTTCTAAGTGATTTCCTGTAACGAACTTGTGGCCAGTTCATTTGTTGTTTGGCGCAAGCAGAGTATATTGTAATTTGTGTGATTATAGTATAACCCAAGATCTTAGTGACTTGGAAGAGTGGACTAAATGATTTTTATGCATATAAAATTCTGGTGTTTATACTTGCATTATTTTCTTGCATATTTTCAAAAAGCATAGTAAACACTTAAGTTAACTTTTGAAAAGATTTTAAAAGAAGTTTGCAAAAACTGGGGATAAAATCTTTTAAGTTAAAAGAAACCTACTTGTGAAAAACACTTGATAAATCCGCTGCCAAGTAAGTTATTTAAAACTCTGATTTTCTCAAAATCAGCTAAGTGAAATCAGAAGAGTGGTCAACTCTGCTGTTCAAAGCTTTGTGCGAGATCAGCTTAGTCTACTTACGAATCTTGATCAGCTTAGTCTGCTCACATAAAAAGTTAGAGAAATTTTAAAGTCAAAAGTTTTAGAGGTCTATTCACCCCCCCTCTAGACCTCATCTGACCACTTGGGACCAACAAGTGGTATCAGAGCAGGTGGTTCATTTGAATCATTTGCCTGATCAACGAGCTTGATCCTAGTGTGTTTTTCAAAGATTTGAAAAGTTTTCAAAAGAGCATATTTTTGAAAAATAAAACTTTTTGAAAAATGGATTGTATCAGCCATGTTCCCCACATTGGCGGTATGAGTTTTGAGGATTGGAAGATCCGCATGGAAATCTTCCTTGCGGCTTATAACGACAATATGTACATGTGCATAACTAAAGGTCCTTTCAAAATCACCAAGACCATCAAAGTAGATGATGTGGAAACAGTGGTGAACAAAGAGATGGATGATATGACAGCTGAGGAAGTCAAGCTGTTCAATCTTGATAAAATTGGCCGTTTCATCATGACCAGAGCCCTAGACAATGACCGTTTTGACAAGGTCAAGCATTGCAAGACTGCAAAAGAAATGTGGGACAAGGTTCGTGACATGAGCGAAGGAAACGGCGCCATAAAAGAGCACAACTTGAGCATAGCTCTTGAAAAGTTGGAAAACTTCAAAATGAAGTTTGGAGAGACCATTGATCAAATGGATACAAGTTCACTAGAACGCTGAATGAAGTTTTAAAGTTGGGAAAGACCTTCACGGATAAGGAGATCACTGTCAAAGTTCTGAAGGCGCTACTTCCAAGTTCAACATGAAGATCACAACCATGGAAGAATCAAGGGATCTGGGGAAGATCTCTCTCACCGAGCTATTTTCTGTACTCAAGGCATACGATTATAAACTGCCAAGGATGGATATTGAAGAAACCTCAACTTCTAGTCCCACAGCCGCACTGGTTGCTGCTGATAATTCAAGAAGATCAGCAAACAAAAGTAAAGAAATAGACTCATCTGATGAGACCATGCTACTCAACAAAAAGGAGTACACTGCTGGTGACGTTGCACTGTTGTTTAATGGATTCAAGAAGTTCTACAAGAGAAAAATGAAGAACAAATACAACAATGCTTCTACTTCTAACCCTATCTCACATTCTCATGATAGTAAGGATAATTATAAACCAAATTAATGTGCTATAATTGCAGGAAATTAGGGCATTTCATCAAGGACTGCCCATATCGTAAAGCTGAGAAGTACACTGAGGAAGAAAAGAAACTCAGAAAGGAGTAAAGGTTCAACAAAAGTAAGGTGCTAATGGCAGAAGCTGAAAAGATGGCTGCCACCTACTCGTCTGATTCAGATTCGGAGACGTCTGATGACAACTCTACTGAAGATGAACAACCTGCACTACTTTGTTTAATGACCAAAGAATCAGAGTCATCTGATGATGAGGTAACTCCTGCTGAAAATGAGCTATTTAATTCATTTGAGCAAATGATGTTAAATAACTCAAGCATTGCTACTGCATTTGTAAAGTTTAAGGAAGAGATGACTATGCTAAAAGAGCAAAATACTTCACTGAAACTTCAGCTTGAAAAACCACAAGAATCAGCTGAATATAAACTGCTTGAGCAAGAGAATGAGTCTCTGAAAGCTGAATGTGAAGTTTATAAGGGTAAAATCATGGAACTTGAGAAAGTCATAGAGTCTCATGATAAGTCTTCTGTTGCATTAGATAACACGCTTAGTAAACATAAACAACCTTTAGAACATAAAAAGATAGAACTGAACCATACTGAAAAATTCATATCTGCTGACAATAGTAAGGTCATCTTGTATGTTCAGACTACTAAACCTGCTTCACCTGAGAAAGAATTAAAGGAGAAGAAAGCTCATAAGGCTAAAAAGAGCAAAGAGCCTAAGATAGAAAAACAGACTGGTAAAGTTAAACAGCAGAGTCCTAGAAAGTCTGCTGATGACAGTAAAACCAATCAGACTAGTAATAAAACTAAGTCGTCTGTTAATGAGCAAGCAATAAGTAAACCAAAGAAGCATAAAAACAAGAAAAATCAAAATGCTTGGTATGGAAATGAGTCATCATATTATGTGCAACCTGCTGCATATCCATTATTATATCATGCACCTCAGTTTCCATCTTACTATGCTACTTATCCTGCTCATCCAATGCATGCATACCCTGCTTATCATGCACCCTACCCTGCTTATGAGCATTATCCACAGCATAATGATTATCAATATAATATGCCTGCTGATTATGATGAAGAAAAAGTTGCTCATGCTCCTGCTAAAACTCAAAAGCCTAAGAAGCCTAAGACTTCAACATCTTGGGTTGTCAAAGGTGAAACTAATCCTCCAGGACCCTCTCAATAAAGGGTACCTAAAACAATTTTGTTTTGTTTTGTAGGTTAGGATTAGGAGTAGGAGTAAAGTAGAGAAGAAATGGTACTTGGACAGTGGATGTTCAAGGCACATGTGTGGAGACATACATGAACTGATTGATGCTGCTGCCATAGACGGTCCAAAAGTTACATTTGGAGACAGCAAATAAGGCAAGATTGTGGCATGTGGAAAGCTAATCAAAGGCAACATTGAGATATCTGATGTCTCTTATGTAAAAGGCCTCAAGTACGATCTGCTAAGCATAAGTCAATTTTGTGACAAGGGATTCTCAGTCATATTTTCATCAGATAAGTGCTACGTTGAACAAATTGGAACAAAGAAGGTTATCTTATCTGGAAGAAGACAGGGGAATAACTATGTATTCGATTGAAATTCTGTGGACAGGAATTCTAATGTTTGTTTGGTGGCTTCTACACCAAGTGAAATCAGTTGGCTTTGGCACAAAAGAATGAATCATGTGAATTTCAAGACCATCAACAGATTAATCAAGAATAATTTGATAGAAGGAATTCCAAAGACAATCATGAGCAAAGATAAGCTATGTGACGCCTGTCAGAAGGGTAAACAAATCAAGTCATCTTTCAAAAGCAAGAAGCACCAATCTTCAATCAGAATTTTGGAGCTGTTACATATGGACTTATTTGGACCCATTGATCCAATCAGCAATGGTGGAAAGAAATACTGCCTAGCTGTTGTGGATGATTTTTCAAGATATACTTGGGTTGTCTTCATGAAGAAGAAAAGTGAAACCAAGGAGCATCTTACCAATCTGATGGAACTGATCCAGAATGAGAAAAGCTTAAAGATATTGAAGATCAGATCAGATAGAGGAACTGAATTTACAAACTCTACTGTTGAAGAGTATTGTAACATCAGAGGAATCAACCATGAATACTCTGCTGCCAGAACACCTCAACAAAATGGAGTTGCTGAAAGGAGAAACATAACTCTAAAAGAAGCTACCAGAACAATGATAGCTGAAGCAAAACTGCCCCAAAGATTCTGGGCAGAAGCCACAAATACAGCATGCTACACCCATAACAGATGCATGATCAACAAGAGTCAAAACAAGACACCTTATGAAGTCTGGAACAACAGAAAGCCTAATATTCATTATCTTAGGATTTTTGGTTGTAAATGTTATGTTTTGAATAATGGGAAAAATCACCTTACTGCATTTGCAGAAAAGGCTGATGAAGCTGTCTTTGTAGGATACTCTACTGTTAGTAAAGCTTATAGAGTCTTTAACAAAAGAACTTTACTTGTAGAAGAATCTATTCATGTAGTATTTGATGAACAGAACCAATCTTCTGAAAAGAATCAAAGTGCTAATCCAGAAATATCTGCTGATTTTCAGAAATTGAGTGTTGAAAGAAAAGAAGAATATGTTCCCATCATACTACCTGATCTCAACTCAGCTGCTAACTCAAGTGCTGTTCAAAATCAGTCTGCTGATTGTCTAACAGAGGAGTTGCAAACAGTTGACAGACCAGAGACTGTTCAACAGACTGCAAATGTTCAACAGACTACTACTGGAACTCCAACAGTAGTGTTGCAAGATCAATCAAGAGGACAACATCCAGATTTGCAACCTGATCTCAGATGGCTCAGAGATCACCCACCTGATCTAGTAATAGGTGATCCACTGGATAGAGTAAAGATTAGAAGAGCTGCTGCAATTGAAGCAATGTTTGTCAGCTTCCTATCCCAAGTTGAGCCCAAACAAATTGACGAAGCTCTTAGTGATTCTCACTGGATTGAAGCTATGCAAGAAGAGCTGAACCAATTTGAAAGGAATGAAGTCTTGTACTTAGTTCCTAGACCAAATCATCAAAGAGTCATTGGCATTAAGTGGATTTTCAGAAATAAGATGAATGAAGATGGTATTGTTACCAGAAACAAAGCAAGACTAGTTGCCAAGGGTTACTGTCAAGAAGAAGGAATTGATTTTGATGAGACATTCGCACCAGTAGCAAGGCTTGAAGCAATCAGATTGTTCCTAGCTTATGCTGCTCACAAGAACTTCATAGTCTATCAGATGGATGTGAAGTCTGCCTTTCTCAAAGGAGAATTGCAAGAAGAAGTCTATGTTGAACACCCTCCAGGTTTTGAAGCTTATCAACAGGGAGACAAAGTATATCGTCTGAAGAAAGCTCTCTATGGACTGAAACAGGCTCCAAGAGCATGGTATGATACTTTATCTGATTTTCTTTTAATTAAAGGATTTCGAAAAGGTAAAGTAGACAATACCTTGTTTACTATTGAATGGGAAGATCATATATTACTTGTGCAAATATATGTGGACGATATTATCTTCGGTTCAACTAACCAACAGATGTGTGAAAAGTTCTCTAAGCTGATGCATAACAAGTTTGAAATGAGCATGATGGGAGAACTAAATTACTTTATTGGATTACAAGTTAAACAACTACCTGATGGTATTTTTATTAATCAAGCAAAGTACACAAAAGATCTGTTCAAGAAATTTGGTATGGAAACTAGCTCATCTGTTAGTGTTCCAATGTCTACTGGACTTCGTTTGGATAAAGATGAAGATGGCAAATCAGTTGACATCACCAAATACAGAGGCATAATAGGGTCGCTGTTATACTTAACATCTAGCATACCCGATATTATGTATTCTGTTGGGGTTTGTGCGATATTTCAATCAAATCCTAAGGAATCTCATCTCTTAGCTGCTAAAAGGATATTAAGGTATTTCAAAGGCACTCAAGAATTGGGATTGTGGTATCAAAGGGAATCAGGATTTGAACTTATTGGATATTCAGATTCTGACCTTGCTGGTTGCAAGATTGATAGGAAGAGTACTACAGGTACTTGTCAATTTTTAGGCAGTCGTCTGATCTCATGGATGAGTAATAAACAGACTTCTGTATCCATATCTACTACTGAAGCTGAATACATTGCTGCTGGAGCATGTTGTGCACAGATACTTTGGTTGAAACATCAACTAGAAGACTACAATCTCATGATCAGTGGAATACCTATCTACTGTGATAATACAAGTGCAATCTCACTTACTCAGAACACTACTAGTCATTCCAGGACTAAGCATATTGAGATCAAACATCACTTCATCAGAGATCATGTGGAGAAAGGAAATGTCATTATTGAATATGTTCATACAGATAATCAGATCGCTGACATTTTCACCAAACCTTTAAGTGATGCAAGATTTTCTACTCTAAGAGTGGAATTAGGCTTGTTAAAATTGGATTAATAAGCTGAGGGGGAACCTATCAGGAGACTGGGTTCCTCAGCTGACTAATCTGATAGCAACAAGTATTATTCTTCAAGAAGACTGACTCTCAACAGACTAGTTGACTGATGGATTCTTGAATTCAGGGGGAACGTGTAAGACTAGCGGTACTCCTGTTTTAAAGATGGAATCTTCAATGACAGTTAGTTGAAGTTGTTTTAATCAGAAGATGTGTCCTTAATTCTTGAAGACTGAAGATTTATCCTGCTGGATTGACAAACAGCAAAAGAAGATCACTAGATATTGGCTTTCACTAGTGATATATTGTATCAGATAAGTCATCTGTCAGATAAGTATTATTTTACTCATCTGTTTACTTATGTCAATTTATAACTGTGTTGTATTAAAAACGTATTATCAGAAACACGCTTTTATAAATAAAAGACAAGTGGCGTTTCACCTTCCCGCCTAGTCTGACATAATTAATAAATTTTGAATTCCGCGTATCCCGCTCACACGATTAAATATATCAGTAACTGATCTAACGGTTGGCTTGAATCACGAAAACCGACATTATCCAACCTTATAAATCCAGATCTGATCAGCTGACTGATCTTTCACGCACCTTCAAAATTTCAAGAGCACAAGAGCACTTTGCATTCATAATTTCTGCAAATTTCTCTCGTCCTTTTCCTTTTAATCTTTTTCAGAAAACAATGAGTTCCAAAGACGCAAACTCTGAGGGTAGATTCTTGAACTATCAGACCTACTATGCAACGGGCACTGAACTCATGAAAGAGATTTTGGAGAAATTCAAAGCTGCTTCGCTGGTTAACTTCATGGAAGCTCATGAAGACATGGTGTTTACACCAGAAGTTCTGGAGTTTTACAAGTCTGAAGGCAAACCAGACTATGATAATCTGGTAATTAAGGCCAAGGTTGGGGGAAAAGACATCTGTCTGACTCCCAAAGTGTTGAATGAAAAGTATGGATTATCTCTTGAAGGTTCAACTGAACTTTCTACTCTTGCTGAGCCGTTGGAGGCTGACTTCTGGAATATAGCTGCGAAGAAGAATAAAATCCTGTCTGGAAATATAAAGAAGCCCCAGCTGAAGGATGAATTTCAAAGGATGGCAGACCTTCTTGCCAAGATTGTGGAGAATTGCACTTTCTCCCTTGACAGTGTACCAATGAAAATATTTCATATGATGATTGCGGTTTACTATGGGCTGAAAGTAAACTGGGCAAGTTATGTTTGGTACATTCTTGCTGATCACAAGGAGCGTGGTCAAACACTTCACATAATATTTCTCAGTCATCTGCTGATGAGTCTGGGATGTTCTATGACAAACGGCAAAGAAATTCACAAGGCTAAGGAGCTAAAAATCTATGAAGCTGTAAAGGCTATCAGATCAAAAGAGCCTGCTGCCGTGCCAGAAAAGAGGCAATCTAAGAGGAAGGCTACTGAGCCTAAGGAGCATGCTGATAAGTAAAAAAGGAGCAAAGTTATTGCCCCCAAGGCATCTGTTCAAACAGCTAAGCCAGCTGTTCAAGCCAGAACAGAATCGCCTGCTGATAAGAATGCTGCTGATGCTATCTTAGATCAGACAGTAAAGGAAATTGAAGACATGGCTTATGGTTCTCCTTCCATAACCATTTTTGCCAAAAAAACAATTGGAGAATGTTGCTGCTAGAACAAGGAGCGCACTCAAAGATATTGCAACCTCCAAAGTGAGTCATACCAGAGCCACTGTCAAGAAAATGATGACTTTCATCGAATCGCCTACTAAGCTATCTGAGTTAGTAAGGGAAAGTCCTCCAACAACAGAGAGGCCTGTTGGAATTGAGAAGAAGTCTACTGTTCAAGAGTCAATTGCTGGACAGGCTGGACAGGCTACTTCTGTCCTAACAGCTGAGGTTAATCAACCTCAAGAGGATCTTGAAGTGCAGATCCTCGAACCAATTGTTGTTGCACCAATTGCAACTGCTGCTCCGGAACCAACTGCTGTCGCACCAGTCACTGAATCCAGAGCTCAAAGAAAGAAAAGAACTGGAAAAGCTAAAGTCTCTGCTTATCACAAGAAGAAGAGAGAAGAGGCTGAACAAAGAAAGAGAGATGAAGCTGAAATCCAAAAAGCTATTGAGCTGAGCAAAATTGATGTTATATCAAAACAGTTGACTGATGCAAAGATTGCTGCCAAAGAGGCAGAAGATTTGGCTAAGGCCTTGGAAGAGAGCAAGAAAGATGCCTATGGACCTAGAAGGTCAAGAGGCATTATGATCGAAAAATCCATGGAAGGGCAATTTGTGCTACCAAGAGCCAAACCAATCAAAAGAAAGAAGTTTGAAGTCAGAAGAGCACTTGACATTGTCAAAGGTGACTCTGCTGCCTTTGAAAAATTGGAAGCTGAGCTTGAGAGGCTAAATCAGCTGCTTCAAATAAGAACTGTTTTCCTCCCAGAGAAGATAAGGTACAACAGATGGAGAGAATACAGGTTAAACAAATCTGAAGCTGAAATCCAAGCCTGGAGAGAGTTTGTTGAAGAAGGACGTTGGTTTCTAAGTTGGCTACAATACTTCAGTTGCAAAAGCTTTGGATTCAGATTTTGTTCGTGACAGATTACATGGTTTTACAAAAGTCATTGTAAAACGAGAGGCAACTGCTATCAAGGACTCCTTGCCAAATAAGCCAGGTCCGACTGATGACCTATTTGATAGAGCAGTTAAGATTGCTGTTTACACAACCTTGGAGAAATGGGTGCAAAGATCACGATATGAACCAGGAACAACTAGTGATATGCCTAGTCTGCCAAGCTTACAACAAATTGCCTTTGGCTCAGAGATCAGTACATTTCAAGTACAGCTGAGTGTCCAACAGTCTACATCAACATTTGTTCCAGCTGACTTGATTCATCAGAAGACTATTGTGTCTACTGATGGTGCTGATGTCATTCACATAGCTGATGAGCCAGCTGATGAAGAACCAGAGAAAGACCAGCATGCTGTGGAGATCAACCTTGATACATCCAAGTCACTGCCTGCTGCTGTTAAAGAAGAGATTCCTTTAGCTCTTGAGTGGAAAGCTGAAGAAGCTCAAGTTCTTCATGAAGCTCCTGTTCACCAGGAAGAACATGCTGAAGCATCAACCTCCATTCCTACTGCTGACTTTCATTCATCACTGATGGAGTCAATGCAGCTGCTGATTGACAACGCCATGAAGGAAATGGAAGAGAGGAACAATTTGATGTTAAAGCAAGTGCAGGAGGCTACTGCAAAAATTGTGCAGAATGCCATAGAGAATTTTTCTCTGCCACCAGACAATTCCTTAGCACTGACTCAGAGTATCCTAAGTATGAACATAAATGTTGAAGATGTGAAGGCTGATGTGAATCACCTGCACACTGCTCTTCAAAGACATGAGTCTGATATTGCAGGAATTGCAAAGGTCATGAAGGAAGTTGGTGAAGTTGAGATTGAGAAGAATATAGCCTTAATGCAAGAATTCACAACCGTCACCAACAAAGCGCAAAATGAAATGTCAACACTTCAGTTGAATGTTGATTATAACAAAGCGCAAAATGAAATGTCAACACTTCAGTTGAATGTTGATTATCTAAATGACCAAGCTGGAGAAATGAAAGCTACTCAACAACATCACTCTAATCAACTCCGAGTTGTGGATCAGAATGTGAGAAAGCTGTTTGCTGCTGTCAACGTCTCTCCTGATCAACTCAACCCTGCTGATGATAACAAAAAGGGGGAAGAGGAGTCAGCTAAAAAGAGTGTTGCCACTGCTACTGTTCAAGTACCAGAGCAAAGAACTGCTGCTGAAAAGCCTGCTGAAGATGAAGTACTTGAAGAGAAAGCTGATGATGAAGAAGCTGTTGAAGAAGAGCCCAAGGATGTAGCTAAGACTGACAAATAAATAGCTGCTTCTAAGGACACTGCTGAAGAACAGCTAGATCCATTCAGGAAAACCAACAGGATTCAAGAAATCAGAAGAAGAGTCGAAGCTGCAAATAGAAATCTGACTAATGCTGATGTATTTTCCAGTGGAGAAGAAGAAGAAAAAGATGAAGTTGAAGAAGAGGAAGAGGAAGAAGAAGATGAAGAAGCTGAAGACTAGACTAGACTTTCTAGACTAGGTTACTTAGTTGAAAATCATTGTATCAACTTACTTTATTGTAATTTTTATTTTAAGCCCATCTTTTGTAAACTTGTAATGTAACTTCAAAGATCATATCTATAAAAGTCAAGTTTCCAACACACTATTTCTATCTCAGAAATTTTTGAGGACTTAGCTTTAGTTTTAGGTATAGGTACTTAGCTGATGTTTTGTCATCGTCAAAAAGGGGGAAATTGTTGGATGAAGATGAAGATAAAGACTTAAAAGTGAAGGGAGGTTTTGATGATTTCCAAAACATCATCATCAGCTAAGTAATGGAACTTAGTCAATCCCTTAGAAGATTTTTGACCAAGGAAGAAGCCAAATCAGAAGGGTCAAATTTAATGGTCCAGAAGACTACTGATCTGTTGCTGAAGAATGGAATCAGACTGGTGGATTTTCAGCAGACTCAAATCAGATGAGTTCGGTTTGGGATCAGCCAAGTGTTCATTAGACGAGTGGATTCGATCAGCAGAGTGGAAGTGATCAGAAGTTATTACAACGGTAATAAATGCACCTGAAGTAATAAATGCTGAAGAGGAAGGGTATTTATGAAAAATGACTGAAAAGAAACCTCGGATCAACAGAATGCATTTAATGCAGGCTGACAGAAAGTACATCAGAGTGTACAGTGTTCAGTCGCAGGTAGCCGTTTCTGAAACAAGGACCAGTACTCAAGGATTTGGACACCTGTCGATCTCTCAACGGGCAGATTTTCAAACCTCAAGTATAAATAGTTCAAGTTCAAGAGTTGAAGAAGAAGAGACAACACAACTGAGAGAAAATTTCGAAACAAAATCCTTCTAAGTCTCAAACTCAAGAACAGAACACTCATCAGCTTAGTCATCTGTTGACGAAAGCAGAAAAGAGAGATAAAAGAATGTACATATAAATCTGAGTGATTTTGTTAGAGAAGTGTTGTGAGAAGCTGTTATCCATCTTTGTGAGTGATAAAGCTTTGTAGTATAGGACTTCTAAGTGATTTCCTGTAACGAACTTGTGGACAGTTCATTTGTTGTTTGGAGCAAGCAGAGTATATTGTAATCTGTGTGATTATAGTATAACCCAAGATCTTAGTGACTTGGAAGAGTGGACTAAATGATTTTTATGCATATAAAATTCTGGAGTTTATACTTGCATTATTTTCTTGCATATTTTCAAAAAACATACTAAACACTTAAGTTAACTTTTGAAAAGATTTTAAAAGAAGTTTGCAAAAATTGGGGATAAAATCTTTTAAGTTAAAAGGAACCTACTTGTGAAAAACACTTGATAAATCCGCTGCCAAGTAAGTTATTTAAAACTCTGATTTTCTCAAAATCATCTAAGTGAAATCAGAAGAGTGGTCAACTCTGCTGTTCAAAGCTTTGTGCGAGATCAGCTTAGTGTACTTATGAAACTTGATCAACTTAGTCTGCTCACAGAAAAAGTTAGAGAAATTTTAAAGTCAAAAGTTTTAGAGGTCTATTCACCCCCCCCCCCCCCCCTCTAGACCTCATCTGACCACTTGGGATCAACAGCACCATCGCTAGGGGGATATCTCTTACCCTCCATGCATTTTCTTTCTAATCATGCATTGATATATTCCTATTATTTATTTGATTCGATTTGGTTGCACTCTTATTGCTCTATGGTGTTGAGATATTTATGGATGATTGCTTTCATCTTGCCATGAATAGTTACATTAGTTGACCTTAAATATTTTATCTTGATGAGCTTAATTGTTTAAGAGCTTAATTTGTGTGCCTTGCATTCTTGTTAAGTGCACAATAAACATCTTGTTTGATTTTTAGTTTTCTTTTGATTGTTTGTTTGTGTGTTCGTATTTTGGTTTTTGTTGTTTTGTTTGCGTCTCGACCAATTTTTCTTTGGAATGTTTCTGTGTGAATGGGGGTGGGGTGGGGTGGGGTGGGGAGGGGGAATCAAAAGTGTTAGACGTATGATTAATGATTAACAAACAACTTTATTTTAGCTTGTTTTCTTGAGTTTAATCTTAACAGAAATTATCGAGAAGATCATCATTTAAAGGAAGACTCTTTTACGAGAAATTGATCAATCAATGATAAAAGGCTCAATAAAGATTTCACTAGCCCATCAATGAAGGCCCATTTACGAATAAAGCTCGGAAGAATATGCCCAATAAAGATCTTAAAGCCCATCAATAAAGAAAGACCAATCGAAGAATAGTTTGAAGACCCATGCACCCTTTGGAACGGGCTGGATACTTCGGCTATTGGACAAAATGTGAAGCATGTATTTAAGGTTAGCTTAGATCGTACTAGGTATGATTACTACACATTAGGTACGTATTTTCCTGAAAAGGAAAGGTATATTCCTGATAAAGATATGGTTGATGGTTGGGAGGGATTGAGGTATGATTACGGAAACTTTTATTCTTCAAAATCATTCTTTGATCCAAGCAAGAACAAAAGGATTTTGTGGGGTTGGTCAAATGAGTCTGATTCTACAGATAATGATGTGAAGAAGGGTTGGGCTGGTGTCCAGGTATTTATCTTACTATATAAAGTAATTCACTTAGAACTATGATATAATTTAATATGATATTTCATAGTATGTTTTTTTTTTCCAGCTTATCCCGCGTACGGTTGTGCTTGATCCTAATGGCAAACAATTGCACCAATGGCCTATTGAAGAACTTGAAACTCTAGGAGGAGACAAGGTGGAACTCAGTAACAAGGTGCTTCTGAAGGGTGAGAAAGTGGGAATCAAAGGAATAACAGTTGCACAGGTATAGTATTATAGACAATTTTATTTTTAAAGCAGCTTAAGATGTAGAGACTAATTTGACATGGTTGCATTTACCGGACAGGCCGATGTTGATGTGACCTTTTCGTTCGATAGCCTAGACAAAGCTGAGCCATTTGATCCAAGTTGGGAGAAATTAAATGGAGAAAAGCTTTGTGGCCTAAAAGGTTCGACCGTTCAAGGTGGATTAGGACCATTCGGGCTCTTGACTTTGGCTTCAGAAAATCTCGAAGAATACACCCCTGTCTTTTTCAGAATTTTCAAAGCTCAAGACAAGCATAAGGTTCTTTTGTGCTCTGATGCATCAAGGTTCGTTCTTGTATTGACTGTCTCCGAACTTGTCCAACTTTATAACAATTTTTTTTTTTATAAAATAACTATGTTCTTCTCTATTATAAAAATATGTAAATCAGAGGTATGGGATACTAAATTAAGCTTATAATATCTATTAATGTTATTTTATGCATCACTAAATTCTTAACTATTCTTTTGGCAGGTCGACTATAGTGGAAGATAAAACTTCCATGAAGGATGGAAGGGATGCATGGAGACCCTCATTTGGAGGATTTGTAAATGTCGACTTGAGTTCTAAGAAGCTTTCTCTTAGGAGTTTGGTATGCATATTTCATATATTCACTTTCGTATTATACTTTTGCAATATTCGAATAAGGTTATGATCATTGTTCTTTCTTGTAGATTGATAACTCTGTTTTGGAGAGTTTCGCCGCAGGAGGAAAAACTGTCATTACATGTAGAGTTTATCCTAGCCTGGAAATATATGACAAAGCTCGTTTGTATGCTTTTAACAATGGCACTGAAGCTGTCAAAATCGAGAGTTTGGCTGCCTGGAGCATGAATAGGCCTAAGTTGATGAACCACTAAAAGATGAACCCAAATTAGATGGACAAAATGATGAATACTAGTTTTGTTTGTCCTCTTTTCAATTTTAGTTTTCTCTTAGGGTTTGTAATCCTCTTTGTACATATTTTAAATAAATCAGGAATGGAAATTACATCGTTATTGTTCTTACATTTCACTATTTTATTTTTATTATCTTTGTTGTTTTTGTAACTATAATACTAATTGCATAGCGAAGTAAAAAAACGATGAATAAATAATGAATGGAGAGAATTAATCCTCTTTCTTGAAATGATGAAATCAATATGCATCAAGTAGAACAATCAGAGTCGGGTTGGACCCTAGACAACTTAGACGATTGTCTAGACCCCACAACTTTGATGGGCCCCCAATCCATTATTATAGTGTACCTAAAAAAAGATAACTACATTCGAGGTCGTTTGGCCCCGCGATACAATTGCTAAAAAGTCCGATTGTGCATCAAACGTCGAATAAAGAGTGTTTGGCCACCTTTTTCATTTTTGCAGTAGAGGGCTTCAAATGTTATCATGGCACGTTCCAGAAAAGTAGCAATGAGGCTACTTTTGGCAGCCGCAAATTGAATTTGTCAGTTTTGTCCCTTCCCATTAATTTTGCAGGTGCACTGGATTTCAAGAAAAAGTAAGTCTTTTATAATTTTTTTTATTTTATTTGTCAAATAATATTGGGGATTCTAATTGAGCCCACATAACAAGATTTGGTACCAAAAATTTACATTCAAAAAAATATTTAGCTTTATAATTTTAAATTTTTTTTCCATGTATTTGGATGATTTGCTGAAAATTATTGTTCAACTTTTTTTGTTTCGAAAAAATGAGGAACAATTTAATTTAATGATACTAAAAGTAATCAACTAATAAAATTCATCAAACTTGATAGTCTTCGTAACATAAAAATGAGGTTAAAGAATATAGTATTATTGTTATTTAATATAGAGTTAGGGTTAGTTAGGTAAAATCAATTCTTTTAGAACACAATGTTAAAAGTTGAAACCAAACGCTACATCAATTATAACAAAAGTAATTCTCTTAAAATCAATTATTCTAAAAGCAATTGTCACCTGCACCTCTCTCTTGCGGCAGCTACATTCATTACGGTAATGAATAAAGAAAATTTAATTTAACTCTCTAAGAATTTCAAAGATCAAGGGTTTTTATTCTATTTTATATTTTCCTTAAAAAATCTCTTTCTCTTCTTCTTTTTCTGTCATGGGTCAAGAAAACGAATTTATATCGATTTTAGAAGATGATTGAATCACACTTTTCGTCCTCCTTATGAGTCAGTTTTTGCATATTCGTCCTTCATAGATTTTTCATAGCAGATTCATCCCTCTTATCAATGTAGTATAACACATTCGTCCCTTATAAATTTTGTGTAGCAGACGCGTCCCTCTTATCAATGCAGTATAACACATTCGTCACTCTTAAATCCAAAATATATCTTAAAATGGACAAAAATTGAGATATTTTGGATTTAAGAGGAACGAATGTGTTACACTACATTGATGAGAGGGATGCATCTCCTACGAAAAATTTAAGGGCAACGAATGTGTTACACTATATTGATAATAGGGACGAATTTGCTACAAAAAATTTAAGAGGACGAATGTGCAACAATTGACCTATTAGGAGGACGAAAGTGCAATTAACTCTTTTGAAAATTATAGAAAGAGTGGTTTTAATTATGTTATAAATGTTATTATATTAAAATGCTTTAATTAAGAATGAAAATTTGAACCAAGAAATGTAGTTTAATGAGCTTCAAAATAGTGGTGTTATATAATTTGAGGAATCTTGTAATGTTTATTATTTATTTTAAAACGGTTTATTTCTTCAATATATTGAAATTAGATTGGAACAATTTAAGAATTAATCAAATATTTATGTGTTACACTGTACCATTCTTGAAAATTCTTTAAAAATGCTTTAATGTAATACATAGATGATTTCAATTTATATTATGATCGAACAGTTATATCAAAAGTTATTCTCGGCAATATAGATAAGTCGATTGTTAATTTTAATCATATAAAAATAAGATATTTCTATCCAAATATGTTTATGTTATAGAATAATATTCATGATATCTATAACAATCGTTTAGTTGAACAATTTCTTTATAAATTAAATTAATGGAAACGTATTTGCGATCAACTTATGTCATTAGATGGGGTTACATGAATGAAGTATTTTATCAATAAGAAAAAATATGTGCTTTGCGACCCCCAGAGGTGAGACTCAAGTTCGAATCCTACTGGAGACATCACACAGGGGAGGACCTATACCCTTTGCACTATTCGGTCCGAACTGTAAATACACAGTCTAATAGATCAAAAAAAAAAAAAAGAAAAAATATGTTAGAAAAAGTAGAATATTAAGATTTCATCAATACTATATACTAAATTAAGAAAAATATATTTTACATGAAATAATTTTTTGTGTATGGGGCCCCAATTTTATATTTCGTAAAGCCCTCACCACAAACTCTTAACTTATTATGGAAGTAGTTTAAATTAATCATGTCTCTATGTTAGGATTCTCATAATATTCTCTAGGATTGTCAAATATTATGTAGGATTTGTATATGATCTTTTTTATTTTATTTCTTGTTTTATCCCCTTGTAAGCTAAGTTTGCTTTGTATATATATTACTTGACTATGAAATAAAAGGTGAACCTTCTGGGATTTTTCATGGTACCAGAGCAAAACCATAAGCAGCACCGATGCCATACCTTGAAAATTCGGAAAAATCATACTGCCGTTAGTTTTTTAACTGAAGTTTAGCCTCCTCCGTTAAGTCAAAAAAGAGGTGAGAAATGCAATTATAAAAAATTAGGCAGGGGTTTTTTGCAATTATCGTCTTCTTCTTCCTCCTCCCATACGACTGCCGTGTTGGTCCCAAAAGTGGTCAATGAGGTCTAGAGGGGGGGGGGGGGGGGGGGTGAATAGACCTCTGAAAACTTTAAAACTTTTTCTCTAACTTTTCAAATCAGCAGACTAAGCTGATCGAGATTTGTAAGACTACTAAGCTGATGCGCACAAAGCTTTATCAGCAGAGTTGACCACTCATCTAATTTTCACTCAGCTGATTTCAGATGTTAAATTAGAGTTTTAGAAACTAGTTGGCAGCGGATATTCAAAGTGTTTTTCACCAAGCTGTTCCTCTTTAAGTTTTCTTACACAAAAGATTTTGTCCCCAGTTTTTACAACTCCTTTTAAAATCTTTTGGTTAAAATCGTATGTTTGAGTTCTTTGATAAATATGCAAAGTATAGCAAACAGTAAATCAAACACGCAGGATTTTTATAGTGGTTATATGGATAAAAATCCTTTAGTCCACTCTTCCAAGTCACTAAGATCTTGGGTTATACTAGAAAACACAAAGTAATCAAGTATACAATGCTTGCGCAGATCAACAAATGAAAAGCCACAAGTGCGCTGTAAGAAATCACACAGAAATCCTACACTCAGAAGCTAGATCACTCACTTAGATGGATCTACACTCCTCACACTATTTTCAGTACAGAAAATCACTCAGAAATCCTATACTAGGAAGCTATATCACTCACAAAGATGGATATACACTCCTCTCTTTTACAGCTGAAAGTCACTCAGACAGACAACTAAATTCTCTGTTCTTCAACGAAAAGCTTTTTCAACAAATGACTTCGGCTTGTGATCAGATGACTCAACTGATGGATCTCACTCTTAGGATATGATCTTGAATAATGCAAGCTCCCTTAAGATCTTCAGTTTGTCTTCTATTTATACTCCTCGGATTTGAATTTTCTGCCCGTTGAAGGTTGACAAAAAGCTACAGTCCTCGAGTACTGGTCCTGACACGCGGAACGGCTCCCTGCAACTGTTGCACTGTACACTCTGCTGTACGGATGTCTACTTTATGTCAGTTGCATTTAATGCTCTCAGCTCACAGCTGGTTCCCGTTGATAAGCTTCCTGACCGTCTTCACTCTGCTGGTGGAAATACTCTGCTGATGATCACTTTGCTGATCACTAGGCTGATGGCTTCTCGGCTGATTCAAGAATGAACACATCTATCTTGACTCGGCTGATAATACCCATCTGATATCCCACTTCGCTGATTCGGTCACTTAGCTTCCAGACCATGAGATAGGTTTCACTAAGCTGTTCAGTTCTTAGTTGATGACTTCCAGATTACCCTTTTTGTCATCTTCAAAACATTCTCCAATATTAACCAACATGCCGGCTCCGGTGGCTTTTGGTCAAAATTGGTTGAGGGTTTTTGTTCCCCTTGTCGTGGAGAACTCGTACATATAAAGATCTTTTCAATCCGTTGAGTAATCTATTCGAATTTTGAGTTCTAATTTTCGAATTGTAGGTCAAAATTTTCGAAATTTCAAATCGTGATTTCTTCTTCGATTCTTAACCAAACTTCGTGATTCTTGTTGCAATAGTTTCCCCTGACCGTGGGCATCATTTTCCATAGGTTTATTTTAGCTTCCGTAGACGGTTGAGCTCCGCCCAAGTGGCGGTGCGTTTTCGTCCTAAACCCTAATTTTCGCGAAAAAACACTCCTCCCCTGCTCCACCGTCGACGGCCGCTGCAATTACCCCATGGAAAATGTTGCCCATGACAAGAGGAACAAAAACCCTCAACCAATTTCGACAAACGGCCACCGGAAGCCGGCGATCGTCCATAGGAGGAATAAGGCAATAATTGCAAAACACCCTGCTCAATTTTAGACAATTGCATTTCCCCCCTATTTTGTTTCAACAGGTGACACGTGGCAGTTCCGTTAAGTAAACTAACGGAAGTATGATTTTTGAAACGTCTATTTATTCTACGGTATGATTTTCAATCGATTGGTATGAAAAATGGACTTGGGCCTATTTTATGGTATGAAAATTGAATTTTTGCCTTTATCCTTCTAAAAACCCAGGCCACATATTTGTTTCCAATCCATTAAATGGATAAAACTATCCAAGTTGGAGGCGGTCGATGCAAAATTCCTTACACGCCAAAAACAAAATTGGATTTGTCGATGGCTCAATAGAGAAGCCAGACATTAAATCTCCACTTTATGGAAATTGGATACAGTGCAATTCCTTGGTATTGTCATGGTTGCTAAATGTTGTAACAAAGGATATTCATGATAGTGTTGTCTATGTCGAAACGGCTAATGAACTTTGGACTGATCTTCAAGAGCGATTTTCACAAGGCAATGCACCAAGAGTTTATCAACTGAAACGAGAGTTGTCTTTATTCCAACAAGATGTCATGTCGATCGCGACATACTGCACAAAGTTGAGGGGTTTATGGGATGAATTGCAGGCTTACAACGATATTCCAACATGCTCGTGTGGCTCATCAAATAAATTCTCGGAATTGCGAGAGATGGAGAAACTTTATAATTTCCTCATGGGTCTGAATTCAGCCTATGCAACAGTGAGATTCCAAATACTCAGCATGACACCTTTGCCAAATCTTGGTAAAGCATACTCAATTCTAGTTCAAGAAGAAAAACAACAAATGATTGCTACACATCCCAATGTTTCCATTGAGGCTGCTGCAATGACCATAAAAAATAGAACACCGCAAATCGCTTCACTTGTGAACAATGTGGGAAACCTGGACAAATTAAGGAAAAATGTTTTGAATTGGTTGGATATCCATCGTGGTGGAAACCAAAATCAAGAGGTAGAGCAAATAGTATCCAATCTTCGGTGCAAAAGCAAGATCTTCCGCAAACCCAAGAATTTTGTCAAACTGGTCCAATAACTGAGGCGCAATCTTCACCAATTGCAGGCCTTAGTGCTGCTCAATATCAACAGCTTATAAGCCTCCTTAATGGTGGGAAAGCTTCGAACTTTGCTAATCTATCTGGTAAGTCAATTAATAATAAGGCGTGGATTATCGATTCCGGAGCTTCTGATCATATGACCAACAATGAAACCTCCATGGAACATATTCATGTCAATTCATTTATGCAACCAATTAGATTACCTAATGGAGATCAATTGCCAGTGAATCATATCGGACATATTTCTCTATCTTGTGGTTTAAATTTAAATAATGTCCTTGGAATCTCTAAATTAAACTGTAATTTGTTATCCATTAGCAAACTTACTAAGGACCACAATTGTGCTCTAATATTTTTTTTTGACTTTTATGTGATACATGACCTTCAATTGAGGAGGCTGATTGGAGTGGGTAGGCAAAAAGATGGGTTATATTATCTAGATCCGATTCAACAGGTTCCAAGGGCACATGCTACATCAAGTCAAGAATCAGTTGCTCTTTGGCACATGCGATTGGGTCATCCTTCTCACCGACGTTTGTCTTGCATTCCTAGTCTAGTTACTTCAAATAAGGATTTTGAATCTGTTTGTGATATTTGTCATTTTGCTAAGCAAACAAGATTACCTTTTTCTAATAGTTTGAATAAAAGCAAGACATGTTTTGAGTTAATTCATTGTGACATTTGGGGGCCATATAAAATGCCTTCTATTTCTGGTGCATGTTATTTTTTGACTATAGTTGATGATTATAGCCGGTGTGTTTTGATCTATTTGATGAAACAAAAGGGGGAGACTTCTGATTTTCTTATTGCTTTTTGTGAAATGGTCAAAACTCAATTTCATTGTGGGGTGAAACAAATTAGGAGCGATAATGGTCAGGAATTTTTGTTGAGAACCATGCTTGGATTTTATAAAAATAATGGCATAATCCACCAGACTTCGTGTATAGATACACCTCAACAAAATGGGGTTGTGGAGCGAAAACATTGTCACTTGCTTGAGGTGGCTCGGGCTTTAAGATTACAAGCATGTATTCCTAAGAAATTTTGGGGTGAGTGTATTCTTACGGCTGGCTACCTAATAAATTTAACCCCGACTCCAGTTCTATCGAATAAAACACCTTATGAAACTTTGTTTGGAAAACCACCCACTTATGATCATTTAAGAGTTTTCGGAAGTTATGTTATGCTCATATAAATCCTAAACCCAAAGATAAACTTGATGCTAGAGCTCTTAAATGTATTTTCTTGGGGTATCCATATGGCAAAAAGGGATATCGTTTATATAGTCTCCAAGATCATAGGATATTTACCTCTAGAGATGTCATTTTTTATGAGGGAAATTTTCCATTCAATCATAATACCATTAAATCTGATGTGTCGGAACATACACCTTTTGATGACAATGCTCGTGAGCCTAATCATATGTTAAATGGAAATGTCCAGTCATCTGAACAAGTTGAAAAGCTTGTGGAACCGGTAACTGTTAGAAAAATTAATAGTTCATCTAGACAATTCGGGGATGATATTCTCGTTAATCAATAAGTACCCACTGCGCCAGATGAAGCAGAACAAGATAGCATCTCGGTGGAGGATGTTGTATTAGAAAATCAATCTCCAAATGCAAGTGATGCAGAACAAGTACAACGATCGCATCGAAATCGGATTCTTTCTACTCGTCTCAAAGATTATGTCTATGAGGTGCCATCTTCTATTAACCCATGTTATGCCCCCACTTCATCAGCTAACTCAGGTGTGTCCTATCCTGTGTCACATTTTGTTTCTAATGAAAATTTCTCTACTGCTCATCAAGCATTTTTAGGGGCTATTTCTTCTATGGATGAGCCTAAAACTTTTTCTCAGGCTGTTAAAGAAGAACGCTTGAGAGACGCAATGGCACGAGAGCTTGCTGCTCTTGAACAAAATCATACATGGACATTGGAATCATTGCCACATGGAAAGAAGGTCATCGACTCTAAATGGGTATACAAAATCAAGTACAAACCCAATGGAAGCATTAAGAGATATAAGGCTCATTTGGTGGCTAAAGGATTCACGCAAATTGAAGATTTGGATTATCACGAGACCCTTGCTCCAGTTGCTAAACTTGTTACCGTTCGAACACTACTTGCAGTTGCTTCAATTCGAAATTGGGAGTTACACCAACTAGATGTTACCAATGCTTTTCTACATGGAGATTTAGATGAAGATATCTATATGAAAATTCCACAAGGTTTTGCACGTCCAGGAGATACTAGAGTTTGTCGTTTGTGCAAGTCTCTATATGGGCTCATGCAAGCCTCGAGAAGTTGGTATAAAAAATTTACTCAATCACTTTCTGTCATAGGATTTATTCAAACGATAACAGATTATTCCCTTTTTACCTCCAGCCAAGGGAATTCTTTTGTTGCAATTTTGATTTATGTCGATGATATCATTATTGCTGGGAATGACACTCAACGAATTTCAGCTGTCAAGTCTAAACTTCATGCTCAGTTTCATATTAAGGACCTCGGTCCTCTCAAATATTTCCTTGGCATTGAGGTTGCTCAATCTCCAAAAGGTATCGTCATTAGCCAACGCAAGTATACCATAGATATCTTGCGTGAAGCTGGCTTGTCTGCTGCCCGTCCTGCTTCATTTCCTATGGAACAAAATAATCATTTATCATCTGATTCCGAACCTGCCATTGTTGAACCCACTTCATATCGCCGACTCGTTGGTCGACTCCTATACTTAACTATAACGAGGCCGGATATTTGTTATTCTGTCCATATTCTTAGTCAGTTTATGCAAACACCACGCCAATGTCACATTGATGCAGCCATGCGTGTTTTGCGATATTTGAAGTTGGACCCCAGCCAAGGACTTTTTCTTTCTTCTTCTAACGACTTGTCGTTGAGAGCTTATTGTGATGCTGATTGGGCTGGTTGTACTTTGACACGTCATTCGACCACTGGTTACTTTATCCTACTTGGGGAATCTCCCATTTCTTGGAGCTCAAAGAAACAATATGTTGTCTCTCGCTCTTCTGCTGAAGCTGAGTATCGCGCCATGGCCACTACTATGAGTTAAATTGTTTGGCTTCGACAATTGCTCGTAGATCTTTGGGTACCCCACCCTTAGCCGGCGCAAGTATTTTTTGACAACCAGGCGGCTTTGCATATTGCCGCTAATCCTGTTTTCCACGAGAGAACGAAACATATTGAGATTGATTGTCATTTTATTCGGGAACGTCTTCAATCTAAAGAAATTTGCACTAGCCATGTCTCTTCTCGCAATCAACTTGCAAATATATTGACTAAAGCTCTTGGATATCGCCCTTTTCATAATCTATTGTCCAAGTTTGACATAGTTAATCTTCATGCTCCAACTTGAGGGGGAGTATTAATATATGTTAGGATTCTCATAATATTCTCTAGGATTGTCAAATATTATGTAGGATTTGTATATGATCGTTTTTTATTTTATTTCTTGTTTTATCCCCTTGTAAGCTGTTGGTATATATTAGAGAAGATTTTGAAGATGACAAAAAGGGTATTATAGTCAAGAAGGCTAAATTGGAAGTCATCAACTAAGAACTAAACAGCTTAGTGAAACCTATCTCATGGTCTGGAAGCTAAGTGACCGAATCAGCGAAGTGGAATATCAGATGGGTATTATCAGCCGAGTCAAGATAGATGTGTTCATTTTTGAATCAGCCGAGAAGCCATCAGCCGAGTGATCATCAGAGCGATCATCAGCAGAGTATTTCCACCAGCAGAGTGAAGACGGTCAGGAAGCTCAACGGTAACATGCTGAGAGCTGAGAGCATTAAATGCGACTGACATAAAGTAGACATCCGTACAGCAGAGTGTACAGAGCAACAGTTACAGAGAGTCGTTCCGCAAATTAAGGACCAGTACTCGAGGACTGTACATTTATGTCAACCTTCAACGGGCATAAATTCAAATCCGAGGAGTATAAATAGAAGACAAACTGAAGATCTAAGAGAGACTTGCACAATTCAAGATCACATCTTAAGAGCGAGATCCATCAGTTGAGTCGTTTGATCGTAAGCGAAGTCATTTGTTGACGAAGCTTTTGTTGAAGAACAAAGATCAAACGTTGTCTGTCTAAGTGACTTTCAACTAAGAAAAGAGAGAGGAGTGTATATCCATCTGTGTGAAGTGATATAGCTTCTTAGTGTAGGTTTTCTTTGTGACCTCCTATACTGAAAATAGCGTGAGGAGTGTAGATCCATCTGAGTGAGTGATCTAGCTTCGTAGAGTAGGATTTCTGTGTGATTTCTTACTGCGCACTTGTGGCTTTTCATTTGTTGAATTGCGCAAGCATTGTATACTGTTAACTTAGTGTTTTCTAGTATTACCCAAGATCTGTGTGACTTGGAAGAGTGGACTAAAGGATTTTCATCCATATAACCACTATAAAAATTCCTTGTGTTTGATTACTTGTTTTATCTTGCATATTTTCATAAGTAAACAAACTGTTTTGAAAGAACAATTATAAATTGAGGAATTTATAAAACAGGGGTTAAACTTTGAAAGATAAACTTGTTTGAAAAATATACTTGATAAATCCGCTGCATACAAGTTTTGGAACTCTGATCTGATTTGAAACAGACAAGTAAAATCAGACTAGTGGTCAACTCTGCTGTTAAAGCTTTGTGCGCGATCAGCTTAGTAGTTTCACAAGTTCGATCAGCTTAGTCTGCTGATTTGAAAAGTTAGAGAAAAAGTTTTAAAGTTTAGAGGTCTATTCACCCCCCGCCCCTCTAGACCTCATTGACCACTTTTGGGACCAGCAAGTGGTATCAGAGCGGGTGGTTCATTTGAATCAGTTGCCTGATCAATGAGCTTGATCCTTAGTGTGTTTTTCAAATTTTTCAAAAAGAGAGCATATTTTGAAAATCAAAAACTTTTTGAAAAATGGATGTCGTAAGCCATGTTCCTCACATTGGCCTTATGGACTTTGAAAGCTGGAAAATCAGAATGGAAATCCTTCTTGCTGCTTACGACGACAACATGTTTACATGTATTACAAAAGGACCATTCAGATTCCAGAAGACTGTGAAGGTTGTCGGTCAACCAGATCAGATAGTTGACAAAGAGTTGGATGAGCTGACACCTAAAGAAATCAAGTTGGTTAATCTTGATAAAAAGGCGAAGTTCATCATGTTCAAAGTTGTAGACGAAGACAGATTCCAGAAGATCAAGCATTTCAAAACTGCCAAAGAGATGTGGGATAAAGTCTGCGAGCTAAGCGAAGGAAACGACGCTATCAAAGAACACAAGCTCAATGTGGCTCTTGAGGTGTTTGAAAATTTCAAGATGAAGTCTGGTGAAACGATTGATCAAATGGATACCAGATTTACCAAAGCTCTGAATAAAGTTCTAAGGCTTGGTAAAGAATTTTCGAACAAGGAGATCACAGCAAAGGTTCTCAAGGCCCTGCCACCCAAATTCAACATGAAGGTGACAGCCATGGAAGAATCAAGGGATTTAGAGATTTCTCTTTCCGAACTGTTCTCATCCCTCAAAGCATATGAGTATCAAATGCCAAGAATGGGATTAGAAGTGTCAACCAGTTCAGACCCTACTGCTGCTCTAATGGCGTCAGACAAGTCAAGAAAATCAGCAGACAAGTCAAAACAGAAGACTCTGCTGAGTTCAGAACAAGTCTACACTGCTGACGACATTACCCTGCTGCTGAATGATTTTGAGAAGTTCTACAAGAAGAAAATGAAATTAAAATATAAAAATGCTACTTCATCATCTTCTAATCATTTTCAGGAAAACAGGGATTCCTCCAAAGCAAAACTTAGAGACAACAATGAAGAAGAGTATGGACTCTTGATCAAAGATCATCCACACTTATCATCGGAGAAGTTTGCTGAAAAGGAAAAGTGTGCCAAAAAGGAGCGTAAGCTAAGTAAGAGCAAATCAAAGTTAGCTGATGCAGCAAAGCTAATAAACTCCTGTACATCTTATTCAGACCGTCAGTCGTCTGATAAAGAATTTGAAGAAGTACCTGAGACCCTATGCTTAACTGTCATAGAATCTGATGATTCTGAAAATTGAGGTAACTTCTACTGATTAAGAAAATGCACTATTTGAATCGTTTGAATAAATGCTAGATTATAAATTCAAATATTATTTGTGCATTTGCCAAGCTTAATGAAGAGATGACTCTGCTAAAAAGAGCAAATCAGATCACTGAAACTTCAGGTTGAAAAACCTCAAGAATCAGCTGACTACAAAAAGCATGAGCATGAGAATGAAACTCTAAAAGCTGAGTGTGCAATTCGATTAGATAATACAAATCAACTTGATAGAAGCAATTGCATAATTCTCTAAAAAGAAATCAGAGACTTAAAAGAAGAAGTCTACTGATGCTCAACAGGTTAGAAAACCTAGTAAGCCACCTAAGACTAATCAGACTACTAAAACCCATCAGCCGAGTAAACTGAAATAGGCTGCTGATAGGAGTAAAATTAAAATGTCAAGTCTGCTGAATCTAAGGAGAGTTATTAAATAACTCAGGTAAGAAATTGAGGTAAAAATGAATTATCTGGCAAGAATTTGAATCACATTATGATGATTGTTATTATGACATGCACTATGCTTATTCATATTATCATGTTGATCATGTTCACTGTACTGATTGCCATCCTCATTTCAATATGCATGCTTATCACATATTTAATGCATCTTAACTTGCTTATGAGCATTGTTTTAATCATGACCAACAAATGGTATTATCATGATAAAACATAAGTCACTAGATCATCACATGTTTGTACTAACCCTGCTGGACCCAATGAAAAGGGGTACCAAAAACAGTCATCTGTTTTGAAGGTGAAGCTCATGTGAGATGACAAAGATGAGTTGACCGCCTTGCAAATTTCACCAAGTTCAACAAGTGGTCTCACCAACAAGCATATACCAACAATTGTTATCAATTAAGTGGTATCATCAAGTGGTATAGTTCAAGTGGTAGACTCTACATTTGGAAATTTCAAGGAACGCAAGATTGTTGAAATGTTGAAGATTATCAAAGAATAATAAGTGGCATTAGAGACCAACAACTGATCGCAACAAGTGTGGTATCAGTCAACCATGTGACAAAAGTATTTCAGCTCTCAAAAGTTGAAATCGGGTTTGTTGATTTTGGATTCATAAGCTGAGGGGGAACACATCAGAAGATCAACCTCAAAACAGCTTACTGGAATTCAACGGCTGAGTGTTTGTCAAGACTGACTCTCATCAGACTACTTGACTACAGACTCTTGAACTTAGGGGGAACGTGTACGACTAGCGGTACTCCTGAATAAAGATGATGTTTTCAGTAAGTCAAATTGAAGTTATCAGAAGACTGATTCTCATCAGCCGGCTGGAACTCAACAACCAAGTGATATTCAAGAATGTACTACACCAAGTGGTATCAGCAAGTGTTATCACATCAACAAGTGGTATCAGCTGACTAATCTGATTTACATTCATACAAGTAGTATTAGACTACAATTGGAATCAGACCACAAATGGTATCAAATGGTATTAATTCTTGAAGTTAGGGGGAATTTTCTAGCTGGAGTGATAAGCAGCAACGAAGACTACCTCGATTAGCCTAGTACTCACCTAATTGTCTTCAGCATACTAAGTTTGCAATCCTATAAAGAGAAAAAGGGGAAGAAGAGATGCAACTCAAGTATTGGTGTTGATGACAAAAAGGGGGAAGATTAAAGGATGCAACTAAGAACCATTTAAGCAGAAGATCAGAAAGGGAAAAAGAACCATCAAGTGGTAATGCAACTAACAACCCTTTAAGCAGAAGATCAGAAAGGGAAAAAGAACCATCAAGTGGTAATTTTTTTTGAAAGTAGTATCAGATCAAAAATTTCCATCTCAAGGTATGAAGACTAAATCTGAAGACTTAGAAGACGTTCTTAGTTGAAGGTTTTGTCATCATCAGAAAGGGGGAAATTGTTGGTATATATTAGAGAAGCTTTTGAAGATGACAAAAAGGGTATAATAGTCAGGAAGGCTAAATTGGAAGTCATCAACTAAGAACTAAACAGCTTAGTGAAACCTATCTCATGGTCTGGAAGCTAAGTGACCGAATCAGCGAAGTGGAATATCAGATGGGTATTATCAAACGAGTCAAGATAGATGTGTTCATTCTTGAATCAGCCGAGAAGCCATCAGCCGAGTGATCATCAGAGTGATCATCAGCAGAGTATTTCCACCAGCAGAGTGAAGACGGTCAGGAAGCTCAACGGTAACGTGCTGAGAGCCGAGAGCATTAAATGCGACTGACATAAAGTAGACATCCGTACATCAGAGTGTACAGAGCAACAGTTACAGAGAGCCGTTCCGCAAATTAAGGACCAGTACTCGAGGACTGTACATTTATGTCAACCTTCCACGGGCAAAAATTCAAATCCGAGGAGTATAAATAGAAGACAAACTGAAGATCTAAGAGAGACTTGCACAATTCAAGATCACATCTTAAGAGCGAGATCCATCAGTTGAGTCATCTGATCGTAAGCGAAGTCATTTGTTGACGAAGCTTTTGTTGAAGAACAAAGATCAAACGTTGTCTGTCTAAGTGACTTTCAACTGAGAAAAGAGAGAGGAGTGTATATCCATCTGTGTGAAGTGATATAGCTTCTTAGTGTAGGTTTTCTTTGTGACTACCTATACTGAAAATAGCGTGAGGAGTGTAGATCCATCTGAGTGAGTGATCTAGCTTCGTAGAGTAGGATTTCTGTGTGATTTCTTACTGCGCACTTGTGGCTTTTCATTTGTTGAATTGTGTAACACCCCAATCCCACATTGATTGTGGATGAATTGTTTGAATGGTTAATAAAGACTTGATCCTCTTCTACTTGTCAACATGGGCTTAAGCATTTTGGGCTAGTGGACTAGAGCTCAACAATGTTGACAAGGCCAGAAGTGGGTCAAGGTCTTTACAAATGGTATCAGAGCCGACTCCGTGGTGTTATCCATGGGGTGGTCTTGGGCTATTGTTCTGGACTCGACGAGGACGTCGAGTATTTGAGTTGGGGAGATTGTAACACCCCAATCCCACATTGATTGTGGATGAATTTTTTGAATGGTTAATAAAGACTTGATCATCTTCTACTTGTCAACATGGGCTTAAGCATTTTGGGCTAGTGGACTAGAGCTCAACAATGTTGACAAGGCCAGAAGTGGGTCAAGGTCTTTACAAATTGCGCAAGCATTGTATACTGTTAACTTAGTGTTTTCAACTGTAACCCAAGATCTATGTGACTTGGAAGAGTGGACTAAAGGATTTTCATCCATATAACTACTATAAAAATTCCTTGTGTTTGATTACTTGTTTTATCTTGCATATTTTCATAAGTAAACAAACTGTTTTGAAAGAACAATTATAAATTGAGGAATTTATAAAACAGGGGTTAAACTTGTTTGAAAAACATATTTGATAAATCCGCTGCATACAAGTTTTGAAACCCTGATCTGATTTGAAACAGACAAGTAAAGTCAGACTAGTGGTCAACTCTGCTGTTCAAGCTTTGTGCGCGATCAGCTTAGTAATTTCACAAGTTCGATCAGCTTAGTCTGCTGATTTGAAAAGTTATAGAAAAAGTTTTAAAGTTTAGAGGTCTATTCACCCACCCCCACCCCCCCCCCCCCTCTAGACCTCATTGACCACTTTTGGGACCAACATAAGCTAAGTTTGCTTTGTATATATATTACTTGACTATGAAATAAAAGGTGAACCTTCTGGGATTTTTCATGGTTTGATCTCAAAAAGTGATTTGAAAGTTCTGAAGAAATTTTGAAACCGATTTGGATAATGGTTTTAATGTAATATTAATATAGTAATATATTATTAATAATTGTTAGTTGGTTTTGAAATTTTGATTTGATTTGGATTGATGTTTGGTTGTTGGGGTTTGGAGAAGAAAAATAAGTGGTAGATATCAACGTAATAATTTTATTTGTAAATAATAGATGATATATGTCAAATCAATGATTTTATAGGTCTCAAGTAGATTTGTGTAGGTTTCGATTTGACCAAAACTTGGAGTTTTGGCTGAGACATCTTCAAACTCTTTACTTGATGAGGTTTCTCAAACCCGCATACTAGATCCATACGGAGACTAAGTTCTAGTGATTCTAATGGAAGTTCCGTTTGTTGTTCCAATTAGTTTATATGATGTAGCAACTTTTAACTATTTTTGCAATAGTTCCAACTTCAGCTCCTCGTCTTGTCATCCACCAGCTTTGACAAATATACATGGAAGTAAAACATAATGACTTGCATTATGGGATTCTAGGTGAAGAAGGGATTAAATACCTTTCTCTGCGAATTCTCATTTTCATCATTTGTGATCAATAATCAAGGTAAATCAGCTAAACTTAGATTACTTTGGATTGTTTGGGATGTGTTTAATACATTGGGTAAGTTAAATACATGAGGATTTCTTGAAATTAGCTTTCAAAGTCTATACATGCCAAGTGTTTGATGAAATGCCCAAGTGAGAATTTTGTTAGCTTTTGATCCTAATTTGTGTTTAGATACATATGAAGTTTTGGATTGATTATAGAATAGTTTGATTGAACTTTGAATTTTTTTTTTGAATAGGTACATATGCCTAGAGGCGAAAGTTCAAATGCGCCCAAGAGAAGGTGGTCGAAAAGGAGCCCGCAAGGCCACGAGAGGAGAGTAAGATTGAGAGGAGACATCCGGGAGTGCAAGGATATGGCACCATCGCTAGGGGCATATCTCTTACCCTCCATGCATTTTCTTTCTAATCATGCATTGATATATTCCTATTATTTATTTGATTCGATTTGGTTGCGCTCTTATTGCTTTATGGTGTTGAGATATTTTTGGATAATTGCTTTCATCTTGCCATGCATAGTTACATTAGTTGACCTTAAATATTTTATCTTGATGAGTTTAATTGTTTAAGAGCTTAATTTGTGTGCCTTGCATTCTTGATAAGTGCACAATAAACATCTTGTTTGATTTTTAGTTTTCTTTTGATTGTTTGTTTGTGTGTTCATATTTTGGTTTTTGTTGTTTTGTTTTCGTCTTGACCAATTTTTCTTTGGAATGTTTCTGTGTGAATGGGGGTGGGGTGGGGTGGGGAGGGGGAATCAGAAGTGTTAGCCGTATGATTAATGATTAACAAATAACTTTATTTGAGCTTGTTTTCTTGAGTTTAATCTTAACAGAAATTATCGAGAAGCTCATCATTTAAAGGAAGACTCGTTTACGAAAAATTGATCAATCGATGATAAAAAGGCTCAATAAAGATTTCACTAGCCCATCATTGAAGGCCCATTTACGAATAAAGCTCAATTGAGAAGAATATGCCCAATAAAGATCTTAAAGCCCATCAATAAAGAAAGACCAATCGAAGAATAGTTTGAAGACCCATGCACCCTTTGGAAGGGCCAAATTTTCGACACAAGAAAATTGAGGTAACGTAAGTTCAATTTATCTCAAACTATTAAGAGGAAGAAAAATTTCTTTTGGCCCAAAACTATCTTTAAGAGGAAGAAAAAAATAATCAGTTTTAAATTATAAAAATCCTGATCAAGTAATTATTTGATTAAAATATAATTTTCTTTAAATTTTGGTCATGATATGATACGGCTAATAAAATAAAGGCAATATTTTTTTGAAATGACTTTTGCCCCAAACTTGTTTAATGGAAATAATTTTTAAAAAGGCCAATTAAATTATCTTACCAAATCTTTTTATAAGGCAAGAATCATCTTGATATATATTTAACCTTATTTGATTTTGAAAATCTTTTCAAAATATCCTTGCTATAATCTTCCTTCTTGATCAAATCTTGAATATCTTTTTTCTAAGGAAATATTCTCCTATATTTTGAACTATTCAAAGGCCTTATTGATTAAACTTGTCCAAATTCATTTTTCATCTATTTTGGGACTAAATATTCAGTTGTATCATTTAAGAGTGGGGACAAATCATTTTTGAACTTAAGAAAGATTTTATCTTTCAAATCATTCCTTTTAAAATTTGATTTTTACCCCTATAACTTCAGCTCTCTTTAATCGATTTTTAAACACCAACATTGAGAGAAAAAATTGAGCTTTAACTTGAGAAAATTACTCTTACATTTTTGTGCTTTAATTTGTGAAAATATTTTTGTAAAAAAAAAAATTGATTTTTGAATTACTCTTGCAAAATCCATTTTGAAAACCAAAACTCTTTTCTACCTTGCTCTTGAAAAATTTGAGATATTTGAAAGGAGAAAAGATTCAAGTGTATTGTGTACTACTTTACTCATAAAGGAGTATTTTTTGTACATTGAAGAAAAATCAATCAATTGTTTGAGCGATAGGATAGTTTCCTGGTAAGCTCGTTTTTGTGAGATAGGACAGGGGTTCTAGTAAGCATGTGTATAGTGCGATAGGATGTAGGTTTTAACAAGCACTTGTTGTGCGATAGGTTGATACCTAGCAAGTATGGTTTGGAACGATAGGTGTATCCTAGCAAGCTTGATAAAATCGAGAGAAAGTTTGTAACTTGTAATCAAGTGTGGCGAAGGTTCGTCTTGCAAGCCATTAGTGAATTTCACAGGGGTGTTGGAAGAGAAGATTAGGCAAATTGGTGTGAACCTCTATAAACTGTTTGTCTTCTTACTTTACACTTTTAATTTTCTACATTCATTGTTTTCAGAACTTTATTCTTTAAATCTTCGGAACTTCACAATAAACTCTTCCGGAACAATATACTTCAAGCAAACTATTTTTGGAACTTTGTTTTTTTATCTTTTGGAATTTTATATTAGACTTTTCTAGAACAATATTCTAACCATTTTCGGAACTAATTCTGAAACTATACTTTGAAATAAATTTACATAAATTTTTTTAAACACTCCACCTCTCAGGTAGACCTTGTGTATCAATTGGTACTAAAGCAGGTGCTCTTTTATTTATTAAACTGTGTGGGGGGTAACCCCAAGAGCTAACGATCTTATGTCTACCTTTAGTAATGGCGTTTTCGCAGAGGGATAATTGCATAACAAACCTCCACTTTTCGATGGCACTGCATACTCAATATGGAACAACATAATGGAAGAATTTATGATTTCCATTGATTGCGACATGTGGAATGTCATTCTTGAGGGACCATCCATACCAATAAATCGAAGGTGAAATGCAAGTTCCTAAGGCGTGGAAAAAATTTACTGCAGGAGATTAAAAGAATGGTGTCAATACACTCAAAAGCCAAAAATTTGTTGGCTTGTGCCCTCACCAAATTCGAGTACGATTGGGTATTTAGTGCCCTACCGTAAAAGATATGTGGGAGATGCTTCAAGTCACTCACGAAGGTACAAACCAAGTTAAGGAGCAGCGTATTACTATTCTCGTACATCAATACGAGATGTTCACTATGGAAATCAATGAAACCATTAGTGAAATGTTTGCTCGGTTCATGGAGATTATCAACCCTATGTCCGCACTTGGAAAAGTCTACCCTCAAAGTGAACAAGTCAAGAAAATTCTAAGATCACTTCCTCGAGAGTGGACACCAAAGGTCACTGCGATCCAAAAAGCGAAGGATCTCAACAAAATGTCGATGGTTGAATTAATTGGTTCTCTCACATCTCATGAACTCACCATCCTATCGAAGGACGAGGTAAGCTCTAATAAATAAATGATGTATTGCTTTTAAATCTAATCACGTGCAGGGTAACAAAAGTGATGTAGAAGATCCTGAAGAAGATGAAAAACACGAAGAAATAGTGAAGCTTACAAGAAGACTAAGAGAACTGATGAAACTAAGAATTCCAAAGAAGTCCTCTAAGAAACCTCAAAAAATCAAATGCAATGAAGTTGGACACTTAAGGCCCGAATGCCCTTTACTAGAGAAACCCGAAAAGACATTCAAGTAAAGCCAAGGCAAAGGAATGGTAGAATCTTGGGATGAACCGGATTCTGAGGAAGAACAAACGGAAGACGAATCGGTAAATTGTTGCTTCATGACCGCAAATGAGGTATTTTCCATTTATGATATATGATGAGTGTGATGATAATGAAAGTGAATATGAAAATGAATGGAATCTAATGATTAATTAATGTAAAAAGGACAATGAAAATGTTGATTCTAAAAATGAAAAAAATTAAAAAAGAAGATTTTCTCATTGAGTAAAGAAAAAGAAGAGTTTGATATAAAATTGAAAGAATGTTTTGAAAAGCTTGAAAAATTAAAAAAAGAAAATTCTTCTCTTTCAAAAGAAAATTTAAGTCTCAAAGCAAAAGTGGTTGGTTTAACTAGATGCTTAGACAAATTTACGGAAGAAAAAGAGAACCTTGATAAACTTCTTGGCATGTAAAAAAGTTTCTCTAAATAGAGCCGGAATTGGATATGGACATTCATACGATAAACTAAGTAAACTTGCTAAAAAAAATCCTTGTCGTAACATACTTGTAATTTCTGTGGAAAAATTGGCCACAAATCTATTTAATGCATCTACAAAAGGAATACCATAAATAAACTCATATGGACGCCTAAAAATGTTTTTACTAACCCGCAAGGACCCAAGAAAATTTGGGTACCAAAAATGCGAAAGTGATTTTCTCTTAATAGGTACAAAAAGCCCATTCATTGTATCTCTCGAAAGGTGTTGAATTGTCAATACTATGGTGGCTTCAATTAAGTAAGAATCACTGGAATGAGTATTGGACCGTTAACTGGAGTCAATTTTGGAACAAATATTGCACGTAACTAATCAGTGTTGCAATCAGTATTGGAACACTCAACTCAATCAATATTGGAATTTGTACTGTAACTTTCAACTAAAACAATTTTGGAACATAACCCTTCAGTAACATATTTTTCGTAATCAGCTCTTAAGTTAAAGGTGTATGGTAAAATTTGTTATAGAGCTAATTATCCTTATGATTAACTTGCATGAATGTCTTACTTGCACATCTAAATTACAAAATGACTTATAAAAATATGCATCACTCCTTATGTAGAATGAAAATCATTATTCTTGATTATATGCATTATCTCGTCTGATTGATCCCTAACTGCTTAAAGTTTATAAGAATGAGAATATCTAAGGAATTATGTAATAAATGTTTCATCTAGCCATATCTTATTGTCTTATGAATTTGAAAAGATTAACTTCTTATTTGGAACATGACTGAAAAATACTTGCTATGAAATTTCAAGCATTGAATGACATTTAAATTGTTGCTATAATCACAAGAAATATTTATGATTCTTGATTAACTTGACTTTATTCTGTCAAAAATATTGTGATCACATGTTATTATTCAACTCAAGTGAATGTTTATGTTATAAAAATGAGTTCATAAATGCACATAAGCTTAATTGCTTCTAATCCTTTTAGTGCCAAGAAACAATAATACTTTAGGTGTTGAAATCGAAGTTGATACCAAAATATTGAATCTGCTGGAACGAATACTGAAACCAGTAGCGGAACCAAAAGCAGAAAAGAAAAGTTCTGAAACACTTTCGAAACATGGTATTGAAACAAAAACAGAAGAAGAAAGTTCCGAGAAAACTTTCGGAACATGTCCAACAGAACTATCGTTAAATCTATCCTAAGGGGATTACAAGCATCAAGCGAACAAAGGGATACCATAAGAATGAAAGGTAAAAATACTCCACTTCGAGATAATCAAGGTAATAGTACAATAAGTAAATACCGAAATATCCCTTGCACCTTCTTAAACATTATCTAAAATATAGTCTTAGATTTATATTGCACTTGTTGAACATTCTATGACCTTATGTGATTCACATGCACTTTCGCTTATAAAATGATAAATGTTTATGTGCAATAATTTATGAAGGAAGTTTCAGACATGCTAATACTTGATATAATATATTATGGATTTGATAATCATTATGAGATTATTTGGGTAAAAATTGAAATTATATTGAAGATTATCATTTTTTGTGAAGACATATAAGCTAGGGGGAACATTATATGCTTATCCGGTCTATCTTTGAACTTCACTAACATGAGATTGTTATATGTGCTACTTGTGATATTTGAGCTTCGGAACTTGAAACCTAAAATCCTTCGGAACATGTTGTTCTAGTAAACTGCTGCTTTGAATAATCAAATGCTTGAATTGTTCATCTTGGAAAATGTTCTTAAATTGTGCTCAACTGTATTTTCGTTGAAAATATATATACTCTGATTGAAGAACTTTTGTAAGTGGGTAATAAGAAGGATATGTTTGATTGACAAAAAAGGGTGAGGAGTTGTTTGATGCCTTAACATGATATGATTGTCCCATTATCAAAATGAGGGGGAGTTGATATAATTGTCTTAACTTGTAATAATTGCCTCATTATAATTGCTTCATAAATGCATACATTGAGGGGGAGTTCCTCCTAACATTTTGCATCAAAGTTGTTTGTCAATCAAGGGGGAGATTGTTAGCCGAATGATTAATGATTAACAAACAACTTGATATTTGAGCTTGTTTCTTGAGTTTAATCTTAACATAAATTATCGAGAAGCTCATCAATTGAAAGAAGACACGTTTACGAGAAAATCGAGGATAAACGGCTCAATAAAGATTTCACTAGCCCATCAATGAATGTCCATTTACGAATAATACTCAATTGAGAAGAAAAGACCCAATAAAGATCTTACAAGCCCATTAATAAAGAAAAACCACTCAAAAAATAGTTTGAAGACCTATGCACCCTTTGGAAGCGCCCAATTTTCGCCACAAGAAAATTGAGGTCACACAAGTTCAATTTATCTCAAACTATTAAGAGCAAGAAAAATTTCTTTTGGCCCAAAACACTTTTTAAGAGCAAGAAAAAATTAATCTTTTTAAAATCATAAAAATCTTAATTCAAGTAATTATTTGATGAAAATATAATTTTCTTTAAAACTTGGTCATGATATGATACGGCTAATAAAATCAAGGCAATATTTTTTTTGTAATGCCTTTTGCCGCAAACTTATTTAATGGAAATAATTTTTAAAAATGCCAATTAAATTATCTTACGAAATCTTTTTATAAGGCAAGAATCATCTTGGTATATATTTAGCCTTATTCGATTTTGAAAATCTTTTCAAATTATCCTGGGTAAAATCTTCATTCTTGATCAAATTTTGAATATCTTTTTCCTAAGGAAAGATTCTCCTATATTTTAAACTATTCAAGGTCTTATTGATTAAACTTGTCCAAATTCATTTTTTATCTATTTTGGGACAAAATATTCAGGTGTATCATTTTAAGATTGGGGACACATCATTTTTGAACTTAAGAAAGATTTTATCTTTCAAATCATTCCTTTTAAAATCCGATTTTTACCCCCATAAATTGAGCTCTCTTTAATCAATTTTTAAACACCAACATTGAAAGAGAAATCTAAGGTTTAACTTGAGAAAATTGCTATTACGTTTTTTTGCTTTCATTTGTGAAAAACAAAAATCGGTTTTTGAATTACTCTTGCATAATTCTTCTTGAAACAAAAATATCTTTTCTACCTTGCTCTTGAAAAATTTGAGATATTTGAAGCGAGAAAATATTTGAGCATATTGTGTACTACTTTACTCATAAAGGAGCATTTTTGTACTTTGAAGAAAAATCAATCGTTTTTTTTAGCGATAGGTTCCTAGTAAGCTCGTTTTTGTGCGATGGGACAGGGGTTCTAGTAAGCACGTGTATAGTGCTATAGGACTGATGTTCTAGCAAGCACATGTTGTGCGATAGGTTGATACCTAGTAAACACGGTTTGGAGCGATAGGTGTATCCAAGCAAACTCGATAAAATCAAGAGAAAGTATATAACTTGTAATCTCGAGTGGCGAAGGTTCATCCTGCAAGCCATTAGGGAATTTCCCAGGAGTGCTGGAAGAGAGGATTAGGCAAATTGTCGCGAACCTCTGCATTTATTGTTTTCGAAACTTTATTCTTTAAATCTTTGGAACCTCACAATAAATTTTTTCGGAACAATATACTTCAAGCTTATCTGTCCGATGAGACTACTTAGCCGTTCTAGCACTTAGCTTATCAGTGTAAGATATATCATTCGTCTAATTTGCTTATCTTCTAAAATAAATGAAGAGTTTTATACTTGAATGCAGCGGATATGAAAGTATGTGTTTTTCAAAAAAGTTTAACTTGAAGGTTTTAACCCCAGTTTGATAAATTCCTCTTTAAAAGATGAGCATTTTGAAACTTTACTTCACTTATGAAAATATGCAATGCAAATGTAAGTAAGTAAACACAAATTTTTTATAGGGGTTCGGCAGACATAATACCCCTTAATCCACTCTTGTATATCACGAAGATTAAGGTTCCACTAGAGCACACAGTAACTAGTACAAACACTTGTGCTTTTACAACAAATGACTAAGCAGCAAGCTCATGATAGGAGATCACTTAGAAAACCTATTCTACGAAGTAATATCACTCACAAAGATGGATATCTACTTCTCACAACACTCAGTTGAACAAAATCACTCAGATTTTATAAGTGTTTGGTCTTTTTCTTCGACTTTGCTTTGTCAACAGATGACTTAGCTGATATAACTTGCTTCGAGAGTTTGGGCTTCATATTTTGCAAGAAGTTGTTGTGTTATTACTCACTCTTGAATCTCGATCTATTTATATTGTGGGATTTGAATTTTGCCCTTCGAAGATAGGCAAAATTGCAGTTTTAATCAACATCAACGGTCATTCCTTGAACGACTCTCTGCAGCTACTTTACTGTACAATTACAGTCTATTTACTGTACGGTTCTGTCAGGTGCATTAAATGCACTTTGCTGATCTAAGGTATTTTGAATTTAAGTTTCCAATCATTTGACATAAATACCCTTCTCATAAAACATTTACTTCCTTAGGTGCATTTATTACCGTTGTAATAACTTTTGACCACTTCCACTTAGCTGATGAGACCACTATGCTGATAATCACTCTGTTGAATCAAGTCTTCACTCATCCGCCTTGACTCTGCTGAAAGTGACTGATCTGATCTTCACTCGTTATGATCTTCGCTAAGCTGAATTTGGTCACTAGTCTTCCATACCGTAATTCAATCTTCTACTGATCTGATTTGTCCTTCTATTTTTCGATTTAATCTTCAAAGGTTAGCTAAGCTTCCATTACTTGGCTGATGATATATTTTGTTATCATCAAAACCTTTAACTTCAAAATTTCTTTCCAACAATTTCGCCCTTTTTTATGATGACAAAACTTCAGCTAAATACTCAACATATCTTCAGTTTAGTCTTCAAACAAAATTTCTGGGTTAGAAATTAAGTTGTAAAAGAACCTGTAATTTCTTTTTATTGATAACTCATTACATTATAGCAAATTACAAAGTAAAAGAAAATTACATAAGCTTAAAAAGAAAATCTAAGTTTTATTTTGATCTTCTTCTACTTCATCCGAGTCCTCAATGATAAACTGTTTGCCCTCTGCCCTTTTAGTCTCTTCAGTAGCTTCTATTTCTTTAGAAAAGAGTTTAAACTTGGCAGCTAGTTCGGATGTACTTTGCTTATGCTTTCAAAATGAATTTTCTTCACTCTTAGTTGCCGAAGACCCATCAGTAGACTTAGACTTATCAACAACAACAACCTTGTCTTCTTTGCAATATCTCTCAAGGGAGATTTAAGAGCAGGTGTTCCATCAACACTATCTTATTCTTCTTCAGAATGAAGTTCTTCAGTAGGCACAACAATAGTCTTAGACGTCTCTTACATATCTTCCCCCTTTTTGTCATCATCAGCAGGGTTAGAGATAGGAGTTATGTTCAAAACTTTGTTGATCTTTTTGATGTTGAGATCCATTTCTTCAATTTTCCTTAGCTTGGAAACACTTTGTAACACAACAGCCTTGAGATCTTTCTATTCACGGATGACTGTGTCACTTTTCAAATGTAGTGTACTGGAATTTTTATGCATTCCAGTTAGTAAATCAACAACTTTATTTGAACTGTTGAGGTGCTCAGTGTACATTTTTGTGGCAGTTGCCTCAGAGCTTCCAACAATTCTTTGGAAATGTTTCCAAATCCCTGAATAGCAATAATGATTTATATAAGCTAAATCTTCTAACCGATAATTGGGCCAAAGAAAGAGCTTTAATTTCATTAATTGATTTTCTCTCGATCAAAATGCTTAGTGCTAGTGAAACTTGGTTGCTTTTTTTTTTTTTTTTTTATGTTACTGTCGAATGATTCATTGACATTCTTGACAGTAGAGTCAATTTATTTGATGTTAGATTTGACAGCTTCAGCTTCATTCATTATCAGAATTTTGTCTTCTTCAATTAAGTTCTTTAATCCAGTAGTGCTGGCAGCAAACTGTCATGTTAGTTCTTCAAAACGTTGCAAGTTTGCTCTCTTATTTTCCTCCAATTCCTTGATTGCCTTGAGAACATTTATACTAATCTGACTAGTCTCTTGGATAGCATCCAGACTCTTCTCTATGAATTTCTTCATGTTTCTATCACATCAGATGTAGTCTTTGCTTCTTCTGAATTGGTAGGACCAACACTCTGAGTTTGCAAAGGTGGTGTGATGAACATCATACCTTCGTCAGGTGAAGGTACTAGAACTGCATTATCATTCAGCATTGTAGTAGCAGCAGACTTCTTAAGCACATCATCAGACGACTTGTTCATAAATGAACTTGTTTATTCTCCACTTTCTAGTACTTCAGTTATCTGAATGTTCCCTTCATCTGCTTCCTCAGTTCAATTTGTCCAAGTGAGTAGGAGTACATGTTCTCTTACTTCTTTGATACTTAGCAAATCAACTTTCTCTGCATTAGTGTTGATTTCTGAAACATTGGAAGTATTTAGTTCCACTGATGATTCCTTGGTAGTCTGCAAGTCAGTTTCACTTACAGTAGACACAACAACATTATGAGCATGATTAGTATTAACTACTACTAACAATATGAGAAGTAATTTCAGTAAAGGGAGTAGTAGTCTGATGATGAGTGTCTTCCCTGTATGATCTTATTTCTGATCCAAAAACAATGTCCTGTAGACTCGGAAGTTGTATCAGATCACTGGGACTACCCTTTCCATATCTGGACTTAACTGTCCTTTGCTTCATTGTTACACTAAGTGCCAATGCAATGGTTCTTTCAACTGATTGTTTCCTCTTGTTAGGTAATTTCTTCTCTAAAGAAGTCAGAGTCTAGAGCTCTTTTTCAAGAATCCACGTTTCTTCATCATTGAAGTTATCCCAACTTATGATATCTTCTTTTGATCCCTCAAGTCTGCATTTCCTCCATATGTTATATCTTATCTTTTCAGCAAGGAAGGAATGTTCAGTTTGCAGCGTGGTATTTGCTTTCTCAAGTTCATCAATGTATCTGACAAATACTTTAGAATCACTGCTCACAATTTGCACGACAAATTTCTCTTCTCTAGAAAACTTCTTCTTTGTCTCAGGAGCAAGCATCTTTGGTTTTGGTTGGTCAGGATCAATGATGATGCCACCAGTGTGTTGTTTTGTATGAATGTCTGTCTTGCTTCTCTCAATAGCTAATGCAAGGGCAACTTCTTCATCAATTACCTTGGGATCAATAATTGTACTGGCGACAAGAGCAGCTTGAAGCTCTGCTTCCTCTTAAGCTTTCAGCTTACCTTCCTATTGTTTCTTTAATTCAACAGTTGTAGGTTTCTTAGCAACCTTTCTCTTCTTCTTAGCTGACGGAATGTTGGATTTCAGATGATAGAAGTACGGTCTCTTCAGCAGACTCTGCTACCTCAACAACTTCAACAGACTTCTCTGTCTCTGCTGTTTTCTCAACCATTTTTCCTTGAAGCTTAAGTTGTGCATCCTTCTGATGCTTCATAACAAGCCTTTTTCTAGCAGTTTGTTTTTTAAGGCGACTTCAGTAGAAGGACCTTTCTTCACTACATATCTAGTTACTCTTTGTATAACAAATTCCAGTTGAATCTCCTCTAATTCAGTCCTTTCAGGAATTAACATATCCATATGTTCAGCGTTGTCGTCTATTCTGGCTTCAACAATAGGTGATCCTACTGTTTGAACATGTGACTCTGTAGCAGCAAATGTAACTGACTTAACAATGCTGGTTTTGTTTACCTTAGCTGGCGGTTCCTCCGCATCTTTTCTTTTCTTTTCAGCTTGTGGCTTAGAATCAACATTTTTCTTCTTAGCCTCTGTCTTCACAGGCTGATAGACTTTTATCTCCTTGGCAATGTGAATGGTTTTTCCAACAGTCAATACACAACCCATGTTGTATAAAAGATGACTTATCAATATGGCGTGGTATTGATACTTGTTTTCCACATGATGACCAGGAGTCTCCAAAATCAATTATGCCCAATTTACCTTTAGGTTATACCATACACAAATCATAACATGAAACTTGATTTTAGTAAGGCCCTCCATTGAGCCAGCTTCGCATTCTATGACCTTAGCAAACAGGTCAACCATTCTGTTGTCAGCTGAGTCTTTTTCAGTGACCTGGTGAGGGGTTCACCTTCCTTGGCAACAAGGCTCCAAAATTCCTCTTCTTTGGATGCAGCTAACCCAGCAAGATCTGAGCTACCTTCCATGGGTTATCCATACTTTTCGTGGAGAAGAGTAGGAGTGCTGGAAATTTCCTTATCTCCAACCTTGGATATAATAACCTTTGTTTCAAAATTCACTTTATCGTTAGCATAAAATTCAACGACTTCATTCAAAAATACATGCGATTCATGTGCTTCCATCAAATTCCTAAGTCCGACTTGTTCAAATTTTGATTAAGTGTCCTTCATTCTCTCTGTTCCAGATGCAAAGTAGATGACAAAGTTCAAATACTTTCCTTCGTTGATTGATTCCATTGCTCTGAACTGAAATGTTAGGAGAGAAACAAACAAAAAATACAAGAATAGCAATGGAAACAGTTTGCAGTTTTTTGCCTTAAAAATTCTGAGTTTGGAGGTGGTAAAGTTTACCTCGCTGTTCAGATCTATTCTAATAAACAAAGTTTTTTTGGTTTACGTGAATGGCGCTAACCGTTAGATCGTGATAATTACAATTTAATCGTGTGTACGATATTTACCGATTTCAAATTTCGAATTAATTACAAGATGAACCGGGAATTCCAAACGTCCCTAATACTCTACTTATAAAAGCGTGTGTTAGTTTTACGTGTTTAAGCAATACTTTTATGAATATGATGACAAGTAAATAGCAAACACTTATCTGATAAGACGACTCGTCTGATAATGACATATCACTAGTGAAAGTCAATAGCTAGTGATCTTCCTTTGCTGTTTGTCAATCCAGCAAGATAATCTTCAGTTTATTCAAGATATAAATAGTCTTCTGATAATTTAACTTCAACTAACTGTCATTGAATATTTCATCTCTAATCAAGAGTACCGCAAGTTTACACGTTCCCCTGAATTCAAGAATCTATCAGTCAATTAGTCTGTTGAGAGTCAATCTTGAATGTCACTGTGCTGTTGAACTTTAGTCAGCTGATGAGAATAGTTTTCTGATAAGTTCCCCCTCAAGTCATGAATCCAGGTTCAACAAGTCTAATTCCACTCTTAGAGCAGAAAATCTAGCATCACTTAATGGTTTAGTGAAAATGTCAGCCATAGGATTGTCTGTATGAACATACTCAATCAAGACATTTATTTTCAACATTATCTCTTTTGAAATGATGCTTGATCTCAATATGCTTTGTCCTTGAATGATTAGTAGTGTTCTGAGTAAGTGAGATTGCACTTGTATTGTCATAGTAGATAGAAATTCCACTTATCTTAATATTGTAGTCTTCTAGTTGATGCTTCAACCAAAGTATCTGTGCACAACAAGCTCCAGCAGCAATGTATTCAACTTTAGCATTAGAGATGGAAACTGAAGTTCGCTTTTTACTCATCAATGAGATCAGACGACTGCCCAAAAATTGACAAGTTCAAGTAATACTCTTACTATCAATCTTGCAGCAGCAAGGTCAGAATCTGAATATCCAATTAGTTCAAATCCTGATTCCCTTGGGTACCACAATCCCAATTTTGGAGTGCTCTTAAGATATCTCAATATCCTTTAAACAGCTAAGAGATGTGATTCCTTTTGATTTGATTGAAATCTCGTACAAACCCCAACATAGTACATAATATCTGATCTACTAGCCGTGAGATATAGTAGTGAACCAATTATGCCTCTATATTTGGTGCTGTCAACCGAATTGCCATCTTCATATTTGTCAAGGCGAAGTCCAGTAGACATAGGAATAGCAATAGATGAGCTAGCTTTCATACCAAATTTTTTGAACAGATTCCTTTTATACTTTGCTTGGTTAATAAATATGCCATCAGACAACTGTTTGATTTGTAGTCCAAGAAAGTAGTTGAGTTCTCCCATCATTCTCATTTCAAATTTATTTTGCATCATCTTAGAGAATTCTTCACACATATGTTTGTTAGTTGAACCAAAAATAATATCGTCCACATAAATATGAACTAGCAATATATGATTATCCCATTCAATAGTAAACAAGGCCTTGTCTACTTTACCTTTACGAAATCCTTTAATTAAAAGAAAATCAGATAAGGTATCATAACATGCTCTTGGTGCTTGCTTTAAACCATAGAGTGCCTTCTTAAGACGATACACTTTATCTCCTTCTTGATATACTTCAAATCCAGGAGGTTGTTTAACATACACTTCTTCTTGCAATTCTCCATTGAGAAAATCATACTTCACATCCATTTGATAAACAATGAAGTTCTTATGAGCAGCATAGGCAAGGAATAGTCTGATTGCTTCAAGCCTAGCCATTGGTGCAAATGTCTCATCAAAATCTATTTCTTCTTCTTGGCAATATCCTTTGCCACTAGTCTAGCTTTGTTTCTGGTAGTGATTCCATATTCATCCATCTTATTTTTGAAAACCCACTTATTGCCAATAACTCTTTGATGAGTAGGTCTAGGAACCAAAGTCCAAAGCTCATTTCTTTCAAATTGATTTAACTCTTCTTGCATCACTTCTATCCAGTTAGAATCACTAAGAGCTTCATCAATTAATTTAGGCTCAATTTGTGAAAGAAAACTTACAAACATTGATTCATTAGCAGTTGACCTTCATGTTCTTACTCTATCCAATGGATCACCAATCACAAGCTCAGGTGGGTGATCTCTAAGCCATCTTAGATCATGTTGCAAATCTAGATGTTATCCTCATGGTTGATCTTGCAACACTACCGTTGGAGTCTCAGTAGTAGTCTATTGAACATGATCTGGTCTGTCAGCTGATTGCAACTCGTCTGTTAGACAATCAGTCATATGATTTTCAACAATATTGGTATGTCATTAGCTCGGTTAAGATCAGGTAGTATGATGTATACATATTCTTCTTTTCTCTCTACATTCAATTTCAGAAGATTATCAGATAGATCAGGATTAGTGCTTTGATTTTTTTCAGAACATTGAGTAGGCTCATCAAATACTACATGAATAGATTCTTCTACAAATAAAGTTATTTTGTTAAACACTCTTTAAGCTTTACTAACAGAAAACAACTTCATCAGCCTTTTCTGCAAAAACAGTCAGGTGATTTTTACCATTATTTAAGAAAAAATATTTACAACCAAATATGCGCAGATAATGAGAATTAGGCTTTCTATTGTTCCACAACTCATATAGTTTCTTGTCCTGACTTTTGTTTATCATGCAATGATTTTGGGTATAGCATGATGTATTTGTAGCTTCTAGTCAAAATCTTTGTGGCAGCTTTGCCTTAGCTATCAAATTCCCGGAAGCTTCTTTTAGAGTTATGTTTCTCCTTTGCCTTAAGGCCTTTGACATATGAGATGTCTGATATCTCAATGTTCCCTTTGATAAGCTTCCCTTTTCCAACAATCTTGCCTTCTTTGTTGTCTCCAAATGTAACCATTGGACCGTATACAACAGCAACTTCAGTCAACTTATGTATGACACCACACGTGTGTCTTGAACATCCACTGTCCAAGTACCATTTCTTCTCTACTCTACTCCTACTCCTAACCTACAAAACAAATAAAATGTTTTTAGATACCCTTTATTGAGAGGGTCCTGGAGGATTAGTATCACCTTTGACAACCCAAACTTTGGTAATCTTAGGCTTCTTAGGCTTAGTAGATTTCAATGGTGCCTTAGTGACTTTAGGTGCATCATAATGTTCAACATATGTATTATAATAGGAATCATTATGATGTGAGTAATGCTAATAAGTAGGGTAAGGTGCATGATATGCAGGATAAGCATGTATGGGGTAATGAGCAGTGTATGTAGCAGCATAGTGAGGTGGATAATGAGGTGCATGATAAAATGATGAATAAGCACGTTTTGCATTATAATAATTGTCATCATAATAAGACTCATATCCATACCAAGCATTGTTATTTTTGTAAGTTCTAGACTTATCACTAGTACGTATGATTATTTTTGCTTTTATCAGCAGAGTTCTTTGGACTACTTTGGATGTATGTGGATGGATTTTGGCCCAATCTAGCGGGTTTCGCGAGACCGGGCCAAAATCTTTCCAAATGAGTTTTCGTCAAACCCATGAAACTCATCACAAACATATTCACAAATCCATCTCCAAACTGTTGAAACCTATAAAACATTGATTTGACAACTACCATCTATTTTTTTCCCCAAAACTCTCTAAAAAAACATTGATTTGACATCTATTACTTATTTTTTTCCCCAAACCCCAACATCCAAAATCAATCCAAGTGGGGTTTCAACTTTTTTAGAACCACAAAACCCAACATCCAAAACGTAACCAAATGGGGTTTCAAAGATTTCACCGAAACCACCCAAACCATTTTTTTTTAAAATCGTGACCTGCGAAACCGAGCCAAAACCCATCCAAATAGACCCTTTGTTGTTTAGCTTTACCAGTCTGTTTACCCTTCTTATGTTCTTTACCCTGAATGGCCCTTTAGTCGTTTCTTCTTGTGGAATAAGTTTAGTATACTGAACAAACAGGATTGCCCTATTATTACTAGTAGATGTGAATTGTTTATCATTGTAATGTTCAATATAATCAAAATCTAAACTTGTTTGGTCATAAAAAAGTCTCTGAGTACTAATCATGTTATCTATTGCTTCAGACGACTTAGAATAAGATGCATGAATTCTTTCAAGTTCCATTATCTTTCCCTTAGGAACTTCGCACTCAGCTTTCAAAGATTCATTCTCATGCTCAAAATTTAGATATTCACTTGATTCTTGTGGTTTTTCAACCTTAAGTTTCAGTAAAGCATTTTGTTCTTTAAGCAAAATCATCTCTTCATTAAGCTTTGAAAATGCACTTACACCACTTGTGTTAGTAATCATCATTTGTTCAAATGAGATAAGCAGTGCATTTTCATCATCAGTGAGAGTTACTTCAATTTCATAATTATCAGATTCCGTGCATGTGTCTCTTCTTCAGCAGAGTCATCTTCAGATGTCTCAGAGTCTGAATCAGAAGAGTAGATGACAACTATCTTTTTAGCTTCAGCCAACAACACTTTGTTCTTGTTGTGTCTCCTTTCTTTTCTCAGCTTTTGGGTATGGGTATTCTTTGATGAAGTGTCCCATTTTCCAGAAGTTATAGCACATCAGTTTGGATTTAAAATTATCATTGCTATCATGAGAAGTAGAGTTAGAATAGGTGGCATTGTTGTATTTATTTTTCATTTTTCTTTTATAGAACTTCTTGAAACCATTCGACAACAACGTTACATCGCCAACAGTATATTCTTTCTTGGCCAACAACAAGGTCTCATTAGATGAGTCATTTTCCTTCTGTCTCCCTGCTGATTCTTTGACCTGTCTACAGCGAGGGTATCAATAAGATTAGATCTAGACGACTCGTCTATCCCCATTTTTGGCAATTTATACTCGTATGCCTTGAGTACAAAGAACAGCTCCGTGAAGGATATCCTTCCCAGATCCCTGGATTACTCCATAGCTGTGACTTTCATATTAAACTTTGGTGGCAAAGCTTTGAGAAACTTTACAATGATCTCTTTGTCTGTGAGAGTCTTCCCCAATCTAAGAACGTCGTTCAGCGTCTTTGTGAACCTTGTATCCATCTGTTCAATTGTCTCACCAGACTTCATCTTGAAGTTCTCGAACTTCTCTAGGGCTACACTCATCTGATGCTCTTTGTTGCATCATTCCCTTCACTCATATCTCGTACTTTGTCCCACATTTTCTTAGCAGTTTTGCAATGATTTACTTTGTGAAACCTTTCATTGTCGAGAGCGTTGGTCATGATAAATCTGGCCACTATCAAGATTATTCAACTTGACTACCTCATGAGTCACCTCATGTGGCTCTTTTTTCACTATCATGTCTTCGTCATTACTTTGATATTCTTGGTGATTTTGAACGGACCTCTGGTAATGCATGTGTACATATTATCATTGTATGCAGCAAGAAAAATCTCCATGCGTATTTTCCAGTCGTCAAAATCCATATCGCCAATGTGAGGAACATGGATGATACGGTCCGTCTTCAAAAAATATGTTTCAAATTTTCAAAATATACATATTTTTGAAAATGTTTGAAAAACACACCTAGGATCAGGCTCGTTGATCAGGTAGATAATCTAAATGAACCACCTGCTATACCTTTAAAACTTTTTCTCTTACTTTGCTAAGTAGAGTTGTTGGTCCCAAGTGGTCAGATGAGGTCTAGAGGGGGGGAGGGGGAGGGGGGGGGGGGGGGGTGAATAGACCTCTGAAAACTTTAAAAAATTTCTCTAACTTTTCTTATCAGCAGAGTAAGCTCATCAAGAACTCGTGAGACTACTTCACTGATTGCGCACTTAGCTTGATCAGTAGAGTTGACCACTTGTCTGATTTAACTTATCTGATTCAAATATAATCAGAGTTTGAAACACTTGTTTGCAGCGGATATATCAAGTGTTTTTCAACAAGTTGTTTTCTTACTTAAAAGATTTTAACCCCAGTTTTTAAACTCCTTTTTAAAATCTTTTGTTAAGTTCGTATGTTTGAAGTTCTTTGAAAATATGCAAGTAAAAATGCAGTAAACAAACACACAGAATTTTTATAGTGGTTATATAGACAAGAATGTCTTTTAGTCCACTCTTCCAAGTCAGTTAGATCTTGGGTTATACTATAATCACTAAGTTTACAGTATACTCTGCTTGCGCAATTCAACAAATGAAAAGCCACAAGTTCGTGGTAAGAAGTCACAAAGAAATCCTACTCTCTGAAGCTAGATCACTCACTTAGATGGATCTACACTTTTCACAACGTTCTCTATTATACAAATCACACAGATTTATATTTTGGCTTTGTTTCCTCAACTCGGCTTTGTCAACAGATGACTAAGCTGATGGTGATCTGTACTTGAGTTTTTGAGACTTAGAAAATATTCCTTGCTTTGATTTTCTCTCAGTTGTTGTTATTGTCTCTAACTCTTGAATTCAGATCTATTTATACTTGAGAATTTGAATTCTGCCCGTTGAAAGTTGACAGATCTTCAGATTTTCCTCGAGTACTGGTCCTTGTTTCAGAACAGCTTCTGCAATTGTTCACTGTACAGTTTTGTTGTACTTTATGTCACGTCGCATTAAATGCACCTTGCTGATCAGAGGTTTCTCTTCAATCATTGGACTTTAATACCCTTCTCTTACAACATTTATTACACTGAGTGCATTTATTACAATTGGAATGACTTTCTGATCACTTCTACTCTGCTGATATAATCTACTCTTCTGATGAACACTCTTCTGATTAAAACCGAACTCATATGATTTGACTCTGCTGACATTCACCAGTCTGATTCCGTACTCAGCATCATATCAGTAGTCTTCTGGACCAAAATTCAATCCTTCTGATTTTACTTGTCTTCTCAGATTGAATTTCCTAGAGGTTTCTAAGCTTCCATTACTTAGCTGATGACTTTTGGAAATCATCAAAACCTCCCTTCACTTCTTCATCTTCATCCAACAATTTCCCCCTTTTTGATGATGACAAAACTTCAGCTAAGTACCTGTAACTAAAGTTAAGTCTTCACACAAAATTTCTGAGATAGAAATTGAGTTGGATAAACTGTAATCTTTCATTAATATTGATATTCATTACATTATATCAGATTACAAAAGGAAGTGAAAAATTATAAAATTTACAATGAAGTGAAAGAACGAAGTAGTCTAATCTAGTCATCTGGTTCTTCTTCTTCTTCCTCTTCTTCTTCTTCTTCACTCTTCACCACTTGAGAATATTTCTACCAGATTCTTTGAAGCAGCTTCAATTTTCTTTTTGATCTCTTCTATTCTCTTGGTTTTCCTAAATGGATCCACCTATTCTTCAGCAGAGTCTTTGGAGGCAGCTATCTCTTTGTCAGATTTTGCTACATCATTAGGCTCTTCATTCGTTCCAACTCCTTCTTCATCAGCAGCGTCTTTGTTTTCAGTTACACCAGCTGGTCTACTTGTATGTTCATCAGCAGGCTTTTTAACAGACCCTTGATCAGTAACTTCAACAGTTGTAGTGACAACATTCTTCTTGTTTGCAGATCCCTCTTCCCTCTTTTTGTCATCATCAACAGGGTTGAGTTGCTCCATTTGAACAGGAGTGATGTTGACAGCAGTGCGTAGCTTCCTGATGTTCTGATCCATCGAGTGGAGTTGAAGATTTTGTTGGTGTTGGTTGCTCTTCAGAACATTAGCTTGATCATTCAGATAATCTACGTTTAACTGTAGAGTGGAAACTTCTGAATTGATCTTAGCTGTTTGTTCAGAGATGATTATACCGTATTTCGTTTGAGTTCAATAAGGAAAGTGGGGAATAACAATATATGAATCGAGCATGTGAAAACTGTATATTAATATTGGTAATCGAATATATATTACAAGGCAGGTCTACCCGAGCATTACGGGATGCCGTACTAACTAGGAAAGTAGATACAAAGAATAAACAACTGGTTCCTAATTCGAACAGTAGGTCCGAGCAGAAGGGATATCTTGGAAGTTGTGCCGTCCTGATGTCATAAATGCGCCGCGTATTTATAGGAACAGTGATGGGCTAGCTAGACCATCCGCAGGAGAATAGCTCTCGGCCAGCTGTGTAAAGCAGTAGGTCGGTCCCACAGTAATTCCGAGGAGACGAGTAGAACGGGAAGAAGGTCGGAGTACTTGATCTAGAGCTATCAACCTGGCTCGATCGGAAAATCATGTTCTTCTGGTCGGAGAATACCATTCTGGTCGGGATCGAGGCTGACCCCGAGCAGAAGGTATTTCCTAAAGTGGCGTATGCGGGCACAACTTCCAAGATATCCCTTCTGCTCGGACCTACTGTTCGAATTAGGAACCAGTTGTTTATTCTTTGTATCTACTTTCCTAGTTAGTACGGCATCCCGTAATGCTCGGGTAGACCTGCCTTGTAATTTATATTCGATTACCAATATTAATATACAGTTTTCACATGCTCGATTCATATATTGTTATTCCCCACTTTCCTTCGGTCGTTCTTAGAAGTTTTTCCTGCGTCCGAGGAGGACTTAGGTTCTTTGACTCTCGACTTGGAAGGTTTCTCTTTCTTGACTTTAAGCAACAACCTCGGGTCGATCTTGGAGTTCACCAGGCCTTCCATGATCTGTATATTTCTAATGGGGAAGAGAGCTCGATTTACTTATCGACCGAGTAGCTCCGACGAAGAGTGAATTATAATTTCAGTGACAAAAATCTTAAACTACCGTCTATTTATAAGAGAAAGGAACGTTGCCTTTTTGGGAGCCCAACAGTCACGAATTTCAAGATTTCCGTGCCTATTTAAAAAGGCGATTGTTTTGATACTACGCCTACTAAGTGATTCGCGCGCACGAAAATGCTCGATATCGACGTTCTTTTCATGAACCCTATGCCTCACAAAGACTTTTGTCTAGTTGAGCAGTATAATAAATTATCGAGGAGAGGACTCAGAGAAAAACAGAAAGAGCAGATTTATAGATGATCAAAATATTTACAATGCATATGAAGAGAGTCCTACAACCTATTACATAAAGTCTAAGGTTTTGACTACTCCTCTTTGCCCTCACTCTCGGAGCCATCCTCGATGTCAACGTCATTGTCTCCAGACGCTTCTCGATCATCCCCATCATCAGAAGAATCTTGGTCATCTCCGGAACTATCTTGGTTATCTTCCTCATCGGAGCCATCTGAACTCGAGCTCGAGTCGGATGTATCCAAATCCATCATGTCAGGATTGGGCATCGGAACTCCGAATTCTTCCACAAACGGAGCGAACTCGTGTCTTTCCCAGTCAGCCGAGCTCGAGGACGTGGTTCGATAGTCTTCCCCGCTAGAATTTTTCATTATATCCATGTACTTTATATACTCCGTCATTTGGTCGGGAATAACCTTTGCTGCGGTCAACTGTTGAACCCCTTTGAAAAAGGTAGTTTGAAGGATTTCGCCGACCCTCCTTCGAGCTATGGCATCCAATGCGGGAGACTCCAAAAATTCTCTTATCGAGCTTAGGCGAGAGTCTTCTTTGCCCCGCTGATAAGATAACTCGGAATCAGCCTTAGTCTGCGCAAGCTCCTCTTCAAGTTTCCTAACTTTCTCCTCGAGCAAGCTTTTCTCTGCCACGACCTTCACCAAGTTTTCCTCGACGGCAGGGGTATATTTGGCTTTCATGGACTCCAATTCTGCTTGGACGGAGGAAAATTGATTGCGCAGTTGGGATTCCTCCTTGAGTAAGTCCCTATAAGCGATATGGACTCGATCGGACTCCTCTTCTAACATCGACACACGATTCACCTCAGTGAGAAAGCAGTCCCCGATCTGCAAGAACAGGGTGGTTAGTACTTTGCTCCAAAACTTAAAACAGTTGCAACAAATGTAAAGGGATTTACCGTGTGATATGCTTTGGAGAATTGGCCTAGTACGTCGAGGTCGCAATGGCCAAGAAGCTCCTCCTGGTCCTCGGCAAATCTCCCCGCCATGAAAATCTTGATCGCCTTGTCATGTTCATTCTCGCCGTTCGGGGTGCGATCGCTTCGAATTGATCCCCTCTTGGGATAACCTGCTGTTCGGGAACCTCTAAGTTGGTCTTCGATGAAATCCACCATGTCAGGCCTACTTCGACCAGGACAGGAAGAAAGGGGCGTTCGGTGTCGACCCCACAGTCCGGTCCTCCTTTTGGCCTCGGGGGGTCCCTCGAGATCTTCCCGAGCTCTCCGATTATAAATCTCTGTCCCTCTGAGCTTCTTCATGGTAAACATGCTGTATCCTAAGCCAGAAGAAGAAGGACCAGCTTGATGAGGAGGTCGCACCATTTGGATCGGCTCAGCATTCTCAGGCTCCTCTTCGTTTCCGACCTGGCCAGTCTGGGCCGAGCTTCCCCGAGGAGGGACGGCAGTTCTGAGCTCCGGTCTAACTTGTCTCCTCGGCTGACCGGGCGTCTTTCTCGAGGTAGACGCTACCGTTTTACCAACTATGGAAGCTCGGTATTGCTCCACCATCGTACCTAAAAAAATAAAAATGATAACTAATAAAATTCTCTGGATAGTTTACTATTACGGGCACTCGGGAAAGATTGTTATCCTTACTCAATGATCGAGGATCATCAGCATCTGCTAGTCGATAGGTAGCTTGGCTGAGACCAGCTTTCCGAAGAACGGGCTCTAGGACCAGGAAAGCCGACTGATACAGATCAGAACGCATCTCTTAACCAGATCGTATGAGACAACCTTCCCAAGCTGGCCTAACACTTCTCGTTTCCCGTACACCCATTCTTGCTCGCCTGGCCATTGGTATGGAACCATCTCCGAGCTTCCCTCAGAGGCTGGTACTTCAGGTCCCTTGATAAAAAAGAACTGTTTCTTCCAGTCAAGAGAATTGCTGGAAGTTAGGGTCGATAAGACCGAATGATTCGAACGCTGGGAGAAATACACAAACCCAGCGTTCGAGACGGAGGAGGTGCTAATCTTGAAGAATTGCCATAAGCGTCGGAAATTAGCAGCTTGGTTCTTGGCCTTCATCAAAACGCTAAAAGCTATCAAGTACCCAATTGAATTGGGAAGGATCTGTGCGGGAGCCAAGCTGAATGCATCTAAAACCTGCTTGAGCAAGGGGGCAAAAGGAATGCGCAACCCATAGTCAAACTGCTTAGCGTAGAAGGCTTGACATCCTGCTGGGGGCTTATTCACTCTTTGAGAGGAGGTCGGAATGATTAGCGAGTAGCCCTCGGGAAGGAATTTACCAATCGTAGCTTTGAGGCTTGCCTCATGCTCTTTTGGATCGTACGCGCTGGGGATGTCGTCGACCCGTTTCTCGGTCTTCTGAGCTCGACCGGTGGCTTTGGACTTTTTCGCGACACCGGCTAGATCAAGAATTCTCACGCTGCACCCGCCTCCGATCTCATATCTCATAATCTCGTGCTTGTCAAACGGTACAGTCAAGCTATTCTCATGATCGGAATCTGCTTCTTCTCCATCTCCACCCTCCTTGCTGCCGCCTTCGGCATTTTCTTCCGCATCACCATCGTGCTCGGAATCCTGTCGACCTGATGTACCCTCTCCAGCGTTCGACCCCATGGCATGTTCTATTTGATTGACGATTTTGTTCGTCTCTTCGGAAGAATTTTCAGTGGTTTTGAAGTCATTGATGAGTTCCCCAGTGGATCCCAGGTCGGAATCTGATCCAGAGGGAATGTTGGTTTGGACGTCGGGATTCTGGGAAGTAGACATGATTAGAAGATATTTATTGGAATGCTCGAAGTAAGGAAGAAATACTGTTTATCGATCTAAAAGCTCCGATCAGCTGTGAATTGTAAAGATGCACTCTTTTTTCTCCAAGTAAACATATATATAAAGGTTAAAAGGGTAAATTGCAAATTCAACCCCGAGTAACCGCGACGGTTAGGCTCCCACTCAGTAAAATTGAAGATTATCTTTTGTTAATAGCATTTATGGTCCTCCAAGCTTCGGAAATGAGTATTTTTCGACTCAACGGGATAAAATATGTACTCTTTTTCACCTTCGATCGGTTTTTATCCCACGGGGTTTTTCCGAGCAAGGTTTTTAACGAGGCATATCCAACCCAAGACTGTCCGAGGCCTGTTCTCTACTATCTATCTTTCCGAATTTCAATATTGCAGCTCTTGGTGAATCATCGAGGTGAATCTCTCAGGTCAAAAACCTCACCCTTCTATCTTGGGGGCGATTCGGTATTTCGAGGCTCCTCCAAGGAAGATGTGCACTCTTTTTCCCTAGCTCGGATTTTGTCCCACTGGGTTTTTCCGGACTAGGTTTTTAACGAGGCATGTCCGAAAACATCAAGAGATCAAAGTCTTTCGCCGTGATGCAGTGTTTACTTCTCCGAGCTTCAGCTTCACTTACGCTCGAGAAGTGGGGGAGTATTGATGAGGGGTATTTCGCATACGCCACTTTAGGAAATACCTTCTGCTCGGGTCAGCCTCGATCCCGACCAGAATGGTATTCTCCGACCAGAAGAACATGATTTTCCGATCGAGCCAGGTTGATAGCTCTAGATCAAGTACTCCGACCTTCTTCCCGTTCTACTCGTCTCCTCGGAATTACTGTGGGATCGACCTACTGCTTTACACAGCTGGCCGAGAGCTATTCTCCTGCGGATGGTCTAGCTAGCCCATCACTGTTCCTATAAATACGCGGCGCATTTATGACATCAGGACGGCACAACTTCCAAGATATCCCTTCTGCTCGGACCTACTGTTCGAATTAGGAACCAGTTGTTTATTCTTTGTATCTACTTTCCTAGTTAGTACGGCATCCCGTAATGCTCGGGTAGACCTGCCTTGTAATTTATATTCGATTACCAATATTAATATACAGTTTTCACATGCTCGATTCATATATTGTTATTCCCCACTTTCCTTATTGAACTCAAACGAAATACGGTATAATCAAGAGAAATCCTGAAGCAGACTGGTAGTCTTCATAGCTTCTTGTCACGGACTTAAACTTTTCCTAAGTTTACCGTTCGACACTTAGCCACGAAACGCCCCCAGCGATCGGTTCCGCCCCTCTGTCGGATTTGGCTAAGTCAGCCTCGCTCGTTCCCGAAGGAACATTGCTAAGTAAGAAGAAAGAGGGAAGTAAAGAGAATGCACTTAGAGAACTTGGGAATGCTCTATATTCACTAACTTGAAGAACATCTTGGATGGTTTGTACAAATGAGCTCCTACCTATTTATACTTGGAGCCTTCCCTAATGGACGGCCAAGATTTATTTGATCTAAGGGCTAGAATTGCACATCTAGACCTTTCTACAAAATCCTACCATGTCTACTACTATGTAGAGCCTTCTAAAGAGCCCTACTATGTACAAGGTGTTTCCACATTGTTCTAAAGTCTTCCACAAGGCTCTAGACTATTCCACCATGTTCTACACTTGTGTAGACTTCTCTAATACCTTCCGGCTTCTTCCGGACCTCTCCGGAGTAATGTGGAACCTCCCGGAGTCTTCTAGCTCGTTCTGGACCCTTCCAGATTTCTTCGAATTTGTGTAGGCCCTTCTTGAATGTCCCGGACTCGTACGGTAGCTTCTAGAATCTTCCGGAACCTCAAAAGCCTTGTTAGGTTCTCTAAAATGTCCCGGGCCGCCCCTGGGACGTTCTTGTGTCACCCGACGGGTCGTGTCTCACCCCACTGCCTTCCCGTCGCCCGTAATAGCTCCCGACATGCCCGGGCCTCGCCCCGGGTGATATGACGCGCGCCCGGCTAGGCCACCCGCCTTGCCGGCAGTCCCGAGATGTCCCTTTAAGCCCTTGCCTCGATCAAGTGCCTTGCCCGCTCAGCCCCCGTGGTCGGGCAAAGTGTTGGGGCGTGACATTCTCCCCCACCTATTCCATCGACGCCCTCGTCGATGTGCTGCCTTTGAACTGGCTCGGGTCTTGATTATGCCTAACGCCCTCCTTACGCGACATGTCCCGTTTGTTGGTTATGTTGGCCCCCGGCCTGTTGCTTGTTGGTCTCCCGTGGTCCATCCCCATGATGAGACGCATCACCGAAACCATGGCTGATTTTTGCGGTGCTCTCTCGCACGGCACCATCACCGGTTCGTCCCTGTCCACAATTAATAAGGCATTGATATGAGGTATGATGAAACCGTTTACCTTGCGGAAGAAGTCTAGTCCCAACACCATCTTGTGGTCATCCAGGGGAGCTATTATGAAATCGGCTTGTCCCTTCCAGTCTCCAACGCTCAAGTCTACCCCTTGTGCTGCGCCGTTGAGCAGTTTCGCCGGCCCGCTGGCTCCCTTGACCCAGCCTTCCACTTTCTCGACCCGAAGTCCTAGTCGCTTCGCCTTCTTTGCGGGTAAAATGTTGTGCGTAGACCCAGTGTCCACAAGCGCCTTTGCGGGTTTGCCGTTGACAATGGCATCCACGTACATCAACTCGTGGTTACCTTGCGGCTTGACTTCGGCAGTCACGTTGTTGAGAAGTTGGAGTGATCCCAAGCGATGAGTGTTGTCCTCGGGTTGCTCATCCGGATCACTCTGGTGCTCTACAATTGCAGTAAGCGATCCCAGCTTCGGGTAATCTCTCATCCAATGCGGCCCCTTGCATATGGTGCACCCATTCCTTGGCACGGCCGGCCTCCTTCTCTCCTCATATGCTGCCCGCCCATTGGATGGCCTCGGTTGGCTCTCCTGCCGTTCTTTATCTCGGGAAGACGGTCCTCCGCGATCCGTCTTTCCCCCACCTTTGCCCGAGTTGTCCCGCTCGGTCTTCCCCTTTGAAGAATAGTCCCGTTGGTACTCGGTCAGTGCTTCGGCGGCTGCTATGGCCTCGTCCAACGTCTCCACGTTGCGGCGTTGCACCTCTTGCTTTGCCCACGTTTGAAGGCCATCGATAAAGTTGAACATCAAGTCGTTGTTGTCCATAGTCGGGATCTGGAGCATTAAAGTCGTGAATTTGTCATACTCCGGTATGCTGCCCCGCTGCTTCAGCTCCCGCATCTTCTTGCACGCATCGAACTCGACGTTCCGCGGGTAGAAGTGTTTCTTGAGTTCCGCCTCGAACTCGGCCCACGTGTCCACCCGACATAACCCCGCTCTACGTTTCCTACGCCACCATAAAGAAGCAATACCGGTTAAATACATAGAAGCAGTTTTTACCTTGGCTAGCTTGTCCGTAACGCCTAAGGCCTCGAAGTACTGCTTCATACGCCACAAGAAGTCCTCCACTTCGTGTGCGTCCCGTTTGCCATCATAATCCCGCGGTTCCCTAACCTTGGGTTGTTGCCTCCCTGGCATCAGTGCGCCGCTCGTGCTGGCTCCCCCAGGCACGGCCTTCTTGCATTCGGATATCTCGTCCGGCATCTTAGCCACCTCGGCTCTCATCCCCAGGATGCTTTCCTGCAAGATACGGACCATATCCGTCAGCTCAGCGACTTTCTCATCGGTTTTCAAGTAGATCTTCTCGAACCCCTCGAGTTGATCCGTCACCAGCGTCTCCAATGTCTCCAAGTTGTGCTTGATCTTCCCGACTCGAGCCTCCGCCTCCGCGAGAGCATCCTGGGTCCGAGTCCGGCTCCTGCCACGAGTCGTGACTGGGACTTCCTCCTCGACATGGTGCTCCACCTCCGAGCTAATGTTCTCGGTTGCCATACCAACTTTCATATGCTAACTTCCCACGATATATGCCCAGCCCTTGTCGGGCTCTGATACCACCTGTCACGGACTTAAACTTTTCCTAAGTTTACCGTGCGGCACTTAGCCACGAAACGCCCCCAGCGATCGGTTCCGCCCCTCTGTCGGATTTGGCTAAGTCAGCCTCGCTCGTTCCCGAAGGAAAATTGCTAAGTAAGAAGAAAGAGTGAAGTAAAGAGAATGCACTAAGAGAACTTGGGAATGCTCTATATTCACTAACTTGAAGAACTTCTTAGATGGTTTGTACAAATGAGCTCCTACCTATTTATACTTGGAGCCTTCCCTAATGGACGGCCAAGATTTATTTGATCTAAGGGCTAGAATTGCACATCTAGACCTTTCTACAAAATCCTACCATGTCTACTACTATGTAGAGCCTTCTAGAGAGCCCTACTATGTACAAGGAGTTTCCACATTGTCCTAAAGTCTTCCACAAGGCTCTAGACTATTCCACCATGTTCTACACTTGTGTAGACTTCTCTAGTACCTTCCGGCTTCTTCCGGACCTCTCCGGAGTAATGTGGAACCTCCTGGAGTCTTCTAGCTCGTTCCGGACCCTTCCGACTTTCTTCGGATTTGTGTAGGCCCTTCTTGAATGTCCCGGACTCGTACGGTAGCTTCTAGAATCTTCCGGAACCTCAAAGGCCTTGTTTGGTTCTCTAAAATGTCCCGGGCCACCCCTGGGACGTTCTTGTGTCACCCGACGGGTCGTGTCTCGCCCCACTGCCTTCCCGTCGCCCGTAATAGCTTCCGACATGCCCGGGCCTCGCCCCGGGTGATATGACGCGCGCCCGGCTAGGCCACCCGCCTTGCCGGCAGTCCCGAGATGTCCCTTTAAGCCCTTGCCTCGATCAAGTGCCTTGCCCGCTCGGCCCCCGTGGTCGGGCAAAGTGTTGGGGCGTGACATTCTGCTTAATTGATCTCCAGAAAAGCTTTCTCCACATTTGTCCAGTCCATCTCATGCCTTTGAAGAGTTGCATGCAGCTGATTCACATCATCCTTCATATCTTCAACTTGTCGATTCAAGGCAAGAATGCATTCTTTTAAGGGCAATGAGTGGTCAACTGGTTGTGGAATGCTTTCCATAGCACTTTGAACAATTTTGGTAGTTGCTTCTTCAAATTGCTTCAGCAACTCCTTGTTCTTCTCATCCATCTCCTTCATGGCACTCTCAATCAAGGCATTCATCGAGTCCATGATTGATGTCTGAACAGTTTCAACAGGGATGGTAGGTGCAACAGTCAGTGGTATTTGGTCAGTTTGAGTGTTAAGCTCCATTGCTGATCTCTCTTTTGTTGATTCCTTATCAGTAGGCTCATCTGTAACATGAATAATATCAGTAGCGTCAGCAGACACAATTGCTTTCTTATGAATAAAATCAGCAGGCACGAATGTTGATGTCGTCTAAGGTATTCTGATTTGCTCCTGATAATTAATGATTTCAGAACCAAAGGCAATTTGTTGCAGACTTGGAAGGTTGGGCAGATCACTTGATGTTCCCTTGCTGTATCTGGATCTTTCAACCCATCTGTCCAAAGTAATACAAGCTTATTTGGCAGTGTGTTTCTGAGAGCAGTTGCAACTTGACTTACAATGAGTTTGGCATACTCATGAACTCTATCATGGAAGAAATCAGAGTCCAAGGCTTGGGTGATGGAATTTGTTTGCAACCAGTTTGGAACCCATCTTCCCACACCAGCAAACTCTTTCCATGCTTGGATCTCCGCCTCTGATTTGCTTAGCCTATACTCCCTCCAACGATTATATCTGATCTTCTCTGCTAGGAAGGTAGTCTTGGCTTGCAAAAGTTTATTGTACCTTTCCAACTCAGCCTCAAACCTAGTGAAAGTAGCAGGGTCACTTTTAACAATCTCTAGTGCTCTCTCCACTTCATTCTTTCTCTTCTTGACTTTCTGGGCTTGTGGTAACATGAACTTCCCTTTCATTGGTTTCCCAATCACTATACCACAAGACCTTCTAGGTCCGTGAGCATCCTTCTTGCTTGCTTCTAAAGCTTGAGCTAAGTCCTGTTCTTCTTTGGCAGCAAGTTCAGCCTCTGTCATCTGCTTAGTCTAGGCTTCAACCTTACTTGCCTCAAGGACTCTCTTGAGTTCAGCCTCATCTGTTTTCCTCTACTCAGCTTTTTTTATTTTCTTTTTGTGGTATGTTGATATTTTGCCTTTGCCAGTTCTCTTCTTCCTGGCAGCTCTTGATTCAACAACTGGTACTTCAGCTGTTGGAGCAGCAGACTGATCTGTATGAGGAATAGATACCTCAGCAGTAGTCTAATTTGCAACTTCAGACTCCTTAACAGATTCAACAGGTCTCTTTGCTGATGGAGGATCTTCTCTGACAATTTCAGATAATTTCGTTGGTGATTCGATCATACTAATTCTCTTCCTCGCAGTAGACTTGGTGTGAACGGTTTTAGTTGCAGCAGTATCTTTTATAGCACTTCTGGTTCTCTGTGCAACATTTTTAGCTGGCAACTCAACTGAAGGAGTTCGTTCAGGAGAGATGTCCAAGGGCATGCTCTCAATATCCTTAACAGTTTCAGTTATGATTGCATCATCAACCTTTCTCTCTTCTGATCTGGCTTGAACAGTAGGGTGAGCTGTTTGATCAGTAGACTCAGAAAACTTTAGCCTTACTCTTCTTTGTTTTAACAACAGGCTATTTAGGCTCTGTAGCCTTCCTTTTTTATTGCCTATTTTTTGGCGTGGCAACAGGCTCCTTGATTTTGACAGCCTTAACAGCTTCATAAATTTTTAGCTCCTTAGCCTGATGAATGACTTTGCCATGAGTCATTTCGCAACTTAAGCTCATCAGCAGATGGCTTAAAAATATATTGTGATTGTAGTGGCCATGCTCTTTATGATCAGCAATAATGTAGAACACATAGGCAGCCCAGTTTACTTTTAGCCCCTAGTAAACTGCAATCATAGAGTGCAGCCTTCTCTTAGGCACTCCATCCAGAGCAAAAGTGCAATTTTCAATGACTTTTGCAAACAGGTCAGCCATTCTTTGAAATTCATCAACCAGATGAGTCTTCTTGACGGACCCAGAGAGAATTTCATCTTTCTTCGCAGCCAGTTTCCAGAACTCTGTCTCCTTTGGAGCAGCCAACGTAGCCAAATTCGTGCTTTCTTCGTTGGACAGTCCATATTTTTCATTCAGCCAAGCAGGAGTGATACATATATTGTACCTTTCCAACAACCTTCGCTTTGATTTCTAGATTCTCCAGATCATTCTTAACAGTACTGTAAAATTCATCCACTTCTGGACTGAACATCATGGTTTCGTGAGCCTCCATGAAGTTCACCAATGATGAAGCTTTGAATTTTTCCATTATTTCCTTCATGAGCTTGGTTCCAGTAGCATAGTAGGTTTCATAGTTGAGGAATCTTCCCTCAGCGTTAGCAGCCTTAGAACCCATGATCTTCTGGAAAAAGTTAGTGAAAAACAGAGAGAATTCGCAGAAAATATTTGAAGAGTAGAATGCTCTGAGTACTTAGAAAATTCGAAGTGTGCGTAAAAGATCAGTAATCTGATCAGATCTGGTTTAATAGAGTTGGGGATTTTTCGGTTTCCGTGTTATCCACCAACCGTTAGATCAGTGTCTGTCAGTTTTGATCGTGTGCGCGTAAATTATGGATTTCAAATTTTATAAATTATGTCAGACTAGGCGGGAAAACGAAACGTCCCTAGTCTTTTATTTATAAAAACGTGTTTTTAGATAAAGCGTTTTTAACACAATACTCTTATAAATAGACATAAATAATCAGATGAGAAAAATTATACTTATCTGACAGATGACTTGTCTGATACAATATATCACTAGTGAAAGCCAATAGCTAGTGATCTTCATTTGTTGTTTGTCAATCCAGCAAGATAAATAATCTTCAGGTCTTCAAGAATTAAGAACAAATCTTCCAATAATATAACTTCAACTAACTGTCATTGAATATTTCATCTTTTAATCAGGAGTGCCGCTCGTCTTACACGTTCCCCCTGAGTTCAAGAATCTATCAGTCAACTAGTCTGTTGAGAGTCAGTCTTCTTGAAGAATACACACTTGTTGCTATCAGATTAGTCAGCTGATGAACCCAGTTTTCTGATAGGTTCCCCCTCAGCTTATGAATCTAATTTTAACAAGCCTAATTCACTCTTAGAGTAGAAAATCTTGCATCACTCAATGGTTTAGTGAAAATGTCAGCGATCTGATTATCTGTATGAACATATTCAATAATGACATTTCCTTTCTCAACATGGTCTCTTATGAAGTGATGTTTGATCTCAAGTGTGCCTAATTCACTCTTAGAGTAGAAAATCTTGCATCACTCAATGGTTTAGTGAAAATGTCAGCGATCTGATTATCTGTATGAACATATTCAATAATGACATTTCCTTTCTCAACATGGTCTCTTATGAAGTGATGTTTGATCTCAATATGCTTAGTCCTGGAATGACTTGTAGTATTCTGAGTAAGTGAGATTGCACTTGTATTGTCACAGTAAATAAGGATTCCACTGATTTTGAGATTGTAATCTTCTAGTTGATGTTTCAACCAAAGTATATGTGCACAACATGCTCCAGCAGCAATGTATTCAGCTTCAGCAGTAGATATGGATACTGAAGTTTGTTTCTTACTCATCCATGAGATCAGTCGACTGCCTAAGAATTGACAAGTACCTGTAGTACTCTTCCTATAAATTTTGCAGCCAGCAAGGTCAGAATCTGAATATCCAACAAGTTCAAATCCTGATTCCCTTGTATACCATAATCCCAATTCTTGAGTGCCTTTGAAATACCTTAATATCCTTATGGCAGCTAAGATATGAGATTCCTTTGGATTTGATTGAAATCTCGCACAAACCCCAACAGAGTAAATAATGTCAGGTATGCTTGCTAATAGATATAACAGTGACCCTATTATGCCTCTATATTTGGTGATGTCCACTGATTTTCCATCTTCATCATTGTCAAGGCGAAGTCCAATAGACATTGGAATTGCAACAGATGAGCTAGTTTCCATACCAAATTTCTTGAACAGATCTTTTGTGTACTTTGCTTCATTAATAAATATGCCATCAGGCATCTGTTTCACTTGCAATCCAAGAAAGTAATTAAGTTCTCCCATCATGCTCATTTCAAACTTATTCTGCATCAGCTTAGAGAACTTTTCACACATCTGTTGGTTAGTTGAACCAAAAATAATATCGTCCACATATATTTGAACTAACAATATATGATTATCCCATTCAATAGTGAATAAGGTCTTGTCTACTTTACCTTTGATAAATCCTTTAATTAAAAGAAAATCAGATAAGGTATCAAATCCTTTAACAATATATGATTATCCCATTCAATAATTGAACTACCATGCTCTTGGTGCTTGCTTTAGTCCATAGAGAGCTTTCTTTAGACGATATACTTTGTCTCCTTGTTGATAGACTTCAAAACCTGGAGGTTGTTCAACATAAACTTCTTCTTGCAATTCTCCATTGAGAAAAGCAGACTTCACATCCATCCGATAGACATTGAAGTTCTTGTGAGCAGCATAGGCTAAGAATAATCTGATTGCTTCAAGCCTTGCAACTGGTGCAAATGTCTCATCAAAATCAATGCCTTCTTCTTGGTAGTAACCTTTGGCAACTAGTCTTGCTTTATTTCTGGTAACAATACCATCTTCATTCATTTTGTTCATGAATACCCACTTAGTGCCAATGACTCTTTGATGAGTAGGTCTAGGTACCAAGTACCAAACCTCATTTCTTTCAAATTGATTTAACTCTTCTTGCATTGCTTTAATCCAGTGAGAATCACTAAGAGCTTCGTCAATTAATTTGGGCTCGATTTGTGAAAGAAAACTTACAAAGATTGATTCATTTGCAGTTGACCTTCTCGTTCTTACTCTATCCAGTGGATCACCAATAACAAGTTCAAGTGGGTGATCTCTGAGCCATCTGAGATCAGGTTGCAAATCTGGATGTTGTCATCTTGATTGATCTTGCAACACTACTGTTGGAGTCTCATTAGTAGTATGTTGAACAATATCTGGTCTGTCAGTTGTTTGAAACTCATCTGTTAGACAATCAGTACACTGATTTTAAACAGCACTTGAGTTATCAGCTTGGTTAAGATCAAGTAGTAAGATGGGTACATATTCTTTTTTTTTTCCACATTCAATTTCTGAAAATCAGTAGACATATCTGAATTAGTACTTTAATGCTTTTCTGAAGATTGATTAGGCTCATCAAATACTACATGAATTGATTCTTCTGCAAGTAAAGTCCTTTTGTTAAAAACTCTGTAGGCTTTACTAACAGTAGAGTAACCTACAAAAACAGCTTCATCAGCCTTCTCTTCTAAGGCAGTAAGGTGATTTTTCCCATTATTCAAAACAAAACATTTACAACCAAATATTCTAAGATAGTGAATATGGGGTTTTCTGTTGTTCCATAGTTCATAAGGTGTTTTATTTTGACTCTTGTTGATCATGCATCTGTTCTGGGTGTAACATGTTGTATTTGTGGCTTCTGCCCATAATCTTTGAGGCAGTTTCGCTTCAGCTATCATAGTCCTGGTAGCTTCTTTTAGAGTTTTGTTTCTCCTTTCAGCAACTCCATTTTGTTAAGGGGTTCTGGCAGCAGAGTACTCATGGTTGATTCATCTGGAGTTACAATTCTCTTCAACAGTAGAATTTGTAAATTCAGTGCCCCTGTCTGATCTGATCTGCAATATTCTTAGGCTCTTTTCATTCTAGATCAGTTCCATCAGATTGAAAAGATGTTCCTTGGTTTCACTCTTCTTTTTCAAGAATATCACCCAAGTAAATCTTGAATAATCATCTACAATAGCTAGGCAATATTTCTTTCCACCATTGCTAATAGGATCAATAGGTCCAAACAAGTCCATGTGAAGTAGCTCCAAAATTCTGGTTGAAGATTGGTGCTTCTTGCTTTTGAAAGTTGATTTAACTTGTTTACCCTTCTGACATGCTTCACATAGCTTGTCTTTGCTCATGACTGTCTTTGAAATTCTTTCTACCAAATCATTCTTGATTAATCTTTTGATGGTCTTGAAATTCAAATGATTCATCATTTTGTGCCATAGCCAACTAACTTCACTTGGTGTAGAGGCCACCAAACAAACATTAGAATTCTTATCCACAGAATTCTAGTCAAATATTTCCTTGTCTTCTTCCAGATAATATCACCTTCTTGGTTCCAACTTGCTCTACATAGCACTTATCTGATGAGAAGATAACAGAAAATCCTTTGTCACAAAATTGACTTATGCACAGCAGATTGTACGGTCAGATATCTCAATGTTTCCTTTGATAAGCTTTCCACACGCAACAATCATGCCTTCTTTGCTGTCACCAAAAGTAACATTTGGACGGTCTACGACAGCACCATCAGTCAGTTCCTGTATGTCACCACACATGTGCCTCGAACATCCACTGTCCAAGTACCATTTCTTCTCTACTTTACTCCTACTCCTAATCCTAACCTACAAAACAAAGTAAAATTGTTTTAGGTACCCTTTATTGAGAGGGTCCTAGCGGATTAGTGTCACCTTTGACAACCCAAGATTTGGAAACCTTAGGCTTCTTAGGTTCAGTAGAGTTTGGTGGTGATTTCTTTACTCTTGAATCATCATAAGTTTCAATATGCATATGTTCATGATAATTATTATGATGAGAGTAATGCTCATAAGCAGGGTACGGTGCATGATAAATAGGGTCAACATGCATCGGATGATGAGCATGATAAGCAGCACAGTTAGGTGGATAATGAGGTGCAGCATAATATGATGAATAAGCGGGTTGCACATAATAAGACTCATTTCCATACCAAGCATCATCATTTCTATAATTTATTTGCTTCTTAGGTTTAATTCTTACTTGCTCTTTAATGGACGACTAGAGTTGTTACTAGTCTGATTGTTTTTGCTCTTATCAGCAGACTTCTTAGGACTACTCTGTTGTTTAGCTTTACTAGTCTGTTTTCAATTTTAGGCTCTTTACCCTTTTTAGCCTTTGGAGATTTCTTCTCCTTTTCTAGTGAAGTGGGTTTAGTGGTCTGAACATATAAGATAACATTGATGTTATCAGCAGATATGAATTTTTCAGTACGGTTCAGTTCTAAACTTTCTTTTACTAAAGTTGTTCTCTGTTCACTAGATGTGTTCACTGATGTAACATACGACTTATCATGAGTAGATATGATCTTTTTAAGTTCCATGATTTTTCCTTTGTAAACTTCATATTCTGCTTTCAGAGATTCATTCTCGTGCGCAAGCTTTTTATACTCAGTTGATTTTTGTGGTTTTCACCGTTAAGCTTCAGTACAGAATTTTTCATTTTCAGCACAGTCATCTCTTCCTTAAGCTTTGCAAATTCATTAACAACGTTTGTGTTGTTTTTCATCATTTGCTCAAATGAACTACTAGCTCATTTTCATTGTTGGTCCCAAGTGGTCAGATGAGGTCTAGAGGGGGAGGGGGGTGAATAGACCTCTTCAAATTTTACCTTTAAAATTCTTCTAACTTTTTCTGTGAGCAGACTAAGCTGATCAAGATTCGTAAGTAGACTAAGCTGATCTCGCACAAAGCTTTGAACAGCAGAGTTGACCACTCTTCTGATTTTACTTAGCTGATTTTGAGAAAATCAGAGTTTTAAATAACTTACTTGGCAGCGGATTTATCAAGTGTTTTTCACAAGTAGGTTTCTTTTAACTTAAAAGATTTTATCCCCAGTTTTTGCAAACTTCTTTTAAAATCTTTTCAACAGTTAACTTTTAAGGTGTTTGAGAGCTTTTGAAAGTTATGCAAGTAGAAATGCAATAAACAAACACACAGAATTTTTATAGTGGTTATATGGATAAAAATCCTTTAGTACACTCTTCCAAGTCACAAAGATCTTGGGTTATACTATAATCACACAGATTACAATATACTCTGCTTGCGCCAAACAACAAAAGAACTGGACACAAGTTCGTTACAGGAAATCACTTAGAAGTCCTATACTACAAAGCTTTAACACTCACAAAGATGGATAACAGCTTCTCACAACACTTCTCTAACAAATTCACTCAGATTTATATTTGTATTCTTTTTCCTCTCATTTCTGCTTTTGTCAACAGATGACTAGGTTGATGAGTGTTCTGTTCTTGAGTTTGAGACTTAGAAGAATTTTGCTTCGAAATTATCTCTTAGTTGTGTTGTCTCTTTTACTTCAACTCTTGAACTTGAACTATTTATACTTGAGGTTTGAAAATCTGCCCGTTGAGAGATCGACAGGTGTCCAAATCCTCGAGTACTGGTCCCTGTTTCAGAGACGGCTACCTGCGACTGAACACTGTACACTCTGGTGTACTTTTTGTCAGTTGCATTTAATGCACTCTGCTGATCCGAGGTTTCTCTTCAATCATTTATCTTTAATACCCTTTCCTTTCAGCATTTATTACTTCAAGTGCATTTATTACCGTTGCAATAACTTCTGATCACTTCCACTCTGCTGATCGAAATCACTCGTCTGATGAACACTTAGCTGATCCCAAACCGAACTCATCTGATTTGAGTCTGCTGAAAATCCACCAGTCTGATTCGGCAGAGTGGGCATATCACTGGTTGTTCCAGGTTCATATCTTGATCTTTGCGCCCATTTCTCCAAGGTGGTATACACAACAATTTTAACTGCTCTATCAACTATGTCATCACTCGGACCTGGCTTATTTGGCAATGAGTCCTTGATAGCAGTTGCCTCTCGTTTTACAATGGCTTTTGTAAACTCATGTAATATGTCCCGAACAAAATCTGAATCCAAAGCTTTTGCAACTGAAGTAGTCTGCAGCCAACTTAGAACCCAACGTCCTTCATCAGAAAACTCTCTCCATGCTTGGATTTCAGCTTCAGATTTGTTCAACCTGTATTCTCTCCATCTGTTGTACCTTATCTTCTATGTGAGGAAAACAGTTCTTGTTTGAAGCTAGGGGTGTTCATAAACCCGTCCCACCCGACCCACCCGCCCGACCCGCTCCAACCCTCCCGCAACCCGCCGGTTTTGTTTTTAAAATAATCAAGTACGGGTTGCTAATTTGTAAACCCGCACGTTATGGGTCGGGTGACGGGTTTGATGGTTAAAAAACCGACCCACCCGCAACCCGCACTTAATCATCCTTGATGTACTTTTTATTCATTGTTTAATAAAAGTGTGAAATAAATTACATTTATTAACAAATGAATAAGAACAAATAAACAAACTTTCTTAAAGTTTCTTGTTTATATTAATGTTAATGGTACAAATATGTTAGCACATTATTTCCTAAAGAGTTTGTTGTTGAAAAATTGAGAAGAAACTTCACTAATTTGTTATTGTTTGTAATGTTTGAGTGATGATTTGTAATGAATTTTTTTGTAGGGATTTGTAATATTCTTTTTTTGTGGAGACTATTGATTTAATTAGTAAGAAATCGTTGATTATATTATAGTTTTGTATTTTTTGCTTTTTGGATTTAATTTTAAAATTAACAGTGAACACATTTGATACATTTTATTTGTTGTTTGAAGAACTTAAGATTATATGCTTAATTGTTTATATTTGGATGTCAAGATTTTATGACATTGTTTTCGTTCAACCCGCCAACCCAACCGCCACCCGCCCGCACCCATTCCACCCGAACCGGACGGTTTATGAAAATAACAACGCGGGTGCGGTTTAAAAAATTGGCAACCCGCACGTGTTGGGTCGAGTTGATTTTTTCATGCAAACCCGCCCAAACCCGACCGCGTTCACCCCTATTTGAAGCAGCTGATTTAGCCTCTCAAGCTCAACTTCAAATTTTTCAAAAAGGCAGTAGAGTCACCTTTGACTATGTCAAGTGCTCTTCTGACTTCAAACTTCCTTCTTTTGATTGGTTTGTCTCTTGGAAGCACAACCTTCCCTTCCAGGGGCTTTTCGATCACGATGCCTTCTGACCTTCTAGGTCCATAAGTAGGGGTGAACGCGGTCGGGTTTGGGCGGGTTTACATGAAAAAATCAACCCGACCCAACACGTGCGGGTTGCCAATTTTTTAAACCGCACCCGCGTTGTTATTTTCATAAACCGCCCGGTTCGGGTGGAATGGGTGCGGTCGGGTGGCGGTCGGGTTGGCGGGTTGAACGGAAACAATGTCATAAAATCTTGACATTCAAATATAAACAATTAAGCATTAATCTTAAATTTTTCAAACAACAAATAAAATGTGTCAAATGTATTCACTGTTAATTTTAAAATTAAATCCAAAAAGCAAAAAATACAAAACTATAATATAATCAACGATTTCTTACTAATTAAATCAATAGTCTCCACAAAAAAGAATATTACAAATCCCCACAAAAAAATTCATTACAAATCATCACTCACACATTACAAATAATAACAAATTAGTGAAGTTTCTTCTCAATTTTTCAACAACAAACTCTTTAGGAAATAATGTGCTAACATATTTGTACCATTAACATTAATATAAACAAGAAACTTTAAGAAAGTTTGTTTATCTGTTCTTATTCATTTGTTAATAAATGTAATTTATTTCACACTTTTATTAAACAATGAATAAAAAGTACATCAAGGAAGATTAAGTGCGGGTTGCGGGTGGGTCGGTTTTTTAACCATCAAACCCGTCACCCGACCCATAACGTGCGGGTTTACAAATTACCAACCCGTACTTGATTATTTTAAAAACAAAATAGGCGGGTTGCGGGCGGGTTGGAGCGGGTCGGGCTGGTGGGTCGGGTGGGACGGGTTTATGAACACCCCTATCCATAAGCATATTTCTTGCTCTCTTCCAAGGCCTCAGCCAAATCTTCTGCCTCTTTGGCAACAATCTCTGCATCAGTCAACTGTTTTGATTGAGCATCAACTTTGCTCAGCTCAATAGCTTTTTGGATTTCAACTTCATCTCTCTTTCTTTGTTCAGCCTCTTCTCTCTTCTTCTTGTGATAAGCAGAGACTTTAGCTTTTCCAGTTCTTCTCTTTCTTTGAGCTCTGGATTCAGTGACTGGTGTGGCAGCAGTTGGTTCACGGGCAGCAGTTGCAATTGGTGCAACAACAATTGGTTCGAGGTTCTGCACTTCAGGATCCTCTTGAAGGTTGGTTAACCTCAGCTGTTGGGGCAGAAGTAGTCTGTCCAGTCTGTTCAGCAGCTGACTCTTGAACAATAGACTTCTTCTCAGTTCCAACAAGCCTCTCTGCTGTTGGAGGGCTTTCCCTTACTAACTCAGATAGCTTAGTAGGCGATTCGATGAAGGTCATCCTCTTCCTGACAGTGACTTTAGTATGAGTCACTTTGGAGGTTGCAGTGTCTTTTAATGCGCTCCTTGTTCTGGCAGCAACATTCTCCAATGGCTTTTCAGCAGAAATGGTTCTGGAAGGAGAACCATAAGCCATGTCTTCAATTTCCTTTACTATCTGATCTAAGATAGCATCAGCAGCATTTTTCTCAACAGGAGATTCTGTTCTGGCTTGAACAGCTGGCTTAGCTATTTGAACAGAAGCCTTAGGGACAGTCACTTTGCTCCTTCATGACTTATCAGCAGGCTCCTTAGGCTCAGTAGCATTCCTCTTAGATTGCCTCGTTTCTGGCACGGCAGCAGGCTCTTTTGATCTGACAGCCTTTACAGCTTCATAGATTTTTAGCTCCTTAGCCTTGTGAATTTATTTGCCGTTTATCATAGAACATCCCAGACTCATTAGCAGATGACTAAGAAATATTATGTGAAGTGTTTGACCACGCTCCTTGTGATCAGTAAGAATGTACCAAACATAACTTGCCCAATTTACTTTCAGCCCATAGTAAACCGCAATCATCATATGAAATATTTTCATTGGTACACTGTCAAGGGAGAAAGTGCAATTCTCCACAATCTTGGCAAGAAGGTCTGCCATCCTTTGAAATTCATCCTTCAGCTGGGGCTTCTTTATTTCTAGACAGGATTTCATTCTTCTTCGCAGCTATATTCCAGAAGTCAGCCTCCAACGGCTCAGCTAGAGTGGAAAGTTCAGTTGAACCTTCAAGAGATAGCCCATATTTTTCATTCAACACTTTGGGAGTTAGACAGATGTCTTTTCCCCCCAACCTTGGATTTGATTTCCAGATTTTCATAATCTGGCTTCCCATCTGATTTGTAAAACTCTAGAAATTCTGGTGTGAACACCATATCTTCATGAGCTTCCATGAAGTTAACCAGCGAAGCATCCTTGAATTTCTCCAAAATCTCTTTCATGAGTTGAGTGCCCATTGCATAGTATGTCCGGTAGTTCAAGAATCTACCCTCAGCGTTTGCGTCTTTGGAACTCATTGTTTTCTGAAAAAGATTAAAAAGAAAAGGACGAGAGAAATTTGCAGAAAATAAGAATGCAAAGTGCTCTTGAAATTTTGAAGGTGCGTAAAAGATCAGTCAGGTGATCAGATCTGGATTTATAAGAGTTGGTTTGATGTCGGTTTTCATGATTCAAGCCAACCGTTAGATCAGTTACTGATAAAGTAGATCGTGTGAGCGAGATACGAGGATTTCAAAATTTATTAATTATGTCAGACTAGGAGGGAAAACAAAGCGTCACTAGTCTGATACAATATATCACTAGTGAAAGCCAATATCTAGTGATCTTCCTTTGCTATTTGTCAATCCAACAAGATAAATAATCTTCAAGTCTTCAAGAATTGAGAACAAAGCTTCTGATTAAAACAACTTCAACTAACTGTCATTGAAGATTTCATCTTTAAAACAGGAGTACCGCTAGTCTTACACGTTCCCCTTGAATTCAAGAATCTATCAGTCAACTAGTCTGTTGAGAGTCAGTCTTCTTGAAGAATAACACTTGTTGCTATCAGATTAGTCAGCTGATGAACCCAGTCTTCTGATAGGTTCCCCCTCAGCTTATGAATCCAATTTTAAGAATCCTAGTTCCACTCTTAGAGTAGAAAATCTTGCATCACTCAATGGTTTGGTGAAAATGTCAGCGATCTAAATATCTGTGTGAACATATTCAATAATAACATTTCCTTTCTCCACATGATCTCCGAATGAAGTGATGTTTGATCTAAATATGCTTAGTTCTGGAATGACTAGTAGTGTTCTGAGTAAGTGAAATTGCACTTGTATTATCACAGTAGATTGGTATTCCACTGATCTTGAGATTATAGTTTTCTAGTTGATGTTTCAACCAAAGTATCTGTGCAAAACATGCTCCAGCAGCAATGTATTCAGCTTCAGTAGTAGATATGGATACTGAAGTCTGTTTCGTACTCATCCATGAGATCAGACGACTGCCTAAAAATTGACAAGTACCTGTAGTACTTTTCCTATCAATCTTGCAGCCAGCAAGGTCAGAATCTGAATATCCAATAAGTTCAAATCCCGATTCCCTTGGATACCACAATCCCAATTCTTGAGTGCCTTTGAGATACCTTAATATCCTTTTGGCAGCTAAGAGATGAGATTCCTTAGGATTTGATTGAAATCTCGTACAAACCCCAACATAATACATAATATCAGGTCTGCTAAATGTTAAGTATAACAGTGACCCTATTATGCCTCTGTATTTGGTGATGTCAACTGATTTGCCATCTTCATCTTTATCCAGACGAAGTCCAGTAGACATAGGTGATTTAACCAGATTTCGTCTTAGGTTAAAACTCAGTAAATTATTTAAGATCAAGATTTTATATAATAAGGGTTTGGTTAAAGTACTCAGGATGGTGCAATTCAAGAACAAGCAATATAATATAATGGCGTATAATAACAATAATAAGAAGAGGCGAATTTAACAGTAGTATATTTCGTAGGTTAAAATCTGGCCCTAAATACAATATAAAACCCCCTATTTATAATCATTCTCCCGTCCTAAGTAAACTAGGAGTCCTATTCAGCCTAGGAATCCTGCATGGCCTAGGAGTACAACATGGCTCATTAAGTCTTCTGGGTCGGACGACAGGTCGAGCAGATATGTTTGGCGGATCGAGCCGATCTCGTCGGATATTCCGAGTTGGTTATGTGTGCGAAATAGCCCTCATCAGTACTCCCTCACTTCTCGAGCGTAATCGTAGCTGCAGCTCGTAGAAGTAGATGTAGTATTCACCTTGATATTTTCGTCGTTCATGAAATATGCCTCATTAAAAACCTAGTTCGGAAAAACCCTCTTCGGGATAAAAACCGAACGAGGAAAAAAGAGTGCATATCCGTTTGAACTGTCTACGAACAGACACGTACTTTGGCTAACGTGTGTCAGATGACGGCAAGGTCTTTTCACAATTTTGATTGGCGGGAATATGAAGAGATGCGAAGGGTTGAATCTGTCCATTCATCGCCCATATATATAGATAAAATTAGCGGGATATTTCACTTTTTACCCCGGATATACAGATTTTCCAGCAGTAAAAGTTCATTTCGATAATCTAGAAATTTTCTTGTTTTCTCGAGTGCACCGCTTCTAAGATCAATGGCTTCGACCTCTCAGAATCCCCCTTCCCCAATTCAGAATGTTGGAGAACAAGCACCACCCAACATTCTCAATCCTAATATTCCTTCTTCTGACAACGAAGCAGCGGACGATTCTCAAGCAGAAGAGGTTAGAGACTATGCCGAGGATGAAGTTGATAGTTTGGTCGTGGAAATTATTTCAGAGGAAGAAATGATGTCGAGGGCATCTAAAAAATCCAAAACAACCCAACCTCAAATTTCCAATCCTGTGGAACTTTTTCCTTCTCGATTTAAGGAGAAAGATCTACCTTTTCTGAGAAAGGAATATGGTCGCTACTTCCCGTCGGAATTTGAGATCATCATTCCCACTTCCGAGGAAAGAGTAAACACTCCACCTGCTGACTGTCGAGCTTTTTATACGTCCCATTTTGAGCACGGGCTCCGTTTTCCCTTATCTTCAATTCTCCGTCAATTTCTGGAGACCTTCATCGTCTCACTGACCCAACTTGTTCCTAATGCCATAGCCTTTATTATGGCCTTCTCAGTTTTAATGGTAGCGCGAGGTTTTCAACTATCATTCCGTAATTTCCTTCACTTTTTTTGATTTTCAGTATCGACCTCCTCAAACAGGGGTTATTATTACGTTAGTCAGAGACCTGGGTATGCTGTGCTTGAAAATGCCATTTCCAGCAACAGCACGGAGTGGAAGTCAAATTTCTTTTTTGTTAAAGCTCCTACCGTGTCTATTCTTGAAAATGGAGAAACAAAGGAGTTTTCTTACGACTGGGGATACAATGATCTTTGGGTATACGGTGGTCGAAAGGTAATTGGTCAGATGGCCCCAGACGACCAGTTTCCAACTGCTTTGGTCGAGGAGATGAGATCAAACAAATACCAATCCGCTTACTTGATTGGAGAGATTTTCCTTCGGAAGGCAGGATTGAGTTCCTTGGATTTTCCTATTTCCTCGGATGATCGAACCATATGTAATGTTTCCTGATAATAACAAATTTAACAAAGTATATATATGATCTTGTTGCTCATCCACGTTTATTGATTTCATGTGCAGCTTCCATGGTCGAGAAATGCCGCTTTTCTGTGGTCGGTAAATCAGTCCTTTCGAACTCAAAAAAGTCTTGGGGAAAATCTCCCATAGAGCAAAAAGAATCCAGAAAAAGAAGAAGAGATCAGTTTATGGATTTGGAGGATATCGAGGAGGAGTCGTTCGAGAACGCTGATCCTATCCGAGTAGCTCCTCCCTATTCTGGTCAGACCTCATCGGATATACCGTCTTCAAGCTCTCGCCCAGGCCGCGGTTATCCGCCCAAATTTCTTAGGGATGAACATGGTATTCTAGGCTGTCAATCTTGGTCGGATCGCAATCCCACCGGCCCTGAAGCTAAAAGGAGAAAACAGTTCTTCGATAAAGGAGGGGAATATTTTACTCATGTCGGAGATACTGGCCATAGAGCTTTCCTGGTAGATATGATCGAGAGTCATCTTCAAGGGAAACGGGCGGCTGGATACTCCGAGAAGGATACATTGGCGTCTGATGATAAGGAGAATGTCGTCGATAAATCCATTCGAATTCTCCTTTCTTCGACCTTCACTCAAGATGTAAATAGGACGATCAAGAAAAAACCTCTCGAACAGCTGGCAAGGGCAGCTCATGCCCATGAAGTGGTAATGTTCTTTAAATTGCCAACTCCTCTAATAAACGTTTCAATTTTTATTCTATATTGAGTTAGATAAATTTTTCCTTCTCACAGACTGGAAATGCTTTGGTGTCGGCACTGTATGACATGGCGTTGCATAGGGATCAATGCAGCTTTGTTGAAGAAAGCAACCGGATCTTATCTGCCAGAGTTAAGGAGCTTGAAGATCAACTTGCTTAGGTCGATAATTCTCGAGCTTCCGCTGCCACTTCATCAAATCCTCTTGCTAATCCTAATCTGGAGACTGACAATCCTCACATTATTAGCATGATGACGGATTCTAGTCGATATCAAACGTAGGTCGACCAATTGACTCGTGAAATGGAAGAGCAAAGAGTTGCGCATGCCACCCTCGTTAGCAAGCTTGAGTCGGATATTGATGCTCTTCGATCCCAACTTGCGACCAAGGAAGATGATTCTTCCAACTTAGAGAGGGTCATAGATGAGCACCAATCTTCAGACGTTGAGCCCATAGTCCGAGAGTTTCCCAATTCTCCCGTGCATACTGCCATAATTCATCAAAAGATTGGAGGTCTGCTCTTAAGCTCGTTATACAAGGGTGTCGATCAATTAATCGAATCTGGGCAGATTCCTAATAAACGGGAGGAATATCGCAAAATTATGGCCATTGAAAAGGATCGAAGTCTTCAAGATTATCCTCCCAATTGCTTATCCTCTGTTGAGTATAGCAATCATCCATTGGCTCACCTAGTCGAGGAGTATGGAGCCCCAATTCCTGTGCCAACACCTGATTTGGATTTGATAAAAGATATCATGGAGAATCAGTCAGGCGAAGAGGAAGGTGAAGATGCTGAGGAGGATATCGATGGAGACCATGTCGACGAAGAGAATGAAGAAGGAGAGGAAGGATCGTCCCCCAAGAAAACCAATTCACCCAGTTAGGATATTTCTTATGATTTTCTTTTATTTGGTTGTAAAGCTAGGCCTTTTAGATCTCGTAGATTATGTAAAACTCCTTTTTGAGATATATATCATTTTAATTCTGATATACTTTGTCGTTATGATGATCATAGTATCTATTCGATGACCGCTTTTACCTTATTTTTGAATTTTTACTGTGCGCGCCAAGGTCCGAGGACATAATTGTCATTTCCTTAGCTATATATAAATGTAAATCTTTTGGGGTTTTACCGCGCGTCCCCACTTGCAATATAAAATTTTCTTACCATTGATCGGAGCTCTTAGTTCGATATTTCATAGGAATTTCTGATTTTTTGATCATGAGTTCCAACCTGTTTTCTGGAGCTGCAAAACGATCTCTACGAGGTCCTCCCCGACGAGATACCCCGAAGAAAAGATCCCGAACGGAAAGTTCTCATCAATCATCCTCCCAAGGGGGAGCTTCTTCTCGGGAAGCTATGCCTCGATCTGACCCAGTGTCGTCCTCACCCGATGGACATCCGAAGATAGTGAAGTATATTCCTTCACCGTTAAAGAAAGCTAGGCATTCCTCGACGGTACCTTCAGGGGTTCCGCTCCGTAGTCCCTTGGTTGATCCAAGAGTTCTTGAAGCTTACCAGGATGAGGGTTCTCGATCTACTTCTCCTCCTCTTGTAAACCCAACAATCGACCGGGAGTCTCGAGCTATCTCTCCTCCTCCAGTCGATCAATCAACAAATAAGGATTCTCGAGCTATCTCTCCTCCTCCACTCGATAACACAACGAATGAGGAGTCTCGAGCTATCTCTCCTTCTCCCGTCGACCGATCAACGGAGAAACATCCTCCTTCCGATCGAGATATAACAAATCAAACCATAGGTCAAGAAGGTTCCCAACAGGTCGTAATTACTGCTCCAAATTCTGACATGGAGCCAACTCTACAACTGAGGGATTCCATGGAAGACATTCCTGAGTCTTTCTTTTCCCCTATGCATCCTCATGTCGTTGTATCGATATCTCAAGATACTCGTGCCGTCTCCCCTGTGCCTATTTCTCAAAACGTTCCGACAACAGGATCTGGGCCGAGTCGACCTCTGTTCGAAAATACTGCAGATGATCCATCTCTTTTAGATGATCGTCCTTTTAAGGAGCAGGTAGAAGAAATAACTGAATTTGGATATAGTCGATCTGGTGGAGTTTCTATTGAAGCTTGCATCCCCTCAAATCTTGATCCTGATGGTGTTTCTTGGAATCTTGGAATGGGCACGATTCTACCCAAGGAGCTCGATAAACTGAAAAGCCATTCCTCTCTGCGTCTTGTTCAGTCTATCTTTAAGCGTTTGGAGATGGTAAGTGTATTTTTGTTATTGCGATATTAGGAATTTCTATCTTTGAGGAATTCCTTATTCTCATTTCTTTCTCATAGGCCAAGCATGAAGCTCTCCAGCTCGGAATTCAAAATGATGAGTCTTACTTTCTCCAAGAAGATTCTCTAGAACGGATGAACAGAATCGCCGTAGCTCATCGAGCTCAGATGACTGAGGTGGAGAACCTTCGAGCTGCAGCCGAAAGACTTTCGAAGGAGAAAGAAGAGCTTGTTCAAACTAACAACAATTTGGTGTCTGAGAAGGAACAGCTCGTCTCTGATAAGGAACAGCTCGTTAAGGAAAATGCAGACCTTCTTGAATTGAAAAATCAAGAGTTTGACAGGGGTTTTTCCTTTGGATATAAGCAGCGAGCCCAAGAAATGATGAACTTCCTTGCTCATCAAACAAATCCCGATCATGCTGTCGAGAAGTAGACAACAGTCTTTTCATTTTTTTTTTTTTTTTTTTTTTTTTTTTTTAATGTAAATAAACATTTTGCCTGATAAATAGAAAAACATGCTTTTTGTTCGATTAGCTACGTTTTTTTTTTCGACCTGTCTGCTAATAAATAACTTATTGCAATATTATTGGAAGATGAGAAGTCAATTTGGTAGGTGTGCCATAACTGTTGGAACGATTCGTATGCTCTGTCCATTGATTGGTTAATTCCCCGTAGTATAAATAGCTCATTGGAGAAGTACGAAAAAGAAGAAAAACTGAACCAATATGCCACCTCTGAACAGTTTAATTTGGTTTTCATGGCCTGTTGACTATGGTGGAGATATCAAACCAGATAGTTTTTTGAATAGGCGAGAGCTGGTTAGTTCATTAAAATGGTGTCTTGTCCACGCATGCTCGAAAACTTGCCCCCAAGGCGTGGAGAACGAACCTGTCTCAATTGTACGACAGCAAAGTTCTTCCCTTCTCAGTGTGCTTTAGCTTGATACTGTGATCGACCCTAGATGCAGCATGCCTCCTGGTGACCAGGTGGCCCATTTAGAGGTCGTTAATTCACCAGCATCAGCAAATATACGCACTTCTGCATGTTCCTCATCTCTATGCATTGGTAGAAGTCTGAGAAGAAGGTCGAATTGAAGGAGCAGATCATTCCGAGGAGTAACAAAGTAGGACTAGTGTTCGAAATAATTGTAATGATCCTTGAATATAAATGTAGTTTTTTGTGATGATATGGCTGTACTTGTGAAATGTAATGATCCTTTCAAAAACCTGAATAAAATTAATTATTCTTTATATGTTCAGTTCGATAACAAAGATTGATCATTTTTTCTGATACTGCGAACCATCCTTATAACGTTTTTAAATCTGGACCGTTGAGGAGACCTCAATTTAACACCATTGGATCCTTTATCCTCTGCCTATAAAAAGATTCACTCCATTCCTCTCCATTTCTCAGAAGAAGAAGTCATTCAAGATGAATATTTATTATTATAAGTATCATCGAGCCCCAGATTTGTCGGTTTATCTACCTAGGAGTTCGAGAGTTGGTATGGGAAGAATTGGAAAGATGAGATCTCTGTCTTAAGCGCTGATGGTCGGATAATTTTCATAACTGGGGATTAGCTGATCATCCACCACGTCGTACGATAGAGGTCGAAAGTAGAGGAAAGCAGGATTCTATGCTTATCGAAATCAACTTGTTTCTAACAGGTTGGTGATGTTATGTATGAGACCCTTCTGATCCCTACTCTAATCAGCGAAGAAAAAGCATCAACTTCTTCCAGGTGGTCGAACCGTGATAGCATGCGGCTTTGCTTGCCCGATGACACCTGCCGACCCGTAGAAGAAGCCTGAACTTTAGGTTCTCGTCACTGTTCTCAAAGTAAAAAAGACGATCGTTCCGAGGAGGTTCAGGAGCGTTTTGAAATCAAATTCTTTCTTTTGTTATTTTGTAGGTGTAATTGTTTAGCGTAGCTGATCGATGAATATTCAATATGTAATACTAGCTCTGCTATGTTAGTCGTTGTATTGTCTTTATCGATCTAATATAATACCTCTATTTCGACCGAGTCAAAAACGCATTTATTTCCTTTCCTTTATTTACGGCTTGCAGTTATGATTTTGTAACGTAATTCCCGATGTGGTGTTATAGCCGTTGATTGGATGTGAGTCTCACCGTAGGATTTCAACTTAACCTGTCTATAAAAGGAATCTTCCTTCTTTTAGTTACCACCATAAGTAAAAACTCTTGAATAATGTACTTCTTCTTTGTCAAAAATGGCGGTGGTCCGCCTAATTCGAGAGTCAAACAAATCACTCACCACGTCGACTTGGTATGGGCGGAATCGGAAAATGGAGATTTCTCAAAAACCATGAAATCTCCGACCCCTAATAAGGGGAATGGATTGGAATGCCTACACTCATCCGACCATCCTATGAAAATGGGTAAAGGTCGGTGTTGTGGGGTTCCGATCTATTAGTTACGCGGTCGGTGGAAAGCTGGTTAGTTCATTAAAACGAGAATGTATGTCCGAAAAATGCTGACTACCATCGACCGTTGTAACATTATGATCTCTCAAAGCTCTCTCTGATTCCAAAACTTTGTGGCTGCGAGCTTGACTGGGTTCGATCGGTTCTAGCTGGTGGCAAGAATTCTAAGAGAAATACAGAGATAAATCGAGCTGAAGTCCTCTTGTTAGCTCCTTACTTTATCGTATAACGGAATTTATTGTTTTATGTAGCTAGGGTAGTTTATGTATCTTTCCGATGTATATTTAATCAGTGATAATAAAATTTTATATATTAATATCAGCTTGTTTGCTTGCGTAAATCGGTAGTTATACTTAGGTGTTATACCAACTGTGGTTTTAAGCTTTGTGGATCGTTCGTGTAGGAGATCGATGAGTTTATGCCGATCCAATCGGTGTTACTCAAAGATTATTATACTTAGGTTGTTTACCAATTGTGGTTTTAACCTTTGTAGATCATTCACGTAGGAGATCGATGAGTTTATACCGACCCAATCGGTGTTACTCAAAGATTATTATACTTAGGTTGTTTACCAATTGTGGTTTTAACCTTTGTAGATCATTCATGTAGGAGATCGATGAGTTTATACCGACCCAATCGGTGTTACTCAAAGATTATTATACTTAGGTTGTTTACCAATTGTGGTTTTAACCTTTGTAGATCATTCATGTAGGAGATCGATGAGTTTATACCGACCCAATCGGTGTTACTCAAAGATTATTATACTTAGGTTGTTTACCAATTGTGGTTTTAACCTTTGTAGATCTTTCATGTAGGAGATCAATGAGTTTATACCGACCCAATCGGTGTTACTCAAAGATTTATTAGGTAGTATACCAATTATTGGTTTTAACCTTTGTAGATCGTTCTTTGACAAAAGTCTTTTGAACATGTCAAATATGGAAATAAGCAAAAGCTTTTTATTAGAATTGTAGGTAATTTAAATGCATGAAAGGAAAAAAACAAAACATCCTAGAAAATAAAAAAAAAAAACTAATTTCTTGCAAATCCTATTTAACTTCTAAATCCTCTTGGCTCGAACTTAACGACCATAATATCTTCTGAGATTCACCGCATTCCATGTTCGAGGAAGTGGAGTCCCATCCATATGTGCTATCTTGTACGATCCCTTTTTCCCCACCGCAATCACCACGTAGGGACCTTCCCAATTTTGCTGTAACTTTCCCACGTGTTTGGAAACTTCAACTTTTTTAAGTACCAAATCACCTTCTTTGAACGAGCGTATCCTCACTTTTTGATTGCAGGATTTTTCCATGCTGGACTTAGCCGCTTCTAAACGCAGACTGGCTTTTTCCCTTAAAGTTTCGCTCAAATCAATATCATCTTTTCTCAGTTGATCGTTTGATTCCTCCTCGTAGAGCTCAATTCTAGGGCTGGGAACTAGCGCTTCTACTGGGATAACTGCCTCCGACCCATAGACTAGGCTAAATGGTGTTTCACCCGTGGAGGCTTTTACTGTAGTTCTGTTGGCCCAAATAACGCCTGGTAGTTCGTCTAACCATTTCCCTTTGGCCTCGTCCAATCTTTTCTCGAGGGATTTGATAATTTCTCGATTTGCAACCTCTGTTTGTCCATTAGCTCTAGGATGTCCGACGGACGTGAAGTTTTGCTGTATCCCAAACTTCGAGCACCATTCTTGAACCTGTTTTCCAGCAAACTGGGTTCCATTGTCAGAGATCAGAATTCTCGGTATCCCAAAACGACAGACTATATTTTTCCAAAGGAAATTTATCACTTGGAACTGTGTTATCCGAGCAAGGGCTATGCATTCATTCCACTTGCTGAAGTATTCGACGGCGACCAGAACATAACTCTTTTTCGATCTGGCCATAGGGAACGGTCCTACTATACGATTCCCCATTGATCAAAAGGCCAACAGATCGGAATTGGATGTATTGTCTCAGCCGGTTGATGTATTATGTTCGAATGTACCTGACAGTAATGACAGTGTTTTACATAATCTTGTGCGTCAGCATACATTGTTGGCCAATAGTAGCCTGTTCTCAAGCACTTGAGTGTAAGTGCCCGAGCGCCACTGTGGTTCCCAGCTTCTCCCTCGTGTATGCTTTTAAGGATGCTTTCGGAATTGTGCTCGGGAATGCATTTTAACAGAATCCCAGAGACGGATCGTCTATAAAGTTGTCCCTCCAATATTGCATATCTTGGTGCTCGATATCTTATCCTTCTAGCTTCATTTTTACAGCTTGGGAGAGATCCATCGTTCAAATAGGCGATTAAAGGAGTCATCCAACTGTCTGCTGCCAAGTCGATATCCATTACTTCACTAGCTTGGACAATATCGAGGTCGATCGAAGGCGTTTTGGAGATTAGCCAGGTGATCACCCTTTTAGATTTACCATCCCTTGTTCCTGTAAATCTGGATAGTTGATCAGCCCAACGATTTTCTTCACGTGGAATATTTTGAATATCAAATTTATCAAATTTCCCAGTTAACTTTTTCACTTTATCCAAATATTTTATCATGTTGAATTCTTTCGCCTCATATATCCCGCTAATTTGTCTCTGAATTAGCTCGGAATCTGTCAAGACACTCAAAAACTTTATATTGGCCTGTATAGCCATTTCCAATCCCGCAATTAGAGCTTCGTATTCTGCTTCGTTATTGGTTACCACGAAGTCTAAAGTGATAGCATAATTCATATCCTCTCCGTTTGGTCCTTGAAAATTGATCCCTGCGCCTCCACCATCTCTGCTTGAAGCGCCATCGACGTGCATAAGCCATGGTAGGTCATTGACGATCATAACACTGTTATCGCTTGTCGATGTCGTATTGGAGCTTGTCTCTGACTGACCTGGAGTTTCAAGGAGAAAATCTACAAGTATCTGAGCCTTGATTGCAGTTCGCGGTCGATATTCGATCTCGTATTATCCCAATTCTACAGCCCATTTGATCAATCTTCCCGAGGCTTCTGGTTTGGATAACACTTGCCTCAGAGGCTGATTGGTAAGTACGACGATCTTGTATGTTTGAAAGTAAGGCCGCAGCCTTCGTGCCGATGTCACCAAAGCCAGAGCAAATTTTTCAATCGTTAAATAATTTTTTTCAGCTCCCTGCAATAACTTACTCAAATAATAGACAGGCTTGTGTTCCGAGCCCTCAATTTTTACCATAACCGAGCTTACGGCCGCCTCGGAAATAGCGATGTATATATATAGAGGTTCTCCCTCCGTAGGTTTGGCGAGCATAGGTGGCGAGGTTAGATAGTTTTTCAGTTGCTCGAATGCACGATCACAATCTTCAGTCCATTCAAAGGTCTTAGCTTTTCGCAAAGTTTGAAAAAATGGTAAACTTTTGTCTGCGGACCTTGAAACGAACCTATTAAGAGCAACAATCTTCCCGACCAGACTTTGTACTTGAGTAATATTTCTAGGGGGCTTCATTTCAGTGATTGCCCGTATCTTCTCTGGATTTGCTTCGATGCCTCTCTCATGGACCAAGTATCCTAAGAATTTTCCCGACCTTACTCCAAATGTACATTTTAAGGGGTTGAGCTTCATTCCATATTTCCTCAAGATCTTGAAGCAACGATCGAGGTGCTTAATATGATCTTCTTCACTCATACTTTTTACCAGCATATCATCGACGTACACTTCCATTATTTCTCCGATCAACTCTTTAAACATCAGGTTGACCAACCATTGATAGGTTGCCCCAGCATTTCTTAACCCGAACGGCATTACTATGAAGCAATATACGCCCTGTTCGGTAATGAATGCAGTCTTTTCTTGATCTTTTTCATCCATGAAAATCCGATAGAAGCCTTGGAATGCATCCATCATACTAAAGATTTCAAAACCTGCCGTCGAGTCAACCAACAGGTCGATTCTTGGGAGAGGATAAGGATCTCTCGGACATAATTTATTCAAGTCTGTAAAATCGTTGCACATCCTCCACTTGTTGTCCTTCTTGTCTCCCTTCGAGACAAGTACGACATTACACAACCACTCGGTAAAGTGTACTTCTTTAATTTGTTTAGATAGTAAAAGTCTTTCGACCTCTGCTTTGATTATTTTATCCTTCACTGGGCCATGATTTCTTTTCTTTTGTCTGACCGGTTTTGCGCTCGGATCTATCTTCAAAGAGTGAGTTATGATTCTCGGGTCGATTCCCACTATATCTTCCGAGCTCCAGGCGAAAACATCCACATTTTTTATTAAGAAGTTGATTAGCATGATTTCTCCCTGTGGAGATAGTTCAGTTCCGATCCTGGTGATCTTGGTCGGGTCATTCTCGATAAGCTTGACCTCTTTGTGCTCTGGTGCACGCAGAGTCAGATCTATGGGCTCTTTTCCCTTCTTGCTGATCGGATCCGTGCTAGGCAACTCAGGGTCCCGAGATCTTTCCGTCGAAGATCCCACTGTTTTTCTTTTCGACGTTGTTAGAGGATCGACGTTTCTTTTTAAGGATAGTGACGTGTTATAACAATCCCAGGCCATGCAGTGATCGTTGACTATTTCACCGACCCCAGAGATTGTTGGAAATTTGATCTTCTGGTGATAGGTGGACACTACCGCTCGAAATTGGTTTAGTGCTGGTCTCCCTAGAATGGCGTTATAAGCGAATGGTGTTTCAACCACTAAAAACTTAATCATTTTGGTCACTCGATGAGGTTTATTTCCAAGAGTTACACTCAGGTTAATAGTTCCAGCTGGAACTATTTCCGACCCTCCAAATCCTACTAGGGGCGTAGCTACTCTTTGGAAGGTTAATTTTTCGAGGTTCATTTGATTCAGCACTTCAATGGCTATTATATTAGCTGAGCTTCCGTTGTCGATCAGAATTCTCTTGACGTTGAAATCGGATATTTTCAATGAGACCACCATAGGGAAATCGGGGTGGTCTTCGTTGTTGTCCCAATTCAGATTTCTGGGGACTTCGCTTTCGTCGAACTTGATTATTTGCTGGTTAGAGCTCTTACTCTCGAGTGCCCATATCTCTTTGGGAGCGATTATTCCTTTTTCTAAAGATCGTGCAGTCCGTCGTCTCACATTCCGACTGTCTCCCCCTGCTGGTCCACCGGAGATTACATGTATAGTTTCATTGATCCGATCGTCATCGGTATCGTTTCGTCGGGGCGGATGGTTACTGGGAGATCTACCATGAGGACTTCTATTTTCCCCTCCCCTTCTAGGACTTCTTGTCCTTTGTCTTCTTCGATCTGCTCTATCAACAAATTCATTTAATTTACCTTGTTGAATCAATTTTTCGATTTCTTGTTTCAGATGATAACAATCTTCAGTTCTATGACCGTGAGCACGATGGTACCTACAATATAAATCGTAGTTCTTTGCTCCAGGTTTAGCTTGTGTGATTCTTTTTGCTGGGGGAATTAGATTATTCCTTTCCAGTATCACCAGGATGTCTTCTCTTGGGGCATTTAGTTTTGTAAACTCCACATAACTAATTCGATCTCTTATATTCCTTTCTGGAGATCGAGGCCTGAGGTAGACATTGGGTCTTTTCTCAAGGTTACTCCCATTGTGTTCTAATCTTTGAAACACGTTCCCTCTTCGGGGAAATCGATCATATTCCGTTACCCTATGCATCGGGGGTTTTTCAGGTTTTCTTGATCCTGAAGTCGATGCTTTATTCTTATTTTTGTCCTTGAAAGAGTTCATCTCTTCTTGGGTCATATACTTGGAGGCCAACGTCATGATTTCCGCAAAGGTTCTAGGCTGCTTTCGACTCAAGGCGTTGCCAAATTGCCTATTCTTAGTCAGATCGAATAGAATTGATATGATGTAATCAATGTTTGGAGAGTCAATCTTCAAAAGCTCCACATTGAATCTCGCTAACCAAGTTCTTAAGGACTCCCCTTCTAGCTGGGTTATAGTTCCTAGATAACTCATGGGGAGTTTTTGTTTTTTCTGGCTGGCAAATTGTTGTTCTAGCTTGTTGCACAATTCTCTAAAGCTGAAGATCGAGTTAGGTGGTTGTTTTCCGAACCAATCCAATGCTAATCCCTCAAACGTTGTGATCATCAACTTGGCCGTGTATTCTGCTGAATGAGCATACAGGCTCATTATATTAGTGAAACTAAAGATGTAGTCGGTTGGTTCAGTGGTTCCGTCGTATCTGGGGAGCCGGGCAGGCAAAGATCCGGAAGCATGTGCTTCCCTGATTTCTAAACAGAAAGGGGAACAGGCAGCTATACTATCCTGTATTTCACGGGAACGAGGCCAAGGTTGTTGCAAAGTCAGAAGCCTCTGTTCGACTCGCTCCTCGACCATCCTCTCTATATCTCTTTCAGAAATTCTTTTGGTTGCTTGTCGATTGATAATTGGGGGTTCGTCCACATCATCGATTGGTATAACAGTGCGTTCCTTGGATAGGCGAGGTTCAGGTCGAGCATTAGCTCTGGCCTGATTAGTTTTTCGACCAAGGTTCCTTCCTGCTACGTTTGGCGGGGATATTTGAGATCGTTGATCCGCGTCCGGACTTTTTGCTTGAGTTGACTGGTGGTCATTATTCTCCCGAGGTTCCCTGATATTGTTAACCGCTCTTGAAGGACCAACAGCTGCCCTTACTGGTTCCGCAACTGCATGAGTTTGTAGAATTTGAGGAAAAAACGAACTTAAAATTTGAGCAATTTGTAGTATTTTTTCCTGGTCAGGAGCCCTACTTGTGGTAGGAGTTTGTCGTGCTCCCTCGTTCTGATTGATGTTTTCGTTTGGTGCAACTTGTTCCTCTAAAGGATCAAGATTCTGCTGGTTTCCCGGAGGTTGTGTATCGTTAGCGCTGATTCTTTGGGAACCTTCAGGCAAGCTATCCATAGCAAGAGAAGGTCGAGAATTCGTGCTTCTTCCTGCGTTACGTGCGCTTTTCCTTGGATTGACCATATTTCGATCGAGTAATTAACCGGGCCCCACGGTGGGCGCCAACTGATTTAACCAGATTTCGTCTTAGGTTAAAACTCAGTAAATTATTTAAGATCAAGATTTTATATAATAAGGGTTTGGTTAAAGTACTCAGGATGGTGCAATTCAAGAACAAGCAATATAATATAATGGCGTATATAATAATAAGAAGAGGTGAATTTAACAGTAGTATATTTCGTAGGTTAAAATCTGGCCCTAAATACAATATAAAACCTCCTATTTATAATCATTCTCCCGTCCTAAGTAAACTAGGAGTCCTATTCAGCCTAGGAATCCTGCATGGCCTAGGAGTACAACATGGCTCATTAAGTCTTCTGGGTCGGACGACAGGTCGAGCAGATATGTTTGGCGGATCGAGCCGATCTCGTCGGATATTCCGAGTTGGTTATGTGTGCGTAATAGCCCTCATCAATAGGAACACTAACAGATGAGCTAGTTTCCATACCAAACATCTTCAACAGATCTTTTGTGTACTTAGCTTGGTTAATAAAAATACCATCAGGTAGCTGTTTAACTTGTAATCCAAGAAAGTAATTTAGTTCTCCCATCATGCTCATTTCAAACTTATTCTGCATCAGCTTAGAGAACTTTTCACACATCTGTTGGTTAGTTGAACAAAAAATAATATCGTCCACATATGTTTGCACAAGTAATATATGATCTTCCCATTCAATAGTAAACAAGGTCTTGTCTACTTTACCTTTTCGAAATCCTTTAATTAAAAGAAAATCAGATAGAGTATCATACCATGCTCTTGGAGCCTGTTTCAGTCCATAGAGAGCTTTCTTTAGACGATATACTTTGTCTCCCTGTTGATAAGCTTCAAAACCAGGAGGTTGTTCAACATAAACTTCTTCTTGCAGTTCTCCATTGAGAAAAGCAGACTTCACATCCATCTGATAGACAGTGAAGTTCTTGTGAGCAGCATAGGCTAAGAATAATCTGATTGCTTCAAGCCTTGCAACTGGTGCGAATGTCTCACCAAAATCAATGCCTTCTTCTTGGCAGTAACCTTTGGCAACTAGTCTTGCTTTATTTCTGGTAACAATACCATCTTCATTCATATTATTCCTGATTACCTACTTAGTGCCAATTACTCTTTGATGAGTAGGTCTGGGAACTAAGTACCAGACTTCATTCTTTTCAAATTGATTCAACTTTTCTTTCATTGCTTCAATCCAGTGAGAATCACTAAGAGCTTCATCAATTAACTTGGGCTCAATTTGTGAAAGAAAACTTACAAACATTGTTTCATTTGTAGTTGACCTTCGTGTTATCACTCTATCCAATGGATCACCAATCACTAGTTCAGGTGGGTGATCTCTGAGCCATCTGAGATCAGGTTGCAAATCTGGATGTTGTCCTCTTGATTGATCTTGCAACACTACTGTTGGAGTCTCAGTAGTAGTCTGTTGAACAGGCTCTGGTCTGTCAGTTGTTTGCAACTCATCTGTTAGACAATCAGCAGATTGATTTTGAACAGCACTTGAGTTACCAGCTTGGTTTAGATCAGGTAGTAAGATGGGTACATACTCTTCTTTTCTTTCCACACTTAATTTTTGAAAATCAACAGATATATCTGAATTAGCACTTTGATTCTTTTCAGAAGATTGGTTTGGTTCATCAAATACTACATGAATAGATTCTTCTACAAGTAAAGTTCTTTTGTTAAAGACTCTGTAAGCTTTAATAACAGTAGAGTATCCTACAAAGACAGCTTCATCAACCTTTTCTGGAAAAGCAGTAAGGTGATTTTTCCCATTATTCAACACATAACATTTACAACCAAAATTCCTAAGATAATGTATATTAGGCTTTCTGTTGTTCCACAGTTCATAAGGTGCCTTGTTTTGACTTTTGTTGATCATGCATCTGTTCTGGGTGTAGCAGGCTGTATTTGTGGCTTCTGCCCAGAATCTTTGGGGCAGTTTTGCTTCAGCTATCATTGTCCTGGTAGCTTCTTTTAGAGTTATGTTTCTCCTTTCAGTAACTCCATTTTGTTGAGGGGTTCTGGCAGCAGAGTACTCATGGGTGATTCCTCTGGAGTTACAATACTCTTCAACAATAGAGTTTGTAAATTCAGTCCCTCTATCTGATCTGATCTTCAGTATTCTTTGACTCTTTCCATTCTGGATCAGTTCCATCAGATTGGTAAGATGTTCCTTGGTTTCACTTTTCTTTTTCATAAAAATCACCCAAGTAAATCTTGAATAATCATCCACAGCAGCTAGGCAGTATTTCTTTCCACCATTGCTGATAGGATCAATAGGGCCAAACAGATCCATATGTAGTAGCTCCAAAATTCTGGTTGAAGATTGGTGCTTCTTGCTTTTGAAAGTGGACTTCACTTGTTTACCCTTCTGACAGGCGTCACGGAGCTTATCTTTAGTCATGACTGTTTTTGGAATTCCTTCTACCAAATCATTCTTTATTAATCTGTTGATGGTCTTGAAATTCAAATGATTCATTCTTTTGTGCCAAAGCCAAGTGATTTCACTTGGTGTAGAAGCCACCAAACAAACATTAGAATTCCTGTCCATAGAATTCCAGTCGACTACATAGATATTCCCCTGTCTTCTTGCAGATAAGATAACCTTCTTTGCTCCAATTTGTTCAACATAGCACCTATCTGATGAGAAGATAACAGAAAATCCCTTGTCACAAAATTGACTTATGCTTAGCAGATTGTACTTCAGGCCATTAACATAAGAGACGTCAGATATCTCAATGTTTTCTCTGATTAGCTTTCCAACCGCAACAATCTTGCCTTCTTTGCTGTCTCCAAAAGTGACTCTTGGACCATTTACGGCAGCAACATCAGTTAGTTCATGTATGTCACCACACATATGCCTTGAACATCCACTGTCCAAGTACCATTTCTTCTCTACCTTACTCCTACTCCTAATCCTAACCTACAAAACAAAAAAAAATTGTTTTAGGTAACATTTATTGAGAGGGTCCTGGTGGATTAGTATCACCTTTGACAACCCAAGATGTTGAAGTCTTAGGCTTCTTAGGCTTTTGAGTTTTAGCAGGAGCATGAGCAACTTTTTCTTCATCATAATCAGCAGGCATATTATGTTGATAATCATTATGATGTGGATAATGCTCATAAGCAAGGTAGGGTGCATGATATGCAGGGTATGCATGCATTGGATGAGCAGGATATGTAGCATAATAAGGTGGGTAATGAGGTGCAGCATAATAAGATGAGTAAGCTGGTTGCACATAATAGGACTCATTTCCATACCAAGCATCATTATTATAATTTCTTTGCTTCTTAGGTTTGCTCTTTAACAGACGACTTAGTTTTACTAGTCTGATTGGTTTTACTCTTACCAGCAGACTTCTTGGGACTACTCTGCTGTTTGGTTTTACCAGTCTGTTTTTTATTTTCAGGCCTTTTGCCCTTTTTAGCCTTAGGAGATTTCTTCTCCTTTTTCTCTATCTCAAATGAAGTAGATTTAGCAGTCTGAACATATAAAATAACATTACTGTTATCAGCAGATATAAACTTTTCAGTCTTGTTCAGTTCAGTATTTTGCTTTTTCAATATAGTCATCTCTTCCTTAAGCTTTGCAAATTCATTAACAACATTTGTGTTGTTTTTCATCATTTGCTCAAATGAACTAAATAGCTCATTTTCATTTTCATAGAGAGTTACCTCATTGTCAGAATTCTATGATTCTTTGGCCATGAGACAGAGCAGTGCGGGTGTCTCTTCTTCAGCTGAGTCATCATCTGATGTCCCCAATTCTGAATTAGACAAGTAGATGGCTGCTATCTTTTCAGCTTCAGCCAACAATACTTTGCTCCTCTGATGTCTCCTCTCTTTCCTAGCTATCGTTTCCTCCTCATTATACTTCTCAGCTTTAGGATATGGGCAATCCTTAATGAAGTGTCCCAATTTCCTGCAATTGTAGCACATTAGTTTGGATTTAAAGTCATCCTTACTATTATATGAAGTAGAGGTAGGGTTAGAAGTAGAAGCATTGTTATATTTGTTCTTCATTTTTCTTTTATAGAAGTTTTTGAACCCATTTAATAACAAAGCAACATCGCCAGCAGTGTACTCCTTTTTGTTGAGCAGCGTGGTCTCATCAGATGAGTCCACTTCTCTTATTTTTCCGGCTGATCTCCTTGATTTTTCTGCAGCAACCAGGGCAGCAGTGGGACTAGAAGTTGCGGTCTCTTCTATACCCATTCTTGGCAATTTATACTCGTATGCCTTGAGTACAGAAAACAGCTCTGTCAGAGAGATCTTCCCTAGATCCCTTGATTCTTCCATTGCTGTGATCTTCATGTTGAACTTTGGTGGTAGCGCCTTCAAAAATTTAACAGTGATCTCTTTATCCGTGAAGGTTTTTCCCAACTTCAGTACATTGTTCAACGCCTTTGTGAACCTTGAATCCATCTGGTCAATGGTTTCTCCAGGTTTCATATTGAAGCTTTCTAACTTCTCCAGGGCTATGCTCAGATTGTGTTCTTTGATGGCATCATTCCCTTCACTCATATCACGGACCTTATCCCACATCTCCTTAGATGTCTTGCAGTGTTTGACCTTGTCCAATCTGTCGTTGTCGAGGGCTTTAGTCATGATGAAGATTCCAACCTTATCGAGATTCTTCAGTTTTATCTCCTCAACTGTCATCTCTTCAGGTTCCTTGTTAACAACCACATCTTGGTCATCAACCTTTATTGTTTTGGTAATTCTGATAGGACCTTTGGTTATGCACCTGTACATATTATCATTATAAGCAGCAAGGAAAATTTCCATGCGTATTTTCCAGTCCTCAAAACTCATTCCGCTAATGTGGGGTACATGGCTGATACAGTCCATTTTTCAAAAAGTTTTTCTCTTAAAAAAAATGCTCTTTTGAAAACCTTTGAAAAACACTCTAGGATCAAGCTCGTTGATCAGGCAAATGATTCAAATGAACCACCTGCTCTGATACCACTTGTTGGTCCCAAGTGGTCAGATGAGGTCTAGGGGGGGGGGGGGGGGGGGGGAATAGACCTCTTCAAATTTTACCTTTAAAATTCTTCTAACTTTTTCTGTGAGCAGACTAAGCTGATCAAGATTCGTAAGTAGACTAAGTTGATCTCGCACAAAGCTTTGAACAGCAGAGTTGACCACTCTTCTGATTTCACTTAGCTGATTTTGAGAAAATCAGAGTTTTAAATAACTTACTTGGCAGCGGATTTATCAAGTGTTTTTCACAAGTAGGTTTCTTTTAACTTAAAAGATTTTATCCCCAGTTTTTGCAAACTTCTTTTAAAATCTTTTCAACAGTTAACTTTTAAGGTGTTTGAGAGCTTTTCAAAGTTATGCAAGTAGAAATGCAATAAACAAACACACATAATTTTTATAGTAGTTATATGGATAAAAATCCTTTAGTCCACTCTTCCAAGTCACAAAGAACTTGGGTTATACTATAATCACACAGATTTCAATATACTCTGCTTGCGCCAAACAACAAATGAACTGGCCACAAGTTCGTTACAGGAAATCACTTAGAAGTCCTATACTACAAAGCTTTATCACTCACAAAGATGGATAACAACTTCTCACAACACTTCTCTAACAAAATCACTCAGATTTATATGTGTATTCTTTTTCCTCTCTTTTCTGCTTTTGTCAACAGATGACTAGGCTGATGAGTGTTCTGTTCTTGAGTTTGAGACTTAGAATAATTTTGCTTCGAAATTTCTCTCAGTTGTGTTGTCTCTTTTTCTTCAACTCTTGAACTTGAACTATTTATACTTGAGGTTTGAAAATCTGCCCGTTGAGAGATCGACAGGTGTCCAAATCCTCGAGTACTGGTCCCTGTTTCAGAAACGGCTACCTGCGACTGAACACTGTACACTCGTTTGTACTTTTTGTCAGTTGCATTTAATGCACTCTGCTGATCCGAGGTTTCTCTTCAATCATTTTTATTTGATACCCTTTCCTTTCAGCTTTTATTACTTCAGGTGCATTTATTACCGTTGCAATAACTTCTGATCACTTCCACTCTGCTGATCGAAATCACTCGTCTGATGAATACTTAGCTGATCCCAAACTGAACTCATCTGATTTGAGTCTGCTGAAAATCCACCAGTCTGATGCCATTCTTCAGCAACGGATCAGTAGTCTTCTGGACCATAGATTTGATCCTTCTGATTTGTCTTCTTCCTTGGTCAAAAATCTTCTAAGGGATTGACTAAGTTTCCATTACTTAGCTGATGATGATGTTTTGGAAATCATCAAAACCTCCCTTCACTTTTAAGTCTTTATCTTCATCTTCATCCAACATTCATTTTTAGAGAGAGTTGCCTCATTGTCAGAATCCTCTGGTTCTTTGGCCATGAGACAGAGCAGTGCAGGTGTCTCTTCTTCAGTAGAGTCATCTTCTGATGTCCCCGAATCTCTTCAACATTAAGTTTCAGTTCAGTATTTTGCTTTTTCAATATAGTCATCTCTTCCTTAAGCTTTGCAAATTCATTAACAACATTTGTGTTGTTTTTCATCATTTGCTCAAATGAACTAAATAGCTCATTTTCATTTTAGAAGAGAGTTACCTCATTGTCAGAATTCTCTGATTCTTTGGCCATGAGACAGAGCAGTGCGGGTGTCTCTTCTTCAGCTGAGTCATCATCTGATGTCCCCGATTCTGAATTAGACGAGTAGATGGCTGCTATTTTTTCAGCTTCAGCTAACAATACTTTGCTCTTTTGGTGTCTCCTCTCTTTTCTAGCTTCATTTTCTTCCTCCGTATACTTCTCAGCTTTAGGATATGGGCAGTCCTTAATGAAGTGTCCCAATTTTCTACAATTATAGTACATTAGTTTGGATTTATAATCATCCATACCATTATAAGAAGTAGAGGTAGGATTAGAAGTAGAAGCATTATTGTATTTCTTCTTCATTTTTCTTTTGTAGAACTTTTTGAACCCATTTAGCGACAGCGCAACGTCGCCAGCAGTGTACTCCTTTTTATTGAGCAGCATGGTCTCATCGGATGAGTCCATTTCCTTTGTTTTTCCGGCTGATCTTCTTGGTCTTTCTGCATCAACTAGGGCAGCAGTGGGGTTCGAAGTTGATATCTCTTCTATACCCGTACGCCTCGAGTACTGAAAACAATTCTGTAAGAGAGATCTTCCCCAGATCCCTTGATTCTTCCATTGCTGTGATCTTCATGTTGAACTTCGGAGGTAGCGCCTTTAAAACTTTGACTGTGATCTCTTTATCAGAAAGGTCTTTCCCAACTTTAACATGTCATTTAACGTCCTTGTAAACCTTGTATCCATTTGGTCAATGGTTTCAATTCATCTTGAAGTTTTCCAACTTCTCAAGGGCTATGCTCAGGTTGTGTTCTTTGATGGCATCATTCCCTTCACTCATGTCACGAACTTTGTCCAACATCTCTTTTGATGTTTTGCAGTGTTTCAGTTTTTTAAATCCGTCATTATCGAGAGCTTTAGTCATGATGAATATTCCGACTTTGTCAAGATTATTCAGCTGTCATCTCTTCAATGTCTTTCTCAACAACCATGTCTTGGTCATTGACTTTGATTGTTTTGGTGATTTTGATTGGACCTTCTGTTAAGCATCTGTACATATTGTCATTATAACCAGCAAGGAAAATTTCCATGCGGATTTTCCAGTCCTCAAAACTCATCCCGCCAATGTGGGGTACATGGCTAATACAATCCATTTTTCAAAAGGCTTTATTTTTCGAAAATATGCTCTTTTGGAAAACTTTTGAAAAACACACTAGGATCAAGCTCGTTGATCAGGCAAATGATTCAAATGAACCACCTGCTCTGATACCACTTGTTGGTCCCAAGTGGTCAGATGAGGTCTACAGGGGGGGGGGGGGTGAATAGACATCAGAAAACTTTTGAAAAATTTCTCTAACTTTTCTTATCAGCAGAGTAAGTTGATCAAGAACTCGTGAGACAACTTCACTGATTGCGCACTTAGCTTAATCAGTAGAGTTGACCACTCGTCTGATTTAACTTATCTGATTCAAATATAATCAGAGTTTGAAATACTTGTTTGCAGCGGATATATCAAGTGTTTTTCAACAAATTGTTTTCTTACTTAAAAGATTTTAACCCCAGTTTTTAAACTCCTTTTAAAATCTTTTGTTTAGTTCGTATGTTTGAAGTCTTTTGAAAATATGCAAGTAAAAATGCAGTAAACAAACACACAGAATTTTTATAGTGGTTATATAGACAATACTGTATTTTAGTCCACTCTTCCAAGTCACTTAGATCTTGGGTTATACTATGATCACAAAGTTTACAGTATACTCTGCTTGCGCAATTCAACAAATTAAAAGCCACAAGTTTGTGGTAAGAAGTCACAAAGAAATCCTACTCTCTGAAGTTAGATCACTCACTTAGACGGATCTACACTTCTCACAACGCTCTCTTATAACAGAATCACTCAGATTTGTGTATAAATTTGATCTTCAACTTCGTCTCTTGTCAACAGATGACTAAACTTATAAGTGTTATGTTCTTGAGTTTGAGACTTAAAAAGATTTGATCTTCAATTGCTCTCAGTTGTTGTGTTCGTAGTCTCTAACTCTTGAATTCAGAACTATTTATACTTGAGGATTTGAATTTCTGCTCGTTGAGAAATGACAGATCTTCAGATTTTACTCGAGTACTGGTCCTTGTTTCAGAACGGCTTCTGCAACTGTTCACTGTACAGTTCTGCTGTACTTTCTGTCCCGTCGCATTAAATGCACCTTGCTGATCCGAGGTTTCTCTTCAATCATTTGTCTTTAATACCCTTCTCTTACATCATTTATTACACCGAGTGCATTTATTACCGTTGGAATGACTTTTTGATCACTTCTACTCTGCTGATCGAATCTACCCTTCTGATGAACATTCTGCTGATTCAAATCGAACTCATCTAATTTGACTCTGCTGAAATTCACCAGTCTGATTCCATACTCAGCATCAGATCAGTAGTCTTCTGGACCAAAATTCAATCCTTCTGATTTTACTTGTCTTCTCAGATTGAATTTCTTAGAGGTTGCTAAGCTTCCATTACTTAGCTAATGACTTTTGGAAATCATCAAAACCTCCATTCACTTCTTCATCTTCATCCAACAGTTAAGAGTAGTTCGAAAGATACCTTAATTATTGATAATTCAAGGGCATCAAGATACATATGACTTTAGTTAAAACTCAAATTCTTTGCATTATAGTTGTCACTAGGTGAAATAGATCCCTAGATCCCCTTCAATACTCCTGATTTTGTCCCTATTAGCTTAGTTAGTTTATTTAGTTCATTTTCTTTATTAGTTTAATTAGTTTATTTTTATGCATATATAGTATGGTTAAATCAAAGAAATACAATTTTTATCATTTCGTTGCAAACTTACGTAAACATCATAGGAATCGCTAGATCTTTCTACTCATCTTGTGTCTAGTAATTGGGATTCGACACTAGGTAGTATCTACCGTTTTATATTACTTGTGAACATATTGATCGGGCTTTATGTTTTTTATGGCCCAACGTCGAGCCATTTAATCTCACATCCAGAGCTTACCACATTTACATATGGAGTCATCCGATATCTTGAACATATATTTTGTTAGCAAAGTTTGGAGATATTAATTTGTCATAACTTCCTAGTTTCACGACGAATACTGTATCACTTAAACTTCAGTTTAGTAAAAATTTGAATTGTTTTTCTTAATTAAAAACAAAAAAAGAAAAAAAAACTCAATGGTTATCCAAGTTTATTTCTTATCCGTTAATTTTTCTTGATCCATAAATGTATTGACTATTTACCATCCACTAATACTTCTATAATCTCTCCTTTATCCCAATTGTCAACTCTTCTCATATAAATACCCCTACACTCAATATCAATTTTCACAAGAACAACACATATTACTCTTCTTGTTTTCCTTCTTGAATTTTAAGAGTGGTGTGTGTTTTTCTTTTTTCTTTCTTTCTTGATCAAAATTAAAGTAGGTCTTTTTGTATATATTTTTCTCTTTATTGTCAAAGCCCAATGGCATTTTATTCAAAAAGTATTATTTGGGCTTTGCCAGTTTTATTGCTTTCTTGTTTGGTTTTATTCAACATTAATGGCGTCGAAGCATCCCATAAAGTGTACATGCATTTGCAATCCAAACCTGCATTAGATGTTAGACAAGTCCATAGAAGTGGATACCATTTCCAGCCAACAAAACATTGGATTAACGGTAACTATAAATTTTGTTGGTCCCATTTTATAATATTGTTATGTTATGAAAGTAATGCAAGTCCATCCCTATAATATATATCATAATTTTTTATTAAATCTAAAGTCATTGTCTACTTATTGTGCATATTTATTGATTAAATAATATTCATTTATACCGGTCGCTTCTGGTTAAAGATGTTTCTCAAAATAAAAATTTATAGAATATAATAAAAAATTAATTGATTGGTGATTTTACTTATAGATTATGATATATATAAAATTAAAAAAGAAAAAAAATTAAGAATAACAAAAACATTCAGGAAAAAAAAATTAACGACATGGTGTTTTGATTTTAAATTTTCGCCGAAAGCTCAAAAGAATGACTTGTCGTGTATTTTTCCTTGTTACCTACTTAATTTATCTTCTTCCAACTTTTGGTAAATACATACTTAATTTGTCATTACCGTCGTGACTCAAATTATTTTTTTTAGAATTTGTTTGGCATCATGTAAACTTAATAGAAGTACTACCCATCAAGCTATATATGATTAGTAACTTTCAATATTAACATCACTAATGACTTTGTTTGTTTCTTCTCATGTACCCCATGGTGATGTATTTAATCAACATCAGATCCAAATGGTGAGTATCTTTTTTCTTTACTTCTCTTTCCTTTATAGTTCTTTATCTAATTTGTTCAAATTCATTTAACCACAAAATAAGTATTTTGTACTTGTCACACCATTGTCACTTTTCAAGTAGTGAAATCCAAATATGAAGACAAGTGTATTGCACATGTTACGCTAATAATTTTAGTCTGATCAAACCTGATACGAACAAGAATTACCCACTTTTATAATTTATGCTCATTTGTCGTACTTCATTTCCTAACAGTTTACCTTCATTCAATCAGGACCAATGTACTTCAATGGCTACTATCACCTCTTCTATCAATACAACCCCAAAGGTGCTGTTTGGGGCAACATAGTTTGGGCACATTCAGTGTCAAAAGACTTGATTAACTGGAAAAAAGTACCGCACGCAATTTACCCATCAAAACCCTTTGATAAATATGGTTGTTGGTCTGGTTCAGCCACAGTCCTACCTGGAAACAAACCAGTTATCTTTTACACAGGCATCATTGACAAGAACCAAACACAAGTCCAAAACTATGCTGTTCCAGCAAACTTATCCGACCCATATCTCATTGAATGGATCAAGCCCGATAACAACCCAATAATCGTTGCAGACCAATATGTAAATAAGACAACATTCCGTGACCCAACAACAGCATGGTTGGGCAAAGATGGCTACTGGAGAACCACAATAGGTGGACGAAGAAAACGCAGAGGGATGGCTTTTTTGTACAGGAGTAAGGATTTTATTAACTGGGTCCGAGTGCATCATCCACTGCATTCTAAAAATGGAACAGGGAATTGGGAATGTCCCGATTTTTTCCCAGTAGCGGTTACTAGTAAGAACGGGCTGGATACTTCGGCTATTGGACAAAATGTGAAGCATGTATTTAAGGTTAGCTTAGATCTTACTAGGTATGATTACTACACATTAGGTACGTATTTTCCTGAAAAGGAAAGGTATATTCCTGATAAAGATATGGTTGATGGTTGGGAGGGATTGAGGTATGATTATGGAAACTTTTATGCTTCAAAATCATTCTTTGATCCAAGCAAGAATAGAAGGATTTTGTGGGGTTGGGCAAATGAGTCTGATTCTACAGATAATGATGTGAAGAAGGGTTGGGCTGGTGTCCAGGTATTTATCTTACTATATAAAGTAATTCACTTAGAACTATGATATAATTTAATATGATATTTCATAGTATGTTTTTTTTTCCAGCTTGTCCCGCGTACGGTTGTGCTTGATCCTAATGGCAAACAATTGCTCCAATGGCCTATTGAAGAACTAGAAACTCTAAGAGGAGACAAGGTGGAACTTAGTAACAAGGTGCTTATGAAGGGTGAGAAAGTGGGAATCAAAGGAATAACAGTTGCACAGGTATTGTTTTATAGAAAGTGTTATAATTTAAAAACAGCCCAAGATGTAGAGACTAATTTGACATGGTTGCATTTACCTGACAGGCCGATGTTGATGTGACCTTTTCATTCGATAGCCTAGACAAAGCTGAGCCATTTGATCCAAGTTGGGAGAAATTAAATGGAGAAAAGCTTTGTGGCCTAAAGGGTTCAACCGTTCAAGGTGGATTAGGACCATTCGGGCTCTTGACTTTGGCTTCAGAAAATCTCGAAGAATACACCCCTGTCTTTTTCAGAATTTTCAATGCTCAAGACAAGCATAAGGTTCTTTTGTGCTCTGATGCATCAAGGTTCGTTCTTGTATTGATTGTCTCCGTACTTGTCCAACTTCGTAACAATTTCTTTTTATAAAATAACTATGTTCTTCTCTATTATAAAAATATGCAAATCAGAGGTATGGGATACTAAATTAGGCTTATAAATATCTATTAATGTTATTTTAAGCATCACTATATTCTTAACTATTCTTTTGGCAGGTCGACCATAGTGGAAGATAAGACTTCCATGAAGGATGGAAGGGACGCATGGAGACCCTCATTTGGAGGATTTGTAAATATCGACTTGAGTTCTAAAAAGCTTTCTCTCAGGAGTTTGGTATGCATATTTCATATATTCACTTTCGTATTATACTTGCGCAGTATTCGAATAAGTTTATGATCATTGTTCTTTATTGTAGATTGATAACTCTGTTGTGGAGAGTTTCGCCGCAGGAGGAAAAACTGTCATTACATCTAGAGTTTATCCTAGTCTAGCAATATATGACAAAGTTCGTTTGTATGCATTTAACAATGGCACTGAAGCTGTCAAAATCGAGAGTTTGGCTGCCTGGAGCATGAATAGGCCTAAGTTGATGAACCACTAAGAGATGAACTTAAAAATTAGATGTACAAAAAGATGAATAATAGATTTGCTAGTTCTTTTCTACTTCAGTTTTCTCTTAGGGTTTGTAACCCCTTTGTACAGATTTTAAATGAATCAAGAATGAAAATTACACTCTTACTGTTCTTACATTCCACAATTTATCATTATTCTTATTTTATATTTTATTGAATAATAACTAGTCTAACCCTTTGCCATTGCACAATTATTAGATTATTCTTCAAAAAAATATTATATTAAATCATTCTTTAAAAGGTCAAATTATGAATAAAGTTGTATACTTCGTTTACCTATCAGGTCTTCCTTTTAGGGTATCTTGCAAAATTGGTGTGCTAATCTCAAGTTTTACAACATCTACAATATTTAACACACCACATCTTCTATATTTTAGCACCCTATTATATTTTATTATTGTTTTGTTTTAATAATTTCTAAATTATATTTTGATACATACGTACATATAAAATATAAATAAAAAATATTTATTACAAATAATTCATAAAATGTATTTTTTTAAAAATAATTATTAAATTATATTTATGAATAAACAAACTATCAATTAATCATGAAAAAAATGTGAATATTTAATTAATCCGTTTATAAGTATTTAAATTTATGAATAATTAATGAAAATAATTAATGGAACTAATTAATCAATGATTTTGCTAAATAAATATTAAATCAAACCATAATTTTATTAACAAATAACATTAAAAAATTAAAAGACAAAAAAAAAATATTAAAATTCAAAACCCCAATTTTTTTTAAAACACTTGTGCTGTAAAAGTTGAGGGTTGTTGTATTAGTACAACACCATCCCCAAATTTGACAAGATCTTCTATTTTACAACTTTTTCATTGGAGAGCTGTAATTGGGAAGTTTGGTGCTATATAATGTTATTTTTGTTATAAATAATACATATAGTGGATGCCCATTGATGAGATATTGCATTGAAAATGAGGTAGTGGTGGCTTAGTGTGTATTTAAGTCTTGTAACTCATGCTTTTTGGGTTGTCCAATTGCCCTATATATAGAGCTCTTGTATTTTGTATCATATATGAACATGAATAAGAATCATAAGATTTCTCTCCTTAATCCACTTTCTACATTTTAATTCTTGCTCTTAGTTCTTTATTGCTATTTTAGATTATCCATTAGATTATTTCATAACACGTTATCAACACGACTTTTCTCGAAATTTTTTGCTTCTCAATTATTTTGGTTGAATTTCATCTAAGTGAGAAATTTAGAATATCACCATAGACTAGCAATTGTATTACCAGTCCAATGTGAAACGCAAAGAAATATCTTGAGCTAGAAGCTCATGCCTTAATGCAAGCCATGCCATATTACTGGTATTTAGCCTCTTGGGCCAAAAGCTCAAGCCTCAATGTGCCAAATTACAGGTATTTAGTCTCTTTTCATATATGGCAAACAAACCAAATATTTTTTCTGATTAGTTTTGAAATCTAATATCCATTCTTTTAAATCTGAAATTTGGTGCTTGATATTTCATTTACTTTATTCGGGAATATATGCACTTATATATATGTTTCAATGTTCTGGTTATTTGACATATCAAAAGAATATAGACCCAATATTGTTCTGGTTCAATTGAAATATTAATCATATGGATAAATTTTTGTAGTAAAATTGAGAAGTGTTCCTTAATTATATATATATGATATCATTCAGTTTAAATTTTCATGTAAATCTATATAAATTTAGATCTTTGCATTTACTTTGGCTGGCAACTTCTGACCATTGTAAGTAATTCTAATTTCTTATTTTCTATTTTAGAAAAGGATTAAAACCTCTTAATAGTGGTTTATTCTTTAGCAATGATATGTTTTCTCATAATGATACGTACTTACAATGTTTAACAAGTAGTTATTTGTGCTACTAATATTGATTTACTTCGGAATAATGAAAGATCGATTGTGATTCACACATTTCATAATAGTTATTTTATCGTCTTGTATCATATGACTATGATTATTTGAGAGCAAAGAATGATAAATTATTTTATCATTATTATTTTATCCTATCTCATGTCTTGATTGAAAGGAAAATGAGAACTGAATAGTTTAATAATTATTTCATCTTGATAAAATTATTCACAAGAGTACTTTGAGGTTTCTTTGAGGAGACTTTTGATCTCATGAATCCCTTATAATAAGTAAAAACTTATTATCTTAATTAACCTCGTTTTTATACTTCAAATGTGTGGATTTCATAAGAAAGAAATGTGTTTGTACAATTGAAAAACATATTTTAGTAAACCAGAAGTTTACTAATCAAATACATTTATTATTTGGCATGACCGGTTAGACCATCCCGAATAAACTATAATGCAAGAAAAAAAATCATTGAGAATTCACACGAATGTTCATTGAAGAACCAGCAGATTCTTCAATTCAAATAATCATTTTATGCTGCTTGTTCTCAAGTTAATTGATTACTAGATCATTTTCAATTAAAACTAGATTAGAATCACCATCATTTCAAAAACACATTCAAGGTGAAATATGTGGGTCCACTCTTCCACAATGTGGACCATTTAAATATTTTATGAATTTAATAGATGCATCTTCAACAAATGGTCACGTGTATGTCAACCTGCAATCTGATGCATGCGGGGTTATTTGCGCAAATAATTACATTAAAAGCACAATTTTGGATTATTCAATCATTTCAATGTATCTTGATAATGTTGGTGAGTTCACATATGAGGCTTTCAAAGACTACTGAATAATAATTGAAGTCATGTTGCCCATATTCATACACAAAATGGTTTATCAAAATCATTTGTTGGTCCCAAAAGTGGTCAGATGAGGTCTAGAGGGGGGGGGTTGAATAGACCTCTAAACTTTTAAAACTTTTCTCTAACTTTTCTGTCAGCAGGGTAAGCTGATCTTACTCGTGAGACTACTATGCTGAATTATGCACTTAGCAGATTCAACAGAGTCGACCACTCATCTGATTTCACTTATCTGTTTCAGATACATTCAGAGTTTCAAAACTTGTATGCAGCGGATTTTGGCAAGTATGTTTTTCAAGCAAGTTTTTCCTTAAAATTTTACCCCAGTTTTATAAATTCCTCTTTTAAAAGCTTTGTCTTTTAAACGTTTGATTACTTCTGAAAATATGCAAGTTAAAAACAAGTAATCAAACACAGGAATTTTTATAGTGGTTATACAGGAACAAATCCTCTTAGTCCACTCTTCTAAATCACGAAGATTTAGGTTCTACTAGAAACACAAAGTAACTAGTACTTGAGCTTTTACAACATATGACAAGCCTCAAGTAGAACACTTAACTCTCAGGTAGATCACTTAGAAAAACCTATTATAAAGAACTCAGCAACTAGAACACTTATACTTTTCAACAAATGATAAGCCATAAGTAAGAACTCTATGTTCACTCTCGGAAAATCACAAAGATTAACCTTGCTCACTCAATATAGGAAATCACTCAGAAGACCTATACTATGAAGTTATATCACTCACAAAGATGGATATAAACTCCTTCTATTCTCAGTTGAATGTCACTCAGACAGACAAGAGTTATATCTTGTTCTTCAACAATTCGCTCCGTCAACAGATGACTTCGCTTATGATCAGACAACTCAACTGATGGATCTTGCTCTAAAGATTTGATCTTGAAAGTGTGCAAGTCTCTCTTCAATCTTCAATCTTCACTCCCTAGTCTATTTATAATCGCGGATTTGAAATTCTGCTCGTTGAAGGTAGGCAAAATTACATTTTAATCCTGAGCAACGGTCAGCTTTTGCAAACTTTTCACTGTACACTCTGATGTACGGATATCTACTTTATGTCAAGTTGCATTTAATGCACTCAGCTTGTTACCGTTGATGAGCTTATTGACCGACTTCACTTCGCTGATGGGATTACTCTACTGATGATCACTCTGCTGAATGATCACTCTGCTGATGGCTACTCTGCTGAATCAAGAATGAACACATCTATCTTGACTCGGCTGATGATAACCGATCTGATATTCCCACTTAGCTGATTCGGTCACATAGCTTCCAAACCGTGAGAGAGGTTTCACTAAGCTTTTCAGTTCTTAGTTGATGACTTCCTTTTTAGCCTTTTACTCTTTTTGAGCTTTTTTTCATCTTGAAAACCTTCTCCAACCAACACCAACAATTTTCCCCTTTTTGATGATGACAAAACCTTCAACTAAGAACGTCTTCCAAGTCTTTAGTTTTAGTCTTCATACTCTGAGATGGAAACTATTTTTTATGATACAACTTTCAAAAACCAATTGTTGGTTACTTTCCCTGTTTTTGATTTTCTTCTGTTTAAGGGGTTCTTAGTTGCATCTTTTTCTTCCCCCTTTTTGTCATCAACACCAATACTTAGTTGCATCTCTTTCTTATTCTTCTTCCCTTTATAAAATTACAAACTTAGTATGCTGAAGGCAAGTAGGCGAGTACTTAGTTGTTCGGGGTAGTTAGCTGTTAATAAGATAATCATTTGAAATGAGCCAACATTTAGTAATCTTCTTTGATGTTTATCACTCCAGCTAGAATAATTGTTCCCCCTGACTTTAAGAATTGATACCACTTGTAGGAGTGTATATTCTTGAAAGTGACTTGGCTGTTGAGTTCCAGTCGGCTGATGACAAGCAGTCTTCTGATAAACCTCATTTGACTTATTGAGAACTTCATCTCTGATCAGGAGTACCGCTAGTGGTACACGTTCCCCCTGAATTCAAGAATCAGTGGTCAAGTAGTCTTATAAGAGTTACTCTTAAAAGATACTCAGCCGTTGAATTCCAGTAAGCTGTTGAGATAAGTCTTCTGATATGTTCCCCCTCAGCTTATGAATCCAAAATCAACAAACCCGATTGCAACTCTTGAGAGCTGAAATACTATTGTCACATGGTTGACTGATACCACTTGTTGCGAGTAGTTGATGGTCTCTAATACCAATTGTTATCCTTTGATACCAATTATTATTCTGTGATAAGCTTCAACTTTCCAACAGTCTTGCTTCCCTTGAAATCTCCAAATATAGCGCCTACCACTTGTTGAATTATACCAATTGTTGATACCACTTGTTTGATACCATTTGTTGATACACATTTGTTGGTAAGACCACTTGTTGAACTTGTTGAAATTTGCAAGGACAGTCAACTCATCTTTGTCATCTCACATGTGCTTCACCTACAAAACAGATGACTGTTTTTGGTACCTCTTATTCATTGGGTCCAGCAGGGTTAGTATAACATGTGATGATCTAGTGACTTTAGTTTCATCATGAAACAGTGCTCATGACTAAACCAGTGCTCATAAGCAAGGTAAGATGCATGACGTACGTGATAAGCATGCATTGTATAATGAGGATGGCAATCAACACAGTGAACATGATCAACATGATAATATGGATAAGCATAGTGCATGTCGTAATAACAATTATCATAATCTGATTCAAATTCTTGAACATTATTTCATTTTTGCCTCAATTTCTTACCTGAGCTTTCTAATAACTCTCCATAGATTTAACAGACCTAACATTTTTAATTTTACTCCTATCAGCAGCCTATTTCAGCTTACTCGGCTGATGAGTTTTAATAGTCTGTTTAGTCTTAGGTAGCTTACTAGGTTTCTTAACCTTTTGAGCATCAGTAGACTTCTTCTTTTAAGCCTCTGACTTCTTTTTAGAGAATGATGCAATTACTTCTTTCAAGTTCATTTGTATTTTCTATACGAATTGCATACTCAGCTTTTAGAGTTCATTCTCATGCTCAAACTTTTTGTAGTCAGCTGATTCTTGAGGTTTTTCAACCTGAAGTTTTTCAATGATCTGATTCACTCTTTTCAGCAGAGTCATCTCTTCCTTAAGTTTGGCAAATGCACCAACAATATTTGAATTTGTAGTTTAGCATTTATTCAAACGATTCAAATAGTGCATTTAATTAACTGTAGTTTCTGAATCATCAGATTCTATGACAGTTAAGCATAGAGTTTCAGGTACTTCTTCAAATTCTTTATCAGACGACTGGTTGTCGGAATAAGATGTGCAGGAGTTTATTACCTTTGATGCATCAGCTAACTTTGTTTTGCTCTTACTAAGCTTACACTCCTTTTTGGAACGCTTTTCCTTTTCAACAAACTTCTCAGATGATGAGTGTGGATGATCTTTGATCAAGAGTCCGTACTCCTTGTCATTGTTGTCTCTAAGTTTTGCTTTTGAGGATTCCCTGTTTTCCTGAAAATGATCAGAAGAAGATGAAATAGCATTTTCATACTTTAACTTCATTTTCTTTTTATACAACTTCTTGAAGTCATTCAGAAGAAAGGTAACATCGTCAGCAGTGTATGCTTTTTTACTTGTCTGCTGATTTTCTTGACTTGTCTGACGCGATACGTGCAGCAGTAGGGTCTGAACTGGTTGACACATCTAATCCCATTCTTGGCATCTTAAACTCATACGCTTTGAGGGATGAGAACAGTTCGGAAAGAGAAATCTTCTCTAAATCCCTTGATTCTTCCATGGCTGTCACCTTCATGTTGAATTTAGGTAAAAGAGCCTTGAGAACCTTCATGGTGATCTCTTTGTTTGAAAATTATTTACCAAGTATTAGAACTTCGTTTAGAGTTTTGGTAAATCTGGTATCCATTTGATCAATCGTTTCACCAGACTTCATTTTAAAATTTTCAAACTCTTCAAGAGCCACACTGAGTTTTTGTTCTTTGATAGCGTCGTTTCCTTCGCTCAGCTCACAGACTTTATCCCACATCTCCTTAGATGTTTTGAGATGTTTGATCTTCTGGAATTTGTCTTCATCTAGAGTTGTGAACATGATGAACTTAGCCTTTTTGTGAAGACTTACTAACTTGATTTCTTTGGGAGTCAGCTCATCCAACTCTTTGTCAACAATCTGATCAGGCTGGTCAGCAACCTTCACAGTCTTCTTAAATATGAATAGTCCTCGTGTAATACATGTAAACATGTTATCATTATAAGCAGCAAGAAGGATCTCCATTATGATTTTCCAATCTTCAAAGTTCATATGGCCAATGTGAGGAACATGGCTTATGCACTCCATTTTCAAAAAGTTTTGATTTTTTAAAATATGGTCTTTTTGAAAAATTTGAAAAACATACCTAGGATCAAGTTCGTTTGATCAGGCAGAAGATCAGATGAACCAATCTGCTCTGAAACCACTTGTTGGTCCCAAAAGTGGTCAGATGAGGTCTAGAGGGGGAGGGGGGGAGGGGAATAGACCTCTAAACTTTTATAATTTTTCTCTAACTTTTATAGTGAGCAGGGTAAGTTGATCTTACTCGTGAGACTACTATGCGTTCCTTGAAATTTCCAAATGTAGAGTCTACCACTTGAACTATACCACTTGATGATACCACTTATTTGATAACACTTGTTGGTACATGCTTGTTGGTGAGACCACCTGTTGAACTTGGTGAAATTTGCAAGGTAGTCAACTCATATTTGTCATCTCACATGAGCTTCACCTACAAAAGAGATGACTGTTTTTGGTACCCCTTGTTTACTTGGTCCAGCAGGGTTAGTACAAACGTGTGATGATCTAGTGACCTATGTTTTATCATGATACTACCACTTGTTAGTCATGATTAAAACAATGCTCATAAGCAAGGTAAGATGCATGAAATATGTGATAAGCATGCATATCGAAATGAGGATGGCAATCAGTACAGTGAACATGATCAACATGATAATATGAATAAGCATAGTGCAAGTCATAATAATAATTATCATAATGTGATTCAAATTCTTGCCAGATAATTTATTTTTCCTCAATTTCTTACCTGAGTTATTTAATAACTCTCCTTAGATTCAGTAGACTTGACATTTTAAATTTACTCCTATCAGCAGCCTATTTCAGCTTACTCGGGCTGATGGGTTTTAGTAGTCTGACTAGTCTTAGGTAGCTTACTAGGTTTTCTAACCTGTTGAGCATCAGTAGACTTCTTCTTTTAAGTCTCTGATTTCTTTTTAGAGAATGATGCAATTTCTTCTTTCAAGTTCATTTGTATTTTCTACACGAATTGCATACTCAGCTTTTAGAGTTTCATTCTCATGCTCAAGCTTTTTGTAGCCAGCTGATTCTTGAGGTTTTTCAACCTGAAGTTTCAGTGATCTGATTCGCTCTTTTCAGCAGAGTCATCTCTTCATTAAGCTTGGCAAATGCACAAACAATATTTGAATTTGTAATTCAGCATTTATTCAAACGATTCAAATAGTGCATTTCATTTAATTGGTAGAAGTTACCTCAGTTTTCAGAATCATCAAATTTTATGGCAGTTATGCATAGGGTCTCAGGTACTTCTTCAAATTCTTTATCAGACGACTGACGGTCTGAATAAGATGTGCAGGAGTTTATTAGCTTTGCTGCATCAGCTAACTTTGATTTGCTCTTACTTAGCTTACGCTCCTTTTTGGCACACTTTTCCTTTTCAGCAAACTTCTCTGATGATGAGTGTGAATGATCTTTGATCAAGAGTCCATACTCTTCTTCATTGTTGTCTCTAAGTTTTGCTTTGGAGGAATTCCTGTTTTCCTGAAAATGATCAGAAGAAGATGAAGTAGCATTTTTATATTTTAATTTCATTTTCTTCTTGTAGAACTTCTCAAAATCATTCAGCAGCAGGGTAACGTCGTCAGCAGTGTATGCTTTTTCTGAACTCAGCAGAGTCTTCTGTTTTGACTTGTCTGCTGATTTTCTTGACTTGTCTGACACCATTAGAGCATCAGTAGGGCCTGAACTGGTTGACACTTCTAATCCCATTCTTGGCATTTGATACTCATACGCTTTGAGGGATGAGAACAGTTCGGAAAGAGAAAGCTTCTCTAAATCCCTTGATTCTTCCATGGTTGTCACCTTCATGTTGAATTTGGGTGGCAAGGCCTTGAGAACCTTTGCTGTGATCTCCTTGTTCGAAAATTCTTTAACAAACCTTAGAACTTCATTCAGAGCTTTGGTAAATCTGATATCCACCTGAACAATCGTTTCACCAGACTTCATCTTGAAATTTTCAAACTCCTCAAGAGCCACATTGAGCTTGTGTTCTTTGATAGCGTCGTTTCCTTCGCTTAGCTCGCAGACTTTATCCCACATCTCTTTGGCAGTTTTGAAATGCTTGATCTTCTGGAATCTGTCTTCGTCTACAGCTTTGAACATGATGAGCTTAGCCTTTTTATCAAGGTTTACTAACTTGACTTCTTTGGGTGTCAGCTCATCTAGCTCTTTGTCAACTAGCTGATCTGGTTGGTCAGCAACCTTCACAGTCTTCTGGAATTTGAATGGTCCTTTTGTAATACATGTGAACATGTTGTCGTCGTAAGCAGCAAGAAGGATTTCCATTCTGATTTCAAAATTCATAAGGCCAATGTGAGGAACATGGCTTATGACATCCATTTTTCAAAAAGTTTTTGATTTTCAAAATATGCTCTCTTTTTGAAAAATTTGAAAAACACACCTTGGATCAAGTTCAAAAAGAGATGTTTTGAATGAAAGGGATTAGTTTATGCGCAGAGGCAGAGATCAAGGAATTGAAGAACTGGATCCAGAAAGTATAATGCTGGGGTTATATTGGGAACATGGGAGTTGTAGGTACAAATTCCCACTTCATTGTGTTCCTTTATGTAATTTGTTTGCTTGAATTTGTGATAGTTTTAGTTTCTCCAATTACTGAAAAGGAGATTTTGCTTCAATTCAAGGGTAACATTTCAATTGACCCATATAATAGTTTGAGTTACTAGTGATAAGTCTAGAACTTACAAAAAATAACAATGCTTGGTATGGATATGAGTCTTATTATGACGACAATTATTATAATGCAAAACGTGCTTATTCATCATTTTATCATGCACCTCATTATCCACCTCACTATGCTGCTACATACACTGCTCATTACCCCATGCATGCTTATCATGCATATCATGCACCTTACCCTACTTATTAGCATTACTCACATCATAATGATTACTATTATAATACATATGTTGAACATTATGATGCACCTAAAGTCACTAAGGCACCACTGAAATCTACTAAGCTTAAGAAGCCTAAAATTACCAAAGCTTGGGTTGTCAAAAGGTGATACTAATCCTCTAGGACCCTCTCAATAAAGGGTATCTAAAAACATTTTATTTGTTTTGTAGGTTAGGAGTAGTAGTAGAGTAGAGAAGAAATGGTACTTGGACAGTGGATGTTCAAGACACATGTGTGGTGTCATACATAAGTTGACTGAAGTTGCTGTTGTATACGGTCCAATGGTTACATTTGGAGACAACAAAGAAGGCAAGATTGTTGGAAAAGGGAAGGTTATCAAAGGGAACATTGAGATATCAGACATCTCATATGTCAAAGGCCTTAAGGCAAAGGAGAAACATAACTCTAAAAGAAGCTACCAGGAATTTGATAGCTAAGGCAAAGCTGCCACAAAGATTTTGATTAGAAGCTACAAATACATCATGCTATACCCAAAATCATTGCATGATAAACAAAAGTCAGAACAAGAAACTATATGAGTTGTGGAACAATAGAAAGCCTAATGCTCATTATCTACGCATATTTGGTTGTAAATATTTTTTCTTAAATAATGGTAAAAATCACCTGACTATTTTTGCAGAAAAGGCTGATGAAGTTGTTTTCTGTTATTAAAGCTTAAAGAGTGTTTAACAAAAGAACTTTATTTGTAGAAGAATCTATTCATGTAGTATTTGATGAGCCTACTCAATGTTCTGAAAAAAATCAAAGCACTAATCCTAATCTATCTGATAATCTTCTGAAATTGAATGTAGAGAGAAAAGAAGAATATGTATACATCATACTACCTGATCTTAACCGAGCTAATGACATACCTCCTAACTCAAATATTGTTGAAAATCATATGACTGATTATCTAATAGACGAGTTGCAATCAGCTGACAGACCAGATCATGTTCAATAGACTACTACTGAGACTCCAACGGTAGTGTTGCAAGATCAACCATGAGGATAACATCTAGATTTGCAACATGATCTAAGATGGCTTAGAGATCACCCACCTGAGCTTGTGATTGGTGATCCATTGGATAGAGTAAGAACATGAAGGTCAACTGCTAATGAATCAATGTTTGTAAGTTTTCTTTCACAAATTGAGCCTAAATTAATTGATGAAGCTCTTAGTGATTCTAACTGGATAGAAGTGATGCAAGAAGAGTTAAATCAATTTGAAAGAAATGAGCTTTGGACTTTGGTTCCTAGACCTACTCATCAAAAAGTTATTGGCAATAAGTGGGTTTTCAAAAATAAGATGGATGAATATGGAATCACTACCAGAAACAAAGCTAGACTAGTGGCAAAGGATATTGCCAAGAAGAAGACATAGATTTTGATGAGACATTTGCACCAATGGCTAGGCTTGAAGCAATCAGACTATTCCTGGCCTATGCTGCTCATAAGAACTTCATTGTTTATCAAATGAATGTGAAGTATGATTTTCTCAATGGAGAATTGCAAGAAGAAGTGTATGTTAAACAACCTCCTGGATTTGAAGTATATCAAGAAGGAGATAAAGTGTATCGTCTTAAGAAGGCACTATATGGTTTAAAGCAAGCACCAAGAGCATGTTATGATACCTTATCTGATTTTCTTTTAATTAAAGGATTTCGTAAAGGTAAAGTAGACAAGGCCTTGTTTACTATTGAATGGGTTATCATATATTGCTAGTTCATATTTATGTGGACGATATTATTTTTGGTTCAACTAACAAACATATGTGTGAAGAATTCTCTAAGATGATGCAAAATAAATTTGAAATGAGCATGGTGGGAGAACTCAACTACTTTCTTGGACTACAAATCAAACAGTTGTCTGATGGCATATTTATTAACTAAGCAAAGTACAAAAGGGATCTGTTCAAAAAATTTGGTATGAAAGCTAGCTCATCTATTGCTATTCCTATGTCTACTGGACTTCGCCTTGACAAAGATGAAGATGGCAATTCAGTTGACAGCACCAAATATAGAGGCATAATTGGTTTACTACTATATCTCACGGCTAGTAGATCAGATATTATGTACTCTGTTGGGGTTTGTACGAGATTTCAATCAAATCCAAAGGCATCACATCTCTTAGCTGTTTAAAGGATATTGAGATATCTTAAGAGCACCCAAAAATTGGGATTGTGGTACCCAAGGTAATCAGGATTTGAACTAATTGGATATTCAGATTCTGACCTTGCTGCTGCAAGATTGATAGTAAGAGTACTACTTGAACTTGTCAATTTTTGGGCAGTCGTCTGATCTCATTGATGAGTAAAAAGCGAACTTCAGTTTCCATCTCTACTGCTAAAGTTGAATACATTGCTGCTGGAGCTTGTTGTGCACAGATACTTTGGTTGAAGCATCAACTAGAAGACTACAATATTAAGATAAGTGGAATTTCTATCTACTATGACAATACAAGTGCAATCTCACTTACTCAGAACACTACTAATCATTCAAGGACAAAGCATATTGAGATCAAGCATCATTTCAAAAGAGATAATGTTGAAAATAAATGTCTTGATTGAGTATGTTCATACAGACAATCCTATAGCTGACATTTTCACTAAACCATTAAGTGATGCTAGATTTTCTGCTCTAAGAGTGGAATTAGACTTGTTGAACCTGGATTCATGACTTGAGGGGGAACTTATCAGAAAACTATTCTCATCAGCTGACTAAAGTTCAACAGCACAGTGACATTCAAGATTGACTCTCAACAGACTAATTGACTGATAGATTCTTGAATTCAGAGGAACGTGTAAACTTGCGGTACTCTTGATTAGAGATGAAATATTCAATGACAGTTAGTTGAAGTTATATTATCAGAAGACTATTCATATCTTGAATAAACTGAAGATTATCTTGCTGGATTGACAAACAGCAAAGGAAGATCACTAGCTATTGACTTTCACTAGTGATATGTCATTATTAGACGAGTCGTCTTATCAGATAAGTGTTTGCTATTTACCTGTCATCTTATTCATAAAAGTATGGCTTAAACACGTAAAACTAACACACGCTTTTATAAGTAGAGTATTAGGGACGTTTCGAATTCCCGGTTCATCTTGTAATTAATTTGAAATTTGAAATCCGTAAATATCGCACACACGATTAAATTGTAATTATCACGATCTAATGGTTAGCGCCATTCACATAAACCAAAAAAACTTTGTTTATAAGAATAGATCTGAACAGCGAGGTAAACTTTACCACCTCCAAACTCAGAATTTTTAAGGCAAAAAACTGCAAACTGTTTCCATTGCTATTCTTGTATTTTTTTGTTTGTTTCTCTCCTAACATTTCAGTTCAAAGCAATGGCATCAATCAACGAAGGAAAGTATTTGAACTTTGTCATCTACTTTGCATCTAGAACAGAGAGAATGGAGGACACTTAATCAAAATTTGAACAAGTCGGACTTAGGAATTTGATGGAAGCACATGAATCGCATGTATTTTTGAATGAAGTCGTTGAAATTTATGCTAACGATAAAGTGAATTTTGAAACATAGGTTATTATATCCAAGGTTGGAGATAAGGAAATTTCGAGTACTCCTACTCTTCTCCACGAAAAGTATGGATAACCCATGGAAGGTAGCTCAGATCTTGCTGGGTTAGCTGCATCCAAAGAAGAGGAATTTTGGAGCCTTGTTGCCAAGGAAGGTGAACCACTCACCAGGTCACTGAAAAAGACTCAGCTGACAGATGAGTTCAACAGAATGGTTGACCTGTTTGCTAAGGTCATAGAATGCAAAGCTGGCTCAATGGATGGCTTACTAAAATCAAGTTTCATGTTATGATTTGTGTATGGTATAACCTAAAGGTAAATTGGGCATAATTGATTTTGGAGACTACTGGTCATCATGTGGAAAACAAGTATCAATACCACGCCATATTGATAAGTCATCTTTTATACAACATGGGTTGTGTATTGAGTGTTGGAAAAACCATTCACATTGCCAAGGAGTTAAAAGTCTATCAGCCTGTGAAGAGAGAGGCTAAGAAGAAAAATGTTGATTCTAAGCCACAAGCTGAAAAGAAAAGAAAAGATGCGGAGGAACCGCCAGCTAAGGTAAACAAAACCAGCATTGTTAAGTCAGTTACATTTGCTGCTACACAGTCACATGTTCAAACAGTAGGATCACCTATTGTTGAAGCCAGAATAGACGACAACGCTGAACATATGGATATGTTAATTCCTGAAAGGACTGAATCAGAGGAGATTCAACTGGAATTTGTTGGCAAAAATTCAATTTTCATACCATAGAATAGGCCAAAGGCCATTTTTCGTACCAATCGAACGAAAATCATACCAAGCCACACTTCCGTCTGTTTTTTAACGAAAGTGCCACGTGTCCGTTAAGTTGACTTGAAACGAAAGTATGATTTTCGATCGATTGGTATGAAAAATGGACTTTGGCTTATTCTATGGTATGAAAATTAAATTTTTGCCTCACTTTCAATTTTAACTGTAATCAACTTTAATTTGTTAGTTCTTTACCATACATTTTCATCTAAACAAATATTGCAAGTATATTAACGAATGGGACATACAACCTTTAGTAGGCAATATATTTTACTTTTAGTATCAAAATACTCCGATACGGATAGCTAAAAAATACGACTACTTCTCCACTACCTTAAACTAATTCTAGGCGGTTTTGTTTATCTACTAAATTAATGTTGCATAGTTATATATTCGAGGTCATACAAAGACCTGCACAACTTTACTCTGTTTGGTGTATTAAATTAAATTCGTGTATAACTATATAGGTTGTGTTCATAGTTACTAATTAGGGTATGTGTCCAATATTAATGATGGATTACTTCATGGAAGTAGATAATTACCAATGAACTTTTACGTGTAGTTCTCACATTAGAATGGAGTTTTGATCAATGTAATCGATCAACATTACTAGCTAGCAAATGGGTGTGATGGGAAAAAAAACTATTAGGGCTTGTCAAAGTTGATCCTCGCAAAGACCATTCAATGTTTAAGTTGGATCATATTAAAAGTGTAATACATGATTAGTTGAGTAATTTGAAATGTATATTTGAAACCATTATAGGAGGTGAAATACCTGACTTCAAATTGGGTCGATTTATAATTCAAGTCAAATTATCCTTAACTTTTTTACCCAAAAAAGGTAGAAAAATATTTCTCAATCAAATAATTTTACTTGGTGAGACTGGACAACAAATGTTTGAGTGGTTAATAAAAGAAATTGAATTATATATCTATGTCTAATTAAATAAAATGTATGGAAAAAAATCATTTTTCATACCATAGAACATGACAATTTTCATTTTTCATACCACCGCGACTTAACAGACCACGTGGCAATTCCGTTAAAAAACTTGACGGAAGTATGATTTTTGAAACGTCCATTTATTCTACGGTATGATTTTCGTTCGATTGGTATGAAAAATGGATTTTGGCCTATTCTATGGTATGAAAATTGAATTTTTGCCGTAGGATCACCTATTGTTGAGGCCAGAATAGACGACAACGCTGAACATATGGATATGTTAATTCCTGAAAGGACTGAATCAGAGGAGATTCAACTGGAATTTGTTATACAAAGAGTGTTGGTCCCAAGTGGTCAGATGAGGTTTAGAGGGGGGGTGAATAAACCTCTTTAAAATTTTTACCTTTTTAAAATCTCTAACTTTTCTGTCAACAGACTAAGCTGATCAAGAATTGTAAGCAGACTAAGCTGATCTCGCACAAAGCTTTGAACAGCAGAGTTGACCACTCTTCTGATTTTACTTAGCTGATTTTATCAAAATCAGAGTTTCAAAAATAACTAACTTGCAGCGGATTTATCAAGTGTTTTTCACAAGTAGTTTTCCTTAACTTTGAAATAGTTTTATCCCCAGTTTTAACAAACTCCTTTTAAAACTTTTCAAACGGTTAACCTTTAAGTGTTTTAAGTATGCTGTTTCAAATATGCAGAAAATAATGCAAGTTAAAAACACAAAGGATTTTTATAGTGGTTATATGGATAGAAATCCTTTAGTCCACTCTTCCAAGTCACTTAGATCTTGGGTTATACTAAATCACACAGATTACAGTATACACTTCTTACGCCAAACAACAAATGAAATGGCCGTAAGTTCACAATAGGAAATCACAAAGAAATTCCTAACCTCTGAAGTAATATCGCTCACAAAGATTGATATCTACTCCTCACAACACAACCTAACAAAATCACTCAGATTTTACAAATATTTTATGTTTTCTCTCTATTTGCTTCGTCAACAAATGACTCAGCTGATGAGTGTTCTGTTCTTGAGTTTTGAGACTTAGAAAATTTCTGCTTCAGATTTTTGCTCTCAAAGTGTGTTGTCTCTCTTCTTCAACTCACGAACTGAGCTATTTATACTTGGAGATTTGAATTTCTGCCCGTTGAGAGATCGACAGCTGTTCAAATCCTCGAGTACTGGTCCTTTCTGCAGAAACGGCTACCTGCGACTGAACACTATACACTCTACTGTACTTGCTGTCAGATCGCATTAAATGCACCAATCTGATACGAGGTTTCTCTTCAATCATTTGTCATTAATACCCTTCCTCTTCAGCATTTATTACTCCAAGTGCATTTATTACCGTTGCACTGATCTTTTGATCTACTTCCACGTAGCTGATCGAAATTACTCGTCTGATGTATACTCGGCTGATCCCAAACTTGAACTAATCTGATTTGAGTCGGCTGATTGTCCACCAGTCTGATTTCTTCTTCAGCAATAGATCAGTAATCTTCTGGACCATATTTGACTAGTCTGAATAAGTCTTCCTTAGTCAAATATCTTCGAAGGTTTTTACTAAGCTTCCATACTTAGCTGATTCTGATGTTTTGGAAATCATCAAAACCTCCCTTCACTTTATGCCTTCTATCTTCATCTTCATCCAACAATTTCCCCCTTTTTGATGATGACAAAACTTCAGCTAAGTACCTGTTCCTAAAGCTAAAGTTTAAGTCCTCAAAAATTTCTGAGATAGAAATAATTTGTTGGAAACTTGAACTTTTATAGATATTTCAATTGATCACAAATTACAAGTTCAAATGATGAAGTAGCAGAAAGTAAAATTTTACAAGTTTAACAAAAAGATTACAAGTGACCTAGTCTAATAACTTAGTCTAGTCCTTCTTCTCTTCTTGTGTTTCTCCTTCTTCTTCATCTTCAAGGTCTTCATCTTCTTGTTCAGAGCTAGAGAGATCTTGTTCAAGCATTTCAAATCTTTTTCTGAGATCCTCTATTCTTTTGTACTTGACGTATGGATCTAACTGTTCAGCAGCAGAGTCCTTGGAAGCAGCAATTTCCTTATCAGATTTTACTGGTTCTTTGGGCTCTTCATCAGCATCGTTGTCTGCCTCAGTTACTTCATTATCTGGTCTGCTTGTATTTTCATCATCAGCATCCTTTTCAGCAGAGTCCAATTTTTCAGTAACGTCAGCTGATAGATTAGCATCAGCACCCTTCTTCTTCGTTGTAGAATCTCCATCTTCCCCCTTTTTGTCATCATCAGTAGGGTAGACGGGTTCTTCAGGCAGAACATGAGTGATGTTAATTGCGTCACAAATCAATCTGATGTTTTTATCCACCGCCATAAGATGATTTTCCCTCTTCAGTTGCTGCAATGTGTTATATGACTCAATCTTCTTGAATGTAAGATCCACTTGATCACAAAGTTGAATCTGAGAACTCAGAATCAAGTCAGCTGATGTAGTGAATGCTTTCAGCATGCTCTCAGCATGCTCTCAGCTTTTACTTCATGAGCCTCCATTGCATTTGCAACAACTTCATTTATTTCCCTCCAACCAGCTGTATTGTTTTTGACCCTTGCACCAAATGTTTCCACATCCAGTCTGATAGCTTGTACTTCATTTTTGATGTTTGCTATTTCTTCCACTATCAGAGGGCTAGGATCAGCAGCTTTTGGGACTTTTTCAGCAGCAGCAGACAGCATAGTTAAGGCTACTTCTTCAAATTTCTTCATCTGTTCTCTATGTCTGTCTTCCATTTCCTTCATAGAATTGGGAATCAACTGTTGGATGGACTCCAAGATAGTTGGTTGTAAGTTTTCTGAAGGTGATGGAGTAACTGTGCTTGCTGGTACAATCTCAGGAGTTATCTCAGACTCCTTTGGTTCATCAATCAGAGTAGTCTGCTGTTGGGGCAACTTCTCTGATGATGTTGAAATTTCAGCAGTCTTCTGTTGGACCTGTATTGACTCATTTACCTCTGTAACAACATCAACACCATTATCAGCAACAACAGTTTTATGTGTAAATATAATAGCAGTTATAAATGGTGAAGTTGTCTGTTCAGGTAGATCTTCATATGTTTTGATAGCCGGTCCAAAGACGATCTATTGTAAGCTTGGCATAGGTAACAGTGAGCTTGGTTGACCCTTCTGATGTCTGGTCTTCTTTGCCCATACTTCCAAGGTTACAGATAATGCCAGCTTTACCATTCTGTTCTTTAAATCTTCATCTGAAGCAGGAATTTCATGAACAGACTTTTGTAGCAACTTGGCTTCAGACTTTGCCAACTTCCTCATCCGATAGTGGATCATATCAAAGAAGTGATCTGAATCCAATGCTTGCCTCAGACATCCAGTTTCCAGAAATTGCAGGACCCATCTTTCCTCAGCAGCAAATTCCTTCCACTGTACTATTTGATCTTTGGTCTTTGTCAGACGATACTCTCTCCATCTGTTGTATCTGATCTTTTCCATAACAAAGAGACTCTGACGGACCAAAACGTCGTTATACCGCTCAAGATCTGCCACAAACTGTTTGAACATCTCTGGATCATTTTGAACTATTTCCAGAGCATATTTCAGTTCTGATCTTTTCTTCTTTGGCAGCTTAGGTGTTGGCATAACAACATTTGGCTTCTTTGGATCTCCAATAGTAATTCCACCACTGTTCCTTGGACCTTGGGCATCCTTGGTACTGGCTTCAATAGCCTTAGCCAAATCCTGAGCTTCCTTAGCAGCTATCTCAGCTTCAGACATGTTTTTAGTCTGAGCCTCAAGCTCCTTAAGTTTACGAGCGTTTTCTTTTTCTTTCTTTTTCTTTTCAGCTTCATCTATCTGTTTCTGTTCAGCAGCAGTAATCACTTCAACCTTTGCCTTACCAGTTCTCTTCCTTCTGGCGGCAGGTGATTCAACTGTTTGCAGTGGAGCAGCAGCAATTGGTGTAGGATGAATGAGTGGGACATTCTCCTCTGCTGTCAGAGTAGTCGGTTGTTCAGCAACAGCAGACTTGTCAAGAGATTGGTCCTCTGCTGTCTTATCTTCTGCAGCTTTTTCTACTGCATCTACTGGTCTTTCAGCAGCAGGGGTTTCTCTGACTTGAGTAGTTGGAGCAGTAGTAAAGGTAACTCGTTGACCACCCAGAGTTAACTTTCTTTTTGCCTTTGGCTTGGGCAAAACCTCAGTTTGTCGAGGTTCAGCAATTCTCTTCACTGAACTTCTTGTTCTTCGTCCAACCTCTTTTATTTGAACTGGTTCGTCAGACTCAGTTCTTTCTGGAGATGTTTCAGTACTCATCTCATCAATTTCCTTAGTCACCTCAGTGACTATCTTGTCAGCAACATCAGTAGACTCTACTGATCTGGCTTCAACAGCAGGGTTTGCTGTTTGATCAGCAGACTTAGCCTTGATTGTAATTTTGGGCTTCTTGGCAGCAGGCTTCTCTACTTTTCCTTTTGCTTTTCTTTTAGAGGTAGCTCCAATCTTAACTGGTTCATACATTTTTACTTCCTTCAGCTTGTGAACTGTCTTCCCATTCATCATTGGGCATCCCAGAACTGAGAGTAGATGACTCATCATCACTACATGTCCATTTTTCTTTAACGCCAGAAGATAAAAATAATGAACAGCCCAGTTTACATTTAACCCATAGTAGATGCAGACCATTGTCTGGTACCTTCTCCTAGGTAACCCATCTAAAGAGCTCGTAGAACACTCCAAAATCTTCGCAATGATATCAGCAAACCTTTGAAACTCATCTTTCAGCTGAGTTTTCATTAGGCTTCCAGTCATTGGTTCTCCATCCTTCGCACAAATAAACCAAAATTCTTCCTCTTTTTCTTGAGCCAGAGTGTATACCTCTCCTCCTTCATTTTTCAGATCGTAAATTTCATTCAAAACAGCAGGCGAAATACAGATAGTTTTACCTCCGACAGTAGCCACATAAATCATCTTGGTTAGGTCATTTTTCCTAGATTCGTAGTAATCAGCGACATCTTCAGTGAAAACATACTCCTCGTGAGCTTCCAAAACTTTCACCAATGACGCCTCTTTGATTTTAACCATGATTTCCTTCATTAGAGGAGTTCCAGAAGCGTAGAACTTCTCGTAATTCAAGTAACGTCCTTCAGCTCCGGCCATTTTAATGAAATTGAAGTAGCTTGAGAGAAATTAAACACTTTTAAGACAGAATAGAAGAGTTAGTAACTTCTTTTTCACTTAGAATAATTTTGGGTGCGTAAGGTTTAACCCTTCTGATCAGATCTGGATTTATAGATTTCGAATTGCTTCGGTTTCCGTGTTATACGCGGACGGTTTGATTTGATCTGTCAGTTTTTAATCGTGCGGGCGAGAATCGCGGAATTCAAAATTTATTAATTATGTCAGGCAGGCGGGAATTTGAAACGCCACTTGTCTGTTACTTATAAAAGCGTGCTTTTGATAAAACGTTTTTGCACAACACTTTAAATATAAGATGACATAAATAATAACAGATGAGTAAAATAATACTTATCTGATAGACGACTTGTCTGATACAATATATCACTAGTGAAAGCCAATATCTAGTGATCTTCCTTTGCTGTTTGTCAATCCAGCAAGATAATTAATCTTCAAGTCTTCAAGAATTAAGAACAAATCTTCTGATTAAATAACTTCAACGAACTGTCATTGAAGATTTCATCTTTAAAACAAGGGTACCGCTAGTCTTACACGTTCCCCCTGAATTCAAGAGTTCATCAATCAACTAGTCTGTTGAGAGTCAGTCTTCTTGAAGTGTAACACTTGTTGATATCAGATTAGTAAGCTGTTGAACCCAGTCTTCTGATAGGTTCCCCCTCAGCTTATGAATCCAATTTTAACAAGCCCAATTCCGCTCTTAGAGTGGAAAATCTTGCTTCATTCAGTGGTTTAGTGAAAATGTCAGCAATCTGGTTGTCTGTATGAACATACTCAATAATAACATTTCCTTTTTCAACATGGTCTCTGATGAAGTGATGTTTGATCTCAATATGCTTAGTCCTGGAATGACTAGTAGTATTCTGAGTAAGTGAGATTGCACTTGTATTATCACAGTAGATAGGGATTCCACTGATCTTAAGATTATAATCTTCTAGTTGATGCTTCAACCAAAGTATTTGTCCACAACATGCTCCAGCAGCAATGTATTCAGCTTCAGCAGTAGATATGGACACTGAAGTCTGTTTCTTACTCATCCATGAGATCAGACGACTGCCTAATAATTGACAAGCACCCGTAGTACTCTTCCTATCAATTTTGCAGCCAGCAAGGTCAGAATCTGAATATCCAATAAGTTCAAATCCTGATTCCCTTAGGTACCACAATCCCAATTCTTGAGTGCCTTTGAGATACTTTAGTATTCTTTTAGCAGCTAAGAGATGAGATTCCTTAGGATCTGATTGAAATCTCGCACAAACCCCAACAGAATACATAATATCATGTCTGCTAGCTGTTAAGTATAACAGTGACCCAATTATGCCTCTGTATTTGGTGATTTCAACTGATTTGCCACCTTCATCCTTGTCCAGACGAAGTCCAGTAGACATAGGAACATTAACAGATGAACTAGTTTCCATACCAAATTTCTTGAACAGATCTTTTGTGTACTTTGCTTGATTAATAAAGATGCCATCAGGCAGCTGTTTGACTTGTAATCCAAGAAAGTAATTTAATTCTCCCATCATGCTCATTTCAAACTTGTTTTGCATCAGCTTAGAGAATCTTTCACACATCTGTTTGTTAGTTGAACCAAAAATAATATCGTCCACATATATTTGTACCAATAATATATGTTTATCCCATTCAATAGTGAACAAAGTTTTATCTACTTTACCTTTACGAAATCCTTTAATTAAAAGAAAATCAGATAAAGTATCATACCATGCTCTTGGAGCCTGTTTCAGTCCATAGAGAGCTTTCTTCAGACGATACACTTTGTCTCCCTGTTGATATGCTTCAAAACCAGGGGGTTGTTCAACGTACACTTCTTCTTGCAATTCTCCATTGAGAAAAGCAGACTTCACATCCATCTGATAGACAGTGAAGTTCTTGTGAGCAGCATAGGCTAGGAACAATCTGATTGCTTCAAGCCTTGCAACTGGTGCGAATGTCTCATCAAAATCAATGCCTTCTTCTTGGCAGTAACCTTTGGCAACTAGTCTTGCTTTGTTTCTGGTAACCATACCATCTTCATTCATCTTATTTCTGAAAACCCACTTAGTGCCAATTACTCTTTGATGAGTAGGTCTGGGAACTAAGTACCAGACTTCATTCCTTTCAAATTGATTCAACTCTTCTTGCATAGCTTCAATCCAGTGAGAATCACCAAGAGCTTCATCAATTAATTTAGGCTCAATTTGTGAAAGAAAACTTACAAACATTGTTTCATTTGCAGTTGACCTTCTTGTTCTAACTCTGTCAAGTGGATCACCAATCACTAGTTCAGGTGGGTGATCTCTTAGCCATCTGAGATCAGGTTGCAAATCTGGATGTTGTCCTCTGGATTGATCTTGCAACACCACTGTTGGAGTCTCAGTAGTAGTATGTTGAACAGTTGTAGTCTGTTGAACAGTCTCTGGTCTGTCAGCTGTTCGCAACTCCTCTGTTAGACAATCAGCAGACTAATTTTGAACAGCACTTGAGTTAACAGCTCTTGTCAAATCAGGTAGTATGATGGGTACATATTCTTCTTTTCTTTCAACATTCAATTTCTGAAAGTCAGCAGATATCTCTGGGTTTGTACTTTGATTCTTTTCAGATGATTGTCTTGGTTCATCAAATACTACATGAACAGATTCTTCTACAAGTAAAGTTCTTTTGTTAAACACTCTATAAGCTTTACTAACAGTAGAGTAACCTACAAAAACAGCTTCATCAGCCTTCTCTGCAAATGCAGTAAGGTGATTTTTCCCATTGTTCAAAACATAACATTTACAACCAAAAATCCTAAGATAATGTAAATTAGGCTTTCTGTTGTTCCATAGCTCATAAGGTGTCTTGTTTTGACTTTTGTTGATCATACACCTATTCTGTGTATAACATGCTGTGTTTGTAGCTTCTGCCCAGAATCTTTGGGGCAGCTTTGCTTCAGCTATCATTGTCCTGGTAGCTTCTTTTAGAGTTTTGTTTCTCCTTTCAGCAACTCCATTTTGTTGAGGGGTTCTGGCAGCAGAGTACTCATGACTGATTCCTCTGGAATTACAATACTCTTCAACAGTAGAGTTTGTAAATTCAGTCCCTCTATCTGATCTGATCTTCAAAATTCTTTGACTCTTCTCATTCTGGATCAGTTCCATCAGATTAGTAAGATGTTCCTTGGTTTCACTTTTCTTCTTCATGAAAATCACCAAAGTAAATCTTGAAAAATCATCCACAACAGCTAGGCAGTATTTCTTTCCACCGTTGCTGATTGGATCAATAGGGCCAAACAAATCCATATGTAGTAGCTCCAAAATTCTGGTTGAAGATTGGTGCTTCTTGCTTTTGAAAGATGACTTCACTTGTTTACCCTTCTGACAGGCATCACAGAGCTTGTCTTTGCTCATGACTGTCTTTGGAATTCCTTCTACCAGATCATTCTTTATCAATCTGTTGATGGTCTTGAAATTCAAATGATTCATTCTTTTGTGCCAAAGCCAACTGATTTCACTTGGTGTAGAAACCACTAAGCAAACATTAGAATTCCTGTCCACAGAATTCCAGTCGACCACATAGATGTTTCCCTGTCTTCTTCCAGATAAAATAATCTTCTTTGTTACAATTTGTTCAACATAGCACTTATCTGATGAAAACACTACGGAAAATCCCTTGTCACAAAATTGACTTATGCTCAGCAGATTGTACTTTAGGCCATTAACATAAGATGTAACACCCCAATCCCACATTGATTGTGGATGAATTGTTTGAATGGTTAATAAAGACTTGACCTACTTCTACTTGTCAATATGGGCTTAAGCATTTTGGGCTAGTGGACTAGAGTTCAACAATGTTAACAAGGCCAGAAGTGGATCAAGGTCTTTACAAATGGTATCAGAGCCGACTTCATGGTGTTATCCATGAGGGCGGTCTTGGTCTATTGATCTGGACTCGACGAGGACGTCGAGTATTTGAGTTGGGGAGATTGTAACACCCCAATCCCACATTGATTGTGGATGAATTGTTTGAATGGTTAATAAAGACTTGACCTACTTCTACTTGTCAATATGGGCTTAAGCATTTTGGGCTAGTGGACTAGAGTTCAACAATGTTAACAAGGCCAGAAGTGGATCAAGGTCTTTACATAAGAGACTTCAGATATCTCAATGTTTCCTTTGATTAGCTTTCCAACCGCCATAATCTTGCCTTCTTTGCTGTCTCCAAAAGTAACTCTTGGACCATTCACAGCAACAGCATCTGCCAGTTCATGTATGTCTCCACACATGTGCCTTGAACATCCACTGTCCAAGTACCATTTCTTCACTACTTTACTCCTACTCCTAATCCTAACCTACAAAACAAAATAAAAATATTTTAGGTACCCTTTATTGAGAGGGTCCTGGTGGATTAGTGTCACCTTTGACAACCCAAGATGTTGAAGTCTTAGGCTTCTTAGGCTTTACAGTTTTAGCAGGAGCATGAGCAATTTCATTTTCATCATAATTAGCAGGCATGTTATGTTGATAATCATTATGATGATGATAAGGCTCATAAGCAGGATAAGATGCATGATAAGCAGGGTAAGCATGCATTGGTTGGTGAGCAGGATATGCAGCAAAATGAGGTGGATAATGAGGTGCAGCATAATATGGTGGATAAGCAGGTTGCACATAATAAGACTCATTTCCATACCAAGCATTATTGTTATAATTTCTTTGCTTCTTGGGTCTGCTCTTAACTTGCTCTTTAACAGACGACTTAGGTTTACTAGTCTGATTGGTTTTACTCTTATCAGCAGACTTCTTGGGACTACTCTGCTGTTTGGTTTTACCAGTCTGTTTTTCATTTTCAGGCTTTTTACCCTTTTTAGCCTTAGGAGTTTTCATCTCCTTTTTCTCAATCTCAGGTGAGACAGGTTTAGTAGTCTGAACATACAAGACAATATTACTATTATCAGCAGATATAAATTTTTCAGCTTTGTTCAGTTCTAAACTTTCTTTTACTAAGGGAGTGCTCTGTTCAATAGGTTTCTCTATTTGCACAACAGATGACTTAGGAACAGACGACTTATTATATAAGTTTATTGTAGCTTCGAGTTCCATAATTTTTCCCTTATACATTTCACATTCAGCTCTCAGAGATTCACATTCATGTGAAAGCTTTTTATACATGGCTGATTCTTCAGGTTTTTCAACCTTAAGTTTCAGTTTAGTATTTTGCTTTTTCAGTAGAAACATCTCGTCCTTAAGCTTAGCAAGCTCATTTACAACATCTACTTTGTTGTTCATCATTTGCTCAAATGAGCTAAACAGTTCAAGCTCACTTTCAGAGAGTATTACCTCATTGTCAGAATCATCAGATTCCTTTGCCATGAGACACAGCAGTGCAGGTGTTTCGTCAAAAACAGAGTCATCACTTGAAGTGCCAGATTCTATGTTTGATGAGTAGATGGCTGCCATCTTTTCAGCTTCAGCCAACATCACCTTGCTCTTTTGGTATCTCTTCTCTCTTCTCTCTCTTCTTTGTTTCTTTTCCTCCTCTGTGTATTTCTCTGCTTTAGGATATGGACAGTCCTTGATGAAGTGTCCCAATTTCCTGCAATTATAGCACATTAGCTTGGATTTATAATCATCCTTACTATCATGAGAAAATAAGGTAGGTTTAGAAGTAGAAGCATTGTTATATTTGTTCTTCATTTTTCTTTTATAGAACTTTTTGAACCCGTTTAGTAACAACGCAACATCGTCAGCCGTGTACTCCTTTTTACTCAGCACTGTGGCCTCATCAGATAAGTCCACTTCCATAGTTCTCCCGGCTGATCTTCTGTATTTCTCTGCAGCAACCAGGGCAGCAGTGGGACTAGAAGTTGAGGTCTCTTCTATACCCATCCTTGGCATTTTATACTCGTACGCCTTGAGTACAGAAAACAGCTCCGTCAGAGAGATCTTCCCCAGATCCCTAGATTCTTCCATAGCTGTGATCTTCATGTTGAATTTGGGTGGTAGCGCCTTCAGGACTTTGAGAGTAATCTCTTTGTCTGTGAACGTCTTTCCCAGCTTCAACACGTTGTTTAGCACTTTGGTAAACCTTGAACTCATCTGTTCAATGGTTTCTCCAGGCTTCATTTTGAAGTTCTCAAACTTCTCCATGGCAACACTCAGATTGTGTTCCTTGATGGCTTCATTTCCTTCACTCATATCCCTGACTTTGTCCCACATCTCTTTTGATGTTTTACAGTGTTTGACATAGTCAAACCTTTCATTGTCCAGGGCTTTAGTCATGATGAAGATTCCAACTTTATCAAGATTTCTCAACTTGATTTCTTCAGGTGTCATCTCTTCTTCATCTTTGTCCACGATCACTTCTTGATCATTGACTTTGATGGTTTTTGTGATTCTTATTGGACCTTTGGTTATGCATCTATACATATTATCATTATAAGCAGCAAGGAAAATTTCCATGCGTATTTTCTTCTGCTTCAGATTTTTGCTCTCAAAGTGTGTTGTCTCTCTTCTTCAACTCACGAACTGAAATATTTATACTTGGAGATTTGAATTTCTGCCCGTTGAGAGATCGACAGCTGTTCAAATCCTCGAGTACTGGTCCTTTCTGCAGAAACGGCTACCTGCGACTGAACACTGTACACTCTGTTGTACTTGCTGTCAGATCGCATTAAATGCACCAATCTGATACGAGGTTTCTCTTCAATCATTTGTCATTAATACCCTTCCTCTTCAGCATTTATTACTCCAAGTGCATTTATTACCGTTGCACTGATCTTCTGATCTATTTCCACTTAGCTGATCGAAATTACTCGTCTGATGTTTACTCGGCTGATCCCAAACTTGAACTAATCTGATTTGAGTCAGCTGATTGTCCACCAGTCTGATTTCTTCTTCAGCAATAGATCAGTAATCTTCTGGACCATATTTGACTAGTCTGAATAAGTCTTCCTTAGTCAAATATCTTCGAAGGTTTTTAGTAAGCTTTCATACTTAGCTGATTCTGATGTTTTGGAAATCATCAAAACCTCCCTTCACTTTATGCCTTCTATCTTCATCTTCATCCAACAAAGAGTAACTAGATATGTAGTGAAGAAAGGTCCTTCTACTGAAGTCGCCTTCAAAAACAAACTGCTAGAAAAAGGCTTGTTATGAAGCATCAGAAGGATGCACAACTTAAGCTTCAAGGAAAAATGGTTGAGAAAACAGCAGAGACAGAGAAGTCTGTTGAAGTTGTTGAGGTAGCAGAGTCTGCTGAAGAGGCCGTACTTCTATCATCTGAAATCCAACATTCCGTCAGCTAAGAAGAAGAGAAAGGTTGCTAAGAAACCTACAACTGCTGAATTAAAGAAACAATAGGAAGGTAAGCTGAAAGCTTAAGAGGAAGCAGAGCTTCAAGCTGCTCTTGTCGCCAGTACAATTATTGATCCCAAGGTAATTGATGAAGAAGTTGCCCTTGCATTAGCTATTGAGAGAAGCAACACAGACATTCATACAAAACAACACACTGGTGGCATCATCATTGATCCTGACCAACCAAAACCAAAGATGCATGCTCCTGAGACAAAGAAGAAGTTTTCTAGAGAAGAGAAATTTGTCGTGCAAATTGTGAGCAGTGATCCTGAAGTATTTGTCAGATACATTGATGAACTTGAGAAAGCAAATACCACGCTGCAAACTAAACATTCCTTCCTTGCTGAAAAGATAAGATATAACATATGGAGGAAATGCAGACTTGAGGGATCAAAAGAAGATATCATAAGTTGGGATAACTTCAATGATGAAGAAAAGTGGATTCTAGAAAAAGAGCTCTAGACTCTGACTTCTTTAGAGAAGAAGTTACCTAACAAGAGGAAACAATCAGTTTAAAGAACCATTGCATTGGCACTTAGTGTAACAATGAAGCAATGGACAGTTAAGTCCAGATATGGAAAGGGTAGTCCCAGTGATCTGATATAACTATCGAGTCTACAGGACATTGTTTTTGGATCAGAAATAAGATCATACAGGGAAGACACTCATCATCAGACTACTACTCCCTTTACTGAAATTACTTCTCATATTGTTAGTAGTAGTTAATACTAATCATGCTCATAATGTTGTTGTGTCTAAAGAAAGTGAAACTGACTTGCAGGCTACCAAGGAATCATCAGTGGAACTAAATACTTCCAATGTTTCAGAAATCAACACTAATGCAGAGAAAGTTGATTTGCTAAGTATCAAAGAAGTAAGAGAACATGTACTCCTACTCACTTGGACAAATTGAACTGAGGAAGCAGATGAAGGGAACATTCAGATAACTTAAGTACTAGAAAGTGGAGAATAAACAAGTTCATCTATGAACAAGTCGTCTGATGATGTGCTTAAGAAGTTTGCTGCTACTACAATGCTGAATGATAATGCAGTTCTAGTACCTTCACCTGACGAAGGTATGATGTTCATCACACCACCTTTGCAAACTCAGAGTGTTGGTCCTACCAATTCAGAAGAAGCAAAGACTACATCTGATGTGATAGAAACATGAAGAAATTCATAGAGAAGAGTTTGGATGCTATCCAAGAGACTAGTCATATTAGTATAAATGTTCTTAAGCCAATCAAGGAATTGGAGGAAAATAAGAGAGCAAACTTGCAACGTTTTGAAGAACTAACATGACAGTTTACTGCCAGCACTACTGGATTAAAGAACTTAATTGAAGAAGACAAAATTCTGATAATGAATGAAGCTGAAGCTGTCAAATCTAACATCAAATAAATTGACTCTACTGTCAAGAATGTCAATGAATCATTCGACAGTAACATAAAAAAAAAAAAAAAAAAAGCAGCCAAGTTTCACTAGCACTAAGCATTTTGATTGAGAGAAAATCAATTAATGAAATTAAAGCTCTTTCTTTGGCCCAATTATCGGTTAGAAGATTTAGCTTGTATAAATCATTATTGCTATTCAGGGATTTGGAAACATTTCCAAAGAATTGTTGGAAGCTCTGAGGCAACTGCCACAAAAATGTACACTGAGCACCTCAACACTTCAAATAAAGTTGTTGATTTACTAACTGGAATGCATAAAAATTCCAGTACACTACATTTGAAAAGTGACACAGTCATCAATTAATAGAAAGATCTCAAGGCTGTTGTGTTACAAAGTGTTTCCAAGCTAAGGAAAATTGAAGAAATGGATCTCAACATAAAAAAGATCTACAAAGTTTTGAACATAACTCCTATCTCTAACCCTGCTGATGATGACAAAATGGGGGAAGATAAGGAAGAGACGTCTAAGACTATCGTTGTGCCTACTGAAGAACTTCATTCTGAAGAAGAATAATATAATGTTGATGGAACACTTGCTCTTAAATCTCCCTTGAGAGATATTGCGAAAGAAGACAAGGTTGTTGTTGTTGATAAGTCTAAGTCTACTGATGGGTCTTCGGCAACTAAGAGTGAAGAAAATTCATTTTGAAAGCATAAGCAAAGTACATCCGAACTAGCTGCCAAGTTTAAACTCTTTGCTAAATAAATAGAAGCTACTGAAGAGATTACAAGTGCAAAGGGCAAACAGTTTATCATTGAGGACTCGGATGAAGTAGAAGAAGATCAAAATAAAACTTAGATTTTCTTTTTAAGCTTATGTAATTTTCTTTTACTTTGTAATTTGCTATAATGTAATGAGTTATCAATAAAAAGAAATTACAGGTTCTTTTACAACTTAATTTCTAACTCAGAAATTTTGTTTGAAGACTAAACTGAAGATATGTTGAGTATTTAGCTGAAGTTTTGTCATCATAAAAAAGGGCGAAATTGTTGGAAATTTTTTTGAAGTTAAAGGTTTTGATGATAACAAAATATATCATCAGCCAAGTAATGGAAGCTTAGTTAACCTTTGAAGATTCAATCAAAAAAGAGAAGGACAAATCAGATCAGTAGAAGATTGAATTACGGTCTGGAAGACTAGTGACCAAACTCAGCTTAGCGAAGATCGTAACGAGTGAAGATCAGATCAGTCACTTTCAGCAGAGTCAAGGCGGATGAGTGAAGACTTGATTGAACAGAGTGATTATCAGCTTAGTGTTCTCATCATCTAAGTGGAAGTGGTCAAAAGTTATTACAATGGTAATAAATACACCTAAGGAAGTAAATGTTTTATGAGAAGGGTATTTATGGCAAATGATTGGAAACTTAAATTCAAAATACCTTAGATCAGCTAAGTGCATTTAATGCACCTGACAGAACCGTACAGTAAATAGACTGTAATTGTATAGTAAAGTAGCTGCAGAGAGCCGTTCAAGGAATGACCGTTGATGTTGATTAAAACTGCAATTTCGCCTATCTTCGAAGGGCAAAATTCAAATCCCACAATATAAATAGATCGAGATTCAAGAGTGAGTAATAACACAACAACTACTTGCAAAATCTGAAGCTCAAACTCTCGAAGCAAGTTATATCAGCTAAGTCATCTGTTGACAAAGCAAAGTCGAAGAAAAAGACCAAACACTTATAAAATATGAGTGATTTTGTTCAACTGAGTGTTGTGAGAAGTAGATATCCATCTTTGTGAGTGATATTACTTCGTAGAATAGGTTTTCTAAGTGATCTCCTATCATGAGCTTGCTGCTTAGTCATTTGTTGTAAAAGCACAAGTGTTTGTATTAGTTACTGTGTGCTCTAGTGGAACCTTAATCTTCGTGATATACAAGAGTGGATTAAGGGGTATTCTGTCTGCCGAACCACTATTAAAAATTTGTGTTTACTTACTTACATTTGCATTGCATATTTTCATAAGTGAAGTAAAGTTTCAAAATGCTCATCTTTTAAAGAGGAATTTATCAAACTGGGGTTAAAACCTTCAAGTTAAACTTTTTCGAAAAACACATACTTTCATATCCGCTGCATTCAAGTATAAAACTCTTAATTTATTTTAGAAGATAAGCAAATTAGACGAATGATATATCTTACACTGATAAGCTAAGTGCTAGAACGGCTAAGTAGTCTCATCGGACAGATAAGCTTACTCTACTTAAGCAAAGTAAGAGAAAAGTTTTAAAGGTACAGAAGTCTATTCACACAAACCCCCCTCCCCCCCCCCAAACCTCATTAGACCACTTGGGACTGACATCTACCTAAGGGGGAGGGGGGTCTAATTAGGTTTAAACACTTTTATGTAAATTTATTCCAAAGTATAGTTTCAGAAAAGTTTTCTTCTTTTAGTTCGGAAAATGGTTATAATATTGTTCCATAAAAGTTTAATGTGAAGTACCGAAAGATTAAGCACAAAATTCCAAAAATAGTTTGCTTGAAGTATATTGTTCCGGAAGAATTTATTGTGAGGTTCCAAAGATTTAAAAAATAAAGTTTCGAAAACAATAAATGCAGAGGTTCGCGGCAATTTGCCTAATCCTCTCTTCTAGCACTCCTGGGAAATTCCCTACTGGCTTGCAGGATGAACCTTCGCCACTCGAGATTACAAGTTATATACTTTCTCTTGATTTTATCGAGTTTGCTTGGATACACCTATCGCTCCAAACCGTGTTTACTAGGTATCAACCTATCGCACAACATGTGCTTGCTAGAACATCAGTCCTATAGCACTATACACGTGCTTACTAGAACCCCGGTCCCATCGCACAAAAACGAGCTTACTAGGAACCTATCGCTAAAAAAACAATTGATTTTTCTTCAATGTACAAAAATGCTCCTTTATGAGTAAAGTAGTACACAATATGCTCAAATATTTTCTCGTTTCAAATATCTCAAATTTTTCAAGAGCAAGGTAGAAAAGATATTTTTGTTTCAAGAAGAATTCTGCAAGAGCAATTCAAAAACCGAATTTTGTTTTTCAAAAATATTTTCACAAATGAAAGCAAAAAAACGTAATAGCAATTTTCTCAAGTTAAACCTTAGATTTCTCTTTCAATGTTGGTGTTTAAAAATTGATTAAAGAGAGCTGAATTTATGGGAGTAAAAATCGGATTTTAAAAGGAATGATTTGAAAGATAAAATCATTCTTATGTTCAAAAATGATTTGTCCCCAATCTTAAAATGATACACCTGAATATTTTGTCCCAAAATAGATAAAAAATGAATTTGGACAAGTTTAATCAATAAGACCTTCAATAGTTTAAAATATAGGAGAATCTTTCCTTAGGAAAAAAATATTCAAAATTTGATCAAGAATGAAGATTTTACCCAGGATAATTTGAAAAGATTTTTAAAATCGAATAAGGCTATATATATACCAAGATGATTCTTGCCTTATAAAAAGATTTCGTAAGATAATTTAATTGGCATTTTTTAAAATTCTTTCCATTAAACAAGTTTGCGGCAAAAGGCATTACAAAAAAAATATTGCCTTGATTTTATTAGCCGTATCATATCATGACCAAGATTTAAAGAAAATTATATTTTCATCAAATAATTACTTGAATTAAGATTTTTATGATTTTAAAAAGATTAATTTTTTCTTGCTCTTAAAAAGAGTTTTGGGCCAAAATAAATTTTTCTTGCTCTTAATAGTTTGAGATAAATTGAACTTGTGTGACCTCAATTTTCTTGTGTCGAAAATTGGGCCCTTCCAAATGGTGCATAGGTCTTCAAACTATTTTTTGAGTGGTTTTTCTTTATTGATGGGCTTGTAAGATCTTTATTGGGTCTTTTCTTCTCAATTGAGTATTATTCGTAAATGGACATTCATTGATGGGCTAGTGAAATCTTTATTGAGCCGTTTATCCTCGATTTTCTCGTAAACGAGTCTTCTTTCAAATGATGAGCTTCTCGATAATTTATCTTAAGATTAAACTCAAGAAACAAGCTCAAATATCAAGTTGTTTGTTAATCATTAATCATTCGGCTAACAATCTCCCCCTTGATTGACAAACAACTTTGATGCAAAATGTTAGGAGGAACTCCCCCTCAATGTATGCATTTATGAAGCAATTATAATGAGGCAATTATTACAAGTTAAGACAATTATATCAACTCCCCTTCATTTTGATAATGGGACAATCATATCATGTTAAGGCATCAAACAACTCCTCACCCTTTTTTGTCAATCAAACATATCCTTCTTATTACCCACTTACAAAAGTTCTTCAATCAGAGTATATATATATATTCAACGGAAATACAGTTGAGCACAATTTAAGAACATTTTCCAAGATGAACAATTCAAGCATTTGATTATTCAAAGCATCAGTTTACTGGAACAACATGTTCCGAAGGATTTTAGGTTTCAAGTTCCGAAGCTCAAATATCACAAATATCACAAGTAGCACATATAACAATCTCATGATAGTGAAGTTCAAAGATAGACCGGATAAGCATATAATGTTCCCCCTAGCCTATATGTCTTCACAAAAAATGATAATCTTCAATATAATTTCAGTTTTTACCCAAATAATCTCATAATGATTATCAAATCCAAAATATATTATATCAAGTATTAGCATGTCTGAAACTTCTTTCATAAATTATTGCACATAAACATTTATCATTTTATAAGCGAAAGTGCATGTGAATCACATAAGGTCGTGGAATGTTCAACAAGTGCAATATAAATCTAAGACTATATTTTAGATAATGTTTAAGAAGGTGCAAGGGATATTTCGGTATTTACTTATTGTACTATTACCTTGATTATCTCGAAGTGGAGTATTTTTACCTTTCATTCTTATGGTATCCCTTTGTTCGCTTGATGCTTGTAATCCCCTCAGGATAGATTTAACGATAGTTCTGTTGGACATGTTCCGAAAGTTTTCTCGGAACTTTCTTCTTCTTATATTTTTGTTTCAATACCATGTTTCGAAAGTGTTTCAGAACTTTTCTTTTCTGCTTTTGGTTCCGCTACTGGTTTTAGTATTCGTTCCAGCAGATTCAATATTTTGGTATCAACTTCGATTTCAACACCTAAAGTATTATTGTTTCTTGGCACTAAAAGGATTAGAAGCAATTAAGCTTATGTGCATTTATGAACTCATTTTTATAACATAAACATTCACTTGAGTTGAATAATAACATGTGATCACAATATTTTTGACAGAATAAAGTCAAGTTAATCAAGAATCATAAATATTTCTTGTGATTATAGCAACAATTTAAATGTCATTCAATGCTTGAAATTTCATAGCAAGTATTTTTCAGTCATGCTCCAAATAAGAAGTTAATCTTTTCAAATTCATAAGACAATAAGATATGGCTAGATGAAACATTTATTACATAATTCCTTAGACATTCTCATTCTTATAAACTTTAAGCGGTTAGGGATTAATCAGAAGAGATAATGCATATAATCAAGAATAATGATTTTTATTCTACATAAGGAGTGATGCATATTTTTATAAGTATAAGTCATTTTGTAATTTAGATGTGCAAGTAAGACATTCATGCAAGTTAATCATAAGGATATTTAGCTCTATAACAAATTTTACCATACACCTTTAACTTAAGAGCTGATTACGAAAAATATGTTACTGAAGGGTTATGTTCCAAAATTGTCTTAGTTGAAAGTTCCAGTACAAATTCCAGTATTGATTGAGTTGAGTGTTCCAGTACTGATTGCAACACTGATTAGTTACGTGCAATATTTGTTCCAAAATTGACTCCAGTTAACGGTCCAATACTCATTCCAGTGATTCTTACTTAATTGAAGCCACCATAGTATTGACAACTCAACACCTTTCGAGAGATACAATGAATGGGCTTTTTGTACCTATTAAGAGAAAATCACTTTCGCATTTTTGGTACCCAAATTTTCTTGGGTCCTTGCGGGTTAGTAAAAACATTTTTAGGCGTCCATATGAGTTTATTTATGGTATTCCTTTTGTAGATGCAGTAAATAGATTTGTGGCCAATTTTTCCACAGAAATTATGTTGGTTAATATTGGAGAAGGTTTCGAAGATGACAAAAAGGGTATAATAGTCAAGAAGGCTAAATTGGAAGTCATCAACTAAGAACTAAACAGCTTAGTGAAACCTATCTCATGGTCTAGAAGCTAAGTGACCGAATCAGCCGAATGGGATATCAGATGGGTATTATCAGCCGAGTCAAGATAGATGTGTTCATTCTTGAATCAGCCGAGAAGCCATCAGCCGAGTGATCATCAAAAGAGTATTTCCATCAGCAGAGTGAAGACGGTCAAGTAAGCTTATCAACGCAACGAGCTAAGAGTTGAGTGTATTAAATGCGACTGACATAAAGCAAACATCCGTACAGCAGAGTGTACAGTGCAACAGTTGCAGGGAGCCGTTCCGCGTGTCAGGACCAGTACTCGAGGACTGTAGCTTTCTGTCAACCTTCAACGGGCAGAAAATTCAAATCCGAGGAGTATAAATAGAAGACAAACTGAAGATCTTAAGAGAGCTTGCATTATTCAAGATCATTGTTGGATGAAGATGAAGACTTTGAAGTGAAGGGAGGTTTTGGTGATTTCCAAAGTCATCAGCTAAGTGAAAGCTTAGTACAAACCTTAGAAGATATTTGATCAAGGAAGAAGTATTTCAGACTAGTCAAATATGGTCCAGAAGACTACTGATCTGTTGCTGAAGAAGGAATCAGACTGGTGGACTATCAGCCGACTCAAATCAGATTAGTTCAAGTTTGGGATCAGCCGAGTACACATCAGACGAGTGACTTCGATCAGCAGAGTGGAAGTGGATCAGAAGTTAGTGCAACGGTAATAAATGCACTTGGAGTAATAAATGCTGAAGAGGAAGGGTATTTATGACAAATGATTGAAGAGAAACCTCGTATCAGCTTGGTGCATTTAATGCGGACTGACAGCAAGTATAGCAGAGTGTACAGTGTTCAGTCGCAGGTAGCCGTTTCTGCAGAAGGACCAGTACTCGATGATTTGGACACCTGTCGATCTCTCAACGGGCAGATTTTCAAATCTCAAGTATAAATAGTTCAGTTCGTGAGTTGAGGAAGAATATACAACACAAGAGACAACGCACTTTGAGAGTAAAAATCTGAAGCAGAAATTCTTCTAAGTCTCAAACTCAAGAACAGAACACTCAACAGCTGAGTCATTTGTTGACGAAGCAGAATAGAGAGAAAACAGAAAATACTTGTAAAATCTGAGTGATTTTGTTAGGACTGTGTTGTGAGAAGTAGATATCCGTCTTAGTGAGTGATATTACTTCAGAGGATAGGAGTTTCTTTGTGATTTCCTATTGTGAACTTACGGCCATATCATTTGTTGTTTGGCGTAAGCAGTGTATACTGTAATCTGCGTGATATAGTATAACCCAAGATCTAAGTGACTTGGAAGAGTGGACTAAAGGATTTATATCCATATAACCACTATAAAAATCCTTTGTGTTTTTACTTGCATAAATTTCTGCATATTTAAAACAGCATACTTAAAACACTTAAAGGTTAACTGTTGAAAAAGTTTTTAAAGGAGTTTGTTAAAAACTAGGGATAAAACTATTTCAAAGTTAAGGAAAACTACTTGTGAAAAACACTTGATAAATCCGCTGCAAGTTAGTTATTTTTGAAACTCTGATTTTGATAAAATCAGCTAAGTAAAATCAGAAGAGTGGTCAACTCTGCTGTTCAAAGCTTTGTGCGAGGTCAGCTTAGTCTGCTTACAATTCTTGATCAGCTTAGTCTGCTGACAGAAAAGTTAGAGAATTTTTAAAAGGTAAATTTTAAAGAGGTCTATTCACCCCCCCCCCCCCCCCCCTCTAGACCTCATCTGACCACTTGGGACCAACAATCATATCCTAAGAGCGAGATCCATCAGTTGAGTCGTCTGATCTTGAGCGAAGTCATCTGTTGACGAAGCTTCTTGTTGAAGAACAGAGATCATACGTTGTCTGTCTTAGTGACTTTCAACTGAAAATAGAAGGAGTGTATATCCATCTTTGTGAGTGATATAGCTTCTTAGTATAGGTTTTCTGAGTGATTACTTGTACTGAAAACAGCGTGAGAGGTGTAGGTCCATCTTAGTGAGTGATCTAGCTTCAGAGTGTAGGATCTCTGTGTGATTTCTTACAGCGCACTTGTGGCTCTTCATTTGTTGAATTGCGCAAGAAGAGTATATTGTAAACTGTGTGTTTATAGTATAACCCAAGATCTTCGTGACTTGGAAGAGTGGACTAAAAGACGATTGTCTATATAACCACTATAAAAATTATGTGTGTTTGAATTATTTACTACTATACTTTGCATATTTATCAAAGAACTCAAACATACGATTTAACCAAAAGATTTTAAAAGGAGTTGTAAAAACTGGGGACAAAATCTTTTGAGTGAGAAAACTTAAAGAGGAACAGCTTGGTGAAAAACACTTTGAATATCCGCTGCCAACTAGTTTCTAAAAACTCTGATTTAACATCTGAAATCAGCTGAGTGAAAATCGGATGAGTGGTCAACTCTGCTGATAAAGCTTTGTGCGCATCAGCTTAGTAGTCTTACAAATCTCGATCAGCTTAGTCTGCTAATTTGAAAAGTTAGAGAAAAAGTTTTAATGTTTTCAGAGGTCTATTCACCCCCCCCCCCCCCCTCTAGACCTCATTGACCACTTTTAGGACCAACAAGTGGTATCAGAGCAGGTTGCTCTGGTAATTTACCTGATACCATCAAGTAGCATCAGGGTAGGTGGTTTATCTTGAATCAGCTGCCTGATCAACGAGCTTGATCCAAAGTGTGTTTTTCAAATTTTTCAAAAAGAGAGCATATTTTGAAAATCAAAACTTTTTGAAAAATGGATGCCATAAACCATGTTCCTCACATTGGTCTTATGAGTTTTGAAAACTGGAAAATCAGAATGGAAATCTTTCTTGCTGCTTATAATGATGACATGTTTACATGTATTACAAAAGGACCATTCAGATTCCAGAAGATTGTGACGGTTGCTGGTCAACCAGATCAGATAGTTGACAAAGAGCTGGATGAGTTGGCACCTAAAGAAAACAAGTTGATTAATCTTGATAAAAAGATGAAGTTCATCATGTTCAGAGCTGTAGACGAAGACAATTTCCAAAAGATCAAGCATCTCAAAACTGCCAAAGAGATGTGGGATAAAGTCTGCGAGCTAAGCGAAGGAAACAACGCTATCAAAGAACACAAGCTCAGTGTGGCTCTTGAGGAGTTTGAAAATTTCAAAATGAAGTCTGGTGAAACGATTGATCAGATGGATACCAGATTTACCAAAGCCCTGAATGAAGTTCTAAGATTTGGTAAAGAATTTTCGAACAAGGAGATCACAACAAAGGTTCTCAAGGCCTTGCCACCTAAATTCAACATGAAGGTGACAGCCATGGAAGAATCAATGGATTTAGAGAAGATTTCCCTTTCCGAACTGTTCTCATCTCTCAAAGCGTATGAGTATCATATGCCAAGATTGGGATTAGAAGTGTCAACCAGTTCAGACCCTACTGCTGCTCTAATGGCGTCAGACAAGTCAAGAAAATCAGCAGACAAGTCAAAACAGAAGACTGTGCTGAGTTCAGAAAAGGGATACACTGCTGACGACGTTACCCTGCTGGTAAATGATTTCAAGAAGTTCTACAAGAAGAAAATGAAACTAGAATATAAAAATGCTACTTCATCTTCTTCTGATCATTTTCAGGAAAATAGGGATTCCTACAAAGCAAAACTTAGAGACTACCATGAGTAGGAGTATGGGCTCTTGATCAAAGACCATCCAACCTCATCATCTGAGAAGTTTGCTGAAAAGGAAAAGCGTGCTAAAAAGGAGCGAAAGCTTAGTAAGAGCAAATCAAAGTTAGCTGATGCAGCAAAGCTAATAAACTCCCGCACATCTTATTCAGAACGCAAGTCGTCTGATAAAGAATTTGAAGAAGTACCTGAAACCTTATGCTTAACTGCCATAGGATCTGATGATTCTGAAAATTGAGGTAACTTCTACCTATAAATGAAATGCACTATTTGAATCGATTGAATAAATGCTGAATTTCAAATTCAAATATTGTTTGTGCACTTGCCAAGCTTAATGAAGAGATGACTCTACTGAAAAGAGCAAATCAGATCACTGAAACTTCAGGTTGAAAAACCTCAAGAATCAGCTGACTACCAAAAAGCTTGAGCATGAGAATGAAACTCTAAAAGCTGAGTATGAAATTTGTTTTGAAAATATAAATAAACCTGAAAGAAGTAATTGCATCATTCTCTAAAAGGAAAATCAGAGGCTTAAGAGAACAAGTCTACTGATGCTCAATAGGTTATAAAACCTAGTAAGCTACCTAAGACAAATCAGACTACTAAAACTCATCAGCGAGTAAGCTGAAATAGGCTGCAGATAGGAGTAAAATTAAAGTGGTATCAAGTCTGTTGAATCTAAGGAGAGTTATTAAATAACTCAGGTAAGAAATTGAGGTTAAAATGAATTATTTGGCAAGAATTTGAATCACATTATGATAATGGTTATTGTTGGTCCCAAGTGGTCAGATGAGGTTTAGAGGGGGGGGGGGGGGGGGTGAATAAACCTCTTTAAAAATTTGCCTTTTAAAACTTCTAACTTTTCTGTTCAGCAGACTAAGCTGATCGAGAACAGTAAGCAGACTAAGCTGATCTAGCACAAAGCTTTGAACAGCAGAGTTGACCACTCTTCTGATTTCACTCAGCTGATTTTATCAAAATCAGAGTTTAAAATAAACTAACTTGCAGCGGATTTATCAAGTGTTTTTCACAAGTAGTTTTCTTTAACCTTGAAATAGTTTTATCCCCAGTTTTTAAATAAACTCCTTTATAAAACTTTTCAGCAGTTAACCTTTTAAGTGTTTTAAAACTGTTCTTTCAAATATGCAGAAAATAATGCAAGTTAAAAACACAAAGGATTTTTATAGTGGTTATATGGATGTAAATCCTTTAGTCCACTCTTCCAAGTCACTTAGATCTTGGGTTATACTATAGTCACAAAGATTACAGTACACTCTGCTTGCGCCAACCAACAGATGAACTGGCCACAAGTTCGTAGTAGGAAATCACAAAGAAATTCCTAATCTCTGAAGTAATATCGCTCACAAAGATTGATATCTACTCCTCACAACACAACCTAACAAAATCACTCAGATTTTACAAGTATTTTCTATTTTTCTCTCTATTTGCTTCGTCAACAAATGACTTAGCTGATGAGTGCTCTGTTCTTGAGTTTTGAGACTTAGAGAAGTTCTGCTTCGAATTTTAGCTCTCAAAGTGTGTTGTCTCTGTGTTGTTCTTGTCTTCAACTCATGAACTGAACTATTTATACTTGGAGATTTGAATTTCTGCCCGTTGAGAGATCGACAGCTGTTCAAATCCTCGAGTACTGGTCCTTCCTGCAGAAACGGCTACCTGCGACTGAACACTGTACACTCTGCTGTACTTGCTGTCAGATCGCATTAAATGCACCAATCTGATACGAGGTTTCTCTTCAATCATTTGTCATTAATACCCTTCCTCTTCATCATTTATTACTCCAAGTGCATTTATTACCGTTGCACTGATCTTCTGATCTACTTCCACTCAGCTGATCGAAATTACTCGTCTGATGTATACTCGGCTGATCCCAAACTTGAACTAATCTGATTTGAGTCGGCTGATCGTCCACCAGTCTGATTTCTTCCTCAGCAATAGATCAGTAGTCTTCTGGACCATATTTGACTAGTCTGATGAACTTCTTCCTTAGTCAAATATCTTAGAAGGTTTTTACTAAGCTTCCATACTTAGCTGATTCTGATGTTTTGGAAATCATCAAAACCTCCCTTCACTTTATGTCTTCCATCTTCATCTTCATCCAACAATTTCCCCCTTTTTGATGATGACAAAACTTCAGCTAAGTACCTGTTCCTAAAGCTAAAGTTTAAGTCCTCAAAAATTTCTGAGATAGAAATGATTTGTTGGAAACTTGAACTTTTATAGATTATATCAATTGATTACAAGTTACAAGTTCAACAGATGAGATAACAGAAAGTAAAATTTTACAAGTTTAACAAAAAGATTACAAGTGACCTAGTCTAATGACTTAGTTTAGTCCTTCTTCTCTTCTTGTGTTTCTCCTTCTTCTTCATTTTCAAGGTCTTCATCTTCTTGTTCAGAACTAGAGAGATCTTGTTCAAGCATTTCAAATCTTCTTCTGAGATCCTCTATTCTTTTGTACTTGACGTATGGATCTAACTGTTCAGCAGCAGAGTCCTTGGAAGCAGCAATCTCCTTATCAGATTTTACTGGTTCTTTGGGCTCTTCATCAGCATCGTTGTCTGCCTCAGTTACTTCATTGTCTGGTCTGCTTGTATTTTCATCATCAGCATCCTTTTCAGCAGAGTCCAACTTTTCAGTAACTTCAGCTGATAGATTAGCATCAGCACCCTTCTTCTTCGTTGTAGAATCTCCATCTTCCCCCTTTTTGTCATCATCAGCAGGGTAGACAGGTTCTTCAGGCAGAACAGGAGTGATGTTAATTGCGTCACAAATCAGTCTGATGTTTTTATCCACCGCCAGAAGATGATTTTCCCTCTTCAGTTGCTGCAATGTGTTGTAGGATTCAATCTTCTTGAATGTAAGATCCACTTGATCACAAAGTTGAATCTGAGAACTCAGAATCAAGTCAGCTGATGTAGTGAATGCTTTCAGCATGCTCTCAGCTTTTACTTCATGAGCCTCCATTGCATTTGCAACAACTTCATTAATGTCCCTCCAACCAGCTGTGTTATTTTTGACCCTTGCACCAAATGTTTCCACATCCAGTCTGATAGCTTGTACTTCATTTTTGATGTTTGCCATTTCTTCCACTATCAGAGGGCTAGGATCAGCAGCCTTTGGGACTTTTTCAGCAGCAGCAGACAGCATAGTTAAGGCTACTTCCTTAAACGTATTCATTTGTTCTCTATGTCTGTCTTCCATTTCCTTCATTGAGTTGGCAATTAGCTGATGGATGGACTCCAAAATAGCTGGTTGCAAGTCTGTTGAAGTTGATGGAGTGGCTGTGCTTGCTTGAGCAATCTCAGGAGTTTTGTCAATCTCCTTTGGTTCATCAGTCAGAGTAGTCTGCTGTTGGGGCAACTTCTCTGATGATGTTGAGATTTCAGCAATCTTCTGTTGGACCTGTGTTGGCTCATTTATCTCTGTAACAACATCAACACCATTATCAGCAACAACAGTTTTATGTGTAAATATAAGAGCAGGTGTAAATGGTGAAGTTGTCTGTTCAGGTAAGTTTTCATATGTTTTGATAGCCGGTCCAAAGACGATCTGTTGTAAGCTTGGCATAGATAACATTGAACTGGGTTGACCCTTCTGATGTCTGGTCTTCTTTGCCCATACTTCCAAAGTTACAGATAATGCCAGCTTGACCATTCTGTTCTTTAAATTTTCATCTGAAGCAGGTGTTTCAGGAACAGAACTTTGTAGCAACTTGGCTTCAGACTTTGCCAACTTCCTCATTCGATAGTGAATCATATCAAAGAAGTGGTCTGAATCCAATGCTTGCCTCAGACATCCAGTTTCCAGAAATTGCAGGACCCATCTTTCCTCAGCAGCAAAATCCTTCCACTGTACTATTTGATCCTTTGTCTTGGTCAGACGATACTCTCTCCATCTGTTGTATCTGATCTTTTCCGTAACAAAGAGACTCTGACGGACCAAAACGTCGTTATACCGCTCAAGATCTGCCACAAACTGTCTGAACATTTCTGGATCATTTTGAACTATGCTCAGAGCATATTTCAGTTCTGATCTCTTCTTCTTTGGCAGCTTGGGTGTTGGCATAACAGCCTTTGGCTTCTTGGGATCTCCAATTGTGATTCCACCACTGTACCTTGGACCTTGAGCATCCTTGGTACTGGCTTCAATAGCCTTAGCCAAATCATGAGCTTCTTTAGCAGCTTTCTCAGCTTCAGACATGTTTTTAGTCTGAGCCTCAAGCTCCTTAAGTTTGCGAGCGTTTTCTTTTTCTTTCTTTTTCTTCTCAGCTTCATCTATCTTTTTCTGCTCAGCAGCAGTGATCACTTTAACCTTTGCCTTACCAGTTCTCTTCCTTCTGGCGGCAGGTGATTCAACTACTTGTAGTGGAACAGCAGCAGTTGGTGTAGGATGAATGAGTGGGACATTCTCCTCTGCTGGTAAAGTGGTTGGCTGTTCAGCAACAGCAGACTTGTCAAGAGATTGGTCCACTGCTGTCTCATCTTCTGCAGCTTTTTCTACTGCATCCACTGGTCTTTCAGCAGCAGGGTTTTCTCTGACTTGAACAGTTGGGGCAGTGGTAAAGGTAACTCGTTGACCTCCCAGAGTTAACTTTCTTTTTGCCTTTGGTTTGGGCAAAGCTTCAGGTTGTCGAGGTTCAGCAGTTCTCTTTACTGAACTCCTTGTTCTTCTTCCAACTTCTTTTATCTGAACTGGTTCGTCAGACTCAGTTCTTTCTGGAGATGTTTCAGTACTCATCTCACTGATTTCCTTAGTCACCTCAGTGACTATCTGGTTAGCAGCATCAGCAGACTCTACTGATCTGGCTTCAACAGCAGGGTTTGCTGTTTGATCAGCAGACTTCGTCTTGATGGTAATCTTGGGTTTCTTGGCAGCAGGCTTCTCTTCTTTTCCTTTTGCCTTTCTTTTAGAAGTAGCTCCAATCTTAACTGGTTCATACATTTTCACTTCCTTCAGCTTGTGAACTGTCTTCCCGTTCACCAATGGACATCCCAGAGCTGAGAGTAGATGACTCATCATCACCACATGTCCATTCTTCTTTAACGCCAGAAGATAAAAGTAGTGAATAGCCCAGTTAACATCCAACCCATAGTAGATGCAAACCATTGTTTGGTACCTTCTCCTAGGTAACCCATCTAAGGAGCTCGTACAACACTCCAAAATTTTTGCAATGATATCAGCAAACCTTTGAAACTCGTCTTTCAGCTGAGTTTTCATAAGGCTTCCAGTCATTGGTTCTCCATCCTTCGCACAGACAAACCAAAATTCTTCCTCTTTTTCTTGAGCCAGAGTAAATACCTCTCCTCCTTCATTTTTCAGGCCATAAATTTCATTCAAAACAGCAGGTGAAACACAGATAGTTTTACCTCCGACAGTAGCCACAGAAATCATTTTGGTTAGGTCATTTTTTCTAGATCCATAGTAGTCAGCCACATCTTCAGTGAAAACATACTCCTCATGAGCTTCCAAAACCTTCACCAATGATGCCTCTTTAATTTTGACCAAGATTTCCTTCATTAGAGGAGTTCCAGAAGAGTAGAACTTCTCGTAATTCAAATAACGTCCTTCAGCTCCGGCCATTTTGAAAAATTTGTAGTAGCTTGAGAGAAATTTAACACTTTTAAGGCAGAAAAGATGAGTTAGTAACTTCTTTTTCACTTAGAATAATTTTGGGTGCGTAAGGTTTAACCCTTCTGATCAGATCTGGATTTATAGATTTCGAAATGCTTCGGTTTCCGTGTTATACGCGGACGGTTTGATTTGATCTGTCAGTTTTTAATCGTGCGGGCGAGAATCGCGGAATTCAAAATTTATTAATTATGTCAGGCAGGCGGGAATTTGAAACGCCACTTGTCTGTTACTTATAAAAGCGTGCTTTTGAGAAAACGTTTTTGCACAACACTTTAAATATAAGATGACATAAATAATAACAGATGAGTAAAGTGATACTTATCTGATAAACGACTTGTCTGATACAATATATCACTAGTGAAAGCCAATATCTAGTGATCTTCCTTTGCTGTTTGTCAATCCAGCAAGATAAATAATCTTCGAATCTTCAAGAATTAAGAACAAATCTTCTGATTAAAACAACTTCAACTAACTATCATTGAAGATTTCATCTTTAAAACAAGGGTACCGCTAGTCTTACACGTTCCCCCTGAATTCAAGAATTCATCAGTCAACTAGTCTGTTGAGAGTCAGCCTTCTTGAAGTGTAACACTTGTTGATGTCAGATTAGTAAGCTGTTGAACCTAGTCTTCTGATAGGTTCCCCCTCAGCTTATGAATCCAATTTTAACAAGCCTAATTCCGCTCTTAGAGTGGAGAATCTAGCTTCATTCAGTGGTTTGGTGAAAATGTCAGCAATCTGGTTGTCTGTATGAACATATTCAATAATAACATTTCCCTTTTCAACATGGTCTCTGATGAAGTGATGTTTGATCTCAATATGTTTAGTCCTGGAATGACTAGTAGTATTCTGAGTAAGGGATATTGCACTTGTATTATCGCAGTAGATAGGGATTCCACTGATCTTGAGATTATAGTCTTCAAGTTGATGCTTCAACCAAAGTATTTGTGCACAACATGCTCCAGCAGCAATGTATTCAGCTTCAGCAGTAGATATGGATACTGAAGTCTGTTTCTTACTCATCCATGAGATCAGACGACTGCCTAAAAATTGACACGTACCTGTAGTACTCTTCCTATCAATTTTGCAGCCAGCAAGGTCAGAATCTGAATATCCAATAAGTTCAAATCCTGATTCCCTTGGGTACCACAATCCCAATTCTTGAGTGCCTTTGAGATACTTTAGTATTCTTTTAGCAGCCAAGAGATGAGATTCCTTAGGATCTGATTGAAATCTTGCACAGACCCCAACAGAATACATAATATCAGGTCTGCTAGCTGTTAAGTATAACAGTGACCCAATTATGCCTCTGTATTTGGTGATGTCAACTGATTTGCCACCTTCATCCTTGGTTTCACTCTTCTTCTTCATGAAGATTACCCAAGTAAATCTTGAAAAATCATCCACAACAGCTAGGCAGTATTTCTTCCCACCATTGCTGATTGGATCAATAGGGCCAAACAAATCCATATGCAGTAGCTCCAAAATTCTGGTTGAAGATTGGTGCTTCTTGCTTTTGAAAGATGACTTCACTTGTTTACCCTTCTGACAGGCATCACAGAGCTTGTCTTTGCTCATGACTGTCTTTGGAATTCCTTCTACCAGATCATTCTTTATCAATCTGTTGATGGTCTTGAAATTCAAATGATTCATTCTTTTGTGCCAAAGCCAACTGATTTCACTTGGTGTAGAAGCCACTAAGCAAACATTTGAATTCTTGTCCACAGAATTCCAGTCGACTACATAGATGTTTCCTTGTCTTCTTCCAGATAAAATAACCTTCTTTGTTCCAATTTGTTCAACATAACACTTATCTGATGAAAACACCACGGAAAATCCTTTGTCACAAAATTGACTTATGCTCAGCAGATTGTACTTCAGGCCACTAACATATGAGACGTCAGATATCTCTATGTTTCCTTTGATAAGCTTTCCAACAGCTACAACCTTGCCTTCTTTGCTGTCTCCAAAAGTAACTCTTGGACCATTTACAGCAACAGCATCTGCCAGTTCATGTATGTCTCCACACATGTGCCTTGAACATCCACTGTCCAAGTACCATTTCTTCGCTACTTTACTCCTACTCCTAATCCTAACCTACAAAACAAAATAAAAATGTTTTAGGTACCCTTTATTGAGAGGGTCCTGGTGGATTAGTATCACCTTTGACAACCCAAGATGTTGAAGTCTTAGGCTTCTTAGGCTTTGCAGTCTTAGCAGGAGCATGAGCAACTTCATTTACATCATAATCAGCAGGCATATTATGGTGATAATCATTATGATGATGATAAGGCTCATAAGCAGGATATGATGCATGATAAGTAGGGTAGGCATGCATTGTTTGATGAGCAGGATATGCAGCAAAATGAGGTGGATAATGAGGTGCAGCATAATATGGTGGATAAGCAGGTTGCACATAATAAGACTCATTTCCATAGTAAGCATTTTTGTTGTAATTTCTTTGCTTCTTAGGTCTGCTCTTTTCTTGCTCTTTAACAGACGACTTAGCTTTACTAGTCTGGTTGGTTTTACTCTTATCAGCAGACTTCTTGGGACTACTCTGCTGTTTGGTTTTACCAGTCTGTTTTTCAATTTCAGGCTTTTTACCCTTCTTAGCCTTAGGAGTTTTTATCTCCTTTTTCTCAATCTCAGGTGAAATGGGTTTAGTAGTCTGAACATACAAGACAATATTACTATTATCAGCAGATATAAATTTTTCAGCTTTGTTCAGTTCTAAACTTTCTTTTACTAAGGGAGTACTCTGTTCAGTTGGTTTATCTATTGTCACAACAGACGACTTAGGAACAGACGACTTATTATGCAAAGATATTCTAGCTTCAAGTTCTTTGATTTGTCCCTTGTACATTTCACATTCAGCTCTCAGAGATTCACATTCATGCGAAAGCTTTTTATACGTGGCTGATTCGTCAGGTTTTTCAACCTTAAGTTTCAGTTTAGCATTTTGCTTTTTCAGCGGAATCATCTCGTCCTTAAGCTTAGCAAGCTCATTTACAACATCTACTTTGTTGTTCATCATTTGCTCAAATGAGTTAAACAGTTCAAGCTCACTTTCAGAGAGTATTACCTCATTGTCAGAATCATCAGATTCCTTTGCCATGAGACACAGTAGTGCAGGTGTTTCGTCAAAAACAGAGTCATCACTTGAAGTGCCAGATTCTGTGTTTGATGAGTGGATGGCTGCCATCTTTTCAGCTTCAGCCAACAGCACCTTGCTCTTTTGGTATCTCTTCTCTCTTCTTTCTTTTCTTTGTTTCTTTTCCTCCTCTGTGTACTTCTCTGCTTTAGGATATGGGCAGTCCTTGATGAAGTGTCCCAATTTCCTGCAATTATAGCACATCATTTTGGATTTATAATCATCCTTAATGTCATAAGTATTAGAGGTAGGTTTAGAAGTAGAAGCATTGTTATATTTGTTCTTCATTTTTCTCTTGTAGAACTTTTTGAACCCGTTCAATAACAACGCAACATCGTCAGCAGTATACTCCTTTTTGCTCAGTACTGGGGCCTCATCAGATGAGTCCACTTCTCTGCTTTTTCCAGACGATCTTCTTGTTCTTTCTGCAGCAACCAGTGCAGCAGTGGGGCCAGAAGTTGAGGTCTCTTCTATTCCCATCCTTGGTATTTTATACTCGTACGCCTTGAGTACAGAAAACAACTCTGTCAGAGAGATCTTCCCCAGATCCCTAGATTCTTCCATAGCTGTGATCTTCATGTTGAACTTGGGTGGTAGCGCCTTCAAGACTTTGAGAGTGATCTCTTTGTCTGTGAATGTCTTACCCAGCTTTAACACGTTGTTCAGCACTTTGGTAAACCTTGAACTCATCTGTTCAATGGTTTCTCCAGGCTTCATTTTGAAGTTATCAAACTTCTCCATGGCAACACTTAGATTGTGTTCCTTGATGGCTTCATTTCCTTCACTCATATCCCTGACTTTGTCCCACATCTCTTTTGATGTTTTGCAGTGTTTGACATAGTCAAACCTTTCATTGTCCAGGGCTTTAGTCATGATGAAGATTCCAACTTTATCAAGATTTTTCAACTTGATTTCATCAGGTGACATCTCTTCTTCATCTTTATCAACAACAGTATCTACGCCATCGATTTTGATTGTCTTGGTAATCCTTATTGGACCTTTTGTTATGCATCTGTACATATTATCGTTGTAAGCAGCAAGGAAAATTTCCATGCGTATTTTCCAGTCCTCAAAGCTCATACCGCCTATGTGGGGAACAAGGCTGATACAATCCATTTTTCAAAAAGTTTTGTTTTTCAAAAAGATGCTCTTTTGAAAACCTTTGAAAACCTTTGAAAAACACTTAAGGATCAAGCTCGTTGATCAGTCAGATGATTCAGATGAACCACCTGCTCTGATACCACTTGTTGGTCCCAAGTGGTCAGATGAGGTTTAGAGGGGGGGGTGAATAAACCTCTTTAAAAATTTGCCTTTTAAAACTTCTAACTTTTCTGTTCAGCAGACTAAGCTGATCGAGAACAGTAAGCAGACTAAGCTGAGCTTTGAACAGCAGAGTTGACCACTCTTCTGATTTCACTCAGCTGATTTTATCAAAATCAGAGTTTAAAATAAACTAACTTGCAGCGGATTTATCAAGTGTTTTTCACAAGTAGTTTTCTTTAACCTTGAAATAGTTTTATCCCCAGTTTTTAAATAAACTCCTTTATAAAACTTTTCAGCAGTTAACCTTTTAAGTGTTTTAAAACTGTTCTTTCAAATATGCAGAAAATAATGCAAGTTAAAAACACAAAGGATTTTTATAGTGGTTATATGGATGTAAATCCTTTAGTCCACTCTTCCAAGTCACTTAGATCTTGGGTTATACTATAGTCACAAAGATTACAGTACACTCTGCTTGCGCCAACCAACAGATGAACTGGCCACAAGTTCGTAGTAGGAAATCACAAAGAAATTCCTAATCTCTGAAGTAATATCGCTCACAAAGATTGATATCTACTCCTCACAACACAACCTAACAAAATCACTCAGATTTTACAATTATTTTCTATTTTTCTCTCTATTTGCTTCGTCAACAAATGACTTAGCTGATGAGTGCTCTGTTCTTGAGTTTTGAGACTTAGAGAAGTTCTGCTTCGAATTTTAGCTCTCAAAGTGTGTTGTCTCTGTGTTGTTCTTGTCTTCAACTCATGAACTGAACTATTTATACTTGGAGATTTGAATTTCTGCCCGTTGAGAGATCGACAGCTGTTCAAATCCTCGAGTACTGGTCCTTCCTGCAGAAACGGCTACCTGCGACTGAACACTGTACACTCTGCTGTACTTGCTGTCAGATCGCATTAAATGCACCAATCTGATACGAGGTTTCTCTTCAATCATTTGTCATTAATACCCTTCCTCTTCATCATTTATTACTCCAAGTGCATTTATTACCGTTGCACTGATCTTCTGATCTACTTCCACTCAGCTGATCGAAATTACTCGTCTGATGTATACTCGGCTGATCCCAAACTTGAACTAATCTGATTTGAGTCGGCTGATCGTCCACCAGTCTGATTTCTTCCTCAGCAATAGATCAGTAGTCTTCTGGACCATATTTGACTAGTCTGATGAACTTCTTCCTTAGTCAAATATCTTAGAAGGTTTTTACTAAGCTTCCATACTTAGCTGATTCTGATGTTTTGGAAATCATCAAAACCTCCCTTCACTTTATGTCTTCCATCTTCATCTTCATCCAACAGTTATTTCAACATGCTTTATGCCTATTCATATTATCATGTTGATCATGTTCACTGTGCTGATTGCCATCCTCATTTCAATATGCATGCTTATCACATATTTCATGCATCTTACCTTGCTTATGAGCTATGTTTTAATCATGACCAACAAATGTTGAAAAACAACAAGTGGTATTATCATGATAAAACATAAGTCACTAGATCATCACATGTTAAAGGTTACACTAACCATGCTGGACCCAATAAACAAGGGGCACCAAAAACAGTCATCTGTTTTGCAGGTGAAACACATGTGAGATGACAAAGATGAGTTGACTGCCTCGCAAATTTCGCCAAGTTCAACAAGTGGTATCACCAACTATTCAAGTGGTATCAGTCAACCATGTGACAACAGAAATTGGTTTGTTGATTTTGGATTCATAAGTTGAGGGGGAACTTATCAGAAGACTAACCCAGAACAGCTTACTGGAATTCAACGGCTGAGTGTCTTTGAAGAGAAACTCTCATCAGACTACTTGACAGCAAATTCTTGAACTTAGGGGGAACGTGTACGACTAGCGGTACTCCTAAATAAAAGATGAAGTTGTCAATAAGTCAAAATGAAGCAATCAGAAGACTGCTTCTTATCAGCTGACTGGAACTCAACAGCCAAGTGATTTTCAAGAATGTACTACACCAAGTGGTATCAGCAAGTGCTATCACATCAACAAGTGATATCAGCTGACTAATCTGATTTGTATCCATACAAGTAGTATCAGACTACAAGTAGCTTCAGACTACAAGTGGAATCAGACCACAAGTGGTATCAAGTGGTAAAAATTCTTGAAGTTAAGAGGAAATTTTCTAGCTGGAGTGATAAGCGGCAACGAAGACTACCTCGATCAGCCAAGTGCTTACCTACCTATCTTCAGCATACTAGTTTGCAATCTTATGGAAAAGAAGTTATCACAAATCCTAAAAAGAGGGAAGGATAAAATGGAGAAGAAAAGATGCAACTAAAGTTTTGGTGAAGATGGATGCAACTAAGAACCCTTTAAGCAGAAGATCACAAAGGGAAAAAGAACCATCACATGGAAGTGGTATTTTTTTTTTTTTCAAAAAAAAAAAAAAAAAAAAAAAGGGTTGTATCGGACCAAAATAATTTCCATCTCAAGGCATGAAGACTAAATCTGAAGACTTAAGATTGGTTCTTAGTTGAAGGTTTTGTCATCATCAAAAAGGGGGAAATTGTTGGTTAATATTGGAGAAGGTTTTGAAGATGACAAAAAGGGTAAAATAGTCAATAAGGCTAAATTGGAAGTCATCAACTAAGAACTAAACAGCTTAGTGAAACCTATCTCATGGTCTGGAAGCTAAGTGACCGAATCAGCCGAGTGGGATATCAGATGGGTATTATCAGCCGAGTCAAGATAGATGTGTTCATTCTTGAATCAGCCGAGAAGCCATCAGCCGAGTGATCATCAAAAGAGTATTTCCATCAGCAGAGTGAAGACGGTCAAGTAAGCTTATCAACGCAACGAGCTAAGAGCTGAGTGTATTAAATGCGACTGACATAAAGCAAACATCCGTACAGCAGAGTGTACAGTGCAACAGTTGCAGGGAGCCGTTCCGCGTGTCAGGACTAGTACTCGAGGACTGTAGCTTTCTGTCAACCTTCAACGGGCAGAAAATTCAAATCCGAGGAGTATAAATAGAAGACAAACTGAAGATCTTAAGAGAGCTTGCATTATTCAAGATCATATCCTAAGAGCGAGATCCATCAGTTGAGTCGTCTGATCTTGAGCGAAGTCATCTGTTGACGAAGCTTTTTGTTGAAGAACAGAGATCATACGTTGTCTGTCTTAGTGACTTTCAACTGAGAATAGAAGGAGTGTATATCCATCTTTGTGAGTGATATAGCTTCTTAGTATAGGTTTTCTGAGTGATTACTTGTACTGAAAACAGCGTGAGAAGTGTAGGTCCATCTTAGTGAGTGATCTAGCTTCAGAGTGTAGGATCTCTGTGTGATTTCTTACAGCGCACTTGTGGCTCTTCATTTGTTGAATTGCGCAAGAAGAGTTGTAAACTGTGTGTTTATAGTATAACCCAAGATCTTCGTGACTTGGAAGAGTGGACTAAAAGACGATTGTCTATATAACCACTATAAAAATTATGTGTGTTTGAATTATTTACTACTATACTTTGCATATTTATCAAAGAACTCAAAAATACGATTTAACCAAAAGATTTTAAAAGGAGTTGTAAAAACTGGGGACAAAATCTTTTGAGTGAGAAAACTTAAAGAGGAACAGCTTGGTGAAAAACACTTTGAATATCCGCTGCCAACTAGTTTCTAAAAACTCTGATTTAACATCTGAAATCAGCTGAGTGAAAATCAGATGAGTGGTCAACTCTGCTGATAAAGCTTTGTGCGCATCAGCTTAGTAGTCTTACAAATCTCGATCAGCTTAGTCTGCTGATTTGAAAAGTTAGAGAAAAAGTTTTAATGTTTTCAGAGGTCTATTCAACCCCCCCCCCCCCCCCCCCCCCCCCCTCTAGACCTCATTGACCACTTTTAGGACCAACAAATTACAAGTATGATACGACAAGGAATTTTTTTTAGCAAGCTTACTTAGTTTATCGTATGAATGTCCATATCCAATTCCGGCTCTATTTAGAGAAACTTTTTACATGCCAAGAAGTTTATCAAGGTCTCTTTTTCTTCCGTAAATTTTTCTGAGCATCTAGTTAAACCAACCACTTTTGCTTTGAGACTTAAATTTTCTTTTGAAAGAGAAGAATTTTCTTTTTTTAATTTTTCAAGCTTTTCAAAAATTCTTTCAATTTTATATCAAACTCTTCTTTTTCTTTACTCAATGAGAAAATCTTCTTTTTTAATTTTTTTCATTTTTAGAATCAAGATTTTCATTGTCCTATTTACATTAATTAATCATTAGATTCCATTCATTTTCATATTCACTTTCATTATCATCACACTCATCATAATCATAAATGGAAAATACCTCATTTGCGGTCATGAATCAACAATTTACCGATTCGTCTTCCGTTTGTTCTTCCTCAGAATCCGGTTCATCCCAAGATTCTACCATTCCTTTGCCTTGGCTTTACTTGAATGTCTTTTCAGGTTTCTCTAGTAAAGGGCATTCGGGCCTTAGGTGTCCAACTTCATTGCATTCGTAGCATTTGATTTTTTGAGGTTTCTTAGAGGACTTCTTTGGAATTCTTAGTTTCATCAGTTCTCTTAGTCTTCTTGTAAGCTTCACTATTTCTTCGTGTTTTTCATCTTCTTCAGGATCTTCTACATCACTTTTGTTACCCTGCACGTGATTAGATTTAAAAGCAATACATCATTTATTTATTAGAGCTTACCTCGTCCTTCGATAGGATGGTGAGTTCATGGGATGTGAGAGAACCAATTAATTCAACCATCGACATTTTGTTGAGATCCTTCGCTTTTTGGATCGCAGTGACCTTTGGTGTCCACTCTCGAGGAAGTGATCTTAGAATTTTCTTGACTTGTTCACTTTGAGGGTAGACTTTTCCAAGTGCGGACATAGGGTTGATAATCTCCATGAACCGAGCAAACATTTCACTAATGGTTTCATTGATTTCCATAGTGAACATCTCGTATTGATGTATGAGAATAGTAATACGCTGCTCCTTAACTTGGTTTGTACCTTCGTGAGTGACTTGAAGCATCTCCCACATATCTTTTACGGTAGGGCACTAAATACCCAATCGTACTCGAATTTGGTGAGGCCACAAGCCAACAAATTTTTGGCTTTTGAGTGTATTGACACCATTCTTTTAATCTCCTACAGTAAATTTTTTCCACGCCTTAGGAACTTGCATTTCACCTTCGATTTATTGGTATGGATGGTCCCTCAAGAATCACATTCCACATGTCGCAATCAATGGAAATCATAAATTCTTCCATTATGTTGTTCCATATTGAGTATGCAGTGCCATCGAAATTTGGAGGTTTGTTATGCAATTATCCCTCTGCGAAAACGCCATTACTAAAGGTAGACATAAGATCGTTAGCTCTTGGGGGTTACCCCACACAGTTTAATAAATAAAAGAGCACATGCTTTAGTACCAATTGATACACAAGGTCTACCTGAGAGGTGGAGTGTTTAAAAAAATTTATGTAAATTTATTTCAAAGTATAGTTTCAGAATTAGTTCCGAAAATGGTTAGAATATTGTTCTAGAAAAGTCTAATATAAAATTCCGAAAGATAAAAAACAAAGTTCCAAAACTAGTTTGCTTGAAGTATATTGTTCCGGAAGAGTTTATTGTGAAGTTCCGAAGATTTAAAGAATAAAGTTCTGAAAACAATGAATGCAGAAAATTAAAAGTGTAAAGTAAGAAGACAAACAGTTTATAGAGGTTCACACCAATTTGCCTAATCTTCTCTTCCAACACCCCTGTGAAATTCCCTAATGGCTTGCAAGACGAACCTTCGCCACACTTGATTACAAGTTACAAACTTTCTCTCGATTTTATCAAGCTTGCTAGGATACACCTATCGCTCCAAACCATACTTGCTAGGTATCAACCTATCGCACAACAAGTGCTTGTTAAAACCTCCATCCTATCGCACTATACACATGCTTACTAGAACCCCTGTCCTATCTCACAAAAACGAGCTTACTAGGAACCTATCCTATCGCTCAAACAATTGATTGATTTTTCTTCAATGTACAAAAAATACTCCTTTATGAGTAAAGTAGTACACAATACACTCGAATCTTTTCTCCTTTCAAATATCTCAAATTTTTCAAGAGCAAGGTAGAAAAGAGTTTTGGTTTTGAAAATGGATTTTGCAAGAGTAATTCAAAAATCAATTTTTTTTAACAAAAATATTTTCACAAATTAAAGCACAAAAATGTAAGAGTAATTTTCTCAAGTTAAAGCTCAATTTTTTCTCTCAATATTGGTGTTTAAAAATCGATTAAAGAGAGCTGAAGTTATAGGGGTAAAAATCAAATTTTATAAGGAATGATTTGAAAGATAAAATCTTTCTTAAGTTCAAAAATGATTTGTCCCCACTCTTAAATGATACAACTGAATATTTAGTCCCAAAATAGATGAAAAATGAATTTGGACAAAGATATTCAAGATTTGATCAAGAAGGAAGATTATAGCAAGGATATTTTGAAAAGATTTTCAAAATCAAATAAGGTTAAATATATATCAAGATGATTCTTGCCTTATAAAAAGATTTGGTAAGATAATTTAATTGGCCTTTTTAAAAATTATTTCCATTAAACAAGTTTGCGGCAAAAGTCATTTCAAAAAAATATTGCCTTGATTTTATTAGCCGTATCATATCATGACCAAAATTTAAAGAAAATTATATTTTAATCAAATAATTACTTGATCAGGATTTTTATAATTTAAAAATGATTATTTTTTTCTTGCTCTTAAAGATAGTTTTGGGCCAAAAGAAATTTTTCTTGCTCTTAATAGTTTGAGATAAATTTAACTTGCGTTACCTCAATTTTCCTGTGTCGAAAATTTGGCCCTTCCAAAGGGTGCATGGGTCTTCAAACTATTCTTCGATTGGTCTTTCTTTATTGATGGGCTTTAAGATCTTTATTGGGCATATTCTTCTCAATTGAGCTTTATTCGTAAATGGGCCTTCACTGATGGGCTAGTGAAATCTTTATTGAGCCTTTTATCATCGATTGATCAATTTTTCGTAAACGAGTCTTCCTTTAAATGATGAGCTTCTCGATAATTTCTATTAAGATTAAACTCAAGAAAACAAGCTCAAATAAAATTGTTTGTTAATCATTAATCATACGGCTAACACTTCTGATTCCCCCTCCCCACCCCCATTCACACAGAAACATTCCAAAGAAAAATTGGTCAAGACGCAAACAAAACAACAAAAACCAAAATACGAACACACAAACAAACAATCAAAAGAAAACTAAAAATCAAACAAGATGTTTATTGTGCACTTATCAAGAATGCAAGGCACACAAATTAAGCTCTTAAACAATTAAGCTCATCAAAATAAAATATTTAAGGTCAACTAATGTAACTATGCATGGCAAGATGAAAGCAATTATCCAAAAATATCTCAACACCATAAAGCAATAAGAGTGCAACCAAATCGAATCAAATAAATAATAGGAATATATCAATGCATGATTAGAAAGAAAATGCATGGAGGGTAAGAGATATGCCCCTAGCGATGGTGCCATCTCCTTGCACTCCCGAATGTCTCCTCTCAATCTTACTCTCCTCTCGTGGCCTTGCGGGCTCCTTTTCGACCTCCTTCTCTTGGGCGCATTTGAACTTTCGCCTCTAGCCATATGTACCTATTCAAAAAAAAATTCAAAGTTCAATCAAACTATTGTATAATCAATCCAAAACTTCATATGTATCTAAACACAAATTAGGATCAAAAGCTAACAAAATTCTCACTTGGGCATTTCATCAAACACTTGGCATGTATAGACTTTGAAAGCTAATTTCAAGAAATCCTCATGTATTTAACTTACCCAATGTATTAAACACGTCCCAAACAATCCAAAGTAATCTAAGTTTAGCTGATTTACCTTGATTATTGATCACAAATGATGAAAATGAGAATTCGCAGAGAAAGGTATTTAATCCCTTCTTCACCTAGAATCCCATAATGCAAGTCATTATGTTTTACTTCCATGTATATTTGTCAAAGCTGGTGGATGACAAGACGAGGAGCTGAAGTTGGAACTATTGCAAAAATAGTTAAAAGTTGCTACATCATTTAAACTAATTGGAACAACAAACGGAACTTCCATTAGAATCACTAGAACTTAGTCTCCGTATGGATCTAGTATGCGGGTTTGAGAAACCTCATCAAGTAAAGAGTTTGAAGATGTCTAAGCCAAAACTCCAAGTTTCGGTCAAATCGAAACCTACACAAATCTACTTGAGACCTATAAAATCATTGATTTGACATATATCATCTATTATTTACACATAAAATTATTACGTTGATATCTACCACTTATTTTTCTTCTCCAAACCCCAACAACCAAACATCAATCCAAATCAAATCAAAATTTCAAAACCAACTAACAATTATTAATAATATATTACTATATTAATATTTCATTAAAACCATTATCCAAATCGGTTTCAAAATTTCTTCAGAACTTTCAAATCAGTTTTTGAGACCAAACAGTGAAAAATCCCAGAAGGTTCACCTTTTATTTCATAGTCAAGTAATATATATACAAAGCAAACTTAGCTTACAAGGGGATAAAACAAGAAATAAAATAAAAAAAGATCATATACAAATCCTACATAATATTTGACAATATATACAAATCCTACATAATATTTGACAATCCTAGAGAATATTATGAGAATCCTAACATATATTAATACTCCCCCTCAATTTGGAGCATGAAGATTAACTATGCCAAACTTGGACAATAGATTATGAAAAGGGCGATATCCGAGAGCTTTAGTCAATATATTTGCAAGTTGATTGCGAGAAGAGACATGGCTAGTGCAAATTTCTTTAGATTGAAGACGTTCCCGAATAAAATGACAATCAATCTCAATATGTTTTGTTCTCTCGTGGAAAACAGGATTAGCGGCAATATGCAAAGCCGCCTGGTTGTCAAAAAATACTTGCGCCGGCTAAGGGTGGGGTACCCAAAGATCTACGAGCAATTGTCGAAGCCAAACAATTTAACTCATAGTAGTGTCCATGGCGCGATACTCAGCTTCAGCAGAAGAGCGAGAGACAACATATTGTTTCTTTGAGCTCCAAGAAATGGGAGATTTCCCAAGTAGGATAAAGTAACCAGTGGTCGAACGACGTGTCAAAGTACAACTAGCCCAATCAGCATCACAATAAGCTCTCAACGACAAGTCGTTAGAAGAAGAAAGAAAAAGTCCTTGGCTGGGGTCCAACTTCAAATATCGCAAAACACGCATGGCTGCATCAAGGTGACATTGGCGTGGTGTTTGCATAAACTGACTAAGAATATGGACAGAATAACAAATGTTCGGCCTCGTTATAGTTAAGTATAGGAGTCGACCAACGAGTCGGCGATATGAAGTGGGTTCAACAATGGCAGGTTCGGAATCAGATGATAAATGATTATTCTGTTCCATAGGAAATGAAGCAGGACGGGCAGCAGACAAGCCAGCTTCACGCAAGATATCTATGGTATACTTGCGTTGGCTAATGACGATACCTTTTGGAGATCGAGCAACCTCAATGCCAAGGAAATATTTGAGAGGACCGAGGTCCTTAATATGAAACTGAGCATGAAGTTTAGACTTGACAGCTGAAATTCGTTGAGTGTCATTCCCAGCAATAATGATATCATCGACATAAATCAAAATTGCAACAAAAGAATTCCCTTGGCTGGAGGTAAAAAGGGAATAATCTGTTATCGATTGAATAAATCCTATGACAAAAAGTGATTGAGTAATTTTTTTATACCAACTTCTCGAGGCTTGCTTGAGCCCATATAGAGACTTGCACAAACGACAAACTCTAGTATCTCCTGGACGTGCAAAACCTTGTGGAATTTTCATATAGATCTCTTCATCTAAATCTCCATGTAGAAAAGCATTGGTAACATCTAGTTGGTGTAACTCCCAATTTCGAATTGAAGCAACTGCAAGTAGTGTTCGAACGGTAACAAGTTTAGCAACTGGAGCAAAGGTCTCGTGATAATCCAAATCTTCAATTTGCGTGAATCCTTTAGCCACCAAACGAGCCTTATATCTCTCAATGCTTCCATTGGGTTTGTACTTGATTTTGTATACCCATTTAGAGTCGATGGCCTTCTTTCCATGTGGCAATGATTCCAATGTCCATGTATGATTTTGTTCAAGAGCAGCAAGCTCTCGTGCCATTGCGTCTCTCCAGCATTCTTCTTTAGCAGCCTGAGAAAAAGTTTTAGGCTCATCCATAGAAGAAATAGCCCCTAAAAATGCTTGATGAGCAGTAGAGAAATTTTCATTAGAAACAAAATGTGACACAGGATAGGACACACCTGAGTTAGCTGATGAAGTGGGGGCATAACATGGGTTAATAGAAGATGGAACCTCATAGACATAATCTTTGAGACGAGTAGAAAGAATCCGATTTCGATGCCGTCGTTGCACTTGTTCTGCATCACTTGCATTTGGAGATTGATTTTCTAATACAACATCCTCCACCGAGATGCTATCTTGTTCTGCTTCATTTGGCGCAGTGGGTACTTCTTGATTAACGAGAATATCATCCCCTAATTGTCCAGATGAACTATTAATTTTTCTAACAGTTACCGGTTCCACAAGCTTTTCAATTTGTTCAGATGACTGGACATTTCCATTTAACATATGATTAGGCTCATGAGCATTGTCATCAAAAGGTGTATGTTCCGACACATCAGATTTAATGGTATTATGATTGAATGGAAAATTTCCCTCATAAAAAATGACATCTCTAGAGGTAAATATCCTATGATCTTGGAGACTATATAAACGATATCCCTTTTTGCCATATGGATACCCCAAGAAAATACATTTAAGAGCTCTAGCATCAAGTTTATCTTTGGGTTTAGGATTTATATGAGCATAACATAACTTCCGAAAACTCTTAAATGATCATAAGTGGGTGGTTTTCCAAACAAAGTTTCATAAGGTGTTTTATTCGATAGAACTGGAGTCGGGGTTAAATTTATTAGGTAGCCAGCCGTAAGAATACACTCACCCCAAAACTTCTTAGGAATACATGCTTGTAATCTTAAAGCCCGAGCCACCTCAAGCAAGTGACAATGTTTTCGCTCCACAACCCCATTTTTTTTAGGTGTATCTATACACGAAGTCTGGTGGATTATGCCATTATTTTTATAAAATCCAAGCATGGTTCTCGACAAAAATTCCTGACCATTATCGCTCCTAATTTGTTTCACCCCACAATGAAATTGAGTTTTGACCATTTCACAAAAAGCAATAAGAAAATCAGAAGTTTCCCCCTTTTGTTTCATCAAATAGATCAAAACACACCGGCTATAATCATCAACTATAGTCAAAAAATAACATGCACCAGAAATAGAAGGCATTTTATATGGCCCCCAAATGTCACAATGAATTAAAATCTATGGTCCAAAAGACTACTGATATGTTGCGGAAGAATGGAATCAGACTGGTAGATTTTCAGCAGACTCAAATCAGATGAGTTTGGTTTGGGATCAACTAAGTGTTCATCAGACGAGTGATTTCGATCGGCAGAGTGGAAGTGATCAGAAGTTATTGCAACAGTAATAAATGCACCTGAAGTAATAAATGCTGAAAGGAAAGGGTATTAAAGATAAATGATTGAAGAGAAACCTCGGATCAGCAGAGTGCATTAAATGCAACTGACAAAAAGTACAGCAGAGTGTACAGTGTTCAGTCGCAGGTAGCCGTTTCTGAAACAGGGACCAGTACTCGAGGATTTGGACACCTGTCGATCTCTCAACGGGCAGATTTTCAAACCTCGAGTATAAATAGTTCAAGTTCAAGAGTTGAAGAAAAAGAGACAACACAACTGAGAGAAATTTCGAAGCAAAATTCTTCTAAGTCTCAAACTCAAGAACAGAACACTCATCAGCCTAGTCATCTGTTGACAAAAGCAGAAAAGAGAGGAAAAAGAATACACATATAAATCTGAATGATTTTGTTAGAGAAGTGTTGTGAGAAGCTGTTATCCATCTTTGTGAGTGATAAAGCTTTGTAGTATAGGACTTCTAAGTGATTTCCTGTAACGAACTTGTGGCCAGTTCATTTGTTGTTTGGCGCAAGCAGAGTATATTGTAATCTGTGTGATTATAGTATAACCCAAGATCTTTGTGACTTGGAAGAGTGGACTAAAGGATTTTTATCCATATAACCACTATAAAAATTATGTGTGTTTGTTTATTGCATTTCTACTTGCATAACTTTCAAAAGCTCTCAAACACCTTAAAAGTTAACTGTTGAAAAGATTTTAAAGCAAGTTTGCAAAAACTGGGGATAAAATCTTTTAAGTTAAAAGAAACCTACTTTTGAAAAATACTTGATAAATCCGCTGCCAAATAAGTTATTTAAAACTCTGATTTTCTCAAAATCAGCTAAGTGTAATCAGAACAGTGGTTAACTCTGCTGTTCAAAGCTTTGTGCGAGATCAGCTTAGTCTACTTACGAATCTTGATCAGCTTAGTCTACTCATATAAAAAGTTAGAAGAATTTTAAAGGTAAAATTTGAAGAGGTCTATTCACCCCCCCCCCCCCCCCCCCCCCTCACCTCATCTGACCACTTGGGACCAACAAGTGGTATCAGAGCAGGTGGTTCATTTGAATCATTTGCCTGATCAACGAGCTTGATCCTAGAGTGTTTTTCAAAGGTTTTCAAAAGAGCATCTTTTTTAAGAGAAAAACTTTTTGAAAAATGGACTGTATCAGCCATGTACCCCACATTGGCGGAATGAGTTTTGAGGACTGGAAAATACGCATGGAAATTTTCCTTGCTGCTTATAATGATAATATGTACAGGTGCATAACCAAAGGTCCTATCAGAATTACCAAAACAATAAAGGTTGATGACCAAGATGTGGTTGTTGACAAGGAACCTGAAGAGATGACAGTTGAGGAGATAAAACTGAAGAATCTCGATAAGGTTGGAATCTTCATCATGACTAAAGCCCTCGATAGGACTGCAAGACATCTAAGGAGATGTGGAATAAGGTCCGTGATATGAGTGAAGGGAATGATGCCATCAAAGAACACAATCTGAGCATAGCCCTGGAGAAGTTAGAAAGCTTCAAGATGAAACCTGGAGAAACCATTGACCAGATGGATTCAAGGTTCACAAAGGCGTTGAACAATGTACTGAAGTTGGGAAAAACCTTCACGGATAAAGAGATAACTGTTAAAGTTTTGAAGGCGCTACCACCAAAGTTCAACATGAAGATCACAGCAATGGAAGAATCAAGGGATCTAGGGAAGATCTCTCTGACAGAGCTGTTTTCTGTACTCAAGGCATACGAGTATAAATTGCCAAGAATGGGTATAGAAGAGACCTCAACTTCTAGTCCCACTGCTGCCCTGGTTGCTGCAGAAAAATCAAGGAGATCAGCCGGAAAAATAAGAGAAGTGGACTCATCTGATGAGACCACGTTGCTCAACAAAAAGGAGTACACTGCTGGCGATGTTGCTTTGTTATTAAATGGGTTCAAAAACTTCTATAAATGAAAAATGAAGAACAAATATAACAATGCTTCTACTTCTAACCCTACCTCTACTTCATATAATAGTAATGATGACTTTAAATCCAAACTAATGTGCTACAATTGCAGGAAATTGGGACACTTCATTAAGGACTGCCCATATCCTAAAGCTCAGAAGTATACTGAGGAGGAAAAGAAAGCTAGGAAAGAGAGGAGACATCAGAATAGCAAAGTATTGTTGGCTGAAGCTGAAAAGATAGCAGCCATCTACTCGTCTAATTCAGAATCGGGGACATTAGATGATGACTCAGTTGAAGAAGAGACACCCGCACTGCTCTGTCTCATGGCCAAAGAATCAGAGAATTCTGACAATGAGGTAACTCTCTCTGAAAATGAAAATGAGCTATTTAGTTCATTTGGGCAAATGATGAAAAACAACACAAATGTTGTTAATGAATTTGCAAAGCTTAAGGAAGAGATGACTATATTGAAAAAGCAAAATACTGAACTGAAACTTAATGTTGAAAAACAGCAGGAATCAGCTAAGTATAAAAAGCTTTTGCATGAGTATGAGTCTCTGAAAGCAGAATGTGAAGTTTACAAAGGAAAATCATGGAGCTTGAAAAGATAATATCTAGTCATGATAAGTCGTCTGTTGCATCAGTAGACACACCTAATGAACAGAGAACACCTTCAGTAAAAGAAAATTTAGAACTGAACAAGACTTAAAAGTTTATATCTGCTGATAACAGTAATGTTATTTTATATGTTCAGACTGCTAAATCTACTTCATTTGAGATAGAGAAAAAGGAGAAGAAATCTCCTACGGCTAAAAAGGGCAAAAAGCCTGAAAATAAAAAACAGACTGGTAAAACCAAACAGCAGAGTAGTCCTAAGAAGTCTGCTGATAAGAGTAAAACCAATCAGACTAGTAAAACTAAGTCGTCTGTTAAAGAGCAAGTAAAGAGCAAACCTAAGAAGCAAAGAAATTATAATAATGATGCTTGGTATGGAAATGAGTCCTATTATGTGCAACCTGCTTACTCATCTTATTATGCTGCACCTAATTACCCACCTTATTATGCTACATATCCTGCTCATCCAATGCATGCATACCCTGCATATCATGCACCTTACCCTCCTTATGAGCATTATCCACATCATAATGATTATCAACATAATATGCCTGCTTATTATGATGAAGAAAACGTTGCTCATGCTCCTGCTAAAAATCAAAAGCCTAAGAAGCCTAAGACTTCAACATCTTGGGTTGTCAAAGGTGATACTAATCCACCAGGACCCTCTCAATAAAGGTTACCTAAAACAATTTTTTTTTGTTTTGTAGGTTAGGATTAGGAGTAGGAGTAAGGTAGAGAAGAAATGGTATGTTGGTGTTATTTAGAGAAGGTTTTGAAGATGACAAAAAGGGTATAATAGTCAAGAAGGCTAAATTGGAAGTCATCAACTAAGAACTAAACAACTTAGTGAAACCTATCTCATGGTCTGGAAGCTAAGTGACTGAATCAGTGAAGTGGGATATCAGATGGGTATTATCAGCCGAGTCAAGATAGATGTGATCATTCTTGAATCAGCCGAGAAGCCATCAGCCGAGTGATCATCAGCAGAGTATTTCCACCAGCAGAGTGAAGACGGTCAGGAAGCTCAACGGTAACGTGCTAAGAGATGAGTGCATTAAATGCGACTGACATAAAGTGAATATCCGTACAACAGAGTGTACAGAGCAACAGTTGCAGAGAGCCGTTCCGCGTTTTAAGGACCAGTACTCGAGGACTGTACATTTCTGTCAACCTTCAACGGGCAGAAATTCAAATCCGAGGAGTATAAATAGAAGACAAACTGAAGATCTAAGAGAGACTTGCATAATTCAAGATCACATCTTAAGAGCGAGATCCATCAGTTGAGTCGTCTGAATGTAAGCGAAGTCATTTGTTGACGAAGCTTTTGTTGAAGAACAAAGATCAAACGTTGTCTGTCTAAGTGACTTTCAACTGAGAAAAGAGAGAGGAGTGTATATCCATCTGTGTGAAGTGATATAACTTCTTAGTATAGGTTTTCTGAGTGATCTCCTGTACTGAAAATAGCGTGAGGAGTGTAGATCCGTCTGAGTGAGTGGTCTAGCTTCGGAGAGTAGGATTTCTGTGTGATTTCTTACCGCGCACTTGTGGCTTTTCATTTGTTGAATTGCGCAAGCATTGTATACTGTTAACTTAGTGTTTTCTAGTATAACCCAAGATCTGTGTGACTTGGAAGAGTGGACTAAAGGATTTTCATCCATATAACCACTATAAAAATTCCTTGTGTTTGATTACTTGTTTCATCTTGCATATTTTCATAAGTAAACAAACTGGTTTGAAAGAACAATTATAAATTGAGGAATTTATAAAACAAGGGTTAAACTTTGAAAGATAAACTTGTTTGAAAAACATACTTGATAAATCCGCTGCATACAAGTTTTGAAACTCAGAGTTATCTGAATCAGATTAGTGAAATCAGATGAGTGGTCAACTCTGCTGATAAAGCTTTGGGCGCAATCAGCTTAGTAGTCTTACGAATCAGATCAGCTGAGTCTGCTGATAGAAAAGTTAGAGAAAAAGTTTTAAAGTTTAGAGGTCTATTCACCTCCCCCCCCCCCCCCCCCCCCCTCTAGACCTCATTGACCACTTTTGGGACCAACAAGTGGTATCAGAGCAGATTGGTTCATCTAAGGGATTGACTAAGTTTCCATTACTTAGCTGATGATGATGTTTTGGGAATCATCAAAAACTCCCTTCACTTTTAAGTCTTTATCTTCATCTTCATCCAACATTCATTTTCAGAAAGAGTTACCTCATTGTCAGAATCCTCTAGTTCTTTGGCCATGAGACAGAGCAGTGCAGGTGTCTCTTCTTCAGTAGAGTCATCTTCTGATGTCCCCGAATCTGAATTAGACGAGTAGATGGCTGCTATTTTATCAGCTTTAGCCAACAATACTTTGCTCTTTTGGTGTCTCCTCTCTTTTCCAGTTTTCTTTTCTTCCTCCGTATACTTCTCAACTTTAGGATATGGGCAGTCCTTAATGAAGTATCCCAATTTCCTACAATTATAGCACATTAGTTTGGATTTATGATCATCCTTACCATTATAAGAAGTAGAGGTAGGGTTAGATGTAGAAGCATTGTTGTATTTCTTCTTCATTTTTCTTTTGTAGAACTTTTTGAACCCATTTAGAAACAACACAACGTCGCCAGCAGTGTACTCCTTTTTATTGAGCAGCATGGTCTCATCAGATGAGTCCATTTCCTTTGTTTTTCCGGCTGATCTTCTTGGTCTTTCTGCAGCAACTAGGGCAGCAGTGGGGTTCGAAGTTGATATCTCTTCTATACCCATACGCCTCGAGTACTGAAAACAACTCTGTAAGAGAGATCTTCCCCAGATCCCTTGATTCTTCCATTGTTGTGATCTTCATGTTGAACTTGGGAGGTAGCGCCTTTAAAACTTTGACTGTGATCTCTTTATCAGAAAGGTCTTTCCCAACTTTAACATGTCATTTAACGTCCTTGTAAACCTTGTATCCATTTGGTCAATGGTTTCAATTCATCTTGAAGTTTTCCAACTTTTCAAGGGCTATGCTCAGTTTGTGTTCTTTGATGGCATCATTCCCTTCACTCATGTCACGAACTTTGTCCAACATCTCTTTTGATGTTTTGCAGTGTTTGACTTTTTCAAATCCGTCATTATCGAGGGCTTTAGTCATGATGAATATTCCGACTTTGTCAAGATTATTCAGCTGTCATCTCTTCAATGTCTTTCTCAACAACCATGTCTTGGTCATTGACTTTGATTGTTTTGGTGATTTTGATTGGACCTTTGGTTATGCATCTGTACATATTGTCATTATAACCAGCAAGGAAAATTTCCATGTGGATTTTCCAGTCCTCAAAACTCATCCCGCCAATGTGGGGTACATGGCTAGTACAATCCATTTTTCAAAAGGTTTTATTTTTCAAAAATATGCTCTTTTGGAAAACTCTTGAAAAACACACTAGGATCAAGCTCGTTGATCAGGCAAATGATTCAAATGAACCACCTGCTCTGATACCACTTGTTGGTCCCAAGTGGTCAGATGAGGTCTACAAGGGGGGGGGGGGGGGGGGGGGGGGGGTGAATAGACCTCAGAAAACTTTTGAAAAATTTCTCAAACTTTTCTTATCAGCAGAGTAAGTTGATCAAGAACTCGTGAGACTACTTCATTGATTGCGCACTTAGCTTAATCAGTAGAGTTGACCACTCGTCTGATTTAACTTATCTGATTCAAATATAATCAGAGTTTGAAATACTTGTTTGCAGCGGATATATCAAGTGTTTTTCAACAAGTTGTTTTCTTACTTAAAAGATTTTAACCCCAGTTTTTAAACTCCTTTTAAAATCTTTTGTTTAGTTCGTATGTTTGAAGTCTTTTGAAAATATGCAAGTAAAAATGCAGTAAACAAACATGGGTTATATAGACAAGAATGTCTTTTAGTTCACTCTTCCAAGTCACTTAGATCTTGGGTTATACTATGATCACAAAGTTTACAGTATACTCTGCTTGCGCAATTCAACAAATGAAAAGCCACAAGTTTGTGGTGAGAAGTCACAAAGAAATCCTACTGTCTGAAGCTAGATCACTCACTTAGACGGATCTACACTTCTCACAACGCTCTCTTATAACAGAATCACTCAGATTTGTGTATAAATTTGATCTTCAACTTCGTCTCTTGTCGACAGATGACTAAACTGATAAGTGTTATGTTCTTGAGTTTGAGACTTAGAAAGATTTGATCTTCAATTGCTCTCAGTTGTTGTGTTCGTAGTCTCTAACTCTTGAATTCAGAACTATTTAGTTCATTTTCTTGAGTTTGAGGATTTGAATTTCTGCTCATTGAGAAATGACAGATCTTCAGATTTTCCTCGAGTACTGGTCCTTGTTTCAGAACGGCTTCTGCAACTGTTCACTGTACAGTTCTGCTGTACTTTCTGTCCCGTCGCATTAAATGCACCTTGCTGATCCGAGGTTTCTCTTCAATCATTTGTCTTGAATACCCTTCTCTTACAACATTTATTACACCGAGTGCATTTATTACCGTTGGGATGACTTTCTGATCACTTCTACTCTGTTGATCGAATCTACCCTTCTGATGAACATTCTGCTGATTCAAATCGAACTCATCTAATTTGACTCTGCTGAAATTCACCAGTCTGATTCCGTACTCAGCATCAGATCAGTAGTCTTCTGGACCAAAATTCAATCCTTCTGATTTTACTTGTCTTCCAAGATTGAATTTCTTAGAGGTTGCTAAGCTTTCATTACTTAGCTAATGACTTTTGGAAATCATCAAAACCTCCCTTCACTTCTTCATCTTCATCCAACAGTTAAGAGTAGTTCGAAAGATACCTTAATTATTGATAATTCAAGGGCATCAAGATACATATGACTTTAGTTAAAAACTCAAATTCTTTGCATCATAGTTGTAACTAGGTGAAATAGATCCCTAGATCCCCTTCAATACTCCTGATTTTGTCCCTATTAGCTTAGTTAGTTTATTTAGTTCATTTTCTTTATTAGTTTAATTAGTTTATTTTTATGCATATATAGTATGGTTAAATCAAAGAAATACAATTTTTATCATTTCGTTGCAAACTTACGTAAACATCATAGGAATCGCTAGATCTTTCTACTCATCTTGTGTCTAGTAATTGGGATTCGACACTAGGTAGTATCTACCGTTTTATATTACTTGTGAACATACTGATCGGGCTTTAAGTTTTTTATGGCCCAACGTCGAGCCATTTAATCTCACATCCAGAGCTTACCACATTTACATATGGAGTCATCCGATATCTTGAACATATATTTTGTTAGCAAAGTTTGGAGATATTAATTTGTCATAACTTCCTAGTTTCACGACGAATACTGTATCACTTAAACTTCAGTTTAGTAAAAATTTGAATTTTTTTTCTTAATTAAAAAAAAAAAGAAAAAAAAAACTCAATGGTTATCCAAGTTTATTTCTTATCCGTTAATTTTTCTTGATCCATAAATGTATTGACTATTTGCCATCCACTAATACTTCTATAATCTCTCCTTTATCCCAATTGTCAACTCTTCTCATATAAATACCCCTACACTCAATATCAATTTTCACAAGAACAACACATATTACTCTTCTTGTTTTCCTTCTTGAATTTTAAGAGTGGTGTGTGTTTTTCTTTTTTATTTCTTTCTTGATCAAAATTAAAGTAGGTCTTTTTTGTATATATTTTTCTCTTTATTGTCAAAGCCCAATGGCATTTTATTCAAAAAGTATTATTTGGGCTTTGCCAGTTTTATTGCTTTCTTGTTTGGTTTTATTCAACATTAATGGCGTCGAAGCATCCCATAAAGTGTACATGCATTTGCAATCCAAACCTGCATTAGATGTTAGACAAGTCCATAGAAGTGGATACCATTTCCAGCCAACAAAACATTGGATTAACGGTAACTATAAATTTTGTGGGTCCCATGTTATAATATTGTTATATTATGAAAGTAATGCAAGGCCATCCCTATAATATATATCATAATTTTTTATTAAATCTAAAGTCATTACTTATTGTGCATATTTATTGATTAAATAATATTCATTTATACCGGTCACTTCTGGTTAAAGATGTTTCTCAAAATTAAAATTTATAAAATATAACAAAAAATTAATTGATTGGTGATTTTATCTATAGATTATGATATATATAAAATTAAAAAAGAAAAAAAATTAAGAATAACAAAAACATTCAGGAAAAAAAATTAACGACATGGTGTTTTGATTTTAAATTTTCGCCGAAAGCTCAAAAGAATGACTTGTCGTGTATTTTTCCTTGTTACCTACTTAATTTATCTTCTTCCAACTTTTGGTAAATACATACTTAATTTGTCATTACCGTCGTGACTCAAATTATTTTTTTTAGAATTTGTTTGGCATCATGTAAACTTAATAGAAGTACTACCCATCAAGCTATATATGATTAGTAACTTTCAATATTAACATCACTAATGACTTTGTTTGTTTCTTCTCATGTACCCCATGGTGATGTATTTAATCAACATCAGATCCAAATGGTGAGTATCTTTTTTCTTTACTTCTCTTTCCTTTATAGTTCTTTATCTAATTTGTTCAAATTCATTTAACCACAATATAAGTATTTTGTACTTGTCACATCATTGTCACTTTTCAAGTAGTGAAATCCAAATATGAAGACAAGTGTATTGCACATGTTAGGCTAATAATTTTAGTCTGATCAAACCTGATACGAACAAGAATTACCCACTTTTATAATTTATGCTCATTTGTCGTACTTCATTTCCTAACAGTTTACCTTCATTCAATCAGGACCAATGTACTTCAATGGCTACTATCACCTCTTCTATCAATACAACCCCAAAGGTGCTGTTTGGGGCAACATAGTTTGGGCACATTCAGTGTCAAAAGACTTGATTAACTGGAAAAAAGTACCGCACGCAATTTACCCATCAAAACCCTTTGATAAATATGGTTGTTGGTCTGGTTCAGCCACAGTCCTACCTGGAAACAAACCAGTTATCTTTTACACAGGCATCATTGACACGAACCAAACACAGGTCCAAAACTATGCTGTTCCAGCAAACTTATCCGACCCATATCTCATTGAGTGGATCAAGCCCGATAACAACCCAATAATCGTTGCAGACCAGTATGTAAATAAGACCACATTTCGTGACCCAACAACAGCATGGTTGGGCAAAGATGGCTACTGGAGAACCACAATAGGTGGACGAAGAAAACGCAGAGGGATGGCATTTTTGTACAGGAGTAAGGATTTTATTAACTGGGTCCGAGTGCATCATCCACTGCATTCTAAAAATGGAACAGGGAATTGGGAATGTCCCGATTTTTTCCCAGTAGCGGTTGCTAGTAAGAACGGGCTGGATACTTCGGCTATTGGACAAAATGTGAAGCATGTATTTAAGGTTAGCTTAGATCTTACTAGGTATGATTACTACACATTAGGTACGTATTTTCCTGAAAAGGAAAGGTATATTCCTGATAAAGATATGGTTGATGGTTGGGAGGGATTGAGGTATGATTATGGAAATTTTTATGCTTCAAAATCATTCTTTGATCCAAGCAAGAACAGAAGGATTTTGTGGGGTTGGTCAAATGAGTCTGATTCTACTGATAATGATGTGAAGAAGGGTTGGGCTGGTGTCCAGGTATTTATCTTACTATATATAGTAAATCACTAAGAACTATGATATAATTTAATATGATATTTCATAGTATGTTTTTTTTTCCAGCTTATCCCGCGTACGGTTGTGCTTGATCCTAATGGCAAACAATTGCTCCAATGGCCTATTGAAGAATTAGAAACTCTAAGAGGAGACAAAGTGGAACTCAGTAACAAGGTGCTTCTGGAGGGTGAGAAAGTGGGAATCAAAGGAATAACAGTTGCACAGGTATTGTTTTATATAAAGTGTTATAATTTAAAAACAACCTAAGATGTAGAGACTAATTTGACATGGGTGCATTTACCTGACAGGCCGATGTTGATGTGACCTTTTCATTTGATAGCCTAGACAAAGCTGAGCCATTTGATCCAAGTTGGGAGAAATTAAATGGAGAAAAGCTTTGTGGCCTAAAGGGTTCGACCGTTCAAGGTGGATTAGGACCATTCGGGCTCTTGACTTTGGCTTCAGAAAATCTCGAAGAATACACCCCTGTCTTTTTCAGAATTTTCAAAGCTCAAGACAAGCATAAGGTTCTTTTGTGCTCTGATGCATCAAGGTTCGTTCTTGTATTGATTGTCTCCGTACTTGTCCAACTTCATAACAATTTTTTTTTTTTATAAAATAACTATGTTCTTCTCTATTATAAAAATATTCAAATCAGAGGTATGGGATACTAAATTAGGCTTATACATATCTATTAATGTTATTTTAAGCATCACTAAATTCTTAACTACTCTTTTGGCAGGTCGACCATAGTGGAAGATAAGACTTCCATGAAGGATGGAAGGGACGCATGGAGACCCTCATTTGGAGGATTTGTAAATGTCGACTTGAGTTCTAAGAAGCTTTCTCTCAGGAGTTTGGTATGCATATTTCATATATTCACTTTCGTATTATACTTTTGCAGTATTCGAATAAGGTTATGATCATTGTTCTTTCTTGTAGATTGATAACTCTGTTGTGGAGAGTTTCGCCGCAGGAGGAAAAACTGTCATTACATCTAGAGTTTATCCTAGTCTAGCAATATATGACAAAGCTCGTTTGTATGCATTTAACAATGGCACTGAAGTTGTCAAAATTGAGAGTTTGGCTGCCTGGAGCATGAATAGGCCTAAGTTGATGAACCACTAAGAGATGAACTTAAAAATTAGATGTACAAAAAGATGAATAATAGATTTGCTTTTTTTCTCTTTTCTACTTTAGTTTTCTCTTAGGGTTTGTAACCCCTTTGTACAGATTTTAAATGAATCAAGAATGAAAATTACACTCTTACAGTGCTTACATTCCACAATTTATCATTATTTTAATTTTTATATTTTATTGAACAATAACTAGTCTAACCCTTTGCCATTGCACAATTATTAGATTATTCTTCAAAAAAATATTATATTAAATCATTCTTTAAAAGGTCAAATTATGAATAAAGTTGTAGACTTCGTTTACCTATCAGGTCTTCCTTTTAGGGTATCTTGCAAAATTGGCGTGCTAATCTCAAGTTTTACAACATCTACAATATTTAAAACACCACATCTTCTATATTTTAGCACCCTATTATATTTTATTTTGTTTTGTTTTAATAATTTCTAAATTATATTTTGATATATACGTACATATAAAATATAAATAAGAAATTTTATTACAAATAATTCATAAAATGTATTTTTTAATAATATTTATTAAATTCTATTTATGAATAAACAAACTATCAATTAATCATGAAAAAAATGTGAATATTTAATTAATAAATTTATAAGTATTTAAATTTATGAACAATTAATGAAAATAATTAATGGAACTAATTAATCAATGATTTTGCTAAATAAATATAAATCAAACCATAATTTTATTAACAAATAACATTTAAAAATAAAAAGACAAAAAAAAAGATTAAAATTCAAAACCCCAATTTTTTTAAAACACTTGTGCTGTAAAATTTGAGGGTTGTTGTATTAGTACAGCACCATCCCCAAATTTGACAAGATCTTCTATTTTACAGCTTTTCCATTGGAGAGCTGTAATTGGGAAGTTTGGTGCTATATAATGTTATTTTTGTTATAAATAATACATGTAGTGGATGCCCATTGATGAGATATTGCATTGAAAATGAGGTAGTGGTGGCTTAGTGTGTATTTAAGTCTTGTAACTCATGCCTTTTGGGTTGTCCAATTGCCCTATATATAGAGCTCTTGTATTTTATATCATATATGAACATGAATAAGAATCATAAGATTTCTCTCCTTATCCACTCTCTACATTTTAATGCTTGCTTTTAGTTCTTTATTGCTATTTTAGATTATCCATTAAATTATTTCATAACACGTTATCAGCACGACTTTGCTCGAAACTTTTTTATTCTCAATTATTTTGGTTGAATTTCATCTAAGGTAAAATATTTTGGATGGATCTGTTTTCTACATACATTTATCCATTTCCAGCATACATGTTCTTCTTTGCATATAAATTACAAATGATATAACAATTTTTGGAGAAGATATTTACACAATTCCATGAAATTTTAAAATTGAAATATTAATCATCATCATATTTATATGATATCAATCAGTTTGAATTTTCATGTAAACCTATATAAATTTAGATCTTTGCATTTACTTTGGCTGACAACTTCTGACCATTGTAAGTAATTCTAATGTTTTATTTTCTGTGATGGCCCGACTCCGCGGGTCCGTCGAATAACAGTCAAAAATTATTATTATTTTGAAAAAGAGTTAAAATATCGGAAGCTTTTTTTTTTTTTTTTAAGAAACGATAAATTAAAATCGACAATTACAAGTTTTAAGCGCTTCGGTATAAAACAAAATAAGAACAATTTAAATTTTCACGAAAAAGAAATATCAATTTTCCATAGTAGATGTTTATAGCGGAAGCATTTAATCACAACATATCAAAATATTTAAACAAAATCAACCGAGAGAGATAAATAAGTAATTTATGAAAATCTTGTATCTTTTGCGAAAATATAAATCAACTTTAACGATTCAAATTTTCTAAGCAAGATTTTAAACAAAATCAAAAAGAACATAAATCGACAACAAAATATAACTACTCTCCCAATTACTAGGGTGGGACCGCAATCGTGATGACCTAACCGCAACCCGACTATTAATTTCCAGAACACCTGAAACTGAAAATAATGAAACATGGAACGCATAAGTTGATCGTCTAACTTAGTGAGGCTGTGTGCGAAATTTGCATGGTAATGCGTGTATGCAACATATTATATAACGTGAGCATGTTATCAAGCAAATTAAGCATATATTCAAGACGGAAGAAACACGGAATTCACATAACCAAGAATTGCTGATGCCGTCCTCCACTTACCCTCCATCCTTATTCTGATGTCCATCCAAACACACCGAGTAAGGAGCGACCTTACTATCTGAAATGCATCGACATGTCTTTGCCAAAGTTTGTCCTTACTCCCCAAGTGTTCCTCCCCACTTGGATTGTAAGGCCAGGCCTACGGGTAACCGTGACAATCTTGCCGGCCCTTGCCGGCCAGGTTGGCATCGGGTCCATATACCAATCAAAATGGGCCCACACAAAATCGAAAACAAACGAAAACACAAAATCGGAAATAGACGGAAACATAACATATCAAACATATTTTAACATATTATCAATATTTAACAACTTATCAAATGTAAATTTTGGGTATCATGATAATTTAGTAAAACATATTCGCAACTAGTAGATTGGATGCAGCATGCATTGGATTATCATGTTGATATACTAAGGATTTCATGCGAGTAATGTCGACGTAACAAGTCCAATCTCTTTGTAACAACATGCAATAGAAATTATAATATAACACATGCTTTGATTATTAAGAGCATAAGTAAATGTTTGACTCGATCTACTAGCACATCGGACCGACATACAAATTCAACACACAACGCTCACCTTTGTCGCTTAGTATAGCGACTAAAACTCCACAAATGAAGCGTATCCGAAACCTGAGCAAGTACGTATACGACTTAGAATGTATCTAACAACCTTAATGAAAATCCTACACAAGGATTTCTTAAACTAATACATCGCACACAAGAACTTAGAACTTACGACTTCACTTCAATTAAGAGTAATTATTTTCAAAACTCAAAATACTAATTACATAATACAGCGCCAAAACAACAAATTTTTCCCTTCATTTTCCAGATTTACAAAACAGCCCCTAAACTTTTGAAAACATCCATTTTTGCAAAAATTTGGAACAAACTTTAAATCAAATGATTTTTAACTAAACTCATATCGAAAATTATATAAAAACAGAGTATTAAGTATCTTGTTACTTCAAAAATCAAAGCTTTAAAAATCCCACAAGTTTAAAAAATTTCAAAAAATACCCTTGTGGTTTTGAAAACTTAAGAAAATCAACTTTCTTGAAAATAATTCAAGGTCAAAGCATCTAAGCAATATTTAAAAATAATTAAGCATAATTTCACTATAAAACTGAGATTAAAAATAAATTTTAATAACTTTTCACCAACTAACAATGAGAAACAAAAAGTTCTTTAATCCTAATTTTTCTTCGGAAAAATTTACAAATTTTCAATCTTAAAACAAAAGTGAACAAAGCTCTACATCAAATCAACTAATCAAAAGTTTATAAAAGTAACTATAAAAACAGCGACAAAACAGCGGCTTTGCCCCCTTATTTTCGGATTTACAAAAATAACCCCAAAATTTTCAAAAACTCCCTTTTTGCAAACAAACTCGGAGCAACTTTAAAACAAATAATTTTTAAGTAAACCCATACCAAATATCAAACAAAAATAGAGATTTTCAGTCCATTTTTACTCCAAAAAAAATATCACAGCCCTAACCCTTAAACTTTAAAAACCTTTCAAAAATAACCCCAAAGTTTTGAAATTTAACAACATTAACTTTCTTACAAAAATAAATCAAGATCCAAACATATAAGCAATATCTAAACAAAACCAAAGTGAAGTCACATTAAATATCTTATATAAAATTAAACTTAACAACTTTTCACAAAAACTACATGGATAAACTAAAGTTCTTCAATATATACTTTGAAGAAAAGAAAGTAAAATCACAAATATTAAAGAACACATGCATAGACGAATTTTTACCCAAAGCAACGAAGAGGATGAAGCTCTCTTCATTTCCAGACCTCCGAAGGTGGTGGCGGCGTCTCCGATGGCAGTGGTGGCGGCTCCGGTGGTGGTTCATAACAAAAGCCCTCAAATCCTTACTTTCCACCAATTTCTGACGACTTCCGATTCACTCCGGGAGATCCAAACGACGATCCGAACGGTTAATATGTAGCCCCATGTGCGTATGACCTTCACGCAAAATTTGGGCATGATCCAACGGTGGACGAAGACGGGATTGTCGAAAAACCGAGGTTGTGCTGAGTATATCCGAAAATTCTCTTTCTAAATGTGTTGTATTTTTCCCCCTCTCTTCTTAACTATATCTAAGTATTTTTAAGTTGTAAAGAAGATAAAGTGGGTTTGAGGGAGATATTTAATGGCCTATGAAATCAGATTTTTAGTGTATAGATACATATACACACAATATAGGGAAGAGGTGATTATAATTACTCACCAATTCCACCAATGCATGTCTTTCTTGGGTGGTGGAGTTTACTCCACCCAAGGGCATGCTTTAGCAGCCCTTAGGCTGTCCTAGGATAGAAAATTATTGCTATTTAGCAGCCTACAAGATTCTGGGGTGAATTTGCACTTTGCCCCCTAAAGTTTTGAAAACTTACATTTTATCCCAAAAAATAAATTTTTTGTGCATCCAAGCCCGAAATTTTTCAAAAAGGTCTTAATCTAATTTTAAAGTAACTTTTATATTTTAATTATTTCAAAGTTCAAAAGATCACAAGATTTAATTAAATTGTATATTTTAGTTCAAATTAATGCTTTTGCTGTAAAATTTGAGGGTTGTTGTATTAGTACAGCACCATCCCCAAATTTGACAAGATCTTCTATTTTACAGCTTTTCCATTGGAGAGCTGTAATTGGGAAGTTTGGTGCTATATAATGTTATTTTTGTTATAAATAATACATGTAGTGGATGCCCATTGATGAGATATTGCATTGAAAATGAGGTAGTGGTGGCTTAGTGTGTATTTAAGTCTTGTAACTCATGCCATTTGGGTTGTCCAATTGCCCTATATATAGAGCTCTTGTATTTTGTATCATATATGAACATGAATAAGAATCATAAGATTTCTCTCCTTATCCACTCTCTACATTTTAATGCTTGCTTTTAGTTCTTTATTGCTATTTTAGATTATCCATTAAATTATTTCATAACACGTTATCAGCACGACTTTGCTCGAAACTTTTTGATTCTCAATTATTTTGGTTGAATTTCATCTAAGGTAAAATATTTTGGATGGATCTGTTTTCTACATACATTTATCCATTTCCAGCATACATGTTCTTCTTTGCATATAAATTACAAATGATATAATAATTTTTGGAGAAGATATTTACACAATTCCATGAAATTTTAAAATTGAAATATTAATCATCATCATATTTATATGATATCAATCAGTTTGAATTTTCATGTAAATCTATATAAATTTAGATCTTTGCATTTACTTTAGCTGGCAACTTCTGACCATTGTAAGTAATTCTAATGTCTTATTTTCTATTTTAGAAAAGGATTAAAACCTCTTAATAGCGGTTTATTCTTTAGAAATGATATGTTTTCTCATAATGATACTTACTTACAATGTTTAACAAGTAGTTATTTGTGCTACTAATATTGATTTACTTCGGAATAATGAAAGGTCGATTGTGATTCACACATTTCATAATAGTTATTTTATTGTCTTGTATCATATGACTAAGATTATTTGAGAGCCAAGAATGATAAATTATTTTATCATTATTATTTTATCCTATCTCATGTCTTGATTGAAAGTAAAATGAGAACTGAATAGTTTAATAATTATTTCATCTTGATAAAATTATTCACAAGAGTAATTTGAGGTTTCTTTGATGAGACTTTTGAGCTCATGAATCCCTTATAATGAGTAAAAACTTATTTCTTAATTTACCTCGTTTTTATACTTCAAATGTGTGGATTTCATAAGAAAGAAATGAGTTTGTACAATTGAAACACATATTTTAGTAAACCAGAAGTTTACTAATCAAAATACATTTATTATTTGGCATGACCAGTTAGACCATCCCGGATAAACTATAATGCAAGAAAAAAAATCATTGAGAATTCACACGAATGTTCATTGAAGAACCAGCAGATACTTCAATTCAAATAATTATTTTGTGCTGCTTGTTCTCAAGTTAATTGATTACTAGATCATTTTCAATTAAAAATGGACTAGAATCACCAGCATTTCAAAAACATATTCAAAGTGAAATATGTGATCCCACTCTTCCACCATGTGGACCATTTAAATATTTTATGAATTTAATAGATGCATCTTCAACAAATGGCCACATGTGTGTCAACCTGCAATCTGATGTATGCGGGGTTATTTGCGCAAATAATTACATTAAAAGCACAATTTTGGATTATTCAATCATTTCAATGTATCTTGATAATTAATGTTGGTGAGTTCACATATGAGGCTTTCAATGACTATTTAATAATAATTGAAGTCATGTTGCCCATATTCATACACAAAATGGTTTATCAAAATCATTCATTATATGTCTCCAATTAATTGCTAGACCATTTTAATGAGAACAAAACTTCTTGTTTCAACATGTATATATGTTGTTTTACATGCAGCAACACTTATGTGCATTATGCCATTAAGTTATCATAATTTCTCCCCGTTGAAATTTTCGTTTGGTCAGGATCCAAACATTTCCCATCATGAGTTATCATAATTTCTCCCTGTTGAAATTTTCGTTTGGTCAGGAGCCAAACATTTCCCATCGTAGAAACCAAGGATGTGCAACATATGTTACAATTGCTCCACTACTACGTACAAAGATGGGTTATCAAAGAAAGTTGAGAATATAATATGAATCCCCTTCTATAATTAATTATCTTGAATAAATGACTAATTTTACTGTAAGATTGGTCGATTGTCATTTTGATGAAATAATGTTCTCGACATTAGGGGGAGAATAAAGAGCTGGTAAAAATAAATTATATGGAATGCATTATCAATATCTTATTTAGATCCTCGAATAAACAAGTGTACACTAGAAGTTCAAAAGATAATTCATTTGCAAAATATTGAAATAAACTGCCAGATGCATTCAATGATCTAAAATGAGTTACTAAATATCATATACCAGCTTAAAATGTTCCAATTATGTCCCTGTAGAACTATCTGCTAGTGAAAATCAAAGAAACCCATGTTTAAAACGTGGTAGACCAATCGGTTCCAAGAATAATAATCATCGTAAAATAAAAGGAGCAAATAGTGAAGATGGTCATATATTGGAGGCGAGCACTCTTGAAGAGTCGCACGACATAAATAATGATAACACCCAGAAGAGGTTCAAGTACCCGAAAACAATGAAAATTAAGAGATCTCGATAAGTTATGTCAATACGAGAATAAGATGGAACCGAAATAAAATAGTTGTCGACAACACTTTTTGAGGATCTTGAAACTAAATTTGTTAAAGAATATAAATTTAGAAATGATTGGCCAAAATGAAAAGTCACAATTCAAGCAAAACTAAGTTCACTTTCAAAACATGAAGTTTTTGAACCAGAAGTTCAAATACCTGAAGGAGTAAAGCTCTTGGGTATTAATGAGTATTTATGCGAAAATAAAAAATGAGAAAAATAAAGTCGAAAGATATATAACACGTCTAGTGCTTCAAGGTTTTTCGCTGATACCTGAAACTGATTATAAGGAGACATATTCTCCAGTGGTGGATGCAATTATATTTAGATACCTTAATAGTCTGGCAGTATATGAAAAACTAGATATGCGTCTAATAGATATTGTTAGAGCTTATTTATATGGCTCACTTGATGTGAAATTTTATATGAAAGTCCCTGAAGGATTTAAAATCATAAAATACACTTATAAATTCCCGGGATGATTGTTCAATGCGCATGCGTAGATCTTTATTTGAATTAAACGACTTACTGAATACTATCCAAAGAAGGTTATAAAAGTGATCAAATTTGCCCATGTGTTTGTATAAACATATTCGGATAAGAGTTTATTATAGTTGTTGTATGTATTTATGATCTGAATATTATTGGAACTCCTAGTTTATTATCTAAAGAAAGAATTTGAGATGAAAGATCATGAAAAATAAAGTTTTGTCTCGGCCTACAGATCGAACATTTACCACACAAAATTATTCTTCATCACTCAACTTATGTAGAAAAGATCTTAAGATGATTATATATGAATAATGCACATCCTCAAAGTACCCCAATGGTTGTAAGATTTTTAGATGTGAAAAATGACCCTCTTCGCCCTAGTGAGAATGATGAAGAAATTATGGGTCCTGAAGTACCATATCTCAGTGTTATAAGAGCATTGATGTTTCTTACTAATATTACATGCCCTGATATATCTTTTGTTGTAAGTTTATTAGCAAGATATAGTTCTCCTCCAACATTGAAATGAAGTTAAACATATATCTCGATATCTCCGGGTAACAACATATATGGGGTTACTTTGTACAAATGATTCAAAATCACACTTGGTTTGCTATGCGAATTCATCATTATACTTATCTGATCTTCATAAAGCTCGCTCTCAAATAAACTATATATTTACAAGTGGAGGAACTACTATATCATGGCGTTCTACAAACCAAATTTTAGTCGCCACTTCATCGAATCATGCAGGAATAATCGCAATGCATGTTGCAAGTTGAAAGTGAGTTTGGTTAAGTTCGACGACTCATCATATCGAAGGGATGTGTGTTATATCATTTAAGAAAAATACCCCGATTTATATGAAGATACTACAACTTGCATATCTCAACTAAATGAAGGGTACATCAAAAGCAATAGAACGAAACATATTTCACCTTAAAAATTCTTCACTCATGAACTTAAGAAGAATGGTGAAATAAATGTTTAACAAATTCGTTAATGTTAAAATTTTCGTAAATTTGTTAACTACAGCATTGTTGACTGCCACATTTGAGAAATTGATAAATGAATTGGGATGTGTCGACTCAAAGATGTTAAAGTGATTTTGCTATCAGGGGGAGTAAAATACATGGTGCACTCCTTTTTCCTTCACTAGGTTTTTGTCCCAATGGGTTTTTCCTAGTAAGGTTTTTAACGAGGCACATGCTATAATCATTGGACATCCAAGGGGGAATATTATAAATAATACAAATAGTGGATGCCCATTGATGAGATATTGCATTGAAGATGAGGTAGTGGTGTCTTAGTGTGTATTTAAGTCTGGTAACTCATGCCTTTTGGGTTGTCCAATTGCCCTATATATAGTGCTCTTGTATTTTGAATCATATATGAACATGAATAAGAATCATAAGATTTCTCTCCTTAATCCACTCTCTACATTTTAATTCTTGTTTTTAGTTCTTATTGCTTTTTTAGATTATACATTAGATTATTTCATAACAATTTTAGCATTATAATGCCAAATTTTAAGTATGATATTACTAATGAGAAGAAAAAGTAATTAAAATTGTTATAGCGTGAAGGAGGAAAAATAAATTCTTCAAAAGTGGTCTACACCAATTAATAAATTTTGTCATCTCAATCTCAGAAGAATACAACCATGCTTAGTGGTGCTTCTCGGTTGTTGACAAATATATATAATTAAAAACATCATAAACATTTGAATTGTTCATAGAACATTAACAACAATATTATTAGGTCTAAATATAAATAAATAATCTGTACAACTCTACAATTCTTAAATTTTCAAAAATATTAAACTTGAAAGCAATGGTTACGAATATTGAAATTTAAAACTTGAAACATGGAATATCAACTATTTTTTCTACAATTTTGACACACTGAGAAGTACATGATATTAGTATTCAAAAACCCAAGTAAGAATAAATTTATAAACATTTTAAGTCAATCATAATTGGTAAAAAAATATTCACCAAATAAAAAGCATAAGAAAAAAAAAAAGTAAATTGGAATCACAGTTCTTCCACTTTAAGACATCACTAATGCAAAATAAATCTTAATACCCATTACAAAAGTAACTTTAGTGATCAACACCCATCAAACCTCATCATGTAATCTGAACTAGGATGATTTATGACCGGATCCCCTGAGATTTAATTATCTTACATGGAACCCTCTAATGTTTCAAGAATTACAAAGAGACCTTCTCTGGTTTAAACTATGTACCAAAACACCTCTTACAGCTTCAACAATATATCCTTACAAGGACACCCCCTACAAATTCTGAAAATATTTACAAAACCATTTGTTCATACCTGAGTTTAGTAGTCTCTAACCACCATTGATAATATACCATAAAATAAAAATATACCGAGTTGAAATAGTATTTTTGCTTACCAAAACTATTATTCACCAATAATCTCTGCACGAACAAGCCCCTTCCTTGAAATGGTGAAATCGATTTGCATCGCGTACAACAATCATCCTATCTGTGATTAGAGACACAAATTTGATAAAAGTATGACAGTCACCACAAACTCTAAGGTTTTTCGTAATTCTAATTGTAGTTCCCTTTGTTGTTCCAATTAGTCCAAATGTTATAGCCAACTTTTCACTATGTGTGTTCAATAGTTCCAACTTAAGTTCCTCATCTATGTCATGTAGCACAAAATCCGTATCCGGAACATAACCCGCCACCTTCAATTTCTCATTCAAAGTCTCTAGTTCCATGTATATCTCGTTTGAAAGATATTGTGAATTGTCTCCTACACTAAATCTATGAATCTTGTTATCGACCTCAATCCAAGTGTAACCCGGAATTTTCTTTAATCTCCGGTGTGTCATTAGTTCCCTAACCTTAGCCACTTCTTTCCATCTACCATCTTTGGCGTATATATTTGAAAGTAACACATAATGACCTGCGTTTTCGGGTTCTAGCTCAAGAAGGGACTCCGCAACTTTCTGTCCGAGTTCTACACGACCATGAATCCTACATGCGCCAAGTAAAGCCCCCCAAAGCCCCGTGTCTTTTTTAATATTTATATCCTCTATCAATTTCAAGGCCTTATCTAGTTTTCCCGCACGACCAAATAAGTCAACAATGCAAGTAAAATGCTTCACATCCGGTTTTACTCCATACTCGTTTTCCATTAATGAGAAAAGACGAAGACCCTCTTCAACTAGACCCGAGTGACTACAAGCATACAAGATTGAAACAAACGTAATCTTATTAGGTACGAAATTCCTCTCCAACATCATATGAAACAAATCGAGTGCTTTTTGTCCTTCTCCATGATACCCATATGCTGCAATCATTGTGCTCCATGACACAACATTCTTTTCTCTCATCCCGTCAAAAATCTCCCTTGCTAACTCCACACTTCCACATTTTGCGTACATATCAATCAGAGCAGTACCCAAAATCACGTCTAGAGAAAAATTCATTCTCTTTATAAAATCATGCACATTAGTAGCCTTTTGCATCACCCCTAACTTAGCACAAGCGTTTACGACATTCACCATTGCGATTTTATCAGGCACGATTTTATCCACTTTCATTCGATCAAACAAATCCAACGCCTCGTGTGCATTCCCACATTCTGTACAGGCACCTATCATCACAGTCCAACTAACAAGATCTCTCTTAGACATTTCATCGAACACCTTCCTTGCGTCTTCAATCGCCTTACATTTCGCATACATATCCACAAGAATTGAACCAACAATAACTAAAGAATGAAACCCATACTTAAACACTACAGCATGTATCAATCTACCCATTTGCAAATCTGATGTATCCCTACAAACCCTTATAACAATAGGCAAAGTATAGTTATCGAGTCCATTTCCAGATCTCATATACTCTATAAAAGTGCTATAACAATTCATATAATAACCAGCTTTAGCATACCCACCAATCATAACACTCCAAGAAACAGGATTTTTCTCAGTAATCTCACAAAACAATGCAGAGGCACTTTGTATAGCCCCGCGCAATGTGTAAATGAGAAGGATTTTATTAGTTATAGGAAGATTTTGAATCAGACCATTGACAATCATTTGTCCATGAACTTGAAAAACATTTTTGCAGTGGGTAAGTGAGGAGATGAACGTTTCCGAAAATTGAAAATTTGGTGATTGTTTGATTTGGGAATCTTGATTTGAGGATGTTTATTCAGGAATTTGAATCAGAGTTACTGATTCGAGCATTAACATAAATCGAAAGGGTGATCCATTGTTGGAGGGAACAGGATTATGTCGAATGAATTTTAACATTTCTTTGTTTTATCAATTGGAACGGAATAAAATGCCAATTACTGATAATCTCAATCAAGAAGCAAAAGCATTAGAAATCCAATTGTTGGCCTTCAATTCGCTAAAACTGAATTTCAATTGCGTTAAGGTTGATATATATATACAAGACATTCATAACAAAATTTGGACAAATCGTATATACTCCCTCCAATCGTGTTAGGTAAGAATTAAAGAATAAAATATTTTGATATATTTATATTTACGTCCTTAAAAGTAATATTTAAAATTAGTGATAAGAAATCATTATTTTATATGAGGGATATTTTGGAAAAAAATAATTTTATTAATAAAATTGAGTGTTATTTGAAGACATCTCATAGAGAAAACAAAAGTAAGAATCTAAGGACGGAATAGTATTGTCTAATAAACGAGCTATGATCATCATTTGTTACGATCAATGTTTGCATGTTATCCTTTATGCTATAAAAACATTTATCATGTCCACTCTTAATTTCGGCAAGTGGGTATCTCCAATTGAAGGAGATAAATTGCTCTTTTAAAATTTTCACAAGGAGATAAAATGTTCATTTTCAAATTACAAGTGAGTAAATTAAACATTATAAACATCACATGGAAGGTAAATTGACAGTAGCCCTATCATTAACTCTCATAGGGATGAGTTCAATTTTCAGGGTAATCACCTTTGTATACTTAACGGTAGGGGTGTTCATAAATCCGTCTCACCCTCCCCACACGCATGTAACCCATTGATTTTATTTTTAAAATAATCAATTGCGGGTCGCTAACATGTAACCCGCATAGTATGGGTCAGGTGACGGGTTTGAGGTTAAAAAAATTGACCCACCCACAACCCACACTTAATCATCATTGATGTAGTTTTTATTCATGTTTTAATAAAAGTGTTAAATAAATCACATTTGTTAACAAAAGACTATAAACAAAAAATAAAGTTTCTTCAAATTCTTGTTTATATTTATGTTCATGATGTATATGTTTGCACATAAGTTGGTAATCATATTTCTACTCGAATTTATCTCTAAATTATAATCAACGACACATAAGTTGGTACGAAGAGATATTATTGCAAAGATAAATAGTTAATATTTAACTTATTTAAGTGTGATCTTGAAAATGTATATATTTCATTCAACCCGCCTGTACCCATTCCACCCGAACAGGGCGGTTTATGAAAATAATAATGTGGGTGCGGTTTAAAAATTTGACAACCCGCATGTGTTGGATCGAATTGATTTTTTCATGCAAATCCGCCCAAACCCGATCGCATTCACCCCTAGTTTACGGAAAATTAAACTCATCGAGGGAAGAAGAAGAATTTTTTCTGTTTATAAATGTTAATGAAAGAACTTTTGTTTTGCTCTCAGTTTTCCATTACGAAAATTGATATACCAAGTACTATGTAAAAGGCAAGAAATAGACTAGATTTGGTCTAATGAAATGATTAGTCTCCCTAATATAAATAAATAAATACGATTGATAAAATATATCTTCTTATATGTGGCACTTTATTCCATGTGTTATGATAAATGTGGCACTTTGTCTCCCTATGTTATGATCAAAGTGAAAATTTACCCCTCTGTGTTATGATAAATATCGCACTTTACCCCCTATGTTACAAAAATACTTTTCATGTCCACTCTCAATTTCGAAGAGTGAGTTACACTCTCCGACTGAATGAGGTAGATTGTTATTCTAAATTTTCACAAGGAGTTAAGAGCTATTTTCAAATCACAGGAAATAAATTAAACATTAATGCATTTCACATGGGTAAATTGACAATAGCTCTTATAATTAACATATTATATAGTATCCAAGTCATATACGGCATTGCAGTCGGGATTACTACACATTCGGAAGTATTAGACATCTATCGAACATGATTTACCTAGTTAATCACTCTTATATATTAATTGTAAACCACTATTTTCAAAAAAGATTATAGAGAGGAATCAAATTAAGAAATGAAGAAAATTCATTAAATGTAACATGACGTACCATCACAAAGCAAACCTAAGATTCACAGTGAGCGAAAATGAAGACACGAATTTTGTAATGGTCCAATGAATACCTAAAAAAAATGAACTTGATTTGTAAGATCCGTAATAAGTTTCTCTCATGCACAAACAAGTCATGAGAAGAAAACAAAGATAAGTTGTGTCTATTGTCTGATTGATATGTCTGCCACCCAGAATAAATGCATACATATTACGTATAGAACGGGAAAATTGTAAATTTGATACCATACAATAGATCACTTTGTAATATTGATGACATTAGATATATAAATGCACATTTAGTATCACAATTTAAATATTATTAACTGAAGAAGAAGAAGAAATTGATTAAGCAGAAAACGAAAAGAGGAAAGCTGAAGAACCCTAATTTAATTGATTAATTTGAATTATGGATTACACCGCCTTTGTAATGTTTAGTTATTAGTTTATTGGTGTATTTACTATTTTACCCCTTAGTTAGTTATTTAGTTATAAATAGGAGAAGCAACTTGGAGTTTGATACAATTTTTCATTCTCTGATTTTCTGTAAATACAATCAATATATACAAAGTTCTTTTTCTTCTTTATTTTACAATCAGATATCCACGTATAATGAGATCAATTAGGATTATCATGGTATCAGCAGTAATTCTATTTTTCATTTGAATTCAATCCGCTGCCAATCTTCCTTCTTTTGCATTAATTTCCCAGTAGCAATCACAACATCCAAGATCATCAGAATCTCATTCTCCATCGCATAAAACACAATCAACATCAAATTTCACAGTTCTTCTTTAAATTCCAGTCATCACAGCCTTCACAAACAAGATCAAGATCACCTTCATCTTCATACGGAATTTTTTTTTCTTCCAGAATCAGTTCTCCACCATCACAATCTGTCCAGATATCTTCTTCCTCGCAGTTCTTTTATTCAAGAAAACAACATTCCACATCAAGATTCATTCCAGAACCACAACTCCTCTCATTAAATTCAGGTAAAATTCATTCCAAACTAATCAGATAAATCAAGAACACACTTTTTCTTTCTTTTCTTTCCTCTGCCTTTCCAATCAGATTTCAAAAATTATACAACTCCTCACAAAAATAACCAAATTTTGTACCTATGTCTTCTTCTGGATCCCCCTCTGATTCAGTATCATCTCCTCTTCATTCCACTCGCATAAGGGCTCAGATTGAAGACCCCTCCAGTCCATACTATCTGCATCCTGCAGATGGACCTGGAATCTCTTTAGTTTCTGAAAAATTGACAGAACATAACTATCAAACATGGAGTATTGCAATGACCCTATCACTCACAGTAAAAAATAAATTAGGATTTGTTGATGGTACACTACCACCACCAACAGATGACCCTATTCTTGCAAATTATTGGGATAATGGACCCTTTGCCATCTGTCCCTAAGGCATACTCCTTAGTCACTCAAGAAGAAACTCAGAGATCTCTTCAATCCTACAACAAACCCACTGACAACATAAACTCTCTATCTTTTGCTGCAAAATCAGGGCCTACTTATCCCATCCACCTCCAATAGACCTCCATTCAGGCCAAATAGGCCCTTTTGCACACATTGCCAAATGCCTGGACATACAGTGGACACTTGTTTCAAAATCCACGGCTTCCCTCCTGGTTACAGACCCCCACCTCCAAGGCCTCAGCAACAATCTTTCCCCAGAATCAACAATATCAACATTGTTGATCCTACTACAGGACCTGCCAAGAATAATCTACAGGATTTCATTCATACACTGTCTCCAGAACAATTCAATCAACTCTCAACCTTGCTATCACATCAGCAGAATGGTAATTTTCCTCCTACTCAGACACCAGCCTCTACTTCCAGCTCTTTCAATATAACTTCACACACAGGTACTTGTTCTTCTTTTAATATCCCACATTCTTCTTCATTTACCAATTGCTGGATTATAGACTCTGGTGCCACTAGTCATATATGTAGTGATCTCAACTTGTTCTCTTCCCTAAGTCCTGTCAATAACACTTCCATTACACTTCCTAATAACTCTACTGTTCTTGGTTTTTTCAAAGGTTCTGTAATACTGGATCATCATTTACATCTCACTGATGTGTTATTTGTGTCAAACTTTAAATTTAATCTCTTATCTGTTAGCTCTCTTTTGAAGTCTCTCAATTTTTGCATTACTTTTAATCCTAACTCTTTCACTATACAGGATCTGACCTCCATGAAGATGATTGGCAAGGGTGACATCTCACATGGGCTTTACATTTTCAAACCTACTTCTTTTTCAAGTTCTACACATCTCTGTAATTCTGTTTCATACACTACTTGGCACCATAGACTAGGTCATGTTTCCAATGATAGACTACTTTCTCTTAAACATGTATTAGGTTTACATCCTACAGCAAATATCAAACAACCATGTGATGTATGCCCCTTGGCAAAACAGAAATGCTTACCTTATAATAATAGCACTTCATTTTCTTCTCATGCTTTTGAATTAATACACTATGACATATGGGGCCCTTACAGAATTCCATCTCATAATGGCTTTAGATTTTTTCTAACATTAGTTGATGACTTTAGTAGATTCACTTGGGTATTTTTATTACAACATAAGTCTGATGTCTCCTTCATAATTCCTAGGTTCATATCTATGGTTCATAATCAATTTCAGTCTTCCATTAAAAAATTTAGAAGTGATAATGCAAAGGAGCTTGTGTTTTCTGACCTATTTTCCAAATTAGGGATTTTCCATCAATTCTCTTGTGTAGAAACACCACAGCAAAATGCTGTGGTAGAAAGAAAACACCAACATATTTTAATTATTGCTGGACCTAATACTGACCTTATATGTTCATCCAAACACCAGCTTCATACCAAATTTAAACTCAGAGATTTAGGAAAATTAAAATATTTCCTAGGCATAGAGCTAGCTTATTCTAAACAAGGTTTAATTCTCTCTCAAAGAAACTATGCTCTCCAAATTCTACAAGATACTGGATATCTAGCCAGTAAGCCAGTTTTAACTCCTATGGACCCTAAGAACAAACTCAAAAATAATGATTCTGATTATCTTCCTGATTCTTCTCCTTATAGGAGACTTGTGGGTAGACTTATTTACCTAACTATAACAAGGCCAGACATATCTTTTACCGTTCATAAATTAAGTCAGTTCTTATCAAAACCTACTGTGAATCACATGTGTGCTGTACATCACCTTCTAAGATATATTAAAGCAACTCCAGGACAAGGTTTATTTTATGCAAGGAATCCTAATTGTACTCTTACTGGATTTTGTGATTCAGATTGGGCATCATGCCTTGATTCTAGAAGATCTACTACAGGTTATTGCACATACATAGGGAATTCACTAATCTCCTGGAAGTCTAAAAGGCAACCTACGGTTTCTAAGTCTTCAGCAGAAGCTGAATTTCGTGCTATAGCATCAATTACAAGTGAAATTATATGGATAAAGCAATTGCTAACAGACTTACAGATATATCAATCTTCTGCTCCACTGGTATTTTGTGACAATACCTCAGCTCTTCACCTAGCTCAGAATCCGGTCTTTCACGAACGTTGTAAACACATTGAAATTGATTTATACTTCGTTCGAGATCATATCACCCAGAAAAATATCAAATTGATCCCAATTTCTTCCTCTTCACAACTGGCGGACATCCTCACTAAAGCACTCCCTCGACCGCAGCTTATCAACAATTTATCCAAAATGGGTGTACGAAATGTGTACACGCCAATTTGTGGGGGGGTATTAACTGAAGAAGAAGAAGAAGAAATTGATTAAGCAGAAAACGAAAAGAGGAAAGCTGAAGAACCCTAATTTAATTGATTAATTTGAATTATGGATTACACCGCCTTTGTAATGTTTAGTTATTAGTTTATTGGTGTATTTACTATTTTACCCCTTAGTTAGTTATTTAGTTATAAATAGGAGAAGCAACTTGGAGTTTGATACAATTTTTCATTCTCTGATTTTCTGTAAATACAATCAATATATACAAAGTTCTTTTCCTTCTTTATTTTACAATCAGATATCCACGTATAATGAGATCAATTAGGATTATCAAATATTGGTTGTATTGTTAATACCACTATCAAATAATTGGACCGAAATGGATGAAATCGGACACGTGTACCGCACGCGACTGTATTTCATCTTTTTGAGTGAGAATCATCACATGATGACGTGAAAACATGAGGAAAAAGTTATTATTTTCCCTTCAAAAGATGAAATGTTGTGGTAATTTTCCCTCCAAAAGTGAGGGAAACTTGATTATTTTGCCTCCAAAAGACCAAATAACGGCCATGTGCGGTGTATGTACGTGGTCAATTTCGTTCATTTTTGTCCAATTATTTGACGGTGGTATGAACATTGCAACCAAACTTTAAATTATGGTACTAAATATGCATTTATGTATCCAGTGATACCAAAATTTTAAAATTAATGTCCTATTGTGTTGTACCAAATATACAATTTCTTCGCATAGAACATATTGTTATTTGTTAGTACTGTGTCCAAATTAATGAATTGGCTCCATACCCAACTTATCTACAAATTAATTAACTACCATTCTTGAAAAAATGGTGACCATATGCAGATATATTTACTTAAGAGTGTTTGACAAGATAAAGAGTGCGTGACAAAATGAAAATGACAAAGTGTGCGTGACAAAATAAAAACGATCTTGAAATTCACAGGTCTCTGCCCTAGTTTTTTTCTCTCTCTAGAGAAAATTAAAACTTAGGGTTTTTATCCTGTCGGCGGCGCCTCTCGGCAGTTCGGCCCTTCCACCCCTGCCTTTTGTGCAGTTTATCTTCATCAGTTTTTACTGCACCACTACTTTCCCCTTTTTTCCTCTTTTGAGGAGATGTCAAGCTTTATTTTGTTTTTCAAAACTCCACCCTTTCCTCTTCTGTTTTCTCAAAACCTTCGCTCCTCTAACTCCTATGAACCGTGTTCAATCGCCCCACCAACTCCTTTGCAAGAGTCATTTTCACCCACAAATTTTGCATCTACCCATTTTGAGAGACCCTGGGCTCGCCTAACTGTCCTTTCGCCGCCTCCACCAGATCCGCCGCCTCCACCAGATCCACCGCCTCCACCACAAGATCCGGCTCATCCACCGCCGCCACCTCCACCACCACCTGATCCGTCCCCTCCACTTTTTGATTTGAGCAATCGTTTTGTGTCTCTGGGTAGAGGTCCTTCGGACATGTGTTCATGGAGTTTGACGAATCTGCTTGTTTATTTTGTTGCTATATGTATTATGTTATATGTCTTTTTGCTTCCTAGTTCTTATTTATATCTGTTACTTTTATGTTTTGTTATGTTTGGAAGGTGGAAGAATATTTTGATGTTTCTTTGCCTTGGTAGCCCTCTTGATCTGGTTGTGCTCAAGTCTTTTGGTTGTGATGTCATTTGGAGTTACGCGGCTCTCAAATCTTGTTTGATTCCCTTGTTTCGGGAACCCCGGATGAATGTATTTTTGTTCGATTTTTGTTTTGTTCACTTTGTTATGCTTACCTTTGTTGGTTTGTTTGTGATGAAATCATGTAATCGGGAGGATGCTTTATGCAAAAATCTCAGTTCTGATTTGCCCTTGATGAAGTTTCAGAGGTTTTCTTCCAAGTCTAGAAAACGTTCAGTTTACTCAAGCTCAAGCTCGAGTGATTGTTTGATCTTCTTCAACCTTTTTAATTCCATGTTTTTACTCTTGTTTGTTAGTTTAGTTTGTAATTGGGTTGTAATCTCTTTGTTTCCTTTGGAGTTTGTGTTGTTTGTTGTAATTTTTTGTTGTTTGTTTTCGTTTTCTACCGTGTTGTAATCTCTAGTTAATTTCATTAATGAAATATTTTACTTATCAAAAAAAAAAAAAAAAAAACGATCTTTTATTTATCCCAAAAGTGATTGTTATATCGGGGTCAAATATCATAAAATTCACAATTGACCAAAGTCATTTTAATGTTAGGAACCAAAACACCTCTAAATCACGATAGAAATTCGTAAGTGCTTTTGAGAGCTCCACTCAAACTCACCCAAAGTGTTGGGGATTTTTCTAGGGTGCGGGCATGTGAGTTATGCCCTCACATGCGGGAAGCCTCATCATGTCGTTCATTTGGCTCAGATTGATCTGGGTCGTTGATTAGGTAACTTGGTCAAAATGAATTTGTAACTATTGACTTTAATTAAATTACAATATACCTAAATTACCCTTTCACTTATTTTTCTTCTAAAAAAATAAAAAATAATCTGCTATGATATAAAAAGACAACTCTACCCCCGATTTTGATAATTGACTTTGACGATTTTGCAAATTGACCCCTATGTTCCGCGATTTTACGAATTGAATTATTTTGCTTCTAAAAATAAATAAAAAACGGCTATGATATAAAAAGACCGCTTTACCCCCAATTTTGATAATAATTGACTTTGACAATTTTGTAAATTGACCCCTATATTTTGCGATTTTACGAATTGAATTATTTTGCTTCTAAAAAATATAAAAAAATCGCCTGGCATATAAAAAGACCGCTTTACACCCAATTTTGATAATAATTGACTTTGACAATTTCGCAAATTGACCCCCATATTTTGCGATTTTACGAATAGAATTGTTTTGCTTCTAAAAAAATATAAAAAAACCGCATGTCATATAAAAAGACCGCTTTACTGATAGAAATAGTGTCCGGCATGCCAACTGTATGGCTGTAATAAATAAAGGAACTATTCAATTTAGATTAATAAATGCATTTTATTATATGGTCAACTTTATCTTATGTAATAATTATCTACGCATAAGGATATAAGTCCTTAGATCACAGGGCTATGGGACAACCCGTGGACTGATCTCCAAGGTCGTGATCTAGAACATATTCAAGAGTCGTAGAATCCAATCGAGATGGGACATCGTTGGATTCGGTTAGACTCTCACTAATGTGTATACTCCGATGAACTGGAGGACGCTGGGGTCCACGAGCGTGACTGGGATAGTCGATACACATAAGTGGGTGGCTTGCTGGGATGGCAAGTGCACTGAATACCCCAATTAGGAAATAACTCACCATGGAAGCGGTAGTCGCATATCGGAGTTGAAGTTATTCCTAAATACAACAGTATACGAGGAATGATCCCCAAACACTTGAGGTGATAGGGTTTATCTGGTGCGAGAACGTCTATACTTAGATGTGAGTTCCGACCGACTGGAGATCACCAGAAAGTCTCTGTGGATTCACGTTGGGTATAGAGGGACTCATATGCAGGTTCATATCATCAACAAAGGATCCATTGACCCGACTTGATAGGTTGGGAAATTCTCCTATGGATTTCTGTGAGAAATTAATTCTGGTAAAATCCTTGGCCAAGGTATATGACGGCTTTATGAAAGTAGCTCATAAAGATTAAGTCAAAGAGAATTATTTCGAGATCAGAATGCATAAGGTCAAAACAAAATTAAAAGGGAACCGATGAAAAATCCATGCCCTTAAGTCTTGACTGGGAGATTGATCGATGGAGAGATTATAGCGTATATGGAAATTGTAAATGAATAAAAGGTTCACTGAATTAATTCACCTGTGATTGGGCTCCATGGGCTTGTGGCCAGACATCGACCGTGGAGTGTGGGAGAATTCCCAAATTAGCAGGGGTGCTAATTTTGGAATGATCAGTCGACATAGTGTTCGATTGATTTAGAGTATTTAATGCTCGAATAATTAAATATATATTTAATTATAACACACGGCCAATTATGTGGTGAACCTACGGGGGCATACACAATACACATGAAGCGAAAGCGAGGAAATGGAGAATGACTGAGTCAACTAAATCGACTGGGTCGATTGGGGTGACTGGGTCGACTGAGTCGACTGGGTCGACCCAATTGGAGCGAAGATGATCCAATTGGTATTGGATCAAGACTGTAAATTAAATTGGAATTTAATTTGTGAGTTAATTAATTAAATTGGATTTAATTAATCAAGGGAATATTTAATTAAATAGACTTAGAGTCTAATTTAATTAAATGAGAAAGAAATAAATTAATTGGGCTATTTAATTGAGAATTAAATAAAGACTCAATTAATTAAATCAAGAATGGGCCATGAATTAATTAGAAGACTTAGTCTTCCAATTAAAAGGGCCATGACCCATGTAGGAGAATTAGAAGACTTGGGAGTCCTAATCCTAGGAGGATTAGGATTATGAGATTCCTATAAATAGGAGACTTGAGGTCATATCTCATACACACTAATCAAGAGCCAAAAAGCCAAGTCAAGAAAAATTCTCTCCCTCTCACCCTAGTGAAATCGGCCGAACTCATCTTCCCTTTTGGAAGAATTTTTCGATTTCGTTTTCGTTCCAATCTTGTTCTCTAATCCTAGATATTAATATATCCTATGTTCTAGCCGATTAGGATATATTATATTTCGTGATATTGTGGTGTATCAACTCGTAGAGGCGCAACTCGTGGGGCGCTATAACAAAGCTTGGATCGATTCTACCGAGGGAGAAAGAACAACGACTTTGCTAGTTACTTGGATTTGCTAGGAGACAGGTATATTTTGGATCTAATTATTCTTGTTGTTTAATATTCATATATATACAACCAGTTTAGTATCCTGGCAAGATTCTGTAAGAGGTCCTTAAAATTTTTGTTTTCAGTTGCCTGAAGGGCTGTTTATCTTACCGAATCCCAACATTTACCCCCAATTTTGATAATAATTGACTTTGACAATTTGCAAATTGACCCCTATATTTTGTTTTTGCGATTTTACGAATTGAATTATTTTGCTTCTAAAAAAATATAAAAAAACTGTCTGTCATATAAAAAGACCGCTTTACCCCCAATTTTGATAATAATTGACTTTGACAATTTTGCAAATTGACCCCTATATTTTACGATTTTACGAATTGAATTATTTTGCTTCTAAAAAAATATAAAAAACCCGTCTGTCATAAAGAAAGACCGCTTTACCCCAAATTTTGATAATAATTGACTTTGACATTTTGCAAATTGACCCCTATATTTGGCGATTTTATGAATTGAATTATTTTGCTTCTAAAAAAATATAAAAAAACCGCATGTCATATAAAAAGACCGCTTTACCCCCAATTTTGATAATAATTGACTTTGACAATTTTGCAAATTGACCCCTATGTTTTCCGATTTTACGAATTAAATTATTTTGCTTCTAAAAAAATATAAAAAACCGCCTGTCCTATAAAAAGACCGCTTTACCCCCAATTTTGATAATAATTGACATTGACAATTTTGCAAATTGACCCCTATATTTTGCGATTTTACGAATTGAATTATTTTGCTTCTAAAAAAATATAAAAAAACCGTCTGTCATATAAAAAGACTGCTTTACCCCCAATTTTGATAATAATTGACTTTGACGATTTTGCAAATTGACCCCTATATTTTGCGATTTTACGAATTGAATTATTTTGCTTCTAAAAAAATATAAAAAAACCGCATGTCATATAAAAAGACCGTTTTACCCCCAATTTTGATAATAATTGACTTTGAAAATTTTGCAAATTGACCCCTATGTTTTCCGATTTTACGAATTGAATTATTTTATATGACAGGCGGTTTTTTTATATTTTTTTAGAAGCAAAATAATTCAATTCGTAAAATCGCAAAATATAGGGGTCAATTTGCAAAATTGTCAAAGTCAATTATTATCAAAATTGGGGGTAAAGCGGTCTTTTTATATGACAGGAGGTTTTTTTATATTTTTTTAGAAGCAAAATAATTCAATTCGTAAAATCGCAAAACATAGGGGTCAATTTGCAAAATTGTCAAAGTCAATTATTATCAAAATTGGGGGTAAAGCGGTCTTTTTATATGACAGGTGGTTTTTTTATATTTTTTTAGAAGCAAAATAATTCAATACGTAAAATCGGAAAACATAGGGGTCAATTTGCAAAATTGTCACAGTCAATTATTATCAAAATTGTGGGTAAAGCGGTCTTTTTATATGACAGGAGGTTTTTTTATATTTTTTTAGAAGCAAAATAATTCAATTCGTAAAATCGCAAAACATAGGGGTCAATTTGCAAAATTGTCAAAGTCAATTATTATCAAAATTGGGGGTAAAGCGGTCTTTTAATATGATAGGCGGTTTTTTTATATTTTTTTAGAAGCAAAATAATTCAATTCGTAAAATGGGAAAACGTAGGGGTCAATTTGCAAAATTGTCAAAGTCAATTATTATCAAAATTGGGGGTAAAGCGGTCTTTTTATATGATAGGCGGTTTTTTTATATTTTTTTAGAAGCAAAATAATTCAATTCGTAAAATCGCAAAATATAGGGGTCAATTTGCAAAATTGTCAAAGTCAATTATTATCAAAATTGGTGGTAAAGCGGTCTTTTTATATGACAGGCGGTTTTTTTATATTTTTTTAGAAGCAAAATAATTTAATTCGTAAAATCGGAAAACATAGGGGTCAATTTGCAAAATTGTCAAAGTCAATTATTATCAAAATTGGGGGTAAAGCGGTCTTTTTATATGACATGCGGTTTTTTTATATTTTTTTAGAAGCAATATAATTCAATTCGTAAAATCGTAAAAATAGGGGTCAATTTGCAAAATTGTCAAAGTCAATTATTATTAAAATTGGGGGTAAAGCGGTCTTTTTATAGGATAGGCGGTTTTTTTATATTTTTTTAGAAGCAAAATAATTCAATTCGTAAAATCGCAAAATATAGGGGTCAATTTGCAAAGTTGTCAAAGTCAATTATTATCAAAATTTGGGGTAAAGGGGTCTTTTTATATGATAGGCGGGTTTTTTATATTTTTTTAGAAGCAAAATAATTCAATTCGTAAAATCGCAAAATATAGGGGTCAATTTGCAAAATTGTCAAAATCAATTATTATCAAAATTGGGGGTAAAGCGGTCTTTTTATATGACAGGCGGTTTTTTTATATTTTTTTAGAAGCAAAATAATTCAATTCGTAAAATCAGAAAACATAGGGGTCAATTTGCAAAATTGTCAAAGTCAATTATTATCAAAATTGGGGATAAAGCGGTCTTTTATTAATTGAAGATTTAAATGTTATAAATGTCTTTTATTAATTGAAGATTATCTCAATTTTTATTTAAAATTAAATAAAGGGTAAAATGGTCTATTTACAGACCGAGTTAACTCGCCGAGTTACATATTAGTTACGCGCGCCACATGGCATGATTTCAGGGCCGTCCCGCATGTGAGAGCGAGTTACCTTGCCCGCACCCTAGAAGCCCCGAAGTGTTGGTGTGAAACAATTTATGTACGTAAGAAACTTATATATATATATACATGTAAAACCTAATATTTATATTTGCGGTTATTTAATAGATTATATCAATACAGACTAGTTAACACTTGTGGAAATTCATTGGAGAATAATTAGATGGAGAATTTGTAATGGGGAGCTTATTTTTTCCCGGTTTGACAGTTGTCTTAAGAAATGTGTTCTTTGTGACTATATAGAGGGCGAGATTAGAAGCGACGAATTGATTTTGGGGGATCTCTGATCTTATTAGCAGTGGAACTTGGAAACTTTAGATAATCAGAACAATCATTTCGAACAACATCAAGACCAGTATTATGTCGGTACCTATTCCTTTTGGAAGAGATCGATTGGATTCACGATGGTGGTACGGTTCGTCAAATGGTAAGTTCTCTTGCAAGTCTGCTTACAAGGCCCAGGAAACACAGATTTCAGGGTGGGGGGATGGGACATCTTCGTAGTTGTGTAAGTTGTGATGCCCTCACAGTTTGAAGGCTTTTGTGTGGTTAATTGAACATGGAAGCTTGTTGACGAATGCTCTTCGTTTTGATCGACACTTTGCAGACTATGATCTCTGCTCTAGAGGTTGCTTAGCTAGAGAGGATCTGTATCACCTGTTTTACACCTGCCCTCTTGCTAAGAAAATCTGGGGCAAACTGATTTCCCCTATGGACGCCTTGGTCCTAGCTTATCTCGGAAGGGATAATTGGGTAAAGAAGGCCATTCGACTAAGTCTGAGTAACTTTGTTTTACCTAGAACCCAGTGGTGTTGGGTTTTTTTAGCTGCTATTTGGGATATATGGAATGCTAGGAACTTTCGAGTTTTTGAAGGGAGAGAAGAGGCTACTCAGACTACTATTTTTAGGGTGAAGCAACTTGCACTCGACAATCAAAGTTCGTATGCTCTAATTCGACAGAGAAGGGCTTCGGGGTCCCAGGTTTGGTCGCGTTGTTTTGGAAGTTGTGATGCCCTCACTGTTTGAAGCTTTTGTGTGGTTAATTGAACATTGAAGCCTGTAGACGAATGCTCTTCGTTTTGATCGACACTTTGTAGACTAGGATCTCTGCTCTAGAGGTTGCTTAGCTAGAGAGGATTTGTATCACTTGTTTTACGCCTGCCCTCTTTCTAGGAATATCTTGGGCAAACTGATTTCTCCTATGGACGCCTCGGTCCTAGCTTATCTTGAAAGTGATAATTGGGTAAAGAAGGTCATTCGACTAAGTCTGAGTAACTTTGTTTTACCTAGAACCCAGTGGTGTTGGGTGTTTTTAGCTACTATTTGGAATATCTGGAAGGTAAGGAACTTTCGAGTTTTTGAAGGAAGAGAAAAGGCTACTCAAGCTATTAGGGTGAAGCACCTTGCACTCGACAATCAAAGTTCGTATGCTCTAATTCGACAGAGAAGGGCTTTGGGGTCCCAGGTTCGGTCGTTCCCCGACAAGGATTGGTTCAAGTTGAGCAGGGATGGGAGTTGGCTGGCGAGATCGAACTCTGCGGCAATAGGTGGCGTTGTAAGGAATGAAGATGGTATGTGGATTTTTGGTTTTTGCCGAAGTGTAGGCCCGTGTTCAATCGAGCAGGCAGAGCTTCTGGCCCTCTGGGATGTTTTGATCGCCGCATGGGAAAGGAGATTTGAGAATTTGATGATAGAGATAGATTATGGGGTTATTTATACCCTCTTAAGAAGAATGATACCCAGGATCATCCGCTGGATTTTATCTTAGAGGACTGCAGGATATATTCTGCTTGCTAAGCTGCAAACTGTCTCTCCGTAAGATCAGAAGGTCAGCTAATTCGGTGGCGGGTGATTTGGCCAAACTTGGCCACACATCTGGAGAATGTATGTTTTGGATGGAAGAACCACCAGATTCTATTCAGGACTTAGTTGAGAAATATAGGCAATGATTGCCCTTTTCAAATTAAAAAAAAAAAAACAATGTTCTAAAGACAATATTTGGGACTTGTAATTAACAATGTTCTAAAGACAATATTTAGGGTGTGATTGCAAATTGTTTATGAACTTTTTTTTACCTCGAACGCAACAATTTGGTGTTTCATAAATTAGCTTCAGCTTCTTTCAAAATAAACTATTTTAAGCTCATAAGTTGTAAGCTTCTCTTTAGATATTTCTGATTATACTGAACTTAAGTCTTAATCTTCAGTTTCATCTTATTTGTCATAGTTTGCAAACACACCCTTAAGGAACTACCACAGTGCATCAAGTTTAATTCTCGATAATCTTCTTAAAATAGAACATGCAGTCGATATGTTGTTCATTATATACAATTATAATAAACTCACGGCGTATCGGAACAAACAACATTTTAACATAAATTAAAGAGAAGGAGAAAGAGTTTTATGCCATAAAAAAGTGTTAAAGTTCGCCGAATAATGTTCACGTACACATACTCCAAACGGACTGATTGTTTGGACTTGAACTGGTTCAGTATAAACCAATGCATTGTTTTGATCTGAATCAGTGCACTCATTTGATCCAAACATATTGAACCAGTTAATAACTCAATTTGAGCTACATCATATGAGCTAATTAAAGTTAATTAACCATGCGTGAAACCACCATAAAGTGCTAAAACGCGTAGATTGATCGGAGGGGTGGAGTGCAATTTTTCTTTATCTTTTGCCAGAGTTACTATCATGGATCAAAATTTTCATCTCTGAATCAAACGAAATGAAAATGAGATGTCATTCCAAAACTTTTTATTTATTTGCTTTGGTACTTTCTTATTTTTCTTAATTTAGTAATTTTTTATACAATTTTTCCTTAGGATTTCCGAAAAGTGTAGAAAAATTTACAATATTTAGTTGACCGAAACATACTCTCGAAATGAAATTTTGATCCATGGTTACGATCCTATTCTATGCATGGATCAAAATTACTGTATATTTTGGTCAATTAAATATTTGAAACTTTTCGAGAAATTTTCGAAAACGTTTCGGAAACACTAGGAAATATTGTAAAAATAGTTACTAAATTATGAAAAATAACAGAGTTAAAGCAAAAATCTAATTTCTAAATTACACCTTATTTTCGTTTTCATTGATTTAATAACAGAAACTTTTCGATATTTTCGATAGAAAATATGAAAATTTTGATCCATGATTCTGTGCAAGGCTTTTAAATACTTACAGAAAATTCTTATCCAGACTGAGTTTGACCGAACTCAAAGTAACTACATGACAAATGCAATACACTTGCTTTATAATTGGATGTAACTCCAAGAAGAGTGACCAATCATAAAGCAAGTACAATACACTTATTTGATGATTAAATAAGTTTGGTCAAACGAGGCTTGTACAAGAATTTTCCAATACTTAAATTGCCAACGAAACATTGTAAGAGCTACATAGGAAACGCATCATATTAAAAAAGAAATTAATAACGAGTCAATTAATTAATTGATAAGTTGCTCAGTAATTAATTGTATTCTAACCAACCCTGAACCCCTATTCAAATTAATTTATTACCAATGAACCGTACATCCATCCAATGCATCAATTAACCCATAGGTCAAGACAACTATATATGTATCATTGTCTCTTCTACTATCATTGCATTCCCACAACCACCACATAAACACACCAAATAACATAAACACACCAAATATGCCTACATCTCCTAACCATGCTAGACCATTGTGCAACACCGAGCAAAATTGGTGTCGCGCCGTGTCCTCCGGCACCGGAATTACCGTTTTAGCCCTTCATATGTCTAAGCCACCTTCAAAAATCACACTCCTAGAAAACATACTAAAAAAACTCCATAAATCCCACCCTCTACTCAATTCCAAACTCCATTACAACCCCACCACAAAAAACTTCTCATTCCTCACCTCCACCACCCCGAAAATCGACATCGAATTCCACGATCTTGCATCAACTTCACACCTCCTCCAAACCAAAGAAAAGACCAAACTACCCCCATTTCACATAATCTTAGAACATGAGTTGAACACGAATAAATGGTCTGACCCAAACTCGTTTGAAAACAATGGTATTGATGTATTGTACACAAGCGTGTATGCGCTTTCTGAAGCGAAATGCGTTGTCGTGCTAAGGTTCCATTCCTCGATATGCGACCGTACTACGGCCGTGTCGTTGTTAATGGAGCTTATGGAGCTAGTGGAGGTGGATGAGGGTGGTGGGACATATAAGGAAATTGAGAATGATGGGGAGGGTAGTTTGGGAATGGAAAGTCTTGTACCAAAAGGGATGGGGAAAAAGACAGTTTGGGCTCATGGGATGGACGTGTTGGGTTATTCTTTGAACTCATTTAGACTTACGAATTTGAAATTTGTTAATACAAAATGGCCAAGGACATCTGAGGTTGTGAGACTTCAATTGAACACACAACATACTGCCCGGATTCTTGATGTAAGTAAATGGCTATTTGGTTTTTTTGTACTATAAGTGAATTTATGAATGTTTGCATTAAATTGTTTCAACTACTACTATGATTAAAAAACATTGAATTTGTTGCGTAAATAAAGGAACATGGAGAATTTTATTGGTAATTGAGAGGGATAGGTTCTTGAGAGTTGAGTTTTACTAAAAATATAGTACATGGTAGAAATATATTCCCTCAGTTTTTTTTTATTTTTTCGTTTTGGAGAATTGCACACGAATTAAGAAATGCAATAAATAGTCACTTTTTTTAAGCAAAAATCCTAATATACCCGTTTAATCAAATAATAACATCATTAATTAACATTAATTACAAGAATTAACAAGAAGGGTAATATTGATAAAAAAAATTACATTGAAATCCTAAAATGACAAATAAAAGTAAAAAAAAAACTTTTTTTTGGTCAAAACGACAAATAAAAAAACGGAGGGAGTACAACATATTCACATAATTAAATATAATAGCTAGATCATCTCATTTATCAAAGATAAAATCAAATAGCCCATTTAATTTAGATCATGTCATTTAATTTTGGGTTCTTTTGTCAACTAGGCTAAAGATCTATTGGGCAACTAAAGTGTTCTGTCCTATAAAATAGATATATTATTTATATGAAAATAAAAAAAAACGAGCAAAACAACTCTCTAAGGCTTGTAGTGTTGTTCACGTACGGTGAAATATATTTAAGACTTAATTTTGGGGCATAAAAATACTATGATAAACTTCCAAACATTAATTTAAAAAAAAAATCGAAACATAAATAGACTCTGGAAAAATAACACCACCTCAACCCCCGTTGTGGGGGTGGGGGTGGATTTAATTTTTACTATGATAATGTAGTGTATATTTAGGTGAAGAAAATTTAATCTCAACAAAATTGTCTCTAGTTTTGGCAACTTGCTAATACTAGTCAATGTTGGCTAACTAGTCATTTTCTTTTCAGAGTTAAATTCATAAACACCTCCCACACTTTGTCTAACTGGTAAAAAAAATTCTATGTTATTTTTATTAGTAAAAAAATCACTATATATTGTATCCAGGTGGGTTATTATTAGTTTTTTTAGTGAACATAATAATTAGTTATTGTCAGTTTTTTAGATGAATAGGGTACTTTTACATTATATGATCACTACAAAAAATTTAAATTTTAGTGACAAAATAATAAATGACAAAGTGACAAGAATTTAAATATTGTCACTAAAATGATGTATATAGACACACTAGTGACAAGAAATGTGAAAAAGTTGTCACTATTGACATTTAGTGATACCCCAACAGTGATAATTGAAAAATTGTCACTAAATTATAGTGACAATATTTATTGTCACTAGGTTGTCGCTGAAAGTGTGTCACTAATTGTCAATAGTGACAACTTAAGTTCCATACACTTGTCACTAATAGTCATTAGTGACAACTTTAAAATACATTTTGTCACTATTGCACTTGTCACTATTTTTATTGTGACAAAACTTATTTGTCACTAAATATATGAAAAAAGTGACAATTTCAACAATGTCACTTAATATTTTGTCACTAAAATTCATTTTTCTTGTAGTGGATTGGGATATAACTTAATTTTTGTTTTTACTACAAAAAATGTATTTCGTCCTAGAGTAAAAAAATTACTAGTAAAAAATGACACGTGAATGTTGTTGGTAATAAAAAATAATATAGGAGATTTTCATTAGAGAAAGCATATAGTATTTTTGTATATTAAAATTCTGAATCATAATAAAAGGCCAAAAAATGATTACATAAATCAGCACCGGCCAGAATACATCATCACAAAGTTACATAGTCCACAGCCCTACTCGTGTGATGATCAAAGTCAAATAGCCCATTCCCGACCCATTTGGATGAACTTCGGATCATGTTCCAAGTTTAAGAAAAAAATTAAAACTTAGTTGGAAGAATGAGGGCAAAACAGTAATTTTAATCCAATAACTTTGACGAAAACACGAAAGCGGGACGTTTATATTCAAGGAATTTACATCATTTGTGTTTTTAGTTACCGCAATATATTTTAGTCCTCTTATTCGTTATTTTAGTCTTAAATTCATCATAATTACAATTAGTGTTCTTAAATTACTATGCAAACAAACAAATTGGGAGATTTTTTTCATCTGGATGTCACGTAGTGGTAATTCACCATGTTACCTTGTTAAAGTAGTTTAAATTGGATAAAAAATAACACTTTATTTTTCTCCATTTCTTTCTCAACCTACTAATTATTAGGGCAAAAATGTTATAATGCTTCAATTTATTTATTTATGTGAACTAATATTAATTTCGGTTTAGAAATAAAATTGCGGGTAAGAGGAATAAAATTCCACAACTTAAAATATAACGGAAATAAATTGCTTGTCGGTATGAGAAGTATCCTATTTCAATGTCATGTCAATGTTAAAGGACTATTTTTATTTTTTTGCCGACCAATGAGTATAAATATAATATATTTGAGAAATATTGTGGAGTCATTTAAAATATGAAATATGAAAAATGTGTCGGATTCTCGTAAAAATGTGAGGTAGGGATTTGAAATATTTGAGTGAAAATTGCAATTTTAATACTCTCTCTAGTTTCTATCCTTTAATTTTTACTTCACTAGCTACAATGTCAAACTCTCTTGTACTTTAAGTGGTCTATCAAATTGATTTTTGATTTTTTTACGTTTATGAATTTTTATATTTTTGAAATATTAATATATTTGACTAGTCAATCACAAAAAAATAGGAAAAAAAAAGAATTACAGAAAGGAGTTTGTGAGAAAAAGGTCCCTTAAATTTGTGTCATAATCAGTGAATTGATGCAGTGATTAATAAATTGATGCAGTGATTTTCTGATCGTAGTTGTTGTTGGGTCTTCATCAAGTACTTGAAGAGTTGAAGTTTGACTAAAAAATACTATTATTACTTGATGTGATGTCTACTAAAATTGCTGGCAATATTGCTTCCATTTATTAAAACAGAAAAGAAAAGAAAAAGGTTAATAAAGGATGGGTTTGCACTTTGCATTAAATAGTCACTGATAAATCTGAAGTGAAATAATTTGACTTATTAATGAATGTTATATCCATGATCCAACCTTAATATTGGTTTGGAAAATGATTATATCACAGCCTCAAACTTCACAGCCCATTGTACAGCCCATTTTTTATTTTTTTGAAGGTAAATGTGTTACCTATTACTTGTTTAACAGGTTTCTTCAAATAATCTTTTAATCTGTTAACAACCCACTCCACTTTCAAAAATTACAAAAGAGCACATAAATTATACAATATTACTCATATAAAAAATAATTCATTACTTTCCAAATGATAATTTATCATTTATCAATATTTGTATATAAAATATCTTAAAAATTACAATAAAAATATAAACTCATAATTTAAAAGCACTTGCAATGCCTATAATTTAGAGTTTATTACATAATGTTTAATTTAGGGTTTGATTTAGAGTTTAGGGTTTTAGGGTTTTAGGGTTTATATAGGTTTAGGGTTTAGGTTTAGGGTTTTAGGGTTTAGGGTTAGGGTTTAGGGTTTTAGGGTTTTATTTTAAAATAATATTTTCAAATTTTTCTTGGTAAAAGTCGTAGATATGGTTTGAAATTGATGAATTATTTTATAAATAGGGTTTATTTTTGTTTGATCATTAATTATGGGTTTTTTTGCAATTTTATATTATGGACTGTGATGTTGGGTTGTGATAATTGGCTGTGATGCTAGCATAGTCCTATTGGTTTTCACTTCAAACCAATACGTCTTAAGTTGGAATTTCACTAATGTTGATATTTCTTTAATTTAAAACTCGTTTTGTTAACTAATTTATATTTGTACTTTGATAATAATCGAATATATTAAAATAGATCTTGTGAATGTACTGGCTGATATATTCATCGTCTCACTAAAAAAAAAATCTCTAAGAATAAATTATTAAGAACTTTTTTCACCCTTTAAAAACTACTAATTTACATATATGATTTGAGTTAGTGTCAATTTTCCCCCAGTGAAATGCATAATGTTCAATTTACCCTCCAGTGATTTGAAAATAGTACTCCCCCCCCCCCCCCCAAAAAAAATTCAATTTTCCCCCTTCAACGGGAGAATGTAACTCACTTACCGAAATTGAGAGTGAGCTTTGAAAGTGTTTTGTAACATAGGGGGTAAATTGTCACATTTATCGTAATACAGGGAGGTAAATTGCCACATTTATCATAGCACATAAATGGAGTAAATTGCCACATTATCATAACACAAGGGGGTAAAGTGTCACATATAAAATGGTAGGAAGACGGTATGAAGCTTTTATAAGATTACAGGGGGATAAAGTGCTATTTTTCAAATTACCGAAAGGTAATTAAACATTATGAATATCACATTGGGGTAAATTGTTATATAATACATGCAACCGAATAGTATGATCCAAAATATCCCTTAAATTTCAACTTCTACTCTATCCCTCCCCCCCCCCCCCCCCCCCCAACCACCCACCCACAGACATGTTTTAATTACTCGTCACTATCAATAGACCCACATTTATTATAATAGGGGGTAAACTGCTACAATATTATCACACATGACGGGGGTGGGGGTGGGGGTGGGGGTGGGGGTGGGGGTGGGGTTGTTAAAGTGTCGCATATGGGGGTTTAAAGTGGTTTTTTTTCTTTTCAAATTAGATGGAGGTAAATTGAATATTATGAATATTATAGGGATAAATTGCATTTAAATCCTATAAAATATAATTAATCTTTTTTTTTTTTCGGATAAAATATAATTAATGCAAACACTGACACACAGAAAATCACATGCATATAGTTAAGGGATTAGTAATTGATCATAAGTGGGGGCCTAACATGTTTGGTAGCTCTAGATTTAATTTTCCACAACTGAGTGACCAATTCAATCTCACCGTCAATCCGTGCTAATCTGGCCCATTAGAATTTTTATAATTCTTGATATATTTACTTATCTATCCAAGCCCAAATGGAACTTCGAAATCTCCACTTCGATTTAATCTCAAAATTTTGATTTCATGCCCAAAACATTAATGAATAATAAGTTCTATTTCTTAAAAAAAAAAAAAAAAAGATTGGAGCATATTTTTCAATTTCGGCAACTGAGACACACTTTTTTACTAAAAAAGATAAATTTCTTTTTTAAAATTTTCAAAATGAAGTAAAGTGTTTTTTTCAAATCATAGAGAGAGTGTAAATTTTAAAAGGTAAATTGACGTTAACTCTATTTTATAATACAATTTTGATTGTAGAATGAACTCTTTGCAGGGTTGCAAATCAAGAGGGATTAAACTATGTGGGGCCCTATCAGCTGCTGGATTAATTGCTGCACATTCTACTAAGCTCAATTATGATCAGATTAAGAAGAAATATGGAGTGGTGACTCTCACTGATTGCCGTTCTCATCTTCAACCTCCTCTTTCCATTCAACATTTTGGTAAGATATAAACACCCTCCTCTCTCACGGGTTTGACCCGACCCGGTCAATTCCAGCCCATTTTTCATATGTGTTTGTTTGGATCGAGTTAAAATTATTGGGGACAAAATTGAATTTTATTGAGTCAAAACAAAGTCAAGTAACCAAACCATGTTCGACCCAATTCAGATAATAACCGCATGTTTCCTTTCTCGACCCGGCCCAATTTTAACGATTTTGCAAAAAACGTTTCAAATTAATTAACGATTTTGGGTTTTCGTCCCAAACTATAACACCTCACCGAATTTCGTCCCGTAATTTAATACTTTTTTGGTATATCGTCTCACCGTTAATAATTATGAGACGGAAACTACCGTTAAGTGTCATGTTGGCAACACATGTATCTTGATGTGACAAATTTTAGAATGAACAATTATATAAGATTGCTTAATTCGTTTCAAATTAATTATCTTTATATTTTTTTTAATTTATCATTCAGGATTTTACCACTCTGCAATCCTCAACATACACTCGGTAAACGGAGTCGAGAACTTTTGGGCCTTAGCCGAAAGGAGCTACAAGGAATTTGCTCATTCCAAGAAGTGCAACAAACATTTCACAGATATGGCTGATATAAACTTCCTAATGTCCAAAGCCATAGAGAATCCGAGCCTCACTGCGTGTTCATCGCTAAGAACTTCACTCATATCGGTGTTTGAGGATCCCGTGATAGACAATACAAGCCAAATGCAGAAACAAATAGGCGTAGAGGATTACGTGGGATGTTCTTCTGTACATGGTGTCGGCCCTTCAATCGCGATAGTTGATACAATACGTGACGGAGCATTAGATTGTGCTTGCATTTATCCGTCGCCATTGCATTCGAGGGAACAAATGAATGATTTGGTTGATGGTATGAAGAGGATTCTCATTGATGGGGGGATTAAGATTTGAATCTGGTTAAGCTATTGATTTGGTATTGAACATTTTGTTTTGGACTTGTTTTGGTTAAGAGTTTAATTGAACATTTTGTTTTGGACTTGTTTTGGTTAAGAGTTTAAATTGTTCTGGTTTCAACTAAGGTATCTTTGTGTTGCAATAATTTCGAGTTAATGGTAATTTACCCCTATGATATTTATAATGTTCAATTTATCTTTCTGTGATTTGAAAAAGAGCAATTTATCCCCTGTAATCTTATAAAGTTTCACAACGCCTCCTTGACAATTTTATGTGTGGCAATTTACCCCCATGTGTTGTGATAATGTGGTAGTTTATCACCCTATGTTATGATAAATATGATAATTTAACCCATGCATTATGATAAATATGACAATTTACCCCCTTATGTTACAGCCGCACTTTTCATGTTCACTCTCAATTTTTGCAAGTGAGTTACACTCTCCGACTGAAAGAGGTAAATTGTTTCTTTAAATTTTTTATAGGGGGTAAATTGTTCTTTTTTCAAATCACGCAAGTAAATTGACATTAGCTCCAATAATTTATTTCACTGTGTACAAACAATTCTGACTACAGGATTGGAGATGCTAATCAAATTTCTTGGAGAGGTGGATGGAAAATTAATACCTATTATACATTGTATTTCAATGAACAATATGTGATTAAAGCACACTTATTCAATCACAAAAAGGTGTTCATGTACATAGAAGTTGTGATTAACACTCAATTAAAAGAAAATCTCATATGAAAAATGCTAGCCCAACTTTGTTTAACCGTAAACACATTCAATTATAAATAACGTAATTTAGCAGATTCGTAAATGATTAGATGCGGAACACCAATTTGAATTGACTGATAGCGTTTTTAGTGGTTTGGAGAATTCTTTGATAAATGTTCGCGAGTAATCTGAAAAAAATATTTATTTGTATTTTTAGAAATGAAGCGAATAACAAATTTAATTAGGAAATTCATAGGTATTTTCAAGAGATCATTGAAAGTTTCGTATGATTAAAAAAATGTTACTTTATTTAAAATTAAAGTTGTGTGCATAATGCAAAATATAGTAATTTTACGATTTAGATTTGTTTGCTTTTGTGTTTTTCTTTGGAGATAACTGTACTTGTGGTACCAAACTATATACCGATTCTCACTTGTGGTACCATAAAAATCGAGGCCGACATATTTTGTACCACAATTTAAGAAATCAATCACTTTTGGTACCACTGTTAAAAATGGACGTTAAGTGATGACGTTGCAGTTAAGTTTTATTGTAAAATTGATACCATTACTTATGTTGACTGACAATTATACCCCTAACTTTTCAGGTTGTCAAAATAACCTCACATATTCAAATTTAATGACAATTTTAGTCCACATTGTTGCCCAATTTCAAAATTTGCTCGAATAAGACACGTGCGGACCAATTTAGAGATTTTACTTATTATATTTACATATTTATTTAACTAAATTAATTTTATAAATAATATTAACAAACCAAATAATACTTTAACATAAATCCGACAAAATATTAATTAAATCTAAAATTTATATAATAATATTAATATATTTAATATTTATTAAAAAATAAAGTTATATACTATTAATAAAATAATTATAATTTAAAAAAAAAAAAAAACCCATCCCCTATCCCCTATCCCACAACCCCACCCCCACCCCCTCCCCCTCGTAGCCCCCCCCCATTGATAATATATAACTTTATTTTTTAATAAATATTAAATATATTAATAGTATAATATACATTTTAATTTTAATTAATATTTTGTCACATTTATGTTAAAGTGTTATTTGGTCTGTTAATATTATTTATAAAATTAAATTAGTTAAATAAATATGTAAATATAATAAGTAAAATCTCTAAATTGGTCCGCATGTGTCTTATTCGAGCCAATTTTGAAATTGGGAAATAATGTGGACTAAAATTGTCAGTAAATTTGAATATGTGGGGTTATTTTGACAACCTAAAAAGTTAGTGTTGGATGAAGATGAAGACTTTGAAGTGAAGGGAGGTTTTGATGATTTCCAAAGTCATCAGCTAAGTGGAAGCTTAGTACAAACCTTAGAAGATATTTGACCAAGGAAGAAGTAATTCAGACTAGTCAAATATGGTCCAGAAGACTACTGATCTGTTGCTGAAGAAGTAATCAGACTGGTGGACTATCAGCCGACTCAAATCAGATTAGTTCAAGTTTGGGATCAGCCGAGTAAGCATCAGACGAGTGACTTCGATCAGCAGAGTGGAAGTGGATCAGAAGTTAGTGCAACGGTAATAAATGCACTTGGAGTAATAAATGCTGAAGAGGAAGGGTATTTATGACAAATGATTGAAGAGAAACCTCGTATCAGCTTGGTGCATTTAATGCGCATTTAATGCGAAGCGACAGAAAGTACAGCAGAGTGTACAGTGTTCAGTCGCAACAGCCGTTCTGCAGAAAAAGGACCAGTACTCGAGGATTTGACAACTGGCGAATTCTCAACGGGCAGATTTTCAAATCCTTAGTATAAATAGCTTAGTTCGTGAGTTGAAGAAGAAGAACAACACAGAGACAACACACTTTGAGAGCAAAAATCTGAAGCAGAATTCTTCTAAGTCTCAAACTCAAGAACAGAACACTCATCAGCCGAGTCATTTGTTGACGAAGCAGAATAGAGAGAAAACAGAAAATACTTGTAAAATCTGAGTGATTTTGTTAGGATTGTGTTGTGAGAAGTAGTTATCAATCTTAGTGAGCGATATTACTTCAGAGGTTAGGAATTTCTTTGTGATTTCCTACTACGAACTTGTGGCCAGTTCATTTGTTGTTTGGCGCAAGCAGAGTGTACTGTAATCTTTGTGACTATAGTATAACCCAAGATCTAAGTGACCTGGAAGAGTGGACTAAAGGATTTCTATCCATATAACCACTATAAAAATCCTTTGTGTTTTAAACCAGCATTATCTTCTGCATATTTGAAAGAACAGTTTTAAAACACTTAAAAGGTTAACTGTTGAAAAAGTTTTGAAAGGAGTTTGTTAAAAACTGGGGATAAAACTATTTCAAAGCTAAAGAAAACTACTTGTGAAAAACACTTGATAAATCCGCTGCAAGTTAGTTATTTTTGAAACTCTGATTTTGATAAAATCAGCTAAGTAAAATCAGAAGAGTGGTCAACTCTGCTGTTCAAAGCTTTGTGCGAGATCAGCTTAGTCTGCTTACAATTCTTGATCAGCTTAGTCTGCTGACAGAAAAGTCAGAAGTTTTTAAAAGGCAAAAATTTTAAAGAGGTTTATTCACCCCCCCCCCCCCCCCCCCTCTAAACCTCATCTGACCACTTGGGACCAACAAGTGGTATCAGAGCAGGTGGTTCATCTGAATCATCTGACTGATCAACGAGCTTGATCCTTAAGTGTTTTTCAAAGGTTTTCAAAAGTTTTCAAAAGAGCATCTTTTTGAAAAACAAAACTTTTTGAAAAATGGACTGCATTAGCCTAGTTCCCCACATAGGCGGTATGAGCTTTGAGGACTGGAAAATACGCATGGAAATTTTCCTTGCTGCTTACAACGATAATATGTACAGATGCATAACAAAAGGTCCGATAAGAATCACTAAAACAATCAAAGTTAATGGCGTAGATACTGTCGTTGACAAAGATGAAGACGAGATGACAGCTGATGAAATCTAGCTGAAGAATCTAGACAAAGTTGAGATCTTCATCATGACAAAGGCCATGGACAATGAAAGGTTTGACAAGGTCAAACATTGCAAGACATCTAAAGAGATGTGGGACAAAGTCCGTGACATGAGTGAAGGAAATGAGGCCATCAAAGAACACAATTTGAGTGTTGCCATGGAGAAGTTTGAGAACTTCAAAATGAAACCTGGAGAAACCATTGACCAGATGGATTCAAAGTTTACAAAAGTGTTGAACAACGTTCTAAAGTTGGGTAAGACGTTTACAGATAAGGAGATCACCGTCAAAGTCTTAAAGGCGCTACCACCAAAGTTCAACATGAAGATAACAGCGATGGAAGAATCAAGGGATCTGGGGAAGATCTCACTGACTGAACTGTTTTCTGCGCTCAAGGCGTACGAGTATAAAATGCCAAGGATGGGAATAGAAGAGACCTCAACTTCTGGCCCCACTGCTGCACTGGTCGCTGCAGAAAGAACAAGAAGATCGTCTGGAAAAAGCAGAGAAGAGGACTCATCTGATGAGGCCCCAGTACTGAGCAAAAAGGAGTACACTGCCGACGACGTTGCTTTGTTATTGAACGGGTTCAAAAAGTTCTACAAGAGAAAAATGAAGAACAAATATAACAATGCTTCTACTTCTAAACCTACCTCTAATTCTCATGATATCAAGGATGATTATAAATCCAAAATGATGTGTTATAATTGCAGGAAATTGGGACACTTCATCAAGGACTGCCCATATCCTAAAGTGGAGAAATATACAGAGGAGGAAAAGAAACAAAGAAAAGAAAGAAGAGAGAAGAGATACCAAAAGAGCAAGGTGCTGTTAGCTGAAGCTGAAAAGATGGCAGCCATCTACTCATCAAACACAGAATCTGGCACTTCAAGTGATGACTCTGTTTTTGACGAAACACCTGCACTGCTGTGTCTCATGGCCAAGGAATCTGATGATTCTGACAATGAGGTAATACTATCTGAAAGTGAGCTTGAACTGTTTAGCTCATTTGAGCAAATGATGAACAACAAAGTAGATGTTGTAAATGAGCTTGCTAAGCTTAAGGATGAGATGATTCTGCTGAAAAAGCAAAATGCTAAACTGAAACTTTAGGTTGAAAGACCTGAAGAATCAGCCATGTATAAAAAGCTTTCGCATGAATGTGAATCTCTGAGAGCTGAATGTGAAATGTATAAGGGACAAATTAAGGAACTTGAAGCTAGATTATCTTCACATAATAAGTCGTCTGTTCCTAAGTCCTCTGTTGAGCAAATAGAGAAACCTATTGAACAGAGCACTCCCTTAGTAAAAGAAAGTTTAGAACTGAACAAAGCTGAAAAGTTTATATCTGCTGATAATAGTAATATTGTCTTGTATGTTCAGACTGCTAAACCTGTTTCACCTGAGATTGAGAAAAAGGAGATGAAAACTCCTAAGGCTAAGAAGGTCAAAAAGCCTGAAAATGAAAAACAGACTGGTAAAACAAAACAGCAGAGTAGTCCCAAGAAGTCTGCTGATAAGAGTAAAACCAATCAGACTAGTAAAGCTAAGTCGTCTGTTAAAGAGCAAGTTAAGAGCAGACCAAAGAAGCAAAGAAATTATAACTATAATGCTTGGTATGGAAATGAGTCTCATTATGTGCAACCTGCTTATTCACCATATTATGCTGCACCTCATTATCCACCTTATTATGCTGCATATCCTGCTCATCAACCAATGCATGTTCACCCTGCTTATCATGCATCATATCCTGCTTATGAGCCTTATCATCATCATAATGATTATCAACAAGGAGACAAAGTGTATCGTCTGAAGAAAGCTCTCTATGGACTGAAACAGGCTCCAAGAGCATGGTATGATACTTTATCTGATTTTCTTTTAATTAAAGGATTTCGTAAAGGTAAAGTAGATAAAACCTTGTTCACTATTGAATGGGATAAACATATATTATTGGTACAAATATATGTGGACGATATTATTTTTGGTTCAACTAACAAACAGATGTGTGAAAGATTCTCTAAGCTGATGCAGAACAAGTTTGAAATGAGCATGATGGGAGAATTAAATTACTTTCTTGGATTACAAGTTAAACAGCCACCTGATGGTATTTTTATAAATCAAGCAAAGTACACAAAAGATCTGTTCAAGAAATTTGGTATGGAAACTAGTTCATCTGTTAATGTTCCTATATCTACTGGACTTCGTCTGGACAAGGATGAAGGTGGCAAATCAGTTGACATCACCAAATACAGAGGCATAATTGGGTCACTGTTATATTTAACAGCTAGCAGACCTGATATTATGTATTCTGTTGGGGTTTGTGCGAGATTTCAATCAGATCCTAAGGAATCTCATCTCTTAGCTGCTAAAAGAATACTAAAGTATCTCAAAGGCACTCAAGAATTGGGATTGTGGTACCCAAGGGAATCAGGATTTGAACTTAATGGATATTCAGATTCTGACCTTGCTGGCTGCAAAATTGATAGGAAGAGTACTACAGGTGCTTGTCAATTTTTAGGCAGTCGTCTGATCTCATGGATGAGTAAGAAACAGACTTCAGTGTCCATATCTACTGCTGAAGCTGAATACATTGCTGCTGGAGCATGTTGTGCACAAATACTTTGGTTGAAGCATCAACTAGAAGATTACAATCTTAAGATCAGTGGAATCCCTATCTACTGTGACAATACAAGTGCAATCTCACTTACTCAGAATACTACTAGTCATTCCAGGACTAAGCACATTGAGATCAAACATCACTTCATCAGAGACCATGTTGAAAAAGGAAATGTTATTATTGAGTATGTTCATACAGACAATCAGATCGCTGACATTTTCACTAAACCACTGAATGAAGCAAGATTTTCCACTCTAAGAGCGGAATTGGGCTTGTTAAAATTGGATTCATAAGCTGAGGGGGAACCTATCAGAAGACTGGGTTCAACAGCTTACTAATCTGATATCAACAAGTGGTACACTTCAAGAAGATTAACTCTCAACAGACTAGTTGACTGATGAATTCTTGAATTCGGGGGAACGTGTAAGACTAGCGGTACCCTTGTTTTAAAGATGAAATCTTCAATGACAGTTAGTTGAAGTTGTTTTAATCAGAAGATTTGTTCTTCATTATTGAAGATTTGAAGATTAATTATCTTGCTGGATTGACAAACAACAAAGGAAGATCACTAGCTATTGGCTTTCACTAGTGATGCATGTATCAGACAAGTCGTCTATCAGATAAGTACTATTTTACTCATCTGTTTTTACTTATGTCAGCTTATATTTAAGTGTTGTACAAAAACGTTTTATCAATAACACGCTTTTATAAGTAACAGACAAGTGGCGTTTCAGATTCCCGCCCGTCTGACATATTAAATGCTATTTTGAAAACCGCGTATCTCGATCACACGATCTGCTTTTCAAGTAACTGATCTAACGGTTGACGCCTTTCACGGAAACCGACAAGAACCAACATCTATAAATCCAGATCTGATCAGCTTACTACATTTTTACGCACCCTAAAAATTTCAAAAGCATTCAGAGCATTTTTGCATACATTCAACTGCAAATCTACTCTCGTTTCTCTTCAATCTCTTTCAGGAAAATGGGTTCCAAAGTAAATGCAAAAGAAGCTGCGGCTGAAGGTATGTTCTTGAACTACCTGACCTATCATGCGACTGGCACACCGTTGATGAAAGAAATTCTGGAGAAATTCAAAGCGGCAACGCTGGTTAACTTCATGGAGGCCCATGAAGACATGATTTTCAAGGACGAGGTCTTTGAATTTTATGGTTCCAAAGACGATGTTGACTTCGACAAACTGGAGATTAAAGCCAAAATTGGGGACAAAGCTATCTGCGTAACTCCAAAATTGCTGAATGAGATGTACGGACTCTCTATTGAAGGGTCTACTGACATCGCAAACCTAGCTGAACCTTTTGAATCAGATTTCTGGAATCTGGTCTCAAAGAAGAATCAAGTGCTATCTGGAAGTATCAAAAAGAATCAGCTGAAAGATGAGTTTCAGCGAATGGCAGATTTGGTTGCCAAAGTCCTCGAGAACTGCACATTCTCTTTGGACAGCGTACCAATGAAGAGGTTTCACACTATGATAGCCGTTTACTATGGGTTGAAGGTAAATTGGGCTAACTTCATCTGGTATGTGATTGCTGATCACAAAGTACGTGGTCTGACTCTGCACAGGATTTTCATTAGTCATCTGTTGGTAAATCTGAGATGTGCTGTGACTAATGGAAAAGAAATTCATAAGGCGAAGGAATTAAAGATCTATGATAAAGTAAAGTCGAAAGAGCCTGCTGCTGTGCCTGAAAAAAAGCAACAGAAAAGAAAGGCTACTGAGCCTAAAGTGCCTGCTGATAAAGGCAAGAAGAGCAAAACTGCTGTTCAAACAGCAAAGCCTGCTGTTGAAGCCAGAACAATTGTGCCTAAAAGAAAGGATGCTGTGGATTCTGTTATTGATGAAACAGTTAAGGAAATTGACGAAATGTCAGTTGGGACATCTTCTGACAAGACAATTTCAGCTGAGCTACCAGCTGAAAATGTAGCTAAAAGAACAAGGAGTGCAATGAAAGATACTGCCACATCTGCTCCTGTTCTCCATACAAAGAAAACCATCAGAAAGAGGATGGCGTTTATTGATGAAGAAAAAGAACTTTCTGAAGTAGTTAGAAAAAGCCCTCCATCTGCTGAGAGGCCTGTTGAATCAGTGAAGGAGTCAGCTGAGAAGAAGTCAGCTGATCAAGTGAAACAGATTCCTACACCAACAGCTGAGGTTGCCAAACCTCAAGAGGATCCTGAAGTGCAGATCCTCGAACCAATTGCTGCTGCACCTGTGGCAGTTGCATTACCAGAAACAACAGCTGTGGCACCAGTTGTTGAGTCAAGAAATGCCAGAAGGAAATGAACTGGCAAGGCAAAGGTGTCAGCTTATCACAAGAAGAAGCGTGAGGAAGCTGAGCAGAGAAAACGTAATGAAGCTGAGCTGAAGAGAGCTCTTGAAGCAAGTAAAAAGGACGCTGATGTCAAGAAAATGAAAGAAGCTGAGTTGGCTGCCAAGGAAGAAGCAGACTTGGCAAAGGCCTTAGAAGAGAGCAAGAAGGATGCTCATGGACCAAGGAGGTCTGGAGGCATCGTAATTGGTGAAAAGCCTAAGGAAGGAGACTTCGTGCTACCTAGGGCTGCACCAATTAAGAAGAAAAAGAAGGAAGTCAGACGAGCAATTGAGATTGTTCAAAATGACTCTGTTGCCTTCAAAAGATTCGAAGCTGAGCTGGAAAGGCTTAACCAGCTGTTTCAATCAAGGACTACTTTTCTCCCTGAAAAGATTAGATACAATCAATGGAGAGAGTATAGATTGAATAAATCTGAGAAGGAAATTCAAGCCTGGAAGGAGTTTGCTACAGAAGGGAGATGGGTTCTAAACTGGTTGCAAACAAATTCTGCTTTCAAGGCTTCGGACTCAGATTTTGTCAGAGACAGACTACATGACTATGCTAGAGTCATTGTAAGTCAGGAGGCGACTGCTATCAAAGAATCAATTCCAAAGAGACCCAGTCCTACTGATGACAGAATTGATAGAGCAGTCAAGATTGCTGTTTACACAACCTTGGAAAAATGGGTTGAGAGATCAAGGTTTGAACCAGGGACTTCAAGTGCATCACCTGTTCTGCCTAGTTTACAGCAAATCTGTTATGGCTCTGATATTAGTACTTATCAAGAGAAGCTGAAGATCGAACAGATTACTTCACCATTTGTACCAGCTGACTTGATACATCAGAAGACTGTTGTGTCTGCTGATGGTACTGAAGTTATTCACATATCTGATGAGCCTGAAGATGAAGAACCAAGGAAGGACAAGCAAGCTGTGGAAATTAATCTCGATACATCCGTGACACTGCCTGCTGCTGTCAAAGAGGAAATTCCTTTAGCTTTGGAGTGGAAAGCTGAAGAAAGTCCTGTTCTTCATGATGCCCCTGTTCAACAGAAAGAGGAACCTGCTGAACTTCAACAGGAGGCTGAACCTGCTGAATCATCACACCCTGCTCCTACTACTGATTTGCATTCATCACTGATGGAATCCATCCAGCTGCTGTTTGAAACCACAATGAAGGAGATGGAGTCAAGGAATACGCTGATGATTAAACAAATGCAGGAAGAGACTGCAAAAATGGTCAAGGATACCATTGAAGATTTTCCTCTACCACCAGACAATTCACTTGCAATCACTCAAAGTATCTTGAGCATGCACAGAAGCATTGAAGATGTGAAGGCTGATGTAGGTCACCTCCACACTGCTCTTCAAAGGAATGAAGCTGACATTGCAAGGGTTGTTAGGGTCATGAAACAAGTTGGTGAAGCAGAAACTGAGAAGAATGTTGCAATAATGCATGAGATTACAAACGTCACCAACAAAGCACAAACTGAACTGTCAACACTTCAGCTGAATGTTGACTGTCTGAATGACCAATCTGGTGAATTAAAGGCTAATCAACTTTGCTTGGAAGAGAATCAACTTCGCATGCAATCTACTCTAAGTCATCACTGCGCTGAACAACAAATTCTGGATAGAAACATCAAGAAGCTTTGTGCTGCTGTCAACATAACTCCTGATCAACTCAACCCTGCTGATGCTGACAAAAAGGGGGAAGAGGAGTCAGCTAAGTTAGCTGTTGATGTTGCTGCAACTAGTCAAGTACGAGACCAACGGGCTGCTGCTGGAAAGCCAAAAGAAGATGAAGTACTTGAAAAGGAAGCTGAAGATGGAGCTGATGATAAAGTAGAGCCCAAGGATGTAGCTAAAACTGACAAGGAGTTAGCTGCCTCTAAGTACTCTGCTGAAGAACAGCTTAATCCAGACGTTAAGTATAAGAGGATTGAAGACATCAGAAAAAGATTTGAAGCTGAAGAAAGAAAGGAAAAATTGAAAGGTCTTGCTGATGCTTTTACATCTGGTGAAGATGAAGACAGTAGTGATGAAGTTGAAGAAGAAGTTGAAGAGGAAGAAGAAGAAGATGAAGAAGCTGAGGACTAGACTAGTAAATAGACTAGGTCATCTGATTGAATTTCTGTAACAGCTTACTTCAGTTGTAATTTTTCACTTAAGTCAGTTTTTGCTTGTAACTTGTACTGTAATTTCAAAAATCAAATCTATAAAAAGTTCAAGCTTCCAACATATTATTTCTATCTCAGAAATCTTTGAGGACTCAACTTTAGTTTTAGGTACAGGTACTTAGCTGAAGTTTTGTCATCATCAAAAAGGGGGAAATTGTTGGATGAAGATGAAAACTTTGAAGTGAAGGGAGGTTTTGATGATTTCCAAAGTCATCAGCTAAGTGGAAGCTTAGTACAAACCTTAGAAGATATTTGACCAAGGAAGAAGTAATTCAGACTAGTCAAATATGGTCCAGAAGACTACTGATCTGTTGCTGAAGAAGTAATCAGACTGGTGGACTATCAGCCGACTCAAATCAGATTAGTTCAAGTTTGGGATCAGCCGAGTAAGCATCAGACGAGTGACTTCGATCAGCAGAGTGGAAGTGGATCAGAAGTTAGTGCAACGGTAATAAATGCACTTGGAGTAATAAATGCTGAAGAGGAAGGGTATTTATGACAAATGATTGAAGAGAAACCTCGTATCAGCTTGGTGCATTTAATGCGAAGCGACAGAAAGTACAGCAGAGTGTACAGTGTTCAGTCGCAACAGCCGTTCTGCAGAAAAAGGACCAGTACTCGAGGATTTGACAACTGGCGAACTCTCAACGGGCAGATTTTCAAATCCTTAGTATAAATAGCTTAGTTCGTGAGTTGAAGAAGAACAACAACACAGAGACAACACACTTTGAGAGCAAAAATCTGAAGCAGAATTCTTCTAAGTCTCAAACTCAAGAACAGAACACTCATCAGCCGAGTCATTTGTTGACGAAGCAGAATAGAGAGAAAACAAAAAATACTTGTAAAATCTGAGTGATTTTGTTAGGATTGTGTTGTGAGAAGTAGATATCAATCTTAGTGAGCGATATTACTTCAGAGGTTAGGAATTTATTTGTGATTTCCTACTACGAACTTGTGGCCAGTTCATTTGTTGTTTGGCGCAAGCAGAGTGTACTGTAATCTTTGTGACTATAGTATAACCCAAGATCTAAGTGACTTGGAAGAGTGGACTAAAGGATTTCTATCCATATAACCACTATAAAAATCCTTTGTGTTTTAAACCAGCATTATCTTCTGCATATTTGAAAGAACATTTTTAAAACACTTAAAAGGTTAACTGTTGAAAAAGTTTTTAAAGGAGTTTGTTAAAAACTGGGGATAAAACTATTTCAAAGCTAAAGAAAACTACTTGTGAAAAACACTTGATAAATCCGCTGCAAGTTAGTTATTTTTGAAACTCTGATTTTGATAAAATCAGCTAAGTAAAATCCGAAGAGTGGTCAACTCTGCTGTTCAAAGCTTTGTGCGAGATCAGCTTAGTCTGCTTACAATTCTTGATCAGCTTAGTCTGCTGACAGAAAAGTTAGAAGTTTTTAAAAGGCAAAAATTTTAAAGAGGTTTATTCACCCCCCCCCCCCCCCTCTAAACCTCATCTGACCACTTGGGACCAACAGTTAGGGATATAATTGTCAGTCAACATAAGTAATAGTATTAATTTTACAATAAAACTTAATTGCCACATCATCAGTTAACGTCCATTTTTAACGGTGGTACCAAAAGTGATTGATTTCTTAAATTGTGGAACCAAATGTGTCGGCCTCGATTTTTATGGTACCACAAGTGAGAATCGGTATATAGTTTGGTACCACAAGTACAATTCTCTCTTTTTCTTTGGGAAAATTTTTATCTTTTTACAGAAATAAGAGAAAAATTATTTTAAACTAGAGAAACTTGTTGTCCAGAATCTTGGATAACTTTTTTTGATACGTTTCCACCGAAAATATCAATTTTTTTTGTTCTTTAGTTAATCAAATGATAACGTAGTGCAGTTTCTATTTTAATATTTTTCTTGAATTTATAATTTTTCCAATTATTTCTCGAAAATTTCAATTTTTGGATGTGTAAGATAAAGTTGATATAGTGTTATCTAGACATTGTTATGAAATTTACATTACTTTGTGGATGCCATTGCAATTTACAAGTTGTATGGTGGCAAGACAATATTCTTGCACTAGGTTGTGTAAGGAATTAACAAGATCAATGATGGCATTGCAAGAACTAGTGGAATCCACCCGTCACATTTCCCTGTAAGACATGTGTAGTCTTGAACTCATATAAATAGATGAGTTCGTTTCATCATTTGTACAAGAATAACTACAACATCAATTGAAAAAAAAAGAGTGAGTAAGTTTTCTCTACATATTATTTTGTTTATTACAATTTGTTCATCCCTTTTATCATAAGTTTTATAATACGTTATCAGCACGAGTTTTCTCTATACTCGATTTCAAGATAGTTAGTTTGATCACTAAAATATATCACACAAAAAAGAGAGAGAAGAGGCAAACATTTTGAGAGGCAGATTTTCGGATTTGCACACAACATCTTCTGTTTTTCAATCATTCCGGTCTTTTCTACCGTTGGATCATCCTCAAATTTTAACCAAATGTTCCTCACACCCGGCTCTTCATTTTAACTATTTGGATAGTCGTTCCAACATTTGTAGGTGACACGGTGACCATCAGAAGTTGACGAAAAAAGTTGGAGAATGAAAGCTTAGTAAGTTTTGAGCTTGAAAGAAAGCTTCAAAAATTTTAGGCTTGAAAGAAAGTCTAGGAGAAAAACTCAAACCCGAAGATTTGAGAACTTTTTTGGCTTGAAAGAAATCCCAAAAGGTCGATATGAGTGGATGCACTTGACGTTGCAAGATTTTTTTAATAGTGAATGAGCATAACTCCGCAATGTTCAAAATCTTATCTCAATTTAGATCGTGCAGAGATAATATCACTGATGATGATATGTTAGAGAAAGTATTCTCTCTTTTCATGCCTCTAATATGCTCCTTCAGCAATATCGTGAGAGGAATTTTAAGAAATACTCTCAATTGATTTCGTGCCTTCTTGTGGCCGAACAAAATAATGAATTGTTGATGAAAAACCACAACTCCCACCCCACCGGTTCCCAAGCATTCCCCGAAGTGAATGCAAATGCTTCATTCCCAGAAGTGAATGCAAGTACTTATGGAAACAATCATGGACGTGACCGCGATCGTGGTCGTGGTCGCGGTCGCGATTTTAGTGGGGCTCTGGAAGAAGCCGAGTTGGTCCTAATAAGAGGATTGCACCGTACCACTCAAAGGGGAACAATAATGGTTGTAAATATGAAAAAGGCAAGGGTACTACAAAGTACAAAGAATACATTTGATATATGTGTGGAGTTAAAGGACATTGGTCCCTTACCTCTCGTACGCCAAAACATCTTGTATATCTTTATCAAGCATCTATAAAAGAAAAAGGAAAAGAGGCTAATTTTATCAATACGGTTGATAAAATAGGACAATTTGAAACCACTCATTTGGATGTTGTCGATTTCTTCATCGAGCCCAACAATGCTTATGACGGCAATGATAAAGTCCAGAATGAATGACTTGATGGCAATAGAAAATGAACTTGTTATTTTGTATTATATCTCGATATGTATCTTAATGTCTTTTAATTATGTATATATATGAAATTTTGACCTATGTATAAAAGGCATGTTTTTTTACTTATATCTCATTATTTTTGTGTTATATAAAAATGAAAAATAACTTTGGTGTGAGTGTAAACGATGGAGATATTTGTTTGGTTTATAGTGGAACTACACACCATTCTTCGAGATAAGAAATATTTCTCGAATTTGAAATTAGCAAAGACTTGTGTAAGTACAATTTTGTGTTACTACAAAATTAATTGAAGCTCCGGAAGAGCCAATATAATATTGCCCGGTGGTACAAATATTTTGATAAAAGAGGCGTTGTACTCTCCAATTAAAAAAGAAACTTGTTAAGTTTAAAAAATATACCTTTAAATGGATTTCATATTGAGACCATGAATGAAGGGAATATGGAATATCTTTAGAAGGTTTTGATGATAACAAAAAGGTGTCATCAACTAAGTAATGGAAAGTTTAGTAAACCTTGGAGACCAAAATTGCAAGGAATACGGACTCTTCATCAAAGTTTAGTAATGGAAAGTTTGCGAAAAAGGAAAAGCGTGTAAAAAATTAGCGTAAGCGGAGTAAGAGCAAAGCATTATAATCTGAAGTAGTGAAGCTAATAAGCTCCGGCACATCTGGTTCAGACTATGACTCGTCCGATGATGAATCTAAAGAAGTACCTGAAACGCTATGCTTAATGATAAAAGTTGAATGTGCAGTACATAAAATGAAAAATATGAGTTAAAAGAGTAATTGCATCATTCTCTAAACCATCTAAAACTGTTAATGATCTTATAAATGTTCAAAAAGCTGCATTTGATAAAACATGTTTAGATTGTGACTATACAAAACAATATAATGCTGAAAAATTCAATCAAGTAATGATGATAGAATTATTCTGTTTGTTCAAAGAAATTCCACAAATTCTAAAGTGGAAGAAGAGGCTAAAGATAAGTAGCCAATTGAAGCTCAAAAGGTTAAAAAACCTCATAAGCAACCTAAGAAGACTAAACAGACTAATAAAACTCATCAGTCGAGTAAGGTAAAGATGATGCTGATAGGAGTAAAGTTAGAAAGATAAATGTTAAGTCAGATAAGTTTAAAGGTGAGTTAAAATCTAACTCATGTAAGAAAATGAGGCAACAATGTATCTATCAAGATAATAATTGGCAATGATACGAGTCATTTTATGATAATAGTTATTTTGACATGCACTATGCTTATCCATATTATCATGCTTCTCATGTTCACTAGGATGCTCATTATCCCATGCATGCTTACATCATGCATTTTACCCTGCTTATGAGCACTATTCTCATCATTATAATTATTACTATGCTCAATCTGCTGAAATTCATGATAAAACTAAAGTCACAGATTATCACATGTTAAAGCTAAGAAACCAAAGAAGCCTAAGACTTACTAAAGTTTGGGAAAATGTTACACTAACCCTCCAGGACCCAATCAATAAGGGGTACCAAAAACAGTCATATGTTTTGTAGGTTAGGAGTAGCATAAACAAGAAGTGAAGCACATGTGTGGTGACAACAATGAGTTGACTAACCTTGCTGATTTCAACAAGTGGTACCAACAAAGTTGTATCTATTATATTTGGAGATAACAAGGAAGGCAAGATTAATAAAAGCTTAACAAATGAAATATAGAGATTTCAGACGTCTCCTATATCAAATACCTTAACTACAATCTGCCAAGTATTAGGCAACCATGTGACAATAGACTTTCAGCTCTCAAGAGTTGAAATTAAGATTGTTGAATTTAGATTCATAAGCTGAGGGGGAACCTATCAGAAGACTACCTCTCATCAGCTTATTGGAATTCAACAGTTGATTCAACGGTTGGGTGTCTTTCAAAATTTACCTCTCATTAGACTACTTGATTACAAATTCTTAAATTTAGGGGGGAACGTGTACGATTAGCGGTACTCCTGATTAGAGATGAAGTTCTCAATAAGTCAAATGAAGTTATTTTATAATAAGACTACTTCTGATCAACCGACTGAAATTCAAGAGCCAAGTGACATTCAAGAATAAACTTCATCAGATTACTCATCTAGAAATTTCTTGAAGTCAGAGGGAACATTTATTCTAGCTAGAGTGATAAACAACAAAGGAAGAATATTGACTGTTGGCTCACTTCAAATGATGAATTTATTAACAGCCAACTATTCCGAACATCTAAGTGTTCACCAATTTATTTTCAGCGTACTAAGATTGCTGATCGACTATGTATGATAAAAAGGGGGAAAGGGATGCAACTCAGAAATATTTTCAGTTCTCTAACATAAGGGAAAAATAAAAGGGAAAATGATGCAGAAGCAAAATAAAGTTGCATTAGATCTAATGATTTTCATCTTAGAGTGTGAAAACTTAATTGAAAACTTGGAAGACGTTTAGTTGAAGGTTTTATCATCATCAAACAGGGAAAAATTATTGGAAGAATATTTTAATTCAAGCAACAACTAAGTGATCTTATCAGTTGAGTTAATTGAGTTAGAAGGTTTTGATGATAACAAAATGGTGTAATCAACTAAGTAATGAAAATCTTAGTAAATCTTTCTGAAGTTCAATATTTGGTTTAAAGAATTTTAGTGAAGATCAAAAGTATTCAAAAGATGAAGATTCAATCTTATGAGATGAACGAAAATCAGATTAGTGAAGTATTGAATTACGGTCTGGATGCTAAGTGACCATAATCAGCTTAGTGAGAATAGCTTAGTCAAATCACATTAGTTTGATATTGATTCAACAGAGAGAATCCCATCAGCTAAGTGAATTCGGTCAGTAAGTTCTCCAACTGTAACAAGCTTAGTGCATTTAATGCGAATGTCAGATCCGTACAACAGTGTACAGTGCTACAGTCTGCAAAAGTAGTCGTTCAAATTATGATCGTTTCATAATGACTCAAACGCAATTTTGTCAACCTTCAACAGGCAGAATTTCCAATCACGGAGTATGAATATATGGAAGACTGAAGATTGAAGAGAGAAATGCACAATTCAAGATCAAATCTTTAGAGCAAGAATCCATCGGTTAAGTCATTTAATCACAAGCGAAGTTATCTGTTGACTAAGCTATTAGTTGAAGAAAAGAAATTCTATTCTTGCATATATGTGTGATATTCAACTGAGAGTTGTAAGGAGTGTATATCTGATCTGAGTGAGGAGATATAACTTCAGTTCTTTAGCTGAGTACTTTAGAATATAATTATCTTGGTGATTTTCCGTTAGAACTTCGTGTTCTACTTGAGGCTTATTATTTGTTGGAAAAGCACAAGTCTTGTACTAGGTTACTTTGTGTTTCTAGTATAACATAAATCTGTGTGATTTAGAAGAGTAGATTAAGAGGATTTGTTCCTATTGAACCACTTTAAAATTTCTTGTGTGATTTACTTTACTTGTCTTGTATTGGATATTTCATTAGCTAAGTAAATCGTTTAAAAGAAGTGTCTTTTAAATTGAGGAATCTTTAACTTGGGGTAAAACTCTCTTTGCGTTTTGAAAAGTTTAAGTGAGTCAAAATATTGTTTGAAAAACACACATATACATTATCCGTTGCATCATTGTTTGGAACTTTCGCTAACTTAAGGAAGAAACGTAAATTAGATGAGTGATCAATTTTGTTGATAAGTTTAGTGCAAATCAGCTTAGTAGTCTCATTGTACTGATTATCGAACTCTTCTTAAGTCTGATAAGCATAGTGAGAATTCAACTTAGTCATCTTATATTGCTGATATGCGGACTCTACTTAAGAGAAAATGAGAAAAAATTTAAAAATGTTAGAGGTCTATTCAACCCCCTTCCTCTCCCCCTCCCCCTAATTGTACTGATTATCGAACTCTTCTTAAGTCTGATAAGCATAGTGCGAATTCAACTTAGTCATCTTATATTGCTGATAAGCGGACTCTACTTAAGAGAAAAAGAGAAAAAAATTTAAAAATGTTAGAGGACTATTCAACCCCCCTCCCCCCTCTCTAGACCTCATCATAACCACTTATGACCAACAAATTCAAAACTTTTCTCGCTTTGGCATGACCGACTTGGCCACCCGGGAGCAATTATGATACGTCGAATAATAAAGAATTCAAACGGGCATCCTTTAAAGAACCAGAAGATTCTTTTGCCGCAAGAAAATGTGTGTGTGGCATGCTCACAAGGGAAATTAATTGTCAGGCAGTCTCCTTTGAAGATTGGTGATGAATCTCCAATGTTTTTACAACGAATTCATGGAGATATATGTAGGCCTGTAGATCCACATTGCGGACCTTTTCGTTATTACATGGTCCCAATAGACGCATCTTCAAGATGGTTTCGTATATGCCTATTGTCAACGAGTACAATGGCTTTTGCCAAGCTTATTGCTCAAATTATAAAATTAGGGCACAATTCACTGATTATCTAATAAAGACAATTCGTCGTGATAATGCCAGTGAATTTACAATCTCAGATATTTGATGATTATCTCATGTCAATTGAAATTGATGTTGAACATTTTGTTGCACATGTTCATACAAAAAAAGGCCTATCTGAGTCATTTATAAAGAGGTTACAATTAATTGCTAGACTTTTACTTTTGAGGTCAAATTTACCCACCTCTGTTTGGGGACATGCAATATTACATGCTGCTCCATTGGTCCGGATTAGACCAAGTTCATTTGAGACATATTTGCCATTGCAGCTTGTATCAGGCCATCAACTTGATATTTCTCATTTGAGAACTTTCAGATGTGCGGTTTATGTTCCAATATTACCGCCACAACAAACAAAAATGGTTTCACAGAGACGCCATGTGATCTAGATTGGTTTTGATTCCACATTCATCATCAGATATCTTGAACCCTTGGCGGACGATATGTTTAAAGAAATATGTTGGATGAAGATGAAGAAGTGAAGGCAGGTTTTGATGATTTCCAAAAGTCATCAGCTAAGTAATGGAAACTTAGGTAACCTCTGAAGAGTTCAATCGAAAAGACAAGTAAAATAAGAAGATTGAATTTCGGTCCATAAGACTACTGATCTGATGCTGAGTTCGGAATCAGACTGATGGATTTCAGCAGAGTCAAATCAGATGAGTTCGATTTGAGTCAGCAGAGTGATCATTAGCATAGTAGATTGTATCAGAAAAGTGAAAGAGATCAGAAAGTCACTCCAACGGTAATAAATGCACTTGGCGTAATAAATGATGTAAGAGAAGGGTATTAATGATAAATGATTGAAGGAAAACCTCGTATCAGCAAGGTGCATTAAATTCGATTGACAGATCCGTACAACAGACTGTACAGTGAACAGTTCCAGGGAGCGGTTTAAGGACAAGGACCAAAGCTCGAGGAAGATCTAAAATATGTCTCACTTCAACGGGCAGAATTCAAACCGCGAGTACAGATAATTCTACATTCAAGAGTTAGAGATAACAAGAACACAAGAACTGAGAGCTTTCAACGATCAAATTTTTCTAAGTCTCAAAAACTCAAGAACATAACACTATCAGCCGAGTCATCTGTTGACGAAGCAAGTTGACGAAAAAGATATACTTATAAATCTTAGTGATTTCTGTAAACTGTGAGTATTGTGAGAAGTAGATATCCATCTTAGTGAGTGATGTTACTTCAGAGGATAAGTTTTCTTTGTGATCTTCTATTGTGAGCTTGTGGCTTTATCATTTGTTGTAAAAGCACAAGTGGTGTACTGGATACTTAGTGTTTCTAGTGGAACCTGAATCTTCGTGATTTAGAAGAGTGGACTAAAAGACTTCTTGTCTATATAACCACTATAAGAATTCATGTGTTTGATTACTTGATTTTATACTTGCATATTTTCATAAGAAAACAAACATTTTAAAAGATAAGGCTTTTAAAGAGGAATTTATAAAACAGGGGTAAAACCTTTAAAGATAAACTTGGTTGAAAAACATACTTGATAAAATCAGCTGCATACAAATTTTGAAACTCTGAACATATCTTAACAAATAAGTAAATCAGAAGAGTGGTCAACTTAAGCTGAATAAGCTAAATGCAAAATCAGCTAAGTAGTCTCATAAGTTAGATTAGCTTACTCAACTGAAAGAAAGTTAGAGAACATTTTAAAAGGTACAGAGGTCTATTCACCCCCTCCCCCCCTTCTATACCTCATCTGACCACTTGGGACCAACACAAGATATGTTGATTATATTTTTAATGAGACAGTTTTCCCGCCATTAGGGGGAGATAAGAAGTCGGTTCCTGAAGAACGGAGTGAAATTGATTGGAATGTGCCATCTTTGTCTAATTATGACCCACAAATAAGTAACTATGAGCAAGAAGTAAGAAAGATCATACATTTACAAAATATTGTAAATCAATTATCGGATGCATTTATTGATACAAAGAAAATAACAAAGTCATATATACCGGCTGTTAATGCACCAACACGAATTGATGTCCCTGAAGGACATGTCCCTGCAGAACAATATGAAAAACCACGAATGAAACGAGGACGCCCGATTGGTGCGAAAGATAAAAATCCCTGAAAGAAAAAGGTACCCGAAGTACATATATTCCTACTGAAGAGGAAACTGTTTCAAAACAAAGCGCTATAGAAAAAATAAATGATCTGTCTGAATTACGAAATGCCCCTGAATAAGCAAATGAAACAGATGCCCCTAAAGAGGCGATATGTGAAGAGATCTCTTTGAATTATTTAAATACCCGAGAAAACTGGGATAAAAAGAAAGTGATTGAAGACAATGTCTCTGCTTACGGGGTTACACTAGACATTGTAAATATGGATCCAGAATATCCCGAACTAAGATCGGTCATAGAAATGATTGGCTCAAATGAAAAGATGCGATTCAAGTTGAGCTGAACTCACTAAAAAATCGTAAAGTTTTTGGGCCGATACTTCACACGTCCGAAGACGTGGAACCGGTTAGGTACAAATGGGTATTTGTATGAAAACGAAATGAGAAAAATGATATTGTGAGATACAAGCCACGACTTGTTGCACAAGGTTTCTTACCAAGACCTTGAATTGATTATGATGAAACATATTCCCCCTTGATCGATGTAATCACGTTGCGGTCTTTAATTATGCTTCTCATGGATGTGGTTACCGCATATTTATATGGATCACTTGATAGTGATATTTATATAAAAATTCCTTAAGGTTCTCATAATCAAATGTCTCACGGATTGTATTCAGTTAAATTGCAACGATCCTTGTACGGGTTAAAACAGTATGTTAGGATACGGTATAATTAGTTCAGTGATTATCTCCTAAAGGAAGGATTTGATAACAATCCAATTTGTCCATGTGTTTTCATTAAAAGATTTTAGAATGGATTTTCCATTATTACGGTATACGTAGAAAACTTAAATCTTGTGGGGACTCCTGAAGAGCTCACAAAGACCGCAAACTATTTAATGAAAGAATTTGAGATGAAAAATCTCGAAAAAATAAAGTTTTTTTCTCGACCTGCAGATCGGGCATTTATCAAATGGAATCTTTGTCCATCAATCGACATATACAGAAAAGATTATGAAGAAATTTTATATGGACAAAGCTCATCCATTGAGCAGTTCCATGGTTGTTAGATCTTCATATATAAAGAAAGAGAATTTCAGCCATCAGGAGGAAAATGAAGAATTGTAAGGTCCTGAAGTACCTTATCTAAGTGCAATCGGAGCCTTAATGTATCTTGCAAATTGTACGAGACCTGATATAGCCTTCTCAATTAACTTACTGGCAAGGTATATCTCTGCACCAACACAAAGGCATTGGAATAGAGTTAAACACATATTGCGCTATCTTCGTGGAACAATAGACATGGGCTTATTTATCTCTAGAGATATCGATGCACATGTAGTAGGCTATGCAGATATTGGTTATCTTTCTGATCCCCATAAAGGTAGATCAAAAAGTGGATATGTATTTACTTGTGGTGACGCAGCAATATCATGGAGATTTGTGAAACAATCTTTAATTAGCGGCCACTTCTTCGAATCATGCTGAAATTTTGGTATTGCACGAAGGAAGTCAAGAGTGTTTATGGCTAAGATCTATGGTTCAATATATTCGAGAATCCTGTGTGTTGCCTTCAACAAAGAATATACCAACATTATTATATGAAGACAATGCCGCATGTATTGCTCAAATAAAAACTGAATATATTAAAGGAGACAGAACGAAACACATATCACCAAAGTTTTTCTTTACTCTCGAGCTTCAGAAAAAGGGTGATATAAACGTTCATTGGATTCAGTCATGTAACAACTTTGCTGATTTATTCACCAAATCATTTCCGACTATATCATTCAGAAGATGGTCCACAACATTGCAATGCGGTGACTTGTTGAACTTATGTCGGAATCAGGGGAGCCTGTCATTAATGATATTTATATTGTACTATTTTTCTTCGTCCAAGTTTTTGTCCCCATGGTTTTTTCTTGGCAATTTAATGAGGCATATTCCAAAAGCAATAGGCATCCAAGGGGTAGTGTTATGACATTTACATTAAGTTGTGGATGTCACTGCAAGATCGCATCGCAAGAACAGGTGGAAGCCACCCATGACATTTCCTTATAAGACATGTGTAGTCTTGAACTCCTATAAATAAATGAGTCTATTTCATCATCTGTACAAGAATAACTACAACATCAATTGAAAGAAAAGAGTGAATAAGTTTTCTCTACATATTGCTTTGTTTACTATAATTTGTTCATCCATTTTATCCTATGTTTTATAACAGACATGAGATTATTGACGAGAAAATTTCACTTTTGGTACCACAACTAACCCTAATTTAAGGTTACGGTACCATAACTTTAAAAATATACACATTTGGTACCACATGTTAACTTCCTTCAACACATTTGGTACTTATGTCCATTTTTGGACGGAAAATTCAATTTTGGATGGAAAATTTGCATAATTGGTCCTATAGTTATAGATTGCTGCCAAAATTTGTCCCACATATATTCTGGCCGACAAATTTACCCCACAATTCACAAGTTTTAAGCATTTCAGTCCCAATTGCAAATAAAATAATATTATAAATCCTATTTATAAATTTTATGTATTATTATTATTAAATCTCTTAAACTAATTAGATTATATATATATATATATATATATATATATATATATATAATATATGATATACATAAACTTAAATAATATTTTATATAAAAACTGAAAAAATATCAATTAGATTTATTAGAATTTTTAAAATTTTAAAATAAAATATTTTAAACTCATTATATTTTATATATAGTATATATAAATCAATAATATTATATATATATATATATATATATATATATATATATATAATATACATAAACTTAAATAATATTTTATCTAAAATCTAAAAAAATATCAACTAGATTTATTAGAATTTTTAAATTTTTAAATAAAATATTTTAAATTAATTATATTTTATATATAGTATATATAAATCAAATAATATTTCATATAAAATTAGAAAATAAATATACTTATTAAATTTTAAAAAAAAATCTTTTAAACTAATTATATTTTACATACAATGTATACAAATTAAATAACATTTATTATAAAATAAGGAAAAAAATCCTTTTAAAATTACATAAATAATTATTATTTAATAAATATATTATAATTAAAAAAATAAAAATTAAAAAACCCTAAATCCCCCCCACCCCCCACCCTCTTGCTAACCCAATATGTCGCTAGCATGCATTCGCGGGTCCCAGGCCGATGATCCCAGGTATTGGAGAATTCAGGCCACCATGGCATGCGTTGTGTGATGGATCAACCCAGGTCGTGGTGGCCTAGGTTTCTCCATTCCCAGGCCACCACAACCTGGGACCGGCGGTCCTAGGCTGCTGGTGGTCTGGGATCGTCGGTCACAAACCGTCGATGGTTGTGAACAGTGAACCCAAGTCGTCGACGGTTGGGTTGTTTGGAGGGGGGTGTCGTGGTCTAGGGTTGGTGGGGTGGGTGAGGGATTTAAGGTTTTTTCCCCTTTGGTTTTTTTAATTTTTTTTAATTAAAATAAATAGATTTATTATTATTTTAATAAATTTAAAAATATTATTTTTTAGATTCTATAATAAATGTTATTTAATTTGTATATATTATATGTAAAATCTAATTAATTTAAAAGTCTTTTTTTTTTAATTTAATAAGTTTAATTGTTATTTATTTTTCATATTTTATATAAAATATTATTTAATTAATATGTATTATATGTATAATCTAATTAGTTTAAAAATTCTTTTCAAAATTTTAAAAATTTCAATAATTTTAATTGATATATTTTTTTTTCATTTTATTTAAAATATTATTTAGTTTATATATATTGTATATAGAATCTAATTAGTGTAAGATATTTAATAATTATAGTATAAAATTATAATTAATTATATTAACAATTGGGACTAAAATGCTTCAAAATTGTGAATTGTGGTCGGCCATAAAATATATAACTATATATAGGACCAATTCTGAAAATTTTCCATTAATTTTCCGTCCAAAATTGAGTTTTCCGTACAAAAATTGACGAAAGTAACAAATGTGTCGAGGAAAGTTAACATGTGGTACAAAAAAATTATGTTTTTAAGATTATGATACCATAACCTTAAAGTAATGTCACTTGTGGTACTAAAAGTGAAATTCTCTCGATTATTGGCCTACATACTTTTCCGATTGATCAATATATGTACTCAGTTGAAAAGGACAAAAGATAGAACAAAGGGTATTCCACATTGTATTAATTGGAGATAGAATTAATTATTGAACCATGTAGTTTCTTAAAAGCTATATGTCTACATGGAATTGTAATCTCAAGGCCGGCTTAGGTTGTATTAAACTTCATGGGGTCAAGTTTGGGAGTTAATGGCAATTTACTCATATAATATTCATAATGTTCAATTTATCCGATTTGAAAAAAGTATTTTATCCCCTGTAATTTTATATAACTTTTACACCGTCTCTCTAATATTTTATATGTGACTCTTTACCCCATGTGTTGACATAATGTGACAGTTTATCCCCTATATTATGATAAATATGGCAATTTACCCCACATGTATGAGCGGATCTACATTGCCCATTTGGGGGCCGAATGGGCCTTGGCCCCCCAAGATTTTGATTTTTCTACTTGTATTTCAATTTTATTTGTATATATTATTTTTATTGAATTATTAAAATGCATTGGTTTCAATTTTGATTTTTATTGATCTACATCAGAAACCTTTTGTAAAGAATTCTTTGTTACAAAGTAATAAAGTTTTTGAAAAGTAGGCCTAGAAATAAGATATAAGGTCGATATTTTATGAATGGTTTGATTATTACATTGACAAGAAGATTGTTGCGAATTTGATATTGTTATTATTATTAATAATTTTATGATATGAAAAATGTCGTGAAATTTTTTTCATTTTAAAAAAAATTGCAGTCTAAATTCAATATTGTGATAGTACGTTTTATAAATATCTTTATATTTAGTTCGTGTGCTTATGTAAACAAAATATATTGATTGTTATAAATATATACTACTTTTTACTGATAATATTTTTTGGCCACCCCCAACTTTTAATTCCTGGATCCGCCCCTGCGGGCCACGTGTTATGATAAATATGGCGATTTACCCCCTTATGTTATAAGCACACTTTTTCATGCCCACTCTCAATTTCGAAAAGTGAGTTACACTCTTCGACTGAAGGAGGTAAATTGCTTCTTTAAAATTTTCGCACAGAGGTAAAGTCCTCTTTTTCAAATCACATAGAGGTAAATTGAACAATAATTTTTCATTTCACGTAGGATAATTTGACTTTAACTATATTAAAATATACTGTCTAATTGCTTCAACTAGTTTTCTTCATTATAAACTCTTCAACCTTGTTTCCAAAATCGAATTTCCCGTTGCAGCATTCTATTGCAGTCATTATTTCTTGAAATGCAGTGACACTGAATGGTAACGCAAGACCCCTTTTTTGATCAAATCCAAATTCATTGTAAGCCTTTTCTAACAACATTTTGAACAAGGGGTGAGGGAGATATCTGGTTGGCACGATGAATCTTTGTCGTTCGTCGCCCACATAGACAGCAAAGCTTCCGGTGGGAGTCGTGGTGGTTATGGTGGTGAATGATTCTTCATCTTCATTATAATCTCTGAGAAAATACTCATGATGTGACGGATAAGGGTCGGCAGTGCTTTTGGCCTTAACCTTCTTGCCTAGTTTCTTCATCGATATCGCACCGAGGTTTTTCGCTGACATTTTTAATGGTGATTTAGAGGGGAAGAGGAAAGTATTGGTTTCTTTACTGTTGCATTGAGGGAGGGGTTGGTGGGGGTGTTTTTGTAGTGTGTTGGGGAGGAGAGTTGCAAAGGTGGTCAACTTTGCACTTTTAAAATTTATTTGTGAACCTAGGGTTTTGAAATTAGTGAATCTATTTGTCAACTTTGGACTTTTAAAATCTATTTGTGAACCTATGATTGGGAGGAGAGGTTGCAACTTGCAAATATTTGCATTTTTTCTTCACTTGAAATGAAGAAAAACAGATGCCAAACATCAATTTATGTTAACTCGACTTCGATTGGTGTAAAAGATGGAAATAGAGTCTTGATCAATTTAAATTAGAAAACCTAGTAATTAAGTTAGAAACTAGATTGGTATTTAATTAGATTTGCAGTCTCTGAAGGATTGGACATGCGTCTCATGGATGTGGTTACCGCATATTTATATGGATCACTTTATAGTGATATTTATATGAAAATCCCTTTAAGGATTTAAAATTCTTGAAGGATCTCATAATCGATTGTCTCACGGATTGTATTCAATTAAATTGCAACGATCCTTGTACGGGTTAAAACAGTCTAGTCGGATGTGGTATAATTGGCTCAGTGATTATTTCCTAAAGGAAGGATCTGATAACAATCCAATTTATCCATGTGTTTTCATTAAAAGATTTTAGAATGGATTTTCCATTATTGCGGTATATATAGACGACTTAAATCTTGTGGGGACTTCTGAAGAGCTCACAAAGATCGAAAACTATTTAATGAAAGGATTTGAGATGAAAAATCTCGGAAAAATAAAGGTTTATCTCGACCTGTAGATCGAGCATTTATTAAATGAAATATTTATCCATCAATCGACATATACATATAAGATTCTGAAGAGAATTTATATGGACAAAGCTCATCCAATGAGCAGTCCCATGATTGTTAGATCTTCATATATAAAGAAAGATAATTTCCGTCATCAGGAGGAAAATGAAGAACTGATAGGTCCTAAAGTACCTTATCTAAGTGCAATTTGAGCCTTAATGTATCTTGCAAATTGTACAAGACCTGATATAGCCTTCTCGGTTAACTTACTGATAAGGTATAGCTCTGCACCAACATGAAGGCATTGGAATTGAGTTAAATATATATTGCGCTATCTTCGTGGAACAATAGACATGGGCTTATTTTTCTCAGGAGATGCCGATCCACATGTAGTAGGCTATGCAGATGTTGGTTATCTTTCCGATACTCATAAATGTAGGTCAAAAAGTGGATATGTATTTACTTGTGGTGGCTCTGCAATATCATGGAGATCTGTGAAACAATCTTTAGCGGCCACTTCTTCCAATCATGCTGAAATTTTGGCATTGCACGAAGCAAGTCGAGAGTTTTTATGACTAAGATCTATGGTTCAATATATTCAATAATCCTGTGGGTTGCCTTCAACAAAGAATATACCAACATTATTATATGAAGACAATGCCGCATGTATTAATTGCTCAAATAAAAAAATGGATATATTAAAGGAGACAGAAGAAAACACATATCACCAAAGTTTTTCTTTACTCACGAGCTTCAGAAAAAGGGTGATATAAACGTTCAATGGATCCAATCATGTAACAATTTTGCTGATTTATTTACAAAATCATTGCCGACTACATCATTCAGAAACATGGTTCACAACATTGCAATGCGGCGACTTGTGGAACTAATGTCAGAATCAGAGGGAGCCTGTCATTAATGATATTTATACTGTACTATTTTTCCTTCGTCCAAGTTTTTGTCCCAATGGGTTTTTCTTGGCAATTTAATGAGGCATATTTCAAAAGCAATAGGCATCCATGGGGGAGTGTTATGATATTTGAATTAAGTTGTGGATGTCATTGCAATTTACAAGTTGTATGGTGACAAGACAATATTCTTGCAATTGGTTATCTCTATATGTGTATGTGTCAATGCAAGATCAAGTGTGACATCGCAAGAACAAGTGGAAGTCACATATTACATTTCCTTGTAAGACATGTGTAGTCTTGAACTCCTGTTAATAGATGAGTTTATTTCGTCATTTGTACAAGAATAACTACAACATCAATTGAAAGAAAAGAGTGAATAAGTTTTCTCTACATATTGTTTTGTTTACTACAATTTGTTCATCCATTTTATCCTAAGTTTTATAAAAGATATGAGATTATTGGCGAGAGAATATCACTTTTGGACTGACCCTACTTTAAGGTTACGTTATCATAACTTTAAAAATATACACATTTGGTACCACATGTTAACTGCCCTCGATACATTTGGTACTTATGTCGATTTTTGGATGGAAAATTGATGAAAAATTTGCATAATTGGTCCAATAGTTATAGATTGCTGTCAAAATTTGTCCCACGTATTTTATGACCGACAAATTTATCCCACAATTCACAAGTTTGAAGCATTTAATGTATATAATATGCATATACTAAATAATATTTTATATTAAATCTGAAAAATATCAATTAGATTTATTAGAATTTTTAAATTTCGAAATAAAATCTTTTAAACTAATTATATTTTATATATAATATATATAAATCAAATAATATTTTATATAAAATCAGAAAATAAATATACTTATTAAATTTTTAAAATTTAAAAAAAAATCTTCTAAACTAGCTAATTATATTTTACATACAATATATACAAATTAAATAACATTTATTATAAAATCAGGAAAAAATCCTTTTAAATTACATAAATAATAATAATTCTATTTAATAAAGTTATTATAATTAAAAAGATTTAAAAAAAAAACCCTAAATCCCTCACCCTCACCCCCACCCCCACCCCCTTTGCTAACCCAGTCCGTCTCCAGTATTGGTTCGCCGGTCCCAGGCCACCGGCGACCTGGGACTGATGATCCTAGGCCGTGGTGGCCAGGTATTGGAGAACCCAGGCCACCACGGCTTGCGTTGTGCGATGGATCAACCCAGGCGGTGGTGGCCTGGGGTTCTCCAATCCCAGGCTGTTGGTGGTCTGGGATCGTCGGTCCCAAGGCGACGGTGATTGTGAACAGCGAATCCAATTCGTCGGCGGCTGGGTTGTTTGGAGGGGGGGTCGTGGTTTAGGGTTAGTGGGGTGGGGTGGGTGAGGGATTTAAGGTTTTTTTGTTTTTTCTTTGATTTTTTTAATTATAATAAATTGAATTATTATTATTTTTATAATTTTAAAAAGATTTATTTTTCAGATTTTAAAATAAATTTTATTTAATTTTTATATATTATATGTAAAATCTAATTAATTTAAAAGATTTTTTTAATTTAAAAAATTTAATAAATTTAATTGATATTTATTTTTCAGATTTTATATAAAATATTACTTAATTTATATGTATTATATGTAAAATCTAATTAGTTTAAAAGTTTTCTTTTCGAAATTTAAAAAATCCAATAATTTTAATTTATATATTTTATTTAAAATATTATTTAGTTTATATATATTATATATAAAATCTAATTAATGTAAGATATCCAATAATTATGGGAGTATAAAATTTATAATTAATTATATTTGTAATTGTGACTGAAATGCTTCAAATGGTCGGCCAAAAAATATGTATGGCAAAGTTTGGCAGCAATCTATAACTATAGGACCAATTCTGAAAACTTTCCATCAATTTTCCGTCCAAAATTGGATTTTCCGTATAAAAATTGACGAAAGTACAAAATATTTCGAGGGAAGTTGACATGTGGTGTCAAATGTATATGCTTTTCCGATTGATCAATATATGTACGCAGTTGAAAAGGACAAAGGATAGAACAAAGGGTATTCCACATTGTATTAATTGGAGACAATTAATTATTGAAACATGTAGTTGCTAAAAAGCTATATATCTACTTGGAATTGTAATCACATGGCCGGCTTAGGTTGTATTAAACTTCATGGGATCAAGTTTGGGAGTTATTGGAAATTTACTCATGTGATATTCATAAAGTTCAATTTATCGGATTTAAAAAAAGTATTTAACCCTCTGTAATCTTATAAAACTTTTACACCGCCTCCCTAATATTTTATATGTGGCACTTTACCCCATGTTTTGACATATTGTGAAAGTTTATCCCCTCTGTTATGATAAATGTGGCAATTTACCCCACATGTAATAATAAATATGACGATTTACCCCCTTACGTTACAATCACACTTTTTCATGCCAACTCTCAATTTCGACAAGTAAGTTACACTCTTCGGCTGAAGGAGGTAAATTGCTTCTTTAAAATTTTCGCACAGAGGTAAAGTCCTCTTTTTCATATCACATAGAGATAAATTGAACAATAATTTTTCATTTCACGTAGGATAATTTGACGTTAACTATATTAAAATATACTGTCTAATTGCTTCAACTAATTTTCTTCATTATAAACTCTTCAACCTTGTTTCCAAAATCGAATTTCCCGTTGCAGCATTCTATTGCTGTCATTATTTCTTGAAATGCAGTGACACTGAATGGTAACGCAAGACCCCTTTTTTGATCAAATCCAAATTCATTGTAAGCCTTTTCTAACAACATTTTGAACAAGGGGTGAGGGAGATATCTGGTTGGCACAATGAATCTTTGTCGTTCGTCGCCCACATAGACAGCAAAGCTTCCGGTGGGAGTCGTGGTGGTTGTGGTGGTGAATGATTCTTCGTCTTCATTATAATCTCTGACAAAATACTCATGATGTGACGGATAAGGGTCGGCAGTGCTTTTGGCCTTAACCTTTTTTCCTAGTTTCTTCATCGATATCGCACCGAGGTTTTTCGCTGATATTTTTAATTGTGATTTAGAGGTGAAAAGGAAAGTATTGGTTTCTTTACTGTTGCATTGAGGGAGGGGTTGGTGGGGGTGTTTTTGTAGTGTGTTGGGGAGGAGAGGTTGCAAAGGTGGTCAACTTTGGACTTTTAAAATTTATTTGTGAACCTAGGATTTTGAAATTTGTGGATCTAAATTGTCAACTTTGGACTTTTAAAATCTATTTGTGAACCTATGATTGGGAGGAGAGGTTGCAACTTGCAAATATTTGCATTTTTTCTTCACTTGAAATGAAGAAATTAAAAACAGATGCCAAACATCAATTTATGTTAACTCGACTTCGATTGGTGTAAAAGATGGAAATAGAGTCTTGATCAATTTAAATTAGAAAACCTAGTAATTAAGTTAGAAAATAGAGTCTAGATATAGGTATTTGAATTAGAAAACCTAGTAATTAAGGAGATATTTTTTCTTTCTGAAATTTTGAACCGAAAAAAATCATATATAAACTAAATAATATTTTAAATAAAATATATAAAAAAATATATCAATTAAAATTATTGGATTTTTTAAATTTGTGAATCTATTTGTCAACTTTGGACTTTTAAAATCTATTTGTGAACCTATGATTGGGAGGAGAGGTTGCAACTTGCAAATATCTGCATTTTTTCTTCACTTGAAATGAAGAAAAACAGATGCCAAACATCAATTTATGTTAACTCGACTTCGATTGATGTAAAAGATGGAAATAGAGTCTTGATCAATTTAAATTAGAAAACCTAGTAATTAAGTTAGAAAATAGAGTCTAGATATAGGTATATGAATTAGAAAACCTAGTAATTAAGGAGATATTTTTTCTTTCTGAAATTTTGAACCGAAAAAAATCATATATAAACTAAATAATATTTTAAATAAAATATATAAAAAAATATATCAATTAAAATTATTGGATTTTTTAAATTTGTGAATCTATTTGTCAACTTTGGACTTTTAAAATCTATTTGTGAACCTATGATTGGGAGGAGAGGTTGCAACTTGCAAATATTTGCATTTTTTCTTCACTTGAAATGAAGAAAAAACAGATGCCAAATATCAATTTATGTTAACTCGACTTCGATTGATGTAAAAGATGGAAATAGAGTCTTGATCAATTTAAATTAGAAAACCTAGTAATTAAGTTAGAAAATAGAGTCTTGATCAATTTAAATTAGAAAACCTAGTAATTAAGTTAGAAAATAGAGTCTAGATATAGGTATATGAATTAGAAAACCTAGTAATTAAGGAGATTTTTAAGCTTTCTGAAATATATAAGAATTATGTGTTAAGTTAAAAAAGTACAAAGAGATTTTGTGCCAAGTGAAATTAATAAGGTTGTGTAACGAATAAGGTTACTATTGTTACTTAGGCTTAAGAAGTTAGACAAAATAAAAGAAAAATGGCACCAAAGTCGCGCCGAACACACGCTTGTAAAAAAACTGACTCAAGTGGATGGACAGAGAAATTTATGCAGAGAATTTGAAAATACAAGCGGATTTGATGCATTACAAATTTTATAGGAGAGTTTTGTGCAGATGTTGCATAACAATATCGTGAATTTTCCCTAAATATTGAGTGAAAAAGTAAAGAAAAGATTGGGGTGGATAGCATGTAGGTTGTGGGTGTCTATAACTTTCCTAGAAAAATGAAAGAAAATAATTCAAAACAATCAAATGATTCGTTCACATGTGATTAATGTTTCGTTCTCGTGAGTATGTTTTGATTAATTAAATATTAATATAATTTTTTGGGGACTTTACGAAACTTTTCGAAGATTTTTAGAAAACATTTCAAAAGTGTAGCAAATAAAATTTCAAGTTTAAAAATATATTAAACACGAAATAATTGTACAAATTCGAGGTTTAATAATTTAATGGGTACAATCCCTATGATTCATCTTATTCTAATCTCCTAAGTAATAATCTTGAAAAATTTTGTTTTGATCTTCTCCAAAATAATTCCAGCTTTTGAATAACGTTAATCCAAGAGCAATTGCGCTTAATCTTGGATCAAACGTGAAATGATTTAGATCTTCTTGACGAAACGTCTAGAACTCCATCTTGGATACTTCGAATTTTTAAGGGATTTGATCTTCTTTGGAGCTTCGTGAATTTCCAATAACGTTAATTTAAGAGCTAAGTAGCTTGATCTCAAATTAAATGTCGGATTTTCTTCACTTTTTGAAGAATGCCTTTGAATATTGTGAAGAAACGCCTTGAGAGAATTTCCTTATTTTCTCCTTGAACTTTTTCATGCTTTTTGAATTATGTTTTTGAGTTGTGGTTTAAGTTCTTGAAGATGACCCCTATTTATAGGTGAAGTCTGGAAATCATTGTTACATTCAGCTGGTCATGTGGCGCAATTTGGTTGACTCTGAATATCTTTTGTGACAAGAAAATATATTTGATTATGTATTCTTGCCTTGCAAAAGATATTTCTATGCAATATTGCATTGTGTAGAAATTCTCTAATTTATCTTGTCTTGTGTAAAATTTTCCTACACACAGTTGCCTTCTTTATCTTCTACAAAAGATGAAAATATATAATAGTTTCTACTTCAACATATTTCTTTAATTTACAAAACTTTTTGTAAATTAAATAAACATGTTGAAGTAGAAACTATTCTATATTTTCATCTCCATCGGAAAGTATCAAAATTTTGTTTCATTTTTTTAACAACCATTTGTGCATCTAACCAATATTCAATCATATTGAGAATAAATTGTCTCACATGGGTTGGATAACAAAAGCAAGTCCGCCTTATGGTATTGGGCAATCCTCAACTCATAAGCTAGTTTTTTAGGTGAGTTAGGCTCAAGCTATGTAAGTGAACTTGGCTCAATCAATGTGGTGAATTATAATATGTTATCAGAGTCCAAGGTTGATGTGGTTCACCTCCTTCCATGATGGGATTATTCTTCACCCACACAACAAAGACATCGTTTGTATTTCTTTGTCCAATTAACAAAGGCCTGGACGGTCATTATTCGTGTGTGGGGTTCACATGTCGCATTTCGCAAGGTTTGGCTTTAATATGTCACGTGTTAGGCTTGTTTCACCCACACATTCAGTCCGCCCACACGTGAAAAGGGAGTGTTGAGAATAAATTGTCCTACATGGGTTGGATAACAAAAGTAAGTCCACATTATAAGGTTTTGGACAATCATCAACTCATAAGCTAGCTTTTAAGGTGAGTTAGGTTCAAGTCATGAGTGGATTTGATCCAATCCATGTGGTGTATGTTAATAAATCTTGATTTGTTCCCTTTTCCTAAGTAAGCATAAGGGAAAATTATTTTTTTGGTACCATAGGATAGATCTACTTATAATTTTGGTATCTTTGGATACGAAAATGCAAATTTGGTACCATAGGATAAGTTTTCATTGCAACTTTGGTACCAAACCCAATTTTTCCCCAAAGTTAATGATAATTTAACCCCTATGAAATGCATAATGTGTTGGGATTCTTACGGGAAAACGAGCCTCAGGCAGCGGAAATATAAAACTTTTAGGCTCCCCTTGGGAATCTTGCCAAGATACAATCCGGTATATATTTAAACTAATATTAAACAAGTATAATAATCGCTAGATTAAGTTATACCTGCTTCCTAGCACTTCCGAGCCAAACTCTGCTCTGTAGGAAATCCCCGGAGACGCGAACTCGACCTCTTCCAATTTTCACTTTCAGTCCCAAGCTTTTGCTTAGCGCCCCACGTGTTGTGCCTTTACGGTTCAGTACACCACATACACACGAAAACCTTGAAATCTCTGATCGGCTAGAACACAGAAGAAATCAAGATGCGAAACTCGAGAAGAAAAGACAGAAGTCAATCAACTTCTGTCAGGGTAGGGGCGGCGGCTAGGGCTTAGGGAAGAGAGAGTGTTTTCTTTTCTTGCTTTTGAAGAGTTATACAAAGTGTGTACTTAGTATTGTGTCTTGTGTATTCTCCAAGACTTAATGGGGTTTATTTATAGATCTTGTAATCCTAGCCCTACTAGGATTCTTAACAAGATCTAACTCCTAAATCTGCTAAGCCTTTTAATTAATGCAAGACTTCATTAATTAAATGGTCTTGTCTTTTAATTAGTCTTGGGCCCATCTAAATCTCCAAGATTAATTGGCCCACTAATTAAAAATTCATTTATCCTAATTAATTAAATTGGACTCCTAGCCCAATTAATTAATTCTCATTAATCTTTATTTAATTAAATTAAACTCCAAGTTTAATTAATTAAATCTTCTCTCTCCTCAATTAATTAAATCTAATTTAATTAATTATTCTTATCAAATTAAAAACCTATTTAATTTGACATTTTGATCCAACCCAATTGGATCGGATTCTCGCGCCCAAATGGATCGACCCAGTCGAGTCCAACTTTCTCCGTTTCCTGTTTCAGCTCGATGTGTTTGTGTATATCCCCGTAGGTTCACCACATAATTGGCCGCGGGTCATAACTAAATGTGCATTTACTTATTCGAGTAAACTTATACTCTAAATCAATCGAACACTCTGTCGATTGACCATTCCAAAATTAGCACCCCTGCTAATTTGGGAATTCTCCCACACTCCACAGTCGATGTCTGGCCACAAGCCTGTGGAGCCCAATCACTGGTAAATTAATTCAGTAAACCTTTAACCTTTACAATTATCATGTACGACTTAATCCTTCCATTAGTTGGTCTCCCAGTCAAGACTAAGGTTATGGACTTTCATCGGTTTCCTTACTTGTCTCGATTTTATGTATTCTGGTCTCAAAACTGTTTCTCTTTGACTTAAACTTTATGAGCTACTTTCATAAAGCCGTCAGATACCTTGGCCAAGGATTTACCGGAATACGTTTCTCACAGATATTCACAGGAGAAGCTCTCAACCTATCAAGTCGGGTCAACGTATCCTCTGTTGATGATATGAACCTGCATACATGTTCCTCTATACCCAACATGAACCCACAGAGACCTTCTGGTAGACTCCAGTCAGTCGGGACTCATAACAAAGCATAGACATTCGTGCACCAGATAAACCCTATCACCTCAAGTAATAAGGATCGTTCCTCGTACACTATTGTAAATAGGAATAACTTCATCCCCGATATGCGACTACCGCTTCCATGGTGAGTTATTTCCTAGGTGGGGTATTCAGTGCGCTTGTCATCCCAGCAAGCCACCCACTCGTGTGTATCGACTATCCCAGTCACGCTCTTGTACCCCAGCATCCTCCAGTTCATCGGAGTATACACACTCGTGAGGGTCTAACCGAATCCATTGATGTCCCATCTCAAATGGATTCTACGACCCTTGAATTAGTTTTAGATCACGGCCTTAGAGATCAGTCCACGGGTTGTCCCATAGCCCTGTGATCTAAGGACTTCCATCCTTATGTTAGATAATTATTCATAAAATGAAGGTGACCATATAAATAAATGCATTTATTAATCCATTTGAATGGTCCTTTTAATTTAAATGCAGCCAAAACAGTTGGCTTGCAGGACACTATTCTATCAATCTCCCACTTGTACTAAAGCCAACTCTCCATACTTCTGATTCCCATCTTAGACAGATGTTTCTTTAATGCCTTTGAGGCAATGGCTTAGTTAGCGGGTCCGCCGTATTATTCTTTGAGGTGACACGTTCCATCTTTATGTCTCATCTACCAATGATATAGCATATCAAATGGTATCGTCTTATTTCGTGCTCGGATTTCTGATGAAATCTCGACTCCTTTGCTTGCGAGATAGCTCCATTATTATCACAGAAGATAGTAATGGCTCGGCAATGCTAGGTACGACGTCCAATTCTTGGACAAAGTTTTTCATCCAAACACATTCCATTGCAGCTTCACATGCTACAATATTTTATGCCTCAGTGGTTGAATTTGCGGTAGTATCCAACTCACCGCACCACCTTTGAGGCAGATATATCCAGATGTTGACTTGAAATCATCTACATCACATTGGAAGCTAGATTCAGTATACCCTTCCAATTTCAATTCTCCCCCGCCGTATACTAAGAACAATTCGTTAGTCCTTTTCAGGTACTTCAGAATTGACTTTACGGCTACCCAGTGCTGATCTCCTGGGTCAGACAAATAGCGGTTAGTTACGGTCAAGGCGTACGCTATGACTGGTCTTGTACATAGCATATGATATTATGCTTCATTTTATAGAGGCATGTGGTATCTTAGACATCATCTTGTTTCTCTCCTCATAGGTCTTTGGGGCCATAGACTTAGAGAGAGCAATACTATGTCTCATCGGAAGAAATCCTCTCTTGGATTCTTCCATACTGAATTTCTTCAGTATTTTATCTATGTACTTTGATTTGGAGAGGCCCAGCAATCCTTTCGATCTATCCATGTAGATCCTTGTACCCAGTACAAAGGATGCTTCTCCCAAATCCTTCATTGAGAATTGTGTAGAAAACCATGCTTTCGTTTCGGATAACACTTTTGTATCATATCCAATGAGCAGAATGTTATCAACATAAAGCATAAAAATTCAACTGTACTCCCACTAACTTTCTTGTACACACACTGCTTGAACACGTTTTTGATGAATCCAAAGGTTTAGATTATATCATCAAAACGTATGTTCCGGCTTTGGGAAGCTTGCTTAAGTCCATATATGGACCTTCGGAGTTTGCACACTTTGTGCTCATCTCTCTTGGATGTATATCCCTTTTGGTTGTTTCATGTAGATCTCCTTATCAATGTCTCCATTGAAAAAGACGATCTTCACATCCTTCTGCCATATCTCGTAGCTGATACTACGCTGATATGTCCAAAAATATCAGAATGGATTTGGGCATCGCTACATGCAAAAGTTCATCAAAGTCAATGCTCGACTTTTGAGTGTATCATTTTGCGACTAGTCGTGCCTTTTAGATAATAACCTCTCCATTCACTCCAAGCTTCAGCTTATAGATCCACTTGCAACCCAAGGGAGCTACTCCCACTGGTGGATCTTCAAGGTACAAACCTTGTTAGAGTGCATGGAGTTCATTTCAGATTCCATGGCTTTTTGCCACCTTCCCAAATTTATGTCTTGCATAGATTCTTCGTAGGTCCTTGGATTAGTCTCAGACTGTCCAATTTCATGCAGCAGACTGTAGTACCTCTCGGGTTCCCTACGTTATCTTTCAGACCTCGAAGTTCATGTGTACTAGTTGGTTCATTTTCATGCTCAGGTTCTCCCACTGCTTGTGGTGATGGGTCGATTTTATGAACCTCATCTAGTTCTATGTTGTTTTCTTTCTTGTCCAACAAGAAATCCTTCTCCAAGAAGTTAGTTTTCCTAGAGACAAATGTTGTTTGTCTTAGAGGAACATAGAACTCGTATCCTATTGAGATTTTGGATACTCCACGAAATGCATAAGATGGATTTTATTTCCAGCTTATCTCCCACTAGCTTATTCACATAAGCGGGAGACCTCATATGCGCATGAATGCATATGAAGGTACAATATCAAAACCCACATCACTTGATATGTTTTGGAACTGGCTTCATAGATACTTAGCTCAGTATCTTCGATTTTCTCGATCAAGTTATAATTGACTGAATAAGGAATTCATGTAAGATTTCCTAATGGACATTTTCATGTCCAAAATGCTCGACAACTGACGATGTTTCGAGCGGATCTTACATTTTGAGAATCTAATTCTCTATTAAATAATCAATGGCGTATTTGTCAATGCATGTTCGATTTTGAATCGATCAAATCTCTTACATGCTTTCATTGATTAGACTCTCTTCTTTATTCCAAAAATAATTTGGAATTGTACTTCACAACGTACTTTTACCCATGAGGGTACAAGAGACGCCTTATCTCCCACTAATGCTTTAGTGTTTTCACACACTTTTAAATGGATTAAATCCATTACAATTGTTTATTCATCTTGGTTGCCTAGCAACCAACTACTAAATTTGATTTCCGTTTAAGTAAGATTCGAAAGTCGGTTACTATTTCTAGCGTCCCTGTCAAGCTCGACCTAGTCGAGCTCAATCTTTTGAATCTTTAATTCGGAAATTTATTTTAGTGCTCGTGTATCGCCTTTCGGTTATACAACGACTCAAGTGTGTGGAATCTTGATTATTTATATTTTATTGACTATGCATATTATATTTAGTCGTTGCATGAGTATTCATACCCATTTGCTTATTCATACATTTTGCGTATAAATTTTATAGCGCAATCACTTCCAACCATTATGGAACTATCACATCCCTTAAGACAAGGGATGGTATAAGCAAATTCTAACGATCTAAATAATTCATGGCTTTAGATGCATTCAATGCATCAGTGAGTACTTCATCGGGCGTCCAACGCCCTTATGCATTACTTGACCATAAGGTTAAGTTCAATAAAATGTAATCATCCCTTACGGGATGAGTAGGTTCAATTCCTTCGTTCTCTCTTTCCCTTGATCTCAATCCATGGAAGAACCATTTTGATTGACTTTTCGACTTATCATCCTTACAAAAAAATCTCTAAGGTTATTTCCCTTCAGAGAGGATCCATTCCTCATCTTCCATCTCTCGAGCCTTTTGGGGGCCTTTCAACGAGATGTTCTAACTTCCCATTTAAGGGAGACTTCATGTTTGCCTTCAAGAAAATTCGGGCTTGAGAACCATCCTCAACCCATTGGTGAAACTAATCAACTTTCTTATTTGAAGAGTAACTTCGAAAAAGGCAGCTTGGTGAAACCTATCACCATTCCAATCGAAATGTAACTTCAAAAGGAAAATAAATGAAATCTTTGTAAGGAGATGAGTCCTTGCTTGGACTCGAGAATAATTCTCAAGTTTTGAAGTCATTCAAAATTCGTTTGGGTCCAGTCAATTTATTTGATTCAAGTATGATTGTAAGTATTCAAGGATATATCACTTATGAAAAACTATCATAAACACGACGATAAAAGGAAATAAATACGCGGCAGATTAATATCAATGCATAATTTACAAACATGGTTTTCATTTGTAAATTACTCCCACTATTTTTATCGAATACTTATGCCCCCACATAAGGTTCGGGAAATAAGAATTTCCTAATGGGCTCAAGGCCCAAATGCAATCGCTCAGTACCCACGACTCGTTGGCCATACCAATTGATCCATTTGGTGGGCAAACATGTCGCCGGTTAACCATCGCAACTAACCCTTGAGTTCATTTAGCCTCATTTTTCGTTATGGACCCACAACTCGTGAGACATTCATACTTACTCGTGTTAAATCATGTCCAATACTCGTGAAGAGAAATAGTTCAATCCTAGACGGCCCACGACTCGTGAGACAGCGCCTAGAACCTTGCTATCCCCTCCCTTGGCACTAAACTGTGCATCGAGGCAATAGACATACCATCTTCCTATAACTCGACCCACGACTCGTGAGACATCGAGATATATTCGTACGATATGCCTAAGACCTAGTAATTGGATAGGCTCGGACCATAAACACCATTTTATGCGCCCGTTTTACGATTTAATATTATAATTGAATTTTTAGGTTCAATTGGAGGTTTTATGAAAAGTTCAAGTGCGATGTCTCATCAGATTATCAATTATCTTGTTTACGTTTTTCTATCCTAAGCATGCATCTCATACATCAAATAATAATTACGAAAAAGTAAACATTCATCACCTAGCATTGCACATACGATTGATCAATTGCCCATCCTATGCGATCCATCACGAGCCACGTGATGAACCAATTGGTCAGTCTAGGGTGAAAATAAATGGCCTAATCTATTACAAAATAAATCCCATGCATACATGGGCCTTCGCTTGTAATGTCCACCATCTTTCAGAATTGGGCCTCCATGTCCTCCAAGGTACTGGGCCTCCATGAAGTCTTTCGGGCTCCAAGCCTAATCTAAGTCTAACTTAAAACCCTATTCTATTACATTTGAATTTGAACAAAGAAGGGGCACCAATCAGGCCCATTTAATTACAACCCATAATGAAAATCCAATAATAAACTACACAGGACTTAAGGGTAATTCGATCAATCCACATATTCAAGCAAGAACATGCATAAATTCACATAAGGGCAATAATGTAAATTTACCGGCTTCTTTAAATTTTAATTCGAAATATTATTCATATAATTAATTTTGAATTGTCCAATATTAAAAGGACTATTATGCTCTTGCTTGAGCATCAAGGAATCTAATCTTGCAATTTAATTAAATATAGAAATAAAATTCAATTTAATTATCTATCCTTATCTTGAAACTCTAAGTTTCCTTGTTTAATAAGATCTCTAAGATCTATAATCATGGTAACTTACTAGAAGACCATAATTTTAATTAAATGTCTTATCACAAATGAAACTCTAAGTTTTCTTGTTTAATTAGATCTCTAAGATCTATAACCATGGTAACTTACTAGAAGACATCAATTTTAATTAAATGTCTTATCACAAATGAAACTCTAAGTTTCCTTGTTTAATAAGATCCCTAAGATCTTTAATCTTGGTAATTAACTAGAAGACATTAATTTTAATTAAATGTCTTATCTTAAATGAAACTCTAAGTTTCCTACTTAATTTGATCTCTAAGATCAATCTAAGATTCACCAAGATTCCATAACAACCAAATCTCCAAGATTTTGTTCAAGATTATCCAAAAACGAAAATTCCCGAAACCTTAATTTTCCACTATCGCGCGCGTGCAGTTTACGTGCAACTGCCGTGCAACCGCCGTGCAGCTGCTGTGCAGTCGTTGTGCGTCTGCCGTGCAACTGCCGTGCAGTCGATATGCGTCTGTCGTGCAACTGCTGTGCGTCTGCCGTGCAGTCGATGTGCGTCTGTCGTGCATCTGCCGTGCAGTCGCTGTGCGTTTGCCGTGCAGTTGTCGTGCAACTGTTGTGCAATTTTTAGATTTCGGTTACCAATACGTTTTTATTTAACAATTTCTTGATTCCATAATTAATTAAAATCAACAGTTTTAATTAATTTAATCTAAAATTAAAAACATGATAACAATAATGAATCTAAAATTACAGTTTTAACAATCCAGTTAAAAACTAAAGATCTATCCAACAGATCTAATCTACAGATCTAACATGCATGTTAATGTAATCAACAGCTAAAATCAAACATATGATTTTAATCCACAGAGTTTGCTCATTAGTTTAAATATAGAGCCGGATTTGGCTCTGATACCACTGTTAGGATTCTTACGGGAAAACGAGCATCAGGCAGCCGAAATATAAAACTTTTAGGCTCTCCTTGGGAATCTTGCCAGGATACAATCCGATATATATTTAAACTAATATTAAACAAGTATAACAATCGCTAGATTAAGTTATACCTGCTTCCTAGCACTTCCGAGCCAAACTCTGCTCTGTAGGAAATCCCCGGAGACGCGAACTCGACCTCTTCCAATTTTCACTTTCAGTCCCAAGCTTTTGCTTAGCGCCCCACGTGTTGCGCCTCTACGGTTCAGTACACCACATACACACGAAAACCTTGAAATCTCTGATCGACAAGAACACAGAAGAAATCAAGATGCGAAACTCGAGAAGAAAAGACAGAAGTCGATCAACTTCTGTCAGGGTAGGGGCGGCGGCTAGGGCTTAGGGAAGAGAGAGTGTTTTTTTTTCTTGCTTTTGAAGAGTTATACAAAGTGTGTACTTAGTATTGTGTCTTGTGTATTCTCCAAGACTTAATGGGGTTTATTTATTGATCTTGTAATCCTAGCCCTACTAGGATTCTTAACAAGATCTAACTCCTAAATGGGCTAAGCCATTTAATTAATGCAAGACTTCATTAATTAAATGGTCTTGTCTTTTAATTAGTCTTGGGCCCATCTAAATCTCCAAGATTAATTGGCCCACTAATTAAAAATTCATTTATCCTAATTAATTAAATTGGACTCCTAGCCCAATTAATTAATTCTCATTAATCTTTATTTAATTAAATTAAACTCCAAGTTTAATTAATTAAATCTTCTCTCTCCTCAATTAATTAAATCTAATTTAATTAATTATTCTTATCAAATTAAAAACCTATTTAATTTGACATTTTGATCCAACCCAATTGGATCGGATTCTCGCGCCCAAATGGATCGACCCAGTCTAGTCCAACTTTCTTCGTTTCCTATTTCCGCTCGATGTGTTTGTGTATGTCCCCGTAGGTTCATCACATAATTGGCCGCGGGTTATAACTAAATGTGCATTTAATTATTCGAGTAAACTTATACTCGAAATCAATCGAACACTTTATCGATTAACCATTCCAAAATTAGCACCCCTGCTAATTTGGGAATTCTCCCACACTCCACAGTCGTTGTCTGACCACAAGCCCGTGGAGCCCAATCACTGGTGAATTAATTCAGTGAACCTTTAACCACCTTTACAATTACCATGTACGACTTAATCCTTCCATTAGTTGGTCTCCCAGTCAAGACTAAGGTTATGGACTTTCATCGGTTTCCTTACTTGTCTCGACTTTATGTATTCTGGTCTCGAAACTATTCCCTTTGACTTAAACTTTATGAGCTACTTTCATAAAGCCGTCAGATACCTTGGCCAAGGATTTACCGGAATACGTTTCTCACAGATATTCATAGGAGAAGCTCCCAACCTATCAAGTCGGGTTAACGGATCCTCTGTTGATGATATGAACCTGCATACACGTTCCTCTATACCCAACATGAACCCACAGAGACCTTCTGGTAGACTCCAGTCAGTCGGGACTCATATCAAAGCATAGACGTTCGTGCACCAGATAAACCCTATCACCTCAAGTAATAAGGATCATTCCTCGTACACTATTGTAAATAGGAATAACTTCATCCCCGATATACGACTACCGCTTCCATGGTGAGTTATTTCCTAGGTGGGGTATTCAGTGAGCTTGCCATCCCAGCAAGCCACCCACTCGTGTGTATCGACTATCCCAGTCACGCTCGTGTACCCCAGCGTCCTCCAGTTCAACGGAGTATACACACTCGTGAGGGTCTAACTGAATCCATTGATGTCCCATCTCAAATGGATTCTACGACCCTTGAATTAGTTTTAGATCACGGCCTTGGAGATCAGTCCACGGGTTGTCCCATAGCCCTGTGATCTAAAGACTTTCATCCTTATGTTAGATAATTATTCATAAGATGAAGGTGACCATATAAATAAATGCATTTACTAATCCATTTGAATGGTCCTTTTAATTTAAATGCAGCCAAAACAGTTGGCTTGCAGGACACTATTCTATCATAATGTTCAATTTACTCCTTCGTGGTTTAAAAAAGAGCATTTTACCCACTGAAATTTTGTAAAAGTTTCACATCGCCTCCCTGATATTTTTATAGGCGGCACTTTATCCATTTTTATTATGATAATGTGACATTTTACCCCCTATGTTTTAATAAATGTGGCAATTTATCCCCCTATGTTATAAAATAGTTTGCATGCCTATTCTCAATTTCAGCAAGTGAATTACACTCTCTGGTTGAAGGGGATAAATTGCTTCATTAAAAATTTTACGGGGGGTAAATTGATTTTTTTCCAAATTATAGAGGGGTAAATTGAACATTATACATTTCATAGGGTGTAAATTGCCATTAACTTTGTAGAAAAATTGGATTTGTTACCAAAATTGCAATGAAAACCTATTATATGGTAACAATTTTACCGTAAGCATAAAAGCAGAAAAGAACTGTTCTATAATTGAGAAAAATATTCTGAACAAAACTCATTTTCTAAGATTCTTTAACTTAGCAAATATAAAAACGAACCCCCAGAACAAACCTTTCTTTGTTGAGGAAGGGTGAATAAAGTTAATTCAAAAGGCCCTTTTTTATTGTAGGCATTAGAGTGGTAAAGGAACTAGGAGATTTGAACAAATAGTAAGCAAAGACTGCCATTTCTTTTGCTTTGTACTAAGACATAGGAAATGGGATTGAAATGGTTATTAGAGAAAAAGTCCAGTCTGAAAATTCATTTATGGGGATTGGAAAAAAAAATTATGAATGTAATTGGTGAAGTGGATGAGTTAGAAAGCTATATAATTTGATAACTTTAAATGTTAATGGTAAAATAGGAAAATAAAAAAATTGATGTTGCATAACATGACTTCTCTTTTTATATAGTATATATAACATTAAGGTTAAATTGAATTTATATATAGGAATACAAGAATCATATTCTTTTTATTTTTTTAATTTATCATTCAGGATTTTACCACTCTGCAATCCTCAACGTACACTCGGTAAAAGGAATCGAAAACTTTAGGAATTTAGCTGAAAGGAGCTACAATGAATTTGTTCATTCCAAGAAGTTATTAGAATTCACCACATGGATTGAGCTAAGTCCACTTAAATGAATTGAGTCTAACTCAACCTCAAAAGCTAGCTTGTAAAGTGAGGATTGCTCAAGACTTTGTAAGGTAAGCTTAACTATTATATTTAACCAATGTGGGACATTTAGTTTCAATAGAAGTGCAACAAACATTTCACAGATATGGCAGATATAAACTTCCTCATGTCCAAAGCCATAGAGAATCCGAGCCTCACTGTGTCTTCATCGCTAAGAACTTCACTCATATCGGTGTTTGAGGACCCCGTGATAGACAATACAAGCCAAATGCAGAAACAATAGGCATAGAGGATTACGTGGGATGTTCTTCTGTACAACTATTGATTTGGTATTGAACATTTTGTTTTGGACTTGTTTTGGTTAAGAGTTTAATGTATTTTGGTTTCAACTAAGGTATCTTTGTGTCGCAATAATTTATTTCACAGTGTGCAAACAATTCTGGCTACAGGATTGGAGATGTTAATCAAATTTCTTGAGAGGTTTTAGATAGTCGACTCGAGCTCGTTTGAGCTAGATTCGTCTCACAAATCAAACAAGTTTTGTGACGTCCCGAAATTATGCACAGTTATATATGTATATATATTAAATTTCTATAATTTCTACTATTATAAAAGCATGAATATTTCTTAATTTTTTTGTGCTGACTAAAATACCCCTATTTAAAATTTAAAGTGATATTTAATTATGGTAAATATATAAAAAAACTAAAAGTATTTGAAGATGTATAATAAGACATGAAGTCTTAATATATTTATCTTCTACATAAACTCCTAAAATTTATAAATTCTCTCTTACATTAATTTTTGTAATTTTAATCTTGCTAAAATTTATAAATTCTCGCTTACATCAATTTTTGTAATTTTAATCTTCTTCTCTTATAATAGATAAAAACGAACCATAAGAAAACACTATTATTTTAAATAGCCCATAAAATATATATAAAAATTATTGCATTTTAGCATAAATATTTATTTAAATAAGAAAATATTAATTTAAGGATTTAGTACAACGTAAGTCATAAAAACTCTAAATATAAAAATTTAAAATAACATTCTCTTAAATATCATTATGTTACAAAAAAAAATTAGAATTGAATCGCATCTTACTATGAAATAATGAACAATACTTTTTTGACCTAGCTAATTACGTAATTTTACTTTGACTAGAATAGAAAAATATAAAGAATATCTGATAATATATCAAGAGTAAGACATGCATAACCTCGAAAATTCTTTTCCTTAAAAACGGGTGAAATTGGTGGAAAAGAAATCGATAAAGAAAATCTATGAAATCATTGAAAACGTGTGAAATCAATGAAAATTCGGTGAAGATGATGAAAATTTGGGTGAAACCGATAAAAAAAAAATAGTGCCCCTGGAATCGATAAATAAATGTGAAATCGATGAAACTTCGTGAAAATGATGAAATCGGTAAAGCGACAACATCCGTGAAAAGCAAATGAAATCGGTGAAAACAGTGAATAAAGTCGGTTGAAACGTGTCAAATCAATGAAAATTCAGGTGAAATTGGTCAAAGAACGTGTGAAATTAGTGAAAAAATTTACGAAATAGGTGAAAACGGGTTAACAAAATAAAAATGTGTAAAATCAGTTAAAAAAAAAGTTAATCAACAAAATAAGGTGAAACCGATAGAAAAATGGTTTAAAACAGAAAAAATAAAAGGACAAAATCGTAAAAACAGTGAAAATAAGTTATAACTGATAAAAATGAGTAAAACAGTAAGAAAAATTAAACTGGTAAAAATGAATAAAATCGGATAAAAACAGGTTAAACCTGTACAAAATGAATTAACTAAGTGAAACGGGTTAATTTTGCTCTATTTAACGACATAATAAAATTAATTTTACTCTAATTTACAAAAAATACCCATGAAATTAACTAGACACGTACGACGTACGTCCACTTTCTTAGTTTACATAAATGAGTTGTATAATAATGTTGGACTCGGCTGAGAATAAAATAATTTGTTTTGGGGTAAATTCACATATTTGAAATATTAAGGACCCAATTAAAATAAGGAATTAGTTTAGAGGTTCAATTGAAATCTTCAAGAATTGAGATATGTGCAAAAAATATCACAACTAAATATGACCCGGCCCTCCACCTTCCACATCCATTTCACAACTCCACCCACACTAGAAAGCTTGAGACGTCATCTTTCTAATGATGGTGGTTTTCGCCGGCGGTGGCCGGAGATGGTGGCCGGAATCCTGCAAAGAAGACAGAGGGGGGCCATTTTGAGGCTCTTAGATTGGGAATTTGGACTTGAATTCTTCACGAAAGTTGTAGAGGGGGTCGATTACTATGAGAATCATCAAAGGGTTTTGTCTTAAACTGATTTTAAGCTGGAGTAATAGAGGCTGCAACAGCAGCAGTCCATAATCTGCGGACAAATACGAGGTGCGATCATAACTTTGAGAAAGAATTTAACATGTTTGGAGAATGAATTTGGAAAAGGTTTCTTCATGAAAGTTGTAGATAACATCCATAAATATGAATCTGCCAAACAATTTCGATATTGTAACTTTTAGAGGCCCTGTTCATAACCCTGGAGTCAGAATTTGGAGTTGATGTCTCATCAAAGTCGTAGATATCGTCGATAGCTTTGAGGTGGTGAATATTTTGAATCAATTGGAGTTTTTCGGATTATCCAGTGTTCATTAGAATAAACAAAAGCAGCGGGTAGCATGGTAATATTCTTTTGAACACTTAGTTTTAAATTTCATTTAACACATTTATTAATGAGTGAATAGCATTTTTGGTCCTCCTTATGGGTTAAATTTTGCACTTTCGTCCCTCTTAAAACATTTTGTAGCAAATTTGTCCCTCTTATCAATGTAGTGTAACACATTCGTCCCTCCTAATTTTTTGGTAGCAGATTCGTCCCTCTTATCAATGTAGTGTAACACATTCGTCCCTCTTAAATCCAACATACATCAATTTTCGTCCATTTTAGAATATATTTTGAATTTAAGTGATGTATTTTATATTTAAAAGGGACTAATGTGTTACACTACATTGATAAGAGGGACGAATCCGCTATGTAAAATTTAAGAGGAACGAACATGTTACACTATATTGATAAGAGGGACGAATATGTTACACTACATTAATAAGAGGGACGAATCTGCTACAAAAAAAATTAAGAGGGACAAAAATATAGAAGTTAACCCATAAGGAGGATCAAAAGCGTGATTTACTCTTTATTAATTGTATATGATAACAATATTGTAAAAGGTTAAGTATTAAATGGTGTTAATGGTGTATTTTGTATAAAAATATATAGAACCCGCATCATTATTGGAATAAGTTTAGATAGTTTAGAGAATGAAATAAAGAAGGCATCATCGGCTATCATGATTCGAATGATCACCAGTATAATTAGATTGACGTATGTATAGCGAGTATCTCATTAAGTATTAACGACTTGTATAGGTGTTGAATGTATTGATGTTCACACTCATTAAAAGAGCTTGAAGCTGCCATGTATTGCTTCGTCAAACTTTAGGTGAGGTATTTTACCCGTTTCTTTCGTACACTTTTGTCACATTTCCATGAGGAAATTGAACTTGATTATTTGGTATCTTGCATTATTGCTTTTGCTGGAAAATTATCAACTTGTCTTGTTCTCATTATTTGATTTATTTCTTTATTCGTGGCTGCCTTGGAATTCATTGTCGAGCATAAGTAATATTAATTCTATCGGTTTATGAATCGTTTACTTCTAATGGAATCTGATTCGAATGCATGTGGAATGATAAAGATTGTCCTTAACTCCTTATTGAACTCTAGAATTACTCTATATTCATTTATGAATTCATCACTTTTACTCGTGGATTATTCATTACTCTTGAATGAAAATATGTTAGCTCTTCTTCCTCGATTTTATTGTGAATTTGACAAAACTCTTTGGCCTTGTTTAGATCGATTCATTTTGGTCCAATTGTTCAGCGAAACAAATGTGGCAAAAACCGGTTGAAAATTGCGAGATAAACAAATGTTATCAGCTCAGCAGGTTCAGAGATTGCTCCCACCAATTACCACCTAGGTTGCACGGATACTTCGTAAATTGGTCCCGTGCAGCATTCAGTACTCTGTTGATACGAATATGTATTCCATACGCGTGGGATACGCATACGGTACATTATCTGGAGTATCCTAATTAAATTAAATAAAAAATAATTCTAATACGAGTACAGTACATTTTTTTGGAGTATCTTGCAGGTTTTGGACACGTGTTGGATACGCATGGGGTGATTTTGTTAGTTTTTCAAAGTTATGGGTTAAAAATTAATAAACTAAAAAGTAATAAAAATATGTGTATTTGATGGTCTTGGATACGAGTATCAATACTCGTGATGTTTAGTTAGAAATTTCAAATCAATACAGGTTTTGTCTAACTTTTCCAACTTCTGATATATAACTTTTGTGTATTTTGAATGGTCTTTGACAATTTTAGTGTAAAAAATTTATGTGATGTTGTCCTCAACCCGAAATTAAACTAGTAGACAATATGTATTTTGAATATGATCTTTTATTTTTTTTCGTATAATAGAAGGATCAAATTAGTTATGTTGCTATGCATAATATAAAATTATTTTATTTTATATGCGTATCTTTACCGTATCGAATCCTATAAATTTTTAAAATTCATATCACCGTATTCGTATCGTATTATATCGTATTTGTATCCGTGCAATCTAGGTGACCGCCCCCCACCCCACATGGCCATGTCACTTTAAATAGTAATTCATTATATGTGACATGTGAGCAATGCATATATGTATGTATATATATAAATTTATGGACATATAAATATAACTAAATAAAATATTATATATATATATATATATATATATTTGTTTAGATTTAAAAGAAATAATGCATGTGTATATATATATATTTGTTTAGATTTAAAAGAAATACTGCATGTATATATATTTGTGTGTATATATATATATATATATATATATATATGTACTCCTTGTCTCCCTCCATCCTACAATATTTTTTGTTCTTTTGAAATTTGGAGCGGAGTTAATAAAAGATGAAAATGTATCCACAAGTGATTGGTCTAGTAAAATGGACTAATCACTTAATATGTCTGATGTTCCTCAAAAAAAGGATTAAACCCTTAAAAAAAAAAAAAAAAAAAAAAAAAAAAAAAAAAAAAAAGGGATGAAAATGTGATATTTTAAATATTTTTATTTTTATGACATTAAAAGTAGTGGTTGAGAATTAATTTTGTCAAATCATTACTTTAATGAGTAGTTTCTAGAAAATATTGATATAACAAAATTATGATTGAAAAACACTTTTGATACTAAACTTTAGTACAAAAAACACATTTGATACTAAGCTTTTTGAAAAAATACATTTCATACCATGATCCACGTTAACAATGGTGGGTCTTTAAAACTCGTGCCTATTTTCTCTCTCATTGTCAACTTAACGGGCACGTGAGTGATGCTGAACTCCGTCCGAAAATTGACAACAAAACTAAATATGTCAAAAGGGAATGAATCATGGTATGAAATGTGTTTTTTCGAAAAGCTTTTACCAAATATGTTATTTGGACTAAAGTTTGATATCAAATGTGATTTTCCCTAAAAAAGTATATATTATATATCTAGAAACCATCTCTATATAAATACTACAAAAAATCATTATTCCAACACAACCATGATTCAGTATTATTTAATCAACAATTCCTTCAATCATTTAATATTAGAGTAGTATAATGTCAATCGTCATTTTAATTATATATATATATATATATATATATATATATATATATATATATATATATATATATATATTCAACACTATATTATAATTATAATTCAATTTCAATTATTACATTATATAATTTTATATCTTAATTCTATAAAGTCTTTGATGTGGCATCTGTCATTGACTTATAAACTCCAAACACCAATATCCAATATCATTCCAATCCATATTGTTGGTCCCAAAAGTGGTCAATGAGGTCTAGAGGGGGGGGGGGGGGGGGGGTTTGAATAGACCTCTAAACTTTAAAATTTTTTCTCTAACTTTTCTATCAGCAGACTCAGCTGATCTGATTCGTAAGACTACTAAACTGATTTCGCACAAAGCTTTATCAGCAGAGTTGACCACTCATCTGATTTCACTAATCTGATTCAGATAACTCAGAGTTTCAAAACTTGTATGCAGCGGATTTATCAAGTATGTTTTCAAACAAGTTTATCTTTCAAAGTTTAACCCCTGTTTTATAAATTCCTCAATTTAAGATTGTTCTTTCAAAACAGTTTGTTTACTTATGGAAATATGCAAGATAAACAAGTAATCAAACACAAGGAATTTTTATAGTGGTTATATGGATGAAAATCCTTTAGTCCACTCTTCCAAGTCACACAGATCTTGGGTTATACTAGAAAACACTAAGTTAACAGTATACAATGCTTGCGTAATTCAACAAATGAAAAGCCACAAGTGCGCGGTAAGAAATCACACAGAAATCCTACTCTCCCAAGCTAGACCACTCACTCAGACGGATCTACACTCCTCAAGCTATTTTCAGTACAGGAGATCACTCAGAAAACCTATACTAAGAAGTTATATCACTTCACACATATGGATATACACTCCTCTCTCTTTTCAGTTGACAGTCACTTAGACATACAACGTTTGATCTCTGTTCTTCAACAAAAAGCTTCGTCAACAAATGACTTCGCTTACGATCAGACGACTCAATTGATGGATCTCGCTCTTAAGATGTGATCTTGAATTATGCAAGTCTCTTTTAGATCTTCAGTTTGTCTTCTATTTATACTCCTCGGATTTGAATTTCTACCCGTTGAAGGTTGACAGAAATCTACAGTCCTCGAGTACTGGTCTTTAAATTGCGGAACGGCTCCCTGCAACTGTTGCTCTGTACACTCTGCTGTACGGATATCTACTTTATGTCAGTCGCATTTGATACACTCAGCTCTCAGCACGTTACCGTTGAGCTTCCTGACCGTCTTCACTCTGCTGGTGAAAATACTCTGCTGATGATCACTCTGATGATCACTCGGCTGATGGCTTCTCGGCCGATTCAAGAATGAACACATCTATCTTGACTCGGCTGATAATACCCATCTGATATCCCACTTCGCTGATTCGGTCACTTAGCTTCCAGACCATGAGATAGGTTTCACTAAGAAGTTTAGTTCTTAGTTGATGACTTTCAATTTAGCATTCTTGACTATTATACCCTTTTTGTCATCTTCAAAACCTTCTCTAACATACACCAACACATATTTCAACTTTTCAAAACTCACTATCTATTATTTTACTAATATTGTACCATCTCAATATTCAAAGTTTCAACCCAAAATCAATTCAAATCGTGTTTCAAATGTTTGGCCAAAATCATCCAAATTTTTTTGAAAAATCAAAACAGGGCGAAACAGAGCCAAAATCATTCCAAACGAGCCCTTTAAATTCTATTTTTTGGGATTAATTCTTCTAATCCACAATATGGTTATATACACCATTCCTACCATAACATTTTGGATCAGCCATTTTTATTGATTGTTCGATAATCAAAACATCCTTGAGCGCTTTCAATTCTTATTAAGGTTCTAAATTTGAATGTCTTCTTGTTATCTTAATGAAGCTTTAATATGATTACCTTCTTGTTAACTCATTCGAGTTTAATTAAACTAACTTCTTGTTATCTTTATTGTAATCTAATCTGGATGAATTCTTGTATCTTATTAGATCTCTAACACTAGTTCAAATCTTATACTTATGACATCAAGTCTTGTGGAAATTGATATTGAAAGTTTATTTCCCGACTTTTACATGACTATGAATTCTCATTCCAACTATCGAGCACTTAAACCAGTTACAAGTTACAAATTTATAAGTACAAGTTACAAGTTTACAAGTCAAGTTCCGAGATCTCTCCTCGATGAATATATATATATATATATATATATATATATATACAAGGTGATATTTTATACAATATGCGTGCTCATATCTATAATAACTTCGTTCATTTACATAACTATACATGTAAGTCGCTCCATTCTATAAATTACATGTGAATTGATTCAATTACCTAATATCTCTATCATGCTCGTATTTTGGTTCATTTGTACGACTCATACTTTATCATATATTGATCTTAAATTCGTTTACATTCTATTCCCCATTTCCTTTTATTATTGTTGTGATCATATCCTCACTGAGTCATTTGAGACTCATCCTCTTTGTTACCTTGTATTCTATTTCCTCATGATGAGCTATATTATTTGGCATAGATGATGTAATTTCTTAAATAATGACACTTACTAAGGGCAACTAAAAAACTTGATTGGACCACCCTTCCAGGCAACATTGATTGAATGAGGTATTTTACGAATTAGTACATAGCTCTTTTCGTTTATTTTCTTTAGGCCGTTCCTACGACTTCATGTTAGAGAGAAGACAAGTCGCAGGCGGGTGACACCTCATCTGAAAGCAGGGTGCTCCCAGGTGTGGTGTTACAAGTTTGAACATCATTTTTCGTTTGTTAACTTCTAAAGCTTGACTCAAGCTCGACTGGGTAAGCTAAAAAATGATATACTTGTAAAATGTCAAGTACTCAATAATCAACATGAGCTCGTTCAATAAAAGCTCTTTTGAGCTCGGTTAGTTTAACAATCAAATCAAGCTCAAACATAAAATTTCAAGCTCAATAAAATTCAAACCAAGCTTAAAGAGTGTGTCATTTGACAATCAACACTACTCGACTCGTTTGCACCACTAGAGGGATGGAAAATACCTATTATACATTGTATTTCAAAGAACGATATTTGTTTTAGGCACACTTATTCAATCACAAAAAGGTGTGCATATACATATAAGTTGTGATTAACACCCAATTAAAAGTAAATATCATATGAAAAATTCTACCCCAACTTAGTTTAATAACGTACGCACTTAATCACAAATAAACGTAATTTAGCTGATTCATCAATTATTTAAGTGCGAAACACCAATTTGAATTGACTGATATTTTTAGTGGTTGGGAGAATTCTTCGAAATATGGTTTGCGTGTAATCTGAAAAAAATATTTATTTGTATTTTGAGAAATGAAACGAAAAACATATTTAATTGTTAGGAAATTCATAGGTATTTTCAAGAGATCATTGAAAGTTACGAAGTATGATTAAAAAAATTATGTTACTTTATTTAAAATTAGAGTTGTTGTTTGATGCAAAAATATTATAATTTTATGACTAAGATCTGTTAGTGTTAATTTGTGCGTGTGTTCTTTTTTGTTTTTAAGAAAATTGTATCTTATTTCAAAAATAAGATAAATTAGAAATAAGATAAATTTTCTTTTAAATTAGAAAAAATTACTGTCCAAAACCTTGGATAAAACATTTCGATACATTTCCATCGAAAATACCGAAAAAAATTTGATTGTTAAGTTAACCAAAACGATAAAGTAGTGCGATTTCTACTTTAATATTTTTCTTGATTTTATAATTTTTCCAGTTATTTCTCAAATTTTGAAAGCTCGTGAAATTTTTAATATTTAACTCACCGAAACGTACCACGAAAACGAAATTTTAATCCGCACCCAAAACTCTTCCAAAGGCAAAAGCCAAGAGCCAAACATGCAAACCGGGTTTAAAATAACGGACAATGCCATTTCAAGCATCAAACATGGGTCACATTGTCTTAATTGGAGCCAGTATTAATTATTGAACCATGTAGTTGCTAAAAAGTTATATCTACTTGGAAATGTAATCTCATGGCTTAGGTTGTATTAAACTTGATGGGGTCAAGCTTGGGAGTTAACGGCAATTTACCCTCCGTAATATTTATAATGCTCAATTTATCTTCTTGTGATTTGAAAAAATCATTTTACCCCTCTGTAATTCTATAAAAGTTTCATATCACCTCCCTGACAATTTTAAATGTGGCACTTTACCCTCTGTGCTATGATAATGTGGCAGTTGACCCCCCATGTTATGCTAAATGTGGCAATTTATCATGTATTCTGATAAATAAAGCGATTTACCCCCATGTTACAACCATTATTTTTCATACTCACTCTCAATTTCGGCAAGTGAGTCACACTCTCCAGCGGAAGGAGGTAAATTGCTTCTTTAAAATTCTTACTGGGGATAAAATGCTCTTTTACAAATCACAGGGAGATAAATGGAACATTAATTATTCATTATTTCACGTGGGATAAACTGACATTAACTATATTAATATATACTGTCTAATTGCTTAAACTAGTTTTTCTTCATTAATAAACTCATCTACCAAGTTTCCGAAATTGAATTTCCCGTTGCAACATTCTATTGCAGTTAAAATTTCTTGAAATGCAGTGACACTGCATGGTAATGCAAGACCACTTTTGTGATCAAATCCAAACTCATTGTAAGCCTTTTCTAACAACATTTTGAACAAGGGGTGAGAGAGATACCCAGTTGGTACGACGAATCTTTGTCGTTCCTCGCCCACATAGACGGCAAAGCATCCGGTGGGAGTCGTGGTGGTGATGGCGGATGATTCTTCGTCTTCATTATAATCTTTGAGCAAATATTCATGATGTGACGGATCAGGGTCGGCATTGCTTTTGGCCTTAACCTTCTTGACTAGTTTCTTCATCGATATCGAACCGAGTTTTTTTGCTGACATTTTTAATGGTGATTTAGAGGGGCAAAGAAAAGTATTGGTTTCTTGATCGCTGTTGCATTGAGGGAAGGGGTGGGTGGGGGGTGTTTTTGTAGTGTGTTGTGGGAGGGAGGTCAAAGGGGCTCAACTTTGGACTTTTAAAATCTAATTGTGAAATGATTGTGGAATTTGTGGTAGTTTATTTGTCTTAAGTGATTTGAGTTGGTTTACTTTGACTTATTATAACTAGTTTAAGCAATTTGACAGTATATTCTAATAGAGTTAATGTCAATTTACTCCCTGTAAAATGTATAATGTTTAGTTTATTTCCTTGTGATTTGAAAAAGAGCAAATCTCCATTTTCTTAAAAAGTTAAAGAAGTAATTTACCTCCCTCAGTGGGAGAGTGTAACTCATTTTCCGAAATTGAGAGTGTGCATGAAAAGTATATTGTAACATGGGGGGGGGGGGGTAAATTGCCACATTTATCGTAACACAATGGATAAATTGGCACGTTTATCATAATTAACATAGGGGGGTAAACTGTCATATTATCATAACACAGGGGTTTAAAGTGCCACATATAAAAATATCAGGGAGGCGATATAAAACTTTTATAATATTATAGGGAGTAAAATGTTAAATATTTTTTCTTCAAATCACATTAAGAAAAATTGAATATTATAAATATAAGTAGGTAAATTGCCATTATCTCTAATTTAATACTATAGTCACACTTGAGACTTGAAAAGCATAAATCATTGATTGGTACCATTTGAATTGGAGTCCATTTTTTTTTTTTTTTTTTTTTTCTGGATTTGTGATGACAAGTCTAGGTGCAATTATTAGAGAAGAATGCGTGGTGCAAATATAAAGGTCCAAATTTAAAGATGGTCTGACCAAGAATTTTCTTTTTTTTTTTAGATGGACCAAGACTTTCACTATGCTAGAGAAACATACATATGCAACTCAAGGGCATCATAACACATACTATAACACATGAGGGGTAAAGTGTCACATTTAAAAATATCGAGGATGTGATGTAAAATTTTTATAAGATTACAGAAGATAAAGTATTTTTTTTTTCAAATTAGATGGATAAATTACATCGGAAATGGAAATGAAATTGGAATTGGAATGGTTGACATTAGAAAAAAAGAACAGTACGAAGAAAACATTACTTGTAACTTTTCCACCCAATTGAATGAAAAAAGACTACATGGTTGACTTGGAATAATCAAAATTAATTAGAAGTCAATGTTAGTCTGTTAGATAAAGAAAAAGAACATTCGGTAAAATTTATCGAATTGGGAATTATGATTGATTTTATATTATTTTTTAAAGAAATTGATCGGAAATGAATTTTAATCTAATCAAACATGAATCAATAACTTGGTGTTTTTTAAGTTTGATCCGTTGCACGCGCCCGTTCAGGCAATGGGTGGTCGTCACTTGGAAGCCACCTGTTGTTTATTAAATCTATTTTTTTTTACTTTATTCTTTTATTTGTGTAAAAAATGTGTATTAAAAAAGCCAAAAAAATGCTCAACTTTATTTTTAAATATTTTGAAAGATTTAATAATCTTATATTTTAAATTTAAGATTAGTTTATGAAAAAATTTAAGATTTAATATACGAACATATAGTATGATTATAAACATTGTTAGTTTAATTTAGAATTTAGTTTGTAGTTTAAACATTGTAAGTTTTTATTTTTAAATCTTAAATTTGAAAAATACGAAATATTAGATTATGATAACGATAAATACGACTTATTATAATAATTATTAATTATTAATAAATGAGAATGGGAAAATTTGTGAAATTGAATTAAATGAATGTTGATTGTTCTTCGATTGTAAATGAATTTTTAGTTGAGTCGAAACAGGGATCAAGAAGACAATGACAAGTGGGCAAGATGACAACCTATTCTATTGGAAACGCCGTATAAAAGTATAGCATATCCCAAATGCTACGCAGTGTTTTCATAACCGGATCGGACATAGAACCGGTAAGCTTACTGGTTACTGGTTCGATCGGTTTAATCGGGTTAACCACTGATTAAACCGGTTGAACCGGTACGACGTCATCATGATGTAGTAAATATATTGTATAAATAATAATACAAATAAAATCCTAAAATAGAACAAAAACATACCTTTATAAAAAAAAAAAACTCAAAAGTACATAAAAAGTGTACTTTATATTTTATTGACAACTTAATTCTAAATAGATCAATATAAATAAAAAGTCTCCTATAGTATTTCTATTTTAATTAATTAAATAATTTCAAAATATTTAATTCTTACATTAAATGAAAGTTACCAAGTATAAAAATAGTATTACCTATCAAATTTTAACTATCTTGTTTGTTCATAAAATGGGCCTTGGCCCAATTTAAAATAAGATCTTATTTAATGCACTTTAACTTCTTTAATTCAAAAAGATAAAACCCTAACAAATTCACTATTCTTTGCACAGACAAGCAGCCGCTTCATTTCTTCTTCCTCCCTTCTATTTTTTTTTCCTCTTTTTGCTTTAATTTTTTGCTCAGCTCTCCACTTTTTCTTCTTTTTATTCCTTCATTTCTTTAACCAATCATTCTTTCTTTTTAATGATATAAGAAGTATAATTTTTACTCTTCACAAGCTAATATTGGTTAGATTAGAAGATTAAAAGTGTGTGAGAAACATTATTTCTTTCATTTTTGTATAAAAGGAAAAACAATTGTGCTTTTAAATTTTTTTTTTTTAAAGTAATGAACCGGCGGTTCAGGCGGTTTTCCGGTTCACCGGTTTCACCGGTTTTTGACCGGTTTTCACCGGTTCGAACTGGTTCAGAAGGCTGCTGGTTTTGAGGGGTCGATCGGACCGGACTGGGGTCCGGTTAGCGGTTAAACCGGGTTGACCGGCCGGTCCGGTCCGGTTTTAATAACACTGATGCTACGTGCTTGCCGCTTTGCCTTGAACGGATCAAACTGACGTGGGATACTTAATAGTTAATAGTAACATGTCACGTATGGATTCAATATTCTCCCTATTTGTTATAGTTTTAAAAATGTTAAATTTCAACAGCTGCCACTCTCTTAGTTAATTTAGTATTCTAGTTCACAGTTTACAAAAAAAAAAAAAATTGAAAATTTTGATGAAATAAATGATTTTCGAACGGCTTAGTACATGCTAGTATTTTTTCTGGAAATGATGATTATATTTAAAAAATAAAAAATAAAAAATAAAAAAATTTGATGATCACTACAAAAATAAAAAATGGTAAATTACGAATAGTCCCTAGGTAAGACTTAATTATAACCCCCTCCCCCCTCACGTGATGGGTATTACAAAAAAATCCCTCAGATTTGTCACCTTCTTATAATTAATCCCTTGTTGCTAAAATATTTCAATTTTTCCCTTGGGGGTTATTTGTAAAGTTTATAATATCTTATAATTTTTTAAATTTGGGTACTAATTGTTATATCTTATAAATTATAAAAATGATAATCATATATTTACTACCAAAATAATTGATATAATTTATAATTGCCCATAAATTCGATAAATATTGCAATTTTCTTACATATTTATTATTAATTTAATTTCTATAATAAAAAATTAAATAAAATTTTAATTATAAAATTTAAAAATTTAAAATTATATTTTCACTAAGGAAATAAATAATATTTTTATTGCATTAAAAATATTGAATTTATAATACAATATAAACTTTATTAAATTTAAAATATTTGATTTATAATACAATATATATTAATTTTATAAAATTTACTAATTTTGAAAATAAATTAATTTAACTACGTGTAAATAATTTGTTCAGTTTATAAAATATTATTATTAAATTTATATTTAATTTATTGTTATAAAATTTAAATTGTTAATATAAATAATATACCTTTTTTTTGTTTGCAATATTTATTAAATTATGGGCAATTATAAATTTTTATCAATTATTTTGAAAGTAAATATATGATTATCACTTTTATAATTTATAAGATATAACAATTAGCACCCAAGTTTTAACATTTATAAGATATTATAAATAATATAAATAACACCCAAAGATAATATTAGAACATTTTAGGGGCAAGGGGTTAATTGTAAGATGGAGACAAACATGAGGGAAATTTTTATAATAGCCAATACGTGAGGGGAATTTTTGTAATCACGCCTTATCTCAGGGGTATTCGTAATTTCCCCATACAAAAAATACTCAATTAATAAATACAAATAATTTTCAAATAACAACAGTAGTTTCAAATTAGAAAATTATCCACACTTATGGTAAAATTCGAGCCTAAAACCATTAGAGTTTTGATGCCTTAACTTTGCCATCAGACTACGACTAATTGACACTTTAATCCGAGTCATTTGAAAACCTAATAATTTTGATACACATCCAAATTTCAGATGGTTATGTCAAAAGTATATAAATCCTCTTGGAAAAATTGTAATTCATGTACAAATATTTTTGTACTAGTTATTTCATACTACTCATAAAAAGATGGCATTTGTATTTTTTTTTTTTTTTTTGCCAAAGGCATTTGTATATAAATAAACAATATTCTTTTCTAAACCATTGATTTTAGATTACATATATGTAATCATGTCATACCCTTTTTTTTTTTCTATTTTTGATAGAAGTCATACTCATTATTCAATAAATAATTATTTAAATATCTTGAGTAATAAGATAAAGTTGGGCCTAAATAGACAATTTTATTGGGCCAGACTCACTAGGCCCAATAGAGAATACCGGGTCCAGTCCAGTGTTTCAAACATCCGTCGACATGAATAAAATCATAAGAAAACGCCATTTTCACTCCACGAGTCACGGTTTTTCTTTTCAAATTTCTAGGGTTTTTGAGTAGCAATAATTCCAAAACCTCTTCTCTTTCTCCAAAAAATTCGCCATGAGTCGCTCAGGACAGCCTCCAGATCTCAAGAAGTAAGCTTCTTCAACGATTTTTTACCTTTGCGCACAATTTCTCGCTTATGTTAATGTATTTAATATTCTTAATCTTGACTATTTAATCTCTTGTTTTTCCTCTCTTTAATGGCAGGTACATGGACAAGAAGCTTCAGAGTGAGTTTTCAGTTATTCCTTTTAATAATTTTCTTCTGAAGATATTTCGATTTCTTGATTCAGCTAGGTCAAAAAAAAATTATTATTTACTCCAAATTGTCATGTCATGGGTTTTAGAAGTACAATTTTGCATAATAATTATAGGGAATATGTAAGATTAAATGATGTATCAGAAAACTAGAACGGGTGGTGAAAAATTATAGCGAATTTGAAGAAGAAAATAGGAGAGCAGTATTTTCTTCATGTTTGAAATACACCAAATTTCACTATTTTCCAGATTTGCCCCTGTTTTTCTTTATTTGACTCCCTTTGATAATGTTCACTGCAATGATATCTGGTCAGGAATTTTATGTGACTGGCAATAGGGTGAGGTTGTAGGAGAATTTTGTAGCAGAATACTAGAAAATGGCTCAGAATCGAGGAGTAGGTTGAGTCTAAATTTTGGAGCATAGTTATGTTGTCTATTTGCTTCAGTTAATTTTAGAGTTACTGTTTTGCCCTTGAATGAACCTGCAGAAGTTACAGCTTCTCGGATAACCTACAATATAATGTAGGTATTCTCTGTGTAGAATATGAATATAGCAATTCCAGATGTGGATTTGGGCTACTGTAGCTTGACCATTAAAACTTTGGATTCCCTTTTAAATGGATAATAGAGAAGTTATGTTTCTGACAAATGTGATAGAGCTGAGACTTTTCGTGGTCCATCTACCGGGTTTGGTCGTTATGTATGAAGAGTTGACACTTGTCGTGCTGGAGTTATACTTTCCTTTGTTTCGTTTGTAGTTGACGGCATAAGGCATTTTCTTAAAAAATTCTGATAGGTGTGACGTAGTGAATATTATATTGGGTTTATCTTTCGTGCAGAGATTATTGGTTTATTCATCTTCATAACCTACGGTCCTTATATGATCTAGTTTTGCATCAAAAGTTTGCATGATGTCTCACTCATTTTTAAAATGTCATCAGTAAATTTAGTTCATAAATACATCTAAGCTGTTATTTGGGTTTTTGTTAAGCTCTGGTTCATGTCAGTTTGTCATAAAGATTAAATCACGTTATTGAAGCATTGGTAACCTTCAGGAACATTTCAAATGAATGTGTGTTGCTATCATATTGATGACTGTTGATGGGGCTGTATAACTATGTTAATCAATATGCTGCTGCGGTATCTTATTTATTGAGCTATTTGGTTAAATTAACACCCGCCCCCCCATAAAAAAAAAATAAACACATGAATACAAAAAATTGTAACTTGAATGAGAAGCTTGCTTGAGCAACACCTTTGAGATGGATAGATAATTGAAGCGGGAGTTGAAAGAAAAGTTAATATTTCAACAAGCGGTTAATATTGCAGTTTCTAGCAAAATATATTATTCCGACCTGATTAATGTAGCATCATAAACTATTAATGTCGATGCAAAGTGTTACCAAATGGCATGTGTCGTGAATTACGTGTGCGGTGTGCCTTTTATACCTTTGGTTTCATGTTGGCCGTAAGGAGTTGAGTGCTATATTTTGTTTTAGTTGGTCAAATCTTTTTCTTTCACCTAGTTACATAAAATAACCTGATGTTATGATGTGCAGTTAAGCTGAATGGCAATCGCATGGTGGTTGGTACCCTTCGTGGTTTTGATCAGTTTATGAACCTAGTGATTGACAACACAGTCGAAGTGAATGGAAATGAAAAAACTGATATTGGCATGGTGGTAAGTCTTTACAGCTCCACATGTCTTCACCATTGCTATGTGAAGATCAAAATCGTAATTGTTTGTGTTTCTATTGCAGGTCATTAGGGGAAACAGTGTGGTTACGGTTGAAGCTCTGGAGCCAGTAGCTAGAGCACAATGACTGTATATGTTCTATGTATGAATTCCGATCTTATTTGTAGTAGTCGCAGATTCTCTTTGTTCCTCAAGTTGTAATCCTTTAAAAGATATTATGCGAATGCCTAATCTAATGTTCATGAAATGTATCCAACCGTATGATTTTTGAAATCCATTTTGGTAACAAGGATACTTAGGTGAACTTTGATATTGACATTTCTGCGTGAAAATGATCACAAAAATTTGACACTGATGTTAGAAGTTGTTGGTTCATGTAACTCTGCACCACTTTAAAATCTTAAGAAAATTGTTAAATGGACCAACTTAAAGTATTTTTCCTTTTCCCTAAATCATATTCAATAGGATGTGAGGAAATTCTTATACATGATAAAAACATTATGTTATCACTTTTTTTGTTTTTTTTTATAATTAATTATGTTTATCACTTTATGAATTACAGAGTTTGAATGTTAATCTCACTTCTACTATATCAGTTTGCAATTATATAACGACAACCCACTTAATACCAAAACGAGTTCAAATTAACTTCCTAATTTAAAACCCAAAAATTACCAAAATTGAAAATAATAACAAAAGGTGTATTTTGAGGGTCAAAACGGTCCATTGACGATGTCATTGGAACATTGCTCAATTTAAAACTTCGTGCACGTTAAAGAGATCTTTCTGAATATGGGTCATGACATGAGTGTGATTCTGACAACTGAATCAATAGTTAAACAAAAAGAGTGAAACGTGTCAAAAGTATCCAAATTCGAGAAAAAAAGCCGATAATCTTTTGTGTTTGCGTCGATCTACTAATTTATGGTATTTCAACGACATCAATGTGAAATCCTGCTAGTTCAACTTCGTCTATATAAGATCCCCTACGTCACCCCCCCCTATTCCATGTTACCATTATTAATCTTAGCATAATGTGTCTTTAGAAAAAGTGAACAATATGTATATCATACAATCATTTCATCTTCATGTGGAATACAATGTGCATAATCGTAAGTAGCACTCCATTTGGTACTAGATTATTTCCTATAATTACCTCGAATTTAGTAGGTGAGAGCAAGTTTTCATCAATAAAGACAAGTAAACCTTGTACAATTATGTAAATTTGTTTGTTGTAGTATAAGAGTGATCATAATCTACATAAAATATCAATAAAAAGGAAAAACACTAGCTAGTAAATGATGATATACAAGTCTCACCTTCCACAAACCTTTACTTGAATCAAACTCTACTCAACAAAAGTCTCAAGCATTCCCATTCTTTCCCTCTATCTATCAAAGCCCATAAAAATCCAATCATTAAACACACACAACACACACTTCCATTTTAAAAGGGAGAAGAAAATGACAGAGATATTTCATTCTCCTGTCCACAACCACATTCAAGTTCAAGCTCCATTACATGTCTAACACCTACAAACAATTATTTATAGGTTGCACAAAGTAGTACTTACAAGAAGTAGAAGGGCTTTTGTTGATAATGGAAATTGGATGGCCTTCAAAAGTGAGACATATTGCTCATGTTACTTTTGATAGGTTCAATGGCTTTATTGGACTCCCTGTTGAATTTGAACCTCAAGTCCCCAGGAGACCACCTAGTGCCAGGTCAGACCTTTTTATTCCTATCTTTCTTCAAATTTGAAATTTTGGGTTGTAATAATTTTTCAATTTTTATATGTTCTTAGGGTAAAAGTATGCTAACTCTACTACATGATAAAGGCATGTCCTCATAGATATTTGGAAACTTAATTGAGCTAACTATTCCAATATTTCCTTGTGTATAGTACAAGAGTTTTTGGAGTTTCAACAGAGTCTATGCAGCTTTCTTTCGACTCTAGAGGTAATTGCGTGCCTACTATACTTCTAATGATGCAAAGACGATTGTATTCGCAAGGTGGCCTGCAGGTAAAATGATCTTGTATTTATTTCTTAGTCTTTTTCCACTCATTAGTGTATAAAAAGAATACTCAAAGAAAGTACTATAATTTTCAAAAAAGTTAATTTATTTCTTCCAATTTGCAGTCAGAAGGTATCTTCAGAATAAACCCAGAGAATGGCCAAGAAGAGTATCTCAGAGAACAACTAAACAATGGAATGATTCCAGACAACATTGATGTCCATTGTTTAGCTGGTCTGATTAAGGTACTTCTCAATGGCAGTTCTACGAACATCTTATCGAATCTGATATTGTAATAATTATTCAAAGTATTGATTATTTGCAGGCTTGGTTTAGAGAATTACCGATAGGGGTTTTGGATTCTCTCTCGGTCGAGCAGGTGATGCAGGCGCAATCAGAAAACGAGTGTGCTCACCTTGTGAGGCTCCTTCCACAAACAGAAGCAGCACTTCTCGACTGGGCAATAAATCTCATGGCAGATGTTGCTGAGCTTGAAGAACTCAACAAAATGAGTGCACGTAACATAGCTATGGTTTTTGCGCCAAATATGACTCAAATGTCAGATCCTCTAACAGCACTTATGTATGCTGTACAAGTAATGAATTTTCTCAAGACTCTCATAGTTAGAATCTTAAGAGAAAGAGAAGATTCTATGGTACAAATATAAGTCATTATTTTTATTGTAAATCTCTTCATTTGGATATCTCCATTCATGATACTATATTTTAGCCTCTGGGTTACACAAAAACATGGCTATGAACTAATGATCTCTTCTTCTTCCAACTTGAAAATCAAGATTCACCAGTAGTCATTACAAGAACAAGTGCCGCCTTTAAAATGGTGAAACCGGGTGGCATCTCTAACTACAAATTGATAATTTACGAATTTGCTAACTGCTTTTACAAATAAGTGACAATCTCTACATATTCTCAAGTTCTTAATAACAAGAATGTCTGTCTCTGTATTAGCATGTAAGAGTGCAAACGCAATTGCTAATCGTTCACTATGCAATGCAGCGGTATTAACAATCGCCTGATCTCTTTTCAGTTCATCATTCTCTTGTTCACTGTATTTTATTGTTAAAGCTTCCAACTTCTTTAACTCTGCATATATCTCTTTCGTCTGAGGGTGACTTCTATCCCCAGCCATAAAGAGATGAGTCCTGCCTTTGTATTCAACATAGCTATAACCTGGATCCTTTTTGAGCCCTCGTTCTCGCATCATTACCCTAACCCTCAACACCCCTTCCTCATTGTCAGCATCAGAGTAAATATTTGATAGTAGCACATAATAACCTATATTTCTTGGTTCAAGCTCAACAACCTTATCAAAAGCTAACTCTGCTAAGTCAACATCTTTATGTATCTTACAAGCACCCAAAAGGGCACCCCATACAGGACCATCGGGCTCCATTGGCATCGACTCGATGAGTTTACGAGCTTCTACCAATCGACCTGCACGACCTAAAAGATCAACAACACAAGAATAATGTTCTGAACTTGGCATCAAATTGTATTTCTTCTCCATTGAATCGAAATAATCTAAACCCTTTTGTGTCAACCCTGCATGACTACATGCGGTTAGAACGCTAACAAAGATTGCCTTATCCGGTTTAATGCCTCCCTGAATCATCTGATCAAATAACTCCACGGAAACCTCCCCATGTCCGTGCATTCCATACCCGCCTATGATTGCTGTCCACGACACCAAATTCTTGTGCATCATAGCATCAAAAGTAGCTCTAGCTTTTACCAAATTACCGCACCTCGCATACATACTAATCAAGGCATTCTTCAAGAACGGATTACATCCAAAACCACGGCGCTCTAACTTCTCTTCAATCTCAAGGCCTATTCTCTGTGCACCAAGGTTAGCACATGAAGATAAAACGCCGACGAATGTAACCTCGTCAGGGCACAATCCTGACAATTGCATATCATGGTAGAGATCCAGAACCTCCTTAGCAAGCCCATTTTGAGAGTAACCGGATATCATTGCATTCCAAGTAATCAACCCCTTTTCGGGTAATTCATCAAACAATCTCCTCGCCATGTCAACCGACCCACACCTAAGATACATTGACAAAAAGCAATTCGCAACAGCCAAATCACTTTTCAGACCAGATTTTAAAACCAAGCAAAACAATGACCTCCCCAAATCCAAGTGCCCCGGAATCGTACACCCAGGAACCAATCCGAGAATCGTGATAGCATTAAATGGCACTCCTTGTACCCTCATTTCTCGGAACAAAAGCAACCCATTTAAAAATCTAGCCTTCTGAACGTACCCAGATATTAAAGCATTGTAGCAAACAGTCAGTTTTCTCGAGTCAGGACTTCCGTCGAACACTTTATATGCATTCCCAAGTAAACAGAACTTGAAGTACATAGAAATTAAGGCGGTCTGGACGAAGGGTTCGGAGTGGCAACCGGACTTTATGACGTGGCAGTGAAGCTGGAAAGCGGGTAAAGGGAGGGATAGGGCGGCTGAGGACTTAATAATGAAGGGAAAGGTGAAAGCGTTTGGGGTGGCGCCGGAGCGGAGCATTTGGCGGTAGAGGAACAGGGCTTGGCTGTACTGGCCTTGTTTTGAGAGTTCTCTCAGCTCTGTATTCCATTTTCCACCGGTGGAGGTGGAGGCGGCGGCGGCGGCGGCGACGATGGTTTTGTTGGTTTGAGGGAGGAGGGCTGTCTTGGTGCATAGTGTCAAGTTCAGCCTGCTCATGGAGTGAACATAGTTGGGGGAGGTGTGTTCATTTTATCATTTAAGCTCAACGTTTTTTTTGTTTTGTTTATTATTTTCGATTTCATACTTTATAAGTTTATATTGTAAATTAAAAACTTTTAATTATTTATTTTTAGAGTTAAAATATTTTCTTTGTCCATTAGCTACATTGTGAAGTGAATTATTTTAGTTTTTAATTGACTTATTGAGTTGAAATTTTTATAATTATGACGTTTTAAACATTTTAAATATTCATTTATGTAATGTTAAGTAATATTATCAAATACTTATATAAAAAAAAAACCCGTAATTACCATAAAAATTTATTATTCATCTTTCCACGTGGGATGCAAGTTTTCTCATTTCTTTTCCTCCATTTAAAATAGTGATCTTTGAGTTTCAATTTCTCATTCATTCGATTTGGACATACAATATACCATTTTAATCTACTCATGGAGTAGAATATAATTCTGCAAAAACCCGTAATTACCATAAAAAAATCAGATACATAATTATGTCATAATATGTCTATTGATGGATACTTCAAGATTCTCATGTATTAGTAAAAATCAGATTCTAACTAATCATAATATTAAATATTAAAATCACACTTCATCAACAATTGTTGTATGGACTGAGTATGAGGTCATGTGCTGAATGTTAACAAATCCACTGTTTTAGTTGAATAATATTTTATACATGCGTATATTGATTTATAGAATTTATCATTTTCTGAGAGTTTAGATTACTTAAAAACACTACAATTTCAGTCTTGCATTTGAACACAACATGTATTTTCTTTAATGCATGTAGTATATTGATTGTTTGTTACTTGTTTAATCGGGTTTAATCCAATTTTAAGTTTATTCCTCATTTTCAAAATATTAATAATTATCATAAGATTTTTTTTTATCTCTAAAGAAATATATATAAACTTTACTTTAATTATGAGTTTGACATAAAATAAATTAATCTCTTACTCTATTCATCTCGTATAACAATTACTTACACTGTTTTTCTTATCTCCATAATCTTAAAAAAAAAATTCATAAGTTTTAACCTTAATCATAGAACTATTTTAGTGAGTTATTTTGTTATGGTTATCAACATGTACTATCAAAAAGTTAAAATTCATACAAATAAAATAACTAAATAAATTATAACAATTTTTTGTCAGTTTTTATTTTTATATCTTAAATTTTAAAAATAAGAAATATAACTTAAGATAACGAAAAATAAGACCTAAGTAGATTTGTTGAACAAAAAGACATAATAATTTAGAAATACACAATACAACTTAAACCTAAATAAACCCTATAGCCTGTGAGTCGCCCATACATGTTCGACTAAATCTTTTCTTAGTTGGTCATTGGCATCTTTGTTTCGAATACTGGCACGATGCCTCATGTACTCATCCAAATTGAAATTCTCTAATCTTGTTGTTCCCAACTCTACAGTTGTAGAGGTATTCCTCTTCGATTACTGGTAAATTCTAGCATGAGCCCTACAAGATTTACGAAAATCGGTATCATCGTCCCCTGAGTCCTCGTCGGCGTAAACGTCTCGTTCGTCCTCCACAATCATGTTGTGAAGGACGATGCAAGTCAACATTATGTCTTGCAAATCTTCTATATCCCAACCCTTTCCAGACTGTTTAATAATTGCGAAACGAGCCTGCAGGATTCTGAAGGCTCGTTCAACATTTTTTCGATAGGACTCTTGCATTCGAGTGAACAATCTTTGTTTAGGGTTAGTCGGATTTCTAACTGCTTGCACTACCGTCGCCCAATTGGAATATATACCATCTGCAATATAGTATCCCATGAAGTATTGGTTGCCATTTACTTCATACTTAACCTTTGGGCAATTTTCAGCTGCGAGACTATCAAACAAGGGACTTCGACCAAGGACAATGATGTCATTTTGGGATCCGGGCACACCAAAGAAGGCATGTCATATTCAAGTGTCGGCATCAACCACTGCTTCAAAAATTAATGCAGGTTTTCTTGTTCTGCCTGAAAAGGCCCCTTGCCATCTCGTAGGACAATTCTTCCATTATCAATGCATACAATCAGTTCATCCGATCATTCCTGGGAACCCACAAATTTCTGCTCTGTCAAGAAGCCTCTTGAGATCATCAACTTTCGGTTGACGAAGGTAGGTTGTTTTGTATAGCCGCAAGATAGTCTTGCAAAACTAGCGTAACGTTGCACATGCAGTCGACTCTCCAATATGGTAGGATTAGTCCAGAGAATCAGCGGGGTTTGCGTAAGCTAACATACGCAGGACGATCGTTACCTTCATTAGGGGTGTGAACGCTAGACGTCCCGTCCTATCACATTTTTATTGAAAATAGGGATTTTCATGCTGGCAAGCTTCAACCAAACGAAGGAACATTGGTTTATTCATGCGAAAACGCCTTCGAAAGTCCTTGTTGTTATAAGCAGGCCTTTCGACGAAGTAGTCGCGCATGAGTGTTTCGTGCTTCTCTTCGCGGTTCCTGGGATTATTTTCTTTCAGGTTGCGAGCCACCCTGCATAGGTGCTACATCTCTCTTACGAAGAGTATATTACCAATACTGTAGGACCTCAGGCGCTACCAGTTGCCCCAAAACCAATTGGTGTTAGGAAATGCGCATACCCTTCCCTTATAGTGCATTCATTCAAGCGTCCACGATATTCGATTGTTACTCCACCCGCACACTCAGTTTGGGTGCCACCCGCACACTCAGTTTGGGTGCCACTGGACAATTGCTGTCACCCGCACACATAGTTTGGGTGCCCAACAATCTCCCCCTCAGCAATTGCTCCAGCTGGGAATCGAACACGTGACCTTGGCTCTGATACCACTTGTAGGACCTCAGGCGCTACCAGTTGCCCCAAAACCAATTGGTGTTAGGAAATGCGCATACCCTTCCCTTATAGTGCATTCATTCAAGCGTCCACGATATTCGATTGTTACTCCACCCGCACACTCAGTTTGGGTGCCACCCGCACACTCAGTTTGGGTGCCACCCGCACACTCAGTTTGGGTGCCACTGGACAATTGCTGTCACCCGCACACATAGTTTGGGTGCCCAACAAATACTTTTCAATTCTTTTTTGGAACTCTTCTTGTTGTTCCACTCCTTCATTTTCTTTAAACATTGCATAATCATCTATATTTATCGAGTATTGGTTACTCGGATCTTCTGCTGAAGTTGGGAAGTTGTCACTCGGTCCTTGTTCAAGATTTGGGTAGTAGTTCCCCGAACCTTCCCCAAAATTCGAGTAGTAGTTACCCGAACCTTGTTCAAAATTCGGGTGGTAGTTACCCGAATCTTGTTCAAAATTTAGGTAGTAGTTACCCGAACCTTCTCCAAAATTTGGGTAGTAGTTACCCGAATCTTCTCCAAAATTTGGGTAGTAGTTACCCGAACCTTCTCCGTAATCCATTGTATAAAGAAGGTGTAAAAATATGAAATATGAAAGTTGATGATTTAGAAAGAGTGAATTATGTTGAAGGTGAAGGAATGGATGAATTAATTGAAGGTTTGGACTTGATTTAAATAGAGAATTCTTAGATGAGTGAAATCTGAAAATCACCCACGTGTCATCGTTTCATTGGCTAGTCGCATTTCTTATAGAGATAAGATTACAGGATAAGTGAAATCTGGCAATCACACACGAACCAACCAAATGCTGACACGTATGCCCTTATCAGATAAGATCCGAACAACCAACCACAATATGACATGTATATCCTTATCATATAAGATCCGAACAACCAACCACAATATGACATATATGCCCTTATCAAATAAGATCCTAACAACCAACCACAATATGACACGTATGTAGCCCTATCTGATAAAATCTATATGATGTAAGCGCTTACATCATAAGGACAGATAATATCCGAACAACCAACCACAATATGACATGTATATCCTTATCATATAAGATCCGAATAACCAACCACAATATGACACGTACGCCCTTATCAAATAAGATCCTAACAACTAACCACAATATGACACATATGTAGCCCTATCTGATAAAATCTATATGATGTAAGCGCTTACATCATATGGATGACGTAAGCGCTTACGTCGTTGATAAGCTTATCTTTAGAAGAAATTCGCACATCCAATGAGATGGTGACACGTGTATTATTTCCGTATTTCACTCATCCACCATTCTTTATTTAATAGAACCTCAAGCCTCTGCATAAATCACCAATTTCTACACCTTCAGCATAAATCACTCTCCTCTTTACACTCGCATTTTTCTAAAAATGGCTCCCAACTTAAATTAGTCCATGGTTGAAGATGAAGCTTTAACCAAAACATACACTGCAATCTCATCTAATCCCATATCTGACACAAACCAAAACAAAGAGCAATGTGGGAAGCAATTGTCGAGGAAATGCAAACATTCCTACTCTCCGAGGGATTATATTACTAGAAAAGAACTGCTGAAGCATGTTCCAGTCAATGGAAGAAAGGAATAGTCAGATTTCTGGAGAAATGGCAACAAGCACTTAACGAAGCTTATCGTCAATATGTTAGTGGCGATAACTTGTTGGGCGAGGTAAATGTGTTCATAATAGTAGTTCACACTCAATAATCTTATTAAATGTCTCATAATATTTGACAAATAATTATTGATATTTATAGCATCATTTGGCAATGCAAATATATCAACAAAATATGAATCAATCGTTTCATTTGTCTCACGTTTGGGCAATTTGTCAAGATTGGCCAATATATAGAGTTATCCAGCCAAATGACTCACAAACAAGGGTAGATCCACTACATACCCTTTCGCAGATGGAGAGTGCAGGGTTCGGCACCCCACCAGTTTATTATCCAGAAATTAATTTTCAGATTCTAGAGGACAATGTATCGGTGACACCAGAGAGGACTCCTATGGCTGAACAAACTGATTCAAGTCCAATTGGCACTAAGAAAGCAAAAAAAGCCAAGGGAAAAGGAAAGGCTTTGATCAGTGTTATGGACGACAAGCGAGAGGAAGAAAATCTTAAATCTGCTGAAAGACTCCAACTGATGTTAGAGGAAGGAGGCCAAAGAAGACATTCTGAAATAATGCGTCTTAAAGAGGTGGAAATACGCGCTAAAGAGGAAGATAGAGTAATGAAAGTATTCTCAATGAATACATCTCAAATGACTCCGCTTTCAAAAAAAATTTGGATGGACACGAAGAAGCAAATCCTCCAGGCAAGAAAAGTAAAAGACCCTTTACAATTTGTAGAAGATTCATCTGGAGGCGAGGCCAATCTAGGAATTTCACTCCCTTCCCTCGATAACCATGATCCAACTTATTGTAATCTTTGTTGTTTTGCTTTAATTATGTGTAGTCATTGGTGTTTAATCTTTGTTGTTCTCCCTTTCTGTTCAAGTGCATTAACAATAAGTCGTCGACGTTGTTGTTTTTCGTTAATTATGTTTAGTCGTTGTTGATTTTCATATTATTAATAATATCTTAATTTTTATGATTGTGTAACTTTAAAAAAATTATTATAATTTATTATTATCATTAAAATAAGTGAGAGTGGGGAAAGTTATGAAATTGAATTAAATAGAGGTTGATTGCCCTTCGGTTGGAGATGAGTTTCTAGGTGGGTCGAAAAGGCATGAGGGCAAGGCAAAAAGGCAAGGGCAATTGGGCAAAAAATGGGGGCAATTGGGCATGGGGTTCAGTTGGAGATGGCCTTAATTCCATGTTTACCAAAGCACCGTTCTCGAAAATACTCAAAATCAAACCTCTTGATATGGAATCAAAAAAAGTTTTATGGACTCACTCCAAAAATGCGACTTCTTGATAAAAAATACTTACTCAACCGATTAAAGCTAGGTTTTAAACCTCTCCTTACAATGGAAATTTATGGAACTCTCTATGGAAGGCTCAAATCCATGACCATTTCAAATTTTACTTATGGAAATCTCTTTATGATATGTTTCCTACCCAGAAAAAAACTTACCACTACGTTTCATGTCATGGATACCTCTTGTCTTCTTTGTAACCACGTGGAAGAATCTCTTGAGCACCTATTCCTCAAATGTCCGTTTACCGAAGCTCTTTTCATTTCCTCTAAATGGAATTTCAACCTTCACCCTTTCCAATATTGAAATCTCAAAGACTGGCTCGCTGCTATTATCCGTTTGGATCCTTCGATCTTCCTTTTTGCCGACCAAGCCCTTGAATTCCCTAACTTTTGTGTCGTCTCTTTTGATCATTATGAAAATTGCGTAACACTAAAGATGCCTTTTTGCTTGCTGTTGGACTCCACCTCTTTCAATCGTATCATTTTTTAGAGTGATTCGTTGAGTGTCGTGTATATGCTTACTAGTCAAGTGCCTTCTTTTAATTGAGCCTGTGAATCGGATACCATCATTACTCGTAATATCCTTACACATCACCCGAATTGGCGTGTAAAGAAAGTACCAAGACTTTGTAACAGTGGTCCGTTACATAGGTCATATTCTCCTATCCCACATTTCCCTCGATGTTTTTTTGTGATTTTTGTCATTCAGATGCTCCAAAAACCTCTTTTAATACTTATTAATCTATTACTTAAAACAAAAAAATAAAATAAACAGTAACAACACGTGTAATTGAATAATTACCATCAACAGTAAAATAAGGAGTAGATAACGCTATGCACCAAATGAGATATAACAGATTCCAGAGGGGATAAAAAGATCATCCTCATTCTCCAGTCTCTAATGGAGGCCTCAGCTCAATTTTCCACAGCTGCTTCCCGCCATTTCCTCCCTTCTTCTTCACCCAAAATCCCCAAAATACCCCTCCCCTGTTCCAGGTTCCCCAAGAGCTCCTCTTCATGGACCGGCTCCACTCAATCCCTCTCCTTTTCATCTCGAACCTCATCATTCACCGTCAGTACAACACCACTACTCCATTGTTTTAATTTCCTTTCTCATACTATTATACTTTTTTTTTAATTTATGTATTATAATTGCAGAGAGAGTTATGGAGAGTAATGGATTCCAACAGTCAGAAAAGAGAAAAAAAACGAGGGCTTATAGTTAGAGCAGAAATGTTTGGGCAGCTCACCAGTGGCCTTGAAGCTGCTTGGAACAAGCTCAAGGGCGAAGGTTTTTGTTTTTTGTCTCCTTTTCAGATTAATTTCTACTTCAATATTAAATTTTAAATTTTAAATGTTTTGTGCAATATTTGCGGGTTTTTGGCAACTTAACTTCATGTAATAAAGGGCAATTTAACTCCATATGATATGAAAATGGGCAATTTACCTCCCTGACGTGAAATAATGAGCAATTTAACTCCTTATTCGTGTAGGTGTTGCACACACTCTCTTATAATGCGACTGAGACTTCATTTTCATGTAAAAAATGACCAATTTAACCTTAACTTGACAATATATTTACATCACTTTACCTCCATGTGATATACGTAATTATGCAATTTACCTCCCTATGATATGTATAAATGAGCGTTGTGATATTGCATAATGGGTATTTTACCCCCTTGTAAAAATATAAAAATCAAGAGGGAGGCGGTGTGCTTCTTTTACAAAAACACGAGTTGTTTTGCCCTTTTATTTATCACATGGAGTTAAATTGCCTATTAGGTATAACATAGTGAGTTAATTTGCTATTTACTCCAATATTTGCAATTCAGAGGTTTTGACAAAGGAAAACATTGTGGAGCCTATGAGAGACATAAGGAGGGCTCTTTTAGAAGCGGATGTAAGTAGTGTCTAGTCAATATATTGTAATTATAACAATTTTAATTATGATGTTAAGTATGTTTTGTTGTTTGGGATTGGTAGGTTAGTCTCCCTGTTGTTAGAAGATTTGTTCAGGATGTAAGCGATCAAGCGGTTGGTACTGGTGTGATTCGAGGGGTCAAACCAGATCAGCAGTTAGTTAAGGTATGCTTAATTAGTATTATTTTACTTGCGGATTCATATGGTATTTAAGGAAGTCTTGTATCATGATCTACCATAGATAGGGTACTTCAAGAGCTGTTCATATTAATATGGAGGTCCTGTTTTGTTATTAGAGCTAAATGCAAAAACACCCTTTGTGCTTTGCCTAACTATCAAAAACCACACTGTGTTACTTTTATTAGCAAAAACTACCCTGTGTTCTTTTTATCATTAGCAATAAAAACCCATTTGAAATTCCGCTATAAATCATAGGGAGGTTATTGTCAATTTCTGAGTGAACAGAGAGGTTTTGACAATTTTCAAAGTTAACAGGTGGATTATTGCCAATATTTTAGGTGAATAGGGTGTTATTGTATCCTTTGGTGGGGGTATATTTGTCATTTTGGCTTGGGAGGGTGGGGGGGTTTTGGTAATAAAAATAACACATGGTTTTTTTTTTTAATAATTAGGCAAAGCATAGGGGGTATTATTGCATTTCACTCTTTGCTATTATATAAAATACGCCTGTTGGTGGTTATGTATTGTGCAGTTGTTGCCATTGAATTTGGAACATAATATCTTTAATTGTGTAATTAAGTAGATTACTACCCGTAATGGATAAACCACGCTAGTGAATATTTGCTGTTTATATTTCAATGTTATCTTATAACTGTCATAACGTGAATTTAATCTATGTAGCTTGTGAATGATGAGCTAGTAAAATTGATGGGAGGAGAGGTTTCTGAGCTAGTTTTCTCGAAATCTAGCCCGACTGTAATTTTGTTGGCTGGTTTACAAGGTGTTGGAAAGACAACTGTTAGTGCAAAATTAGCTTTATATCTTAAAAAGCAGGTACTCATTCATGAACCATATTTATCTACCACTATAAATTTTGTACTCCGATAATATTCTTTCCGCACTTACTCAAGTTGGGATGGAATTAATAACAGGGAAAGAGTTGCATGCTAATTGCTGGCGATGTTTACAGACCTGCTGCTATTGACCAGTTGGTTATTTTAGGTGAACAGGTAATTTCTCTGGCATTGACTTATTCTCTGTCCTCACCACAGATTTAGATGTCGATAATACTGTGACGCCAAAGGTTAGTGTCCGCTATTTACCATGCCATCCTTATTTTCTACTTGCAAAAGGTAGATCCATGAAAAATAATAAAGATCCTTATTTTAAATGTTCCTTCTGTTTCCTAAGAAAAACTTTCGAGCACCAAAGGTTAGTGCCTATGATAATGCGCATGAGGATATTTATCAGTCCACAACCCTGTTGACGTTTGACTGGAATCAGAGGACCATGATATAGTCTGCAGCTCGATAGAAATAAAAAGTTTAGGATTATAGAAAGATAATACTAGTTGTCATTAGAAAAGAGGATATGTTTTTTTTTATCTTTTCTTGTTTCTTGCTAGCTTGAAAATAAAAGAAATGATTTTCATGTTTCACAAAACTAGTCCCGCTGTCTAAGGATCTAACATCTAAGAAGTAGAAAGTCCTGTTATGCTTTTCTCTTTTATGAAGATTCCTGTTATAGCTGCAAGTAATCATGTAGGGTATATATGTACTATATTATATGCCATCTTCAATTTTATGTTTTGTTTCACATTGATAATTTGTTGTCCTCTTATCTAAACAGTCATGTTCTAGGCTTCATTCTGCTAATCAGTCTAAGCTTTAAACAGGTTGGGGTGCCAGTATATGCAACAGGAACTGAGATTAAACCTGCAGAAATAGCAAGGCAAGGTTTGCAAGAGGCCAAGAAGAAGAATGTAGATGTGGTCATAATGGATACTGCTGGAAGACTTCAGGTGAGATTACTTGGCTATAATAATGTGAATATATATGTTCACTAGCAATGTCTTTATTGTCGAATAAATGTAAATGAAAATCTTTCGTCTTATCAGATTGATAAAGCTATGATGGATGAACTTAAAGAGGTCAAAAAAGTATTAAATCCCACAGAAGTTCTGCTTGTAGTGGATGCAATGACTGGCCAAGAAGCTGCTGGTATGCATGCTTATTAATGAGTCAATTAAACCAGTCTTTATTAACTCTCTTATCTTAAGCCCATGCGCGCAATCATGCTTTAACCATTCAGTGTAAATTTTATTTTATCGGTTCTCGGTCTTCACTTAAATAACCTGTTCATGCTATATTAGGCTTGGTGACAACATTCAATGTTGAAATCGGCATTACTGGTGCCATTTTAACAAAGCTAGATGGAGATTCCAGAGGTGGAGCAGCATTGAGTGTGAGAGAGGTCAGGCATCTCCTTGAATTTGTTTTCTCATAATATTCATTCTTATGGATAGAATTGATATATGAAATCCAAGGTCAATAAACTTTCTCTGACATGCAACTTCTTTTATTTTGTGATTGAATGTAAAATATACCCGTTGCATTATTTGTTATAGAAGAAAAGAAAATGGAATTGGTTCTGGTTTAATAGATCAAGATGCATTAGATCCCACAAATTTTATGTAATCACCTGTCTTGAGTGCAACGCTCAAGTATGTGACCTTATATCATTTGAACCACTGCTCTGGTCATGTTAGTGATATCAACGGGACTTCTGTAAGTATTATTTAGAGATGCGCTTTGGCTAATTTAATTTTGAAGCTTGTGGAGTAAATAAAAACAAGAATTTGAAAAATTCAATGGTTTAATGTATTAATAGCAATTAGCAATTGGACCATGACACAGGTGTCGGGGAAACCAATCAAGCTTGTTGGAAGAGGGGAGCGTATGGAGGACCTTGAACCTTTTTATCCAGATCGCATGGCAGGTCGTATTTTAGGAATGGGTGATGTTTTATCATTTGTCGAGAAAGCCCAAGAAGTTGTGAGTACTGTCAGTTCAATTTCATTTTCCCCTTATTTTTTTTTTTATTTTGGGATAAAACTATCTAATAGGAAACTTGGATAAATTGGGTAGATGCGCCAAGAAGATGCTGAAGAATTGCAGAGCAAGATCATGAGTGCTAAATTCGATTTCAACGACTACTTGAAGCAAACTCGTGCAGTTGCACGCATGGGTTCAATGTCTCGTGTTATTTCAATGATTCCGGGCATGGGGAAGGTATCAAGTCTGATCTTTACTAGTTTATGCATGGTTTAATGTCAATATACCCCCTTGATATGCTTAATGTTCAATTTACACCCAGTAATTTGAAAAGAGCACTTTACTCCCCCTGTGTTTTGAAAAGATCACTTTACCCCTGTGAAAATTTTAAAGGAGCAATTAACCTCCTTCCAGTAGAGAGTGTAACATAGTCGCCTGAAATTGAGAATGGACATGAAAGTGTTGCATAAAAAGACAAAAGTACTCTTCCGGAACATATGGTTAAAGTGTCACATTTATCATAACACAGAGGGTAAAATGCCACATTTATCATAACGGGGAGGGGGGGTGGGGGTAAAGTGCCACATTTAAGTATAGTATATAAGGAGGGTAGTTTTGTCAATTCGTATTTTTTTTAAAGTTTAAAAGTGTCAGGGAGGCAATGTTAAACTTTTATGAAATCACGTTCACGGGGGAAGGGGGGGGGGGGGGGGGGGTTGTAAAATTGAACATTATGCATATCACAGGGGGGTAAATTGTCATTAACTCGTTTATGCAGTCATGACTATTTTTCTTAAAACAACAGAATTTTCTTGGCCAGTAGTGTCTTCTGAAAGCTTCAATACATGCATATACTGAAAGAAAAACATTTTGTCCAAGTACTCACAACTTATCATATGATAGTGCTCTGGAATAACTACTATTAAGCCCAACTTACCTACCCTGGCATGGGAGTGAGTTTTTTTTATATGGTGATACAAGGTTATGATTTCATATTTACTTCGTACTACAAAGAGATAATGCAATACTTGGGCATAAAAAACATGATTTAAATTGCATCTTCTGCTTAAAGTTGTCAATAGGTTATTTAAGTGTTTAGGACCATATCTTAATAGAACTCCAAATTGTTGATATATAAACAGGTTACTCCTGCACAAATTCGAGAAGCTGAAAAGAACGTGAAAGTAATGGAGTCCATGATTGAAGTAATGACACCAGGTTGGTTATTTTTTTATTTGTTTTCCCATCAATTAGTAATTTGACAAAGACCTTGTACTTGCAGCTTTGTTTTCCTTACTAGGTATTGTTTGCTTTTCTTGTTTCTGTGTCCTTTATTGGTTTTTCCAAATATCCTCGTCTCTTGATGTCTTAGACTTCAAAATGCCGACAGTGGTCATATGAAGTATATCAAAAACATGTAGTGTTCTTGCTAGTTATCTGTACCTCTTCTAAGTCTTCTTTCAATTATCTAAGTGGATTCTCTTTGAAAAAATACTGATTTTCTGACTGATTAGTCTATCCTATTGAAAGTGTTAATTTGACAGTATAATTTACTGATGATGTATTTCTTAGCCGAATTTGATGCTTACGTCTTTTGACCAAATGAAATAACTATAGGTTGGCATTGAAGTTTATTGCCTCTAATTTGGAGGACACATCTGGTTTACTCTTTTGTATGCAGAGGAAAGGGAAAAACCTGAACTATTGGCAGAATCACCTGCCAGGAGGAAAAGAATTGCTCAAGATTCTGGGAAAACCGAGCAACAGGTACATACAGAGGCAGCAGATAGTACAACAGATATCGAGAAACGACATAGTTTTTTCTCTGTTTTCTATTTTCCCTAGGATTTTTTTCGAAAGCATTACTAAGTTATGGCTTTTCAGGTGAGTCAACTAGTTGCACAACTTTTCCAAATGCGTGCACGCATGAAAAACTTGATGGGTGTAATGGAAGGTGGTGGTCTGCCTGCATTGAGCAATCTTCAGGAGGCGCTAAAAGCTGAACAGCAGGTGCTTTTGCTATTTCTATTCATTTCTTTACCTAATGTTTTAGTAATTAGACCTAATGCTAGGGGGGTTCTGTTGTAATTTATCCTTCTGTGTTCGAATGACGACTCGGTTTTATTTTTCAATATCCAGGTTCCCCCTGGTACAGCAAGGAGAAAGAGAAAATCAGAATCAAGAAAACAATTTGCAGACTCATCTACAAGGCCTGGTCCTCGTGGTTTTGGAGCCAAGAATTAAGGAACTGAAATTTTCCAATTTCAACTTTGGTCCAACATTTCTACATATTCCTAGAAGTCACACTCTAAATTTACGTCCAGAATTCTTGCACGTTTCTCTTCCTCTTATCAGAAAAGAAAATGTTGTTGATAACAACCGATTTTGTGTATCCTACTGCCTGTGTGTCTATGTAAAGCTAATTTTCTTCTGCATGCCACAACTCGGTTTTGCTGATAATTAACTTCTTCTAGTGTTCATTTTCTTTTTTTCTTTGTCAAGGAGATTGAAGCTTTTTGATCCTTTTGGATAGTGATTTTTGTTATTTATATTGATGATAGCTGATGATTCAGTATTGATGCATGCATGATCAGTGAAATGTAAGAGGTTGAAACTATGTTGTGCTAAATATGGAGCTTGATTTTGGTAATTTACAAAAGTTCACTTTTCAAATTAATTATTACTATATTTTTATATTGTTAACTTCATTCTTCATTAGATTAAGGATCTAAGTAATAAATTTTGATTACAAGATATCAAGACAACATTCATACATTGGTTTATGTAATTGATGTCTATGTTATCATTGTCAGGTCTAAAGATACAATTGTTGGGCATCCAAACTGTGTGTGCGGGTGACATCATTGTCCTGTGGCACCCAAACTGAGTGTGCGGGTGGAGTCACAATCGAATATCATGGGCGCTTGTGTGAATGCACTATAAGGAAATGGTATGCACATTTCCTATCACCAATTGGTTTTGGGGGAACTTGTAGCGCCTGAGGTCCTACAAGTGGTATCAGAGCTAAGGTCACGTGTTCAATTCCCAGCAGGAGCAATTGCTGAGGGGGAGATTGTTGGGCACCCAAACTGTGTGTGCGGGTGATATCAATTGTCTTGTGGCACCCAAACTGAGTGTGCGGGTGGAGTCACAATCGAATATCGTGGGCGCTTGTGTGAATGCACTATAAGGAAAGGGTATGCGCATTTTCTAACACCAATTGGTTTTGGGGGAACTAGTAGCGCCCGAGGTCCTACAACAATACCCATATACAAATAGATTTTTTCTTTTGCTAAAAAATCCGTCGCTGCATTTACCTACGGGCCTTCACTTATGGATCAACTAATGGAAAAAAAATCGTCGCTACACATGAATACCAACGGACACAGTTTTCTTGTAGTGAAAGTTGATTAATGGGAGATTCAAAAAAATTTGAGGGGCTTTTCCTAATGCCATTTTTATAGTCACCGTCTTTTGGGGGTTCTTCTAACTACGATATGTAACTTTTCTTTGTGAGCATTATATGTCGAGCTATAAAGTTTTAAACGCAATATCATTATCAAAACGAGGTTATAGAACTAGCAAAAGTTAAGGATGTTTGATGTTAGTATTGGTGAATTCATAGTTAGTTAGAGCTACATTTTTTTCCGGGAATAGAAGTAGTTGAGATCCTATTAATGGAAACATTTCGGGGGTTTATTGACAAGTGTTAGTTGAATCATTCAAATACTAAGTCCCAACTTTGGACAATGAAAGATTTATTTGTTTTGCTACAACACTCCTGCAAAATAGCATAAACAGATTATACACAAAAGCATTTTAGAAAGATAAACTATCTACATTGATCTTAAAATATTTATTAAGAAAAATGGCAAACTCGGAGTCGTTCCCCCCTGCAGATGCAAAGAACGAGTTGAATCCAGGCTTGGACAAGGATTTTCATGTCGATCCTATATCTTCTGATGTCGAAGCAATAAAGGAAAAGGTAAGTAATTCGAGCTCGACTGAGTCGAGTCTGTACTGAATTGAAATTTTCCCTTTGTTTACAGTAATATTGTATCTTGAACTCGATCTCTCTTTAATTTGAAAAGAACACTTTACCCCTTAGAATATAATTATAAGTTTTACACCGCCTCCATAATTGTGTCATGATAATGTGGCAATTTAACTATCAAGTGAGTTACACTCTCTAGTTGAATGAGGTAAATTGCTTCTTTAAAATTTTCACAGGGGTAAAATGCTCTTTTTTAAATCACAGAGATAAATTAAACATTATGAATATTACCGGGAATAAATTGACATTAGCTACTGTATCTTGAACTTATATGGAGTAATATATTATGGTGCAGGAAAAATCTGAAGCGGCAAAAAGACTGAAAGAACAAGAAAAGAAGGATGCTTTGCAGAGTTTTAAAACTGCCATTATTGTTTCAGGAATTGTTGTGGCTGTGGCTGGTGCAGTCTTTGCCATAACCAAAAAACTCAGAGAAAAATGAGTTTCGAAGAAAAAGAAAAAGAAAAATTGTTACATTTTTTCTTTAAAGAAAAATTATTCTTGATTGTAACGAATTGTTGGAAGTACAATCAATATCTTTATGTAGTTTTAGATGTAACTTTTCAAACTAGGATTCCATTTTTAATCTTCTTTTTTATTTACACCATCATACCGGTATGGAGTAAACTCATCAACAAAATCATTCGTAACTTCTAGTGCTACTTTTCATCTTTATAAAATAGAGGGGAAACACTTTTTATACAAAATTTTAGTTCAAAAAACACATTTGGTACCAAGCTTTTCGGAAAAACACATTTCATATCATGATTTACACCCTCTTGACACATTTAGTTTTGCCGTCAATTTTCGGACGAAATTCAACACGTGCCGCTCACATGCCCGTTAAATTGACAATGAGAGGTAAAACAAACATGAGTTTTAAAGACCCACAATTGTGAACTTAACGGGCACGTGCTGAATTCTGTCCGAAAATTGATAAGGAAAACTATATGTGTCAAGAGGGTGTTAATCATGGTATAAAATATGTTTTTTCGAATTTATTATTTGATCGAACAATCTAGTAACCAACGGTTTGGATGCTCTCTCTGGCAATATATTCAATACCACGATCATCGATTTTATACAAGTAAAACGAGGAGTAATGTATTCAGAGGGATTTTGTACAAATTATGTTTGATATAATCGACGGCTAACTTTTTTATAGTTACGTTGTCTAACTTCTTACTAATTATTTTCTTTTGGTCTAATATGCTAAATTCATACCATTTCAAGGACTCACAATGCAATTTACAAAATTCAGTTATGACAGTTAATTTTCACTATAAAATGAAGTTTGGAATCAAAGGTTTAAAATAATGGCTCAAATTGTGCAACTTACATCACCATATTCTCCCTCCCTCTTTCACCTCAAACTCAAAATCCCCGTAAATAAATGCAAAACCCCAATCACAAACAATTTTCCAATCTCAATTTCTATCAAATCATCTTCTGCATCGGCACCCACCATTACCGTCTGCACCCGCCCTTCTCCTCCAGTCAAATTAACCCCTTTCACAGCACTCAAACCCTACCTCCAATCCGAATGGCAGCCAATCCTCTCCGGCTGGATCTGCAGCGCGCTTTCTGTGTACTGTCTCTCCAGAATCGTGCCTTTGGCGGGAAAATTCTCCTCTATAATCACGGCTGATAATTTAATGAGCTTGAAAAACGAGGGTTTGATGTTGGGGGTTCTTGTTTTGACTCGAATTATAGCGAATTATCTGCAACAGGCGTTTTTGTGGGAGGCTGCATTGAATTGTGTGTATAAAGTTAGGGTTTATGTGTTCGAAAAGGTTTTGCAGAGAGATTTGGGGTTCTTTGAGGGTGAAAAGGGTATTTTGCCAGGGGATGTTGCGTACAGGATCACTGCTGAAGCGGAGGATATAGCTGACACTGTTTATTCTCTCTTGAATGTGAGGATTTCTTGTTTGTTTTTACTGTATATCTAAATTGTGTTTTATAGTATTTCAGCATTACTACTAATTAATAATGAAGTGGAATTATATTTTGATGCAATTGGAACAGGGCAGACATACTCTTAAAAATTAGGGAGAAAAAACAAGTGAAATGCAAAAATATAGCTTATGCTTTGCCTAATTAGGAAAATTCCCCTTGTTATTTTTATTAGCAAAACCCTCCTGTGTTATCTTTTATTGGCGAAAAACCCTCCCATGTTGGAATACATATTTTGCAGAAAAAAATGACATAATCATCCCCGCCTAAAAGATGCAAAAACACTCCTATTAATCTAAAAAATTATCAATAATCCCCCTGTTGACTTTGAAACTTGGCAATAACCCCCATGTTCACTTAAAAAATTGACAATAACCTCCTTATTGACGCATGAAGGAATTTCAAATGGGTTTTGTGCTAATAAAATAGAACACAGGGGTTTTTGCCTATTAAAATAACACAGGATTTTTTGCCAATTAGGCAAAGCACAGGGGTTTTTTTGCATTGAGCTCAAGAAAAAACAAAAGCGTGGTTGCTTTTCTATAGGTTATGCACGCGTTATTTATTAGTATGAGTTTGTATTTACTAAGTAAACTGGAAAGGCTAATTTTTTTTGTTATGGTAGTCTTGTCAAGTATCTCCAATTTATGGACTGAAATAGAAATGAGTGTTTAATTTTCGAATGTTTTACGTATTTATAGTTTTTTTTATCCCTTTTGCTCATATACGATTATGCAAGTTATCTGTAATGGTCTTCGTTGTGAGGTTTGGAGTATTTCATTCGTTTGCAAGGTTTCTATTGATTTTTTATATATGCCGTCCAATTTTTTGACAGAATAACATTATGATGATTTTTGCAATGTGATGACTCCATGTCTCCATCAGTTGCTTGTGTTGATTAACATTTTTTTTAATTACAGACCATTGTACCCAGCACTCTTCAGTTATCAGTTATGGCTACTCAGATGTTAATCATTAGCCCTGTTCTCTCATTAATTTCTGCCTTGGTAAGGAATGTAAACTTTGGTTTCTATATTTGACCTCGATTCGTTTAAGTTTGATTATATAAGCATAAGGAGTAAAAGAAATTGGTATTCTTTAAGGCGATTCCATCAATGGCTCTCTTAATTGGATGTCTTGGAGAAAAGCTTCGTACGATATCAAATAATGCACAACTTAGTACATCTGCTCTGTCGGCCTATTTAAATGAGGTATGTTATATTTTATAAAACTGGGAAACTGTAGCTGACACTGTTCTGGCTTTTAATTTAATTCCATTTATTATGCATACAAAAAAATATATTAAGTTCTTTTCTTGAATGGAAGCTATGTATTTTTATATTCCATACCTTCAGGGATTGCTTAGCCCTGTTCATCACTTTTCTGTATATATGTTAGCTGAAGCACAAAAACAGAAAGATGTCACTATCTCCAACTATCTTTTCTTACCTTTCAACTTGGCAATTACTCCATTCCTGTTCCTAACCATTTGGCAAGTTACTTCCTTCTATTTCATATCTTCTGCTTCTCTCTTGGCCTTGTTTCAATTTTCTTCTGTGGCTCACCTCGAATCACCTACTTTCTCCTATTAATTTATTCACATTGCGCTTTCGGTTACTTTGGGATTTCATTGCCATATACTCTATACTGAGCATGATTAGATCCTTCATAATTGAAGTTGAATCAGTAGTCTTGCAAAGCTGGATTTTACATTTTAAAATTTTAATATGGAAATAATGTGCAAGAGATCCTTACATTTTTTTCCCTGTCCTGACATTGCATTAGACATCTATTTCAAATACATTTATTTCTGCACTTCTTTTAAATTCTTTTTGAACAAGGTTTCTGTCCTGGTAATATCTAATTATTTTGACATCCATCTACCCAGGACAGGGGGGTTTAATGCATTAGATCCAAAAAGAAATACAGGTACACCCAACCCAACCACCCTCATCTTCCCCACCCCAGCCCCATCACGTTGTTCAGTCTCAGCCGCGACCTTTGGAACAACAGGATGTGATTGAAAGATAGGATGATGTGGGTGCACCCTTATTTCTGTTTCTTTTACCAAGATGGTTGGGGTGGGTGTACCTTTATTGCCTGGAGGATAGCTTCACTCATCATTGCCTGTTACCTCTTTAGCTTTCAAAGAAAGTCCATAATTAGTAGATTTGTTAGTTCAACATGGAAGGAAAATGGAGAATATTTTCTTGATTTTTTTTATTTAGTAAAAAAAGTTCATTTTCTTCTTTGCATGCATATGAAATTATTTTTTCTACGTGTTCCTTGCATTATGAAAGATGACCAACATAAAGGATTTCTTTGTTTGTATCTCGTTCGAGCAGTTCCAGGAGTAGCCCCTCATTTTAGTGTGTTTCTGAGAAGCTTAACAGTGGATACAATATTCAACTTGTGTAGGTACTTCCTTCGTTTCTTTTTGTGAAGGCAAATAATGCAGAATCTCGTGAATGTACCAAATTCCAGTCGCTTGCGTATGCTGACCTATCTGCATGCTTGAAGAAGAAACAAATGAAAGTGTTAATTCCTCAAATAGTACAAATAATGTTTTTTGGGGTGTTATTCACTCTGGGTGCCAGCTCACTGGTAGTTTCAAGAAGTTCGTTCAATTGTTCGGCTGTGGTTTCTTTCATGACATCACTGATTCTGTTGATTGAGCCAATTCAGGTAATGTTATCTATTTAGAGAGTTTGTTATTTTAAGTAGAAGCTCAAGTGTAAAGCATAGTTCATGAGTAACTTAATTTTTCTAGAAATAGGTAGCTACACCTTACTGGTAGGGCAAAATATCATGGAAATGTTCTCAAGAATTTTATTGTCATTAGTCCTATTTACGACTAAATCTCGAAGAAGTTGTCTAGAGTTCCAATTTTTTGGTAGTTTTAAAGATGGAATGATCCATTCACAACTCCTATTTATTTTAATCTTGTCTTATAATGTTTATATGTCTTCCTGGGGCTGTTGGAACTATCTAAATCTTTCTACCTCTTTGTTTTTGTGGACACCTAGTATGCCGTGTTGAATTTCAAGGTGCTGAGACCTGCTTATGATATTCCAATTCCTTAGTTAGCATGTTCTTTCATTCTATGTTTATTCCTTCCGCTCTTGTTTTTCTGGATAATTTCTTCACTGCATAATGACAATGTCTGTCGGACTTTATTAAGGTTTCTAATATCACACTCTCGCATTTAAGCAATCCTTTCTTTATGATTGATTAATTATATACAGTTCTACTCAGTTTGCCTAGCAAGATTCTAAAGATTCTTTTTTCCTTTTCTTGTAAACTTCTTAAGTTGAATTGCATTTTATTATGTTGAGCTCATTGCTAAAAACGTAGGACCAATTTTAAGATAAGAAAATAATCCTACTCTTAGGCTGGCACGTGAAAGGTTCTGATACAAGCATAATTATTGTTTGCTTCATATACATTCAAAAGATATAAAATAGAAATGTCGAATTGCTTCGTCATTCCTCTCTAATTTCTCTGTTCATATTTTCTAATGCATGTTTATTTGTTATCATGGTTTTTCTTATGTGCAGCTATCTTAAAGTATCAATCTGAAATTAAAGAATTACGCAGGGTGTGGGAAAAGCATACAATGAGTTAAAACAAGGAGAACCAGCTATCGAGCGGTTGCTTAAGTTGACCATGTTCAAGCCTCAGGTAGATTTTAGTGGTTTGATAGCCTTTGATTTTTTTGTTTTCTCATTACTAATGTGACACACTGAAAGAAAATGCCCAACACATTCTTCTATGATATATTAGCTCCAGTCCGGAACAAGCGCTCATTAAGACTGAGTTCGCATTCTGGTGTGTTTGTAATTTAAAAAATGAATGGTTCTATGAAACTTTGTTGTTTCTGAATTTTTGCTTTAATGCTTAAATGTGAGATTTTGTGCCATTTAGTTTTGGTTCATATTATTTATTTGAATTAATTGTTGGAATGACCTTTTGGGAACCAATATAAAATAAGGTTATTGCAAAGATTATTAATATTCTCAAATGAGATGAAATATTTGGAAAAGATAAAAACCCTCTTTTGGTGCAGTTAAACACTAATTATGACATTTGTTACTTTGTTAATACAGAGTATGACATTGAAGTATGTACTAGTGCTCAATATAACTTCTTAAATGTGTACAGGTAATGGATAAACCAGATGCAGTTGATTTAACCTCTATTACTGGAGATGTGAAATTTTGTTGCCTAGCTTTTACATATGGAGATGGCAGGCCTCCTGTCTTAAATGACCTTGATCTTCATATTAAAGCTGGAGAGACAATTGCCCTTGTTGGCCCATCAGGAGGGGGCAAGACAACTCTTATCAAACTTCTGCTTCGCCTATACGAACCTCTTTCTGGTGATTTTAGGGAGTTTGTTATTGCAATCTTTCATCAGTTTCAGATGCTCGTGATTCTTAGTCACGGGATTGCTGCTATCTTCTTATTTATTTTACACTTTTACTCGACTGAAATTTGCTAATTTTACATCTGACAGGTAGTATATTTATAGATGGCTATGATATTCAGAGTATTCAGTTGGAGAGCTTACGGAGACATGTTGGTCTGGTCTCTCAAGATACAGTGAGCCGCTTGCACCAGCTATATTTACTTTTAGATTTCTTCTTCCGACTCAATCAGAGTTGTTGCATCTGAATCCATCTGTAATCTCAGGTACTTTTCTCGGGGACGATTGCTGAGAACATTGGATACAGAGATCTAATAACTGGGATTGACATGGATAGAGTTGAACTTGCAGCTCAAACTGCAAATGCAGATGAGTTCATAAAAAGTCTTCCTTCCCAATACCAAACAAATGTTGGACCCCGGGGCTCTAATTTTAGTGGAGGACAAAGACAAAGGTATGAAATTTCAGTATTTTATTCTTCAAGACCCCTGATTAACATATGATCGATGCATGCAAACATATGTAACTGAGTAACTCTGAAATCTTGACTATGACATATCTCAGGCTAGCTATTGCTAGAGCACTCTATCAGAATCCATCTATTCTTATCTTGGATGAAGCAACTTCTGCATTAGACAGCAGATCTGAGCTATTGGTTAGACAAGCTCTGCAGCGCCTAACGCAAGATCGCACTGTAAGCTCAACTCTTTTTACTCGATTACATTGTTTTTGGTAGCGATTGTACCTATATTCCGTAGTATATCAAGGACACGAAGTTTGGCATGTATAGACCTTTAAGAACGTGATTTTTTTTATTTTCTATTATTATTTCTTGATGGATTTGTGTATTCAGGTATTGGTCATTGCTCACCGATTAGAAACTGTTCTGATGGCAGAAAGAATATTCCTTTTAAACGACGGGAAGCTGCAACAGCTGAGCCATTCCTCTCTATTGGATGGTCAGTCTGGGTCACTGGCCACTGCACTTGTGGTGTAGTAAAGCCTTGTAGCTCAATTTTGGTCATGGAGCCTCAACTTTAGCCAATCGATTACTGCCTCATCGGCAAAGTTCTATAAATCTTTCTTAAAAGAAAAGGAGTTAGTAGAATGCGTTTCGCAGTTGTATGCCCGTAAACTTGTGTGAAATTTGAACCCCTTTGATCAATAAAATTTGAATATTTTTTTATCAACAAATAAAATAAAGATTAAAAGTGAGTGATTTTCTATTCATTTTCCGAGTCATTTGCATTTATTAGATAACCTTTTTGTTGAGGATATGGGCACGTTAAAGGTCTGCTGTTTCTGTCAACTCTAAGAGCAATTTCAATGCTAAGTATCAAAACAGGTCTTCGAATCATTCATGTGTTTCATTAAATTCAAGAATCAAACATAGTCTTAATAATTGTTACAAATTTTAAATATTACTATAGAATATAATGATACTACATGAATCCGGATATTGATCATATTTATTAGGCATAAAGATTATAAAATCAACGCATATGGCGTAACAATATTTTACAATTTTTGATTTGATTTACAATTACCAATGTTATTAAAATTGGACCGGACCGGATGGTCCGACCGGTTCGACCGTGAACCGGAGATTTGTCCGGTCCGGGTAAAATCGATGGACTAAAAAACCAGTCTGAACCGGTTTGATTTTCCTTAAAAAAAATTAATGTTTAAAATAAACTGAAAACTCTTGTAGAAGAAGGTATTTGAAACCTTTTGAATGAAAGATAACATCCTTATCATTTGAATTACATAATTTTTGTTGAACTTTTGCTATAAAAATTTATAAATTATAGAAAACTTGTGATCAAATTTATTTATGAATTGGATTATGATAATTAACTCAAATTAATATTTTACATATTATCAATGAAAATTAATACTACTTTTAGTTTTATGACATAATTTTTTATTAAAAAATTTTCTTTAAGATATTTCTTTCCAACTACATTATTTGTAGGATAAAGAGTGTCAAAGTTTGAAAACCAAATTATATTATGCAAATTTGATTTTGAATATTAGACTTTTATGCATAATCATATTTTAAAATTTATTAATCTCTTAATTTGTTGTATTTTTTACTCACACTTTTATATTTTCAATTAAATAAATGAGCTTACTAATTAGTATCATATTTCACACTATGATATAAGTTAGATAAATATTATATCGTTTAATTTAAATATATTCTAAGTTTTTGTATATTTTTAATCAATTGTAGGATAATGTTTAAATTTTAGCCATGTTATATATATATTTTCTAATTAAATATATTTATTATATCATTGTGACATAGTCCGGTCTGATCAGGAACCCGATCGATTTGACCAGTGATCCGACCGATTCGACCAGTAGAATCAGTGGCCACTGGCCAGTCAACTCACTGGTTCATTGTCCGATCCGGTTCTAAAAACATTGATTACAACATGACGATCGTTGTTTGCTTAGTTTTAAAAAGTAAAAATGGTATGTATAGAAATAAGTATTTCAAAGCTCTCTCACTACTTCCATCAAATAGTTAAGTTGCATGAAAAACTCTATGAAATTCAAAATACACACATAATACCACCATTTGAATAAAAAATGGATATGTGATTTAGATCACCAAAAAAAATTAATTCTTCATTGTCAATAATTTTGGAACTTGAAAATTCAAACATGAAGCTTTTTTTTTCCATAATTAAGGAAAAATAGCATTAATCAAACAAATGAGTAGTTCTAGTTTACACAAAGGTAACCTCCATCACAAAAGATCGAAATAAGCAAATTAGTGGGGGCAAAAACGGGGGACAAAGTTTGTTGAAAAAGTCCAAGCAACCACATTATGTGCGGCATGATTTGCATTTCAGGAGACAAATTTGAACTTCTATTTGGGCCAACATCCCCAAAATCTGCGAATTTCCTTAATTAGGATAGAAGTATCCCATTCGAGAATATCATTAGCGCTATTGACATCCAAAATGTTGGTGAGATAGTCGCTCTCAAATTGGACAAAACAAGCACCACAAGAGGTGGCAACAGAGCAAGCTTCCTTAAGAGCAATGACTTCGACAACAATAGCATTAAGGCAAGGAAGGACAACATATTTCGCAAAAATGATGGAGCCAAGGTTGTTTCGGAAAATGATTACCCATACATCTTTTTCATCTTTAAACGAAACAACAACACTTGTCGAGATCCAATCACATCCGAGACGGAAAAACGGATGTGATTTTGTGCCTTGAGCAGCAGCTGATTTTTGGATACGCTACAATAGAACCTGAAAGGGAGAAACCACACCATTATACACAATTTGATTACGGTAGAACCAAACTGTTTCAAAAAGGCAAGCAGCAAAGATAAAAAATTCTTCCTTTTTTATCGGAGGGGAATAGAATCCCATCCTTGCATAACAACAAAGCAGTCCAGTCTCAAAATGGAGTATTTCAGAAGGCCTCAACCCGAAAGTTCCAAGGAGAGTGAAACCAAATGGCCACGGAAAGGGGGTATCAAAAGAAAAGGTGTTCGAGAGATTCGGTTTCAGTGTTAAAAATAGGGCAATAAGGGGAATATGTCCGCAAAAAGAAAGAGAGCCTCTTTTTGGTTGGAATGATATTATGGATAGTTTTCCGGACGAAACTAAAACATTTCAGCCAAATCAATAGGGGACAAAATTTTGTTTTCATCTCTAAATATGTCGCATACTAGTTTAACTCTTACAAATTTAATGCACATCGTCTTCAATAAGAATATTTTGGCACGTGTTAAAAAATTCCGTGTTTAAGCCCAAATGAATATATACCAAACACGGTTCTCATATTTATTTACCAGTCATCCTCATAAAGTATTCCCGCGCAAAATAAATTTTTTAAGCACAAAAAATACAAATTTTTTGGATAAAAGTAAAAGTTAATTTTATTTAAAAAAATATAATATGATAAGTGAAGAAGTCGAAAAATTACATAATTAAGATAATTTAAGTATTTATTTAAAAAAAAAAATTAATTTAAGTATTAAGGGTAAAATATAAATATAGAAAATTGATTTAGTATGCTACACATTTACCAACAGACAATTGGTTTAGTGGAAGGAACTAGTCACTACAAAGTAGCGAACTTAGGTTCGAATCCCTGTTGGGAGAGGTTCCTACTTTATGTGTCCAACGCGCCTCGAAAGGGATTAAACCCTTGGGAAACAAAAAAAAAATATGCTACACATTTTTTTTTTAAAATAAGTACATTAGCATTTATAGGTGGAAATTCTTACCTACATCGGGTTTAACCGAACCAAAAGTAACTACAAGGCTCTTACCTACATCGGATTTAACCGAACAAAAGGTAACTACAAGGCAAGTGCAATACACTTGCTTTGGGATTGGATGTAACTCTCAGGAGAGTGATCAATCACAAAACAAGTTCAATACACTTGCTTGGTGATTGAATGAGTTCGACCAAGCCAGATTTTGACAAGAATTTTCCTATTTATAGGTTACAAAAAAACAAGCTTGCTCCTGATTTCACAAAACCAACAATGAACATAACAAATTCCACCTAGGTTTTATCGGTGTCTCTTCGCCTCACTTTCTTCAGATTAATCTCCATTTGCTTTTTCTGTTGAGCTTCCAATCTAATCATTTCGATTTTATTTAATTCGTACTGAATATTCTGGTAAGTTTGCTTATTAATCTTTAGTGTTCAATCCTCTTTAACCCAATGTGCTTTGGTGTTCGTAGCTGAATCTTACATCTATGGAAGATTTCGAAATCTAGGTCTTTGTATTTAAAGAGCGTCAAGATTTTTGAAGTTCCTGAAACCGACTCAATTTTTCATTCAATTTGAGGGAGGAAGCTAAATGAAAGGTCAAATTTACACTCTCCATTTTTCAGTTTTCGTTGTATTTAATTAAAAATTGGTTGTAGATGAAATTATTTTGAAATGTTATTAATTTTGTATTATGTCGATGTGCCCTAATTTCTTAGTTGGTTGAAATTGATCCAAATGTGATTGCTTGGTGAAGAAAATTCCTTAGTCTATGCATGTGTTTCAGATTCTGATTTTTTACCTCTTCTTGTTTAGTTCAGAATGTTGTCGAAATGTGGTAGTATTATTTTTGAATGAGAATACATAAATTGAAGCAATGTATATTGAGAAGTTGAAATGTAGAAGAATATCATTGAATTAATGTATTCGAGAACTAATGCATCAGTTATGGAAATCTAATTATTTACGATAATGATGTTTCCGAGTGAAAGTAAAGTCGATTGTCGTGTAACCTAACTCTATCTTTTTGCATTGCTCAGTTCGTTCAAGAAATTAAAGCAGCGGCCAACTTGATCACTTCAAGAATAATTATGTCTTCTAACAACACTTGTGCTACCGACCAGGTAATATTCCATTTATACTAGTTACCATTTGATGTCTGTGTTGACCAGGAAATCCCCTAGGCTGACGCGCGCACCCAATTCGCGCTCTGAGCGCAAAATCTGAATTCCACCCATAATTCGCGGTCTGTCGAGAAAGAGTTCGCGCACTCATGAATTAAAATTCGCCCATCAAATATTAGCCATACACGTGTCTATAAAGCCTGCAAATATTGCTACCTTGTTTGCAAGAGCTGAAACAAAATTGTGGGGAATAGTGACTGTGGGGTCCATCTGACTTATGTACATAAATTTCTTGTAATGATAATGATGACATTTCATATCGTACAAATAACAAAATTAAAGAAGGAAAAGTATGGAATTATTTGAATATTATAATGCAAACTGCACTTCAGATTTAACGCAATTTGAATTGAAAAGATTATTAACAACTACTTACAAGTACAAATTTAGTTCTATAGAATTATATAGCTCATCGTATATGAAATGTTCTAAAATAATAAAGATGATTATATATAACAATCACTGTATGTTTAAATGTTAATACTTTATTGTGGATAAATTGAACTGACAATTATGAGTAGTTTTTTATTAGAAATTAAATAATATTTAAATAGAAAATTAAATACTTAAAAGCATGCACTTTTATGTCGCGTTAGATATATACGTATCATATTTTAACATGCATTATGTATTTTCTAAAATTTATCCATCAAGAAAATTATTTTTAATTTAATATTAGTAAGAATCATAATATTTTTTTAGATTGCTCATTTCTATTATAATTTTAATAATATTATAATATTATTTCAAAGACGCTTTATAGACGCTCTCATATTTAGGTTTTTTAATACCTCGCGCTCTCACGCTCTCGCACGCGCACACGCACCCGCACACGCTCGGCGACTTAGTTACCTAGTTCGAGACCCCTGATTAACATATGATCGATGCATGCGAACGTATGTAACTGAGTAACTCAGAAATCTTGACTATGACTAGATGATGACCCTTTTAACCCTACTTACATATCTCAGGCTAGCTATTGCTAGAGCACTCTATCAGAATCCATCTATTCTTATCTTGGATGAAGCAACTTCTGCATTAGACAGCAGATCTGAGCTATTGGTTAGACAAGCTCTGCAGCGCCTAACGCAAGATCGCACTGTAAGCTCAACTCTTTTGACTCGATTACATTGTTTTTGGTAGCGATTGTACCTATTTACCTTAGTATATCTAGGACAAGGAGTTTGGCATGTATAGACCTTTAAGACGTGATTTTTTTTATTTTCTATTATTATTTCTTGATGGATTTGTGTATTCAGGTATTGGTCATTGCTCACCGATTAGAAACTGTTCTGATGGCAGAAAGAATATTCCTTTTAAACGACGGGAAGCTGCAACAGCTGAGCCATTCCTCTCTATTGGATGGTCAGTCTGGGTCACTGGCCACTGCACTTGTGGTGTAGTAAAGCCTTGTAGCTCAATTTTGGTCATGGAGCCTCAACTTTAGCCAATCGATTACTGCCTCATCGGCAAAGTTCTATAAATCTTTCTTGAAAGAAAAGGAGTTAGTAGAATGTGTTTCGCAGTTGTATGCCCATAAATTTGTGTGAAATTTGAACCCCTTTGATCAATAAAATTTGAATATTTTTTTTATCGACAAATAAAATAAAGATTAAAAGTGAGTGATTTTCTATTCATTTTCCGAGTTATTTACATTTATTATATAACCTTTTTGTTGAGGATATGGGCACGTTAAAGTTCTATTGTTTCTGTCAACTCTAAGAGCAATTTCAATGCTAAGTATCAAAACAGGTCTTCGAATCATTCATGTGTTTCATTAAATTCAAGAATCAAACATAGTCTTAATAATTGTTACAAATTTTAAATATTACTATAGAATATAATGATACTACATGAATCCGGATATTGATCATATTTATTATGCATAAAGATTATAAAATCAACGCATATGGCGTAACAATATTTTACAATAAAATTGTCTAGATATTTGACTTACAAGTACCAATGTTATTAAAATTGGACTGGACCGGACGGTCTGACCGGTTCGACCGCAAACCGGAGATTTGTCCGGTCCAGGTAAAACCAATGGACTAAAAGACCAGTCTAAACCGGTTTGAACCGGTCCAAAACTGGTGAACCGGTTTGATTTTCCTTAATTTTTTTAATGTTTAAAATAAACTGAAAATTCTCGTAGAAGAAGGTATTTGAAACCTTTTGAATGAAAGATAACATTCTTATTATTTGAGTTACATAATTTTTGTTGAACTTTTACTATAAAAATTTATAAATTATAGAAAACTTGTGATCAAATTTATTTATAAATTGGATTATGATAATTAACTCAAATTAATATTTTACAAATTATCAATGAAAATTAATACTACTTTTATGACATAATTTTTTATTAAAAAATTTTCTTTAAGATATTTCTTTCCAACTATATTATTTGTAGGATAAAGAGTGTCAAAGTTTGAAAACCAAATCGATATATTATGCAAATTTGATTTTGAATATTAGACTTTTATGAATAATCATATTTTAAAATTTATTAATCTCTTAATTTGTTGTAATTTTTACTCACACTTTTATATTTTTAATTAAATATATGAGCTTACTAATTAGTATCATATTACCACTATAATATGAGTTAGATAAATATTATATCGTTTAATTTAAATATATTCTAAGTTTTTGTATATTTTTAATCAATTGTAGGATAATGTTTAAATTTTAGGCATGTTATATTTATATATATTTTTTCTAATTAAATATATTTATTATATCACATTGTCCGATCTGATCAGTGACCCGATCGAATCGACCAGTGACCCGACCGATTCGACCAGTAGAACCAGTGACCACTGGCCAGTCGACTCACCGGTTCATTGTCCGATCCGGTTCTAAAAACATTGGTTACAACATGACGATCGTTGTTTGCTTAGTTTTAAAAAGTAAAAATGGTATGTATAGAAATAAGTATTTCAAAGCTCTCTCACTACTTCCATCAAATAGTTAAGTTGCATGAAAAACTCTATGAAATTCAAAATACACACATAATACCACCATTTGAATAAAAAATGGATATGTGATTTAGATCACCAAAAACATTTAATTCTTCATTGTGAATAATTTTGGAACTTGAAAATTCATACATGAAGCTTTTTTTTTTTCATAATTAAGGAAAGTTAGCATTAATCAAACAAATGAGTAGTTCTAGTTTACACAAAGGTAACCTCCATCACAAAAGATCGAAATAAGCAAATTAGTGAGGGAAAAAACGGGGGACAAAGTTTGTTGAAAAAGTCCAAGCAACCACATTATGTGCGGCACGGTTTGCATTTCGATCAGGAGACAAATTTGAACTTCCATTTGGGCCAACATCCCCAAAATCTGCGGATTTCCTTAATTAGGATAGAAGTATCCCATTCGAGAATATCATTAGAGCTATTGACATCCAAAATGTTGGTGAGAAAGTCGCTCTCAAATTGGACAAAACAAGCACCACAAGAGGTGGCAACAGAGCAAGCTTCCTTAAGAGCAATGACTTCGACAACAATAGCATTAAGGCAAGGAAGAACAACATATTTCGCAAAAATGAAGGAGCCAAGGTTGTTTCGGAAAATGATTACCCATACATCTTTTTCATCTTTAAACGAAACAACAACACTTGTCGAGATCCAATTAGCTTTGGATGATTTCCAACCTAGCTTTGAAGCAGCATCCGAGACGGAAAAACGGATGTGATTTTGTGCCTTGAGCAGCATCTAATTTTTGGATACGCTGCAATAGAACCTGAAATGGAGAAATCACACCATTATGCACAATTTGATTACGATAGAACCAAATTGTTTCAAAAAGGCAAGCAGCAAAGATAAAAAAATTCTTCCTTGATTTTATCGGAGGGGAATAGAATCCCATCCTTGTATAACAACAAAGCAGTCCAGTCTCAAAATGGAGTATTTCGGAAGGCCTCAACCCGAAAGTTCCAAGGAGAGTGAAACCAAATGGCCACGGAAAGGGGGCATCGAAAGAAAAGGTGTTCGAGAGATTCGGTTTCAGTGTTAAAAATAGGGCAATAAGGGGAATATGTCCGCAAAAAGAAAGAGAGCCTCTTTTTGGTTGGAATGATAGTATGGATAGTTTTCCAGACGAAACTAAAACATTTCAACCAAATCGATAGGGGATAAAATTTTGTTTTCATCTCTAAATATGTCGCATACTAATTTAACTCTTACAAATTTAATGCACATCGTCTTCAATAAGAATATTTTGGCATGTGTTAAAAAATTCCGTGTTTAAGCCCAAATGAATATATACCAAACACGGTTCTCATATTTATTTACCAGTCATCCTCATAAAGTATTCCCGCGCAAAATAAATTTTTTAAGCACAAAAAATACAAATTTTTTGGATAAAAGTAAAAGTTAATTTTATTTAAAAAAATATATAAGTGAAGAAGTCGAAAAATTACATAATTAAGATAATTTAAGTATTTATTTAAAAAAAAAATTTAATTTAAGTATTAAGGGTAAAATATAAATATAGAAAATTGATTTAGTATGCTACACATTTACCAACAGGCAATTGGTTTAGTGGAAGGAACTAGTCACTACAAAGTAGCGAACTTAGGTTCGAATCCCTGTTGGGAGAGGTTCCTACTTTATGTGTCCGACGCGCCTCGAAAGGGATTAAACCCTTGGGAAACAAAAAAAAAATATGCTACACATTTTTTTTTTAAAATAAGTACATTAGCATTTATAGGTGGAAATTCTTACCTACATCGGGTTTAACCGAACCAAAAGTAACTACAAGGCTCTTACCTACATCGGATTTAACCGAACAAAAGGTAACTACAAGGCAAGTGCAATACACTTGCTTTGGGATTGGATGTAACTCTTAGGAGAGTGATCAATCACAAAACAAGTTCAATACACTTGCTTGGTGATTGAATGAGTTCGACCAAGCCAGATTTTGACAAGAATTTTCCGATTTATAGGTTACAAAAAAACAAGCTTGCTCCTGATTTCACAAAACCAACAATGAACATAACAATTCCACCTAGGTTTTATCGGTGTCTCTTCGCCTCACTTTCTTCAGATTAATCTCCATTTGCTTTTTCTGTTGAGCTTCCAATCTAATCATTTCGATTTTATTTAATTCGTACTGAATATTCTGGTAAGTTTGCTTATTAATCTTTAGTGTTCATTCCTCTTTAACCCAATGTGATTTGGTGTTCGTAGCTGAATCTTACATCTATGGAAGATTTCGAAATCTAGGTCTTTGTATTTAAAGAGCGTCAAGATTTTTGAAGTTCCTGAAACCGACTCAATTTTTCATTCAAATTGAGGGAGGAAGCTAAATGAAAGGTCAAATTTACACTCTCCATTTTTCAGTTTTCGTTGTATTTAATTAAAAATTGGTTGTAGATGAAATTATTTTGAAATGTTATTAATTTTGTATTATGTCGATGTGCCCTAATTTCTTAGTTGGTTGAAATTGATCCAAATGTGATTGCTTGGTGAAGAAAATTCCTTAGTCTATGCATGTGTTTCAGATTCTGATTTTTTACCTCTTCTTGTTTAGTTCAGAATGTTGTCGAAATGTGGTAGTATTATTTTTGAATGAGAGTACATAAATTGAAGCAATGTATATTGAGAAGTTGAAATGTAGAAGAATATCATTGAATTAATGTATTCGAGAACTAATGCATCAGTTATGGAAATCTAATTATTTACGATAATGATGTTTCCGAGTGAAAGTAAAGTCGATTGTCGTGTAACATAACTCTATCTTTTTGCATTGCTCAGTTCGTTCAAGAAATTAAAGCAGCGGCCAACTTGATCACTTCAAGAATAATTATGTCTTCTAACAACACTTGTGCTACCGACCAGGTAATATTCTATTTATACTAGTTACCATTTGATGTCTGTGTTGACCTTTTAGTAATGAACCTATCTTCGCTTTACTTTTGGACCCGGCTTCAAATTTTTTTGATCCGGGAGGATCCAATCAGTTTTTTTCATGTTCTCATGTTTCATTCTTACACACAATCTCATTAATTGATACACAACTTAATTTGGATTTCTTCTTTCAAGCTTTCAACCATGGAGTTACAAGCTGCAGAGGAAATAGAGGGCAACAACGACTTATTAATGTCCATACTAGTTCGATTACCACCAAAATCCGTGTTCAGATTCAGGTGCGTGTCAAATAGATGGAACAATATGATCGCAGATCCTTGCTTTCTTAAAAGTTACAGCGCCATGATTAGAAAACATCGGCTACGTGGAGAACATCTGCTAGCACTCGTCCAATTAACAAGTGTGAATGTATTTCGAAAAAGTAATTTGGGGTACATCAATATGGTGCCAAGCAAATTGGGCAACTTCATCGCTTCCTCAAATGGGCTCGTCCTCTGCGGTGATCACCACTCTTCCAACATTTACCATGTTTGGAATCCTCTAACGAAGAAGTCGGTTTCTTTGCCGCCACCCATAATCCCCAACTCTACACGTGCAATAATACCCGTTGCATTTGTGTGCGAGGAGAATACAAACGAACTCATACCAAATTACATGGTTCTACGGGCTAGCATAAGGACATTTGGAGAGTGTGATATAGAAACTTATTCTTCCAAGACTGGCACGTGGGCTAAGTCGACACTCAGCATTCCTCCATATTTCTATCTAAATGAGGAGACGCCTTCTATAGTGTGTAATGGTGTCGTGCATTGGAGAGGAAGGAGATCGATCGCTCTTTACGATTTAAATGGGGGTGAAGACCGTCTGCAGTTGGTTATGTTACCATTTTCAGATAGTGACACATATTATAACTCAACTTTTACCAGGACAGATCGTGATGATGTTTTATGGTTTAGCGTTACAGGCGTTTATCAAGGGATGCAATTTTGGAGGCTCCCCAAGAATAAGGATGGAAGTTACAGGCGCTCCACCATTATACCCGCCAATGAGTGGATCTTGATGCACACAGTCTCGAGTGGTTCCCTGCTCAAAGAACCTGCCATAAAAATGCTGGAAAACAATGAAGGAACGAGTGAAATATTACAATCAATTTTTATCGAGGGATTGATTCCATGCAGTCCAATTGTGGTTGTTCTCAGGCAGGGTGAAAATGTATTTCTGTACAACTTAGAGACCAAAACAATTGAGTCGCTTCAATATGATGGCGGTCGACCTACTGAATGGTGGTATCCCTACATGGAGACCCTTTATCTATCTTCTTATGCTCTTTGAGGTCGACACCGTAAATTTTCTGTGTAAATTTGTGCAATGATTACCTTAGTTTCTTAACTAATTTCTTTCTAAGTTCCATTATTAGATACTAAAACAGCAGTTGAAGCTTATGTTTCATTCTTGTACATAAGACTAGTTTTTTATACTTTATATCGCGTACATATTTACATGTACATTTGAGCTCCTTTTGTTCTCTATAAGTGCCAATGCAGTATAACCAGACATATTACTATTGTCAAAGGCTTTGTTTATCTCAATAACCATTTGCTAATTTTTAAATCAGTACCTTATAGCGATAGTAATTAAAAAATAAAAAATAAAAAAAATTCGTAAGTATACATCTCTCATAAATTGATTTGATAATTAAAAAGGTGGTATAAGAATGATTTGGGGACGAACTAGGCGAAGTTGTACCCAACTAGATTTAGCGACAAATCTTTGGCGACGATTTGGGATACACAGTTTTTTAGTCCTAGATTGTATTTTACTACGAAATTTTGGTTTTTTTGGGGGACGAAATATTGGTACCCAAAAGTCAGATTTTTTGTAGTGATATAATATAGAAAAATAATTTGGATTGTGTTATATATTAAGTGTTGTGAGTCCTGAAAAAATTGACTTGAGTTTGAAAATTTAACTTTTAAAAACAATATTATGTGTCAAATCAATAATTTATATAGAGAAAAAAGACAGTATAGCTACGAAATGTGTGAAACTTAATAAGTTTTGGATATAAATTATGAAGTGTCATAGTTATTCTAGAATGTTTCTTTATCAAAACATTTGAGCACTTCCATATTGTGACAGAGATTTTTTGTACTACACGTGATCTCAAACACTACCTTAGGGTATCTCCACCGCTCCAAGGAGTAATGTCCCTATTAGATTCTCCGGTCGAAATACGGGAAAACTCTATTCAATTCTCGATGGAAACGGAGTTTTGCGAATTCTCCCCAGAACTGGAAGATCATTTCGAGATCTTCGAACATATTCGAGGGTTCAATGTGACTATTGTCACTTCGTCCAACACACAAGATGGCGGTGGGTGAAATCCGGTGGTCTCCACCGAGGAGGGGGGAAGGAGTGGGGCACTGGGTTGGCCGGTCGTGGAGGGGTGAGATGGTGGGTGGCGTGGTCTATGCGCAACTTGCCTTTTTTTTCTTTTTAGTTAATTTATTTTATAATAAAAAATATTAATAATTTTTTTTTAAATCTTAACATAATTTAATTTTATTACTTTTATAATTGTAGCTTTTATTTAATAAAATTAACATTAATTTATTACATTAATGTTTGAAATTTAATAACTAATTTGCTTATTATTTAAATTTTGCGAATTTAACTTTAACTTTTGTTAATTTAGAATAACGTAATTAAAAATAATTTATGAAAATTAAATACATTGAAATTAAATACGATTTATGTATTAAAAACAATATAGCCCTAATAATTATATATTGAAATAATCATAAATAAATTTCGATAACATACGGCGGAACGCCGTTTAAATTAAAAATGATCATAAATAAATAACAATTACATACGACCACTATTTGGACTGTGTGTTGCCCATGTATCTTCGACTAAGTCGGCTTGAAGTTGGCGATTCACATTATTATTATTATTATTATTATTATTATTATTATTATTATTATTATTTTTATTAAGAAATATGAGAATTGAAATTGAAAGATTGATTCACTGGAGATGACTATGAAAATAGGACCGGAGATGGGAATGGGAGGCTTTAATACTGAATCCGTTTCATAATAATTGTCGTTTTAGACTTTTGCATGGGTATTAAGGAACTTAATAAATAGCATGAATTTTTGGAATAAAAAAAATATGCCTAAAATACCCTTAATAAATAGCAAGGAGGTGAAAAGATAGAGTTTTTAGATGTAATTAATAAGGAAAAATTGGAAAAAAAAAAGTAATTAATATTGCATTGGAGTTCTAAAGTGACATATATTTTAAAATAACTTTTTTTCTCTAAAACGAAAAGACAATTAAGATAGAGTTTTTAGGTGTAATTAATAAGGGAAAATTGGAAAAAAGAAAAGAATAATTAATATTGAATTGGAGTTCTAAAGCAACATTTTATATATATATATATATATATAGGAGAATGGTCTTTTGACCAAAATCCATCAATTTTGACTGAATGGTGAATTCTTAGAATTTTGAATTATTTTATATTTTAAAGAAAAAATTATTGGTTGAACATTTATTGGGAATTATAAATGCTAAATACAATTACTCCTTATTTGGTGTGTTTACATACATAAATTGCCGGAAGTGGTGATCAAATCAAATGGGTTGAGCACAAGAGCACAAAATTACAGACTTATATTAGCACAAAATGAGGGATTTGTTTGATAATGAAAAAATTAAAACGAAAATCTATGAACCTATATGGTAATATATTAATGGTAAAATATTAATGCTATATAAATGATAGTTGAAAGCTAAAATACTGCAAACATGTATGCTATATCTATAAGGAAAGTCTATGAACATCCATGAAAGTATATTAGTAACGGTTGCTAATTACTCATTTAATTTCATTTTAGTAACTGCTGTAATCCACTAGAAATCCTACTATAAATTATTCAATATTTTCTCTTAGACTTTAAGCTTCCTTTTACCACAAATTTTTTGTACCGTAAAAAGTTCCACTTTACATAAGGAACTTACAAGTATTATTGGAAACCACTCCCTTATTTTATTCTGCACAACTATAACAATGAATTATTTTTGTTCATGTGTTGAAATATAGATCTTTTTAATTTTTTTTTATTAACAAGAAAATCCGCAACCACCGAAGTGCACAAAGTAAACCTCACCCTCATGCAATAGCTCTCTTGCAGGAGGATGACTACAAGACTCAAGAGTGCATGTCCAATGTCAATTTTAACCTTTTACAAATTTTTATTGTTTGTCATATGATTTGTCACTTTCTTTTCAATGTTTTCTATTTTTTGTTTGACAATAGCAACAATTTAGTGTTATATATATTTTTTTCTTCATATTTGAAATATAGAATTATTTGATATTGTCGTTTTCACTCTTGCAGGGGGGAGATGACTAGCAACAAGACTAAAGAGTACATGTCTAAGGTCCAATTTAACCATTTTACAAATTTGAATTATTTTTGTTAGTGTAATATTTATGATGGTTAATTGAAATTCACATATTTATTAAATTTATTGAGTTTAATTTTTACTTTTTAAAACCTAATTAATCTACATCAACTTTGCGTAACTGAAAAGAAAAACATAAGATTTCCCAAATTATTGGCTTAATTTGAGGAAAGAGAAATTTTGTAACTGTATACCTTATCAATATTCAAATTCGTGTAGGTACATTTTCTGTTACCTAAAAATATTGCAAATAAATTAGGGGATTTTAATTACATTTCCTAATTATCTTACCCAACTTTGAAACCCGGATTCTTCTCAATTTTTCATTGTCATATTTATGTTGGCTATATACATTCATCAAAAAATTATTCATCTCAAACATCTTTGTTGAATTTCATTGTTTTGTATTTTTCATGGACATTTTTATTTAACAAAATCTCATTCTTTTGTATTTTTCATGGACATTTTCATTTACAATTAAGCATGATTTTCATTATGTATTACATTTTGTCACTTGCATTATTGCATAATTCTTCGTGTATGTTTTCAATACATTCACAGTGTTTTTCTCTTATTCTAATTTCAGGAAATACCTATTATCGAAGACTCAAATTCCTCTCAAATTTGTATCTTATTTTTTATTGAAGGTAAATGATCTACATTTATAACTAAATTTTGTTGAGAATTTGAAAAATTAAAGCATTGCAGTTGTGATACAATTTATATTTTCTATTAAGCTTAGTCTTTCACAATTTTTTTCTCTTTGAAGTATCACAAGTGGAATGGTTTGGTTAAAGACTTTGCACTATCATTATCACTAAAGTACTTCGTAAAAATTTGGTTGTGATAAGGTTATTAAAGACGGAGCTGGAGGTCGTTCTTTTCGAATGTAAATATTGTATAATTTTCATTCTTCTCCCGTTAATTTTGATTTGAATTTTATTTACATTTTTTTGTATCATTTGACATAACAATGTTAATGTCAAAATAAATACATTCAGAACATGGAGTTTATAACAAATTACCTCACGAGAGATTGTTTATTATTCATTTTTATTTCAATAAATGATATTATTTGCCTTTAATTATCTGATTGCATCTATTGATTTAATATAACATGTTTTCGATTTGAGCATATTACAAGAAACCCCCCGCTGTTTAAAAAATTACAGGGACACCCCCTCAGGTTTGGGCATATTACAAGAAACCCCTTATGGCGTTAAAAACAGACGGAATTTGATGATGTCAACAATTTTTTTTTGATTTTCCAAATTTACCCCTGGCTAAATATACCCACATGGGGTGTCTATGTAATAATATTATACCACAGGGGGTGTGTATTTGAAAGATTACAATATCTTCAGGGAGTCACTTATAGCCAATGGTCATATTTTAAAAAATGACCAATGGATGTTAATGTTGGCCATATATTTTTACTATAAATTCCGTCTGTTTTTAACGCCGTAAGGGGTTTCTTGTAATATGCCCAAACCTGAGGGGGTGTCCCTGTAATTTTTTAAACAGCGGGGGGTTTCTTGTAATATGCCCAAACCTGAGGGGGTCTGAGTGTAAATCACCCAAATTGATATTAGGGAGAATTACACCTACAAATGATGTTTAATGAAAAATTACACATATCACTCTCCATGTTGGGAATGATTTAGTAGTTACACTAAATCTCATGAATAGTTTGAGTATTTATCTCGATTATTATCATTTAAATTAATTTTTTTAATAATACAACTAAAAACATTAAAATATAAAATACTTAAATTAAAGTTAAAATAATATTCTGAACATAGTCAAAATAAAATATTTATTTTTATATGAATAAATTTTTCTATTTAAAATTAGAAAAAATAGAATAAAAATACTTAATTTAAAATTACAATAAATAAAGTATTAAAATTTATTTTCTCTACTCAAATAAATTTTCATATTTGAATGTCGAATAGATAAATAATAAAATTTATTTTTCAGTTTTGTTTTTGAATAATTGAACTACAAATATTAAAATATTTAGAATAAAAATACCCAGTTAGAATTTTCAATAAAATAAAATAATACATTAATAAATTTAAAATTCAATTTTTTACTTGAAAAGATATTATTTAATATTCTTATAAAATAAATATGTAAAGTTTTATTAAATTTTATAAAATACTAGAAAAACATATCCTGGTCGTCCCAAACCCCACCCCCACCCCATTCATTTCCTTTCTCATTCCCAGTTTGCCTTCCATGCACAGACAGTCCACCGCGATAGATCTGATCGCAACCAATCGTGAAGGGTTGTTGTCGCATAAAAGGTTAAGAGAGGGGGGAAGGGTAGTGGTGTGGGGATAAGATGGACTTTTTTTAATTTTTAAAAATTCATATCAAGGGTATTTCTAGAATAACATTTTTTCATGACATCAACATGTGCCTTCATAAATTAAGGTTATAAGGGGGTGATTGTAAATTACATACGAGATAGCTTAGGTAATTTATCAAGTTTAAAGGGTGGTCGTGTGATTACACTAAACACGAGGTGTAGTTTGAGAAATTATTAAAAAATATCAGGGGCATTTCTTGAATAAAAATTTCTTTTCTAAAGACATCAACACGTGCCATAAAAAAATAACGTTGTAAGGGGATGGATGTAATGTATCCAATACGTAAGGGATAGTTTGGGTAATACTCAAACCTGAAGAGTGCTCATTGTACTAGACTAAACCTGTAGGATAATATAAATAATTCTCCCTTGATATTATTGAGTTAACATAATGCATTGCCAAATTTCCATAGTCCATTTACCACAAAGAAAAAATATATGAAAAATCAGTTTTCATTAAATTACACCTTTACAAATATTTATAGCACCATAAAAAAGTATTCATGTTGTAGTTTTCATAGGCATAGAAACTGCAGTGATCAAAATTCATTATAATTTATTTTGATGTAATTAAAATAAATTATATAGATTTGTGCATAGCACGGGAATAGGCTAATATATTTTAAACAAAAAAAATTCTCTAAACGACAATTATTATGAAATATATGGAGTATGATTTAAAATCCACTGTTTATGTATGAAAACGGAATCATTCCTTTTTCGGTCAATTTTAATTTGTAACTGGCCCGCACTTGTAGTGTAGTAAAGCCTTGTATCTCAATTTTGTTATTCTCGGAGATGTATCCATCAAGCGGACAATTATTAGCTTGTTACTTTTCTCTTCATGTTGAACTATTACATCTATTGTAGAAAGACATGAAAAATATTTAGCAATCTTCAAGATAGATAGGTTTTGTTTGCCTTTTTTGGATCTCTTTAGAAGTTCTATAAATCTTTCTTGAAAGAAAATTTAAATATTTTTTTGATCAACAAATAAAATAAAGATTAAAAGTGAGTGATTTTCCATTCATTTTCCGAGTCATTTACATTTATGTTAGATAACCTTTCTATTGAGGATATCGATACATTAAAGTTATGCGGTTTCTGTTAACTCTAAGAGCAACTTCAGTGCTAAGTATCGAAATCGATCTTTGAATCATTCACGTGTCTGACAAAATTCGAGAATCAAATATAGTTTAATAATTGTTACCATTTAAATAAAAAAATGGATATGTAATTTAGATCACCAAAAGATTTTAGTTCTACACTGATAATTTTGGAACTTGAAAATTCATCAAGCTTCAAAATTTTATTTTCGTCTCTAAATTTGTCGCATACTAATTTAACTCTTACAAAATTAATGCACATTGTCTTCCATAAGAATATGTTGGCACGTGTTAAAAAACAATTGTGCTTAAGCCCAAATAAATATAGGCACAAAGTGTTGCTTCCAGAGCAAAATAATTAAATTTCCCAATATACCCTCAAGTCATAACAGTGAACATCTATCCTCTCTCACCTTAAATTCTTTATTCAATCTTTACTTTTCAGTTTCCGACGTAGTGATTTCATCCTTCAACCTTTAACATCTTGAAATTTAGTATTTTTTTTCCTAGTAATTTTATGCTACAATTATCGTCTATGACGGAAGGAAATCATCATTATATAATTACTCTAACTTCTAAGAACATTAAAATTATATTAGTGAGAATTTGAAATTTTAAGATGATCCAAAAGCACCATCCACAATAGCAACACCAAAGGGAGATGGTTAAGAAAATAATTGGACACTACAAATCAAAACTATAAGGTTCAATTGTTGTACTCAAAGATTTTAAATTAGAAAACTATGAAACAGGAAGCATAAAAAAATAAGAAAATGAAATTGAAAGGAGACTAGTTATGCTCTGTAATATTTACTGTATGGGTCATTAACAACGTGCTTTCAATTTTTGGAAAAGAAATGAAACAGAAAAACTAGAAAACAAAAATGGAAGCAAAAAGAGGAATAGGGATGGCGTCCTTGAGCTTTCTTGTGAAAAGAAGAAGTGAAAAGAAGGAGAAAAAAGAGAGGAATAAGGATTTTGAAATTTAAATTAAAGGGCATATTAGGAAATTAGAAAAGTTTGCTCTTGCAGCAACAATTGCTGCTCTGACAATATCGCTAGCCATAAATATATATACCAAACCCGGTTCTCATATTTATTAACGGTCATGCTAAGCAAGCGTTCCCGCATGACTTATTTTTTTAAGCATAAAAAATAAGAACTTCTATATCGGGTAAAAATAAAAGTTAAATTTTATTTAAAAAATGTTACGGGATAATTGAAGAAAGTAAAAAAAATTACATAGTTAGGTTCATTTAAGTATTATAAAGGCAAAATATGAATATAAAAAATTTGATGTAGTATGTTAAACCATGACATTTTTTTTTTAAATAAGAAGTATAGATTAACCCTTATTTACTGTTTTCAATCCAAAGGCTAGGACTGTCAATCGGGCCTTGTGAGCTGAGCTTTAAAAATCTCGAACTCAAATACTGTTCGGTTTCATAGATATAGGCTCAAACTCGGCTTACAAATTTTCTGATTTCTCTGGCTCAAACTCGGCCCATGTAATTTTTCGGGTTTCGGGTCTATATCGGGCTTATATCAGGTTTGTTAATAATAGGCAAAAATAGCCTGACATATAAAATATTTAGATTACCGAAACACATATGAATATACTACTATTACTTAATACACCAGTATATATCATTAAATTATATTTTAACTGAAAGATCGAATTATTTGTCCACATTTTTTAAGATACGTTTGATCTATATGAAAAAGCAGTAGAGTTTTAAAGTCTCAAGACTACAATTTATTGACCTTTTGTGTTAACTTTTGTCTTCTTTTTAATCTATGATTTAACTTTTTCCCCTTAGATTTTGGCCTTAGTACGTAATTGATATACTAACATATATGTGAGTTTATATTATAATTTTTTGTAAAATTTATTTGTTTCAAAATAAAAATAGTAATTAGTAACTATAACTATAACTACAATAAAAATAATTAATCGTAATATTTAAAATAATTATATGTTCGGGCTTAATTCGAGTTGAGCCGTGTTAGGCTCAAGCTCAGCTCATAAATTCATCGGATTTACTATAATGGCTCAAACTCGACCTGACTCATAAATATTCGAGTTCGAACCAATTTTAATCGGGTCGAGCCATCGAGTTTCGGGTATACCCGGCTCAATTCACAGGCCTACCAAAGGCACCGAACAAATAAAATTCCAAAGGCCATTTGTTATTTAAAAAAAAAAAAGAGAATTAAGAAAAAAAACGAGATTGCTCCTGATTTCACAAAATCAACAATGAACATAACAATTCAACCTAGGTTTTTATCGGCGTCTCTTCGCCTCACTTTCTTCAGATTAATCTCCATTTACCTTTTCTGTTGAGCTTCCAATCTAATCATGACAATTTTATTTAATTCGTACTGAATATTTGCGTATTAATCTTTCATGTTCATTCCTCTTTAACCCAATGTGATTTGGTGTTCGTAGCTGAATCTTACATCTATGGAAGATTTCGAAATCTAGGTCTTTGTATTTAAAGAGCGGCAAGATTTTTGAAGTCCCTGAAACCGACTCAATTTTTCATTCAAACTGAGGGAGGAAGCTAAATGAAAGGTCAAATTTACACTCTCCATTTTTCAGTTTTAGTTGTATTTAATTAAAAATTGGTTCTAGATGAATTTGAAATGTTATTAATTTTGGATTATGTCAATGTGCCCTAATTTCTTAGTTGGTTGAAATTGATCCAAAGCTGTGATTGATTGGTGAACAAAATTCCTTAGTCTATGCATGTGTTTCAGATTCTGATTTTCCACCTCTTCTTTTTTAGTTCAGAATGTTGTTGAAATGTAGTAGTATTATTTTTGAATGAGTATACATGACTATAAGTTAGATCCAAATTGAAGCAATGTATATTGAGAAGTTGAAATGTAGAAAAATATCATTGAATTAATGTATTCGGAGAAATTTTTGTTTTGTGATATAATTTTTTATAATTCGAGAACTAATGAACCAGTTATGGGAATCTAATTATTGACGATAATGATGTTTCCGAGTGAAAGTAAAGTCGATTGTCGTGGAAGCTAACTCTATCTTTTTGAATTGCTCAGTTCGTTCAAGAAATTAAAGCAGCGGCCAACTGGATCACTTCAAGAATAATTATGTCTTCTAACAACACTTGTGCTACCCACCAGGTAATATTCTATTTATACTAGTTATCATTTGATGTTTGTGTTGACCTTTTAGTAATGAACCTATCTTCGTTTTCCTTCACCTTCTTTTGGACCCGGCTTCAAATTTTTTTGATTCGGGAGGATCCAATCAGTATTTCTCATGTTCTCATGTTTCATTCTTATACACAATCTCATTAATTGATACACAACATAATTTGGATTTCTTCTTTCAAGCTTTCAACCATGGAGTTACAAGCTGCAGAGGAAATAGAGGGCAACAACGACTTATTAATGTCCATACTAGTTCGATTGCCACCAAAATCCGTGTTCAGATTCAGGTGCGTGTCAAATAGATGGAACAATATCATCGCCGATCCTTGCTTTCTTAGAAGTTACAGCGCCATGATTAGAAAACATCGGCTACGTGGAGAACGTCTGCTAGCACTCGTCCAATTAACAAATGTGAATGCATTTCGAAAAAGTAATTTGAGGTACATCAATATGGTGCCAAGCAAATTGGGCAACTTCATCGCTTCCTCAAATGGGCTCGTCCTCTGTGGTGATCACCACTTTTCCAACACTTACCATGTTTGGAATCCCCTAACGAAGAAGTCGGTTTCTTTGCCGCCACCCATAATCCCCAACTCTACACGTGCAATAATACCCGTTGCATTTGTGTGCGAGGAGAATACAAACGAACTCATACCAAATTACATGGTTCTACGGGCTAGCATAGGGACATTTGGAGAGTGTGATATAGAAACTTATTCTTCCAAGACTGGCACGTGGGCTAAGTCGAAACTCAGCATTCCTCCATATTTCTATCTAAGTGAGGAGACGCCTTCTATAGTGTGTAATGGTGTCGTGCATTGGAGTGGAAGGAGATCAATCGCTCTTTACGATTTAAATGGGGGTGAAGATCGTCTGCAGTTGATTATGTTGCCATTTCCAGATAGTGACACATATTATAATTCAACTTTTACCAGGCCAGATCGTGATGATGTTTTATGGTTTAGCGTTACAGACGTTTATCAAGGGATGCAATTTTGGAGGCTCCCCAAGAATAAGGATGGAAGTTACAGGCGCTCCACCATTATACCCGCCAATGAGTGGATCTTGATGTACACAATCACGAGTGCTTCCCTGTTCAAAGAACCTGCCATAAAATTGCTGGAAAACAATGAAGGCACAAATGAAATATTAAAATCTATTTTTATCGAGGGATTGATTCCATGCAGTCCAATTGTGGTTGTTCTCAGGCAGGGGGAAAATTTATTTCTGTACAACTTAGAGACCAAAACAATTGAGTCGCTTCAATATGATGGCGGTCGACCTACTGAATGGTGGTATCCCTACATGGAGACCCTTTATCTATCTTCTTATGCTCTATGAGATCGACACCGTGTTTCTTTTATTTGATTATTGTTAGAAGAAAGAAAGGGAAAGGTCATTTTCTGTAAATTGGTACAATGATTACCTTAGTTTCTGGAGTAATATTTCTTTCTAAGTTTCATTGTTTTCAGACCATGTTAAAATCTGTTAATTGGTAGTATTTGGTACAATGATCACCTTAGTTTCTTCACTAATTTCTTTCTAAGTTGCATTATTTTCATAGCATATGATTTTACCTTCTCGTATATTTGATGCACAACCATGAGTTAATTGCTTTGAAGTAATTTAATCCTTTTTCCTCTCACATCTGATTATCCTAAAATTAATTAGTTTATGCACACATATTTATGTTAAAGTCGAGCAAAGACGGATGCCAAAAGGAGGTAGAATGACCATGAATGAGAAGCCATATTTAGCGACGACTAGGGATACAAAGTTTTTCGTCCTAGATTGTATTTTGCTACGAAATTTTGGTTTTTGGGACGAAATATTCGTAGCGGGACGAAATATTCGTAGCCAAAAGTCAGATTTCTTGTGGTGACGTATAATAATGAAAAGAAATTTTGATTGTGTTATATATTAAGTGTTGTGAGGACTAAGAAAGATTGACATCTGATCTGAATTGAGTTTGGATTTTTTACTTTTAAAAAAGTATTATATGTTAAATCAGTAATTTTTATAAAGAAAAAATGATAAGTATCATAAGTTCATAACTACCAAATGTCTGAAAATAAATAAGTTTTGGATATGAATTATGAAGTGTCATAGTTATTCTAGAATGTGTCTTTATCAAAACATTTGAGTATGGTTTAAATTTTCATCTTTTATGTCGAAAATATCAAAAAATTCCGTCTTTGAATCAACGAAAACGAAAACGAAAACGAAAACGAAAACGAAAATGAGGTTTAATTCCAAAACTATATTTTTGCCTTAAACTCTGATATTTTTCTTAATTTAGTCACTTTTTTTTACAACTTTTCCTAGTGTCTTCGAAATTTTTTACGAAAAATTCTTGAATTTTTTTAAAATTTAGCTGACCAAACATACACTCGAAAATTTTAATCCATGCATTTGAGTACTTCCATATTGAGACAATCCATGCATTTGACTACTTCCATATTGAGACAGATTTTTGCTCTACACGTGATCTCAAACACTACCTTAATATGGTATAAATCCACTGTTTATATATGAAAACGAACTCATTCCCTTTTCAATATGATGATGAAATGGGTTTCCAAAACCGTTATTTAATATTTGTTGTCTAGAATCAATCTGTGGAGTTACCTAACAAAGAAGCACCTACAGAAAACTAGATGCACATTTCCAAAAATGCAGAAATTTAATCATTAAATCAAAAATTTAATTCATAATGAAAAAAATCAGAAATATTCTCCTTTTGTTATCTATTGACCATATATGTCATATGTATAGCCTAATATCTGTAAACATAAGAGAAAATCAATACAATCTTATTAATGATCTCATAAACGGAAAATATATTATACAAATAGATTAAAGAAGTAGAACATAATTTCCCAAACCTGCAGTTTACATACACTGACTAAATTTAAAAAAAAAAAAAAAAAAGGACTAATTAAACAACATCAAGAAAGCTAAATGAGAGAGATGGCTTTTGATTGTAGTGAACCTTAATAACAGCCAGAAGCATGGACTGCAACATAAATAATAGGTTCATGAGAAAATAATTATCTCAAAAAAAAATAAAAAATTCACTAAATTTATTTTTACCTTAAAGAAAAGTCGAAAGGTCTTGAGGCGGTTCAATCCAAATACTCTCGAACGGATCTTGTTCTCCCCAATCATAACACTTCTTCCGAGGATAGTATCTCCCATCATCGACCGAATATAAAATGCAACGTTTCCCATAAAACCGAACCTTTGAGAAATAGACATTGTTTCGCATCATTCCAAGAAGATCCATCCTCGCATGGGAAGACAAAAAATTAGCAAATAAAGTCATTCCCCCTAAATTTTCCATTTCTACCCAAACTTTATTAGTCTGATCTAACTTATATATCACCGGGTTTACAGCAGAGCATGTGTATATAACATATATATCTCCGTTATGCTCCGCCATAAATTTCCCCTTCCACCAATTCTTAACAAAGAAATTCTCGGGGCATTTGGGTGGCGGCACGGAATGAACAGCCCAAGTACTTTTCTCGGGATTATAAATCCCCAACCAACCAGTAAGACTCAAACAGTAAAAGAGTCCCTTACAGAAAATGAGCTTATTCCAAATGCTACTAACAAACGGTAGCCGATTTGGGTAATTGACAGTAGTCCACTCGGTTGCCCCTGGACGACACGTACTAACCGCAACAACCGTGGGGCTAACATGCTTAACTGTAAAGAGCATACAATCAGGAGACGTAGGAGAAGCTGAAAATGCAACTATTTGGTAAGTTAATTCTAGATTAGGCATCTTGATCATGTCCCGTGTGTAAGGACAAAAGAAGAACACGCGTTGAGTTCTTGGCTTGCATAGAAGCAACCAACCATCTTTAGCATAGCAAATTCGAGAGCCATGTAGCTCGGGCAACTCGAGCCAATAAGTTTTGCGCTTGGAAGGGTCGTAAAACTCGTACAAGTCACCAAATTTTGGAAAGAACATAAGCCAAGGTGGCTTATCGGAAATTCTAACAGAGATTGCTACAGCTAGCCAGCTTTTGCAAACAGCAGAAGCGCGGATGTTGTCTCTTAAGGTCAACCGAGACAGAATCGCTTCTAGAAGATCTGTTGGAAGCTCTGATTGTGTTTGTTCCTCGTTTGGCTTTTCAGTTGGAACTTTTACTTTGCCCGTGATTGTCTCAGTCAATCTGCAAGCATGAAGTTGCATAAGTTATAGCAACTGAAAGCATGTTCGGAATCACACAACCTAGAATTATTTACACGTGTTCATAAGAAGGGACATTGTATGAAGAAATCGAGACAATTGATTGCGTCATAGCTTGATGGAAGATACATAATGAGTATTGAATCTCTAAAGTTTAACAACTGAAAGCATGTTCGAGATCACACAACCTAGAATTATTTACACGTGTTCATAAGGGACACTGTATGAAGAAATCGAGACAATTGATTGCTAGAATTATTTACACGTGTTCATAAGAAAGGGACATTGTATGAAGTAATCGAGACAATTGATTGCATCATAGCTTAATGGAAGATACATAGTGAGTATTGAATCTTTAAAGTGTAGCAACTGAAAGCATGTTCGAGATCACACAACCTAGAATTATTTACACGTGTTCATAAGAAAGGGACATTGTGTGAAGAAATCGAGACAATTGATTGCGTCATAGCTTAACGGAAGATACATAGTGAGTATTGAATCTTTAAAGTTTAGCAACTGAAAGCATGTTCGAGATCACACAACCTAGAATTATTTACACGTGTTCATAAGGGACACCGTGCGAAGAAATCGAGACAATTGATTGCGTCATAGCTGTTACTTTTACCGTGAAAAGGCCACTTGCGTATATTTAATGAACTAGAGTATCATTTAATTGGTTAAAACAAATTTCAATGATTCTTGGAAACCAAGTGAAGACCTACATAGACAAATTATGTTTTGTTAAATAATAAAATCGCGGTTCTTAGCACATTTCTCTTTTCTCCTGAATAAAACATGTGAAGGAAAGAAGCAAACAAGGCTGCATGCCTGCATCCTTGCCTAATAGAGTGAAAAACAGGGTGATGAAAAATGTTTTTCTTTTTATGTCTAAATTAAAATTCCAAATAACCCAGTGTCGGTGACAAATGTAATTAAATTTGAGTTGAAGAAAGATTTTAAAAAAAAGATTTAAAAAAAAAGGGATTTCAAAACCCTAAATCTTCAACCCTAAATCCGTGCTTCAACACAAAAAATTAAAAAAATAAAATTTTAAAAAATTAAAGAAGAAAGTGTAGCAGATCAGATACACAAACAAAAACCCTATTTACATACCTCAATTTGGTAAATTAATAAAAACAAGTTAAATTTCTTAAATTCAGTTACATGTAAAATTATACATCCATCAAATCCCATTCTTTTCGGGCATTCAAATCTGATTGCATATAAAATAATTACGAACTTTAATCTAGGTAAAACTCCATGTTTATCAAATTCAGTGAAAAAAAATCAATTTTGTTAAAGCTTGTACATGAAATGACACTAATTTCATCAATTAATTAAAAAAAAAAAAACTGAAAATCACAATTTATGAAATGGGTTTTTCAATATATCATTAAAATTAAAAGGAAAACAAGAACAATAAGTGAATTGAAATGGTTAAAGGAAATTGAAGAAACTCACAATTTCATTTTCTTTCTTCTTCTTCTTCCAGCCATAATTTGAAGAACCCAGATTGGATTTTTATTTTGGGTTTTTCTATGAGTGTGTGAGTGTGTGTAATAGAAATAGAGATAGGAAATGAAATGAGGGTAGAAAAGTAAAATAAGAATGATTGATGTCAGGGCCTTGTTTCCATAACACGTGTGTCTTTTGCGGTGTGTCTTATTCTGTGTAACTATGAAATGTGTTCCCTAAATAATTAGCCACTTAGTAATTGCCACGTGTGATTGTAATTCCATGGTATCCAAGTTTATATCACGTGTGTGATTTTGTTAAATGGTAATTAATTAATACTTAGATAGGACTTTCACTAAAATGAAAATCATTTAGATATTTATTAATAAACATGACAAATGCCCTATTTGGAAGGATTTTGGATTGATTTCACGGGTCTCGATTTAAAAAAAAAAAAATGGTGGTTTCAGTGAAACCTTTGAAATCTCATTTGGTTAAATTTTAGATGTTTGTTTTTGTGGTTTTGAAAAAATTGAAACCCCACTTGAATTGGATTTGTATGTCAGGGTTTGGGGAAAAAAGTAGGTGGTAGATGTCAAATCAATGTCTTTTTTATAGAGTTTGGAGGAAAATAGTAGGTGGTATGTGTTAAATCAAAGTTTTATAGGTTTCAATAGTTTGAGTGTGAGTTTCTGAATAGGTTTGTGATGAGTTTCATGGATTTTGTCAAATTTGATTTGGAAGAGTTTTGACTCAATTTTGAGAGACTCGCAAAACCGGGCCAGAGCCCATCCACATGCCCGAAGCACTTTACTAAAATGAAAATTTTCGTTTCAACTATTTTTCGTATCCGTTAGTTGAAGTAATTACATGATAATAAGGAAAAAACGAAAGAGTATTATTGTTGATATCAAACATAGCACATTTATATAATCTCTGCATATGTATTATAATTGATTAATCATATATTGTTATTCAATCACAAGAAAAAAAATATTGAATACATGGCATAAAATTAAAGTATAAATGTGATATGTTTGAACCATTTGTCTTTTAAATAATATAGATAGCATCAAATGGATTAAATAAGTATTTTGTTTGATTATATCTAACTTGTAAACAACATGGATATGACCAAATTCAAAATATGATTAAATTTTGTTTGAACCATATTTGTCTTGTAAATAATATAAATTTATTCAAACTTAAACTAATTATATTATGTGTGAACCTTGTTGATGTGCATAGAAATTATTGTTAGATGTTTTTATAACAGAAATATGAGAAATTGAAGATCTATAACTATAATCGTGCAAAAACACGCACTCGAGTCAAGAGCTGAGATCATTGTAATAGTCATGGGTTAAGGATGAGGCTCCATGACCAGGAGGTCATGGGTTCAACTCCCACGAATGTGGGTATTTTCTCTAGTTTCATACTAGTCTTTCTCTAATTTAATACTAGTAATTAGTTTACTTTGATATCATTGTAATAGTTTCGATTCGATATAGTGTTTGACATAATAATGTATTCACCATCTCAAAAAAAAAAAAGTCAAGAGCTGAGATTCTCCTAGGAATTTTATAATTTAACTGCACAAACTCGTTGTGCTTAATACATGGGATTATCCTTTTTCACTATAATAAGTTTTGGGATTTCAGAATTAATAAATGTCTGATTCCAAAAAAAAAAAAAGAATTAATAAATGTATGGCAATGTTGGAACCGAGAAATTCTAAACCACACCGGGTTTGACCGAACCCAAAGTAACTATAAGATAGGTGCAATACACTTGCTTTGTGATTGGATGTAACTTCCAGGAGAGTGACCAATCATAAAGCAAGTGCAATACACTTCCTTGGTGGTTAGATGAGTTTCACCAAGCCAGACTTGGACAAGAATTTTGTGTTGGAACCCAAACAAACAAACTACACAATAAATCGAATAAACTGAAAGGATGTAAACCAAAAAGACGAGACCACACAGTAGGCCCAAATTTGAAGCCCATTCAGTTAAGCAAATGTGAAGCCAATTTGTGCAGAAGATAGGCTCTATGTGGATGAGTTTTGGCCCGGTCTCGCGGATTTCGCGAGACCGAGCCGAGACCCTTTCAAATGAGTTTTCGCCAAACTCATAAAACCATCAAAAACCTATTCAGAAACTCACACTCAAACTTTTAAATCCTATAAAACATTGATTTGACATCTACCACCTACTTTTTACCCCAAATATCACTAAAAAAGACATTGATTTGACTCCTACCACCTACTTTTCCCCCTAAACCCCAACATCCAAACCCAATTCAAGTGGGGTTTCAACTTATTCAAACTACAAAACCCAACAGCCAAAATCCATCCAAATGAGGTCTCAAAGGTTTCATCGAAACCACCTAAACCATTTTTTTTAAACCGAGACCCACGAAATCGAGTCAAAACCCATCCAAATAGACCCATATATTCTCAACTATATTTAAACAAGTTAATAATATTTTTTTATTTTTTATTTTTTATTTTTTATTTTTTTAAGAGGAATGCTATATAATAGTGAGCAAGTTGTTTCGTAGAAAGGTCATTTTACTGCGCGAGCGATAAGGAATGGGAAAATATTGTGTATAATTTGTAAATATACGGAGAAGGGCATAAAAAAGAGTCCAGGCTTATCACGGGCTCGATCAGACTAACACAAAACAATATAGTTTATTGCGTCCGAGTGAATCATATTTTTCGTCCCTTCCATATAACATTTTTTGACAGTTTTGTCCTCTCGGAAAAAAAGTATGTCACTTATTATATCACTTATTTATTTTACTAGTTAGTTTTCGAGCAAAATGTGGCGACGCCGGCATAATGTGCAAGGTACATGACAAAGTTTAAGGGTATATATGTCACATTGTGAAAAAAGATAATAATAAAAAAAACTTAAAAAAAAAAACAATTTAGTAAACCCCATCCCTCGCCTCCCCCGGCCAAATCAGTGTCACCGTTTAGTCCTATCCAATTTTAGTTGCGCCTGAGGTTTGGGGTGCGGTGAGGGGTTGGGTGGTGGCTGAATATAATTTAAAAATAATATGGACAAATATATTCCTAAAATAGGATGTTAATGGGTCGAATTTGGTCAGTTCATTTCGACCCAGATTCGGCTCCATCTATGTCAGATTGAATTTGGATTGGATCTGAATCTTTGCTCGACTCTATATTTTTTAAGTCTATCAAATTCAAAGCTCGTTCGAATTTGGTCGAATATCAATTTTTTTATTCAATATAATCTCTACTTTCAAAATTCTCACCGGCATTATTTTCTAAATAAATTTGTTAACGTTATTTAATTTAACTCACGTGTTTAAACTTTCTTAATCATATTTTTTGAAAATATGCATATTATATTAAATATTGAGTTTTGTGAATCCTGAAAATTTAAATTGATAGTAAAATAATATTACTGTTACATATTTTAGTAAAACATTATGTGTTTATATATATATATAAATATATAAATATATATTTTGTCGGATATAAATCTTTAACTAATCAGATCGATATAAATCTATATATGTTCCATTTATTTAGGATTATGAATCTTCATAATCGAATCAGATCCATTATATCTTTAATCGGACAAAAATCAAAATAATCGATCTAATACGGACTCAAATTGATATCCACGGCATTGAGAGTCCTACCCTAAAACTTGTCATGTGCCCCCTGCACATGATGTTCGTCGTCATATTTTGCTCTAAAAACTAATCAACAAAACAAATAACTGAGATAACTGGGAGAGGTACCCACTTAATGTGTTCAACCCGTCTCGAAAGAGATTAAACCCTTGAGAAACCGGAAAAAAAAAAAAAAAAACAAATAACTGAGATTGAATACGCAAGAGACAATTTCTAGAGAGCACAAATATATCAAAAATGCTATATAAGAGGGATTAAATGTCCAAAAATTAAATTTACATTTATGACAAACCAAACTCAAAATAACATATTTGACCAAGTCCAACTAAGCATTTGCCTAATCTAATCTACAGAGCTAAACGTGGCCCAAGTTAAAAAAATAAATAAAAAAATTATTACTAAGCATAAAGACTTCACTGAAAAAATTTGTAACACTATTATGAACCTATTGGGATTTGGGGATAACTAAAATTAGTTAGGGTCATTCTAAACCTTAACTATCAACAATCACATTCCACTTGATAAAATTTAAATAAAGCACAATACTAAAAACATGAACAAATTTGACTACATTTAGGGTACAAAACAAACAAATTAAATATCAAATAATAATAAAATTAAGACACAATCTTGCATCTGAAACAGCATTAGACTCAATTATCTAAGGAATCCAAATACATTTTAGAACCTTCATTTGTTTTTTTTATCAAACCAACCCCTTAATTCACTCTCCCCACATATTGAAAAAACTAAAATAAAATATGCCCATTTCAATTTCCAATTACATAGTTAACAACAAATAGGGCATTGAATCAATCCATTTTCATTACACTCACTACACTTAACATTCTTCTTCCCATCCACATCTAAAACCTTACAACTTCCATTACACTCCATACACATAATAAATCGAATCCCGCCACACCCTCCGCAACTCGCAACCGCAGCCTTCGGAATCCCATCAAACAAAATTCCCAATTTACCCTCCTCATCCAACCTCACCATTTCTTCAATCCCACCAATCAATCTTCCCTTCACAAACACTAAAGGCACTCTAACTTCCTTGCTACTCATTAGCCTTCTCAATTCTTCCTTAAACCCTGAGTGCATCGAGATATCACGCTCGAACATCTCGACATCCTGCGACTCCAAAATCGATCTTACAACGTTACAATCCTCAAAAGTTTTCCTTATTCCTCTCAATGTTGTTGTATATATCACAACACCATTTTCGCCACCCGGTGGGCATTTTCGTTCATACAATTCGAAAATCGAAGAAATCAAAACCATTTTCTTGATTTCTTCTTCTTGTTCTTCACACACTTCTTCTTTCTCGACAAGTATAGGATCGAAGAATAGGCTTAAACTCCTTCTCCTTGATGAAACAACACCGGTATCAATCCTTAAACTTTCACATTTCGGACCTCTTTTAATCGAAGCCCACAATTTCGGAGATGGTTTCTTCAAATTAGTATTACATTCTTTCAAAACTTCTTTAGGGCTATTCTCTAATGACCTGATTTTTCCTTTATTCTCCTTCCCGAATGATTTTCTCCCTTTTTTAGGAGAACCCATTTGACTCAAGAACTTAAGTGGACTTTCAACATTGATATCACCAAATCCACGCAGAAAAAGCTTAGCTTTTGGGCTGCTTTTCTTGAATTGAAAACCCACTTGAAGTTGTTCTTCAAGACCTTCCATAAGCTCCCATGTGTTAATAATAGTAAAATCCTCGCCCGACGGCGGTGGTTTGTTCAGATCTCCGGTGGCGCAGTCGTTGATGCTCTGTTCCTGATTTTCTTTTTCTTTGTCCAATTCGAGTGCACCGTAGGTGGTTGAGTTAAGGGACACGACATGGTTGATGTATAGATTTTCTTGCTCGAATTGTTTCATGAACAGTTTTGATGAGACACAACCCATTTGATTTTGGGGATTTTCAGGTAGTTTTTTGTGATTTGCTCTGTTTTTCAAGACATAGGAAGAAGGGCCAACGGTCGGAATTTCGAATGGATCTGTAGAATTTGCAAATAAGCCCCTTCGTCTTTTGTTATTAATGGATCTGTAAGAGTTTAGAAATATTCCCCCCTCCAATACTTTAATTTCAAAAAATGAAAATTTTGTATAACTTGACATTTATTATTCTCAAAATTAGTAATTGAAAGTGTTGAATCATTATTTTATAACTTTACAAAAAATAAAATTACTATATAAAATTGAATATTGTTTTGAGACATTAAATAAAATAAGAGTAAAAATTTTGAGACAAAGAAAGTAAAAAATTAAAAGGTCGTTCAAACTACATTAAACCAAAATTTTGAACAAAGTGTTAATATAGCTTGACTTGTCAAACATATATTAATAATAGGTATTTTCCTTTTGAATCATTGGTGTTTATCTTAGATTTTTTTTTTGGTTAATTTGGTATGGTTTAATTGACATGATCTATAGCTAGATATCGCAAGTCAATAATATTTTGTAGAGGGGAATGTAACCTGTGATATAGTTATTCAATAAAATAGAAGCGACTGTTTGTTTGGCGTTTTCCAGAATTTTTTCGTGTTTGGAAAATGTCAAACAAACATGTTTCTATTTTTCGAAATAAATTTCTCATTCATTAAATTTTTCAAACTACTCTCTCAAAAGCCAAACAAACAACAATTTTCTTATTTCTAAACAAAACCTATACAAACTCTGCTTTGATTTGACATAAAGTAACCTATCTCTTACACAATTTATCTCACATAACAAACGTGATTTGACATAAAGTCTTACACATCTTACACCTACAACCCAACTCTTCCAAAATAACCTACACCTACTTTATTTCTCAAACTACTCTCTCAAAACTCAAACAAACAATATTATGCAAATCGAGATTATTTCACAAACCTCCACTACTCTCCCAAACGCCCAAACAAACAGGCCCAAAGTATTTATATATGCAAAATTTGACATTTAATAGGTTTGACATGTAATTTCAATACGTTATTACTTCTCTTACATCACATTAGATAAAAAAAGGTTTCGACTTTAAAAAAAAAAGACCCGTGGAAATTGACATTTATTCTACCAAAAATAAAGGTAGGATCGGACTCTAAAATTACAATTAAGTTTTATATATGTTAGAATAATTAATATTTTTTGTACAAATTCAAAGTTATATTTGTTTTTTAAAATTTTCTTAGGTCGTTGTGGATCCTAAAAGTCATTCATCCAAAACTATATGTTGTCTAGTTGATTTTTGGGAAATTTGTTTTCTTGATATCACATGATAGACTACCTTATAACTTTTGGATCATTGAATACAAAAATATAAATTTGATACAATAATTTAAATTTTTATTGCATCGTTCATACCAAACCCAATTTTTCTCCCAAGTTAATGACAATTTATCCCCTGCGATATTTATAATATTCAATTTATATCCATATGATTTTAAAAAGAGCGCTCCCCCCCCCCCCCCCCCCCCCCCCCTCTGTAATTTCATAAAAGTTTCACGCTACCTCCCTGATAATTTTATATGTGCCACTTTACCTGTGTTATGATAATGTGGCAGTTTACCCATCTATGTTACGATAAATGCGACAATTTACCCTTATGTTCTGATAAATGTTGTAATTTACCCCATATGTTACAAAACACTTTTCATGCCCACTTTCAATTTCGGCAAGTGAGTTACACTCTCCGGCTGAAGGGTAAATTGCTTCTTTAAAATTTTTACAAGGGTAAATTGCTCATTTTCAAATAAGAACGAGTAAATTAAATATTATGCATTTCACAGGGGTAAATTGACATTAACTCTTTTCCTCCATCCAAAAATGGGCTTGGTATAAAAGTTGCAATGAAAACTTGAAATATTGTATCAAATTTGTTTTCTCGTGTCCAATAGTACCAAAGTTGTAAAATGACTTATTATATGATAGTAAAAAAATAAATTTCCAATTGATTTTATTAGTTCGATTGGACTATATGGATATCGATTTGTCCAAATCTATATTTGGTGACATTAAGTTATCAGCAAGTTAGTCCATATTAATCACGTAAAGCAACCACTACCTACATATAATATTTTTGTAATAACTTGTAAAATTTGGCAATCTATCAACTAAAAACACAATGAGGCTACGGCATAGCAGATATTACTGATAAAATTAAGGTTGTGAATATTTGCTCTCATTAATGCGAGTATTTATTTTAATTATTACTAGTATTTGATAATTATTTATTATTCGAGAATCTTTGTATATGAACATTTCTGACTTAATGATATGGACGAATACAATTAGAAAGAATAAAATAAGAACTCTTTAGCTTTTTTTTTTCTTTTTTCTTTTAAACTCAGGACTCTTTAGCCTAAATGAAGAGTCTAGCCCAATTAACTGTTGGAACCCAATAACTCATAAGTGACCAGCTTACAATTAGGTGGGCTAGCCTTGATTGAAGCATTTAGGAATCCCATAGGACAATGGACCAATTCGCAAACCTGGGAGGTTTAGATTTCAAATTAGGGCTGTCAATGGGGCGGATTTTAATACAGATCCGTTCGAATTCGGTCCGATATATTAAGATAATTGTCCAATTAGAGATTCGATGGACCTGATCCGATTATAAAGATCCGTAATCCGAAACACATGGAGCGATTATGAATTTAGGTCGTTCCGATTCGTTAAAGATCCATATCCGATAAAAATAAAAAGAATGATATATATAATGTTTTTAAAAGTAATTACCATTAATAATATTTATCTGTCAATTTAAGAGGATAGTAATTTATAACTCGTTTATAAATTTATTTAAACCAATATTTTTTCTAAAAATATGAATATTAGTAAAGGATGTTTGAACATGTGAGCTAAAATTAAATAAAATTGTAAAGTTAATAAACCTGTTTTAGGAAAAAAATATTAATGTAAATTTTTAAATGAAAATTTTATTGGATTTGAAAAAGATCCGATATCCGGCCAAATCCGACCAAGATCCATTGGATTAAAAAAATCTAGATCCGAGAACAAGATTCAAATCTGACAGGATCTGATCCAATATAACGGAGCTGGATTTGGACGAGCCTGATCCGACCAGAATCTGACCCATTGACAACCCTATTTCAAATTATACGCTAAGTGAAAATGACTGTGGACATGTTTGTTCGACGTTTTCCATAATTATTTCATGTTTGGGAGAAGTGAAACAAATATGTTTTTTCTTCTGAAATAAATTTATTATGTTTCAGTTTTCTCTCCTAAAAACCAAACAAGCAACACTTTTCTTATCTTTAAAATAAAACTTGCACAACTGACAACTCTACTTTGATTTGACATAAAATAACTTATCTCACAAAACATACATGATTTGACATAAAGTCTTACACATCTTACACCATCAACTTAAATCTTTAAAAAAAAATTACACCTACTTTATTTCACAGACCACTCTCCCAAAACAAACAACATTATGCAAATCAAAATTATTTCACAAACATATCCACCACTTTCCCAAACACCAAACAAACATACCCCATTTATCCTAAAAAATCATGCACTATATGAAACCCACAAACTTAAGATGAATATGAAAGTAAAAAATTGTATTAACCAACATCTCATATCTACCGTATCACAAGTATACTTAATAAAAAATGAAATGATTATCTCATATTAACGGATATACTTAATCAAAAGGTTAAATTTTATTTTGTCACTACAATTATTTCTTTGTTTCAATTGCACTAAACTACTATTTCGACAAATTCTCGTCAAAAGGTTGGAAGAAGGAAAATGCGTTTGATAAGTATGTGTATAGGAAACGTTGAAGGGTTTTGTTGAATTTTGACGAAAATATTTGAATATAACAATCTGGTGCAACTGAAACATGAAGAATAGTTCAAGTAGCAGAATGATATAATTGATACAATAAGACAAAATAAATATTGTTTAATAGTTGAAAGGAATAAAGTGATAAATCTAGTAAAAAGACAAATCATAAAATCAAAGAGTAATGATCAACGTCTCATTTTTCTTTTCTTTTCTTTTTTATAGTTATGTCTTAGATATTTTATCACAAATATACATAACCAAAATTAAATCATAATCTCAACAATACCAATAGTCCAATAATATAATCTACCTGCTAAATCTTCGGGCTTTCAATCTTGTCCCTTTCCACCAAACACTTCATCGAGTATTTTTTAATGGAATTATTGCATTTTTGGTGCTACAACTATAGTCCACTGGCATTTTTACCCCATAACTTTTCGGGCTGACACATTTGGTACCACAACTTCAACATCAGTGGCAATTTCGGTGCCAATTTATTGGCCCGAAATTTCCCCATGTGCGGGCCATGTGACATGAAAATTGAGGATTTTGGCCATTCAACTCCATTTTCATTAAAAAAAAATTATTTTCATCCACCAAGGACTAGACTACTTGGCAGGGCCGGCCCAAGTGCTAGGCAACTTGGGCCGGCGTCTAGGGCCCCCGGTTCGGAGGGCCCCAAAATTTATATATAGGCTTTTAGAAAAATTAAAAAATTATATACTTTATTTTATTAATTTTATGTACATAACATATATCTTGGCTCACTTGGTAGGACTTTCTCTTGATGAATGGGATGTCTATGGTTCAAATCCCAATATTGAGTTTTTTTCTTATATTTTGATTGTTTTATATTATTTAACTTTTATTCTTTTATAGTAATTGTTCATCTTTTTTATTTTCCTTTCGTAGTAATTATTTTTTTAATCCCTTTCCTTACTTAATGATTTCTTGTCAATTTTTTTACTTAATAGGTACTTTAAAAAAAATTATTTCTTAATTATTATAAAAAGAATGCTGTTTTTTTTTTTATTTTTATAATAGGATTTTTCTGCTTATTACTTTCTCACTTAGTACATTGCAAAAAATAATTTCGCCCCCAATAAAATTGGTCTAGCCCCATCCATATTTTTATATGTATGTGTATATTTTTCTTAGTTTTATATATGATTTATAACTTTTGCTATATATGATAATATATAATTAATAGAGTTAAGAATGTCACAAAATTAAATAAAGTCAAGCAATCAATTATGATATTTGTAAAAGAATGAAATAGAGTTAATGATGTACATATACTTGTAAAATTTGCTTCGGCTAAAATAATATTTTTAATATTAAAAGTTATACAAAAAAATTCATGGTTGAATCTTTTAAAAATTAAAAAATAATATGTTAGAGAAAATAATATGTCAATATTTAATTAATATTTTTGCCTTTAAAAAATAAATTGATTATAACAAAGGGCCCCAAATTTGAAATTCGCCTAGGGCCCCCGAATGTCTAGGACCGGCCCTGCTACTTGGATGTTTTTATTTGGGGAAGAAGAAGAAGGCGGGTAGCAATTTAATTAAGGGAATGTTTGGTGAATTTTTTAGGAAAAGTTAGGATTTTGAATTTTGGTATTTTTTTTAATAAAAAAGACGTTGAATGGTTAAAATCTCCATTTTTCATGTCAATGGCCCGCACATGGAGGAATTCCGGGCCAATTTTGAAATTAGGCCTCAATTGACACAAAAATTGCCACTGATGTTGACGTTGTGACACCAAATGTGTCAACTCGAAAAATTACGGGATAGAAACATCAGTGGGCTATAATTGTGACACAAAAAATGCAATAATCCCATTTTTTAATCTACCGTATAAGCGGGATGAGTTTTATAGGAATTAAAAAATTGACTCTTGCATTAATAGACGGATTCTTTGATTAAAATTGAATTCCTATGCTCTACATTTTGCTCCCATGAACTACTCTTCGAGATCAAAAGTACAAAACAATTGTAAAGTCCTTTATATATGTTGTCTTTTATTAAAATTTAATTCCTATTTTGGCCACATGAACTTTCGGAACCAAAAGTACAACACAATTGTAAAGTTATTTATAAATGTAATCTTTCATTAAAATAAAATTCCTATTTTGCACTTTCCATGAACTCTTTCGGGATTAAAAGTGCAAAATAATTGTAAAATTATTTATATATTACGTATTTGATAAAAATTGAATTCCTATTTTGTACTTTTTGTCCCGCGAACTCTTTCAGGACCAAAAGTACAAAAACTGTAAAGTTGTTTATATATTGAGCATTTGATTAAAATCGAGCTCTTATTTGGACTTTTGGTCCCATTAATTTTTTTTGGGACCAAAAGTGCAAAATAATTATAAAGTTGTTTATATAAGTCTTTGATAGAATTGAATTCTTATTTTCAACTTTCTATCTTAGCCTTCATCCAACCAAATGGCTAATTTGAATAATATAAGTTAATTTAAATTTAATGAATGTTTTATAAATTTATTAAAATTAATAAAAAAATAAATTAATATGTATACACCCTTTCCTCATGGACCTCCTCATCAGTCGACCTTGACTCCACCACGTCCCCACTCACATCCACTTGATGACCCCTGTCTCAACCAGATGATTATATGATTTATAAAGGTTACTTGAGTTGTGAACAATTTCAATTTACTTTTTATATTTTTGAATTGAATGTGTACTGAATATTAAGAATAAATTTATTCTATGTGAATTTGTTTCAGTTATGTTGTAGTTGTGAATTGATTGACTTGTTGTTTCATGTTGGACTAACTGCTGTAGTACAAGTTATTTAGGGTAAAAAAAGGAAAAAAATATTATATTTTATTTATTATTTTAAAATATAGCAACATAATTTGCGGTGGAATGAAAAATTAACGATGGACTGAAAATTTGTCGCTAAAGTACTGAATTAGCAACGTGATTTGAGCCATCACTAAAAAAGAATTTTACAACGGATAAAAATTTGTCACCAAATACAAAAAAGGCGACGGTCGCTAATTTCGCCGCTAAAATTTAGCGACGAATTATGTCCCTCGCTAATTCTGTCGTAAAACAGGTTTACCGACGGATTCTTTATTAAATTCTTTCGCTAAATTGAGTGACTTTTGTAGTGAACTATTGCAATTATTGAAATGAAAACAAGTTAAACCATATTACTTCGATGTAAGATATTCTAATGGTGTAATAATTAATTTGTGTTGTTGGTTGAACATTTTATCGATTCATCAAATGAGAATATAATTTTGTGATGAGAAAATGATTTTGAACAAAATTAAATGTCACGAGCATTGATTCAAGAAACTCATGTGTATATATTTCATAATTCTTAGTTTGTGCATTCAGTGAGACTTATGCATATGCAAAGCGTATAGTTACTATTAATATTTATTTTAATAATAAATGATTAATTAATATTTACTATCACATTTATACTTTATTTGTGAAGGTAATCATATATATATATATATATATATATATATATATATTTGTGAAAATAATTATAATATATTTGTAAAGTAATTATTATCTATTGGTGAAATAATTACAATTTATTTGCTGAGTAATTATAGTTTTTTTTTAAAAAATAGTCACAATATATTTTTGAAAATAATTATAATTAATTCGTTAAATAATTATAATTCATTTATGAAATAAATATAATTTATTGGAAAAATAATTATAATATATTCACGAAATTTGACAAATGGACTAATCGGACCGAATCCGGATCGAATTCCTACTGATTGGATCTCAAATGGATTAGATCTGAAGTGGATTCAACAGTACATATCTTATATCGATCCGATCCGATTGAAGAATTTCCACATCTAGTATGGAACCATGGTGGAACCATTGAAAGTCCTCTCTTTCCTTCTAATGGTCTCACCCCTTCCCACCCGCAACCCACGTCCCACCCGACCCTCAATCACCCACTCCCCCCTCCCCACTGCCCACCCCACCACCCCATACCACCCACCCAAACTCACCTCGCTCCTACCCTCGAACAACCTTTTGCGATTGGATCTCGATCCAAATAGAATCGGATCCATCGATTTGATACGATTCTTCACCATTTTCATCGATTTTTCACTTATTTCATCGATTTAAATTTTTTTTTTTTATCGATTTAACCAAATTTTCATTGATTTAAATCGTTTTTGACCGGTTTAAGAGCTTTTTCCATCGTTTTTTTTTTCCGTCTTTCACTAATTTTATCGATTTAACATGTTTCTTCATCGTTTTCATCAATTTTTTTTACTAATTACCAATTTAACCCGTTCTGACCAGTTTAGTCAATTTTTACACTAATTTTATCGATATAAATTTTTTTGACCAATTTAGTCCATATTTTCACGTTTTCATCTATTTGAACTGTTTTTTTTTACCGATTTAACCAAATTTTTTCAACTAATTTCATCGATTTAAACTGATTTTGACCAATTTAACATGTTCTTTCACTATTTTCATCCGTTTTTTCACTAATTTCTTCTATTTAACCCATTTCGACCGACTTAACCCATTCTTTCACTATTTTCATCATTTCTTCATCAATTTTGATCGATTTAACCCATTTCTTCACCGTTTTCATCGCTTTTTTCACCAATCATCGATTTATTTTGACCAATTTAGTCCATTTTTACACTAACTTTATCGATATAAATATTTTTGGACCGATTTAGCCATTTCTTCACGTATTCATCGATTTAAACTGATTTTGACCGATTTAACCCATTCTTTCACCGTTTTTGCACCATTTTGACCGGTTTATCCCATTTCTTCACCGTTTTCATCGTTTTCTTAATTAATTTCACCGTTTAAACTGATCAATACAATACAAAATAACTGAACAACTGAACCCTAAAATATAAGATTAACATAATTGTTTTAAATGCGATGATCTTGTTAGAGTCTGGTTTGACTGGTAGTTTGATGAAAGGGTCAATAATAACCTTGAGATTTCGAGTCACTACAAGAAATTTGTGTATTAGTGACAAGATTTTAAGTGACAAAGTATTACATGTGATTAGTGACACCAATTATAGTGTTTTCACAATAATAATTGTGACAACTAGAATGGTGATAAACTTTTTTTAAGTTGTCCCTAATAGTGTTTCGTGACCATGTTATAGTAATTAAGTTGTCACTATTGACAATTATCGACACCCTTGTAGCGAACCTAGAATATTGTCAAAATCAGTTCCTAATTCTTGTTACTAATATGTCTATGAAGTGACAATATCTAAGTTATTGTCACTTAATAAATATAAAAAAGTGACAAGTTTAACCTTCTCACTTAATATCTTATCACAAAAAATCAATTTTCTTGTAGTGTCCTTGCTAGGCTATAAGCCATTCGAGTTTCTCGACTGAGTTTGTTGCTAAATTGGAGGTATGATTGGCTGGATCACGTGTCTTATAAGTAGTCGAATGGACCTAGACAAAGGAATCCAACCCCAATAGCAAAAAAGGGAGGATTATCTGTTACACTTTGGTGTCACATGATAAATCCATCATTCAAGTTTATATGTTAACTCACACAAAATTCAAAAAAATACACTTATAATAGATCTATGTGTGTTACACCAAAATATGACAGAACTCATTACAATGTCATCGGGATTAAAATTCAATGACTTAGAAATGACTAAGGAGTATCTATCATTGATTTTTTTTTTTAATTATTGGTGACTATATTGCACCGACACCCGGATACATGCTGGGACACGGCATCCTACAATCTACATATGTCCGAAGAATTTAAATAAAAACAAAATAGCAATACGATGTGGGACAACAACTATCGCAATGCGCTGCCGTTGCCGGCTTTGGGGTCTCTAAAAGAGTTGAAAACAGCCACCCTTTCATATTTCTTCCCTGCACATAGTAAATGTGTGGTTTGTGAAGTTAATTTGTTCAATTTTAAAAATTACATTTTCACCCCTTAACTATCCACTCTCTTATTTCCAACATTTATTTTAATCTCTAATTAATTGTATTTTTCTTTGTTTAACCCAACTTAATCTTTCAATTAACTCATTCAATTTTAATTCCTAATTTGATACATGAGCTAAAAACTTTTTAAAGTCTTATATACGTTTAAGTTATGCCATGTATATTTATATATAAAGAGTTATATCCATCATATCATTGAAACTATCCCATTTCTTATTTTAGATAAAACAAAATAAAAAAAATCATGTCATGTCGGATTTGTCTGATCCGCTTTAAGAATTGATAACATGTACACCTTAATTTGCAAGACAAATAAAGACCTATTCAGGGTTGTGTCGAGGGAGTCTCCTCTAATTCTTATGTCAGCAAAATGTTATTAAAACTTCATAAAATTGCAGAAAAGTGTTCAAGTTATATATTTGTGCATTAGGTCTAGGTCTTAGATATTACCTTGGAGTATCTATAAATGTTTTTTGAGATCTAGTTTGTTAGGCATGCAAGGGGGAAGTTACCAAGATTAAGCTCATGTTCCTAAAAAGGAGGAGATGGGTATCAGGGTGTATCTTCTCCGTTCTAATCCTTTAGTCACATGACGATCTGGCTTTACCAGATTTTGGACTCGTTAGGATGACCTTAAGCCTCGCTTCATCTCCTGATGATCTCCTAACCTGGTATGTGATCGGGTAATCGTATGGTCCTCGTAAGCGAGGTCATTTGGGGTCGAATTCTTGGACCAGGTCGAGAATGGCCTTAATCTCAATCCTATATCAATATATAAATTTATAATATGAAAGAACGTAGTTTACAACTTGAATATTACTTTATTGTAGTTCTTATTGATAATTTATTTGCAGTATTATAATTGTTTTTGTTAACTATACAAATAAAAAAGTTTTAAATATCATTTTCAATCATTTTAAGCAGCAATCAAATTTAGCCCCAACACTATTGGCCTATTTGGTGAGGTTTTGTGTCGGTCTCCCTTTGTCATGAATTCAAAAAAATTGTTGAGGTGGTTTGGGTGAAATCTCTAAAACTCAATTTTGATGTTGTAGTTTGAGGGAAAAAAATAGGTGATAAATGTCAAATTCATGTATTTTATTGAGGAAAAAGAGGTGGTATGTATTAATCATTGTATTGAGTATGTGATACATTAAGTTTGTATGTATATAAGTTGAAACTTAGGTCTTGCAGAACCTGTACTTAGACTTCATTTTAAATAATTTTGACTCAATTTAATAAAATCGTGTGAATAAACCAAAATATAACCAAATATAGTCCTGATAAGACAAAGGTCGCTAAAACTATTATTCCTAATCGGCAGCCTTATAAAGTAAAATCATTTTATTAACTTTTTGCTTTTGTATGCTTTTGGCATGAAAATTTGAACCTTCTTTCCCCCTCTCCTTTTCTAGAAAAAAATTTCTTACTTCAGTACAAAAAGAACCTACGCCCAAAATAAAATCAGAAATCAAGCAACTGAAACCCACCAATGAAGTGTTCAAGTAAAAAAAATACTAAAATATTTATAACCATTTCCAAAATTTCAATTTTATTTTCGTTCATCGTTATTTGAGGGATGCGATCTCTTGTTCAGATCTATATGTCCCATATATTCACCATTTTCTTAGAATTTTTTTAAAGATAAAAGATAACTTTCATTTAATTGAGCTCAGAAATCAAAATATCAAAAATCATTACAAAAATTTCATCAAAAATATAAAAATCAGTTAATTCATGAGCTACCCTAATACCAACTCTTTCAATATATTGCTAAATTATTATCAATAATGATTAAAAATTATTATCAATAAAATAAATATACTATGCTCAATTTGTGAATAAAATAATTAAAAACAGTCAAATTTTTCTCTTCCTCATTCGCGCAGACTTATAAAAAATCTCTCTCATTCACACCTTCTCCTTGTCCTCTCCTTCCTTCTCTCTCTAAATCTCTTAGTGTTTCTCTCTCTAAAAAACTTGTAAATTGTAATGCCTCAAGTCGATCTGGAGAACCTAGTCACAGCCTGCGGTGGCGGCGGCGGCAACGATCGGAAAATCACCTGCGAAACACAAGCAGACGGCAGCGGCGCGGACAACGACGCACCACGGAATAATGACGTAATCCCCGACGACGCCGACATCCCGCCGGATTTACCTCCGGAATCCTTCTGGTTATCAAAGGACGCGGAATACGACTGGTTTGATCGAAACGCGATTTTAGAGCGAAAAGAATCCACAAAAGGCAACAATTCAAACTCTACAAATTTGAACCCAAATGTAAACCCTAGTTTGAACTCCAATTCTCAACGGTCATCCGCGAATTTGAAGTCTAAGGCGTATATAATCGGATTACCTAAAACACAAAAAGCCGCATTTGCGGATTCCAAACGGAGGACCTGTAAACCGGCCAGTATAAGGCTGTTTCCGAAACGGTCCGAGTCAGTCGGGAAGCCGAACCCGGTTTCTGTAGCTGAACCCGGTTCGCCGAAGGTTTCGTGTATGGGAAGAGTTCGGTCGAAGCGTGGTCGGCGGCGGTCGAATTCGTTGAGGAGGAGTGAGAAACCGATAGAGAAATTGAAAACCGGTGGTGAGAAGCAGAAAACCGGGTTATATTCGAAGGTGATGAGTATGTTCCGGTCCAAGAAGGGTAAAAATAAGCCGCGCCGGTCTGGGAGTAAAAAAGTGGAGGAGGAACCGGTAGTGGTTCAACCGCAGCGGAGGAGCGTAAGTGTTCAAGTGCGAAGAGTTTCGGTTAGTTCTGAACCGGATGCTGAACCTCCGAATTTGGGAGGGATGAAGCGGTTCGTATCCGGGCGACGGTCAGGGTCTTGGACCGGCGAGGACTTTAATAGTTAGACCGGCGCGTGGATCATGATGGGAGGAGGCGCGTGAGAGTCTTGAAAACATGTTGTTAGATGACGTGGGCACGTTGAAGTGTTGAACAACTGTTTTGCTCGTGGTTTTTCTGAGGCGAAAGATATATGGATGGTTTTGGCACTTTTTGCAGTTAATTTTTATATTAGCTTTTGTATTTTACCCTTTTTTAAAAATAAAAAAAGAAAAAGAAAAAGAAAAAGAAAAAGGAAATACTCTTATACATATTTATTATAGTGTAAAAATACATTTTTATAAATTGGAGTGGGGTTTGTAAATTTCTGATATTTTCTTATATAGCAAACAATGGTTTTTGTCATTGTTGGTTAATTTTAATTATTTGTTGATGTTATGTTTGTTACTGCAATTTTTTTTTATAGTTACAACAAACTCAAATCGACATAAATGATTCATAGAATGCAGGAATTTTCTAAGTCAGCAATTTATTGAATAGTAGACCATCAATTTATCAGTTCATTTGATTTGGTTCGTGTCATTTATTCAAATTCGCTTACCATTTAAACCAATGAACACTATAATGAATGCTTCACTTTAATTAACACTAGATTTTTGAATTGGTCTTTTTTCTCATGCATTTAAAATTAATTGAGTAGAAGAAATTACCATGTTTGTTTCTTTATTGTGGGGAAAATGCACGATATTACCTTGTATTATGTGAAACTTGCACAAAATTATCATGTGAATTTTTTCACCAAACTCCCTTGTACTTTCAAAAATTCTGCATAAAACACCCAATTTTCGTTAGTTACTAACACCATTAATATTTAATTGAATTACCTAAATCACCTCTAGATATATTAAAATTACAAGGGGATTCTGTGCAATGTTCAAGAGTACAAGGGAGTTTTGCGCAAACATTCAAGATTATAAGGGAGTTTTGCATAAACGATCAAATGTACAAGAGAGTTTTAGCTGAAAAAAATTATGCAAAAGAAAATAAAAATTACACAATATTCGTGTTGAACACACATGCATTAAAAGATGATGAAAGGTAATGGATTAATTATTTTATGAACAATTTTTGAAAGTACAAATGAATTTAATATAAAAATAAATTCACAGACTAGTTTTGAGGATATTAAATTAATTTTATCTAAGCCAACTTTGATTGTGCCATCAACAAAGAACAGTCCACTCTGTCGCACATGGATTGCTTCCACGTTTGTGATTGGTGGAAATAATTCATATGATATGCATTGGAGGAAATCAAGAACATTTTGTTGACTTAAGAGCTTAACTTGTGATTTTAATCTTGCGGAAAATGTTGGCTCAATAATGGAGAGTACAATTTGATTGGTGAAGTATTTCTAACACATTTTGACTCAATTTCGTAATCATACCTAATCTCAACACTATTTCATTCACGTATGTTTTTATCGCAAGACTCGGTCTATTTGGAAATGTTTTGGTTCGATTTCACGAGTCTTGATTTAAAAAAAATATATTAGCTGATTTGGTCAGAACCTGAGAAAGAAGAAGAAGCGAAGATCAGTTCATAAAAGACTCAATTGGAAATCAATTTGGGAATTTCTAATTTAGGGATTTGTTTTTATTTCTTTCCTTAGTTAAAGCGTGTTTTGACTTTGTAAATATTATTAGAAGTGTATTTTCTTTTCCAAGTCGGTTAAGGACTTTTAGTTGTATATATAGGGCAGGGATCAAGACTTGTAAATAACAATTCTATTTTCTATTTTTTCATATATACATAATTATTTTTTTCACATATTTTCTCTCTGTTTTCAATCAAGAACAGAGAACAATTTCTTTCATTCATCTTCTTTATGAAGTTATAGATTATAATATGGTATCAACAATTTGATTACTTACTGTTATCCGCTGCGTTCTACGAATTCAATTCCAAAAATTCAGAAAATTTCTCTATACTTTGATCTCGGTTTCCTGTCCTTCTTCTTCTTGATCAAATTTTCTTGATCATTCTTCTCCAATGTCTTCTTCCTCTTCTTCAATCAGTTCTACAATTTCTTCCAGTCGCCCTAAACCTCCAATGGAGGATCCATCCCACCCCTATTTTCTTCATCCATCAGACAGCCCGGGGTTGATTCTCGTTCAACAACAACTTAAAGGGGACAATTATCCCTCATGGTCACGTTCCATGCTCTTGGCTTTGAATGTCAAGCATAAACTTGGGTTTATTAATGGTACCCTTCAAGATCCAGGACCTGCAGATGAAAAATTACAAATATCTTGGTCAAGAAACAACGATGTGGTGGTTTCTTGGATTCTCAATTCCGTTTCTCCTGATATCCATTCAAGTATTATGTACACCAACAATGCTAAAGACATATGGGATGAATTAAAAACAAGGTTTCAACACAGCAATGGCCCAAGAAAGCTTCAACTCAGAAGGGAACTTGCAAATTTGCATCAAGACAATCTGACAGTTAATATGTTCTTTACAAAACTCAAGGCAGTTTGGGATGAACTAGCCAACTATAGGCCTATTTTAAACTCTTGTGATTGTGGTGGACCACAGAAAATACATGATCATTATCAAGAGGACTTTGTTCTCACATTCTTACTTGGTTTAAATGACTCTTTTGACAATCTAAGAAGCCAAATCCTTTTAATGGATCCCATTCCCCACATTGACAGAGTCTTTTCTTTAGCCACTCAAGAGGAAAGACAGAGGTTGGTTGGCCATAATATTGCTTTTGACATGTCCACTTCTATGGCCTTTGCATCTAAATTTTCCTCACCTAACAGTTCTAATTTCCAACCACCACCCAAACGCCCTTACAATCAATTTTAGCAGACTCCTACAACCCCTGCACCATCTTTCAACCCTTCTTTTAAAAATAAAGATATTCCCATATGCACTCATTGTAACCTTAGAGGACACAGTTGATAAATGTTACAAAATTCATGGTTACCCTATTGGTTATAAACCTCCTGCTGGTTCTAAGCGTAGGCCTAACTCTTTTCAACAAAACCCAATCAATAATCTCACCAACTCTTCACCTCTGCTTCCCACTCCACAGTCCATTCCACCAAACCAGAATCCACAAAATCCACTAACACTCTTACTCCAGAGTCTAAATTCAGAACAATGCCAGCACTTAATGAATCTGTTCAGCACACATTTATATTTCCATACTCCTACAGAAGCTTCCCATGACTCTGCACACATCTCTTGTGTTTCAGGTATATGCTCCACTTCTATTAATTTTAACCAGAAAACTAATCCTAATACTTGGATTTTGGATTCTGGTGCTACTAAGCACATATGCTACAATAGCTCACTTTTTTCTTCCCTCAAACCTGTTAGTAATGCTTATGTAATTCTTCCTGATAATAGTGTTTTTTCAGTTTCTCAAATGGGTGACATACATATTAATTCCTTTTTAACTCTTAAAGATGTTTTTTATGTCCCAACCTTTAATTTTAATCTGGTTTCTATTAGTGAATTACTAATCCAGGAAGATATGACCATAAACTTTACACATGAATATTTTATAATTCAGGACCTACAAGGGAAGAGGATTGGCGAGGGTAGGAAGATAGATGGCCTCTATGTCCTTCAAAACAGATTTTCAGTTCCTACTCAAGCTCATTGCAACAAACTGTCCAGTGTGATTTGGCATAGAAGACTAGGGCACATGCCTTTTAAGGCTATGTTTAGAATAAAGAACAAATTGGATTTAGATTCCATTCCTAGTTGTACTGATTCTCACACTGATCCTTGTTATATTTGTCCTTTAGCCAAGCAAAAGAGACTTTCATTTCCTAAATCTGTTTCTACTAGTTCTAAGATTTTTGAATTAATACACTGTGACATTTGGGGACCTTTTCATGTCCCTACATTAACTGGACAAAAATACTTTGCTACTATTGTTGATGATTTTTCTAGGTTTACATGGGTTTGCTTATTACATAAAAAGTCTGATATTTCAACTGTTATTCCTAGTTTTTTTATCTATGGCAAAGAACCAATTTAATAGTTCTGTTAAGATATTCAGAAGTGACAATGTACCTGAATTATCTTTTACATCACTTTTTAACAAGCTTGGTATTCTGCATCAAAATTCTTGTGTTGAAACTCCAAAACAGAATTCTGTTGTGGAGAGGAAACACCAACATTTACTGAACATTGCAAGGGCATTATTTTTTGAATCCAAAGTCCCCATATCTTTGTGGGGAGAATGTATTAGCACTGCAGCCTACTTAATAAATAGGACACCTTCTAAAGTTTTAAACTACAAAACCCCTTTTGAATTATTATATAATCTTCATGTAGATTATCTTTCTTTAAAAACTTTTGGATGTTTGGCCTTTGCTTCCACTATTAAGCAAGGCAGAAATAAATTTGACCCTAGAGCTAGAGTTTGTTCTTTTATTGGTTATCCTATGGGCATTAAGGGCTACAAGTTATTTGATATCACAACAGGTGAAATTTTCATTTCAAGGGATGTTATTTTTCATGAAGAAACCTTTCCATTTCATTCTCTAAATAATTCATCTGCTGCTTTTGATTCAAATATATCAAAAAAATTTCCTCCTACTCAATATGCTGATTCTTCTTCTTTTAATTTCTTTGATAATTCTGATAATATTAATTTTGATTCTGATTTTACCCCATCATATATTTCTGCTGATGTTTCTACTGATACATCTTCTTCCCTACAGAATAGAAGGTCCACTAGACCTTCTAAGAAACCTAGTTACCTTAGTGATTACCATTGTAATTCTATACATTCTGATATTGATATACAACTAAAAATACTTCTGTTAAATATCCTATAAATGTTTTGCATTATAACAACCTCTCTCTTAAATATAAAAACTTTATATTATATATTTCTTCTGAGGTTGAACCTACATATTACCACCAAGCAGTAGGAAATTCTGTATGAAGAGCCGCTATGGCTACTGAAATACAGGCTTTAGAAAATAACAACACTTGGACAGTAGTCCCTTTACCTCCTAACAAGGTACCCATTAGATGTAAGTGGGTGTACAAAATTAAGAGACATGCATATGGGACTGTGGACAGGTACAAAGCTAGGCTGGTGGCAAAAGGTTACACTCAAAAGGCTGGAATTGATTACACAGAAATATTTTCACCAGTGGCAAAAATGGTTACTGTCAAGGTTCTACTAGCTTTAGTTGCCTCCAAAGGCTGGGAACTATGTCAAATGGATGTGGACAATGCATTTTTAAATGGGGATCTACATGAGGAGATTTTTATGGAGCTTCCTTTGGGTTATCAGAAGACAGATTCTTCTATTAAAATGGTTTGTAAGTTACATAAATCTCTTTATGGTTTGAAGCAAGCTTCAAGACAGTGGAATGACAAGTTTACAGACAGCCTACTTACTTATGGATTTGAACAATCTAAATCTGACTATTCCTTATCCACTAAGGGCTCAGGTGATACCTTTCTAGCTCTTCTTCTTTATGTAGATGATATTGTAATTTCTAGTCCATCTCTAGCTCTTCTTCTTTATGTAGATGATATTGTAATTTCTAGTCCATCTCCTAGACTTATTTCTGATTTAAAAGTTTATTTACATAGTAAGTTTAAATTGAAAGACTTAGGTAATCTTAAATATTTCCTTGGTCTGGAGGTGGCTAGGTCTGCAAAGGGTATTGTTTTATCTCAAAGGCAATATGCCTTACAAATTCTTGATGATACAGGTTACTTAGGAGCTAAACCCCTTTCTCTACCTATGAATCCTAAACTGAAGCTTAACTTTGAGGATGGTGAAATTCTGTCAGATCCAACTAGCTACAGAAGACTTATTGGCAGATTGCTCTATCTCACAATTACTAGACCTGACTTAAGCTATGCTGTTCATAGGCTTAGTCAGTTTGTTTCTCAACCTAGAACACCTCATTTGCAAGCTGCTCATCACATCCTAAGATACATTAAAAGTTCACCAGCTCAGGGATTGTTCTATCCAGCAAATTTTGGCACTATTTTACAGGCATATGCAGATGCAGACTGGGCATCTTGTCCAGATACAAGGAGGTCAGTAACTGGCTTTTGCATTTTTTTGGGTGATTCTCTGATTTCTTGGAAATCCAAGAAACAGGTTACTGTCTCAAAATCCTCTGCTGAGGCAGAGTATAGGGCTTTGGCATCAGTTTCAAGTGAGGTTATTTGGCTACATCAAATCCTAAAGAATTTTGGGATTCATCAATCAAGTCCTACTTTACTATTTTGTGACAATCAATCAGCAAGGCATATAGCAAGCAATCCTATGTTTCACGAGAGGACAAAACATATAGAAATTGACTGTCATTTTACAAGGGAGCAAGTATCTAGAGGTTTGATTAAACTTATGCCTATACGTACAGAAGAACAATTAGCTGATGTGTTTACAAAGGCATTACTCTTACCTCATTTTCGCAAGCTTTTGTCCAAGTTGTCCCTCATTGACATTTGCGGCTCAACTTGAGGGCTGTATTAGCTGATTTGGTCAGAACCTGAGAAAGAAGAAGAAGCGAAGATCAGTTCATAAAAGACTCAATTGGAAATCAATTTGGGAATTTCTAATTTAGAGATTTGTTTTTATTTCTTTCCTTAGTTAAAGCGTGTTTTGACTTTGTAAATATTATTAGAAGTTTATTTTCTTTTCCAAGTCGGTTAAGGACTTTTAGTTGTATATATAGGGTAGGGATCAAGACTTGTAAATAACAATTCTATTTTCTATTTTTTCATATATACAAAATTATTTTTTCCACATATTTTCTCTCTGTTTTCAATCAAGAACAGAGAACAATTTCTTTCATTCATCTTCTTTTTGAAGTTATAGATTATAATAAAATAGTTTGGGTGGTCTCGATAAAACATTTGAAACCTCATTTGGTTAGGTTTTGGATGTTTGGTTTTGTGGTTTTGAAAAAGCTGAAACTCCACTTGGATTGAGTTTGGATGTTGGGGTTTGAGAAAAATAGTAGGTGATAGATGTCAAATCAATATCTTTTTTACAGAGTTTGTGGGGAAAAAATAGGCGATAGGTGTCAAATCAAAGTTTTATAGGTTTCGCAAAACTCACGAGACCAGGCCAAAACCCAACCACATAGGCCCATAATATATACTATTTCTATTTTTTATTTTTCAAATTATTAAGGTTTTAGACTCGATTAGGCATATCCGAAACATTATTTGAAAATCTCTCTCCGCCGAAATTCGAACTTTAATTCATTATAATGATAAATCTTTGCTATCTAGAAATATGCAATGACCCAAAACACATATGCTACAATATAGTGCATGAGAAGGTAATAATAATGTTGGATGAAGATGAAGACTTTGAAGTGAAGGGAGGTTTTGATGATTTCCAAAAGTCATCAGCTAAGTATGGAAACTTAGTATAAACCTTAGAAGATATTTGACCAAGGAAGAATTATTTCAGACTAGTCAAATATGGTCCAGAAGACTACTGATTTGTTGCTGAAGAAGGAATCAGACTGGTGGACTATCAGCCGACTCAAATCAGATTAGTTCAAGTTTGAGATCAGCCGAGTATACATCAGACGAGTGATTTTGATCAGCAGAGTGGAAGTGGATCAGAAGTTAGTGCAACGGTAATAAATGCACTTGGAGTAATAAATGCTGAAGAGGAAGGGTATTTATGACAAATGATTGAAGAGAAACCTCGTATCAGCTTGGTGCATTTAATGCGGACTGACAGAAGGTACAACAGAGTGTACAGTGTTCAGTCGCAGGTAGCCGTTTCTGCAGAAAGGACCAGACTCGAGGATTTGGACACCTGTCGATCTCTCAACGAGCAGATTTTCAAATCTCAAGTATAAATAGTTCAGTTCGTGAGTTGAAGAAACATTTGAGAGCAAAAATCTGAAGCAGAATTCTTCTAAGTCTCAAACTCAAGAACAGAACACTCATCAGCCGAGTCATTTGTTGACGAAGCAGAATAGAGAGAAAACAGAATATACACATAAATCTCAGTGATTTTGTGAGAAAAGTGTTGTGAGAAGCTGTTATCCATCTTTGTGAGTGATAAAGCTTTGTAGTATAGGACTTCTTTGTGATTTCCTGTAAAGAACTTGTGGCCAGTTCGTTTGTTGTTTGGCGCAAGCAGAGTATACTGTAAACTGTGTGTTTATAGTATAACCCAAGATCTAAGTGACTTGGAAGAGTGGACTAAAGGATTTCTATCCATATAACCACTATAAAAATCCTTTGTGTTATACTTGCATTATATTCTGCATATTTCAAAGAGCATATTTTAACACAAAAAGTTAACTGTTGAAAAGTTTTAAAAATGAGTTTATAAAACTGGGGATAGAACTTTTTCTAAGTTAAGAAAACTACTTGTGAAAAGCACTAGAAAAATCCGCTCCAAGTTAGTAATTTTAAAACTTTGATTTTCATAAAATCAGCTGAGTGAAATCAGAAGAGTGGTCAACTCTGCTGTTCAAAGCTTTGTGCAAGATCAGCAAAGTCAACTTACGATTACTGATCAGCTTAGTCTGCTGACAGAAAAGTTAGAGAATTTTAAAAGATAAATTTTTAGAGGTCTATTCACCCCCCCTCTAGACCTCATCTGACCACTTGGGACCAACAAGTGGTATCAGAGCAGGTGGTTCATCTGAATCATTTGCCTGATCAACGAGCTTGATCCTTGAGTGTTTTTCAAAGGTTTTCAAAAGTTTTCAAAAGAGCATCTTTTTGAAAAATAAAAACTTTTGAAAAATGGATTGTATCAGCCTTGTTCCCCATATAGGCGGTATGAGCTTTGAGGACTGGAAAATACGCATGAAAATTTTCCTTGCTGATTATAATGACAATATGTACACGTGCATAACACAAGGTCCGATAAGAGTTACCAAGATAATCAAAATTGATGGCGTAGATTCGGTCGTTGATAAAGAACGATCAGAGATGTCACCTGATGAAATCAAGTTGAAGAATCTCGACAAAGTTGGAATCTTCATCATGACAAAAGCCCTGGACAATGAAAGGTTTGACAAGGTCAAACACTGCAAAACATCTAAAGAGATGTGGGACAAAGTCCGTGACATGAGTGAAGGAAATGACTCTATCAAAGAACACAATCTGAGTGTTGCCCTGGAGAAGTTTGAAAACTTCAAGATGAAACCTGGAGAAACCATTGACCAGATGGATTCAAGGTTTACAAAGGTGTTGAACAATGTTCTAAAGTTGGGAAAGACGTTCTCTGATAAGGAGATCACCGTCAAAGTTTTAAAGGCGCTGCCACCCAAGTTCAACATGAAGATCACAGCGATGGAAGAATCAAGGGATCTGGGGAAGATCTCACTGACGGAGCTGTTTTCTGTACTCAAGGCGTACGAGTATAAAATGCCAAGGATGGGAATAGAAGAGACCTCAACTTCTGGCCCCACTGCTGCCCTGGTCGCTGCAGAAAAAACTAGAAGATCAGCCGGAAAGACTAGAGAAGTGGACTCATCTGATGAGACCACAGTACTGAGTAAAAAGGAGTACATTGCTGGCGATGTTGCTTTGTTATTGAACGGGTTCAAAAAGTTCTACAAAAGAAAAATGAAGAACAAATATAACAATGCTTCTACTTCTAAACCTACCTCTAATTCTCATGACATTAAGGATGATTATAAATCCAAAATGATGTGCTATAATTGCAGGAAATTGGGACATTTCATCAAGGACTGCCCATATCCTAAAGCTGAGAAGTACACTGAGGAGGAAAAAAAACAAAGAAGAGAGAGGAGACACCAGAAAAGCAAAGTGTTGTTGGCTGAAGCTGAAAAGATAGCAGCCATCTATTCGTCTAACTCAAAATCAGGCACGTCAAGTGATGACTCTGCGTTTGAAGAGACACCTGCACTGCTCTGTCTCATGGCCAAAAAATCTGATGATTCTGACAATGAGGTAATACTCTCTGAAAGAGAAATGGAGCTGTTTAGCTCATTTGAGCAAATGATGAATAACAAGACAGATGTTGTTAAAGAATTTGCTAAGCTTAATGACGAGATGATCTTGCTGAAAAAGCAATATGCTAAACTGAAACGTAGTATTGAAAAACCTAACGAATCAGCTATGTATAAAAAGCTTTCGCATGAATATGAATCTCTGAAAGCAGAATGTGAAGTTTACAAGGGACAAATCATTGAACTTGAAGCTATAATATCTTTACATGATAAGTCGTCTGTTGTATCAATAGATAAATCTAATGAACAGAGTACACCCTTAGTAAAAGAAAATTTAGAACTGAACAGAGCTGAGAAATTTATATCTTCTGATAATAGTAACATTATCTTGTATGTTCAGACTGCTAAATCTACTTCACTTGAGATTGAGAAAAAGGAGAAGAAATCTCCTAAGGCCAAAAAGGGTAAAAAGCCTGAAAATAGAAAACAGACTGGTAAAACCAAACAACAAAATAGTCCTAAGAAGTCTGCTGATAAGAGTAAAACCAATCAGACTAGTAAAGCTAAGTCGTCTGTTAAAGAGCAAGTAAAGAGCAGACCTAAGAAGCAAAGAAATTATAACAATAATGCTTGGTATGGAAATGAGTCTTATTATGTGCAACCTGGTTATTCACCTTATTATGCTGCACCTCAATATCCACCCTATTATGCTGCATATCCTGCTCATCAACCAATGCATGCTTACCCTGTTTATCATGCATCTTATCCTGCTTATGAGCCTTATTCACATCATAATGATTATCAACATAACATGGCTGCTGATTATGATGAAAATGAAGTTGCTCATGCTCCTGCTAAAACTCTTAAGCCTAAGAAGCCTAAGACTTCAACATCTTGGGTTGTCAAAGGTGACACTAATCCACCAGGACCCTCTCAATAAAGGGCACCTAAAACAATTTTATTTTGTTTTGTAGGTTAGGATTTGGAGTAGGAGTAAAGTAGTGAAGAAATGGTACTTGGACAGTGGATGTACAAGGCACATGTGTGGAGACATACATGAACTGGCAGATGCTGTTGCTGTGAATGGTCCAAGAGTTACTTTTGGAGACAGCAAAGAAGGCAAGGTTGTTGCTGTTGGAAAGCTTATCAAAGGAAACATAGAGATATCTGACGTCTCTTATGTTAATGGCCTGAAGTACAATCTGCTGAGCATAAGTCAATTTTGTGACAAGGGATTTTCTGTAACGTTTTCATCAGATAAGTGCTATGTTGAACAAGTTGGAACAAAGAAGGTTATTTTATCTGGAAGAAGACAGGGAATTATCTATGTAGTCGACTGGAATTCTGTGGACAAGAATTCTAATGTTTGTTTGGTGGCTTCTACACCAAGTGAAATCAGTTGGCTGTGGCACAAAAGAATGAATCATTTGAATTTCAAGACCATAAACAGATTGATAAAGAATGATCTGGTAGAAGGAATTCCAAAGACAGTCATGAGCAAAGACAATCTTTGTGACGCATGTCAGAAGGGTAAAGAAGTGAAGTCCACTTTCAAAAGCAAGAAGCACCAATCTTCAACCAGAATTTTGGAGCTGTTACATATGAATTTGTTTGGCCCTATTGATCCTATCAGCAATGGTGGAAAGAAATACTGCCTAGCTGTTGTGGATGATTTTTCAAGATTTACTTGGGTGATTTTCATGAAGAAGAAAAGTGAAACCAAGGAACATCTTACTAATCTGATGGAATTGATCCAGAATGAGAAGAGTCAAAGAATATTAAAGATCAGATCAGACAGAGGGACTGAATTTACAAACTCTACTGTTGAAGAGTATTGTAACTCCAGAGGAATCAATCATGAGTACTCTGCTGCCAGAACCACTCAACAAAATGGAGTTGCTGAAAGGAGAAATAGAACTCTAAAGGAAGCTACCAGGACAATGATAGCTGAAGCAAAGCTGCCCCAAAGATTCTGGGCAGAAGCCACAAATACAACATGTTATACACAGAACAGATGTATGATCAACAAAAGTCAAAACAAGACACCTTATGAGCTATGGAACAACAGAAAGCCTAATTTACATTATCTTAGGATTTTTGGTTGTAAATGTTATGTTTTGAATAATGGGAAAAATCACCTTACTGCATTTGCAGAAAAGGCTGATGAAGCTATTTTTATAGGTTACTCTACTGTTAGTAAAGCTTATAGAGTTTTTAACAAAAGAACTTTACTTGTAGAAGAATCTATTCATGTAGTATTTGATGAACCAAGCCAATCTTCTGAAAAGAATCAAAGTGCAAATCCAGAGATATCTGCTGACCTTCAGAAATTGAGTATGGAAAGAAAGGAAGAATATGTACCCATTATACTACCTGATTTAAACCAAGCTGTTAACTCAAGTGCTGTTCAAAATCAGTCTGCTGATTGTCTAACAGAGGAGTTGCAAACAGCTGACAGACCAGAGCCTGTACAACAGACTACTACTGAGACTCCAACAGTAGTGTTGCAAGATCAATCAAGAGGACAACATCCAGATTTGCAACCTGATCTCAGATGGCTCAGAGATCACCCACCTGACTTAGTGATTGGTGATCATTTGGATAGAGTGAGAACTAGAAGGTCAACTGCAAATGAAACAATGTTTGTAAGTTTTCTTTCACAAATTGAGCCTAAGTTTATTGATGAAGCTCTTAATGATTCTCACTGGATTGAAGCAATGCAAGAAGAGTTGAATCAATTTGAAAGGAATGAAGTCTGGTACTTAGTTCCCAGACCTACTCATCAAAGAGTAATTGGCACTAAGTGGGTATTCAGGAATAAAATGAATGAAGATGGTATTGTTACCAGAAACAAAGCAAGACTAGTTGCCAAAGGTTATTGCCAAGAAGAAGGCATTGATTTTGATGAGACATTCGCACCAGTTGCAAGGCTTGAGGCGATCAGATTATTCTTAGCCTATGATGCTCACAAGAACTTCACTGTCTATCAGATGGATGTGAAGTCTGCTTTTCTCAATGGAGAATTGCAAGAGGAAGTTTACGTTGAACAACCTCCTGGTTTAGAAGCTTATCAACAAGGAGACAAAGTGTATCATCTGAAGAAAACTCTCTATGGACTGAAACAGGCTCCAAGAGCATGGTATGATACTATATCTGATTTTCTTTTAGTCAAAGGATTTCGTAAGGGTAAAGTAGATAAGACTTTGTTCACTATTGAATGGGATAATCATATATTGTTGGTACAAATATATGTGGACGATATTATTTTTGGTTCAACTAACAAACAGATGTGTGAGAAGTTCTCTAAGCTGATGCAGAACAAGTTTGAAATGAGCATGATGGGAGAACTTAATTACTTTCTTGGATTACAAGTTAAACAGCTACCTGATGGTATTTTTATTAATCAAGCAAAGTACACAAAAGATCTGTTCAAGAAATTTGGTATGGAAACTAGCTCATCTGTTAGTGTTCCTATGTCTACTGGTCTTCGTCTGGACAAGGATGAAGGTGGCAAATCAGTTGACATCACCAAGTACAGAGGCATAATTGGGTCATTGTTATACTGAACAGCTAGCAGACCTAATATTATGTATTCTGTTGAGTTTTGTGCGAGATTTCAATCAGATCCTAATGAATCTCATCTCTTAGCTGCTAAAAGGATATTAAGGTATCTCAAAGGCACACAAGAATTGGGATTGTGGTACCCAAGGGAATCAGGATTTGAACTTATTGGATATTCAGATTCTGACCTTGCTGGCTGTAAAATTGATAGGAAGAGTACTACAGGTACTTGTCAATTTTTAGGCAGTCGTCTGATCTCATGGATGAGTAAGAAACAGACTTCAGTATCCATATCTGCTGCTGAAGCTGAATACATTGCTGCTGGAGTATGTTGTGCACAGATACTTTGGTTGAAGCATCAACTAGAAGACTATAATCTCAAGATCAGTGGAATCCCTATCTACTGTGACAATACAAGTGCAATCTCACTTACTCAGAATACTACTAGTCATTCCAGGACAAAGCATATTGAGATCAAACATCACTTCATCAGAGACCATGTTGAAAAAGGAAATGTTATTATTATGTTCATACAGACAATCAGATTGCTGACATTTTCACCAAACCATTAAGTGATGCAAGATTTTCTACTCTAAGAGTGGAATTGGGCTTGTTAAAATAGGATTCATAAGCTGAGGGGGAACCTATCAGAAGACTGGGTTCAACAGCTGACTAATCTAATATCAACAAGTGTTGTACTTCAAGAAGACTGACTCTCAACAGACTAGTTGATTGATGAATTCTTGAATTCAGGGGGAACGTGTAAGACTAGCGGTACTCCTGTTTTAAAGATGAAATCTTCATTGACAGTTAGTTGAAGTTGTTTTAATCAGAAGATTTGTTCTTAATTCTTGAAGACTTGAAGATTATTTATCTTGCTGGATTGACAAACAGCAAAGGAAGATCACTAGATATTGGCTTTCACTAGTGATATATTGTATCAGACAAGTCGTCTATCAGATAAGTATTTTACTCATCTGTTTTTATTTATGTCAGCTTATACTTAAGTGTTGTACTAAAAACGTTTTTATCAAAAGCACGCTTTTATAAGTAACAGATAAGTGGCGTTTCAAATTCCTGCATGTCTGACATAATTAATGCTATTTTGAAATCCGCGTATATCGCTCGCACGTTCTGCTTTTCAGTAACTGATCTAACGGTTGACGCTAATCACGGAAACCGACAAGAAACCAACATCTATAAATCCAAATCTGATCAGCTTACTAAGCTTGTACGCACCCTCAAAATTTCAAAAGCACTCAGAGCAATTCTGCACTCATCTACTGCAAAATTTCTCTCCGTTTTTCCTTAATCTTTTTCAGAATGTCCGCCAAAGAAGCTGCTGCTGAAGGTATGTTCTTGAACTACCTGACGTATCATACGACTGGTACCCCATTGATGAAGGAAATTTTGGAAAAATTCAAGGCGGCTACATTGGTTAACTTCATGGAAGCCCATGAAGATATGAATTTCAAAGATCAGGTCTTGGAGTTCTACGGTTCTACAGAGAAGCCTGATTTTGAAAAGCTGGAGATTACTGCAAAAATTGGGGATAAAGTTATCTGCGTAACCCCCAAGTTGCTGAATGAGAGATATGGACTATCTCTTGAAGGCTCGACTGAAATTGCAACCCTAGCTGAACCGCTTGAGGCAGATTTCTGGAATTTGGCCTCAAAGAAGAATCAAGTTTGGTCAAGAAGTATCAAGAAGAACCAGCTGAAGGATGAATTTCAGCGTATGGCAGATTTGGTTGCCAAGGTCTTAGAGAATTGCACATTCTCATTGGACAGTGTACCGATGAAGCGATTTCGCACTATGATAGCTATTTTCTACGGTTTGAAGGTGAATTGGGCTAATTACATCTGGTACATACTAGTTGATCACAAGGAGCGTGGTCTAACTCTGCACAGGATATTCCTTAGTCATCTGCTGGTGAATTTGGGATGTACAGTGACAAATGGAAAAGATGTTCACAAGGCCAAGGAATTAAAGATTTATGACCCAGTGAAAACTGGAAGATCTAAAGAGCCTGCTGTTGTGCCAGAAAAGAGGCAACAAAAGAGGAAGGCTACTGAGCCCAATGAGCCTGCTGATAAGGGCAAGAAAAGAAGAAAGACAACTGTTCAAACAGCTGAGCCTGCTGTTCAAGCCAGAACAGTTTTGTCCAAGAAGAAGGATGCTGTTGACTTGATTGTTGATGAAACAGTCAAGGAAATTGATGAAATGGAGGTTGAATCATCTCCTGAAAGAACAGTTTCAGCTGAGATACCAGCTGAGAACGTGGCTAAAAGGACAAGGAGTGCAATGAAAGATACTGCCACATCTACTGCTGCTGTTCCCTTTACAAAGAAAACTGCCAGAAAGAAGATGACGTTCATTGAAGAAGATACTGATCTTTCTGAGCTAGTCAGAGAAAGTCTTCAAACAGCTGAGAGGCCTATTGGATCAGAGAAGGAGTCTGCTGAAGTAAAGTCAGCTGATCAAGTACAACAGACTTCTGCACCAACAGCTGAGGTTGCTCAACCTCAAAAGGATCCTGAAGTGCAGATCCTTGAACCAATTGCTGCTGCACCAGTAGCAATTGCTGCTCCAGAGCCAACAGCTACGGCACCAGTTGTTGAATCCAGAGCAGCCAGGAAGAGAAGAACTGGCAAGGCAAAAGTGTCAGCTTATCACAAGAAAAAGCGCGAAGAAGCTGAGCAAAGAAATCGTGATGAGGCTGAACTTAAAAGAGCCTTAGAAGCAAGCAAGAAATAAGCTGATGTCAAGAATATGACAGAAGCTGAACTGGCTGCCAAGGAGGAAGCTGACTTGGCAAAGGCCTTAGAAGACAGCAAGAAAGATGCCTATGGATCAAGAAGGTCAGAAGGCATAGTAATTGGAGGAAAGCCTAAGGAAGGACATTTTGTTCTACCAAGGGCAGAACCAATCAAGAGAAAGAGGTTTGAAGTCAGGAAAGCTATTGAAATAGTTCAGAGTGACTCTGCTGCCAAATAAGCTTGAGCCTGCTGATGACCGCATTGATAGAGCAGTGAAGATTGCTGTTTACACAACGTAGGAGAAATGGGCTGAGAGATCAAGGTACGAACCAGGAACATCAAGTACAATGCCCCAGTTTGCCAAGTTTACAGCACATTGTCTTTGGCTCAGAGATCAGTACTTATCAAGAACAACTGAGTATTCAACAGACTACTTCACCCTTCGTGCCAACTGACTTGATTCGTCAGAAGACTGTTGTGTCTACTGATGGTACTGAGATCATTCACGTTGCTGATGAGCCAGCTAGTGAAGAACACAAGAAAGACCAGCAAGCTGAGGAGATTAATTTGGATACATCAACAAAGCTGCCTGCTGAGGTCAAGGACTTAGTTCCTTTAGCTTTAGAGTGGAAAGCTGAAGAGAGTCCTGTTCTTCATGAAGCACCTGTTCAACAGGAAGAACCTGCTGAATCATCACACCCTGCTCCTACTGCTGACTTGCATTCTTCGCTGATGGAGTCAATGCAGATGCTGATTGAAAATGCAATGAAGGAGATGGAGATGAGAAATCAACTGATGATAAAGCAAATGCAGGAAGAGACTGCAAAAATGGTTAAGGATGCCATAGAAAACTTCCCTCTACCACCAGAAAATTTCCTGATGCTGACTCAGAGTATATTGAGCATGAATAGAAACATTGAAGACGTGAAGGCTGATGTGGGTCATCTGCACTCTACTCTTCAAAGGCATGAGTCTGACATTGCTGGGATTGCAAGAGTCATGAAGGAGGTTGGTGAAGCAGAGATAGAGAAGAATGTTGCATTAATGCAAGAGTTCACTGCTGTCACTAACAAAGCTCAAAGTGAAATATCAACACTTCAGCTGAATGTTGATTGTTTAAATGACCAGTCTGGTGAGATAAAGTCAAATCAACTTCGCATGGAAGCTAATCAACTTCGCATGGAAACTACTCTAAATCATCAATGTGCTCAACAACAAGTTATGGATCAAAACATCAAGAAGCTTTGTGCTGCTGTCAACATAACTCCTGATCAACTCAACCCTGCTGCTGATGACAAAAAGGGGGAATAGGAATCAGCTAAGAGGACTGTTGTTGCTGCAACTGTTCAAGTACAAGACCAACGGGCTGCTGCTGGAAAGCCAAGTGAAGATGAAGTACTTGAAGAGGAAGCTGTTGATGAAGCTGGTGATAAAGTAGAGCCCAAGGATGTAGCTAAGACGGACAAAGAGTTAGCTGCCTCTAAGTACTCTGCTGAAGAACAGCTTAATCCATATGTAAAGTATAAGAGGATTGAGGACATCAAAGCAAAGTTCGAAGCTGATGAAAGAAGAGAAAAATTAAAGAACCTTGCTGATGCTTTCTTATGTGGTGAGGATAAAGAAAGTAGTGATGAAGTTGATGATGAGGAAGAAGAAGAAGATGAAGAAGCTGAGGACTAGACTAGGCTTACTAGACTAGGTCGTTTGTTGAAAATCTGTAAACAGCTTTCTTTACTTGTAATTTTTCACTTAAGTCTATTTTGCTTGTAACTTGTACTGTAATTTGCAAAATCATATATATAAAAGTTCAAGCTTCCAACATATAATTTCTATATAAGAAATTTTTGAGGGCTCAACTTTAGTTTTAGGTACAGGTACTTAGCTGAAGTTTTGTCATCATCAAAAAGGGGGAAATTGTTGGATGAAGATGAAGACTTTGAAGTGAAGGGAGGTTTTTATGATTTCCAAAAGTCATCAGCTAAGTATGGAAACTTAGTATAAACCTTAGAAGATATTTGACCAAGGAAGAATTATTTCAGACTAGTCAAATATGGTCCAAAAGACTACTGATCTGTTGCTGAAGAAGGAATCAGACTAGTGGACTATCAGCCGACTCAAATCAGATTAGTTCAAGTTTGAGATCAGCCGAGTATACATCAGACGAGTGATTTTGATGAGCAGAGTGGAAGTGGATTAGAAGTTAGTGTAACGGTAATAAATGCACTTGGAGTAATAAATGCTGAAGAGGAAGGGTATTTATGACAAATGATTGAAGAGAAACCTCGTCTCAGCTTGGTGCATTTAATGCGGACTGACAGAAGGTACAACAGAGTGTACAGTGTTCAGTCGCAGGTAGCCGTTTCTGCAGAAAGGACCAGTACTCGAGGATTTGGACACCTGTCGATCTCTCAACGGGCAGATTTTCAAATCTCAAGTATAAATAGTTCAGTTCGTGAGTTGAAGAAGAATATACAACACATTTGAGAGCAAAAATCTGAAGCAGAATTCTTCTAAGTCTTAAACTCAAGAACAGAACACTCATCAGCCGAGTCATTTGTTGACGGAGCAGAATAGAGAGAAAACAGAATATACACATAAATCTGAGTGATTTTGTGAGAAAAGTGTTGTGAGAAGCTGTTATCCATCTTTGTGAGTGATATAGCTTTGTAGTATAGGACTTCTTTGTGATTTCCTGTAAAGAACTTTTGGCCAGTTCATTTGTTGTTTGGCGCAAGCAGAGTATATTGTAAACTGTGTGTTTATAGTATAATCCAAGATCTAAGTGACTTGGAAGAGTGGACTAAAGGATTTCTATCCATATAACCACTATAAAAATCCTTTGTGTTATACTTGCATTATTTTCTGCATATTTCAAAGAGCATATTTTAACACAAAAAGTTAACTGTTGAAAAGTTTTAAAAAGGAGTTTATAAAACTGGGGATAGAACTTTTTCTAAGTTAAGAAAACTACTTGTGAAAAACACTAGAAAAATCCACTGCAAGTTAGTTATTTTAAAACTCTGATTTTGATAAAATCAGCTGAGTGAAATCAGAAGAGTGGTCAACTCTGCTGTTCAAAGCTTTGTGCAAGATCAGCAAAGTCAACTTACGATTACTGATCAGCTTAGTCTGCTGACAGAAAAGTTAGAGAATTTTAAAAGATAAATTTTTAGAGGTCTATTCACCCTCCCCCCCCCCCCCCCCCCCCTCCCTCTAGACCTCATCTGACCACTTGGGACCAACAAATAATACCAAATTTTAGGTGGTCTTTTCGAGTTTCAGATGCGATATACTTTTAATTTATTATTTCATAATATAACAAGCCAAATTGGTGAAATATCTCTCTTTCCCTTTAAAATAGAACTTTTTTCCCTCTTTTCTACGGAATTTTACCTACTCCTTTCCTATTTCAATAAGATCTAAAATGGGAGAGTTTCGACCCGTTTATTTAGAGAGGTTTTAGATAGAGTTACAGGAAGACTTTCGGCATGGAAAGCAAGATTATTGTCTATGGCAGGAAGAGCAACACTTATCCAGTAAGTCACTTCAGCGATCCTGAACCATATAATGCAATCTATGTGGTAACCTAGCTCGGTTTGCAACCAACTTGATCGAATCAATAGGAATTTTTTGTTGTCCTCGGATGTTTCCCACAGGAAACTACATCTTATAGGCTGGGAAAAAGTTACGAGACCGAAAGACAGAGGTGGTTTAGGGATTCGTACCACAAAAAGAGCTAATATTGCACTGTTAGCAAAAATTGGATGGAGAACATGGAAGGGCAAAAACGATCTGTGGGGGGAAACATATCGAAAGAAATACTTGAGATATGAGAATATCCTCGACTATAAAATTAGAAATGGAGACTCGGCTATATTTAAGGGGGTTGCTAGAAGCATAAAAGCCGTGCAGCCGTGTCTCAAATGGAAGATTGGAAACGGTCAACTTGTTTCCCTTTGGACTGATTGGTGGACGGGGAATGGCCCTTTGTGCCAACTTGTTGAGGGAGAGATTAATATGGACGAGAAAACTTGGAAGGTTGAGGATATTATTGGGGAAGATGGTTGCTGGAATTTGGAGAAAATCAAAACACCACTTCATAAGGTAGCAAAGAAGACAATTCGGAACACGCCTCTACCGTTTAACTTGGATAGGGATGACCATATGGTGTGGGGAGGGGCAGCTAATGGAGTTTTCTCGTGTAAATCTGCCTACCAAAGCCTACAAAGAGAAGAAGACAATGGAAGTACAACTGGGGAAAATTGGAAATGGATTTGGAATATTAAATGCACCTACAGGATTCAGCACTTCATATGGTTATGCAGCCACAACAGCATTGCAACGAACTCACTTAGGAAAATGAGGAAAATAACGGACACGGACCTTTGCCCAATATGCCATGAGCATCCGGAAACAATTACGCACTCACTTAGGGACTGCACTGGGGCAAGAAAAGTATGGGAATTTCTCATCTCGCCTACACAATTTCTGAGTTTTATGAGTGCAAATCCCTCATCATGGATCAAGGATAACCTCACGAAGTTAAAATTTGGTAACATTATTGCTCCTACCATCGCTTGGAACATTATGTTTGCGAACACTCTTTGGGCCATTTGGAAAATAAGAAACAAGAAGGTTTTTGAAAAGAAGGATGACCATATAAGGATGGTGCTAGCTACGGCAAAACAATCAGCCATGGACTTGGAATCGGCATACCCAGTTGATCGGAAACTAGACAAACAGGTGACAGAGCATATTACTTGGAAGAAACACGCGAAAGGATGGATAAAAATCAACACTGATGGGAGTGTCTTAACAAACAAGAACAGTGCAGCTTCTAGTGGAGTGATTAGAGATGATGAAGGCTGTTGGATTGTGGGTTTCTCTCGTAATTTGGGGGATGTCTCCATTACTGCAGCAGAGCTTTTGGCTGCTAGGGAAGGACTCAAGATAGCTTGGGAAAGAAGATTCCGGAGAATTGAGTTGGAGGTGGATTCCGAGGTGATCTTGAAATTAATTCGTGAGGCAGACACGGGACAACACCCATTGGGTAACATAATCAAAGATTGTCGGAATCTTCTAGGCATGCCTTGGGAGAGAAAAATTATTCATACTAAGAGAAACGGAATACTTGCGCAGATGCTTTAGCTAAAATGGAGCATACGCTAAGTCACGGAGAGCACATCTGGGACATCCCCCCAGAGGATGTGATTACTTTTGTTGAAGGGGATATTTAGACTTACTGTTTAGCCTTTTGTAAACCAAAAAAAAAAAAAAAAATAAGGTCTAAAATGCAAAAATAATAAAACATATTTCGGTGCATGCATCATATATATAAAAATAAAATATTCCTTAAAAAATTAATTTTAGGGGTAAGGTTACTCGAAGTTCCAATTTAAATTTGTATCATAAGAAAATCAAACTGATTGCTTTACGTTGTATACTTTATACATTTATTACAAAATATATATTTTTTCATAAAATAAATCCACTAGAGAATTACACCTATTATGATTACCGCACGTTTCTTTTGAATTTTATTCATTTCATTATTCTTGTAACTATATATGACATCTTCCTCGACTAACAATATGCGAAACCTAATTCTAAAAAATAAAATATATGAAGTCACTCGTTTTGTCTCAAATATTTTGTTTCTTCAGAGCCTACTGTTTTCAAAACAGGATCGGTTGATTGGTTTAATTGCTAACCGGACCCAATCTGGTCCGACTGACCCCTTAAAACCACATTACTTCTGGTAAAACAAATGAATTACCAGCGGTTCACTTAACGGCGAAAAAAAGAGAAAAAAGAAAAGGGGTTCTACTTCAGATCATAAGGCCATCTCCAACCAAACCCAGTGCCCAATTGCCTCTTTGACCCCCTTTTTGTCCAATTGCCCTTGCCCAATTACCCTTTTGCCAAATTAAGAACTATTCTCCAATCGAAGGGCAATCAATCTCCATTTAATTCAATTTCACAACTTTCTCCACTCTCCTCATTCTCACATATTTTAATAATAATAATAAATACAACTCACATATTAAACTAATCACTTTATTAAATCTAACAAAAATACAATTTTATTACAAATAAATAAAACTAATTATAATTCATGTATTAAAAATAAATAAAACTAATTTACAAAAACAAAAATTAAGTAAAAATACAAAAAATAAAATAAGCAATGGGTACCTCCAGGCATACGCTGGGTGCGTATGCCTGGACCCAATTCCCTGCCCAACACCCCCTGCCCGTCGTGACCGTCCAATCCCCCCCTTCTCCTTTTGCTATCTCCAACCGAATGCCGCCGGCAAACCCCCCTCATGCCCGATTGCCTTGTCGGTTGGAGATGGCCAAACTCATTCCCGTTCCTTTCTCTTCTCCATAGCGCAATCCTTCATAGAAAAATAAATTGTGTCTTGAGAGGTTAATTTCTAACATTGGCCATCGGGACTTCTTCGATCTTCTCCCAATTGAGTTTTCTATCATTAATTTTCAGGTAATTTTTAATTGTTTAGAATTTAGTTTTACAATTTATTAATTCTATCAACTCTTGTTTGACATTCAATTAGAATAAATTTACATGCTCAAATTTGAAATAATGAAGTCTTGAGTTAACTATAAAATTAGTTGATTCAAATTACTTTGTGGAAAGTGTTTACGATTTTAAGGGAGTTGGAAACTTGGAAGTTCCCCTTTATTTTTGTACCTTGTGGGGTTATAGCTAGCTATGGTTTTTAATTTTTATTTATTATGATATAGCATAGTACTTAATTTTCCAAATTTGAATATTATAGTTGTACAATTTAGATTTTTGAGTCTATGTTATAAAGTTATAACCTATGATACACGGATACTCCGAAAAAAGGAGGGAAAAATACTTTTGGTCCCAAACTTTTCCCCAGAAAACACATTTGGTACCATGCTTTGCAGAAAAACAGATTTCGTACCACAATTTACATACTCTTGACACATTTAGTCATTCCGTTAAATTTTGGATGGAATTTTCGCGTGTGACTGTCACGCGCGCATTAAGTTCAAAATGGTCACGAGTTTTGCACGTGATAAATCGGTCAGGGGGTGAAATGCAATTTGGGCAAGAGGGAAAAACACTTTTGGTCCCAAACTTTACCTTAGAAAACACATTTGGTACCATGCTTTGCAAAAAAACAAATTTCGTACCACAATTTATATACTCTTGACACATTTAGTGTCTTCGTTAAATTGATAAAAATCACATATAATGAACATACAGCAGTTTCTCTAAAAGATTTGATAAAAATCACAAAATATACTTGAATTATTGAAAATATTCTTAACAAAAGTACCTTGGATACCTGACTCGGAGCACTTTGACTTGCACTTGTATCAATTCAGCGACGGAACTATATTTCCGTCGCTAAAATTGTTAATTCAGCGACGAAAATATAATTCCGTCGCTGAATTAATATTTTTATTTTTTATTTTTTAATTAGACAGTTCCATAGCGATGGAAATAGCGAGGGATCTAGAGACTGAAAGTTTTAGCGATGGAATTTAGCGATGAATAAATGCCCCGTCGCTATTTTGGTCCGATTTAGCGACGGAGTATTTTAGCGACGGAGTATTTTAGCGATGGAATTTAGCGACGGAATATTGTTTCCGTCGCTATTTTAGTAAAAAATAGCGACGAAATTCCTTTCCGCCACTAAATTCCGTCGCTAAAAACAGTTTTTCTAGTAGTGGTAAATTGTGGTACGAAATCTGTTTTTCTGCAAAACATGGTACCAAATGTGTTTTATGCGGTAAATTTGGGACCAAAAGTGTTTTTCCCTCTTGCGCAAATTGCATTTCACCCCCTGACCGATTTATCACGTGCAAAACTCGTGACAATTTTGAACTTAACGGGCGCGTGCCTATCACGCGCGAAAATTCCATCCAGAATTTAACGGAGACACTAAATGTGTCAAGAGTATGTAAATTGTGGTACGAAATCTATTTTTCTGCAAAGCATGGTACCAAATGTGTTTTCTGGGGTAAAATTTGGGACCAAAAGTGTTTTTCCCTCCCGAAAAAAGATAAAGTACTGTATCGGATAAATGGAAAATATCGATACGCGTAAGATACGCGTGGGATACGTATCCGATAAGCCACGTGGCATATCGATAATAAAAATAAATAAAAATTAAAATAGATATGTATCGGATATACTAATTGGACATCAGGATACACCGACAGGTTTTTTATATCGGATATACTAATTGGACATCAGGATACACCGATAGGTTTTTTATGTAATATTTTGGGTCATGTTCAAATTATTAAAAATGATAAAGTCTTTAGGGTTAAACATAAACGACTAGTATCACTACTCTATATCTTTATTCAAATCTATCTCCTAGGTCATGAAATCTCAAAAATGAATTCCTTCCATTGATGCGCTATGTTAAGAATGGATTATGTTTGCTTTTGGATTTATATAACTTTTTTTTATATCATAGTGGATTATTTTTGCTTTTAGGACTTAAATTGAATGATTTAGTTGCTTATAAATAAATTTAAATTATATTTTTATATCCATATCCATGCTGTATCGTATTCAATAAATTTAAAAAATTCGTATCACCGTATCTGTATCATACTGTATCCGTATCTCCGAATCTGTATCCGTGCAACATAGGTTATAACACACCAAAAAACTCAGCTTTATGAACTTGTAAAATACTGTGATACTTAAGATCTACCGGGGGGTGGGGGGGTGTTGAATTAGGTTATAAAAACTTTTTACAAAGTTTTTCGTTCCAGAAACAGTTAGTTATAAGTTCCAAAAAAATTAGTTTAATGTTCCGGTAACTTTAATCTGAAGTTTGTTGTTCCAGTAAGTTTATGTTTATGGTTCCGATATACTTAAGTTCAATGTTCCAGAAGAATAAAACACGAAAAATAAATAAAGCAATAATAAGATCACCGTTTTTATAGAGGTTCGCGCCCGAATGGCCTACTTCCTCTCTTCCAGTACCCCTGGGCAAAATTCACTATAAACGTGGCTTGCAGGAAGAACCTTCGCCACACGAGATTACAAGATTACAAGTCTTTCTGTCGATTTGATCCGAGCTTACTAGGATGCACCTAGCGCTCCAAACTCGTGCTTACTAGGTAACCACCTATCGCACAAAAACAGTGCTTACTAGAACCCCTGTCCTATCGCACTTCACACGTGCTTACTAGAACCCTCGGTCCTATCGCACAAAACGAGCTTACAAGTTAACAACTTTCGCTCAATCAATTACAAGTATCTTTTTATAACAAGATGTTGCTCCTAATTGAGTTAATTTTGACAATTGTAGAACACTCTTCTTTTCTCTTCTTTTTACCTCTCAAATATCTCAAATTTCTCAAAAGCAAGGTAAAAATGGTTTTCGATTTTCAAAAAGAATTTGCAAGAGTAAGTTTAAAAATCGATTTTGGAGAGGGAGTAATTTTACAAGTGAAAGGTCTGATTTTTCTCTCAAAGTTGGTGTGTAAAATCGATTGAAGTGTGCTCAATTTATAGGTGAAAAAAATCGGATTTCATAAGGTAGGATTTTTGAAAGACAAAATATCTCTTAATTGCAAAAAATATTTATTTCCAATCTTCCTTTGTTATAGCTGAAAATTCAGTCCCAAAAATAGGTTGAAAATGAACTTGGACAAGTTTAATTAGTAAGTCATTAAACAAGTTCAAAATAAAGGAGAATCTTTGCTTAGGAAAAATATATTCAAGATTTGATCATTAAGGGAAAATTTTAACCAAGGATATCTCAAAAAATATTTTCCAATTCAAAATATAAATCATGGTGATTTTGCCTTGTTGAAAAGTTTCCAAGATGTCATTTTTAACTCAAAAAATCGGCTGATCATTTTTAGGAAAAAAAGATTTTCAAAAAATTAATTAGCTTGATACTTTTTCAATGGCCTCTGTTTCTTTGTTGAGCATAACATTTCATTAATGGGCCTCCATTGATGTCCTAGTGAAATCTATATTGAACAATTTCTCGTAAACGAGCCTTCCTTCAAATAATGAATTTCTCAATAATTTCTGTTAAGATTAAACTCAAGAAACAAGCCCAAATATCAATTTGTTTGTTAATCATTAATCATTCGGCTAACAATCTGCCCTTTGATTGACAAACAACTTTGATGCAATAATATAAAATGTTATGAGGAACTCCCCATCTATGTATACATTCATGAAGCAATTATAATAAGACAATTATATCAACTCCCCCTCATTTTATAATGGGGCAATCCTATGAAGTTGGCATCAAATAACTCCTCCCCTTTTTTGTCAATCAAACATATCCTTCTTATTACCCACTTAGAAAAGTTCTTCAATCAGAGTATATATATATATATATTCAACAAAATACAGTTGGGCACAATTTAAGAACATTTTCCAAGATGAACAATTCAAGCATTTGATTATTCAAAGCAGCAGTACACTGGAACAACATGTTCCGAATGATTTTTAGTTTCATGTTCCGGCAAATTTCAGTATCATGTTCCGAAGCTCAAATATCACATGTAACACATATAACAATCTCATGATAGTTAAGTTAAAAGATAGACCAGATAAGCATATAATGCACCCCCTCAGTTATATGTCTCATACAAGAATGATAATCATCAATATAATTTCAATTTTACCCAAATAATCTCATAAGGATTATCAAATCCACAATATATCGTATTAAGTATTAGCATGTGTGAAATTCCCTTCATAAATTATTGCACATAGACATTTATCATTTTGTAAGCAAAGTGCATGTGAATCATATAAGGTCATTGAATGTTCAACATGTGCAATATAAGTCATAAGGCTATACTTCAGATAATTTCATCATGTGCGCATATTTAAGAAGATGCAAGAGATATTTCGGTATTTACTTACCGTACTATTACCTTGATTACCTTGAAGTGAAGTATTGTTACCTTTCTTTTCTTACAGTATGCCTTTTGTTCACTTGATGCTTAAAATCCCCTTAGGATAGATTTAACCAGTTTCAGATTTGAAATCCTTTTAGAATAGTTCTGCTGGGCATGTTCTGAAAGTTTTCTCGGAAGAAACTGGGCATGTTCTGAAAGTTTTCTCGGAACTTTCTTTTTCTGTATTTGTTTCAATACCATGTTCCAAAAGTTTTTCAGAACTTTCTTCTTCTGTTTTTGAATCCGGTACCGGTTTCAGTGTTCGTTCTAGCAGATTCAGTTTTTCTGTATTAACTTTGATTTCAACACCTGAAATATCATTGCTCAAGGGTTTCTTGGCACTAAAAAGATTAGAAGCAATTAAGCTTCTTTGGAAGTTTCATCAAGTCTGTTAGTCTTCTTGTAAGCTTCATTATTTCTTCATGCCTTTCATCTTCTTCTAGATCACTTTCGTTATCATGCACGTGGTTAGATTTAAACGCAATATTTTTATCTTTAATTTGTTTTACCTCGTCCTTAGAAAAGATAGTGAGCTCGTGAGAAATGAGAGATCCAATTAGTTCAGCCATCAACATGTTGTTAAGATCTTTCGCCTCTTGTATTGCAGTAACCTTTGGTGTCCATTCTCTAGGAAGAGATCTTAGTATTTTCTTTACTTGTTCACTTTGAGGGTAGACTTTTCCAAGTGCGGACATCGGGTTGATAATCTCCATGAACCGAGCATACATTTCGCTGATAGTTTCATCGGTTTCCATGGTGAACATCTCGTATTGGTGTATGAGAATAGTAATACGCTACTCCTTTACTTGGTTTGTACCTTCGTGAGTGACTTGAAGCATTTCCCACATATCTTTTGCGGTAGGGCACGAACATACCCGATTGTACTCGGATTTGGTGAGGGCACAAGCAACAAATTTTGGCTTTTGAGTTTATTGACACCATTCATTTATCTACGTCGGTCTTTCCACGTCTTAGGGATTTGCTTTTTACCTTACGTTTTAATTGGAATGCATGGTACCTCAAGAATCACATTCCACAGATCGTAATCAATTGACATCATGAACTCCTCCATTCTGTTTTTCCATATTTAGTATGCAGTGCCGTCGAATAGTGGATGCCTGTTATGTGATTGTCCCTCTGCGAAAACATCATTGCTAAAGGTAGACATAAGATCGTTAGCTCTCGGGGGTTAACCCGCACAGTTAAATAAATAAAAGAGCACCTGCTCTGGTACCTGTTGATACTAAAGATCTACCTAATAGGGGGGGGGGGGGGGTGAATTAGGTTATAAAAACTTTTACAAAGTTTTTCGTTCCAGAAACAATTAGTTATAAGTTCCAGAAAAATTAGTTTAATGTTCCAGTAACTTTAATCTGAAGTTTGTTGTTCTAGTAAGTTTATGTTTATGGTTCCGATATACTTAAGTTCAATGTTCCAGAAGAGTAAAACACGAAAAATAAATAAAGCAATAACAAGATCACCGTTTTTATAGAGGTTCGCGCCCGAATGACCTACTTCATCTCTTCCAGCACCCCTGGGCAAAATTCACTATAAAAGTGGCTTGCAGGACGAGCCTTGGCCACACGAGATTACAAGTCTTTCTCTCGATTTGATCTGAGCTTACTAGGACGCACCTATCGCTTCAAACCCGTGCTTAGTAGGTAACCACCTATCGCATAAAAATAGTGCTTACTAGAACCCCTGTCCTATCGCACTTCACACGTGCTTACTAGATTCCTCGGTCCTATTGCACAAAACGAGCTTCAAGTTAACAACTTTCGCTCAATCAATTACAAGTATCTATTTATAACAAGATGTTGCTCCTAATTGAGTTAATTTTGAAAATTGTAGAACACTATTCTTTTCTCTTCTTTTTACCTCTCAAATATCTCAAATTTCTCAAGAGCAAGGTAAAAATGATTTTCAGTTTTCAGAAAGAATTTGCAAGAGTAAGTTTAAAAATCGATTTTGGATAGGGAGTAATTTTGCAAGCGAAAGCTCTGATTTTTCTCTCAAAGCTGGTGTGTAAAATCGATTGAAGTGAGCTCAATTTATAGGTGAAGAAATTGGATTTCATAAGGTAGGATTTTGAAAGACAATATCTCTTAATTTCAAAAAAGATTTCTCTCCAATCTTCCTTTGTTATAGCTGAAAATTCAGTCCAAAAAATAGGTGAAAAATGAACTTGGACAAGTTTAATTAATAAGTCATTAAACAAGTTCAAAATGAAGGAGAATCTTTCCTTAGGAAAAATATACTCAAAATTTGATCATTAAGGGAAGATTTTAACCAAGGATATCTCAAAAAATATTTTTCAATTCAAATATAAATCATGGTGATTTTGCCTTGTTGAAAAAGTTTCCAATATGTCATTTTAACTCAAAAAATCGGCTGATCACTTTTAGGAAAATTTTTTTTTCACAAAATTAATTTTAGGGCCAACTAAGAATTAATTTTGGGCCGAACAAGAAAATTTAAAAAAGGCTTGGTTTCAAAACGATATTTGGGCCAAAGGACTTATCTTGCTCTTAATAGTTTGAGACATTCGATACCTAGGTGACCTCAATTTTTTTGTTTCGAAAATTGGACCCTTCCAAGGGTGCGTGGGCCTTCAAACTATTATTCGACTTGGCCTTTCTTCATGGATGAACTTGATACTTTTTCAATGGCCTTTGTTTCTTTATTGAGCATAACATTTCATTAAGGCCATCTCCAATGGAGAGGGCCAGCCCCGGGGCTCCGGAGCCCCGAGCCAGCGCCCCCCCCCCCCCCCTCCCAAGCCCTGTCAGGTCGTCTCCAATGGTAGGGCTCCGGAATGAAATTAATTCCATTTTCTTCCCTTGCCCACTCTCACCTATAATTCTGGTTTTAATTTTGTTTTTAATATTAATATTAATAATAGTAATTTTTATTAGTACTTGTAATTAAATTATTAATTATATTAAAATATTAAAATTAAAGAGAGTAAATAATTAAGTAAATTAAAATTAATACATAATACGAAATACAACAAATAAGTAAGGAAATGCAAGAAATGAATTACAACAAACAAGAAATAAAATACAAGAAATCGGATTAAATAAACGACAAACACACGAAAATATAATATTTTACTGATTTCTCCTCTGAAACCAGTCGGTTCCTTCATTGGATGAATCTCCAAATAAGTCCCGAGGAAGATTTTTATTTTGTATTTCTCTTCTTCTGTTCCTTCAATACGCCTTTGTATCTGGAGTGAATGAAGAGCAGTGCATCGACATAATCCGTTCCTCCTGTAATGACATTGTCACTGACATTCTCGCTGCTTCTTCTTCCCGTTGACGTTGAATCGTCTCCATATGCCTTGTCTCTCGTCCAGCCTCTACCAGAAGTGTAGTTTCTCTCATAGCCGCAATTTTTTCCCTTTCGAAGTCAATATTACCATATGAACTACTCGACGAAGCCTTCCCTTTTCCCTTCTTGGTTTTTTTGTTACCAATAGGTCTTTCAGACCTTTCACTCGATTGGGGTACGTGGGGAGTCTCGGGATGATCATCGTCGCCTAGTGTTTCCGAATCAAATTGAGTTTCTGGTGGTGGGGTTGGAATATAACAGTCTCATGTTGGTTGAGTTGGGTTAACAGGAGGTGTTTGAGACGTTCCAGATGTTGACTTGAACATGATCTAATCTTTTGCAACTTCCCATGTGTGTTGAAAGCACCAATGTTGCTTCGTTTCGGCCTTGTACAGACGCAATGCCAATTCATGCTAAAAATTACAAAAAATAGTTAATATAACCTATTAATAATTACTTAGCATAGTATTAACATAATATTTATCTCGTCCATTAATTGGCTGCCACTTCCCACCTCTCTTGAGGCCCTTTGAAGTGCTTCGTTCCATTTTTGCATCTTGTTGCAAATGTGTTTTTTCCATCTACTAGTGATTGACTCTTTTGATCTCCAAATAAGTCCCGAGGAAGATTTTTATTTTGTATCTCTCTTCTTTTGTTCCTCCAATACGCCTTTGTATCTGGAGTGAATGAAGAGCAGTCCATCGACATAATCCGTTCCTCCTGTAATGACATTGTCACTGACATTCTCGCTGCTTCTTCTTCCCGTTGGCGTTGAATCGTCTCCATATGCCTTGTCTCTCGTCCAACCTCTACCAGAAGTGTAGTTTCTCTCATAGCCGCAATTTTTTCCCTTTCGAAGTCAATATTACCATATGAACTACTCGACGAAGCCTTCCCTTTTCCCTTCTTGGTTTTTTTGTTACCAATAGGTCTTTCAGACCTTTCACTCGATTGGGGTACGTGGGGAGTCTCGGGATGATCATCGTCGCCTAGTGTTTCCGATTCAAATTGAGTTTCTGGTGGTGGGGTTGGAATATAACAGTCTCATGTTGGTTGAGATGGGTTAACAGGAGGTGTTTGAGACGTTCCAGATGTTGACTTGAACATGATCCAATCTTTTGCAACTTCCCATGTGTGTGGGAAGCACCAATGTTGCTTCGTTTCGGCCTTGTACAGACGCAATGCCAATTCATGCTAAAAATTACAAAAAATAGTTAATATAACCTATTAATAATTACTTAGCATAGTATTAACATAATATTTATCTCGTCCATTAATTGGCCGCCACTTCCCACCTCTGTTGAGGCCCTTTGAAGTGCTTCGTTCCATTTTTGCATCTTGTTGCAAATGTGTTTTTTCCATCTACTAGTGATTGACTCTTTTGATCTCCAAATAAGTCCCGAGGAAGATTTTTATTTTGTATCTCTCTTCTTCCGTTCCTCCAATACGCCTTTGTATCTGGAGTGAATGAAGAGCAGTCCATCGACATAATCCGTTCCTCCTGTAATGACATTGTCACTGACATTCTCGCTGCTTCTTCTTCCCGTTGACGTTGAATCGTCTACATATGCCTTCTCTCTCGTCCAGCCTCCACCAGAAGTGTAGTTTCTCTCATAGCCGCAATTTTTTCCCTTTCGAAGTCAATATTACCATATGAACTACTCGACGAAGCCTTCCCTTTTCCCTTCTTGGTTTTTTTGTTACCAATAGGTCTTTCAGACCTTTCACTCGATTGGGGTACGTGGGGAGTCTCGGGATGATCATCGTCGCCTAGTGTTTCCGATTCAAATTGAGTTTCTGGTTGTGGGGTTGGAATATAACAGTCTCATGTTGGTTGAGATGGGTTAACATGAGGTGTTTGAGACGTTCCAGATGTTGACTTGAACATGATCCAATCTTTTGCAACTTCCCATGTGTGTTGGAAGCACCAATGTTGCTTCGTTTCGGCCTTGTACAGACGCAATGCCAATTCATGCTAAAAATTACAAAAAATAGTTAATATAACCTATTAATAATTACTTAGCATAGTATTAACATAATATTTATCTCGTCCATTAATTGGCCGCCACTTCCCACCTCTGTTGAGGCTCTTTGAAGTGCTTCGTTCCATTTTTGCATCTTGTTGCAAATGTGTTTTTTCCATCTACTGGTGATTGACTCTTTTGATCTCCAAATAAGTCCCGAGGAAGATTTTTATTTTGTATCTCTCTTCTTCTGTTCCTCCAATAAGCCTTTGTATCTGGAGTGAATGAAGAGCAGTCCATCGACATTATCCGTTCCTCCTGTAATGACATTGTCACTGACATTCTCGCTGCTTCTTCTTCCCGTTGACGTTGAATCGTCTCCATATGCCTTCTCTCTCGTCCAGCCTCCACCAGAAGTGTAGTTTCTCTCATAGCGCAATTTTTTCCCTTTCGAAGTCAATATTACCATATGAACTACTCGACGAAGCCTTCCCTTTTCCCTTCTTGGATTTTTTGTTACCAATAGGTCTTTCAGACCTTTCACTCGATTGGGGTACGTGGGGAGTCTCGGGATGATCATCGTCGCCTAGTGTTTCCGATTCAAATTGAGTTTCTGGTGGTGGGGTTGGAATATAACAGTCTCATGTTGGTTGAGATGGGTTAACAGGAGGTGTTTGAGACGTTCCAGATGTTGACTTGAACATGATCCAATCTTTTGCAACTTCCCATGTGTTTTGGAAGCACCAATGTTGCTTCGTTTCGGCCTTGTACAGACGCAATGCCAATTCATGCTAAAAATTACAAAAAATAGTTAATATAACCTATTAATAATTACTTAGCATAGTATTAACATAATATTTATCTCGTCCATTAATTGGCCGCCACTTCCCACCTCTGTTGAGGCCCTTTGAAGTGCTTCGTTCCATTTTTGCATCTTGTTGCAAATGTGTTTTTTCCATCTACTAGTGATTGACTCTTTTGATCTTCGTTCATATTGATGTCCAGTACTATCAAGAAGGACATATGATTATGGTTCTTGCCCAAAATGTATCTTGTGGCTGGCCTGCCCCTACCACGTTGTCCTCCGAGACCTCTATGTATGCCTTTGTCAAGGCTACATCTTCAGCTTGAGACCACTTTGTCGACATTGCCTTAAAATGTTTGCTTTCTTTTTTATGTAGATTGGAAGATATTGAGAGATGTGTGATTTCAGAAGTGAGCACAACTCCCTTTAAATAGGAAAAGCTATAGGGTGTATTATGTAATTTTCTAAAAATTGAACGGTTGAGATCGGTGCAGAAAAAGAACAGTTGAGATCGTTGCAGAAAAAGAACGGTGGAGATCGGTGCAGAAAAAGAACGGTGGAGATCGGTGCCAAAAAAGAACGGTGGAGATCGGTGCAGAAAAAGAACGGTTATGATCGGGTGCAGAAATCGAACGGTTATGATCTGGTGCAGAAATCGAACGGTGGAGATCTGGTGCAACTTTTCCCTATTTAATAATCCAGTCTCACATTCTACTCAACACATTCACTCTTCAAAATTATTCACTCTTCAGAAAATATTCACTCTTCAGAAAATATTCACTCTTCAAAAATATTCACTCTTCAAAAATTTCATATTATTTTCTCAAGATGAACCACAACTATGATTATGGTTATGGCCGAGATTATGGTTATGGTTATGGTTATGGTGATGGTGATGGTGACGAATCATCTTCTTCCCGAAATAATTTTTGGGAAGATTATAACAACACGATGGAAGAACAAGATAATGAAGATAAACAACATCACGAACAGTACAACAAACTTTTGAATTCTCAAATAGAAATTGTGCCTGTACATGGTGGTTCTTTTCCAGGTCGTAAATTTTTAGACAGGAACCACCCAGCACGACACATACAACTGATGAACGATTATTTCATCGAAAGACCGTTGTATTCAGGTGAAATATTCAGGCGCCGTTTCCGTATGAAGCGTCCCCTTTTCCTCCGTATCCTTGCAGAATGCGAGCGCGAAAATAAATATTTTCGTCAAAGATACGATGCCTCCCATCGAGCAGGGTTTTCACCAATTCTGAAGGTAACAATCGCTATGCGTTCGTTGGCGTATGCATGCTCCCACGATTCCAGCGACGAAAATTTCCGTGTTGCGGAGAGTAACACATGCGAGATTGTTCGTGAATTCTGTCAAACCATTTTGGATTTGTATAAAGACAAGTACCTTCGTGCCCCAACGCAAGCTGACTTGGCCATGCTACTTAACAAATCGGAACGACGTGGATTCCCTGGGATGATTGGCTCGCTCGACTGTATCCATTGGATGTGGAAAAATTGCCCAACCGCATGACAAGGAAGTTTTTCTGGAAGGTCGAAAAAACCTACGATTGTTCTTGAAGCTGTTGCTTCACACGATACGTGGATATGGCATGCCTTTTTTGGCGTGCCAGGAGCATTGAACGACATTACAGTCCTTGGTCGTTTACCTCTGTTCGACAACCTCACTTCTGGTAACCTTCCCGAAGTTTGGTATGAAGTGAACAATCGAAATTACTACATGCCTTATTACCTTGCGGATGGTATATATCCGAAGTGGGGAACGCTAATCCAGTCTGTGAGAAACCCGAGAACCATTCCTGAACAAGTATTCTCGCGGTATCAAGAATCATTCCGCAAAGATGTTGAACGAGCGTTCGGAATTCTCCAAGCTAGGTTCGCAATCGTTAATCAACCCGGCAGGGGGTGGCATACGCAGGATTTGTCCAACATCATGTTAACTTGCATAATACTCCACAACATGATTGTGGAGGACGAACGTGACGAATACAAAGACGACGACTCCGACGATGATGATACTGACATTAGCACGTCTCGTAGAGCACGCGCTAGAATTTATCCATCCCGCGGAGTAAAGTTGGAAGATGTTGAACCAAGAAGGCAAACGTTGGATAACTATATGCTGCGTCATGAAGCAATTCATTGAAAAGAAACCAACCGTAGACTTCAAAATGACTTAATAGCCCATGTTTACGCAAAATACGGTTAAGCATGAATGTAATTGTTTGAATTTACTTTTCTTGTCTACTTTAGTATGTATTTAAATATTTAATTTAGATTAAGTATTAATCTAAATTATGTGTATAAGTGTTTAATTTTATTTTTAACTAATTCCGTATTTTTAAAAAAATATAGCCACCACCAACAAAAGATATTAAAATAAAATGGGCTATTTATTTATTAATGATTTGCCCATAAATAAATTTAATTACAATTCTAATAAATTATTAATGATTTTAATTTTAAAAAAATTAATTTTATTATATTAGATAATCAAATTATAAATTGGTGACTACATATATTTATTAAATACTAGTAAATATACAATAAATATACTAAATAAATTTTATTAAATAATTCAATTACACATATTTGATTTAATTTAATAGGGAAAATTAATGTAATTAATTATTTAAGTATATATATATATTTTTCTATTTTAATTTATTAAATAAACAATTTAAAAAAAAAAAAAAAAAGCGGACCAGTCTGACTTAAAGAGGGGCCCTCTTTTCTTCACGCGGGCACGGGCCCCAGCCAGGGCTCCGCGGAGCCCCCCCTGCAGCTCGTTCCCGCCCTTCGCCTGCCCCGCCCCGATCCCCGCCTCCACTGGAGATGACTTCAGCCGCGCAGCCCCACCCCGCCCCGAGCCCAGCCATCTCCATTGGAGATGGCCTAATGGACCTTCATTGATGGGCTAGTGAATCTTGTTTGAACATTTTTTCATAAACGAGCCTTCCTTCAAATAATAGATTTCTCAATAATTCCTGTTAAGATTAAACATAAGAAACAAGTTCAAATATCAAGTTGTTTGTTAATCAATAATCATTCGGCTAACATACTGAACGCTGATTTTGATGTACATTGTTGTTTTTAACAAGTTCCCCTTTTTGTTTTTTGTGGGTTATAGCTAGTTCTGGTTTGGTTTTCTGCTTTGAGTTTTTACTGAAGAGATTAATTTTTTGAATTTGAATATTATAGTTGTATAGCTTAGATTTTTGAGTCATAGTATTGAGCTACAACATAGTGATAAACTTAAATTTCTGAAATTGCAAAGCAATGGATGTTGATTTGATGGTATATATTGCATTTTTAGTGATATAATTATAGCTCACTAGCGTTTCTACCCCGTAACTTTTTGGACTGGGACATTTGGTGCCACAACTTCAACATCAGTGGCAATTTTGGTGTCAATTGAGGCTCAATTTCAAAATTGGCCCGAAATTTCCCCATTTGCTGGCCATGTGACATGAAAATTAGGGATTTTGACCATTCAATGTTTTTTTCATTACAAAAAAAATTCATCCACCAAGAACTAGGCTACTTGGATATTTTTAATTGGGGAAGAAGAAGAAGAAGTTGGGTAACAATTTAATTAAGGGAATGTTTGGTGAATTTTATAGGAAAAGTTAGTATTTTGAATTTTAGTATTTTTTTTAATGAAAAATACGTTGAATGGTCAAAATTCCTCAATTTTCATGTCACGTGATCCGCACATGGGTGAATTTCGGGCCAATTTTGAAATTGGACCTCAATTGGCATCAAAATTGCCACTGATATTGAAGTTGTGTCACCAAATGTGCCAGCCCGAAAAGTTACAGGGTAGAAACGCTAGTGGGCTATAGTTATGACACAAAAAATGCAATAATCCCCCGTATTTATTATTTTGAAAAGAAAGAATCTACTATAATAAATTCATTTTTCCACAAATTTTGAGTTAATATGAGTTATTTTTGATGATTTGTTCCACGTAAATGTAATTTCAGTTAGTCTGGTTTATTCTAATGGAGTTTTGTTTCCTTGAATTTGTAGAAAGGACAATTCTCTAAAAAAAAATTGACAAAGAATGACAATTTATTTTAATTATAATTGTATTTTCAATGAAAAATATGTGTAAATTGTGAATCATAAAGATGACACATTGATCGAACTAATGGTCGAACTGATTTAACTAATCCAACTAGTAATCAGTAAGGCTTTCGATTCTATGTCTAATCCGCTTTTGAAAACACTGAACTTAGAACTACAATGCGGAGTCAATTTTTTTAATCTTTTGAGTGACGTAATATGTTGAGTTTTTTTATATTTATGACGTTTTAAACCTTTTAAATATTATTATATGTGATTTTACTATAATATATAAACATATAATCAAACTATTATTGAAATAAATTAACTAAATTATTTATTAAGTTAACCGGTCATGAAGGAGAAAGTATATTTGAAAGGGTCAGTTTGGGTCCTTAAATAAAACTGGGCCGTCTTCAGCTCGGTTTTTGGTCCACTAGCGGTTCTTGAAAGGGTCACAATCCCTGTTTGCATTCAATTTCACTCCCTATATTAATAGGGGTGTTCATAAACCCGCCACACCGACCCTCCATCCGATCCAACTCGCCTGCAACTCGCCGGTTTAATTTTTAAAATAAATAATTGTGGGTTGGTAATTTGTAAACCCTCATGGTATGGACCGGGTAATGGGTTTGATGGTTAAAAAAATCGACCCACCCACAACTCACACTTAATTATCTTTGATGTACTTTTTATTCATGTCTTAATAAAAGTGTGAAAGTAATCACATATGATAAATGACAAAAAAAAACAACATTTATGTAAGTTTCTTGTTTATATTAATGTTCATGGTATGAATATGTTGGTACATAAGTAGGTAATCACATTTTTTACTCGAACTTATCATTGACGATTTCCTATTTTATGCAGTGTCAGAATTCCAATACTTCATATAGTGTCAACAAAGAGTCTTCAATTCCTAGTAAAATTGGCAAACACTTATTGACATATTTTTTGTTGTTTGAAGAATTTAAGATTTTATGTTTATATTTATTAATTTATTGTTAATCTATTAAATGTTAAAAATATATGGCATTGTTTCATTTAACCCACCCAATCGTCCGCCTGCACCTTCCTCACCCGAACCGGATGGTTTATCAACATAAAAATATGGGTACAGTTTGAAATTTTGGCAACCCACATGTATCAAATCGGGTTGATTTTTCATAGACACCCGCCAAAATCCGACCGTGTTAACCCCTACCCAATAATTCAAGTTTCTAGATTCAAAATTTCAAAATGGGTTTTGGCTCGGTTTCGTGGGTCACAGTTTAAAAAAAATGGTTCGAGTGGTTTCGATGAAACCTTCGAGACCTCATTTGGATGGGTTTCGGCTGTTGAGTTTTGTGGTTTGAATAAATTGAAACCCCAATTGGATTGGGTTTGAATGTTGGGGTTTAGGTGAAAAAGTAGGAGGTATGTGTCAAATCAATGTCTTTTTTAGTGAGATTTGGAGGAAAAAGTAGGTGGTAGGTATCAAATCAATGTTTTATAGGTTTGAAGAGTTTGAATGTGAGTTTCTGAATAGGTTTTTTTATGGTTTTATGGGTTTGGCGAAAACTCATTGAATGGGTTTTGACTCGGTCTCGCGAAATCCCCGAAATCTGGCCAAAACCCATCCACACACCTAGCACCAAATACGCACTTTAGTTCTTTCTCATATTTTTTAATTTGAAATTTAACAATAACGTTAGTTCTTTTACACATTCTTAATTTGATAGAATTTTATGGCTCTATATATTTTCCGAACACCCAACAATCATAAAAAGACATCCCAATACACATTTTCAGTTTCTAATTTTGATGTTGAAGGATCCAATACAAACGAGGCTTAACTTTTTTGTTGCATTTTATTGTAGCTGAAATATCAAGAGTAGGTGGATGACAAAGAAAATAAACGATAATCGAAATTAATGTTTCGAATTGAGCTCTTTTTGGCATGTAGCATTTCTTTTGACATAATTTTTGCTATGATTATCAGAAATACGATTAAAAGCCTGATTCGAAAATTAAACCTTTTGATTGCACGCATGCCCTCGACAATGGAGCTTAACAATTGAGCTACGATCTATTGACTTCTTTCTGAGTCCCCAAATTCCATCATTTTCCCGTTAAAAAAGGAGCTTTTAAATACTTTTTTTTTAAAAAAAAAAAAATTTAATTAGAACGTCAATTTGAACAAACTTTAAAAAAAAAAAATTAATTAGAACATCAATTTGAACGAACTTTGGGCCATATTTTGGTCAAGTATGTGATTTAATTTCATAGTTTGACTTTTTATTATTGTCCATTTTTAACATATTTTTATTATTTTACTCTTAGTGGCTGTCCAAGCATGTGGGAAATTTTGACGTAGCTGATTGATTGTGATATTGAATACTTCGAGAGTATCTCTCTAGGGTTCTTATTGTTGATTTTGTTTATATAATTTTGATATTTATATTGTGTCTATAAATTAATTTTTATATCTAATTTGACCCGACTTCAAAATCTATAAAACTCTAAATGATCACGTGTTTCTCAAACATCCACATTGGGAACAAGTCGAGTAACATTTTCATATTTGAAAGCTCGGGGCCATATAAACCTGTTTTGAGTACACATGTTTCCATGAAATCCTAAAGTGTCTTTTAATTAATTAAACTCTATTCTACCAATACCCAATGTCCCAAACTGGTCTTTTTTTTTTGACATTTTTCAACTTTTAAATATATTCCAAGTCCTAGTTCATATTCTTATCTCTTCCCGTTCAAACTGGGCAGCAACTATACCGGTTTTGAAGGGTTAATCGGATCGGATTGAATCGGTTACCGATTAAACTGATCGAACCGGCCGATCCGATCCGATTTTTAAAGCATTGGGTAACATAGTCAAAATTAGAAATATCCTTTAACAAATTCTAAGGAAAGAAGAAGAAAGTGAAGAACATTAATTAATTTAACTTTTTGCTCATATAATAAAGAAGGCAAATCTAAATTAGAAATCTTCTCTGACCACAACATTTTGTGAGATTCGGAAGGAATTAATACAAGCTGGGAAAATCTAAGAAATGAAGAAGAAAGAGAATTTTAGTAAAATTTAATAAAGGGAAATTAGTCAAAATTATAAATTTGCTATCAATTGATACTCTACATATATCGCTAGCCATTTTGAAATCTTATATAAGCTTTGCAAATCGAATTAAGAGGTACCATAAATTTTATTACTACACAATTTTAGCCAGAAGATTTTAATGATCAAATAATGACAACATTAATAGTTATTATAATTCTATGACAAATTTTGCCGAACAGATTCAAATTACCGTAAACTTATTACCATTATGTACTTACTTTTTTTAGAGAAATAGAGAAATAAAATTTAACTATATAACATGGTCTAGTTATAACTAATAATGCTAACAAATTACATAATTCTCCAACAACAAGCAATAAGACATGTACAAAATGACGAAATTTTTCTTCTTCTAATCTTTATCTTTTCGACAAATCTTGTCTGTGATGGGAAACGGATTTGTTTCTTTTACCCCAAGAGTTTATGTCTCCATGACGAACAATCTTCCTCCAAATTCTGATCCATTATTGGTACACTATGCGTCTGGAGATGACTCCAAATTCTGATCCGTTATTGGTACACTGCCCGTCTGGAGATGACGAGCTTGATATTATACATTGACAGTAAACCAAGAATTTAAATTTGATTTTTGTGAGATATTTTTTTCAACCTTATTCTTTTGTACCCTTCATTGGGGTAATAAGATCTCGAGTTTTGAAGTTTATAATGTACTGTTGGATGAAGATGAATAAGTGAATGGAGGTTTTGATGATTTTCAAAAGTCATCAGCTAAGTAGTGGAAGCTTAGCAAGCCTCTGAAAAGTTTAACCGAGTGATTTCCTATAGAGAACTTGTGGCTTTATCATTTGTTGTAAAAGCGCAAGTAGAGTGTACTATCTACTAAGTGTTTATAGTATAACTTAAATCTTCGTGATTTAGAAGAGTGGACTAAAAGACATTCTTGTCTATATAACCGCTATAAAAATTCTATGTATTTGATTACTTGCATTTTTACTTGCATATTTCCAAAAGCATACTAACACTTTGAACAAACTGAAAGATTTTAAAAGGAGTTTTAAAACTGGGGATAAAAATCTTTAAGTAAGAAAATAACTTGTTTGAAAAACACTTGACAAATCCGCCGCATACAAGTTTCAAACCCTGATTTAAATTGAAACAGATAAGTAAATCAGACGAGTGGTCAACTCTGTTGTTTAAGCTATGTGCACAATCAACAAAGTAGTCTCACAAGTTTCGATCAGCTTACTCTGCTGATAAGAAATGTTGGAGAAATTTTAAAAGATACAGAGGTCTATTCACCCCCCCCCCCCCCCCTCTAGACCTCATAAAACCATTGGTACCAACAAGTGGTATCAGAGCAGGTGGTTCATTTGAATCATTTGCCTGGTCAACGAGCTTGATCCAAGAGTGTGTTTTTCAAAATCTTTTGAAAATGGATTGTATTAGCCATGTACCACACATTGGCGGGATGAGTTTTGAGAACTGGAATATCCGCGTGAAAATTTTACTTGCTGCTTATAATGACAATATGTATAGATGCATAACTTAACATGATTATCCTAAAAACATGCATACTGAAAATTATGATGCACCAAGAGTAACAAAGGCACCACAAAACTCTACTAAGCCTAAGAAGCCTAAGGTTTCCAAATATTGAGTTGTAAAAGGTGACACTAATCTGCTAGGACCCTCTCTCAATAGGGTACCTAAAACATTTCTATTTTGTTTTGCAGGTTAGGATTAGGAGTAGGAGTAAAGTAGAGAAGAAATGTTACTTGGATAGTGAATGTTCGAGGCACATATATGGTGACATACATGAACTGACGGATGCTACTGCCATAGATGGTCCAAATGTAACATTTGTAGACAACAAAGAAGGCAAGATTGTTGCGTGTGGAAAGCTAATCAATGGAAACATTGAGATATCTGACGTATCTTATGTTAAAGGCCTAAAGTGCAACTTGCTGTGCATAAGTCATTTTGTGACAAAGGATTTTCAGTTATCTTCTCATCAGATAAGTGCTACGTGGAGCAAATTGAAACAAAGAAGGTTATCTTATCCGGAAGATGACAAGAAAATATCTATATAGTTAACTGGAATTCTGTGGATATGAGTTCTAATGTTTGTTTGGTGGCCTCTACACCAAGTGAAATTAGTTGGCTATGGCATAAAAGAATGAATCATTTGAATTTCAAGACCATTAACAGATTAATCAAGAATAATTTGGTAGAAGAAATTCCAAAGACAGTCATGAGCAAAGACAAGCTCTGTGACGCATGTCAGAAGGGTAAACAAGTTAAGTCATCTTTCAAAAGCAAGAAGCACCAATCTTCAATCATAATTTTGGAGCTACTACATATGGATTTGTTTGGACCTATTTATCCTATCAGCAATGGTGAAAAGAAGTACTGCCTAGCTGTTGTGGATGATTATTCAAGATTAACTTGGGTGATATTCATGAAAAAGTAGAGTGAGACCAAGGAACATCTTACTAATCTGATGGAGCTGATCCAGAATGAAAAGAGCCTAAAAATATTAAAGATCAGATTAGATAGGTGCACTGTGTTTACAAACTCTATTGTTGATGAGTATTGTAATTTCAGAGGAATCAGTCATGAGTACTCTGCTGCCAGAACCCCTCAACAAAATGGAGTTGCTGAAAGGAGAAACATAACTCTGAAAGAAGCTACCAGGACAATGATAGCTGAAGCAAAACTGCCTCAAAGATTTTGGTCAAAAGCTACAAATACAACATGCTACACCCAGAACAGATGCATGATCAACAAGAGTCAGAACAAGACACCTTATGAACTGTGGAAAAACAAGAAGCCTAATATTCACTATCTTGGAATATTTGGTTGTAAATGTTTTGTTTTGAATAATGGAAAAATCACCTTACTGCTTTTGCATAAAAGGCTGATGAAGTTGTTTTGTAGGTTACTCTATTGTTAGTAAAGTCTACAGAGTATTTAACAAAAGGACTTTACTTGTAGAAGAATCAAAACCTAATCAATCTTCTGAAAAGAACCAAAGTACTAATCCTGATCTATCTACAAATTTTCAGAAATTGACTATGGAAAGAAAAGAAGAATATGTACCCATCATGTTACATGATCTCAACCAAGCTGATAACTCAAGTGCTGTTCAAAATCAGTTTGCTGATTGTCCAACAGACGAGTTGCAAACAGCTGACAGACTAGATACTGTTCAACAGACTACTACTGAGACTCCAACAGTAGTGTTGCAAGATCAATCAAGAGGAGAACATCCAAATTTGCAACATGATCTCAGATGGCTCAGAGATCACCCACCCAATCTTGTGATTGGTGATCCATTGGATATAGTATGAACAAGAAGGCCAACTGCAAATGAATCAATATTTGTAAGTTTTTTTTTTTTCACAGATTGAGCCCAAATTAATTGTAAGTTTACTCTTGTTATGCAGCAGGTTGCTATACCTTTCTAATTCTGATTCGAAACGAGAGAAGACTTCCAGAAGAGGGTATTAAAGACAAATGATTGAAGAGAAACCTCGGATCAGCAAGGTGCATTTAATGCGACGTGACAGAAAGTACAGCAGAACTGTGTTAGGTAATGCCCCGGTTGTCAAAACAACGAGAGTGCGGAATTTAAAATTTTTCCGAGGCACCCCATCGGTCCCAAGATATATTTTCCACCTTATGTATGCGAAAATGTTGAATCAAACAACAATAAAACTTAAAAGAAAGCAGATCTGCGATTTTACCTCACCACAGGCAAGGTGGTGGTAACCTCCGGTTTTATTGTTGATTCACAATTAGTGATCCAATTGTCTCACCTCCAGAGTGTATCCACACCAGTTGGATTGTAGTAACACCTTCAAGTCACAGGCTACGAACTAGATCTTGAAGGTTGTCAATGGAGGAAGAAGCAGATCTAGATTCAGATCTAGATCCGGATATGGAAGACAAAGAGAGGGGGGGCGGCGCTGCAAAGGGGGCGACTAGGCAGAGAGGGCGGCCAGGGTTTTTCTGTGCAAGAATGAAAGCTTGTGTTTGAGTCTCTCCTAGACTCCTTATATAAGCCCCCTTAGTAAACCTAGTCTTGCAAGACTTCTTCTGGGCTTTTAATTAAAAGGCCCATGTCTTGCAACTTAATTTAATTAACCCATTAATTAAATTAGCCCAATTAATTTAATTAATTATTATCTCTCAATTAATTAACACTTTAATTAATATTTAATTAATTAGACTATCGAATTAATTATTCTTCCAATTGAATTAACACTTTAATTCATTTATTAATTTAACTCCCTTAAATCAAATATTTCCTTTTATGACTGTCACTGTCCAACTGTATTGTGTGTGACCCTCTAGGTTCACCATCAATTGGCAGCAGGCCCACGAACCCTTCGTGATTTAATTTACGAGCAATTAATTGCTCCGATCAATTAAACCCTTTTAATTGACTACTCCAGAATTAATCTCCCTTATTAATTCAAGAGTACGCACACCTCATGGTCGATGTCTAGCCACAAGCCCATGAGGCCCAACTTCAGTTGAATTGATATTTGTGAACCTCACCTCTTATAACTGCCATGTACATACGGTCCTTCAATCGACTTAATTTCCCGATCGAGACCTAGGGTGTGTGAATTGATCGGCACCTCTAATTATCTCAATAACTATACTTTTTAATTCCGGATAATAATCCAGTGTGACTGCTAAATTTGGAAACTCCTTTCCAAATCCGTCACCGACCGTGGCCACGGGTTTCTCGGATCTATTATCTAAGAATCGTATAGGAAATTCTCTCATCCATTACGATGAGTCGGTAGATTCCATATTGGTACTAACCACTTGCGTACACAACTATACGCACCCAACTTAGGCACATTATGGTCAGGCTACGTGACCTGTACCTAGATCAAAGTACATATACCCATGCACCGAATTCGCCCTAGCACCTCAAGTCTAAAGACTAAATCGTACACTATTATAAGCCTTGAGAAACATCCCATCATCGATATGCGTCATGCGCTTCCACAATGGGTTTCTCTGTTCGGGTCGTTCGATGCGTTCGATCCCCTATCGAACCACCTATTCATATGCACTGACATCAAATGTCTTGTTCATGAAACTCTAAAAATTCACTCCATGTGAATCATGCATATTCATACAAGTCTTGGCGATTCCTTCGATACCCCGTCTCGTTCGGAATCTTTGACTTGGAACGTGTTTTAAGATCACGAACTTAGAGACTATTTCATGATTGCACTCAATACCGAAGTGAATCGTCCCATAGTCGAATGTGATCTAAGGATTTCATCCAATCGCTTAAATGTATTCACGAAAGATGAATTTGGCCTTGTTTATTCTATACAGTTATAAATAAACGTGCGTATTATTCATAAAAATCAAAGATTGTTTATTATAGAATAGACCTAATACAAGCTAAAGTGAATTGGCTTGCTGGGCACTATCCTATCAAACTGTACAATGAACAGTTGCAGAAGTCGTTCTGAGACAAGGACTCGAGGAAGATCTGAAAATCTGTCTTACATCAACGGGTAGAAATTCAAATTCGGGAGTATAAATAGATCTTCATTCAAGAGTTAGAGGCAACACAACAACATAATTGAGAGAGAATTCAAGCAAGCAAATCTTCTAAGTCTCAAAACTCAAGTACATATCACCATCAGCCGAGTCATCTGTTGACAAAGCCGAGTTGAAGAACAAAATGCAAAAAGTAAATCTGAGTGATTTCTGTAAACATTGAGTGTTGTGCGAAGTGTATATCCGTCTTTGTAAGCGATATAACTTCATAGTATAGATTTTCTTTGTGATCTCCTATAATGAACTTGTGGCTTTATAATTTGTTGTAAAAGCGCAAGTAGAGTGTACTATTAACTTTGTGTTCATAGTATAACCCAAAATCTTCATGATTTGGAAGAGTGGACTGAAAGACATTCTTGTCTATATAACCACTATAAAAATTTACTGTGTTTGACTATTTGTATTTTTACTTGCATATTTCCAAAAGCTTACAAACACTTTGAACTGATTAAAAGATTTTAAAAGGAGTTTAAAAATGGGGATAAAAATCTTTAAGTAAGAAAATAACTTGTTTGAAAAACACTTGACAAATCCGTTGCATACAAGTTTCAAACTCTGATTTAAATTGAAACAGATATGTAAATCAGACGAGTAGTCAACTCTACTGTTTTAGCTAAGTGCATAATCAGTATAGTAGTCTCACCAGTTTCGATCAGTTACTCTGCTGATAAGAAAAGTTAGAGAAATTTTAAAAAGGTACAGAGGTCTATTCACCCCCCCCCCCCCCCCCCCAAGACTTCATCTGACCACTTGGGACCACCAAGTACTCTTCTAGCTGAGAAAATCAGATATAACAGATGGAGAGTGTACCGTCTTGTGAAGTCGAAGGAGGAAATCCTCGCCTGAAAGGAGTTTGCTGAAGAGGAACAATGGATACTCAACTGGCTGCAAACTACCTCCATCACACAGACTTTGGATTCAGATTACTTCTATGACATGGTTCACAATTACATGAAGAAGATTATCAAAGAAGAATCAACAAAGTTAAAGCAGACTATCCCAAAGAAGATAATGAAAACAGATGATGCTGGGGAAAGAGCTGTAAAGCGGGCAGTTTGTGTGACCTTGGACAAGTGGACTCAAAGATCAAAATTTGAGAAGGGATGCTCTAGTGATCTACCACCTCTGCCAAGTCTTCAACACATAGCTTTTGGGTCTGCCATAAGGATATTTCAAGAATCAACTCAACAGACTACATCAACATTTGTTTCTGCTACTTTTATACATCAATTGTTGTGTCTGCTGATGGGTTTGATCTTATGCATATTATAGATGAAGGAACAGACTAGTCAAAAGCTGTTGTCAACAATTCATCAGTCGAGATTAATCTTGAACATGCTCAAGTCCCACTTGATGAAGTACCACAAGAAATGGAGCCGCTCGCCAATGAATGGAAAGCTCCAGAAAATCAGTAAAGTCTTAGCCTTACCAGAAATAACAACGCATTTCAATCAACACTTATGGATTCCATAAAGGCTTTGATTGATCTACGCTGAAGGAAATGGAGGATAGAAACAAGGAATCTATGAGAAAATTTGAGGAGATGGCTTCAACCTTGATTCAAAGCACTGTTGCAAACCTACCTAAGCCTGCTGATCTTACCCATCTGATCCAAGAAGAGCTGAACAACATCAAGTCTGAAGTTCAAACAATAAAGGAAAATGTTCAGAAGTTTGGAAAAAGGGTTAATGAAAATCAAGCTGGCTGGAAGGAGATCAATTTTGTTGTGGCAAATGCTATGGAAGCTGGAGAAGAAAATATTTCTATTCTGATACAAGCATTTATCTCAAGCATGGACTTAGTACTTCAGTCTCAATTTCAGCTGAGTGAGAGCAATGACATCGTACTCCATCGGTCTGAAGAACTACATTCCAAGCAACAACAACAAGAAAGACTACCCTGCCGATGATGACAAAAAGGGGAAAGAGGAATCAGCTAACAAGAGAAATGTTGAAGCCACAGTAGAAGTTACTGAAGTAGTAGGTTCTGCAGATGATGTTAAAGAAGCTGGTAATAATGAAGAAGAACCCAAGGATGCGGCAAAGGAAGAGAAACAAATTGCTGCTTCCAAGGATTCTGCTGAAGAACAGCTAGATCCATTTAGAAAGACAAAAAGAATAGAGAAAATAAGAGTTAGAATTGAGGCTGCTGAAAAAGCCAAGAAATTAGTCTTAAATTTCTCTAGTGAAAGCAGTGAAAGTGAAGAAGTTGCTGAAAAAGAAGAAGTAGAGGATGAAGAAACAACTGACTAAGTAGACTATACTTTTTCTAATAACACTTTTGTAACTTTATATCTTTCTGTAAATTTTATTTCTCATATGTTTGTAATCTGATGTAACTGTACTAAAACTCAAAATCAATGAAAGATTACAAATTCCAACTCAATTTCTATCTCATAAATTTTGTTTGAAGACTTAACTTTAGTTAGTTACAGGTACTTAACTGAAGTTTTGTCATCATCAAAAAAGGGAAAATTGTTGAATGAAGATGAAGAAGTGAAGGTCAGTTTTGATTATTTCCAAAAGTCATCAACTAAGTAATGGAAGCTTAGCAAGCCTCTGAAAAGTTTAAACGAGAAGCAAGAAAAATCAGAAGGTTAAATTTTGGTCCAGAAGACTATTGATCTGATGATGAGTTCGGAATCAGAATGGTGGATTTCAGCAGAGTCCAATCAGATGAGTTCGATTTGAATCAGCAGAGTGTTCATCAGCAGAGTGGATTCGATCAGCAGAGTAGAAGTGATCAGAAAGTTCTTCCAATGGTAATAAAAGCACTTGATGTAATAAATGCTGTAAGAAAAGGGTATTAATGACAAATGATTGAGGAGAAACCTCGGATCAATATGGTGCATTAAATGCAATTTGACATAAAGTACATCAGAATTGTGCAGTGAACAGTTGCAAGAAGCCGTTCAGAGATAAGGACCAGTACTCGAGGAAGATTTGAAAATCTGTCTCATCTCAACGGGCATAATTCAAATCCTCATGTATAAATAGTTCTGGATTTAAGAGTTAGAGACAAGCAACTCAATTACAACTGAGAGAATTCATGATCAAATCTTCAAGTCTCAATAATCAAGAACAGAACACTAACAACGAAGTCATCTGTTAACAAGCTGAGTCGAGAAAAACAAGTATATATCCAAAATCTTAGTGATTTCTGTAAAAGAGCGAGTTGTGAGAAGTAGTTTTTCATCTTAGTGAGTGAAAATACTTCAGAGTATAGGTTTTCTTTGTAATTTCCTATAGTGAACTTGTAGCTTTATCATTTGTTGTAAAAGCGCAAGTAGAGTGTATTATCTACTTAGTGTTTATAGTATAACCTAAATCTTCGTGATTTAGAAGAGTGGACTAAAAGACATTCTTGTCTATATAACCACTAAAAAAATTCTCTGTGTTTGATTACTTGCATATTTTCAAAAGCATACTAACACTTTGAACAAACTGAAAGATTTTAAAAGGAGTTTTAAAACTGGGGATAAAAATCTTAAATAAATAACTTGTTTGAAAAACACTTGACAATCACTCAAAAAAAAAAAAAAAAAAAAAAACATTTGACAACTCCGTTGCATACAAGTTTCAAACTCTGATTTAAATTGAAACAGATAAGTAAATCAGACAAGTGGTCAACTCTGCTGCTTAAGCTTAGTGCACAATCAACAAAGTAGTCTCACAAGTTTCAATCAACTTACTCTGCTGGTAAGAAAAGTTGGAGAAATTTTAAAAGATACAAAGGTCTATCCCCCCCCCCCCCCCCCCCCCCCCTTCTAGACCTCATCTGACCACTTGAGACCAACATGTATTGTGGAACCAAAGTCCTTGTTATGATAATCACTGTGATTGGGCAGCAAGAAGTGATGGTATTTATTTAGATCACCGTAAGACACCTTATCATTGGAAAAATAAGTGATGCAAAAGAATCTAAGGCAATCGTGTCCTTCTATTAGTTTTCCTTAATTTCTTTGAGAGTTTTATTTCCTTTCAATTTTTTAGTGTCAAAGTCTTATATAAAGTTTGGTTAATTAAAGGGACCTCCCTTGAGGTTAGGTGTAATTACCGCACAATCTTCTCCGACTATCATAATTACAGAGACCTCCCCTGAGGTTTCAAAAGGATTACATCTGTTAGGGTTCCATTAGTTTTTGCTGACGTCATCGCTAATTTTTTATTGAACTTCCTATTTTACCCTTGAGGTTAGTGTAGCTATTTTGGTGGACAATTATGCCCTTATTATGTTTAATTCATATGAGGGTTTTCTTTGCAATGTATATGTATAAGTATGGGTTCAAATGTTACAAATTTACATGAAACTTATAATTAGTTTATTAGTGTACATAAATTCTTAAATAAAAAATTTTTGGTTCCACAATACATGTTATGAAAAGTATTATAACATTTTCTTAATTGTAAAAGTATTATGAAAAAATATTGACGTGTTATTATATACTTAGTAAAAAATTAATAAATTATGATTAATTATAAGAAAAACATTGTATAACATAAATAAAAATGTAAATACATTCCACTTTCACATTTAACCCGAAATTTTAATAATTTCAAAAAAAATTCATAATTTAAATACAAGGATAAATAAATCAATTACGTATAATCATGAGAAGAAAAAAAACTTGAACATAAGTTATTAGACATCATAAAAATGCTCACATGTTCATAATTAATCCCTATTAGAAAACAATTTAACTAAAAAATTATTTTTTGTTAAAAAAAGTAAAAATATTCATTCAATTACCTGATTTAATAAAATAGTTATTATAAAATTATAAATATTAAAATAATTATTATAAATCAATAAAAAAAATTAATATATATTATTAAAAAAAAACCTAGCCAGCCCCCCCACCCTACCCTCCCCGGCCTACCTCATCGTCCCCCATCACCAACTCTTTCCAGGCTGGCGAAGCCGGCCTGGAAGGAGTCAGGCCTTCGCCGCCAGGCCTGCGACGGCAAACCCTAGGCAGCCGCCGGCCTAGGTTGAAGAACCCAGGCCGACGACGGCCTAGGGTTTACCGTCGCAGGCCTGGGTTCTTAACCCAGGCCTGCGATGGCCTGACTCCTTCCAGGCCGACGACGTCGACCTGGAAGGAGCGGTGGTGGTAGAGACGGGGGAGGGTGGTGGTGGGGGTTGGGGAGGGGTGCGGGTGGGGATGGGGGGTTTTGGGATTGGGATTTTTTTATGTATAAAATTAATTTTTTAAAAGTTATGGATTAATGTGCGATTATGATTTTTTATTTCTATTCAAAACTAAATTTTGTTAGGGTAGTATGATAATTTTGTGCATTATTTCAATGGTAAATCAGACATTTCACTAGTTAAATTTTTATTTTTTATTTAAATAAAACTAACGAGGGCAATATCGTCATTTCACGATTTCCGTCCAATTCCTTCAAGGTTCGTTAGGATTTTGTAATCCTTTTGAAACCTCAGGGGAGGTCCCTGTAATTATGATAGTCGGAGGGGATTGGGCGGTAATTATACCTAACCTCAGGGGAGGTCCCTGTAATTATCCCTATAAAGTTTTGTTGTAATCTTTGTTATTATGATATATTGGATATTATGACTTTCTATGATATATATATATATATATATATATATATATATATATATATATATATATATATATATATATTTGTCACACATTAAATAATTTAGGTAATCAAATAGAGATCAGTATATTATGTGACACTTTTTCCGGTGGAGATTCGATCACAAGTTCACCAACCTCTAGTACGACCACTCGTGAGTACACACTTATTATCTATGTCGCAAATAAAAATATTTGTCTTGGTGATTTATTTTACAAACTTAACCATCATAGCCATCATATATGTCAGAACTTGTTATTGATGATTGAGATTTCCCATTTCCACATAAAAAGAATTTGGGATTTAGGGTTCCCCATTATTCAGGGCCTTTTACTCCAGAGTAAGTGAACTGGAGAGGTTCCTCAACCTCTGTAACATTGAAAATAAAATCAGATCAATTAGTACTAATTATGTACCATAATTACATTGGTACCACTCCTACGGAACACGTAAATACACATTTAGTACCACAATTTAAGTATTAGTTGCAATATTCATATCACTATTAAATATTGGAATAGAAACGGATGAAATTGGCTATGTGCAGGTTCACAAGGCTGTTATTTCGTCTTTTGGAGGAAAAATTACAACATTTTCCTCAGTTTTGAAAAATAATCACCTTATATTGTTTTTGGGAAGGAAAATGATAATGTTCCCTCACGTTATTATGATATCACGTGATAATTTACGTTCCAAGAGATGAGATAACGGGTCATGTGTGGTGTAAGAGTCCAATTCCTTCAATTTCCGTCCTATTATTTGACGGTGGTATGACTATTGCAACCAATATTTGAATTGTTGTACTATATATGAATTTACATATCTAATGATACAAAATTGCATAGTGTCATATTGAATAATACCAAATATACAATTTTTCCTAATAAAAAAAAATATTAAAATGAATTGAACTCAAGGACTGAATTTTTAGATGATTCTTGAGGACTTGGTTTATGTACTTCAAGACTAGGGTTGAAAATGAAATAAATCAAATTGAATTACATCTCCAACTATGTTGTTAGAATTTTGTTGGAGTACATAATTAAGAAAATGGAACATGAACAATATTTGTTTATTACTGTTAAATCTGTTCAAAATAAGTTAAAATATGACAAAATGGATGTAATCATATCAAATTGCTCGATATTGACTAATAATGTTTAATTTAACTCAAGTTTATTTCAACTCAATTCGTTTAGCTAGAGTTAAAAGATAGTACTGAGAAAATAGTTAATGGCAATTTACCTCTGTAATATGTATAATGTTCAATTTATCCCTACTGTAACTTTAAAAAAAGCGTTTACCCCCTATAATTTTATAAAATTTCACAACTTCCTTGACTTTTTTAAACTTAAAAAATAAACAAATAACCATGGATTAAAAATTTCGTCTTCTTTGTCGAAAATATCGAAAAGTTTCCATTTTTGAATCAACGAAAATGAAAATAATGTGTTTCTGAAACTTTATATTTGTCTTGGAACTTCTTGTTTTTCTTAATTGAGTAATATTATTCATAATTTTTCCTAATATTTTCGAAACGTTTTTGAAAACTTTTCGAAAAGTTTCCAATATTCATCTACCTGAAACATACATCGAAGACAAAATTTTGATCCATGCAAATAACTACTCCTCTAATATGTGGCACTTCACCCCCTGTGTTATCATAAATGTTGCACTACTTTTTTGCTGCATCTTATTGTAGCTGAAATATCACGAGTAGGTGGCTGACAAAGAAAACAAAAGATAATCGAAATTAATGTTCGAATTGAGCTCTTTTTGGCATGTAGCATTTCTTTTGACATAATTTTTGCTGCGATTATCAGAAACATGATTAAATGCATAATTCGGAAACCTCTTGATTGCACGCATGCCCTCGACAATTGAGATTAACAATTGACTTCTTTCCGAGTCCCCAAATTCCATCGTTTTCCAGTTAAAAATGAGTTTTTAGATACTTTTTTTTGTCATTTTTTGTAAGTTTTTATTTTTTAAATTAATTAGAACGTTAGTTTGAACAAACTTTGGGCCATATTTTGGTCAAGTATGTGATTTAATTTCATAGTTTGACTTTTTATTATTTTCAAATTTTTCCATTTTTGACATATTTTTATTATTTTACGCTTAGTGACTATTCAAGAATGTGGGAAATTTGGAGGTAGTTGATTGATTGTGATATTGAATACTTCGAGAGTATTCACTCTAGGGTTCTTATTGTTGCTTTTGTTTACATAATTTTGTTATTTATATTGTGTCTATAAATTAATTTTAATATCTAATTTGACCCGACTTCAAATTCTATAAAACTCTAATGATCACGTGTTTCTCAAACATCCACATTGGGAACAAGTCGAGTAACATTTTCATATTTGAAAGCTCGGGGCTATACAAACCTGTTTTGAGTCCACATGTTTCCATGAAATCCTAAAGTGTCTTTTAATCAATTAAACTCTATTCTACCAATACCCAATGTCCCAAACTGGCCTTTTTCTTGACATTTTTGAACTTTTAAATATATTCCTAGTCCTGCATTTAAATAATTTTTGACATTAAATAGTTTCTTATCAAATTATTTGTTCACTACAAAAATCAGTCAAAATAGCGACGGAATCAGCGACGGATTCTGAAGAAAAATCCATCGCTGATAGCTTTGGCGACGGAACACAATCCGTCGCTAAAAATTTTAGCGATGGATTTGGCAACGGATATACTCCGTCACTACATGATTAGCGACGAAAACATAGTCCGTCGCTATATTTTAGTGTAGCGATGGAAACAAATCCGTCGCTATATCATAAGCTAGCGCTATTTCTCAGTTAGCGATGGAAGGAAATCCGTCGCTAAAATACATATATAGCGACGGATTTCCTTCCATCGCTAAACTTAGTTATAGCGATGGATTTTATTTTAGTGATGGAATGAAATCCATCGCTATATATGTATACGGATTTGGTCCGTCACTAATTTTTTGCTTTTTTTTAAAAAATAATTATTAATTTTATTTTTATTCAAAATACTGTATTACCACAATTAATCCAACAATTCACTACCACAAATAATCTCACAATTCAATACCACAAATATCACACAATTCAATACCACAATTAATCCAAAAATTCAACTAAACAATTAATCCTTTAATCACATACATAAAATAAATTAGTACTCAATAATAAGTATCATTTTCCTAATCATAAAAACCTACAAATTCAGTTCAAAATTATCATAAAACTAAAATCAAATTGTTCCCAAACTAATTTAAACCTTCACATCGGACCTTGATAATTTGCTGAGAAAGGGGTCGAGTCACATCTTGTGGCTGCGACTGGCCATGAGGCGAAGATTGGGCCTGTGGGAGAGTCTGGGTCGACTGATGTGGAAGGGGTGCCATATTCCCCATATACCCAAACATTGGGGATGATATATATATATATGAAGGTTGGGAACCGCCAACTGAAGTCTAAAATGGACCGTGAGTGATGGATTCAAAGGGGCCACAGGTTGTTGGTGAAGCATGCTACCCCGCACCATCATCATTTGCCACTGCTGCATCATGTTATCAATGTCTCCCCTTATTCTGTTTATTTTCTCCTCATTGTCCTTGTCCCACATTGCTGAGGCTTCTTGTAATTTTTGTTGGTCCCAAGTGGTCTAATGAGTTCTAGAGGGAGGAGAAGGGGGAGGGGGTTTAATAGACCTCTGTTTTTCCCTTTTAAAAATTTTCTTCAACTTCTCAAATCAGCAGACTAAGCTGATCGGACTTATGAGACTACTCTACCGATCGCGCAGAAAGCTTATTCAGTAATGTCGACCACTAGTCTGATTTTACTTATCTGTTTTTCAAAACTGTTCAGAGTTGAAAACTTGTTATGCAGCGGATTTATCAAGTGCTTTTCAAACAAGTTCTTTTACTTAAAAGATTTTATCCCTAGTTTAAAAAACTCCTTTTAAAATCTTTTAGTTTGCTCAAGTGTTTGTATGCTTTTAAAATATGCAAGTAATCAAACACAAGGAATTTTTATAGTGGTTATAAAGACAAGAATGTCTTTTAGTCCACTCTTCCAAATCACGAAGATTTTGGGTTATACTAGAAACACTTAGTAACCTAGTACACTCTGCTTGTGCTTTTACAACAAATGTTAAGCCACAAGTTCGTTATAGGATATCACAAAGAAAACCTATACTCTGAAGTATTTTCACTCACTTAGATGGGAAACTACTTCTCACAACTTTCCCTATTACAGAAAATCACTAAGATTTTGATGTAGCTTGTTTTTCTCGACTTCAGCTTGTCAACATATGACTTCGTTGTTTTAGTGTTCTGTTTGTAGAGTGTTTGAGACTTGAAATTGCTCTCAGTTGTTGTGCTCTTCGTTGTCTCTAACTCTTGAATCCAGAACTCTTTATACTTGAGGATTTGAAATTTTGCCCGTTGAGAAATGACAGATCTTCAGATTTTCCTCGAGTACTGGTCCTTGTTTCAGAACGGCTTCTGCAACTGTTCACTGTACAGTTCTGCTGTACTTTCTGTCAAGTCGCATTTAATGCACCTTGCTGATCCGATATTTCTCTTCAATCATTTGTCTTTAATACACTCTTCTTACAGCATTTATTATACTGAGTGCATTTATTACCGTTGTAATAACTTCATGATCACTTCTACTCTGCTGATGGACACACTGCTGATTCAAATCGAACTCATTTGATTTGACTCTACTGAAATTCACCCGTCTGATTCCGAACTTAGCATCAGATCAGTAGTCTTCTTGACCAAAATTCAACCCTTCTGATTTTACTTGACTTCTCAGATTGAATTTTTTTTAAAGATTGCCAAGCTTCCATTACTTAGCTGATGACTTTTGGAAATCATCAAAACCTCCCCTCACTTCTTTATTTTCATCCAACAAATTTCCCCCTTTTTGATGATGACAAAACTTCAGCTAAGTACCTGTAACTAAAGTTAAGTCTTCATACAAAATTTCTGAGATAGAAATTGAGTTGGAATAAGTAATCTTTGATTTATATTTATCAATTACATGTACATCAGATTACATAAAGAAATGATTACAAAATTTTACTTTGAAGTGAAAGAACGAAATAATCTAATCTAGTCTTCTGATTCTTCTTCTTCTTTGTCTTCATCTTCATCAATTGAGAAACTTAGAGTTAATTTCTTGGTTTTCTTTAATTTGTCTTCTTTTCAGCAGCCTCGATCTTTGCTCTTATTTTCTCAATCCTTTTGCATTTCCTGTACGGATCAAGCTGTTCTTCAGCAGACTCCTTGGAAACAGCAATTTCTTTATTAGTCTTTGCCATATCCTTGGGTTCTTCTTAATTTATTACAGCTTCTTCTACAGAAATATCATCAGCAACAATCTCATCAACTGTCTTAGTTTCTTCAGCAGGTTTGTTAGTAGCCTCTTCAGAACCTAGGACTTCAGTTGCTTCTTCAGTGACCTTGTTTTTGTTAGCAGACTCCTCTTCCCCCTTTATGTCATCATCAACAGCGTTGAGTTGATCAGCTTGTACAGAAGGAATGTTAACTGCATCACAAAGCTTTCTGATATTTTGATCCATAACAGATAAGAGATTTCCCTGGTATATATGACATGTAGTATGATTTTGAAAGGTCTGATGGAAGGCTTCAACTTCTGTACAAAGGTTGAAGTCGTTTGATGAGAGTGTTCTGATTCTTGGTACTGTCGTATTTCTGAACCAAAGGCAATTTGTTGTAAGCTAGGTAGAATAGGCAGATCACTTGAATTTCCTTGTCCATATCTTGATCTTTCCACCCACTTATCCAGAGTTACACAAACCGCTATTTTCACAGCTCTTTCTTCCAAGTCATCACCTTTCTTGGGTTTATTTGTCATTGTATTGCGCAAAGTTGTGGATTCTTGCTGTACTATGAGTTTTACATACTCATGTATTCTGTCGTGAAAGAAATCAGAGTCTAAAGCTTGTTGAATATCATTGGTTTGCAACCAATCTAACACCCAACTTTCTTCAGCAGCAGACTCCTTCCAGGCTCTGAAGTCTTCACTTGACTTTTTCAATTTGTAGCTCCTCCAGCGATTATATCTGATCTTTTCTGCTAGGAACGTACTCTTAGATTGCAGTAGAGAGTTGTATCTTCCCAGTTCTTCCTCAAACCTTGCAAAGATAGCAGGGTCACACTTTATGATTTGTAGTGCCGTTTTCACTTCTTTCTTTAGTTTCGGTGCAGGCTTAGGACGAGGCCATGAGCAGCTGCCTTGCTCGCCTCAATAGCTTTGGCTAAGTCTTCTTTTTCCTTAGTAGATAACTCTGCTTCTGTCAGATTCTTGACTTGTGCCTCAGCTAAGCTAGCTTCAAGAGCTGCCATGATCTCGGCTTCATCTTTCTTCTTTTGCTCAGCCTCTTCACGTTTCTTCTTGTGGTACCTTGGTATCCTAGCCTTACCAGTTCTCTTCCTTCTGGCGGCTTGAGTTTCAGCAGACTTGTCTGTTGGAACAGTAGTTTGATCAGCTTGAGGTGCTGATACCTCAGCTGTCGTCTGATTTCCAGGATCAGACTCCTTCACTGATTCATCAGGTCTTTCTGCAGATTGAGTGACTTCTCTTACAGTTTCAGCGATTCTAACAGTTTGTCCACCCAATATAAGTTTCTTTCTTGCCGTTGTCTTTGTGTGCATAAGCTTCGTAGTAGTAGTTAGGGGTGGGCGTTGGGTTCGGTAACCCAAACCCGACCCGTCCCGTTTTTAAGATACCCGAACGGGACGAGTATTTTTTGGGTTTGGGTACCCGAACTTGAATACCTGTATTTTATTACGGGAATACGGGATGGGTTTGGGATTGGTCTCTCCAACCCCGAATACCCTAACCCGCCTATATAATATTATTATTATTTAATTTATACACTTTACTTGTATAACATTATCTAATAAATGAACTTTTTTATTTTACCCTAATATTCCTTTTAAATCTTACATTAGTTTAGTAATTAATATTAAGTCAGTCCTAAAAAGTTAAAAACTCTCAATCTCTCATTCCCTTGTACGCCTCTTCTTCCTCTACCACCTCTTCTTCCAGACTTCCACGGCCACGGCACAAGGTAATTATTTTTGGTTTTTGACCTACAAATTAAATCATAGTCTACTACATATCAAATTAGTTTTATGTTCTACAAAGTACTTCTTATTGTACGAAATTTGGGGCTCTTAGGGGTAACTTATATGCATGGATTGGAGGATTTTTTTTGTTTAGTCCCTTGAATTTTGAATCAATTGTAAATTTGACTTTTGCAAGAATTTTTTTAGTGTGCTGTTTTGGTTTGAATATTGATTCACAAAATTTTGTAAAAAGTTACTTAATTGATTACATGCAGTAGATATCTTTATGAAAGATGACCAAGGGAAACGGTTTTGGTTATTGATTTAGTGTTTCAAAGTTCTAACAATAACTTCTTTCGCAAAATATAATTGTTAATTATCTATATTTTTTCAAATTTTAGATGTCAAGGTTGGATGAAAATGATGCAACTTCAGAATTTCTGTCAACATCTCATTCTCCTGAGGCTATACAAAGAACGGGTACTCAAAATACTATGCCAAATGAAAACGAATCAGCACCTAAAGAGGTACCTCCTAACCCAGTAGTTGGTGGTGATAATATGACTGAACCTTTGGCTTCACCTGTGAATCAGAATAATTCAGATGATGGAAATAAAAAAAGAAAAAAATGGATCATAGGTCGGAACTTTGGGCTCACTTTGAGGAAGTGATGGTTAACAATGTTAAAAAGGGTAAATGCAATTATTTTGGGGCTCTAAATATGTGCAAGCTCAAAAAGTGGAACTAATGGTCTTAGGAACCATCACACTGCTTGTAAAAAGAAACCCCATGAAGTGACAACAAATCAAATGCGCCTAAACATGCAAAAAATCGCAAATGCTGATGGTTCTATTCATAGTTATTGAACCGTGAATCGTATCGCGTATCGGTGAGCCCTTGTATCGTATCGAATCGTGTATCGTGTATCGTATCGTAAGATACAAATCGCTTATAAAAAGTTGAATAAATATATCTTTCACATAATTAAGAAATAGAAACATGTAAAAGACTAACCAATTAAAGTTAAAAACATCATTTAAAAAAAATCAAGTTCCAAATTTGAACTTTCTTGTCACAAAATAAAAAGAAATAATAGAATTTTCTAAATTAACATCGAAATATCAATCTTAAATTATTTTTTTTCTCAAATATAGACTACACCTCACCACCAATATCAATGTTACCCAAATAAAATAATATTTTAATCAAGGAATCAAACAAAATAAAGTTACAAACAATTAAAGTATAAACTCTGTGATACTCTATGTTCATTCAAATTTCATAAAGTACACCCAATCATCAATAAGAAATAATTAACTAAAGTTCCAAAACTAAAATAAATACTAAATAACTGGACTGATCGTATAGTTACACCTTAATATTATTATACTAAAAAGACAAAATTATACAGTCATTGCAGCTAGAACTCAATATTATTACACTAAAAAGACAAAACTATCAATCCACACATAACAACACATGAGATAAATAGTTTCACATAAAATATCACAATGTTTAACTGCGACGTACATCTAATAACAAAGAGGAAAAATATTATGCATTCTGTATGGGTTTCCAATTGACCATTTTCTATATTTGTAAAAAAAAAAAAAAAAAAAAAAAAAAAAAAAAAAAAAAAAAAAAACTTAAAAGTCAAAGAATCGTACGTATCGCAAATGTATCGTGTATCGTACGATTCGTATCGTATCGCAAACGAATCGTTGCGAAACAAACACCCAGCGATTCTTTCGACCGAGTCGTATCGCCAAGGCCTGGAATCGTATCGAATCGTACGATTCGTATCGTGAATCGTAAGATACTTACTACTATGGTTCACTTCTATTCGACTTTCTTCATGGAAATTCGATGAAAAAAATGCTAGAAAAGCCATTTGCATTTACTTTTTGCTCGATGAGCTTCCATTCATGCATGTTGAGAAATCGGGGTTTAGATATTTGATGTCTGTTGTTTGTCCTATTTTTAAACTCCCATCAAGAAAGACGGTTGCAAGAGACATTTTTAAAATGTATTTAGATGAAAAAATCCTCCTCAAGGCATTTTTAAAAAGATCTTCTCAAAGATTTTGCATTACAACTGATACATGGACTTCAATTCAGAAAATGAATTACATGTGTCTTACAGTTCATTTTATTGATAATGATTGGAAGTTGCAAAATAAAATTTTGAATTTTTGCCCTATCAATAGCCATAAGGGGGAGGATATCGGGAAGGAAGTTGCAAAATACATTCATGAGTGGGGGATTGAGAATATTTTCACTGTGACTGTTGATAATGCATCATCAAATGATGGTGTTGTGGCTTACATAAAATCAAAAATGGCAACTTCTTGGCATACAAGCATTCTAGGTAATGAATATGTGCATATGAGGTGCATTGCTCACATAATTAACCTAGTAGAGCAGGATGGTTTGAAGGGGGAAGAAGAACATGAGGCCATTAATTGCATTAGAGGGGTTGTTAGGTATATTAGGGGTTCTCCAGCTAGGTATCAATCGTTTAAAGAATGTGCTGAAGTTGAGCAACTGGAAACTAACAAATTGTTGAGCCTTGATGTACCTACTAGGTGGAATTCCACCTATTTGATGTTGGATGCTGCCACAAGCTTGGAGAGGGTATTTATATCCTATGATGATACTAATTCTTGTTTCAGAAGGGACCTTGAAAGAGGGTTGAATACAGGTGTTCCTTCGGAGTATCATTGGGACAGAGCTAGACTATTACTGAAATTTTTAGGCCACTTTTATGATCTTACTTTAAACATTTATGGTTCTTTATATGTGACAGCTAATATAGTTTTTCATGAAATTAGTGCTGTTCATTTGCTTCTGAGGCAATGGTTGGAGAGTGATGATATTGAGCTGAAATTAATGGCAAAAAGGATGAAAGAGAAATTAGATAAGTGTTGGGGTTCAGTTGATAAGATGAACAAGCTTCTGTATTATGCTGTAATTCTTGATCCTCGACATAAATTAGATTTTCTTGAGTATTCTTTTAATATGATGTATGGTGATGGTAGTACTACGTGTGAAAATTTGAAGAGGGACGTCCGGAAGGGAATGTATGCTATGTTTGATGAGCATAAAAGAAAATTTGATGGTGTTGGTTTGTCAAATACTTCATCAAGCGGGTCTTCTTCTTCCTCTACTGCCTCAATCCCCTCATAACCTAATTCTGAAAAGAGACAAATGGTTTATTTGAAAAATGAGTACAAGAAAATGAAGAGTGGAAGTATGGGAGTACAAGTGAAGTCTGAATTAGAAAGATATTTGGCAGAAGAACAAGAGATTGAGGATGGTGATTCTTTTGATATATTACTGTGGTGGAAATCAAATGCTCATAGGTTTCCAATTATGTCTAGAATAGCTCGAGATGTATTGGCAGTTTCGGTATCGACTGTTGCTTCTGAGGCTGCATTTAGCACGGGAGGACGTGTTCTTGATGCGTTTAGGAGCACATTGTTACCTAAAATTGTTCAAGCTCTTGTATGTACTCAAGATTGGCTCCGCGATCATACACATCCAATTTGCATTGAGGATGACATTTGTGAAGTTGAACGATTAGAGAATGGTACTTATTATTTGTAGTTTACATTTAGACTTGTTTTTAGCTATAATTTGGTTTATGTGGTTCTTATTTCACGAGTTTCTTATGATTGTCCATATTTGGTTGTTTAGAATTTACACAGCTAAGTCTTGGTTCGAGTACGAGTATGGTTGAGGAATGATGCCTTGATTAACACATTGGTTGCTTGCAAGGTAATTTGGTTTATGCAGCAACTTTTTGTTCTTAATATCCATGTTTTTTTTTTCTTTTTCCTTTTGCATATGGATGTAAAATCCTAATTTATCAAGTTTTTCTTGTTTCATTGCAGGAGATCATTACAATACATTTTCAACATCAAAGTTATTGTTTGGTTTCAGTCGTGAAGCACTTTGGATTTTGGAAGTGGTGGAGTTGGTGATGGGTCATCATATGATTTTAGAATTTTAGTTGTTTTAAAAATTTGTAACGTTTGCGTAATTTAAGTGTGGGCTTGGATAAATTATTTTAGTATCAACTATAGATAGATTTAATTTTTCTTATTGAGACTCGATGTGGATCGTATTTTATCATTTGCTCATTATATGATTTTACTTTTTGATCGTATTTGAATATATTTGAAATAGTAGTTATGATGACTTGATGATATGTTTTATGTAATAATGAGTTAAAAGTGATACGATTTAGCAAAAGAAAAATGACGAAATATAATTACGTAATTTGTTAAGTGGATTAAGAATTGATAAAAATAATATGGGACCCGTAATCCCGTCCCGTCCCGTCCCGCAATAATTCGGGTACCCAAATTATTACGGGGCGGGTTTGATATGAAAAGTGTCAATCCCGAAATTTATTATACCCATATCTCTAGCCCCGAACCCATCCCAAACCTGCCCGTGCCCACCCCTAGTAGTAGTATCCTTGATTGCACTTCTTGTTCTTTTGGATATGGTTTCAGCAGGGACTTCTTCTGAGACCGTTTTTTCAGGAGAGTCATCTAAAGGCATAGTATCAATCTCCCTGGCAACTTCAGAGATGATGATATCAGCAATGTCAGTTGTTCTGGCTTCAACAGCAGGGTTAACTACTGTTTGAACAGCAGGCTCCTTAGCTTCAACAGCTTTCCTTTTCTACTGTTTCTTCTCAGGCGTTACTTTCTGTTGGGTTTCTGCTTTGACGGCTTCATAAATTTTAACTTCTTTCACTCTATTAATGACTTTCCCATCAGTCATTCCACAGCCCAATCTCATCAGCAGATGACTTAAGAAGATCTTGTGGTGATAGTGTCCTGATTTCTTGTGATCCTCTATCACAAGGAATACATAAACATCCCAGTTTACTTTCGTTCCATAGTAAATTGCCATCATTGAGTGCATCCTTCTTTTAGGTAAACCATCAAGTGCACTGGTGCAATTTTCAATGATTTTGGCAAACAAATCAGCCATCCTTTGAAATTCGTTAATCAGTTGAGTCTTCTTGACTGAACCGGTGAGAATTTCACCCTTCTTAGCAGCGATCTTCCAGAAATCCTTTTCCAAAGGAGTAGCCAACACTGATAAATAAGTAGCTCCTTCATTTGTCAAGCCATATTTTTCACTCAACACAACTGGAGTGATACAGATATCCTTCCCTCCAACTTTGGCTTTGATGTCTAGTTTCTCGAAATTAACCTTTGCACTAGCATAGAATACATCAACCTCTGGACTGGACACCATTGTTTCATGTGCTTCAATATAGTTCACAAGTGATGAGGCTTTGAATTTTACCATAATCTCCTTCATTATTTTCGTACCAATAGCGTGATACATCTCATAATTGAGATACCTTCCTTCAGCATTAGCAGCAGCTTTGGAACTCTATGATATCTGTGGAAATTAGTGTAGAGTGCAAGAGAAATCTCACAAGAAAACAGAGAAGATTATTAGTTCTTTTTAGTTAGAAAATTTGAGGGTGCGTAAAGTCACTCTTCTGATCAGATTTGGATTTATAGAATTGGGGAATTTTCGGTTTTTGTGTTATCCGCCAACCGTTAGATCTATATCTGTCAGTTTCAATCGTGTGTGCGTCATTCACGGATTTCAAATTTTATAAATTATGTCAGACTAGGCGGGAAAACGAAACGTCCCTAGTCCTTTACTTATAAAAGCGTGTTTTTAGATAAAGCGTTTTTACATAGTACTCTTATAAATAATCAGATGAGTAGAGTTATACTTATCTGACAGATGACTTGTCTGATACAATATATCACTAGTGAAAGCCAATAGCTAGTGATCTTCCTTTGATGTTTGTCAATCCAGCAGGATAATTAATCTTCAGGTCTTCAAGAATTAAGAACAAATCTTCTAATAATATAACTTCAACTAACTGTCATTGAAGATTTCATCTTTTAATCAAGAGTACTGCTCGTCTTACACGTTCCCCCTGAATTCAAGAATCTATCAGACAACTAGTCTTTTGAGAGTCAGTCTTCTTGAAGAATAATACTTGTTGTCATCAGATTAGTCAGCTGATGAACCTTAGTCTTCTGATAGGTCCCCCCTCAGTTTATGAATCCAAATTTAACAAGCCCAGTTCCACTCTTAGAGTAGAAAATCTTACATCACTCAATGGTTTAGTGAAAATGTCAGCAATCTGATTGTCTGTATAAACATATTCAATAATGACATTTCCTTTCTAAACATGGTCTCTGATGAAGTGATGTTTGATCTCAATATGCTTAGTCCTAGAATGACTTGTAGTATTCGAGTAATAAGATTGCACTTGTATTGTCACACTAGATAGGGATTCCACTGATTTTGAGATTGTAATCTTCTAGTTGATGTTTCAACCAAAGTATCTGTACACAATGATAGGATAGTGCCCAGCAAGCCAATCTAAATTAGCTTGTAAGTGGACTATATTCTTATGGTTTAGTAATTAATACGCCCGTTTATTTATAGTACGTAAATTAAACAATGGCCAACTTCATCTCTCACGAACGTATCTAAGCGATTGGATGAAATCCTAAGATCACATTCGACAATGGGACGATTCACTTCAGTATGAGTGCAATCATGAAACAGTCTCTAAGGTCATGATCTTAAAACACGTTCCAAGTCACAGATTCCGAACGAGACGGGGTATAAAAGGAATCGCTAAGACTTGTACGAGTATGAATGATTCACATGAAGTGAATTTGTAGCTTTTCATGAACAAGGCATTTGCTAGTGCATATGACTAGGTGGTTCGATAGGGGATCGAACGCATCGAACGACCCGAACAGAGAAACCCATTGTGGAAGCGCGTGTCGCATATCAGTGATGGGATGTTTCTCAATGCTTATAATAGTGTACGATTTAGTCCTTGGACTTGAGGTGCTAGGGCGAATTCGGTGCATGGGTATACATACTTTGATCTAGGTACCGGTCACGTAGCTTGACCATTGTGTGCCTAAGTTGGGTGCGTATAGTCGTGTAGTACTAAGAAAGGATCTATCGACTCATCCTGATAAGGTGGGAGAATTTCATGTACGTTCTTAGATAATAGATTCCGAGAAACCCACGGTTGTGGTCAGTGACGGATTTGGAAAGGGATTCCCAAATTTAGCAGTCACACTGGAATTATTATCCAGAATTAGAAAGTACATAATCGAGATAATTAGAGGTGCCGATCAATTCACACACCCTAGGTCTCGGTCGGGAAATTAGTTGTTGGAAGGACCGTATGTACATGGCAGTTATAAGAGGTGAGGTTCACAAGATCAATTCACCTGAAGTTGGGCCTCATAGGCTTGTGGCTAGACATCGACCATGAGGTGTGGGTACTCCTGAATTAATAAGGAGATTAATTCTGGAGTGATCAATTGAAAATGTTTAATTGATTGGAGCAATTAATTGCTCATTAATTAAATCACGAAAGTCGTGGGCCTGCTGCCAATTGATGGTGAACCCAGAGGGTCACACACAATACAGTTGGACAGTGACAGTCATAAAAGGAAATAGTTGATTTAAGGAAGTTAAACCAAAGTTGACGAATTAAAGTGTTAATTCAAAGAAGAGAGTTATTAATTAGAATGTCTAATTAATTATATTATGTTCACCATCAATACAGTTGGACAGTGACAGTCATAAAAGGAAATAGTTGATTTAAGGAAGTTAAACCAAAGTTGACGAATTAAAGTGTTAATTCAAAGAAGAGAGTTATTAATTAGAATGTCTAATTAATTATATTATTAGAATGTCTAATTAATTAATTAGATTGTCTAATTAATTATAATATTAATTAAAGTGTTAATTAATAAAGATGGAAGAATAAATAATTAGCAATTTTCGGATTGCATAATTATATGGCATAGGGGGCGATTTTTGCTAGGAAATAAATTGGAAGAGTTTATTTCTTGTGGGACAAGAAAGAAGGAAGAGATTCATGTGTATCTTGTTTCCTAATGAGATAAGGAAAATCTAAAAGATATACATGTATATCTTGTTTCCTAATGAGATAAGGAAAAATGTCTTGAAGAGATATCTATTAAGAGAATGATTCTTCTCTTATAAATATATATCTTCATAACTCTTCCATAAGTGATCAACACAAGATTAATAAACACATGCAAAATAACGAAGAGAAATTAGGAACTGAAAATCGCCCCACCCTGGCCACAAAAGTCCCGTGCCGCCGCCCCTTCCTCTTCCTCTCTCTCATCTGGATCTAGTTCAAGAGCTGGATTCAATTCTGCCTCTTCCTCCATTGACAATCTCCAAGATCTAGTTCGTAGCCTGTGACTTGGAGGTGTTGCTACAATCCAACTGGTGTGGTGGATACACTCTGGAGGCGAGACACTTGGATCGCTTCGTGAATCAGAAAAGAAGACCGGAGGTTATCACCACCGAACCTGTGGTGAGGTAAATCGCAAATTACCCCTCTAGTTTTATTTATGTTTTGATTAAATTGTTTTAATCAACCTTCTTTGCATAATAAATGTGGAGATCGAATCCTTGGGCTGATGGGGTGCCTCGGAAAAATTTTAAATTTCGCACTCTCGTTGTTCTGACAACCGAGGCATACCCAACACACAACATGCTCCAGCAGCAATGTATTCAGCTTCAGCAGTAGATATGGATACTGAAGTCTGTTTCTTACTCATCCATGAGATCAGACGGCTGCCTAAGAATTGACAAGTATTTGTAGTAGTCTTCCTATCAATTTTGCAGCCAGCAAGGTCAGAATCTGAATATCTAATAAGTTCAAATCCTGATTCCCTTGGATACCATAATCCCAATTCTTGAGTGCCTTTGAGATACCTTAATATCCTTTTGGCAGCTAAGAGATGAGATTCCTTTGGATTTGATTGAAATCTCGCACAAACCCAACAGAGTACATAATGTCAGGTCTGCTTGCTATTAGATATAACAGTGACCCTATTATGCCTCTATATTTGGTGATGTCCATTGATTTTCCATCTTCATCCTTGTCAAGGCGAAGTCCAGAAGACATTGGAATAGCAACAGATGAGCTAGTTTCCATACCAAATTTCTTGAACAGATATTTTGTGTACTTTACTTGATTAATAAATATGCCATCAGGCATCTGTTTCACTTGTAATCCAAGAAAGTAATTGAGTTCTCCCATCTTGCTCATTTCAAACTTGTTCTGTATCAGCTTAGAGAATTTTTCACACATCTGTTGGTTAGTTGAACCAAAAATAATATCGTCCACATATATTTGAACTAACAATATATGATTATCCCAATCAATAGTGAACAAGGTTTTATCAACTTTACCTTTGCGAAATCCTTTTATTAAAAGAAAATTTGATAAAGTATCATACCATGCTCTTGGAGCTTGCTTAAGTCCATAGAGAGCTTTCTTCAGACGATATACTTTGTCTCCTTGTTGATAGACTTCAAAACCTGGAGGTTGTTCAACATAAACTTCTTCTTGCAGTTCTCCATTGAGAAAAGCAGACTTCACATCCATCTGATAGACAGTGAAGTCCTTGTGAGCAGCATAGGCTAAGAACAATCCGATTGCTTCAAGCCTTGCCACAGGTGCAAATGTCTCATCAAAATGATTGCCTTCTTCTTGGCAGTAACCTTTGGCAACTAGTCTTGCTTTGTTTCTGGTAACAATACCATCTTCATTCATCTTATTTTTGAAAACCCACTTAGTGCCAATGACTCTTTGATGAGTAGGTCTGTGTACTAAGCACCAAACCTCATTTTTATTAAATTGATATAACTCCTTTTGTATTGCTTAAATCTACTGAGAGTTACTAAGAGCTTCATCAATTTGTTTAGGCTCAATTTGTGAAAGAAAACTTACAAATATTGATTCATTTGCAGTTGACCTTCTTGTTCTTACTCTATCCATTGGATCACCAATCACAAGTTTAGGTGGGTGATTTCTGAGCCATCTGAGATCAGGTTGCAAATTTGGATGTTGTCCTCTTGATTGATCTTGCAACACTACTATCAGAGTCTCAGTAGTAGTCTGTTGAACAGTCTCTGGTCTATCAGCTGTTTGCAACTCCTCTGTTAGACAATTAGTAGACTGATTTTGAACAACACTTGAGTTATAAGCTTGGTTGAGATCAGGTAGTAAGATGGTTACATATTCTTCTTTTCTTTCCAAAGTCAATTTCTGAAAATCAGTAGACATATCTGAATTAGTACTTTTATTCTTTTCAGAAGATTGATTAGGCTCATCAAATACTACATGAATTGATTCTTCTACAAGTAAAGTCTTTTTGTTAAAAACTCTGTAGGCTTTACTAACAGTAGAGTAACCTACAAAAACAGCTTCATCAGAAAGGGTCTTTCCCAACTTTAACACGTCATTTAAATCCTTGTATCCATTTGATCAATGGTTTCTCCGGACTTCATTTTGAAGTTTTCCAACTTCTCTCATATCACGAACTTTATCCCACATCTCTTTTGATGTCTTGCAGTGTTTGACTCTGTCAAATCTGTCATTATCGAGGGCTTTAGTCATGATGAATATGACGACTTTGTCAAGATTGTTCAGCTTAATTTCTTTAGCTGTCATCTCTTCAATGTCTTTCTCAACAACCACGTCTTGGTCATGGACTTTGAATGTTTTGGTGATTTTGATCGGACCTTTGGTTATGCATCTATACATATTGTCACTATAAGCAGCAAGGAAAATTTCATGCAGATTTTCTAGTCCTCAAAACTCATCCCGCCAATGTGTGGTACATGGCTAATACAATCCATTTTTCAAAATATGCTCTTTTGAAAACTTTGAAAAACACACTCTTGGATCAAGCTCGTTGATCAGTCAGATGATTCAGTTGAACCACCTACTCTGATACCACTTGTTGGTCCCAAATGGTCTAATGAGGTCTTAGGGGGGAGGGGGGGTGGGGGAGTGAATCGACCTCTGTTTTTTCCTTTTAAAAATTTTCTTCAACTTCTCAAATCAGCAGACTAAGCTGATCGGACTTATGAGACTACTCTACTGATCGCGCACAAAGCTTGTTCAGTAATGTTGACCACTCGTTTGATTTTACTTATCTGTTTTTCAAAACAGGTCACAGTTGAAAACTTGTTATGCAGCGGATTTATCAAGTGTTTTTCAAACAAGTTCTTTTACTTAAAAGATTTTATCCCCAGTTTTAAAAACTCCTTTTAAAATCTTTTAGTTTGCTCAAGTGTTTGTATGCTTTTAAAATATGCAAGTAATCAAACACAAGGAATTTTTATAGTGGTTATATAGACAAGAATGTCTTTTAGTCCACTCTTCCAAATAACGAAGATTTTGGGTTATACTAGAAACATTTAGTAACCTAGTACACTCTGCTTGTGCTTTTACAACAAATGTTAAGCCACAAGTTCTATAGGAGATCACAAAGAAAACCTATACACTGAAGTATTTTCACTCACTTAGATGGAAAACTACTTCTCAAAACTTTCTCTATTACAGAAAATCACTAAGATTTTGATATAGCTTGTTTTTCTCGACTTCAGCTTGTCAACAGATGACTTCGCTGTTTTAGTGTTCTGTTTGTAGAGTGTTTGAGACTTGAAATTGCTCTCAGTTGTTGTGCTCTTCGTTGTCTCTAACTCTTGAATCCAGAACTCTTTATACTTGAGGATTTGAATTTTTGCCCATTGAGAAATGACAGATCTTCAGATTTTCCTCGAGTACTGGTCCTTGTTTTAGAACGGCTTCTGCAACTGTTCATTGTACAGTTCTGCTGTACTTTCTGTCAAGTCGCATTTAATGCACCTTGCTGATCCGATGTTTCTCTTCAATCATTTGTCATTAATACCCTCTTCTTACAGCATTTATTACACTGAGTGCATTTATTACCGTTGTAATAACTTCCTGATCACTTCTACTCTGCTGATTCAAATCGAACTCATCTGATTTGACTCTGCTGAAATTCACCCGTCTGATTCCGAACTCAGAATCAGATCAGCGGTCTTCTGGACCAAAATTCAACCCTTCTGATTTTACTTGACTTCTCAGATTGAATTTTTTTTTAGAGGTTGCCAAGTTTCCATTACTTAGCTCATGACTTTTGAAAATCATCAAAACCTCCCTTCACTTCTTCATCTTCATCCAACAATTTTTCTATTTTCTCCTCATAATTTTGACACTTTGATTTTAGAGTGGAAATCTCGTTGATTACCTCATCGGGGGGTTGTTGATTTTGTGAGAATCCTCTTGATGAACCACCTTTAACAAACTTGGCCTCAACAGCCAAACCATAACCCCTCCCCTTCTTGTTTGGTGGCCCAACGACGTCTATCCACTTCTACATAAGTAACATTATAACAATTGATTACTATTTAACTATAAATAATAATTACGTAATTTCTAAAATACTAAAACTATAAGTAATATTCATATTACCTCCAACTCAATTTGTGGATCCACAACACCAACTTCTGTGGAATCTTGACTCGAAATGAGATCCACAAAATTTTCCTACAAGACAAGTTTAATAATTAATATAGATAAGTAAATGTCACGGCACATTAAAAGATTTACAATAGTATAAAGTAACTTACGTGTGCAAACTCAGAACGTTTGTCGACCCATTCATGTTGGCCATCGTGTACATATATTTTGACATATGTATCTATGTATATATATTGATATTAATGACTAAATGTAATAAGTATTCAATATCATTGATTTTGGACAGTCTACCTGTACTATAATAAATCAAATCATGGCCCAATAGGAAAAGAAAATATAAGAAATGGCCCAAGTCCATCATTTGACGTTCAAACATTTTATTTGAAAATTCAGCTAAGTATGGGAGTGCTTTTGTATTTCACTCTATTTTTTATATATTATCAATAAATAATGAGAGAATCTAATCTAAAAAAATTCATCAAAGTATAAATGCTGATTTTTATAGTACCTGTTAGGTCCAAAAATGAGCTTGGCACTCAATTTGTTAAAATCCGCAAGTCCAGATATTCTTTCACATGAGAACTATATAATTAGTAACAAGAAAATATAGATCAAATATAGATCAAGCAGTTTTCCTTCATGTCATTCTTTTTTATCAAATACAGATCAAATATTTCATTAACAAATCTTTTAATTTTGAAGAAGGGGGAAAAAGAACAGACACCTCAGTTCAAGAAGCTCCGGTGCCTAAATTCAATTTAACTGGACTTTGATCCTTGTTATAAGCAACAGTAACCTGTTTCATTTAAAAAATACATCAATTAAACAAAATCATGGTTTTAATTAATATAGGATCGGTAAAACAAGGATGAGTGTTGGATGAAGATGAAGACTTAAAAGTGAAGGGAGGTTTTGATGATTTCCAAAAGTCATCAGCTAAGTATGGAAGCTTAGTTCAAACCTTAGAAGATATTTGACCAAGGAAGAATTTACTTCAGAAGAGTCAAATATGGTCCAGAAGACTAGTGATCTGTTGCTGAAGAAAGGAATCAGACTGGTGGATTTTCAGCCGACTCAAATCAGATGAGTTCAGTTTGGGATCAGCCGAGTGTACATCAGACGAGTGATTTCGATCAGCAGAGTGGAAGTGGATCAGAAGTTATTACAACGGTAATAAATGCACTTGGAGTAATAAATGCTGAAGAGGAAGGGTATTTATGACAAATGATTGAAGAGAAACCTCGTATCAGCTTGGTGCATTTAATGCGGACTGACAGAAAGTACAGCACAGTGTACAGTGATCAGTCGCAGGTAGCCGTTTCTGCAGAAGGGACCAGTACTCGATGATTTGGACACCTGTCGATCTCTCAACGGGCATATTTTCAAATCTCAAGTATAAATAGTTCAGTTCAAGAGTTGAAGGAGAAGAGACAACACAACTGAGATTAAATCCGAAGCAAAATTCTTTTAAGTCTCAACTTCGAGAACAGAACAATCATCAGCCGAGTCATTTGTTGACAAAGCAGAATAGAGAGAAAAGCAAATATACATACAAATCTGAGTGATTTTGTGAGAAAAGTTTTTTGAGAAGTAGATATTCATCTAAGTGAGTGATATTACTTCAGAGAGTAGGAGTTTCTTTGTGATTTCATATTGCGCACCTGTGGCCATTTCATTTGTTGTTTGCCGCAAGCATTGTATATTGTAAATTGTGTGTTTATAGTATAACCCAAGATCTAAGTGACTTGGAAGAGTGGACTAAAGGATTTCTATCCATATAACCACTATAAAAGTTCTTTGTGTTTATACTTGCATTATTTCTTGCATATTTTCAAAGAGCATATTTAAACACGTAAAAGTTAACTGTTGAAAAGTTTGAAAAGGAGTTTGCAAAACTAGGGATAAAACTTTTTCTATGTTAAGAAAACAACTTGTGAAAAACACTAGATAAATCCGCTGCAAGTTAGTAAATTTGAAACTCTGATTTTGATAAAATCAGCTAAGTAAAATCAGAAGAGTGGTCAACTCTGCTGTTCAAAGCTTTGTGCGAGATCAGCTTAGTCTACTTACAATTCTTGATCAGCTTAGTCTGCTGACATAAAAAGTTAGAGAATTTTAAAGATAAATTTTTAGAGGTCTATTCACCCCCCCCCCCCCCCCCCCCTCTAGACATCATCTAACCACTTGGGACCAACAAGTGGTATCAGAGCAGGTGGTTCATCTGAATCATTTGTCTGATCAACGAGCTTGATCCTAGAGTGTTTTTGAAAGGTTTTCAAAAGTTTTCAAAAGAGCATTTTTTTTGAAAATTAAAAACTTTTTTGAAAAATGGATTGTATCAGCCTTGTTCCCCACATTGGAGGTATGAGCTTTGAGGACTGGAAAATACGCATGGAAATTTTCCTTGCTGCTTACAATGATAATATGTACAGGTGCATAACTCAAGGTCCGATAAGAGTTACCAAAACAATCAAAGTTGATGACCAAGATAAGGTTGTTGACAAAGAACCTGAAGAGATGACAGCTGATGAAATCAAGCTGAAGAATCTTGATAAGGTTGGAATCTTCATCATGACCAAAGCCCTCGACAACGAAAGGTTTGACAAGGTCAAACACTGTAAAACATCTAAGGAGATGTGGGATAAGGTCTGTGACATGAGTGAAGGGAATGACTCAATCAAATAACACAACCTAAGTGTTGCCCTGGAGAAGTTTGAAAACTTCAAGATGAAACCTGGAGAAACCATTGACCAGATGGATACAAGGTTTACAAAGGTGTTGAACAACGTGCTAAAGTTGGGAAAGACGTTTACTGATAAAGAGATCATTCTTAAAGTCTTAAAGGCACTGCCACCCAAGTTCAACATGAAGATCACAACTATGAAAGAATCAAGGGATCTGGGGAAGATCTCACTGACGGAGCTGTTTTCTGTACTCAAGGCATACAAGTATAAAATGCCAAGAATGGGTATAGAAGAGACCTCAACTTCTGGCCCCACTGCTGCCCTGGTCGTTGCAGAAAGATCTAGAAGATCAGCTGGGAAGATAAGAGAAGTGGACTCATCTGATGAGACCACAGTGCTCAACAAAAAGGAGTACACTGCTGGCGATGTTGCTTTGTTATTGAACGGGTTCAAAAAGTTCTATAAAAGAAAAATGAAGAACAAATATAACAATTTTTCTACTTCTAAACCTACCTCTTATTCTCATGATAGTAAGGATGATTATAAATCCAAAATGATGTGCTATAACTTCAGGAAACTGTGACATTTCATCAAGGACTGCCCATATCCTAAAGTTGAAAAGTATACTGAGGAGGAAAAGAAAGCGAGGAAAGAGAGGAGACACCAGAAAAACAAAGTGTTGTTGGCTGAAGCTGAAAAGATTGCAGCCATCTATTCGTCTAACTCAGAATCAGGGACATCAAGTGATGACTCTACTGAAGAAGAGACACCTGCACTGCTCTGTCTCATGGCCAAAGAATCAGAGGACTCTGACACTGAGGTAATTCTCTTTGAAAATGAAGATGAGCTATTTAATTCATTTGAGCAAATGATGAAAAACAACACAGATGTTGTTAATGAATTTGCAAAGCTTAAGGAAGAGATGATTGTGCTGAAAAAACAAAATGCTAAACTGAAACTTAATGTTGAAAAACAACAAGATTCAGCTAAGTATAAAAAGCTTTCACATGAATATGAATCTCTGAAAGTAGAATGTGAAGTTTACAAAGGAAAAATCATGGAACTTGAAAGGATAATATACTGTCATGATAAGTCGTCTGTTGCATCAATAGATACATCTAATGAACAAAGAACACCTTTAGTAAAATAAAATTTAGAACTGAACAAAACTGAGAAATTCATATCTGCTGATAACAGTAATGTTATTCTATATGTTCAGACTGCTAAACCTACTTCACTTGAGAATGAGAAAAAGGAGAAGAAATCTCCTAAGGCTAAAAAGGGTAAAAAGCCTGAAAATGAAAAACAGACTGGTAAAACCAAACAGCAGAGTAGTCCTAAAAAGTCTACTGATAAGAGTAAAACCAATCAGACTAGTAAAACTAAGTCGTCTGTTAAAAGCAAGTAAAGAGCAGACCTAAGAAGCAAAGAAATTATAACAATGATGCTTGGTATGGAAATGAGTCTTATTATGTGCAACCTGCTTATTCATTTTATTATGTTGCACCTCATTATCCACCTTACTATGCTGCATATCCTGCTCATCATCCAATGCATGCTTACCATGCTTATCATGCATCTTACCCTGCTTATGAACATTATTCACATCATAATGATTATCAACATAATATTCCTGCTGATTATGGTGAAGAAAAAGTTGCTCATGCTCCTGCTAAAACTCAAAAGCCTAAGAAGCCTAAGACTTCAACATCTTGGGTTGTCAAAGGTGACATTAATCCACCAGGACCCTCTTAATAAAGGGTACCTAAAACAATTTTATTTTGTTTTGTAGGTTAGGATTAGGAGTAGGACCAAAGTAGAGAAGAAATGGTACTTGGACAGTGGATGTTCAAGGCACATGTGTGGAGACATACATGAACTTACAAATGTTGTTGCTGTGAATGGTCCAAGAGTCACTTTTGGAGACAGAAAAGAAGGCAAGGTTGTTGCGGTTGGAAAGCTAATCAAAGGAAACATAGAGATATCTGACGTCTCTTATGTTAATGGCCTGAAGTACAATCTGCTGAGCATAAGTCAATTTTGTGACAAGGGATTTTCTGTAATGTTTTCATCAAATAGGTGCTACGTTGAACAAATTGGAACAAAGAAGGTTATCTTATCTGGAAGAAGACAGGGAAATATCTATGTAGTCGACTGGAATTATGTGGACAGGAATTCTAATGTTTGTTTGGTGGCTTCTACACCAAGTGAAATCAGTTGGCTTTGGCACAAAAGAATGAATCATCTGAATTTCAAGACCATAAACATATTGATAAAGAATGATTTGGTAGAAGGAATTCCAAAGACAGTCATGAGCAAAGATAAGCTCTGTGACGCATGTCAGAAGGGTAAACAAGTGAAGTACACTTTCAAAAGCAAGAAGCACCAATCTTCAACCAGAATTTTGGAGCTGTTACATATGGATTTGTTTGGCCCTATTGATCCTATCAGCAATGGTGGAAAGAAATACTGCCTAGCTGTTGTGGATGATTATTCAAGATTTACTTGGGTGATTTTCATGAAGAAGAAAAGTGAAACCAAGGAACATCTTACTAATCTGATGGACCTGATCCAGAATGAAAAGAGCCAAAGAATATTGAAGATCAGATCAGATAGAGGGACTGAATTTACAAACTCTACTGTTGAAGAGTATTGTAACTCCAGAAGAATAAATCATGAGTACTCTGCCGCCAGAACCCCTCAACAAAATGGAGTTGCTGAAAGGAGAAACATAACTATAAAGGAAGCTACCAGGACAATGATAGCTGAAGCAAAGCTGCCCCAAAGATTCTGGGCAGAAGCCACAAATATAGCATGTTATACCCAGAACAGATGTATGATCAACAAAAGTAAAAAAAAGACACCCTATGAGCGATGGAACAACAGAAAGCCTAATTTACATTATCTTAGGATTTTTGGTTGTAAATGTTATGTTTTGAATAATGGGAAAAATCACCTTACTGCTTTTGCAGAGAATGCTGATGAAGCTGTTTTTGTAGGATACTCTACTGTTAGTAAAGCTTATAGAGTCTTTAACAAAAGAACTTTACTTGTAGAAGAATCTATTCATGTAGTATTTGATGAACCAAATCAATCTTCTGAAAAGAATCAAAGTGCTAATCCAGAGATATCTGCTGACTTTCAGAAATTGAGTATGGAAAGAAAAGAAGAATATGTACCCATCATACTACCTGATCTAAACCAAGCTGTTAACTCAAGTGTTGTTCAAAATCAGTCTGCTGATTGTCTAACAGAGGAGTTGCAAACAGCTGACAGACCAGAGCCTGTTCAACAGACTACTACTGAGACTCCAACAGTAGTGTTGCAAGATCAATCAAGAGGACAACATCCAGATTTGCAACCTGATCTCAGATGGCTCAGAGATCACCCACCTGATTTAGCGATTGGTGATCCATTGGATAGAGTGAGAACAAGAAGGTCAACTGCAAATGAAACAATGTTTATAAGTTTTCTCTCACAAATTGAGCCCAAGTTGATGGATGAAGCTCTTAGTGATTCTCACTGGATTGAAGCAATGCAAGAATGAATTCTGGTACTTAGTTCTAAAACCTACTCATCAAACGGTAATTGGCACTAAGTGGGTATTCAGAAATAAAATGAATGAAGATGGTATTGTTACCATAAATAAAGCAAGACTAGTTGCCAAAGGTTGTTGCCAGGAAGAAGGCATTGATTTTGATGAGACATTCGTACCAGTTGCAAGGCTTGAAGCGATCAGACTATTCTTATCCTATGCTGCTCACAAGAACTTCACTGTCTATCAGATGGATGTGAAGTCTGCTTTTCTCAATGGAGAATTGCAAGAAGAAGTTTACGTTGAACAACTTCCTGGATTTGAAGCTTATCAACAAGGAGACAAAGTATATCGTCTGAAGAAAGCTCTCTATGGACTGAAACAGGCTCCAAGAGCATGGTATGATACTTTATCTGATTTTCTTTTAGTTAAAGGATTTCACAAAGGTAAAGTAGATAAGACTTTGTTCACTATTGAATGGGATAATCATATATTGTTAGTTCAAATATATGTGGACGATATTATTTTTGGTTCAACTAACCAACCGATGTGTGAGAAGTTCTCTAAGCTGATGTAGAACAAGTTTGAAATGAGCATGATGGGAGAATTAAACTACTTTCTTGGATTACAAGTCAAACAGCTACCTGATGGTATCTTTATTAATCAAGCAAAGTACACAAAAGATCTGTTCAAGAAATTTGGTATGGAAACTAGCTCATCTGTTAGTGTTCCTATGTCTACTGGACTTCGTCTGGACAAGGATGAAGATGGCAAATCAGTTGACATCACCAAATACAGAGGCATAATTGGGTCACTGTTATACTTAACAGCTAGCAGACCTGATATTATGTATTATGTTGGGGTTTGTGCGAGATTTCAATCAAATCCTAAGGAATCTCATCTCTTAGCTGCTAAAAGGATATTAAGGTATCTCAAAGGCACACAAAAATTTGGATTGTGGTATCCAAGGGAATCAGGATTTGAACTTACTGGATATTCAGATTCTGACCTTGCTGGCTGCAAAATTGATAGGAAGAGTACTACAGGTACTTGTCAATTTCTAGGCATTCGTCTGATCTCATGGATGAGTAAGAAACAGACTTCAGTGTACATATCTACTGCTGAAGCTGAATACATTGCTGCTGGAGCATGTTGTGCACAGATACTTTGGTTGAAATATCAACTAGAAGACTATAATCTTAAGATCAGTGATTTCCCCATCTACTGTGACAATATAAGTGCAATCTCACTTACTCAGAATACTACTAATCATTCCAGGACTAAGCATATTGAGATCAAACATCACTTCATCAGAGACCATGTTGAAAAAGGAAATGTTATTATTGAGTATGTTCATACAGACAATCAGATTGCTGACATTTTCACCAAACCTTTAAGTGATGCAAGATTTTCTACTCTAAGAGTGGAACTGGGCTTGTTAAAATTGGATTCATAAACTGAGGGGGATCCTATCAGAAGACTGGGTTCAACAGCTGACTAATCTGATAGCAACAAGTGTTATATTTCAAGAAGACTGACTCTCAATAGACTAGTTGACTGATGAATTCTTGAATTCAGGGGGAACGTGTAAGACTAGCGGTACTCCTGTTTTATAGATGAAATCTTCAATGACAGTTAGTTGAAGTTGTTTTAATCAGAAGATTTTTTCTTAATTCTTGAAGACTTAAAGATTATTTATCTTGCTGGATTGACAAACAGCAAAGGAAGATCACTAGATATTGGCTTTCACTAGTGATATATTGTATCAGACAAGTCATCTATCAGATAAGTATTATTTTACTCATCTGTTTATTTATGTCAACTTATATTTAAGTGTTGTATTAAAAACGTTTTATCAGAAACACGCTTTTATAATTAACAGACAAGTGGCGTTTCAACTTCCCGCCCGTCTGACATATTAAATGCATTTTGAAATCCGCGTATATCGCTCACACGATCTATTTTTCAGTAACTGATCTAACAGTTGGCACAAATCACGGAAACCGACATTAAACCAACACCTATAAATCCAGATCTGATCAGCTTACTACTCTTTTACGCACCCTCAAAATTTCAAAAGCACAGAGTATTTTGCATTCAATATTTTTGCAAATCTCTCTCGTTTTTCCTTAATCTTTTTCAGAAATGGCTGCCAAAGAAGCTAATGCGGAAGGTAGATTCCTGAACTACCTGACTTATCACACGACTGGCACTCCAAAAATGAAAGAAATTCTGGAGAAATTTAAAGCTGCTACACTGGTTGATTTCATGGAGGCCCATGAAACAATGGTGTTTAAAGATCAAATCATGGAGTACTATGGTTCGAAGGCAAAGCCTGATTTTGATAAGCTGGAAATCAAGACTACAGTTGGGGGAAAGGATATTTGCATAACTCCCAAGCTGCTGAACGAGAAATACCATTTATCTATTGAAGGCTCCACATAAATTTCTACTCTTGCTGAGCCCTTGTAAGCAGATTTCTGGAATCTGGCTGCCAAGAAGAATGAAGTTTTGTCTGGCAATATCAAGAAGAATCAACTGAAGGACGAGTTTCAGCGAATGGCAGATTTAGTTGCCAAGGTTCTGGAAAATTGCACATTCTCGCTGGATAGTGTGCCGATGAAATGATTTCACACCATAATTGCTGTGTATTATGGTTTGAAGGTGAATTGGGCAACCTTTATGTGGTACATTTTGGCTGATCACAAGCAGCGTGGTCATACCAACCACAGAATATTTCTCAGTCATCTGTTCATGAATCATGGTTGCTCTATGACCCATGGAAAGGTCATCCATAATGCTAAGGAGTTGAAGGTCTATGAGCCTGTTCGCTCAATGACAACTGATGGGACTCCAGAGAAGACAAAAGAGCAACCAAAGAAAAAGGCTGCTGCTGAGCCAAAGCAGCCAGCTGTTAAAGCAAAGAGAAGTAAGGCATATGTTCAAATAGCCAAGCCAGCTGTTCAAGCCAGAACAGACCCGCCTAAAGAAAAGGATGTTGTTGATACTATTGTAGATGAAATAGTCAAAGAAATTGAGGATATGGCTTATGGTTCTCCTTCTAGAACTGTGTCTACTGACAAGCCATTAGAAAACGTTGCTAAAAAGACAAGGAGCACGTTGAAAGATACTGCTACATCTGCTGCTGTCCATCATACAAAAAAAACTGCCAGAAAGAAGATGACATTTATTGACGAAACCACTGAACTTTCTAAGCTGGTAAGGGAAAGTCCTCCAAGAGGAGAGAGGCCTGTTGGATCTGAGAAGAAGTCTGCTGAAGTGGAGTCAGCTGCTGATCAAGTAAAACAGACTACTTCTGCACCAACAGTTGAGGTTACTCAACCTCCAAAGGATCCTGAAGTGCAGATCCTTGAACCAATTGTTGCTGCGCCAGTAGCAATTGCTGCTGCGCCAGTAGCAATTGCTGCTCCAGAATCAACAGCTGTGGCACCAGTTTTTGAATCAAGAGCTACCAGAAAGAGAAGGACTGGCAAATCCAAAGTGTCCGCTCATCACAAGAAGAAGCATGAGGAAGCTGAACAAAGAAAGCATGATGAAGTTGAATTTAAAAGAGCTCTTGAGGCTAGCAAGAAAGATGATGAAGTCAAGAAGATGACTGAAGCTGAATTAGCTGCCAAGGAAGAAGAAGACTTGGCCAAGGCTCTTGAAGAAAGTCAGAAGGATGCATATGGACCAAGACGGTCAGAAGGCATCGTGATTGGCAAACCCAAGGAAGGACAGTTTGTACTACCAAGGGCTAAACCAATCAAAAGAAAGAAGTCTGAAGTCAGAAGAGCACTTGACATTGTTCAAAGTGACTCTGCTGTCTTTAGAAAGTTTGAAGCTGAGCTGGAGAGGATGAATCAATTGCTTCAATCACGAACCACCTTTCTCCCAGAAAAGATAAGGTACAACAGATGGAGGAAAGAGTTCGCTGATGAAGGACGTTGGGTTCTAAGTTGGCTGCATACAACTTATGTTGCAAAGGCATTGGATTCAGACTTTGTAAGAGACAGACTACATGACTTTACAAGAGTCATTGTAAGTCAAGAGGCAACTGCTATCAAGGATTCACTGCCAAACAAGCCAGGTCCTGCTGATGACCTAATTGATAGAGCAGTTAAAGTGGCTGTTTATACAACTATGGAGAAATGGATTGAGAAATCAAGATATGAACCTGGTTCAACCAGTGATGTGCCCACTCTACCAAGTTTACAGCGCATTGCCTTTGGTTCAGAAATAAGTACATATCAAGAACAATTGAGTGCTCAACAGTCTACTTCACCTTTTGTTCCAGCTGACTTGATTCATCAGAAGACTGTTGTGTCTGCTGATGGTACTGAAATAATTCACATTGTTGATGAGCCAGCTAGTGAAGAACTGAAGAAAGACCAGCATGCTGCAGAGATCAACCTGGATACATCCAAAACACTGCCTGAAGTCAAGGAAAAGATTCCCTTAGCTATTGAGTGGAAAGCTGAAGAGAGTCAAGTTCTTCATGAAGCCCCTGTTCAACAGGAAGAGCCTGCTGAAGCATCACCCTCTGTTCCAACTGCTGACTTTCATTCTTCACTGATGGAGTCAATGCAGATGTTAATTGATAATGCTATGAAGGAGATGGAAAAGAGGAATCAGCTGATGTTGAAACAAATGCAAGAGGCTACTGCAAAGATGGTGCAGCTGACTCAGAGTATTTTGGGCATGCATAGAAGTATTGAAGACGTGAAAGTTGATGTGAGTCATCTGCACACTGCTCTTCAAAGGCACGAGTCTGACATTGCAGGAATTGTTAGAGTCATGAAGGAAGTTGGTGAAGCTGAGAATGAAAAGAATGTTGCACTGATGCAAGAGTTCACAAATATCACCAACAAAGCTCAAGATGAAATGTCAACACTTCAGCTGAATGTTGACTACTTAAATGACCAATCTGGTGAGATGAAGACTACTCAACTTCGAATGGAATCAACTCAAAATCATCACTATGATCAACTCCGGGTTGTGGATCGAAACATCAGAAAGCTTTGTGCTGCTGTCAACGTCACTCCTGATCAACTCAACCCTGCTGCTGATGACAAAAAGGGGGAAGAGGAATCAGCTAAGAGGAGTGTTGCTGCTGCAACTGTTCAAGTACAAGACCAATGTGCCGCTGCTGAAAAGCCATAAAGTACTTGAAGAGGAAGCTGAAGATGAAGAAGCTGTTGAAGAAGAGCCTAAGGACGTAGCAAAAACTTACAAAGAGTTGGCTGCCTCCAAAGACTCTGCTGAAGAACAGCTAGATCCAGACAGAAAATACAAGAGATTAGAGGAAATTAAAAGAAAGATCGAAGCTGCCTCTAAGAACTTGGAAGCATTTTCTAGTGGAGAAGATGAAGATGATGAAAGTGAAGAGTATAAAGAAGAGGAAGAAGGGGAAGATGAAGAAGCTGAAGACTAGAGTAGATTTTCTAGACTAGGTTATCTGTTGAAAATTTGTATCAGCTTGCTTTATTTGTAACTTTTCACTTAAGTACTTTTTCTTGTAAACTTGTACTGCAATCTTTCAACGAATATTTATAAAAGTCAAGTTTCCAACAAATCATTTCTATCTCAGAAATTCTTGAGGACTTAACTTTAGTTTTAGGTACTGGTACTTAGATGAAGTTTTGTCATCATCAAAAAGGGGGAAATTGTTGGATGAAGATGAAGACTTAAAAGTGAAGGGAGGTTTTGATGATTTCCAAAAGTCATCAGCTAAGTATGGAAGCTTAGTTCAAACCTTAGAAGATATTTGACCAAGGAAGAATTTACTTCAAAAGAGTCAAATATGGTCCAGAAGACTACTGATCTGTTGCTGAAGAAAGGAATCAGACTGGTGGATTTTCAGCCGACTCAAATCAGATGAATTCAGTTTGGGATCAGCCGAGTGTACATCAGACGAGGGATTTCGATCAGCAGAGTGGAAGTGGATCAGAAGTTATTGCAATGCTAATAAATGCACTTGGAGTAATAAATGCTGAAGAGGAAGGGTATTTATGACAAATTATTGAAGAGAAACCTCGTATCAGCTTGGTACAGTGATCAGTCGCAGGTAGCCGTTTCTGCAGAAGTGACCAGTACTCGATGATTTGGACACCTGTCGATCTCTCAAAGGGCAGATTTTCAAATCTCAAGTATAAATAGTTCAGTTCAAGAGTTGAAGGAGAAGAGACAACAAAACTGAGATTAAATCCGAAGCATAATTCTTCTAAGTCTCAACTTCAAGAACAGAACACTCATCAGCCGAGTCATTTGTTGACAAAGCAGAATAGAGAGAAAAGAAAATATACATACAAATCTGAGTGATTTTGTGAGAAAAGTGTTGTGAGAAGTAGATATCCATATAAATGAGTGATATTACTTCAGAGAGTAGGAGTTTCTTTGTGATTTCCTATTGGGCACTTGTGGCCATTTCATTTGTTGCTTGCTGCAAGCATTGTATATTGTAAACTGTGTGTTTATAGTATAACCCAAGATCTAAGTGACTTGGAAGAGTGGACTAAAGGATTTCTATCCATATAACCACTATAAAAATTCTTTGTGTTTATACTTGAATTATTTCTTGCATATTTTCAAAGAGCATATTTAAACAAGTAAAAGTTAACTGTTGAACAATTTTATAAGGAGTTTGCAAAACTGGGGATAAAACTTTTTCTAAGTTAAGAAAACAACTTGTGAAAAACACTAGATAAATCCGCTGCAAGTTAGTAAATTTGAACCTCTGATTTTGATAAAATCAGCTAAGTAAAATCAGAAGAGTGGTCAACTCTGCTGTTCAAAGTTTGTGCGAGATCAGCTTAGTCTACTTACAATTCTTGATCAGCTTAGTCTGCTGACAGAAAAAGTTAGAGAATTTTAAAGATAAATTTTTAGAGGTCTATTCACCCCCCCCCCCCCCTCTAGACCTCATCTGACCACTTGGGACCAACAATGAGAGGAAATAATAATATTGTTGAGTTACCTACCCCTAAGATTGGAGTCACGCGGGTTCGGGCTTGCTGCAGGGGCGGCGCGGTCTGGCTGGCAGTGGCTGGCAGTGCGGCGCGGTCTGGTCTAGCTGGCCGGAGTCGCGCGGGTGGGAGAAAGAAGAAAGGGCTAGGCAGCGGTTTGGGCTGGCCGTGGTGGAGTCACGCGGGTTCGGGCTTGCGGTAGGGGCGGCACGGTCTGGCTGGCAGTGGCTGGCAGTACGGCACGGTCTGGTCTAGCTGGCTGGAGTCGCGCGGGTGGGAGAAAGAAGAAGGGGCTAGGCAGCGGTTTGGGCTGGCCGTGGTGGAGTCACGTGGGTTCGGGCTTGCGGCAGGGGCGGCGCGGTCTGGTCTAGCTGGCCGGAGTCGCGCGGGTGGGAGAAAGAAGAAGGGTTGCGGCTGCCGGAGAAAGAAGAAGGGCTAGGGTTGCGGTTGCTGGAGAAAGAGAGAGTGAGAAGAGGGGTGCCGGATAAAAAGAGATAGAGTGAAAAGAGGGATGCGGGAGAAATTAGGGCATGTCAATTAATTTTAATTTTTTTTAATTTTTGTTTATCTTAAATCATTAATTATTTATTTTTATTATTAACATTTTTTTAAATTCACTAATTAAATTATTGTACAAAATTGATGAAATTAAAAAATAATTAATGCTATTAAAGGGTTTAAATTGAATCTTTATTTTTTTTGTCCTAGTTTAAATTGAACACATTGATCATTATTAATTTTTGTACGTTTAATTGACCAATTGTTGACCTTAATGTTATATACATTGAGGTTGTTCGAAATCAAATAGTTACTTGCTCGAAATTAATTAATTAGTTAGTCTGTAATTCAAAATTATTAATGACTATATATGGTTATATATGTGAGATTATTCGCAATCAGATCGATTGATTATTGATTTGTAACGTTAATTGACCAGTTGTTGACCTTAAAGGCATATGTACATTGATGTTATTCAAAATCAAATCCATACTTGGCTCGAAAATTCAAAATTGTTGATTATATGGTTATGTACATTGAGCTAGGTTACTCGCAATCAAATCAATTGATTCTCGATTTTTAACGTTAATTGACCAATTGTTGACCTTATGGTTAATTATGTACATTGAGCTTTTTCGAAATCAAATCGACATTTGACCGAAATTAATTAATTAGTCGACACTTGATTCTCCAATTGCAACATTAATTAACTAATTGTTGATCTACCTATGGGTTATGTACATTGAGGTTAATTATTCGAAATCAAATTGATACTCGGAATTAATTAATTAGTCTCTAATTCAAAATTATTGATTATATATATGTATATGTATATTGAGGTTATTCGCAATTATATTTGATTTCGTCGGAAATAAATTATTTAAATAAAAAAATTATTTCCTTAATATTGAAATAAAAAAAATTATTTATCTTAGCGACGGAATAATCATAAAACTTAGCTACGGAATTTAAGTAATCCATCACTAAATTTTAAATATTTTCATGCTTAGCGACGGAACAAAATCCGCCGCTACATTGAACAATTAAAAATAAAAATGAAAATGTTAATTCAACGACGGAAATACATTTCCTTCGCTAAATTCATGTAATTCAGCGAAGGAAATAAATTTCCGTCGCTAAATTTTAAATATTTTTAAGTTATATATATTTTTTTTATTAGACCATTCCATAGGAACGGAATTTTTTAGCGACGGAATTTAGCGATAGATGTACACTCCGTCACTATTTTGGTCAGATGTAGCGATGGAATTGGCGACGGAATTATATATCGATGGAATAGTGAAAATTAGTGACGGAATTCATATCCGCAACTAAATTCCGTCTCTAAAAATAAAAACAGTTTTTCTAGTAGTGGTTCCCAATGAAACTTGCATCTCCTTATCTCTAAATTGTGTATGTTCATATTCTTATCTCTTCCCGTTCAAACTGGGCAGAAGCTATACTGGTTTCGAAGGGTTAATCGGACCGAGTTGAGTCGGTTACCGATTAAACTGATCGAACCGACCTATCCAATCCGATCCGATTTTTAAAGCATTGGGTAATATAGTCAAAATTAGGAATATGCTTTAACAAATTCTAAGGAAAGAAGAAGAGAGAGAAGAACATTAATTAATTTAACTTTTCGCTCATATAATAAAAAAAAAGTCAAATCTAAATTAGAAATCTTCTTTGGCAACAACATTTTGTGAGATTCAGAAGGAATGAATATAAGCTGGGAAAATCTAAGAAATGAATAGGAAAGAGAATTTTAATTAATTTCATTTTTCACTCATATAACAAAGAAGGCAAATAAAGGCAAATTAGTCAAAATTATAAATTTGCTCTAGCTATAACAATTGATACTCTATATATATCGCTAGCCATTTTGAAATCATATACAAGCTTAGCAAATTAGCAAATCGAATTAAGAGTTACCATAAATTTTATTACTACACGATTTTAGCCAAAAGACTTTAATGATCAGATAATGACAACTTTAATGATTATTATAATCCTATGACAAATTTTGCAAATAGATTTAATTTACCATAAACTTATTACCATTATGTACTTACTTTTTTATTTAGAGAAATATATAAATAAAACTCAACTATATAATATAGTCTAATTATAACTAATAATGCTAACACATTACATAATTCTCCAACAAGCAATAACACCTTTACAAAATGAAGAAACTAATTTTTCTAATCTTTATCTTTTCTGCAACTCTTGTCTGTGATGGGAAGTGTTTCGTATACCCTAGAGTTTATGTCTCCATGACGAACAATCTTCCTCCAAATTCTGATCCGTTATTGGTACACTGCGCGTCAGGAGATGACGAGCTTGGAAATCATATATTGACAGTAAACCAAGAATTTAAATTTGATTTTTGTGTGAATTTTTTTTCAACCTTATTCTTTTGTACCCTTCAATGGGGTAATAAGATCTCAAGTTTTGAAGTTTTTAATAACCTGTGGAAGGAGAATCCTTGTTATGATAATCATTGTGATTGGGCAGCAAGAAGTGATGGTATTTTTTTAGATCACCGTAAGACACCTTATCATTGGAAAAATAAGTGATGCAAAAGAATCCAAGACAATCGTGTCCTTCTATTAGTTTTCCTTAATTCCTTTGAGAGTTTTATTTCCCTTCAATTTTTCTAGTGTCAAAGTCTTATATAAAGTTTTGTTGTAATCTTTGTTATTATGATATATTGGATATTATAATTTTTGATGATATATATATATATATATATATATATATATTTGGCACACTTTAAATAATTTAGGTAATCAAATAGAGACCAGTATATTACGTGACACTTTTCCCTGTGGAGATTCGATGACAAGTTCACCAACCACTATTACGACCACTCGTTAGTACACACTTAATATCTATGTCACAAATAAAAATATTAGTCTTTGTGATTTATTTTACAAACTTAACCATCATATACATCAATTCTTTCGGTCATTCGCCTGAGCAATGGACTCCTATTACTCGTATACCTCCACACGACGCCCATTTATGGCCTGGCAAGGCCTCGCATTGTACTTGCATTCCATTTCCAAAGGAGCCTTCAGACCTTCCACTTGTTCTCTAGATATCGATCTCACCTACAAAACATTTATATTCCAAACATAAATCGATCGTTTAAGTGCCGTTTGGTGGTACAATAACAATTAAAAACGGACAAATATATTAGAACACACATTATAAATTCTAGTAGTTTACCTTGGCAAGAACGAGATATGTAAGACCCTCACCACAAGGAGGAACACTAGAAGAGCCAGTGTACTTGTAATACTTGTGGGGAGTTATTCTCAATTCCTTTGGGGGGAAGTTCTCCACTGAATTTGGGGCTTTTTCATGACTTTTAACCTCATATGCCAATTCATTAAATTGCTTGTGTAACTGTAAATAATTAAAAGCATTTCAAAAGTGAGTTCTATGTTACTTTTGGCACAAAGATTTATCTAAAAGTTGAAAAAGCAAGAGTTTTAAATACTTTTACAGTTATGTCCCTTAAAAATAGTGGTTAAGAATTAGTGGTGTCAAATTATTAATTTATGTGAAAGGATAATTTTCGAAAAAAACAATTATATTTTAAAAAAGAGAGTGTTGAATTGAGACTATCACAAAAAGAAATTAAGAGTAAGTTTTATGGAACGAATGAAGTAATTCATATGTATATTGAGAAAAATGGGAAAAAAGAATATTTAAAATATACCTTTTTCCATTAATTCTATGCTCAGAAGGAGATTGCCAGTGCATTTGTTTCAAGGCGTAAGGTTTTCCATCCACAATTATCCCTCCTGTTTGCTCTGGATAGTCAATCTGCATCAAAATTAGACAAAGACTAATTCTTTAGTCCTTCAATTTCTACAGTATTCTATATTAGTATTATTTTTAATGCTTAATTAATTAGTTATTGAGTCCCACTATAATTATAAAAGAATACTTTACCCCATTTAATCTTATAAAAGTTCCACACCACCTCTTTGACATTATTAAACTTAAAAAAATATGAATTCGTAAAACTAGCTCTCTTATATGGCACTTTACCCCCTGTAATGATAAATATCGCACTTTACCCTCCTATGCTACAAAACCACTTTTCATGCCACTCTCAGTTTTGGCGAGTAAATTGGTTCTTTAAATTTTTTACAAGAGGGTAAAATTCTCATTTTCAAATCAGATGGAATAAATTGAACATTATGTAAATTACAGGGGGTAAATTGACATTAGCTTGTAGATAAATAGTAGTCCTAATGTAATGTAAAGAAAGAAGAAATTGACTAACCGCAACAGTAATTCTATTATTCACCATTGTAACATTTACAGGATGATATCCTCTAATCAAAGGCTTCAACTTTTTATTAGGCACAACTTGCTTTGTAATAATGTTGATTGGTGATTGAGATTTCCCATTTCCACATAATGAGAATTTGGGATTTAAGGTTTCCCATTTTTCAGGGCCTTTTTCTCCAGAGTAAGTGAACTGGAGAGGTTCCTCAACCTCTGTAACATTGAAAATAAAAATCAGATCAATTAGTACTAATTTAGGTAATTTACTTTCTAAATAGAAGATATAAGGTCATGGGATTAGATTCCAACTGAGTCATTTGCAAAAATGGCCTTTTGACATTTTTAATTTATTAAAATAGCTTTATGAATGTTGAATTTGCAAAACTAGCCTCCACTTAATTAGCATATTAGTTAGTGTTATAATCAAATAAAAAATTGCAAAAAGAAACCCAATAAAATTGAAAAAATTAAAATCAAACCCCATCCCATTAAATTTTAAAATTCAAAATTAAACCCCATAAAATTTAGAAATTACAAAATCAAGCCCCACTAATTATACCCCAATAAATTCGAAAATATAAAATAAACCCCCACTAGTCAAACTCCATTATATTCAAAAACTCAAAATATACACCAATAAATTCAAAAACATAAAATAAAACCCCAATAAATTCAAAAACATAAAATAAAACCCCACTAATCAAACCCCACTAAATTTTAAAACTCAAAATCAAACGCCAATAAATTCAAAAATATAAAATAAAACCCACTAATCAAAACCTACTAAATACTAAAACTCAAAAATAAAACCCTACTATATACCAAATCTCAAAATCAAAACCCACCCTTTCATTCTAAAAAAAATCTAGGGGAAGAATATCGACATTTATGGTTAGTATTCGATCTCCTATTGCATTTTGATTGAAAAAAAGGGACAAAAAATTGAGTTTTAGGCTATTTTAATTTTTTTTTTTTTTTTTAACTGTTTTGTTCTCCTAACTCCCGGAGACACCAAGAGACTAGGAGACCAATTAGTCTCCTGGTCTCCTGGAATTGTTTCAGTTCCAGGAGACGGAGACCGATTGGTCACCTAGTCTCCTAGTGTCTCCGGGCTCCCAGGGACCAAAACAGTAAAAAAAAAAAAAAAAAAAAAAAAAAAAAAAAAAAAAAAAAAAAAAAAAAATTAGTAGCTACTTTGTGTGTTAATTTGACTTGTTTATTCATAGATATTAGGATGGTAAAATTGTTGTATATGTTCGGTACAATGGTGTGGAAGTCGATACACGACAACGATACCATACTTTCATACAATGAAGTCATCATACCTGTTCCATCCAAGGATCAATGGAGGAGTTAGTGGTCTTATACATGTTAGTGGTCCGTTTGGATCATAAATTGACCAAATTTCAACATAATTACCCTAATTTTGATTTACGGAGGAGTTAGTGGTCCTATACATGTTAGTATTCCGTTTGGATCCTAAATTGACCAAATTTCAACAAATTTCCCTCAATTTTGATTCACGGAGGAGTTAGTGGTCCTATATGTCTTAGTCTTCCGTTTGGATCCTAAATTGATCAAATTTCAACAAATTTTCCCCAATTTTGATTTACGGAGGAGTTAGAGGTCCTATACGTCTTAGTCTTCCGTTTGGATCCTAAATTGACCAAATTTCCCCCAATTTTGATTTACGAAGGAGTTAGTGGTCCTATACATCTTAGTCTTCCGTTGGATTCTAAATTGACCAAATTTCAATAAATTTCCCCCAATTTTGATTTACGGAGAAGTTAGTGGTCCTATACGTCTTAGTCTTCCGTTTGGATCCTAAATTGACCAATTTTCAACATAATTCTCCTAATTTTTGATTTACGGAGAAGTTAGTGGTCCTATACGTGTTAGTCTTCCGTTTGGATCCTAAGTTGACCAAATTTCCCCAAATTTTGATTTGCGGAGGAGTTAATGGTCCTATATGTATTAGTCTTCCGTTTGGATCCTAAATTGATCAAATTTCAACATAGTCCCCCTAATTTTGATTTACGAAGGAGTTAGTGGTCATCTACGTGTTAGTCTTCCGTTAGGATCCTATATTGACCAGATTTCAACATAATTTCCCTAATTTTGATTTACGGAGGAGTTAGTGGTCCTATACATGTTAGTCTTCCGTTTGGATCCTAAATTGACCAAATTTCAACAAATTTTCCCCAATTTTGATTTACGGAGGAGTTAATGATCCCATACACGTTAGCATTTTTTCACTGGTTTAACCATTTTTTCACCGCTTTAAATATTTTTCACCGGTTTTGATTGATTTTAAGCCAATTTTTTACCTACTTAACCATTTTCACTGGTTTTCATCGATTTTGAGTAATTTTTCCATCGGTTTAACCATTCTTTCACCAGTTTAACCATTTTCTCCGACTTTGAGCTATTTTTTCCCTATTTAACCATTTTTCAACGATTTAATCATTTTTCACCGATTTTGATAAATTTTGAGTTATTTTTCACCGGTTTAACCATTTTCACCTGTTTAAATCGATTTTGAGCTATTTTTGCCATATTTAACCATTTTTCACCTATTTTAATAGAAACAAATATAATAATAACACAATTGAAACTTGAATAAGATACGAATAATAATTTTACAAAACTAATAGTCTGGATGCTACAAATTTTACAAAATCAATAATCCTTATTTTACAAAACCAACACAACACAAATAAATCAAGGTAAAATGTGGCTCGTGGCGCTCTTAGGCCCCCTCTTGCATCCTCAGGCAATTCATATGTGTACTTTCTTATATAATGAACATCCTACAAAATTGCCATAAAAAGATATTAAATTACAATTTTTTTTTTACTGGAATTGTCCCCGGAGACGGTCGGAGACTCGACCGTGCCACAACACCCTGTCATGGTGCCTAGTCTCCTGGTCCCCTGGACCCGGAGACCGTGCCAGGGTGTCTTGGCGCGGGCGAGTCGCCGGCTGTCTCCGAGCCACGGAGACCCGGCGACCCGGTCTTGATAGGGCATCCTGATATGGTCTCCGTGGTCCAGGGGACCGGGAGATGGGCACCTTGGCACGGACATGGCCAAGCCGATGGCCGAGCCAATGCGCCTAGTCTCCCGGGCCCCTGGACCACGGAGACCGTGCCAGGGTGCCCTGGCATGGCCTAGTCGCCGGGTCTCCGACCGTCTCCGGGGATCCGGCGATAATTGCAATCTCTTTTACAGGAAAATTCGTATGAAATTCCTTCGTCCCCGCGTCTCCGGGATCCCGGAGACCGGGAGACTATTTCATCCCCTCGTCTCCGGAATCCCGGAGACACGGGGACAAAATAGTCTCCGGGTCTCCGGGATCCCGGAGACGAGGGGACGAGATAGTCTCCCGGTCTCCGGGATCCCGGAGACGCGGGTACGAAAGAATTTCATACGAAAAAATTTGAAAAAAATTGAAAAAACTCACCACTTCGGCATTTTCCCGTTTGATGCTTCCGGCACGTCATTGATTATGTCCAAAGAAATATTTTCACTTTCCATTGCTTGATTTTGTTGTGAAATTGGGAGATGAGTTTTAGGAATTTGAATGTTTGAGATAAAATATTGTAGAGAGATAAAATTTGTAAGTGAATGGGAGTGAAAATGAATTTGTAAAAGTTTGGGGGTGTGAAATTTTTTTTGTTATTTTCAGTTCATTAATTAATTTATTTTAAGTATATTTAATTAGTATTAAGTATGTTTAATTAATTTTAATTGAGTTTAACATAAAAAAAAAAAAAAAAATGTGAAGGCCATTTTTGCAAAGAGCCTTTTGAGCAAGGCTATTGGGGCAAATATCTCATTCCAACTTCAATTAAGAAGGGAAAATTGCAAATTTGGTAACATACAATTACATTGGTACCACTATTACTGAACGCGTAAATATACATTTAGTACCACAATTTAAGTATTAGTTGCAATGATCATATCACCGTCAAATATTTGAAAAGAAACGGACGAAATTGGCTCCGTACAAGTTCACAGGGCTGTTATTTCGTCTTTTGGAGGGAAAATTACAATATTTTCCTCAGTTTTGAAAGGAAAATTATCACGTTAGATTATTTCTGGGAAGGAAAATGATCATGTTCCCTCACATTATTATGATATCACGTGATAATTTACGTTCCAAGAGATGAGATAACGGGTGATGTGTGGTGTATGAGTCCAATTCCTTCAATTTCCGTCCAATTATTTCACGATGGTACGACTATCGCAACCAATATTTGAATTATTGTACTATATATGAATTTACATATGTAATGATACAAAGATTGCATAGTGTCATATTGTATGATACCATATATACAATTTTCCCTAATCAAAAATATTAAAATGAATTGAAACTCAAAGACTGAAATTTTTATATGATTCTTGAGGACTTGGTTTATGTAATTCAAGACTAGGGTTGAAAATGAAATAAATCAAATTGAATTACATCTACAACTATGTTGTTAGAATTTTGTTGGAGTACATAATTAACAAAATGGAACATGAACAATACCATTTGTTTATTACTTTTAAATCTATTCCAAACAAGTTAAAAGATGATAAAATGGATGTAATAATATCAAATTGGTCGATATTGACTAATAATGTTTAGTTTAACTTAAGATTATGTCAGTTCAATTCATTTAGCTAGAGTTAAAAGATAGTTCAATTACAAATCTCAAATTCAATAGAAAGAAATAATCAAACCCAAGCTTCAATAATATATCAGTCGATTCAACTCGACATGTTTAATTATACTGATAATCAAAACCTTTTAATGTTAAAATGGGAAATTAAAGTCTAAACCCATCTCAACGTCCAAATTATTTACAAACTGAGGTACTAATGGTTTGGATATATAACATTACTGAGAAAAGAGTTAATAGCAATTTACCTCCATAATATGTATAATGTTCAATTTATCCCTCCTATAACTTGAAAAAAGGTGTTTACCCCCTATGATCTTATAAAAGTTTCACAACTTCCTTGACTTTTTTAAACTTAAAAAATATACAAATAACTATGGATCAAAATTTTCATCTTCTTCGTCGAAAATATCGAAAAGTTTCCATTTTTGAATCAATGGAAACGAAAATAATGTGTTTCTGAAACTTTATATTTGTCTTGGAACTTCCTGTTTTTCTTAATTTAGTAATATTATACATAATTTTTCCTAATATATCTGAAACGTTTTTGAAAACTTTGCGAAAAGTTTCCAATATTCAGCTAATTGAAACATACATCGAAAACGAAACTTTGATCCATGCAAATAACTACTCCTCTAATATGTGGCACTTTACCTCCTGTGTTATGATAAATGTTGCAATCTACCCCATATCTTTTGATAAATATTGCACTTTACCTCCTATGTTAAACACTTTACATACCTACTCTCAATTTCGGCAAGTAAGTTACACTCAGGCCCGGCTTGCTAGCTTTGCAAACTAGGCAACAGCCTAGGGCCCCACTCAACTTGGGGGCCCCAATCCATTATCTTTATCTTTGAATTTCAATATCTTATTACTCTAATCTTCCTTGTGACATAGTTGATCGTAAATAGGTCATTATCAATATTCAAATTGAAATGATCGTAAATAGGTCATTATCAATATTCAAATTGAAATCTTAAGATAAGGAAGATTAGAGTAATAAGATATTGAAATTCCAAGATAAAGATAATGGATTGGGGCCCCCAAGTTGAGTGGGGCCCTAGGCTGTTGCCTAGTTTGCAAAGCTAGCAAGCCGGGCCTGTTTGAATCACCCCTTTATCCTTCTTGCATTGTTTCCTTTTTCATAATTATTATTCAGTACAAAGTAACGAACCTAAATTTAAATTTCTATTGGAAGAGATTCCAACTTAATGTCCAACAAAAAAATTATTATATAGAGATCATAACACAATTTACTTCCTAACATTATTTAGGTGTAGCAATTTCCATATTTTTATGTCTATATAATTAAGAATTAATGATAATTTACCTCCTTGTGATATTAATAATTTTTAATTTATTCCATGTAATTTAAAAATAATGTGCACTCACACTCCCGAACATTTTTAGACCTTAAAAGATGATTTGACAAAAATACCCACCATTATATACTATATACTTAATTTTATTTTAAACCCAAAAAGAATGAAGCAATTTAGCCCCTGTGTAATTTTCATATGGACCAACTTACTCCCCTGTATTATTTTATATATGTATCAGTTTACCTTCATGTGTTATTATAAATGTGAAACTTTACCTCGTATTTTTTTTTATATGGAGAAAGGCACTTTCGTCTTTTTATGCTATACTTTTAATTCTCACACTCAATTTTGAGCGAATAAGTAACACTGTCCAATAAAAGGAGGTAAATTGATACTTTACTATTTTCTTTTAAATTATATATTAAAAAGATTCTATATTAGGCCTTCTCCTGAAGAAGGGAAGGGGGGGTTTTGACCAATGTTATTAAAACCGGACCGGATCGGCCGGTCCGACCGGTTCTACCGCGATCCGGAGGTTGGTCCGGTCCAGTTTACCCCCTAAAACCGCCTGACTCAAAAACCAGTTTGAACCGGGTTGAACCGGTCCAAAACCGGTGAACCGGCGAACCGGTATGGACCGGTTCAACCCGATTTTGAATTTCCTTTTTTTTTTTTTTTTCTTTTATTTTTTTATTTTTTTAATGTTAAAAATAAACTAAATTTTTTTGTACAAGGTGGGATTTAAACACCCAACATCTTACATAAAAAATAACCTCCTTACCATTTAAGCTACATCATTTTTATTGAACTTTTAGTACAAAAATTTATAAATTATAGAAACTTGTAGCCAAATTTATTTATAAATTAGATAATTAACTCAAATTAACATTTTACACGTTATCAATGAAAATTAATACTCAAATAATAATTTTTTATTATAATTTGTTCTATTAAATATTTCTTTCCAATATTATTTTTAGGATAAAGAGTAAAATTGATATATTATGCAAGTTTGATTTTGAATATTAGACTTTTATACATAACCATATTTTAAAATTTATGAATTTCTTAGTTTGTTGTATTTTTAACTTACACTTTTAAATTTTTATAAAAAAATATAATCATATTTTATTTATATGTGCTTACAAATTAGTATCATATTACCGTTATGATATAAGTTAGATAAATATTATATGATTTAATTTAAATATATTATAAGATTTTGTAAATTTTTAATCAATTGTAGGATAATGTTTAAATTTTATGCATATTGCATATACTTTAAAATTAAATATATTTATTACTTTATTATGACGTTATCCGGTCCGACCGGTTCGACCAGTTAAACCAGTGGCCAGTCGGCTCACCGGTTCACTGTCCGGTCCGGTTCTGAAAACATTGGTTTTCACTTGATGGGCTTATTCCCTTGCTTCACGCCTAGCAAGCAGCGTCGGCCACTTGCTCTTCCTTTTTCTTTTTTTATTTATTTAGTTTTATTGAATAAAAAATCTTTTATTTTTAATTAAAAAAATCCTTTAATTTGTGTAATATTTTTAAAAAGTTAATTTTAATTTAAAAATGTAACTCTTATTTAATAAACTCAAATTTAATTTTTTTTAATTATTTAATAAAAAACATTTTTTTTAAAGATTCCTTTAATTTGTGTATTATTTTGAAAAGTTAATTTTAGTTTTATTTATTAGAAATTAAATTTAATTAAAAAAATTAAAATTTAAAAGAACTTAAGGAATCTTAAATATTAATTAACTATTGTATTATTGTGTACCAATTTTAATTTCTTATTATTAATGTCAATCTTAAATTATTTTGAATTATTTCCAAATCATGTCAATCTTAAATATATTTTATTATTCCCAAATCGATTTGCATATTATTATCCATTATTATTATTTATTATTTATTATTTATTATTTGTTATTATTATATATTATTATTATTATTATTATTATTATTAAATGAGAATGGGAAATAATGAATATTCTAATTAATCGAAATAAAAAAATTGAGTCACAGGAAATGGTCTTAAAGTGGTTTAAGGAATATGTGACATTTGCTGACCTCATCCACCGATAATATAAATATTACTCCATATTTTACAGTTAGGTATATGGTTCTCTAATATGTACAACCAAATCAAAACTTATAAAGATAGAGACACATGGTCTTATCGTCTATAATTCATTAAATTAATTACTAATCAGAACAAATTTCCAACAGCAAAAAGGGACACCTGACGACTCCGAAGATCTTTTATACATTCAATCACTAAACTGACAGATCAGTTGTGTTTTTTAGGTAAGCTCAATAATTTATTTGAAAAACATTAGGAGATGTTCACACATTAATAATATAAGCATTTGCAGGTTTTCTTTTATACATTTAGTTACTCTTCAAAATCCAAGAACAAAAAATATTGCAAGTGAATTGCATGGTAAAATTAGAAATTCAGGAAATCAAATATTATTGAGTAAATGATAAAATATTTCATGTGATTCGTCTAGTTGGCAAAAAATCATTTAAATTTTTTTATTTAAAAGTCGCTTTTGAATATTTAATCAGGAACTGGGTTATGCCCTATGATGCACGGATACTTTAAAAAATTATAAAATGCCGAGTCGGATACTTCTCGGATACTCGTGGGATACGTATTCGACACTCCACGTGGCGAGTCGGTAAATATAATTAAAACGAAAAATTGGACACTCGTATCGGATAATTATTTAGACGTATCCAACACATTTCATATTCTGAATTTTGCTAAAATCACCACATTTGGTAAGAACAATATAAGACGTCAAACCACTCTTTGTATTATATACACTACAATACAAGATAAAATGTCCATAACGGGACATGTTTTATATAGCATAATAAAACAATGAACATGATGTACAATTAATAGTATTAAATTACTAAAAATAAGCAATTTAGTACTTATGAAACTTAACTTGATCTATTTCAATATGTATGAATATATAAATATATTATTTTACTTATTTCAATATGCATAAATATATAAATATATATCTTTTAGATTCGTATCCATTTCGTATCGTATCCAGTAAATTTTTAAAAATTCGTGTCGCCGTATCCGTATCATATTATTGTACATTGAGAGGTTAATTATTCGAAATCAAATTGATACTCGGAATAGTGAAAATTAGTGACGGAATAGTGAAAATTAGTGACGGAATTCATATCCGCGACTAAATTCCATCGCTAAAAACAGTTTTTCTAGTAGTGGTTCCCAATGAACTTGCATCTTCTTATCTCTAAATTGTGTATGTTCATATTCTTATCTCTTCCCGTTCAAACTGGGCAGGAGCTATACTGATTTTGAAGGGTTAATCGGACCGGGTTGAGTCGGTTACCGATTAAACTGATCGAACCGGCCTATTCAATATGATCCGATTTTTAAAGCATTAGGTAATATAGTCAAAATTAGAAATATGCTTTAACAAATTCTAAGGAAAGAAGAAGAGAGAGAAGAACATTAATTAATTTAACTTTTCGCTCATATAATAAAAAAAAAAGGCAAATCTAAATTAGAAATCTTCTCTGGCAACAACATTTTGTGAGATTCGGAAGGAATGAATACAAGCTGGGAAAATCTAAGAAATGAATAAGAAAGAGAATTTTAATTAATTTCATTTTTCACTCGTATAACAAAGAAGGCAAATAAAGGCAAATTAGTCAAAATTATAAATTTGCTCTAGCTATAACAATTGATACTCTATATATATCGCTAGCCATTTTGAAATCATATACAAGCTTAGCAAATTAGCAAATCGAATTAAGAGTTACCATAAATTTTATTACTACACGATTTTAGCCAAAAGACTTTAATGATCAGATAATGACAACTTTAATGATTATTATAATCCTATGACAAATTTTGCAAAACATATTTAATTTACCGTAAACTTATTACCATTATGTACTTACTTTTTTATTTAGAGAAATAGAGAAATAAAACTCAACTATATAACCTAGTCTAATTATAACTAATAATGCTAACACATTACATAATTCTCCAACAAGAAATAACACCTTTACAAAATGAAGAAATTGATTTTTCTAATCTTTATCTTTTCTGCAACTTTTGTCTGTGATGGGAAACATGGTTGTTTCTTATACCCTAGAGTTTATGTCTCCATGACGAACAATCTTCCTCCAAATTCTGATCCGTTATTGGTACACTGCGCGTCAGGAGATGACGAGCTTGGATATCATACATTGACAGTAAACCAAGAATTTAAATTTGATTTTTGTGCGAAATTTTTTTCAACCTTATTCTTTTGTACCCTTCAATGGGGTAATAAGATCTCAAGTTTTGAAGTTTTTAATGTACTGTGGAAGGAGAACCCTTGTTATGATAATCATTGTGATTGGGCAGCAAGAAGTGATGGTATTTATTTAGATCACCGTAAGACACCTTATCATTGGAAAAATAAGTGATGCAAAAGAATCCAAGACAATCGTGTCCTTCTATTAGTTTTCCTTAATTCCTTTGAGAGTTTTATTTCCCTTCAGTTTTTTAGTGTGAAAGTCTTATATAAAGTTTTGTTGTAATCTTTGTTATTATGATATATTGGATATTATGACTTTCTATTATATATATATATATATTGTCACACATTAAATAATTTAGGTAATCAAATAGAGACCAGTATATTACGTGACACTTTTCCCTGTGGAGATTTGATCACAAGTTCACCAACCACTAGTACGATCACTCGTTAGTACACACTTAATATCTATGTCACAAATAAAAATATTTGTCTTGGTGATTTATTTTACAAACTTAACCATCATATACATCAATTCTTTTGGTCATTCGCCTGAGCAATGGACTCCTATTCCTCGTATACCTCCACACGACGCCCATTTATGGCCTGACAAGGCCTCGCATTGTACTTGCATTCCATATCCAAAGGAGCCTTCAGACCTTCCACTTGTTCTCTAGATATCGATCTCGCCTATAAAACATTTATATTCCAAACATAAATCGATCATTTAAGTGGCGTTTTGTGGTACAATAACGATTAAAAATGGACAATTATATTATAACACACATTATGAATTCTAGTATTTTACCTTGGGAAGAACGAGATATGTAAGACCCTCACCACAAGGAGGAACACTAGAAGAGCCAGTGTACTTGTAATACTTGTGGGGAGTTGTTCTCAATTCCTTTGGGGGGAAGCTTTCCACTGAATTTGGGGCTTTTTCATGACTTTTAACCTCATAAGCCAATTCATTAAATTGCTTGTGTAACTGTAAATAATTAAAAGCATTTCAAAAGAGAGTTCTATGTTTTTTTTTTCAATTATTATTTTGTTGGACTAATTACTCCCTTCATTCCACAATATTTGTCGTTTTAGAGTGTTGCACGGGTATTAAAGATCCAAATAAATAGCTAGCATAAATCTTGATAAAAAAAAAAGATATACCTAAAATATCTTTACTTAATATTGTAGTGGAATAAATAAGATAGAGTTTTTAGATTGTAATAAATAAGAGTTAAAGTGAAAAAAAAGTAATTAATATTGCATTGGGATCCTAAAGTCACATATATTTTGAAACAATTTTTTTTCTCTATGACGACATATACTGTAGAACGGAGGGAGTAATTTTTATTTTTGAAATTTACCTTTGTAAGAACTGGATCGGGGGGTCCATTTTTAAAAAGGGTTGCTACTGTTATAACATTGCCATCATCAGATACATGTACCATATGCATCTCCGCAGCATATCTATTCAAAATAATGTTACAAAGATTCAGTAGGAAAAATATGAATAAAATGCGAGCTAAATGCAAAAATACCTCTTGTATTTTGTCTAATTAATAAAAAACCTCATATTATTTTAACTAACAAAAATACTCCTGTGTTTTCTTTTATTAGCAAAAAGGTCCATTTGAAATTTCTTCATAAATCATAGGGAGGTTTTTGATAATTATTTAAGTGAACATGGAGGTTATTGTCAATTTTAAAAGTTAATAGGAGGATTATTGATATTTTTTAGATTAAGAGGAGATGTTTTTGTATCATTTGGTGGTGGTATAATTGTCATTTCAACTTAATAGGGATTTTTTAGCTAATAAAAAAAACACAAGGTTTTTTTAGTTATTTAGACAAACCACAAGGGGTGTATTTGCATTTCACTCAATAAGCTGCATAAATGACTTCAAGACATGCTGCAAATCCGGTACAATGAATGAATCTCAATGTTCAATTCATTTATCATTTACAAACCTAAATTAAAACACAAAATGCTACTCAATTATTTAGTTAATATTTTAGGTAGACCTCAAAACTTATTTTCTTCCCGTTGTGGGATGAATTCTCATAAGATTCACTTATTTTTTAAATAAGGATATTAACTCAACCGCCGTTGAGGTTATGTAAAATCAAAAGAAACCTCCCCTTATGTTTCAATAAGTACAAACACCTCCCTTACATTAAGTTTTTATATGACAGATAGACCACTCCGTCATTAAGTTTTATATTGACAAGAGTGAATCGCACTTTTCGTCCTTTTTATAGGTCAATTTTTGCATATTCGTCTCTTTTGACTTTTTCGTACGTAGCAGATTTGTCCCTCTTATCAATGTAGTGTAAAACATTCGTCCCTCATAAATTTTTTGTAGCAAATGCGTTCCTCTCAACAATGTAGTGTAACACATTTGTCTCTCTTATTGAAACCTTCACCTAATCTCAGGGAAGGTGGAAGTCAAGTAATTATCCCTTAAAATACTCTTAACAAATTGGAGTAGTATCATAAACTCCCTCCGCCCCATTATTTGTACTCTATTTACTTTTGTCACAAAGATTTATCTAAAAGTTGAAAAAGTAAGAGTTTTAAATACTTTTACAGTTATGCCCCTTAAAAATAGTGGTTGAGAATTAGTGGTGTCAAATTATTAGTTTATGTGAAAGGATTATTTTGGACAAAAACAATTGTATTTTAAAAAAGAGAGTGTTGAATTGAGACTATCACAAAAAGAAATTAAGAGTAAGTTTTATGGAACGAATGAAGTAATTCATATGTATATTGAGCAAAATGGGAAAAAAGAAATATTTCAAATATACCTTTTTCCATTAATTCTATGCTCAGAAGGAGAATGCCAGTGCATTTGTTTCAAGGCGTAAGGTTTTCCATCCACAATTATCCCTCCTGTTTGCTTTGGATAGTCAATCTGCATCAAAATTAGAAAAAGACTAATTCTTTAGTCCTTCAATTTCTACAGTATTCTATATTAGTATTATTTTTAATGCTTAATTAATTAGTTATTGAGTGCACACTGCACAGTAAATAAATGAGTTAATGGCAATTTATCCCACTGTAATTATAAAAGAACACTTTACCCCATATAATCTTATAAAAGTTCCACACCACCTCTTTGACATTATTAAACTTAAAAAAATATGAATTCGTAAACCTAGCTCTCTTATATGGCACTTTACCCCCTGTAATGATTATTGTGATACTTTATCCCTCGTATTATGATAAATATCACACTTTACCCCCCTATGCTACAAAACCACTTTTCATGCCACTCTCAGTTTTGGCGAGTAAATTGGTTCTTTAAATTTTTTACAAGAGGGTAAAATTCTCATTTTCAAATCAGATGGAATAAATTGAACATTATGTAAATTACAGGGGGTAAATTGACATTAGCTTGTAGATAAATAGTAGTCCTAATGTAATGTAAAGAAAGAAGAAATTGACTAACCGCAACAGTAATTCTATTATTCACCATTGTAACATTTACAGGATGATATCCTCTAATCAAAGGCTTCAACTTTTTATTAGGCACAACTTGCTTTGTAATAATGTTGATTGGTGATTGAGATTTCCCATTTCCACATAATGAGAATTTGGGATTTAAGGTTCCCCATTTTTCAGGGCCTTTTTCTCCAGAGTAAGTGAACTGGAGAGGTTCCTCAACCTCTGTAACATTGAAAATAAAAATCAGATCAATTAGTACTAATTTAGGATATTTACTTTCTAAATACAAGATATAAGGTCATGGGATTAGATTGCAACTTCAATTTTCATTCCACTAGTTTTGGAGTCACATAATTAAGAAGGGAAAATTGCAAATTTGGTAACATACAATTACATTGGTACCACTACTACTGAACACGTAAATACACATTTAGTACCACAATTTAAGTATTAGTTGCAATGATCATATCACCGTCAAATATTTGAATAGAAACGGACGAAATTGGCTCCCTGCAAGTTCACAGGGCTGTTATTTCGTCTTTGGAGAGAAAATTACAATATTTTCCTCAGTTTTGAAAGGAAAATTATCATGTTATATTATTTTTGGAAAGGAAAATGATCATGTTCCCTCACGTTATTATGATATCACGTGATAATTACGTTCTAAGAGATGGGATAATGGGTCATGTGTGGAGTAAGAGTCCAATTCCTTCAATTTTCATCCAATTATTTGACGATGGTACGACTATTGCAACCAATATTTGAATTGTTGTACTATATGGGGCCGTTTCGTAGAACCTAATAGGGGGTATTAGGTCATATTATATGTGTCAATATGGGATAATACAACGTTTTGTGGCATTGCTCTAATACCGAGTCAAATGGATTAAATCCTTATGATAAGTTGTAATACCGGATCAATTAAGTTAAAGATGATAAAATGGATGTAATAATATTAAATTGCTCGATATTTATAATAATATTTAGTTTAACTTAAGTTTATTTCAGTTCAATTCGTTTAGATAGAGTTAAAGATAGTTCAATTACAAATCTCAAATTCAATAGAAAAAAATAATCAAACCCAAGCAATAATATGTCAGTCGATTCAACTCGACATGTTTAATTAGGTTTAATTATACTGATAATCAAAACATTTTAATGTTAAAATGGGAAATTCAAGTCTAAACCCACCTCAACGTCCAAATTATTACAAACTGAGGTACTAATGGTTTGGATAACATTACTGAGAAAAGAGTTAATGACAATTTACCCCCCTGTAATATATATAATGTTCAATTTATCTTTCCTGTAACCTGAAAAAAGGCGTTTATCCCCTATGATCTTATAAAAGTTTCACAACTTCCTTGAATTTTTTAAACTTAAAAAATATACAAATAACCATGGATCAAAATTTTCATCTTCTTTCTCGAAAATATCGAAAAGTTTCCATTTTAGAATCAATGAAAACGAAAATAATGTGTTTCTGAAACTTTATATTTGTCTTGGAACTTCCTGTTTTTCTTAATTTAGTAATATTATTCATAATTTTTCCTAATATTTCCGAAACGTTTTTTAAAACTTTTCGAAAAGTTTCCACTATTCAGCTAACTGAAACATACATAAAAAACGAAACTTTGATCCAGGCAAGTAACTACTCCTCTAATATGTGGCACTTTATCCCCTGTGTTATGATAAATGTTGCACTCTACCCCTATATTTTGATAAATGTTGCACTTTACCCCTCTATGTTACAAAAATACTTTACATGCCTACTCTCAATTTCGGCAAATAAGTTACACTCTCCGGTGGAATAGATAAATCGCTCCTTTAAAATTTTCACGGAGGATAAAATACTCTTTTTCAAATCAGATGAGAGTAAATTGAATATTATGCAAAATACAGGGAGTAAAATGACATGAACTTTCTAAGAAAATAACCAAGAAAGAAAGCATACGTTGTTTGGAATTAGCTGCATATGAGCTGAAAATCAACAAAGTGGCTGTAAGACCGAAGAAAGCCATCCGCGCAGCAGCAGCACTTCCACTTCTTCCTCTGCACAAATAAAGATATTTTTGAAGCATGACCATTTTCAACATTTAGATCCTATCCAAAAGGGTAAATGAAATGACTGCTTTTATAACATGCTTCCAATTAATTGATTAATACACATGCAAAAGTATCTAGATTCTTTTTTAATATTATAATAATTAAATTTATATTAAGGTAGAACAGCTAGCTAGCAAGCAAGTTGGTGATTAATTATGAAGATGGGCCCCATAAGCTCTTTGCTAAATTCCACGCCTACTTCCCTTTTGGCCACATTCAATTTAACTTTTTTCTCCCGTCTTTGAATATATGCAATGTGTTGACTTTATTTGAATAACCCCTTTATCCTTCTTGCATTGTTTTCTTTTTCATAATTATTATATTGAGATATCGAGAAGTGATTGATTTAGTGGAGCAGAATAGTCAGTACAAAGTAGCGAACCTACGTTTAAATTTCTGTTGAAAAAGGTTCAAACTTAATGTGTCCAACAAAAAAATTACTATATAGAGATCATAAACCTAACATTATTTAGGTGTAGCAATTTCCATTTTTTTATGTTTATATAATTAAGAATTAATGATAATTTACCTTCTTGTGATATTAATAATTTTTAATTTATCCCCTGTAATTTAAAAATAATGTGCACTCACACTCCCGAACATTTTTAGACCTTAAAAGATGATTTGACAAAAATACCCATCATTATATACTATATACTTAAATTTATTTTAAACCCATAAAGAATGAAGCAATTTACCCCCTGTGTAATTTTCATATGGACCAACTTAATCCCCTGTATTATTTTTTATATGTATCAGTTTATCTCCATGTGTTATTATAAATGTAACACTTTACCTCGTATTGTTTTATATGGAGAACGGTAATTTCGTCTTTTTACGCTATACTTTTAATTCTCACATTCAATTTTGAACGAGTGAGTAACACTGTCCAATGAAAGAAGGTAAATTGATGCTTTACTATTTTTTTTTTTAAATTATATATTAAAAAAATTCTATATTAGGCCATCTCCTGAAGAAGGGAATGTGGAGGTTTACTTGGAGGGTAAAAAGTGTGAAGTTTTATAAGGAAGGGGGATGGGAAATGCAATTTCCCTTTGATGGGCTTATTCACTGCTCAATGCGTGAGGCAATGGGCTTTCCCTTGCCTCACGCCTAGCAAGCAGTGTCGGCCACTTGCTCTTCCTATTTTTATTTTTTTATTTAGTTTTTATTAAATAAAAAATCTTTTATTTTTTTTAAAAAAATTCCTTTAATTTGTGTAATATTTTTGAAAATTTAATTTTAATTTTAAAAATGTAACTCTTATTTAATAAACTCAAATTTAATTTAATTTTTTATTAATTAATAAAAAAACCATTTTTTTAAAAATAATTCTTTAATCTGTGTATTATTTTGAAAAAGTTAATTTTAGTTTCAATTATTAGAAACTCAAATTTAATTTAATTAATAGAAATTAAACTTTAAAAGAACTTAATGAATCTTAAATACTAATTAATTGTTGTATTATTGTGTATCAATTTTTATTTCTTATTATTAATGTCAATCTTAAATTATTTTGAATTATTCCCAATTCATGTCAATCTTAAATATATTTTTTATTACTCCCAAATCGATTTGCTTATTATTATCCGTTATTATTATTTATTGTTTATTATTTATTATTTATTATTTATTATTATTATTATTATTATTATTATATATTATTATTATTATTATTATTATTAAGTGAGAGTGGAAAAGAATGAATAATCTAATTAAGTGAAATGGAAAGATTGAGTCACTGGACATAGCCTTAAAGTGGTTTAAGGAATATGTGACATTTGCTGACCTCATCCATATTTTACAGTTAGGTATATGGTTCATTAATATGTACAACCAAATCAAACTTATAAAGATAGAGACCCATGGTCTTATCGTCTATAATTCATTAAATTAATTACTAATCAGAACAAATTTCCAACAGCAAAAAGTTGGGACACCTGACGACTCCGAAGATCTTTTATACATTCAATCACTAAACTGACAGATCAGCTGTGTTTTTTAGGTAAGCTCAATTATTTATTTATTTATTTATTTATTTATTTTTTTTTTTTAACCCAGGTTTAGTCCTGGACCACCCATCACTGGCCCCTCAGCAATGTGCGGAAGTAAATCGCGGGATGTGCCTGAGTTGGTCAGGGTTTGTTCACTCTTTATACTCCTGACCCCCAAGGGAGCCTACTACCATGGAACTTACAACACCAAGCTGCTCCATCCTCCCTCAAAGATTTTACAACACTTGGCTGCTCCTCCCAGGATTCGAACTCCCCACCCTGGGGGAGTGAGCCCCGCAGTTCACCTCCTTTACCAACTGAGCTGTGCCCCGGGAGGCACTCAATTATTTATTTGAAAAACATTAGGAGATGTTCACACATTAATAATATAAGCATTTGCAGGTTTTCTTTTATACATTTAGTTACTCTGTAAAATCAAAGAACAAAAAATATTGCAAGTGAATTGCATGCTAAAATTAGAAATTTAGGAAATCAAATATTATTGAGTAAATGATAAAATGTTTCATGTGTTTCGTCTAGTTGGCAAAAAATCATTTATATTATTTTTATTTAGAAGTCCCTTTTGAATATTGGATCAGGAACTGGGTTATGCCTAATATATAAAATACAATCAATTATTGTTGGACCCTAGGTTCAATGATTGCAGTCCTAGCCCATATATACAAGGAAACTGGACCATGCCATCATTTTCCATATTATTACTTATTATACATATTAATTTTAGTAGTACTGAAAAACATTTGCAAAAATCATTATAAATTTGTATGTTACCGATATACTTCTTTAAGTGAATAGTGGTGTTCAAACATTTTATTTCAAAAAAATAATATAACATCTATATATAATGATTATTTCTCTATAAATCATGTAGAATACTAGAACTTATAGCGATTGAAACACAGTACGATCGAGGTAGGTAAATCTATGAAGTTTTTTGTCAATTAAGTAAAGCAAAGGGAATTAGTTTGTGCATTTAAGTACAATATTATGAATCAAATGACCATAATACAAACTTATATTTATTTAAAAAATTATAATCTGCAGCTCATAATCATGTCAAATGGATTCAATTCCGAACTTTTGTAGAATTTATTAATACTGAAAAATTGGAGCCTATCAAAGCAAACTGCAATCTGCATTAGTCAACCATGTGACAATAGTCTTTTAGCTCTCTCGAGTTGATACAAGGATTGTTGAATTTGGATTCATAAGCTGAGGGAGAACCTATCAGAAGACTACCTCTAATCAACATACTGGAAATATAATGGCTGAGTGTCTTTCAAATCTAACTCTCATAAGACTACTTGATTACAAATTTTTGAATTCAAGGGGAATGTATACGACTAGCGGTACTCCTGATTAGAGATGAAGCTCTCAATATGTCAAATGAAGGTATTTTATCAGAAAATTACTTCTCATCAGCCGAATGGAATTCAACAAACAAATGATGTTCAAGAATAAACATCATTAGATTAGACATCTAGAAATTTTTTGAAGTCAGGGGGAACAGTTATACTAGCTTAAATGACAAGCAGTAAAAGAAAACTACCCTGAACAGTCAAGTGTTGGGGAAAAGGGATGCAACTAAGAAACACTTTTAGTTCTCTAACATAAAAGGGAAAAGAAAGGGGAAAGGATGCAGAAGCAAATGAAAGTTGCATTAGACCTAATGATTTCCATCTTAGAATGTGAAGACTTAACTGAAGACTTGGAAGACGTTCTTAGTTGAAAGTTTTGTCATCATCAAAAAGGGAAAAATTGTTGGAAGAATTTATTAACTCAAAGAACAACCAAGTGATCTTATCAATTGAGTTAATTAAATTAGAATTGAGAAAAAGGTTTTGAAGATGACAAAAAAAATAAAAAGGAAGTCATCAACTAATAAATGAAAAGCTTAGTATACCTCTCTCATGGTCAGAAAGCTAAATGACCAGAATCTGCTTAATGAGAATCTTGGATCTGTGAAGAATAGATTGGTTACCATCAGTAGAGTCAAGAGGGATGTGTTCATCCTTGATTTAGCAGAGCGATGATCAACATAGTGCTCCCATTAGCTATGTGAAGTCGGTCAGTAAGCTCTTCAACGGTAACAAGCTTAGTGCATTAAATACGACTGACACAGTGATCAGATCCGTACAACAGAGTGTACAGAGAACAGTGTGCAACTGTAGCCGTTCCAGAAGAAGACCGTTGCTCAGGATTAAAATGTAATTTGCCTACCTTCTGTTGGTCTCAAGTGGTCAGATGAGGTTTATGGGGGGGGGGGGGTCTTAAAATTTTCCGCAAAATTTCTCTAACTAAATTAAATTACTAGCATGCATATATTATATATATATATATAATGAAACCTAAAGCCATAAGGAAAACAGAGACTTAATTTGATCAGTAGAGTAAGCTGATCAAGATTCGTAAGACGACTAAGCTGATTGCGCACAGCTTAATCAACAGAGTTGACCACTCTTCTGATATAACTTATCTGTTTTTAAGTTAAGCAGAGTTTGAATAACTTACTTGCAGCGGACTTGTAAGTGTTTTTCACAAGTTAGTTTTGTTCACTTAAAAGATTTTGTCCCCAGTTTTAAAACTCCTTTAAAATCTTTTAATAAGTTGAATGTTTGAAAGCTTTTTGAAAATATGCAAAGTAAGTATGCAAGAATCAAACACACAGAGTTTTGATAGTGGTTATATGGATTGAAATCCTTTAGTCCACTCTTTCAAGTCACTTAGATCTTGGGTTATACTATAAACACACAGTTTACAATATACAATGCTTGCGCCAATCAACAAATGAAACGGCCACAAGTGCACAACAAGAAATCACAAAGAAATCCTACTCTCTGAAGCTAGATCACTCACTAAGATGGATCTACACTCCTCACAACACTTTTCTCTATTCAGAATCACTAAGATGTATATTTTCTTTGTTCTTCAACTCGGCCTTTGTCAACAAATGACTCAGCTGATAGTGTTCTGTTCTTTGAGTTTTGAGACTTAGACAGATTTTGCTTCGAATTTTCTCTCAATTGTGTTGCTTGTCTCTAACTCTTGAAACACGAACTATTTATACTTGAGTTTGAAATTATATCCGTTGAAGAAAGACAGATTTCAACGCTCTCAAGTACTAGTCCCCCTTTTTCTGGAACGGCTACCTGCAACTGTGCACTGTACAGTTCTCCTGTACTTTCTGTCACGTCGCATTAAATGCACCTTGCTGATACGAGGAATGTCTTCAATCATTTGCCATAAATACCCTTCCCTTACAACATTTATTACCTTCAGTGCATTTATTACCATTGGGATGACTTTCTGATCACTTCCACTCTGCTGATCGAATTTACTCGTCTGATGAACACTCTGCTGATCTCAAGTCGAACTCATCTGATTTGAGTCTGCTGAAAATCCACCAGTCTGATTCCGAATGCAGCAACAGATCAGTAGTCTTCTGGACCAAAATTCAATCCTTCTGATTTTACTTGTCTTCTCAGATTGAATTTCCCAGAGGTTGCTAAGCTTCCATTACTTAGCTGATGACTTTTGGAAATCAACAAAACCTCCCTTCACTTCTAAGTCTTCATCTTTATCCAACAATTTTCCCCTTTTTGATGATGACAAAACTTCAGCTAAGTACCTGTACCTAAAACTAAAGTTAAGTCCTCAAAAATTTCTGAGATAGAAATAGTATGTTGGAAACTTGAACTTTTATAGATTTGATTTTTGAAATTACAGTACAAGTTTACAAAAGATGGACTTAAAATATAAATTACAATAAAGTAAGCTGATACAATGATTTTCAACTAAGTGATCTAGTCTAGAAAGTCTAGTCTAGTCTTCAGCTTCTTCATCTTCTTCTTCCTCTTCCTCTTCTTCAACTTCATCTTCTTCTTCTTCTTCTCCATTGGAAAATACATCATCATTAGTCAGATTTCTATTTGCAGCTTCGACTCTTCTTCTGATTTCTTGAATCCTGCTGATTTTCCTGAATGGATCCAACTGTTCTTCAACAGTGTCCTTAGAAGCGGCTATTTCTTTGTCAGACTTAGCTACATCCTTGGGCTCTTCTTCAGTTTCAGCTTCTTCCTTATCGTCAGCTTCCTTTCTAGTTACTTCATCTGCTGGTCTGCTTGTATGTTCATCATCAGGCTTTTCCACAGAACTTTCAGTAACTTGGACAGTTGCAGTGGCAACACTGTTCTTGTTCGCTGATCCCTCTTCCCCCCTTTTTGTCATCATCAGCAGGGTTGAGTTGCTCCAATTGAACAGGAGTGATGTTGACCGCATCACAAAGCTTTCTGATATTTTGATCCATCACTTGAAGTTGAAGTGTATGATGTTGTTGAGTAGACTTCAGTACTCGAGCTTGATCATTCATGTAATCTACATTCAGTTGCAGAGTAGATATTTCTTGATTGACCTTATCAGCAGCGTTGGAGAAATCCTGCATCATACTTGCAGTCTTCATGATTTCAGCATCACTGAGGTCATTGAATGATTGCTCTACTAGTGACCAATCCAACTCATTTCTCTGAAGAGCAGTATGTAAGTGATTGACATACACTACAAGAAAAATGACCTTTTGCTACGAATTTTTTATTACAATTTAAAATCCGTAATAAATGGTACTATTTATTACAATCTGTAGGCGTAATGAAAAAAATTCTATATCTTACGATTTTTCTAATTATTTGTTACGAAATTTTACTACCGTAATAAATACTATTGGATTAATTTTTTTTTTGGCTCCACTTCATCATTTTTTCCCTCCGAAATCACTTTTTTTCCCTCCAATTAAAGAACCCACATTTTTTTTATTTTCTTTTTCTTTCAATTTCTAACAAAGCCCTTTTAAAACACACACACACTCTCTCTCTTTTACCCAAATCGATATCTCACTACAACACCTGACTATCGAAGTAACGATGAGGAGGCAACAAAGGATTTGAAGCTTGGTCAATCTCTCGAAAAGGGTAAGTCATGATCGTTTATTTTAGAGAGGCGGGTCAACCAAGTTCTGAAAATGTGTGGAATCTCTAATAATTTGGGGATTTCATTTCAATAATGTTTTTTTGATGAAAATTTATGAAAAGGATACTTTGTTTCTTGCTTCAAGATTTGGGTTGTTGAACTTTTTACTACATTTTCAAGTTCCAAATTTTAGTTGGGTTTAATTTAGTTCATGCTAATCTACTTCAAGAGTTTGGCAAAGTGGAATTACGCCCCTTTTTTTTTTGCAAGTGTTTGGCAATTAGAAAGAATTAAGATATGAAGAAAAAATCATCTTCTCTTTTCAAACAAGTTGTTGGTTGGGACATATTATCACGACTAAGACATGTCTAGCATATATACTGATGACGAGTAATGGAATAGAATTAAATAATTTAAATTTGTTGAAAGTTACGTGTTCTCTCTATCAATTTCTTTTCCCTACTTGTTTATTAGTGGAATAGTGAGTAATTAAATTAAAGTGGAGTAATTAAATCGTTCCACTAAACTCTTTACATATTTGATTTGAAATAGTGAGTAGTTAAGTTATTCAAGTGGCATGGGTGATCTAATTTGAGGGATTTCTATGTTTTGAATTAGAAACAGAGTGGCTGGGTGGTTTTATGGCTCATTTTATGTGTAGAATTGAGATGAAAATAAAAGATGGGTTATGGCTCATTTTAGTGTAGAATTGATATTTATATAATTAATGGATGTTACGTGAAATCTAGTTGGGGAATTTGTGGCTCATTTTATTTATGGGTTTCTTTTGTTTGGATATATAGTGGCTAGCTGGAGATACTTGTAATTCGAGGTGCATTGGAACGACTACAGAAGGTTCAATTTCTTTTAGAATCTTAATGAATCCCAAAATGTTTATCTTTGACTTAATTTTCTGATTGTGGTTTAAGGCATGTTTGCTGTTTTATTGTTACTTGTATGCTGATTTACCATTTATATATGTTGTCTTCCTTGAAATATGAATGGCTGATGAGCTAGTATATATTGTTATTTTGTAAATGGCATTTTTGTTGGATGCTTTCATAAACTTAAAATCACTTCGTGTTTGTTCAATGTGTTAAATATATATGTTTTTCCACTAAGCATTATAGAAAGATTGATGGATTTTTAAAATAAAACTAGTGGAACAAGTTCATGACCTTAACAAGACTCATTGTTTTAGATTGTGTGTTCTTAGTGCTGAGAATTTGAGATTATTGAATTTTGTTGCAGATGAGAGAAATCCAACTTTTGCCAGTGATATTCGAAATGTAAGACTTGGTGTTGGTTAATATTGGAGAAGGTTTTGAAGATGACAAAAAGGGTAATCTGGAAGTCATTAACTAAGAACTGAACAGCTTAGTGGAACCTATCTCATGGTCTGGAAGCTAAGTGACCGAATCAGCGAAGTGTAGGAGAATCTAAGAGTCCACAAGGCTTTACGTCTAAGGCATGATGGCAAATTTTAATAATGATTAAGACTCCAATTATTTCCTATAATTGCATAATATAGGCTAAAAAAATTGGATATTACATTACTTGTCTTGCACTGCACATTTCATAAGATTAGCAAACCATTTAAAAGGAAAATCTTTTAAATTGAGGAATTTCTAAACTGGGGCAAAACTCTCTTTATGATTTAAAACTAGTTGAGTTAAAAACATTGTTTGAAAAACATACATATACAGATTTCGCTGCATCATTGTTTGAAAATCTAATTAAAAAGCCTGATGAGATGAATCAACTAAGTAGTCTACTATGTTGATAAGCTGAGTGCGAGAACAACTTAGTCGTCTTACACTGCTGATAAGCGAACTCATCTTATACAAATATAGAGAATTTTTTTTTAAGGTTAGAGGTCTATTCACACACCCCTCCTCCATACTTCGTCATAATCACTTAGGGACCAACAATTCGAGCATAAGTTTTTTTTTTTGGTTTCCCAAGGGTTTAATCCTTTTCGAGGCGGGTTGAGCACATTAAGTGGGTACCTCTCCCAACAGGGATTCGAACCTGAGTCCGCTACTTTGTAGTGACTAGTCCCTTCTACTAAACCAATCACCTGTTGGTATTTGAGCATAAGTTCACCAACCATTAGACCAAACAATATCTAGTACACTTTATATCTGTCACAAATAAAAACACTTTTGTCTTGGTGATTTATTGTACAACTTAACTATCATATACATCATTTTTTTCGGTAATTCGCCCAAGCAATGGACTCCTACTCCTCGTATACCTCCACGCGACGCCCATTGATTGCTTGACAAGGCCTCGCATTGTACTTGCATTCCATATCCAGAGGAGTCTTCAGACCTTCCACTTGTTCTCTAGATATCGATCTCTCCTACAAAACATTTATCATCCAAACACAAATCGATCGTTAACCAAAGTTATGTGCCATTTGGTGGTCTAATAACGATTAAAAATGGACAATTATATTGTAACACACATTATAAATTCAAGTATTTTACCTTGGCAAGAACGAGACAAGTAAAACTCTCACCACAAGGAGGAACACTAGAAAAGCCAATATATTTGTATTTTGGGGGAAGCTTTCCACTGAATTTGGGCTTTTTCATGACTTTTAACCTCATATGCCAATTCATTAAATTGCTTGTGTAACCGTAAATAATTAAAAGCATTTTTAAAGTCAGTTCTATGTTTTTTTGTTGAACTAATTACTCCTTTCATTCCACAATATCTATCGTTTTAGAGTGTTGCATGGGTATTAAAGATTCAAATAAATAACATGAATTTTGGTAAAAAAATTAAAGATATATCTAAAATATCTTTAATTAATATTTCATTGGATTAAATAAGATAGAGTTTTCACAGTTTAATAAATAAGGGCTAAATTTGAAAAAAAAGTAATTAATATTGTATTGGAATCCTAAAGCGACATATATTTTGAAACAATTTTATTTCTTTAAATGAAATATATTGTAGAACGGGTGTAGTAATTTTGATTTTTGAAATTCACCTTTCTAAGAACTGGGTCGGGGGCGTCCATTTTTAAAAAGGGTTGCTATTGTTATAACATCACCATCATTGGATACGTGTACCATATGCATCTCCGCAGCATATCTATTCAAATAATGTGAATTTACTATAATATCTATTCAAATAATGTGAATTTACTATAATATATAAATATATTATCAAACTGTTATTGAAATAAATTAACTAAATTATTTATTAAGTTAACCGGCCATGAAGGAGAAAGTATATTTGAAAAGGGTCAGTTTGGGTCCTTATATAAAATTGGGTCGTCTTCAGCTCGGTTTTTTATCCACTAGAGGTTCTTGAATGGGTCACAGGCCTAGTTTTCATTCATTTTAACTCCCTATTATACAATTTTTTAAATTCAAAATTTCAAAACACTACATTTTTCATAAAAAATAAAATAAAATAAATACCACTCATGTTTTTCCAGACACCTAGCAACAAAAACGCACTTTAGTTCTTTCACAGGTTTTGTTTGATAGAATTTTAATGGTTCTATATATTTTCCAAACACCCAACAATCATGAAAAGACACCCCAATACACATTTTCAGTTTCTAATTTTGATGTAGGAGGATCCAATACAGACGAGGCTGGACTTTTTGCTGCATCTTATTGTGGCAGAAATATCATGAGTTGGTGAATAACAAAGAACACAAAAGATAATCGAAATTAATGTTCCGAATTGAGCTCTTTTTGACATGTAGCACTTTTTTTGGCATAATTTTTTATACGATTATAAGAAACACGATTAAGAGCCTAATTTGGAAGCCTCTTGATTGCACGCATGCCCTTGGCAATTGAGCTTAAAAATTAAGCTACGATCCATTGACTTCTTTCTGAGTCTCCAAATTCCATCATTTTCCCGTTAAAAATGAGTTTTTAGATACTCCTTTTGTCATTTTTTTAAGGTTTTCTTTTTCTTTTTTTAAAATTAATTAGAACGTCAATTTGAACAAACTTGGGGCCATATTTTGTCAATTATGTTATTTAATTTTATATTTTGAATTTTTATTATTTTCAATTTTTTCAATTTTTGACATATTTTTATTATTTTAATCTTAGTGGCTATACAGTTTGTGGCATGTGGTGATGTGGAAAATTTTGAGGTAGTTGATTGATTGTGATATTGAATTCTTCGGGAGTATTTACTCTAGAGTTCTTATTGTTGCTTTTGTTTACATAATTTTGATATATATTCAGATTGTGCTTATAAATTAATTTTAATTTCTAATCTATCCCGACTACAAAATCTATAAAACTCTTATGATCACGTGTTTCTCAAACATCCACATTGGGAACAAATCGAGTAACATTTTCATATTTGAAAGCTAGGGGCTATACAAACCTATTTTGAGTCCACTGTGTTTCCATGAAATCCTAAAGTGTCTTTTAATTAAACTCCATTATACCATTACCCAATGTCCCAAACTGGCCTTTTTTATTGACATTTTTTACCTTTAAAATATATTCCAAGTCCTACATTAAATAATTTTTGACATTAAATAGTTTCATCCAATTATTTGTTCCCAACTAAAATTTGCATCTTCTTATTTCTAAAGTGTTTATGTTCATATTTTTATCTCTTCCCGTTCGAACTGGACAGGAGCTATTCTGATTTTGAAGGGTTAATCGGATCAGAATGACAGTCAGTTACTGATTAAAGTGATTGTACCGGCCGATCCGGTCAAATTTTTAAAACACTGGATAACATAGTCAAAATTAGAAATTTGTTTTAATAAATTCTAAGGAAAGAAGAAGAGAGAGAAAAACATTAAATAATTTAACTTTTCGCTCATATAATAATGAAGGCAAATCTAAATTAGAAATTTTCTCTGACAACAACATTTTGTGAGATTAGAAAAAAATGAATACAAGCTGGGAAAACTATGAAATAAAGAAGAGAGAGAATTTTAATTAATTTTATTTTCAGTCGTATAACAAAGAAGGGTCTGGCTAAAATGAGATTTTGAGGGATGAGAAGCACATGAGATATCATTTATCTTGGTGATACATGTCCCCTTAGAATTTAACTTTAAATAATTTATTTTCTTAAAGACAAATTTATCCTTTTAGATGAGTGAATTCAAAAGCACCCTTGTGTTTTGTCTAACTATAAAAAAAAAAAACCTATGTTATTTTTATTAGCAACAAAACCTTGTACTTTTTTTTATTAACAAAGAAAACCCCTCTCAAGTCGAAATGACAATTTTACCCCCACCAAACAATGCAAAAACATCCCTATTACCTAAAAGGTTACCAATAAACCCTGGTAACTTTAAAAATTGGGAATACACCCCCTCCTCCCCATTTTTTTTTTTGAAAAAATTGACAAAATTCTCCATGTGATTTATGAATCCCATATCAAAAAGTTGACAAAAATCTTATTCCCCACAGTTACATGTTTTGGCACTTTACCACCCATATGTACAAATTAAACACTTTCACCCCCCCTGAAAAATAAAATTAGTTGCACTTTACCCCCTCAAATGATTTTATGCAATTTTTGTTTGACGGAAAATGTACATGTGCCCCTCACATGAATTTTCAAAGGGTAAATTAGTCACTTCACTTCTTACTTGTCCAAATATTTGACTCATGTCTTGTGAACCAAAAATCTAAAGTTAAGTAGAAAAAATTTATTCGTAAAGAGAGAAGAAAAAATGCGCGTCAGTGAAATATTTGGGCGAAAAATCGATGTTGGAACTAATTTACCCTTAAAATACACAAGTGAGACGCATATCTATGTTTTTTGGTGAACGGAATTGGCTTAAAATCATTTGAGGGAAAAAGTGCAACTGATTTTATACGTGCTTATTTAATTTATACTTTTGGGTGGTAAACTTCAAAATATGTAACTTAGAGGGGGGGGGGGGGGGGGGGGGTGTAAAGTGCATTTTTTCCAAAAAATATTTTAAATGATCTTATATTGATGGTCTTAATTGTCAATTCGTATAAAAAATTGATTACTTGAGAGGTTTTTTTCGTATAAAATTTTGATTACTTGAGAAATTTTTTTTTGGGAAAGAGATGAAATTAATTAGAGATAAGGAAGAAATTTTATAAATATTAATTAAAGGGTTAGTATGTAATTTAACATATGTTTATTTTTTCTAAATGTTTGATACCATGTCATAATTTGACATTTTGACCAAAACTTGTGGTTCAGATTTGTTGTTGACTTTTTTTAATAGTTGAGATGTGGCATTTCATGTACACCTATATTCTATAAAATCTTATTTTAGAAAGATCCAACAAAGAAGGCAAATAAAGATAAATTAGTCAAAATTATGAATTTGCTCTATCTATAACAATTGATACTCTACATATATTGCTAGCCATTTTGAAATCAAATACAACCTTTGCGAATCGAATTCAAAGTTACTATAAATTTTAGTACTACACATATTTACTAAGAAGACTTTAATGAGATTATGACAAGTTTATTACTATTATGTACTTACTTTTTTTAGAGATATAGAGAAATAAAACTCAACTATATAACATTGTCTAATTATAACTAATGATGCTAACACATTATATTATTCTCCAACAAGCAATAAGACCTAAACAAAATGACGAAATTAATTTTTCTAATCTTCATCTTTTCTGCAACTCTTGTTTGTGATGGGAAACGATTTTGTTTCTTATACCCTAGAATTTATGTCTCCATGACGAACAATCTTCCTCCACATTCTGATCCGTTATTGGTACATTGCGCATCTAGAGATGACGAGCTTGGAAATCATACATTGACAATAAATCAACAATTTAAATTTGATTTTTGTGTGAATTTTCAAACCTTATTCTTTTGTACCCTTCAATGGGGTAATAAGATATCGAGTTTTGAAGTTTATAATGTAATGTGGAAAAAGAATCCTTGTGCTGGTACTCATTGTGATTGGGCAGCAAGAAGTGATGGTATTTTTTTAAATCATCGTAAGACACCTTATCATTGGAAAAATAAGTGATGCAAAAGAATCCAAGACAATCGTTTCTTTCTATTAGTTTTCCCAAATTCCTTTAAGAGTTTTATTTCCTTTCAATTTTTAAGTGTCAAGTCTTATATAAAGTTTTGTTGTAATCTTCATTATTATTATGATATATTGGATATCGTGACTATTCGAGCATGAGTTCACCAACCACTAGATCGACCATTCGTTAGTACACACTTAATATCTATGTCACAAACAAAAATGTTTGTCTTGGTGATTTATTGTACACACTTAACCATCATATACATCAATTCTTCAGTCATTCGCCCAAGCAATGGACTCCTACTCCTTGTATACCTCCACACGACGCCCATTTATTGCCTGGCAAGGCTTATTTTTGTACTTGCATTCCAAATCCAGAGGAGCTTTCAAACCTTCCACTTGTTCTCTAGATATAGATCTCGCCTACAAAACATTTATATTCCGAACACAAATCGATCGTTTAAGTGCCGTTTGGTGGTACAATAACGATTAAAAATGGACAATTATATTGTAACACACATTATAAATTTTTAGTATTTTACCTTGGCAAGAACGAGATATGTAAGGGCAAACACAATGGGGGAGGTTGGGCTGGGGGGAGGGGTTGGGCTTCTAAAAATTAATGGAGGGGGTTGGGCTGTGGGTCGGGCTAGGGGTTGGGTTGGGGGTAGCTGGGGAGCTCCTTGGAGCTCCCCAGCTACCCCGGCAGGAGCGAGACGCGCCTGCCAGCTGCCTGGGCGCGTGCGCCCATGCAGCAATCAGGAACGCCAAGTGGCGTCCCCTGATTAAAATATTGTTTTTTTTGTTTTGTTTTTTAGTTTAGTTTTTAGTGTGTGTATTATTATCTAATAGTGTAGTATATTTATGTAATTTGTGATGTAGTTTTTAGTTCAAATTTTTTTGTTTAACTTTTTGTTCATATTTTTTATGACATTTTAATTTATTGAATTAAAATTTTAATCTCATTTAAAAAAATGACATTTACAACTAAATCATTTAATTAGAATATAGGTGGTTATATATATATATTTGAACAATATAATTTTTCAATTACTTTGAAAATATAATTTAAACACTTAGACAAAAAAATTAAATTCATACTTTATTTATATTATTTTTGTAAACATATTTTTGTGTTGAAATTTTTGTTAATATATTTAATAACTTGAATTTTAATCACCAACATGAATTTTAATAACAACATGAATTTTAATAACTTGCAATGAATTTTAATCACCAACATATTTTTAATTCAATGATGTACTTTCGTGTTGTACCCCGGCAATTTAATGAATATTTTTATTATTTTTATTCTTAATTTATATATTTTAATAATATTATTAATTTAATATTATTATTATTATATTTGTTATTATTATTATTAGTAGTATTATTATATAATTATTAAAAAAGTGAGAGTGGAGAAGAATTAAATTGAAATTAAATGGAGTTAGATTTGGATTTGGATAGACAGGGGCTGGGGCTGGGGGCAGGGGCAGCTGGGGAGCTCCGGAGCCCTCCCCCTGCCCCCCAGCATTGGGTTTGCCCTAAGACCCTCACAACAAGGAGGAACGCTAGAAGAGCCAGAATATTTGTAATACTTGTGGGGAGTTATTCACAATTCTTTTGGGGGAAGATTTCCACTGAATTTGGGGCTGTTTCATGACTTTTAACCTCATATGCCAATTCATTAAATTGCTTGTGTAACTGTAAATAATTAAAAGCATTTCTAAAGTCAGTTCTAAGTTCTTTTTTTTCAATCAGTATTTTGTTGGACTAATTACTCCCTTCATTCCACAATATCTGTCGTTCTAGAGTGTTACACGGGTATTAAAGGTCCACATAAATAGCATGAATTTTGGTAAAAAAAATAAATGATATACCTAAAATACCTTTAATTCATATTGCATTGGAATAAATAAGATATAGTTTTTAGAGTGTAATAAATAAGGACTAAATAAAAAAGAAGTAATTTATATTGCATTGGAATCCTAAAACGATATATATTTTGAAATAATTTTGTAGAATAAAGGGAGTAAATTTGATTTTTGAAATTCACCCTAGTAAGAACTGGATCCGGGCGTCCAACTTTAAAAAGGGTTGCTACTGTTATAACATCGCCATCATCTGATACGTGTACCATATGCATCATATCTGCAGTTCAAATATATTTCAAAAATCTAGAACGGAAACAATGAATTAAACCGCAAAAGATGATCGCATAAATGGGAAAATTCTTGTTTCAAGCCTGGTTTGGCCAAACCAATCCAACCATCAATTTGTGATTGGTCACTCTCCTGGGAGTTACATCCAATCCCAAAGCAAGTGTATTGCATTTGCCTTGTAGTTACTTTGGGTTCGGCCAAACCCAGTGTGGATAAGAAGTTCCCGCATAAATGACTTTAAGATGTGTTGCGAATCATTCGGCATGACAAATCTTAATGTTTAATTATGTTTTGCACTCCCATAACTGAACCACACGACGCTCACGCGGGAAAGGACAAAGTTTTCTTAAACTTATAAACTATTTGACCTATTATAGTTAGGAACTACTCATTTATTTGGGATGATTACTAACACATAATTGGTCTAGTGAAAAGTACTAGTACCCTGAAATTGACATATCAAGTTCGAGTCTTTTGGGAGAGTTTCCCATACAATATGCCTGACGCGCCTCGAAATGAATTGAACCCTTGAAAAACAAAAAAAAAATTGAGTTGATCTATTTTGAGGATATATTATTATTTGTATTAGAACTATTTTTCATTTTTTTAGGAAAATTATTACTTGTAGAATGATGGGGAGCAAGATAGATATTGTACATTTATTATTCAAGAGAGAATTATATTTTTTGTACTGAGCTTTATGTCAATTCTGACTTTTGGTACACCGTTTTATGTGCCCAACACATTTGGTACAACACTTTAATAAATGGTGACACATTTGGTACAACCGTTAAAAATTGTTGTTAATGGTGACGTGTCAGTTAAGTATAATTGTAAAATTGATGTTATTACTTACGTTGACTGGTAATTTTACCCTATAACATTTCAGGCTACCAAAAAAACCCCAATCTCCAAATTTAGTGATGATTTTAGTCTACATTGTTGCCAAATTTCAAAATTGACTCGAAGAAGACCACGTGCAGATTAATTTGAAAATTTTACTTATTTTATTTAAATAACTAATTTGATTTATAGATATATTAATAAATTAAATAATACGTTAACATAAATATTAAAAAAAATTAAGAAAACATTCTTTTCAAATATAAGATTTATATAATAGTATTAATCTAATTAATATTTATTAAAATAATAAATTATATAATTAAAAATATTTATTATTTATTAAAATAATAAATAATAAATAATTATAATTTAAAAAAAAAACTAAAACCCAATCCACCCACCCCACCCCACAGCAACCCCTTAAGCCCACCCCCCTTCACCCCAATTCCCAGGCCGTCGGCGGCCTGGGTTCTCCGATCTCAAGCCACCGCGGCCTAGGACCGAAGATCCCAGGCCGACGGTGGCCTAGACCGAAGTCCCAGGCTGTCGCCGACCTGGGAATTGGGGGAAGGGGGTTGGGGGTGGGGTTAAGGGGTTGGGGTTGGGGTTGGGGTGGGTATTAGTTTTTTTTATAAATTATAATTATTTATTATTTATTATTTTAATAAATATTAAATATTTTTAATTATATAATTTATTATTTTAATAAATATTAAATAGATTAATACTATTATATAAATTTTATATTTGAAAAGAATATATTTTCTTAATTTTTTTTTATATTTATGTTAAAGTATTATTTAATTTATTAATATTGTTTATAAATCAAATTAGTTATTTAAAATAAATAAGTAAAATTTTCAAATTGATCTACATGTGGTCTTGTTCGTGTCAATTTTAAAATTTGGCAACAATGTAGACTAAAATCGTCACTAAATTTGGAGATGTGGGGCTTTTTTGTTTGCCTGAAATGTTATGGGGTAAAATTATCTGTCAACATAAGTAATGGCATCAACTTTGCAATTAGACTTAACTACAACGTCACCATTTAACTGCATTTTTTAACGGTTGTACCAAATGTGTCACAATTTATTAAAGCGATGTACTAAATGTGTTGGACATATAAAGCGGTGTACCAAAAGTGAAAATTTACCTAAAGTAGTAACAAAAATACAATTCTCTCTATTATTCAACGAAAACTATTAGCATGAGATGGAGCTAATGGCAGTTTACCCTCCGTGATTTATAAAATATTCAATTTACCCTTATGTGATTTGAAAAAAAGTACTTTACCCCCTATAATCATGTAAAAGTATCGAATTGTTTCCCTGGTATTTTTAAACTTAAAAAAAAAAATACAAAATTACCTCTCTTATATACTATACTTTAACTCAGTCAACTTATAAATGTGATAGTTTATCCTCCTGTGTTATTATAAATGTTGCACTTTACTTACCCCGTGTTAGGATAAATGTGGCACTTTACACCCTGCGTTATGATAAATGTAGCATTTTACCCCCTCATGTTTATGATAAATGTGACAATTTATCTCCCTAAGAGCATCTCCATCAACATCATCTATAAGTTGTCATCTATGTCAAATTATACATGGTGAGCAGTGTTGAGCTAAACAGTCCAGTTGTCATCATCTAAAATTTACAGAATTATTATATTTTATTCTTCTTCCAATATTAAATTACAGGGGCTAAATTAACATTTAGCTCGTAAATAAATAGTTGTCCTTTGTAGTGTAAAGAAAGAAGAAATTGGCTAACCGAAACAGTAATTCTATTATTCACCATTGTAACATTTACAGGATGATATCCTCTAATTAAAGGTTTCAACTTGTTATTAGGCAAAACTTGCTTTGTAATGATGTTGATTGGTGATTGAGATTTCCCATTTCCGCATAATGAGAATTTGGGATTTAGGGTTCCCCATTTTTCAGGGCCTTTTTCTCCTAAGTAAGTGAACTGGAGAAAGTTCCTCAACCTTTTAACATATAAAAATCAGATCAATTAGTTCCAGCCAGGAGATCCAAAAACTAATTTAGATAATTTACTTTCTAAACGGTAATGCCAGTTAACCCCCTTGTGATATGCATATTGCTTAATTTATTTATGTGATTTGGAAAGAAAACACTTACTTTAAGAGCAATTTACCTCCTTCAAACAGAGAGTATAACACAGGTCGAATTGAGAGTGGGCATGAAAAATATTGCGTAAAAAGACAAAGATACCTTTAAGGGGGGTGGGGGTGTAAAGCGTCTCATTTATTGCAACACATGGGGTACAGTGTCATATTTATCATAACATAGGAGGGTAAAGTGTCACATTTATAAGTTGATTGGGTCAAAACATAGTATATTAGAGGGGTAGTTTTGTTAATCATATTTTTTTAAGTTTAAATATTTCATGAAGGCGGTGTAAATTTTTTGTAAGATTACAGAGGAGTAAAGTGTCCTTGTTCCAATCACTTGAGAATATATTGAATATTATGCAAATCATAGGGGTTTACAAATTGAACATGAACAACAATACTATTTGTTTATTAACTTTTAAATCTCTTCGAAACCAACACAAGACGTTCAAAGAAGACAAATTGTATGTAATAGTATCAAGTTGCTCGATACGGGCTCATTGACGTAACTAATTTTCATTTGAACTCAATTCGTTTAGAGTTAAAGGAAGTTCAAATACAAATATCAAATTCAATAAAACAATCATACCAAAGCTTCAAGAATATATCACTCGGTTCAACTCGACGTGTTTAATTGTACTGATAATAAAATCCTTTTAATGTTAAGATGAGAAATTCAAATCTAAACCCACCTCATCATCCAAATTATTTACAAACTGAGGTACTAGTAGTTTGGACTTTGGATAACGCTAAAAAGAAAAGAGCTAATGGCAATTTACCACATTTAATATGCATAATGTTCAATTAACCTATCATATCATTTGGAAAAAAAAAAAAAAAGCGTTGTACCCCCCTATGATTTTATAAAAGTTCACACTGTCTCCCTGACTTTTCTAAACTTGAAAATATACGAATTATAAAACTATCCCTCTTATATGTGATACTTTAACAACCCTCCCCCTCCCCCCCGGTGTTATTATAAATGTGGCACTTTACCCCCTGTATTTTGATAGATGTTCCACTTTACCTTATTATGTTACAAAAACACTTTTCATACTCACTTTCAATTTTGACAAGTAAGTTACATTTTTCGGTGGAATAGATAAATTGCTCCTTTAAAATTTTCACGGGGGTAAAATACTCTTTTTCAAATCAGATGAGAGTAATTAATTAAATTGAACATTTTGCTAATGGGAGGGATAAATTGACATTGGCTCACTAAGAAAATAACCAAGAAAGAAAGCATACGTTGTTTGGAAGTAGCTGAAAATCAAGAAAGTGGCAGTAAGACTGAAGTACGCCATACGCGCAGCAGCACTTCCACTTCTTTCTCTGCACAAATAAAGATATTTTTGAAGCATGACCATTTTCAACATTTAGATCATACCCAAAAAAGATAGATGAAATGACTGCTTTTATAACATGCTTCCAATTAATCGATTACATATGTAAATGTATCTAGCTTCATTTTTAATATTATAATAATTAAAATTAAATCAAGGTAGAAGAGCTAGCTAGCAAGAAAGTTGGTGATTGATTATGTTGATAAGCTCTATGCTAAATTCCACGCCTACTCCCCTTTTGGCCACATTCAATTTAACTTTTTTCTCCTGTCTTTATATATTACTCTAAATAAGATTGTACTGCTAGTTGGAACAGTTGCCGTTATTTTATTTCTTTTTTTTTTTTTTTGCAACTTTAACCCCAAAACGACGCCGTTTTGAGTGTTTTTCAGCCAACTTCAGCTTGGTGTGAATTTCTTTTCCAATTAATTTTCACATAAATTGACCGTGTTCCTGACAACACATGGGTCCCACTCTTGTTTTCCATTTTCTTTTTGCGGCTTCTCCCCTCTAAAAAACCTTCAACATTTAGTTTTAATTGCACTGTGCTAACATAATTTGATTCTTTCTCAAACAAACTCTTCCCCTCATCATTAGATTCAGTTGTAATTGAACTGTTCTAACAGAAATTCCCTCCTTTTTCAAACAATCTCCTCTGCATCATCATTCGCTTCTGTAATTATATCAAGTCTTCTTATCTTCTTGTTGTATGTCTTCTTAGTTAGACGAAGATGGTTACATGCCTTTCCACCCGGCCTATGATGCCCTATGGTCTCAGATCTTAGGATTACTTTTTTAGGGTAGTTACAAAATAATGATATTTTATATTACAATCTGATGTGTTTTTAATCGTGTGTTAATCGTATTGGTAGAATTGAAATCCCATGAATTGTTTCTTCTTCTACTCTCTTCTCTCTTTTCTATTTCGAGATTTTTACAGCAATAATTCTGATATATGTATTTATGTATTTGATTTCCTTTTTTCCTTTTCAGGATTTTGGGATTCAAATTTTCAGATCGCCCATATAAAGATTCTAAAAATTTGTTTGCTGCAAGATTATGATGGGTTCAAGACAGAATATAAACATTTTTTTTCTTTCAGAAAAGGTATTGATCTTTGTTTTTTTGCTAATAATGTCTGAATGTGCATATTTGTGCCTCTTTGCTTAGCCCCCCATCCCCCCTTCCCTCGAGAACTGGCTGCTACAGAGGTGGGAACCCGTCGTTTTTCTTTGTTCATTAATTTATGTTTGGTTAGCAATTGCTCTTCATATTTCTTCCCTAAATATTTATATATCTTGCTTCTTTACTATTTCTCTCTTATTTTCCTTCTTATGGATAGTTATTTATAGGGTTTGTTTGAATGGTTATTTATAGGGTTTGTTTGAATGATTATTTCATTTTCTAATGGTCCTTTTGTTTAGTCTTAGTTCTTTGAATGGTTATTTATAGGGTTTGTTTATGAATGATCTTTGAGTAAACAACTTTCTAGCGTTTTTGTTACTTGTGTCAAGACTAACTCAACAATAACTTGAAACATGCCTCTTAAATCGAGCAACATTCGATGGATGCTTCTCTCTCTCTTTTTGGTTTCTTTTCTCTTTTTTATATGACTCCAGATATGCATCACATATTCAAGATTTAGATGAACAATTATTATATATGCTTTTTATTTCTCACGGTTGCCCTTTTTCTTGTTCTAATTTTTACTATGCATCATATGATTTAAAGATTCTAACGGATTCTTACTTCTCGTTGCTTGTACGAGTGGGTAAGAAGATTAATGGAGAATGTCATTATTTTACTTCCAGACCATAAGGTATCAATCTTTGCTAATTATTCATTTGTTAACTGTAAAGTATCAATCTTTTCTGTATAAAGTATCAATCTTTTCTGTTTGTTCATTTGTTTTATAGTTAATCTGAAAGGGTTAGTTGGGATATTGGGATATTGGGATTGAATTTTGTTTTATTTACTGGATGTCATTTTAGGAAAAAAATTGTTATGGGTGATTGCTTGGATTATTTTTATTTTAATCAATTGTGGTATGGTAAAGTTGTCACAATTGAAAGCTTGCATTATGATATGGTATAGTTGTCACAATTGAAAGCTTGCATTATGATATCGTAAAGTTGTCACAATTGTAAGCTTGAATTATGGTATGGTACGAAATTTATTCCTTAGATTTTTTTTAGTGTTGTTCGATTGTAGTTTGTTTCGAAAAATATATGCTTAGGATATCTGTGAAATTTAGGAACTATATTTAGGCAACATAATTGATGGATTGCTTTAGTAGTTGCAACTTTTAATCATTTTTCAGCTTTCTTATTTATGTTCCCTATTGTTGATATTCTACCATGGAGAAAGTTTTGGTGCGACCGTTATAAACGGATCCATCCCACCTGCGATTCGGTTGTTATCGAAAATAGAGTATTGTTAGGATTTTGTGTGTGATACTTCGTATAGGCTTTTCGAATTTTCCAGAATTTTATTGACCTTGATCTATTGGAACCAACCATTTTAATTATTGAGGATGTGAAGAAAGCGGTTGTGCTTTCTTTATAGTTGCAAGTGCAGTGGCATTTATCGTGTCTTGTTTTGAAGTTGTTGCATGTGGTCCTGAAGTTGTTTTACCCTATTTCTCCTACAAAAAAAATTCCTTCATTTGCATTGGAGTAAATCACGCCTTCTGGTGTTTGTCTTTAGGTGAATAATGTTCTTTATTGAAGGTTCTTTGTCCATCTACCTAATTTGTACACTGATTTTAAAATCATGCCCAGATACAAGATGACAAATTGATATGTCATGTACTAAATGTGATGTTGGGAGATTGCGAAGTTTCACGGAACTATATGTAGTAGTGCTGAAGATGTCTATAATTATTGTTTTCTCTTACATTATATAGATTTTTTGTGTTAAATTCTTTGAATAAGTAATAGTTTGTTCACGAGAGTTACGCTTGGAGAAGATGGACATCTACTTTTTGGATTATGGATTCGTGTGTCCTATAACTATGAGAGTCACAGCCAATAAAGCCCATTTTTAAGTGTTGAGTCTTGTAGGATCCATTTTCGTCACTTTCCAAATCTGAGAACTTCTAGATGATTAAGTCGGGATGGAAATAAATTTGAGTGTTAGCATTGGCATTAGCTATCCAGTCCATGTGGAGAGGACTCCTTGGCCATTTAACAACATCAATACATTTATTGTGATGCTATAATTTTTCTAAATGTTGTTCAAGCATTCTTTTCAAGTTTGTCTTTGATTGAACTCCATTTTGGCTTTGCTTACTCCTAGAAAGTTTTGGGAGAATGAGCAAGCATTGGCTCAGTATTTGAGAATTGATTATTACTTTTGTGGGATTTGGTGCCATCTTGAGACTGATTTTTATGGAAGGATTTTTCCTAATAAACAAGGTTTATAAGCTTTTCTTAAGGAAAAGCATATTAACATGCATAAATTTCTCGTTAGATAAGTAAATTATTTTTCTCATACTCCCATCTTTTGTATTAGAAAAATATATTTTTCTCAAGGTTTCCTTTGCATTTTAGGGATAGGATTCAAGTGCTTGTAAGATAAAAAGAAGAGGGTGGAATCTGAAGATTGAAGATCATGACTATTTTACTGCTGTTAAGCAAGCTTTCACTCCATGTTATTTCTCATGACTGCTAATAGCTTTTGGATTATGTTATGATGCTTCAACTACACAAATTCATTAGCATATTGACTAACTCATCTGCACATCTGCATGTAGTTCTATGTAATGAACATGTGGCTATAACAGCAGGAGGCCTTGGTGGGAGTTATGTCCTTGATTTCGCAAAACCTCGTAGTATAAGCATACATACTTCACTTCCTTATTATCAAGTATGGATTTACATTTTCTTTATATAGATTCTTGATTATATCATACTAATTCTGTTTTTCATTGAGAAGTATTCAGCTTTGATTCTACAGTAAGTTTCTATAGGTCGAGGTGTTTGATCAAAATGAAAATTGAAAACAGTCGTCTGACTTCAAGTATGTAAATCATGTCAAAGTTTCTTTACTGCTTTAGTCAAGAGGCTATATCTTGTTTGAATGGGTCAAGAGGCTATATCTTGTTTGAATGGGTCTGTGAATATGTTTTGGAATTCAACAGGCTTAACAAAGAAGAGCCCAGTCAAGTCGTTCAATACATGGAAGAGTTTCAAAAACGATCTGACTAAACCATGATTGACACACATGTGGACATATAATTATCCCCATCATGCAATCCATTTAAGCCTTTTTAAGCATTTTTTTTTTTTGCATCTATTGAATTTTATTATACCACATTAATGATATTAAATGACTATTCACAAAATCAAGTAGAACAAATGTCCAAAATACTACATCAAAATTGGCACACAGCACCGCGCCTTGCGCGGAGCCTTTCCACTAGTATAAATATATATATATGAAGAAAGGGATGAAATTGAAGGGTCGGTGCTTTCTTATTTGGCCAACGAAAGATTCAAAAGCAAGATTTATATTGTGATGATATATATATTTGCTCATGTATATATATTCTTCAACTAAAAACTCACACATTTTCAGAAAATTCAAAGGCCCAATAAATTTTCGGTTTTTTTGTATCGAATCAAACCGAATCGGTATTTTACCGAACCGAACCGAACCGAACCAAACCAAACCGAAATTTACGGTTTGGCAAACGGTACGAGATTTCAAAATACCGAATCAGCCGGTATATCGAAATTCGGTACGGTACGGTTCGGTTTTACCATTTACACACCCCTAGTAACCAGGCAGCAACCCATGTTTATTCATTTGGCGAGAAACATATATCTTCAAAAAGACCAAAATATTTGTTATTAAACAAAAAGACCAAAAAAAATATGGAAAGCGGCATTTACCTCTCTTTTTTTAATAAATGAATAAATACCATGATTAAGTGTGCATATGAGTGTTGGGATTCGGTAAGATAAACAGCCCATAATGCAGCGGAAATTAAAATTTTAGGACCTCTTACGGAATCTTGCCAGGATACTAAACTGGTTGTATATATATGAATAATAAAACTACCGGCATAATTCAGATCTAAATTATACATGTCTCCCTTCGGTTGGCTCGATCCCAAGCTTGTTGGAGCGCCCCACGTGTTGCGCCTCTACGGGTTGATACACCACAATATCACGAAAATTAATATATCCTAATCGGCTAGAACATAAGATATATTAAGATCTAAAACTAGAGAACAATTTGGGAGCAAAAATCGAAAAACGAAAACTCTTCCAAAGAAGAAGAGGGTTCGGCCGAATTGGGAGAGAGAGAGAGGGAGAGAGTTTTGCTTGACTTAGACTTTTGGCTCTTGAGTTGTGTATTGAGATATGACATCAAGTCTCCTGTTTATAGGTATCTCATTGTCCTAATCCTCCTAGGGTTAGGACTCTAAGTCTTCTAACTCTCCTACATGGGCCATGGCCCTTTTAATTGGAAGACCAAGTCTTCTAATTAATTCATGGCCCATACTTGATTTAATTAATTGGGTCTTTATTTAATTTCTCAATTAAATAGCCCAATTAATTTATTTCTCTCTCATTTAATTAAATTAGACTCTAAGTCTATTTAATCAAATATTCTCAACGTGAATCCACAGAGACTTTCTGGTAATCTCCAGTCGGTCGGAACTCACATCTAAGTATAGACGTTCTCGCACCAGATAAACCCTATCACCTCAAGTATTTAGGGATCATTCCTCGTATACTATTGTAAATTGGAATAACTTCAACTCCGATATGCGACTACCGCTTCCATGATGAGTTATATCCTAATTGGGGTATTCAGTGCACTTGCCATCCCAGCAAGTCACCCACTTATGTGTATCGACTATTCCAGTCACGCTAGTGGACCCCAGCGTTCTCCAGTTCATCGGAGTATACACATTAGTGAGAGTCTAACCGAATCCAACGGTCTCCTATCTCGATTGGATTCTACGACTCTTGAATATGTTCTAGATCACGGCCTTGGAGATCAGTCTATGGGTTGTCCCATAGCCCTGTGATCTAAGGATTTCTATCCTTAGGCGTAGATAATTATTACATAAGATAAAGTTGACCATATAATAAAAATGCATTTATTAATCTAAATTGAATAGTTTCTTTATTTAATACAATAAATGACAGCCATATAGTTGGCTTGCCGGACACTATTTCTATCAATGAGTCAAATATATGTCAAAAGAATTCCAAATAGATGTGGTAATTGATCAACCGTTCTCAGATGATAACTTGAAGTAGGTTATGTTGTTTGATGTTCATAAAGTTATGATCTTGAAAGTGTTGGATTGTGTGTCTCTGACATTAAATGATTCATCTATTTATAGGGAGAATATACCTATGGGTTGACCCGTTTATTCGGGTGACACACTGGTCGAATTATCCGAATGACATCACCAATAACCGGTTGAATTATTCGGATGATATCACTGATGATGATCTCTTCATCAATCTTTACCATTGGATGCTAAGTCCCCTCGAGCTAAAGGTGGGGTGGGAATTGTAGTCGAATGGCTTATTCTTTGATCGGGATTCTTGATATTCGATATTTGTTCTTAGGGCGTGATCCCTTTTGGTCGGTCTTGGTCGATCATCTTAGTTTTAGATCTGATCAGTTGGCCTTTGACTAGGTCAAGATAAATTTGAATTTTCACCTCCACGTCATTTTTTATTGCGAAGTTCTAGTCGAGCTCGAGTAAATTGATCATAATTTTACATATATTTTATCACTTGTTGGTTCATCAAGTCGAGCTCGAATTGAACTTCAAAAATTATCAAAAGAAAAATATTATTCAAACTTGTTTCATACGGAATATATATTATATTTAAGTAGAAAGTACAAGGTATGTATGTAATAAATCTTTTTCTTTTTATGATAATAGTAACAAACTTGGAGATTAATAACAAAATTAACAAAATCGAAAATATTAAAAGCGAAATATCAAAAACATTAGTAACAAAACAATTACATGTAGACATATTTATTGATCTTGAAGCAAAATTACATTGTTTCATAGACTTATTTGAAAAAGAGAAAGAAAAAAAAAACATTGTTCAAAGAACCATACTCTCCTCTGTTTCCTCATTCACCAATGGTTATGGAAGAACTGGAATGCTCTGTTCATGTCTGAAGAAATTATCAGGATCAACTTTGGTCTTCATCCTTACCAATCTGTTAAAATAATCATTTTTAAAATATTTAGTACCCCACAAACTACTCGATCCCTTTCCATTCATCCCCAAATCAAGATCCCTGTAATTCACATAAGCTTCCCTCGGAAACTTGGAAACATACAGACCCATGTAATCATACAGCCTCCTAATCCAACCCACATGCTTAGCTTCAACTTCAGGTTCATCATTGTCCCAAATTGTCGCATATTGTATTTTGCAAATAACCCCTTTTCGATGAGGGAACGGAATTTCAGATTCTGAAATTTTACTCATTCTTCCACCATAAGGAATAAATATCACCAAAGGTGCAGAGTCTTCTTTCGAAAGCCTTTTCCATAGCCCTTCAATCCCTTTTTCTGGAACGGGTTCTCTCACAAAATCTGATTTAGCTTTAAAGTGGCTCTTGGATAAAGGCTTCGCCTGTAACGCCCCGTAACTTTCGGAGATTTTTTATTAAATTTTTTAATCCAATTTTATGTGTTATATCTTATTTTTCAAAATTAAGTGTTACTTTGGGTTAAAATGTATTATTAAATTATCTCCTATGTTCTTATTAACTTTGAAATAATTTAGAAACATAAAAATACTTTCATAATAGTATATCCCTTTTTGAAAAAATATTTGGACTTAATTGTCCAAAATAAATAATTTTTGGGGCAAAAATGCACTTTACCGAAACTTCAGGGGGCAAAGTTCAAATTTCGTCCCATACTTGATTGCAGCTGATAGGAGAGCCTTTATAGCTCTCCTAGCCAGCCCTAGGGTGGCCAAGCATGCCTCTTGGTTAGAGAAACTTCTCTATCCAAGATGGACATGTATTGGCTTGTTTCTTGATGAGTAATTATATCTCCTATCTTCTCAAGGTGTATTTAAACACCTTTCTACACATTTTCAGATTTTATTCATCTCATTGCATTTTAGTATCCACATAGTTAAGTTAGATTCAAAGAGAAAGATAGTGTGTGAGAAGAGGTGAAAGTTAGTGTAAGAAAGTGAAGGAAGTGGAAGGAGAAACCACCACCGCCTCACCACCGGTGCCGTAGCACTGCCACCGGACCACCACCGTCGTTGCCATACCACCGTCGCCGGACCACCACCCATCGGCCACCGGAACCACTTGCAAGGAGTGTTGGTAACATCAAAACTCTCTTATAAGTGTATTTTTGTTCTTGGTAGAAAACCCTAAGTCCTATGTAAATGAAAATGGTTTTGAAATACTTCTAAAAACTTTAGTTCATATAATAACTTTAATTTTCAGATTTGATGATGATTTTATTTTGGGTTTAAAAATAGTTTTACATTTATATGTGATTTGATAGTTGATTTTGTTGGAATTTTTAATAGATCTATTTTTTTTCTCCATGAAATAATATTTTTGTAAGTTCTGAAAACAAAAGGTGGGTTATTCCCAAAGATTACATGCGTAAAAAAAAAAAAAGAAAAAAGAAAATTACATATTATAGATCTATAAGATTTTTGTGAATGACTTGAAATTTGTGAAATTTTTGGGTGTTAAAAAATTTTATTATTTGTTTGGGGCTATTTCTATAAATCTGAAAAATAGGGGTACTTGTGCATTTTTCCAGTGGGGTGGCCGGAGCCGCCCCACCGACCGAGCAGCGGCAGCGACCAGGTCTGTTGCAATTTGCAACAGACCCGATTTTGGGCCTGTTGCAAATTGCATCAGACCAAGGGTCCGTTGCTTAGCAACAAGCCCCCTTGGGGCTTGTTTGTGGGCTGGCCCTTTTGGGCCAGTCCACATCTCTTTAAAAAAAAAAAAAAAAATTTAACAATTAAATAAATTATTTCTGAAATTATAATAATAATACATAATAAATAATTTTGGAAAAATACATATTACATAACAAAATAAATCTGAAAAATTGTAGAAATAATTTTTAAGTATATATTCTGAAAAATATTAAATACTTTGAAAATAGAAGAATTATTTAAATAAAATTACAAAATAAAAGTTATTGTTGAAAATAAGATGAATATAATTAAAATAATTTCTTAATTATGTTTAATTATTAAACTCCAAAAATAAAAATAAATAAATAAATAAAAACCTAAAAATAATTTTGAAATTTATAAATGAATTCTGAAAATAAAACTTGTAAATATTAAAAATAATTTTAATAATTATTTAACATTAAAAAATAATAATAATAATTTCGAAAATAATATTAATTAATTTTAAATAATTATTTTCTCAAAATAAATAATAACCCTTTTTTTCCAAAAAAAAAATTAAATTTAAATTAAATGATAAATCTTTTTCTGAAAAATAAATATATTACTTAAATAAATTTGAAAAAAAAATAGAGGATTAAATATAATAAATAATTTTCTGAAAATGGATCTAATTAATTTTTTAAATAAAATAAAAGGTTAAATAACAATAAATTATTTTCCGTATAAGATCATGAAAAATAAAATAATTTCAAGCGAACTTTATTTCTTAATTAAAAATAATTCATAATTTGTGAAAATAAAATAAAATAATTTCTAATAATAATTTTTCGGAAAATAAATAATTTGAAAATAAAATAAAATATTTTTGATTAAATATTTTTCTGAATTTAATTAATTCGAAAATAAAATTATAAATAAATAAAGTTTTTAAAATTTGAAAAATAAATAATTCAAAAAAAAAATATACTTTGAATTATTGAAATTAAATGTATACTTATTTTAAAATAATTAAAGAATTCAAAGATGTTTGAAAATTTTAAAAATGAAATCTAAACCTCAAGAAAATAAAATCTAAATTTGTTTGTTTAAATTAAGTAAAATATTTGTTGAATTATTAAAGAACTTTCTCGGGTTTTTATAAATCCTTATTTGTGGCTTTCCATACCACGTAGCTCTAGGAACCCCTAAACCGGGTTAATTAGTCCAAGTTGAATCATGGTCTCGTTTCGACCATGACACCACTATAAGTGCTAAAGTGTTCCTTAGTCGATCGTAAGTTCTCGTGATTAGATTCTTAAACGCTACGTAAATATGTACAGGATCTGGAATCGCCGTTCTACCGAGAAACTTTCAAGAACCGTAAGCAACACAGGTGAGCGTTGTGTGTTAATTTGTGTGTCAATCTGATATGCTAGTAGGTCGAGTCTAAGCATGTACATTAGCTATGAATAATCCGAACATGTGCTATGTTACTCTCCTTGTATATATTGCAAGTAGGTTGACTTGTATGAATGACTTAGCATATTAACATGATTACCTTAATACATGATACACCCGAATCTAGATCTACTTAGTTGCTAATATGTTCACCTGGCCATATATCTAAATTGCTTTCGTTGAATTGTTATTGTTGGTAAGATGTTATATATGTTGGATATGTTATGTTTCCGTTTATTTTCGATTTTATGTGGGCCCTATTTGTTTGGTATATGGACCCGATGACAACCTGGCCGGCAGGATTGTCACGGTTACCCGTAGGCCTGGCCTTACAATCCAAGTGGGGAGGAACACTTGGGGAGTAAGGACGAACTTTGGCAAAGACATCTCGATGCACTTCAGATAGTAAGGTCGCTCCTTACTCGGTGTGTTTGGATGGACATCAGAATCAGGATGGAGGGTAAGTGGAGGTCGGCATCAGCAACTCTTGGTTATTTGAACTATATGCTTTGATTTTATATATGTGATATATGCTTAATTCGTTTATATGCTCACGATATATATTATGTAGCATCCATGTGTCACACACACAATGCACCACAACCTCACTAAGTTGGACGATCAACTTACGCGTTCCTTTTATCAATCTTTTCAGATGCAGGAGTCTCATGTTAGGATGGTTGAGTCGTCGAGTCACTTTCCAGGTTCCAGTTGGTCGTTGAGGGATTGTCCTCCCTTTCGTTTTACTTGCTTTCGCAACTCTACTACTTTTTGTCACCTTGTTATAAGGTTGAATGATGTATTTTGAATATTGTGTTATGTTTTTCGTAGGCTTGCGGGGTTACCCGTATGACCGTATATTTGTCCTTCTCCGTATATGACGGAGCTAGTAGGCCTTTTGAATTTTAATTTGGATTTATCGCATGCTTTATTTATGTCATCATGTTTCAAAAAAAAAAAATTCAGCAACTCTGATGGGTTATCCCGCGCCAGACGATCCCAAACTCGGGGATGGGCCACATGGGACCCAACCCGGGAAGCGGGGCGTCACATCGCCTGTAGTAAAACTTCTGGTGGTGTTTTTGGTGGGAAACCACCAATGTAAAGAACGGATTCAATCCAACTCATTTGGATACAATCTCTTTTTGTTATTCCCAATTCAGGAAAGCTTTCTTCCAAAATTTGGATCAATCTCTCTGTTTTTCCAAGAAAAACAGCACTGTAATCAGTTGTAATCCTTTTCTCCACTACTTGTACAATGGCTCTGAGGAACAAATCTTCATCGAGTTTATCAGCAATGTGTAGCCATTTGTATAGAAGCTTTGTTCCATTCTGTTCTAGAGTTTTAGGGATGGTGAAAACCGTCACGGTTTTTGGAACTGGGACCAATCTTACTTTCCACGACAGTATAATTCCGAAGCTACCCCCACCACCACCTCTAATAGCCCAAAAAAGATCTTCCCCCATAGATTCTCTATCAAGAATCCTCCCCTCAGCGTCGACTATATGTGCATCGATTGCATTATCGGCTGCAAGGCCATATCTCCTCATCAATGCGCCATATCCACCTCCGGTAATGTATCCACCCAGTCCTACAGTTGGGCATACGCCAGCTGGGAATCCATGCGATTTGCTTTTTTGCGAAATTGTATATAGTTCACCTAGTGTGGCACCGGCTTGAACCCATGCACTATTGTCTTGTATAGCTACGGAGATGGACCGTAGTTTTGATAGGTCTACTATAATGAATGGCTCGATCGTTTTCGATATGTACGAGAGACATTCGAAGTCGTGGCCTCCACTTCGCACCCTGAGTTGGATATTGTTTAGTTCTTTTGCGCAAATTACCGCTGCTTGAACGTGTTTCTCGGTAAGTGGTGTGAAGATTAGTAGAGGTTTGGGTATGGAAGTGTCTAAGCAACGAAGATTTTGTGCGTCGATTGGAGAATGGAGTTGAATGAAGCATTTTGAGGGGTGGAAAAGGCTGTGGGGAAAGGGATTGAGAGCTCGGAATTGAGATTAATGCATTGGTAGAATTTTGTTCAATTGTTTGCGAAGAAGCATATGAAGAAAATACAAGAAATATTATGCTTATTGTAAGAATGGAAGAGATTGAAGAATTCATGGTTTTTTTTTGCTAAGATGGTTTTGTGTTTGTTGTGTTTTTGTAGCTAAGGTAAGGAGCTTGCTAAGTCTTCTAGCATAAATGTTCAAAGAAATGTCATCCGTTAAATTTGACAATATGAAATGATTCATATTTTTTTTTATATTTATAATTTAACATTTGTGTGACAGATTTATATCCCTTTGTCTTGACTTTTTTTTTTTTTCTTTTATTTTGTTAGTCCACCCGAAAATATTAGATCTTGAAAAATATGCGCCCCCAACTACCAAATTTCATGCGTCAGTTATTTATATTTTTAAATAAAAAGACTTTTTATTTAAAAAAAAAACTAAAAAAACTAGAAAAACAAAAGGTATTCTTTTGTAACTCAAATCCAAAATATTATTTTAATCTGAAAACCAATACAACATATTATTTATTACTATTTAATTAAATGTATACATCTAATTTAAAAGTAAAATATTAATTTTATTTTAGAATTGAGATAACCGTGTGAATTTGGGAAAATAAGTGAAGGCGACAAGAAGTAATCAAGGGGAAAATATGATAACGTGTAGTAGACTAGTAGTAGATGGAGAATAACTTGTTCGAAGTGTGGTTGGATTTTTAATAAGTTCAGATAACCGTGGACGTTTGACATTTGTTGCCTACCTGTCTCCATCTACTACTTGGACAATTAAAAATTGGGAAAATTGTTTTTTTTGTACAATAGGATAGGATCATAGGATAGACTAACTTGCACTCTTGGTACTATTAAATACGAAAATACAAATTTAGTACTATAGGATAGATTTTCATTGCAATTTTGGTATCAAACTCAAATTTTCTCCAAAGTCAATGGCAACTTACCATCTATGAAATGCATAATGTTCAATTTACCCCTTTATAATTTGGAAAAAAATTCAATTTACCCCCTGTAAATTTTTTAATGAAGCAATTTACCCTATTCAGCCGGAGAGTGTAACTCACTTGCCGAAATTGAGAGTAGGCATGCAAACTATTTTATAACATAGGGGGAAAATTGCAACATTTATCATAGGGGGAAAAATTGCCACATTTATCATAAAGCAGGGGGTAAAATGCCACATTATCATAATAAAAGTGGATAAAGTGCCGCGTATAAAAATATCATGGAGGCAATGTAAAACTTTTACAAAATTTTAGGGGGTAAATGCTCTTTTCTAAACCATAAATGGGTAAATTGAACATTATGCATTTCTTAGGGGGAAAATTATCATTAACTTTTGGGAAAATTTGGGTTTTGTACCAAAGTTGCAATGAAAATCTATCCTATGACACTACTAGAAAGATCTATATATCCTATAACAAGTCATAATACTATTACCATAAGTAGTTGTACTATATTATTATTTGACCACATTCATTGTAATATTTAACCACATCAATAGTAATTTATAAACTAATAAATTATTATAAAAATAAATAATAATTGTGTATAGTAATATTTTTTAATAAACGATATATAATATTTCATGTTGAATAATTAATATTAACCTTTGAAAAAATTCATAATATATTTTAATACACATAATTTATATTTTAATACTCATTGGATAGTACTAATTGTAATACTTCATAATGTGGCTAATTACTACTAATATGAGACCGTACTATGTATGTGGAGTCAATATTGTGTTATGTGAGTCTATACTAATACATGTGAGACATATACCATGTAATGTGAAGAATTATTCACAGTGGTTAATACTAATGGTAATACTTCATAATGTGGCTAATTACTACTAATATGGGACCGTACTAAGTTTATGGAGTCAATATTATGCTATGTGAGTCTATACTACTACATGTGAGACATATATCATGTAATGTGAAGAATTATCAGTAATTTGGTTATGACTAATGTTAATACTATATAATATGACTAATTACTACTAATATGAGACCGTACTAAGTGTGTGAAATTAATAATATGCTATGTGAGTTTATACTACTACATGTGAGACATATACCATGTAATGTGAAAAATTATCAGTAAATTAATTAGTATCAATGTTAATACATTGTATTGTGACTAATTACTACTAATATGGGACCGTATTAAGTATGTGGAGTCAAAACTATGCTATGTGAGTCTATACTACTACATGTGAGACATATACTATGTAACGTGAAGAATTATCAGTGGTTAGTACTAATGGTAATACTATATAATGTGACTAATTACGACTAATATGAGACCATACTAAGTATGTGAAGTCAATACTATTACATATGAGACATTATACTATTTAATGTGAAGAATTATACACATTGGTTAGTACTAATGATAATATTTCATAATGTGGCTAATTACTACTAATATGGGACCGTACTAAGTTGTAGATTCAATACTATGCTATGTGAGTCTATACTACTATAATTGAAACATATACCATGTAATGTGAAGAATTATTAGTAAATTGGTTAGTACTAATGGTAATACTATATAATGTGATTAATTACGACTAATATGAGACCGTACTAAGTATGTGGAGTCAATATTATTACATGTGAGACATTATACTATGTAATGTGACGAATTATACACATTGGTTAGCACTAATGATAATACTTCATAATGTGACTAATTACTACTAATATGGGACGCAAAATCTTATTTTTGGCCCTCTAAAGTGGCTGCGTTTCAAAATTGGCCCTTTATTGTGGTACCTCGACGACAATCATCCTTTATTGTGTCATCATCATCAATTTCAGTCTTTATTGCCGGAAATTTTTAATTATCGCCGGAAATCATCAAGTTATGTCTTAATTGACCGGAAAATTAATTTTTTTCTTTTGTCAAAAATCACCAATTTATGTCTAATTTGATCGAAAAATTTAATTTTAACCAAAAATATCATTTGTCGGGTGACATTTAAAAATTAAGAATTTCATATTCTGACTCCACAATTTGCAAGACCAAGCCATGTGATAGGTCAAATATGACATAAATTGATGTTTTTTCCGATATTAAAAAAAATCGGTGATAAAGGCTGAAATTGATGATGTTGACACAATAAAGGACGTAGATTGTTGAGGTACCACAATAAAGGGCCAATTTTGAAATGCAGCCACTTTAGAGGGCCAAAAATGAAATTTTGCCAATATGGAACCGTACTAAGTTTATGGAGTCAATACTATGATATGTGAGTCTATACTACTACATGTGAGACGTATACCATGTAATGTGAAGAATTATCAGTAAATTGGTTAGTACTAATGCTAATACTATATAATGTGGCGAATTACAACTAATACGAGACCGACCGTACTAAGTATGTGGAGTCAATACAATTCTATGTGAGATATTATACTATGTAATATAAAGAATTATACACATTGTTGGTGTTGTACTATTATATATGAACTAGTACCATACAATGTGGAAATATATAATTTTTATGGTGATTTGATATTAATTTGGGTAGAAAAAAGAAAAGAAGGAAAGTAGAAATATTTATGGTAGTTAACTATGGGATATTAAAGAATATAAAATAAATTATAGTCTTAACCTGTTAAACAGGTGACACATAATTAAATAACTTTAATTTTATTCTATATTATGAAATTTATGTGGTTGTGATTTCATATTTATGATCCAATGCCTTAAATTAAATTGACGTCACATAACGTGACGGCACCTTAAAAGTCCCCTTGATACTTCTGTTGCTGGATTTAGGAAAGATGTATTAACATGTTTTAATTTTTTAAACCACCTTTTTGTTCTAATATTTTATATCACAATATAATTGTTCAAGGTTTCAGTAAAATTCTTAAGAACAACGAAATAACAAAAATGCTCACAATTTTACTTTTTCTTTTTCTTTTGGTATTTAAGCACTAGTGTAAATCGATAGGCTACAAAACGGATGACTGTAATCAAATAAAATCACAACTACTTTGAATTACAAGTTTAAACCAATATGAAAGGATGTTAATGGTGGATGTTGGTACACATCTTATCTTATCTATATTGATTTGGTGAACTATTTTTACATTTATCATTGCATTACTTTTGTTTTCATCAAGTTTAGTTACATTATTATTCTTCACATTATTTTCGTTTTCATCAATTTTTATTACACTATTATTATTCATAATTCTAATCTATTCTTTATGACTGACTTTCAGAATATTCATAAAAATAATTTATCATAAAAAATTTCTTTTAAATTTTTAATGTAATTTTGTGCGTAGCACGGGAATAGGCTAGTATATTTATATATAGGAGAATGGTCTTTGACTCCAATTGGACCAAATTCTATTTTCTGGTAATTTTGAATTATTTTTAATCAAAAAATAATGTGATTAATTAGTTGGCAACTAAGCATTAATGGTAAGTCCTATTATTTTCGGAAGACTTGAAAATTGTTAATAATGATTTCCTTCATTTTCTATACAAGTTCATTATTATTATAATATCATTAAATAAAAATTTAAATTTTAAACTCCCTACAAATCAAGCTAAATATTAGGAATTATAGGTAATAAATTTGTTAATGTAACTGATAAATCTAATTCCTAAAACTTTGTATCATAATAAGGAAATTTAAGACAAATTGTTCCTAAATAAATGACATATTTAATAGGATTGGAAAAGGAAAATGTACCATATATATATATCTAAATATCTATAAGTATGCACGTTATGTGTATTGCGTTTTGCATATCTCAGTTTTTCCCATTATTCTAATCTTTAGACACATTATTTTCCTATCGTTACTCCATTGATGCCCTTACTCTAAGTTTTCTTTTTCTTTATTAATTTAAATATTATTCTCAATCTGCATGGTAATTGTTACTTTCATTTTACTAATAGTATTTTTTGGTGATTTTCTCTTAATTTGTTTTAATTTGATGTATATATATGTTTTTGTAGATTATGGTGGGATGCGGAAAACAAACAACAAAGTATAGGGTCTTGTGATTTTGAGTTAAGTTTCTTACTTTATGTTTTTCTTTTTTGAGAATTTTTCTTAGGTATCATCTAACTTTTCTTTTATTGTTAGATATAGATCATGATATTTATTGTACCTAAATTGGAAATTCTGAAGAAAAATAGTCATCATATATGCTTGCAAACTTAATAAGTTCATTGAAAGGGTACATTTAATTTTTATTTTTTGCTTATGAATTCTTATACTCGGTTTTCTTTCTTTTTCATTTAAATTCATATGAATTCTAAATTCTCACCATTTTGAATTTTATTTATTATCTTGAAAAAATCTCATTGGTAAGTATTATGAGCATTTATATATTTTTTGTACCTTACCTTTGTTATCATTTAGTTCGGTAATTAAATTTTTTAAATATGTTTCTTTAATGAATTTGGTAATTATTTTGCGCATTTATATATTTTGTGTACCCTACCTTTTGTTATCATTAAGTTAGGCTAATTAAATTTTTTAAATTTGTTTTTTTAATAAATTTGGTAAATATTTTAATGTGAGTCAGTTTATGGCCAAATCTTCTTTGTTAGAAAATTATTGCCAAGTTTCTCAAATTTTTGACCATTTTATCTACGAGTGGAAAGTCTCTTATATTTATAATTTTTTTTGGAATTATTACATTTACAAATTAATAATAGCAATTTTTTATTGATGGAACAATAGTGAATTTGAAGACACTTATTAGTTAAATATTATTATTTGGTTTATTTAATAGGTGAATATCTCAATAAAGATAGCCAATATGAAAAAATTAAAACTTGTGATTTAGGGATGATTACAAAATCATAATTGTCTTAGTAACAATATTAAATGTTATTTTCCTATTTAGCTCCCATACATTTTCTATGATTTTCATTTTTTCAATTGATTTGTACATAATTTTTACCATAGTGCTACAAATTCATATTACCAATGAGTTAATAAGAGAGTGTAAAGTTGTACTAGATCTCATTTTGCCTTGAAAGGGTTATAATTATAATTAAAAAAAAAAGATGAAAATTTTATTTTCAAGTGCATACTCAATTCTCAACTATTACATAAGGATTCACAACATCTCTATGTTAGATTGCCTACATATGAACAACAAATTCAAGGTTTTGATATTACTTCTATTTTTCAAAGAATGATTTGAGTCTTTTTTCTTTATGTACATTGACTTGTATTAGTGGATTTGATCAGATATGTACTGATTTGTCATTGGTTTTCTTTTTCTGAAATATAATTCTTTGATATTTATTTTCAAGAGTTGTTGATGGTTTGTATTCCTGATAAATGAATAGTGATTTATAACATGTATCAAATCTAGATCAATATTTAATTGATATTTGCCAAATTGCGAATGCATGAAATTTTAGTACTTTAAATGTGTTGAGTTGAAAATACTTTCCAAATTTAGTGCTGACAACAAATTTCAACGCATTTCGTGAATTTTTTTTCCTTATCTTTTTTTTTTGTTCCCTAATCGATAGTTATTAGTTGATGAATATATAAGAATATCAAAAATTGCATTTTTTTAACCTAAATCGGCCATTCAAGCAAATTTTGGTGTTTGAAATTTGATCTTTCAATGTGGTTATCTCGACATAAATATTAATTTAGGGTAAGAAAAGATCGGGCAATGTGAGCTAATAAATTGATCTATATAAATTGTTTTTAGTCCCATCCAAAGATTCAACTAAGTTGTTTAAATTACAACCGATGTTTGAAATTTGAACATTTAGGCTATGTTTGCTTCTTGAATTTCAATAAGTAAAATGATTAGTAAAATGAAAATGAACAAATAATCAAGTTCAATCAAGAAAGACATTTTCTATAATGTTTTACTCACTAAAATTCAAGAACAAAACATACGCTTAAGTTACAGTAATTAATAATATTAACTAATAATAAATCTTATTTTCTCAATACCTATAGTCATAGACGTGATAGCCTATAGGTACGCAAAATTGCATGTTTATTCGCACATAGTTGAGAGCCCTAATTTACACTTTTTAGTTATGTACTTTACAATCTACATTTTTTGTCCTAATTTTTAGAAATATTTGAACTTTTGGTCATACACTTTATAAAATTGCACTTTTCTCCCAAAGTTTAGAATATGTTGCACTTAGCCCCATATTATAGTATATACAGTTTAGTCTCATACAATGTTTCAAGTTTTGCATTATTGGTCTCAAATGAAGCTTGGGACAACAAAACCATTTTAATAAATTAAGACCACTAATTTAATTTTATAAAGTGTTAGATCAAAATTGTTGTTGATTCAATTATACGTAAACAAAGTTAAGTTATCAAGAGCATATCAAAGTCAGATTTTAAATGTTCAAATTGAGAATGGAAATCCAAGAGTATATATTAGAACCATATAATCAGATTTTGAAATCATTATTTTTTCTTTTGTGCAGAGTCTTTTATGCAAACTTATGAGATTGTTAAATAATTAATACATACTCTATAAACTAAAATTGGAAGTAAAAAAATTCACCTTTTCTAAATATTAAAATGTTGATTTCCACATAATTAAAATATATATGCCTTAATTTTTCACTTCTACTAAAGAACCAAGTTTGACAATTTAATAATTTTAATAGTTGATGTTTAGATATCTCTAATTAATTTAGTGTAATTTTGTGCATAGCATGGGAATAAGCTAGTACATATATATATTTGAAGGTTGTCTTTTGACCCCAATTGAGTTTATTTGACCAAATACTAATTTTCTAGTGTTTTAATTTTTTTTAATCCAATAAATTCTATTATTGGCAATCCCTAAATATTAATGTAATGAAGTTTATTACTATATACTTTGTATATATACTCACGTAATTTAAGGATGTAAATTCAGTTACAAATTTTAAAATTCCTAAAAATCAGCCAAATAAATTCATTAATTGTTCCCTTAAATTTAGCTATTACTTACCATAAGCCATTTTAATCACATAAGAACTCTTATATATATAAGAATCATATTTTATACTTTACAATCCATGTTGAATTTCTTATTTCTATCGATTCAGTTGTTCAAACTAAAAATCTATCATTGTTTGTTCTACATCTTTGTTGCAGGGCGACTTTGAAGTTGTTTTGAACTTCATATTCAATGATCTTTCTACATCGAATCCCATTTTTATGTTTATAGGTTTTTTTTTATTTATTTATGATTTTTAATAATTCATTTAACTTAATTTGAATATGGTTTTTCCTAACATAACTACTTTATGATTATTAGATGATGGCCTATTTGGTTTATGTTTTATTACATGCCCATATAATTTTTCTATATATGTTTAATTTTTTTTTTCATATTCTATTAATCTTTCTCTTAGTATACATATTTCAAATATTTGGCTCATCTTGATTCTTCTTCATTTTAATTTTAATTTTTTCTGTTTAATATTTTTGGGGGTTGAGAATTTTATTTGTCTTGCCTAATGATTTGAATAGTTTACTTGGAGGGGGGAGGGGGGGCGGGGGTGTTTCTCATCAAAATTCTTCATTCTTCTGCCAATTTAATTTTCAAAATAAATATACTTTGTGTTTATATACTACATATGAATATGCTCTTACTTAAGAATATTAGCTTTTTTATGTTTTTCCATTCATATAATATACCTATATAATTTTAAGATTTTTATTTGGGAACATTTTCATTTTTTTTTGTTTTGCAATTTCATTAGTTGTTAGGTTTCGTTTATATTTAATTCAAATATTTAATATTTTATTCATCAAAATTCTTAATTTGATTTAGTTTTATTGATATTTGGTGCTTCTTTGCTGTCAACTAAATTTTTTATTCTTCTTTTTAGAATTACAATTTTGAAGTCATAATTTTCAATTTTATGTTATTGCAAAATCTTTGAATTTATTTATTTTGTCATTGTAACTTTTACACATTTATTAACTACTTAATTAGATAACAATCTTTAAGATTGAAGTAGGAAAACTCAAACCTTAGAGTTTGTTATTTTTAATTAATTTGAACATGTAGCACTTTCGTTTAATTCTTATAATCATGATCATATAAATCAAATTTATATATTCTATGAAATGTTTGGAATTTGAAATCAACCAAGTATCCATAAATAATAAAGTGGCCTTTATTAGGTCACTTGATATCAACCAAGTATCCATAAATAATGAAATTTGATAATTTTTATATACATATAACTCATCAATTTTCTACTTTAAATATGTCGGTCGGTGAAAATTTTATATTTAGTTCATGATAAAATAATTATTATTTGATTCCTTTTTAACTTTTATTTAAGTTGCTAGCTTAATCTAAAAAAAAAAAAATATATATAGATTCGCTCTGACTTGATCAATGTTCATCAACTTTCATTCAATTTTGAAATAAAAAATGTAGCATTTTGCTTCTTTTGTTGTTATGGATTCAGTGTGGTAAATTAACATTAGTTTTTTTATATAAATAATAAAAGTCAATAATTTTTTAGTAATTACTATTAAATTGATTTCAATTAAAATATAATTTTAAATTATTATGTATAAACCGTGCATAGCACGGGGCAAATGCTAGTATTTAATTAATACACAAAAAGTGATGCATATTTATTTATTTGAAGATAGGAAAGAGAACCTTCTTCAAAAGGGAAAAAAAAAAAGGTAAGAGAAAAGAGTTGAAAGTTAAAAAGAATATGGATTAAGTACATTCTACCTTAAGTTTATTGAGTGATATGCAAAAACACCCATGTGTTTTGTTTAACCATCAAAATCCTCATGTATTATTTATATTAGCAAAACTCTCATGTGCTTATTTTTTAATTAGCAAGAGAAAAATCCTCACAAGCCGGATGAACAATTATACTTTCCAAAGGATGCAAACACACTCTTTTTAACCTAAAAATTTATTAATTAACCCATCTATTCACTTAAAAAAAATTGATAAAATTTATCCTGTAATTAATAAAGAAATTTCAAATAATTTTTTTTTTTTTTTTTTGATAAAAAGAACACATAAGAGCATTTACTAGTAAAAGTAATATAGGATTTTGTTTATAGTTGAACAAAGTACAAAGAGTGTTTTTACATTTAGCTCTAATTCTATTGATGAAACATTAAGGTACGTACACGTTGTCATCAATAATGTTCAAAGGAAAGCATAAATAACATCTTTTGTTGATGAGATCACATGCAATTTTTGGGTGTACTCCGAAATCTTGTACCGTGTAGTATCGTATGTGTATTGGATACTTAGATATTCGTACGATACTTGTGAAATATAATAAAAAATAAAAAGGATACCGTATCGGATACACAAGAAGGCGTATCGAAAATACCCAGAATACTTAAAAGCATGTATTTCTACAAATAGTTTATAGATTATGTATATTATCAAAGTGATCTACATAAAACGCTTGAAATTACGTAAAGGGCCAAAGACTTTGTATATGGTATTAATATTATGGTTTTACTTGAACACTTATATAAGAGGGAGATAGCATTGTTCATTTTAAAATAGAATAAAAAGTGAACTAAATATATATTACATAATTTTTATTATACATTTTTAAAACAATGGTTTCTTATTATAATGTATTTTTAAAAATACACACATATTTTAGCCGTATCATATTCTATAAATTTTAAAAATCCGTATCGCCGTATTTATATTATATATGTTCATATCATCGTGTCAGTATCCGTGCAACAGAGGTGATTACTATGAGCCCTTTACAACTTTACTATTAGAAAAGTGTTGCAGACATGCCCGTAGAATAATGAAAAAAAATATTTTTGGTTCCTCGGATAGTGCCTCATATTCCATTATAAATCAATACACAAATTGGGTGACAAGGCCGGGATTTGACTTTTGACTTTTGCTAACCAGGAACCATGTTCATTCATTTAAGGGTAAATATCACTTTTGGTCCCTCTTATCATTAACTTTCTACAGAGTGATTCCTCTTATGTTTTTTTTTCTGCTTTAATCCCTACTATGAATTATTTATTTCTGAATGACAAGGATAGTTGGGAACTACTACGCCAAAATGCATTTGCTGATGCTCAATGCCCTTCTCACTTGAAGGAAATTGGAAAGGAAATTTCAAAAAATTTTGGAGGTCTTGGCCTTGTGATTGTCGTCATTGGTGGACTCCTCTCCAAGTCAGGACATGCCCTAAACAACTGGAAAATTGTGGCAGACGACATAAATTTGGCTATAGAGAAAAACGATAAGGAGTCGACGGATGATACAAAGTCGTGCATGGGCATATTGTCTTTGGGTTATAATCATTTGCCTAGTGAACCAAAAGGATGTTTCCTTTACTTGGGAGCTTTCCCCGAGGATCACGAGATTCCTGTCTCAAAGCATGTCAAGTTATGGATAGCCGAAGGATTTCTAAAACCACCAAAAGCACCAAAGAGCTTGGAAGAGACGGCAGAAGGGTTTTTGGTGGATCTTATTGAGAGGAACCTCATTAACGTTCGCAAGGTGAGATCCAATGGGCGAATCAGAACTTGCAAAATCCACGACCTCGTACGGGATATGTGCATGAAAGAATCTACGAAAGAGAAATTTTGTCATGTCATAAACAGGTATGTCCAAAATTTTTCAGAAGGCACAAACACTCAGCATCGTGTATCTGTTCACAAAAACATTCTCACGTGCATTTCAGAAATACATAAGTTAGCACAATCAATAAAACCTGCACGCAGTCTTCTTTTTGTCGGCCCGCATCATCATCATCCATTTCCCTTCGATATAACTTTTTACAGAGTGGTCCCTCTTATGTTTTTTTTTAGGATAATTAAATTTTATTGAAATATTAAATAAAAGGAGTTACAAAGTCAAAAAGGGGAAACCCTCCATCACAACAAACATTAACGGGAATTAAATGTAAAGGAATACAAATTGACCAATCCGACCAACCGAAGTCGAATGCCCACGCGACAAGGTTATGGCGGCAAAATTTGAATTTCTTGGAATGCACAGATCACAATTTTGTGTTCAAATTTTGTCAAAAATATAATAGGGGCAAAGGGACATGGGTTGGGGTGCGGGCCCATGACTTCTTCACTCAGTTTCAGTTTCGTTAATTATCCAACATCAAATTTTTACCGATCTTCTATCCTGGCCCAATATGCAAGCCTCCAATGTGATTAATACTTATGGCAGTAAATGGGTAAATAAAAATAGAGCCTATAAAATTTATTAGTCCATAGTCCTTACTACCTATTCAAGTGGAAATTGAATAAGAAAGTTAATTTCTAAAGTAATTTAAGTTGAATAAGGAAAATTATATATAGTTTGGGACTAAATTTGCAACTTTGCTTCAGTGAACATATAGATACATACATATTTTAAACCAGGAGACCATTTTTTCTTTTCTTTTCACAAAATTAACTAAAATTAGTCACCAAATGAAAAATTGAACTCAATTTTAATTGATTTGAGTTTAAAACATATCGATGAAATCCCACCTCAACTCAAAACCCTTTTTTTAATAGACTTAGCATGACATGTTAAGTATGATACAATTAATTGAAGGGCACCCTTTCAGTTCAAAATCTAATCATGAGATGTGGGAGAGAATGACAACATGAAATCCTTTCAATTCATTCTTCTCACCACATTTTCATCTAGTAGGTTGAATTAATTAGTTTGAAAGAATTGTAGAAGCTTAAATAATGGAAGAAATACAAGAAATTGGCGAATCAATTTTTCATCCGCAGAGAAGGAGGATATATATGCTTCAACAAATAAGATATAGAAAACTCAAAAAGTCACTTCTCAGGTAAATTTGCATGAAAGCTTAAAATTTCTTAAGTAATGATACTTATTCAATTACCAGTGTCCAATTAAAAATGAGCTAAATGCAAAAATACCCGTTGTGCTTTGCATAACTATCAAGAAAAATCTTGTGTTATTTTTATTAACAAAAATTAGTTTCATTATTTAGTTTGCCACATTTGAAACTACAAACAATGGAGTGTTTGTAATTTAAAAAGGATATATTATGCAAAATTTGTGTCATTTTTCTAAAAACAATTCTTAAACATTTCTACTTTATATCAATTGTGTCGATGTATACACTAATTTAAGAATTTACGCAAAATAAGACCACTGTACAACAATTAATATAATTTTAGGAAATTTGACATAAATAAAATGTAGTACAAAAAATACTAATGAATGTACTAATATTGAACTCACTTTCTTCAAAACTGATATCCATATGATTTTACCACAATGAGCTTTGTATTTGTGCAACCAAATTACTATAAACTATTATTAATAAAATTACATTGCCAATCCAATAGCAACATCTCATCATGTATGCGAAACATGTGCATTTTTTGGTATTTGATGGAACATGATATGTTACAAAATTGAAACTACTTAGTACAATTTTAATTTGTATGGATTATCAAACTTATAAAATCTCCATATAATATAATAACTCATGTTGTAACATATCATATTCCATCAAATCATCAATCTTATTCTATGATGTAAATAATATAACTTGTCAAATTAGTTAGTCATGTGTGAAATACGTGAACTTTTCTAATATGTATAGTAATAACAAAAACTTTTATTTTTTATTTTTTTCTTTCTATGTTTACCTAGAATGTCTTTAACTCGGCTCCTAATTATAATGTCCTTAATTTTATTTCACTTCTCTAATTATGGGGATTAGGAAATCAATCAATCAAATCACAAAGTACATCATGGGAAAATAAGGGAGAGAGGGACATCTTCAATCAACTTTGCATGCCTTTGTAGTACTGGAAAATTTATAGTTGTAATAATATTAATAATCTTGCTATCACTTAGAAGAAGCTCTTTAACCAATACACTGAGTTTTGTTTCACCATTTAGAAATAGACTACTAACAATTTTCTAAAATCGATCAAGTGTAAAATGAGGTAAAACACAAAAGTGCAAATAGCTAATGATTTTTTTTTTTTTAAATCCACAGTTGCATTATAATTTATCTAGGTGCATTTTTCGGTATTTATTTGATGGAACATGATATGTTTCAAAATGGAAAATACTTAGTACAATTTTGTATGGATTATCAAACTTACAAGATTTTCATATAATATATAATAACTCATGTTGTAACATATCATATTCCATCACATCATCAGTCTTATTGTATGATGTAATTAACATATCAAATTAGTTAGTCATGTGTGAAATACGTGCACTTTTCTAGTATGTATAGTAATATCAAAAACTTTTAATTTTAATCTTTTTTATTTCTATTTTACCTAGAATGTCTTTAACTTGGCTTCAAATGCCCTAATTTTATTTCACTTCTCTAATTATTGGGATTAGGGAATCAAATCACAAAGTACATCATGGAAAAATAAGGGAGAGAATGACATCTTCAATCAACTTTGCATGCCTATATAGTACTGGAAAATTTATAGTTGTAATAATGTTAATAATCTTGTTATCGCTTAGACGAACCTCTGTAACCATTACACTGAGTTTTTTTTCACCATTTAGAAAGAGACTACTAACAATTTTCTAAAATCGGTCAAGTTTAAAATGAGGTAAAACACAAAAGTGCTAATAGATATTGATTTTACATTTTCAAAAAGATCCTCAGTTGCATTATAATTTTATCTACGTGCATTTTTCGATATTTGATGGAATATGATATGTTACAAAATTGAAACGACTTAGTACGATTTTGTATGGGTTATCAAACTTATAAAATTTTCATCTACTATATAATAACTCATGTTGTAACATATCATATTCCATCAAATCATCAGTCTTATTGTAATATTGTATTTGTAATTAACAAATTAAATTAGTAAGTCAGGTGTAAAATACGTGCACTTTTCTAGTATGTATAGTAATAATAAAAAAATTTAATTTTAATTTATTTCATTATTTCTATTTTTACCTAGAATGTCTTTATCTCAGCTTCAAATGTCCTTAATTTTATTTCACTTCTCTAATTATGGGGATTACAGAATCAAATCACAAAGTACATCATGGGAAAATAAGGGAGAGGATGACATCTTCAATCAACTTTGCATGCCTTTCTAGTACTGAAAAATATATAGTTGTAATAATATTAATAATCCTGCTATCACTTAGACGAACCTCTGTAACCAATACACTAAGATTTGTTTCACCATTTAGAAAGAGACTACTAACAATTTTCTAAAATCGGTCAAGTTTAAAATGAGGTAAAACACAAAAGTGCTAATAGATATTGATTTTACATTTTAAAAAAGATCCTCAGTTGCATTATAATTTTATCTACGTGCATTTTTCGATATTTGATGGAATATGATATGTTACAACATGAGTTATTATATAGTATATGAAAATTTTATAAGTTTGATAACCCATACAAAATTATACTAAGTGAGTTATTATATAGTATATGAAAATTTTATAAGTTTGATAACCCATACAAAATTATACTAAGTCGTTTCAATTTTGTAACATATCATATTCCATCAAATCATCAGTCTTATTGTAATATTGTATGTGTAATTAAAAAATTAAATTAGTAAGTCATGTGTAAAATACGTGCACTTTTCTAGTATGTATAGTAATAATAAAAAAATTTAATTTTAATTTATTTCATTAATTTCTATTTTTACCTAGAATGTCTTTATCTCAGCTTCAAATGTCCTTAATTTTATTTCACTTCTCTAATTATGGGGATTACAGAATCAAATCACAAAGTACATCATGGGAAAATAAGGGAGAGGAGGACATCTTCAATCAACTTTGCATGCCTTTCTAGTACTGAAAAATATATAGTTGTAATAATATTAATAATCCTGCTATCACTTAGACGAACCTCTGAAACCAATACACTGAGTTTTGTTTCACCATTTAGAATGAGACTACTAACAATTTTCTAAAATCGATCAAGTTTAAAATGAGGTAAAACATAAAAGTGCTAATAGATATTGATTTTACATTTTAAAAAAGATCCTCAGTTGCATTATAATTTTATCTACGAGCATTTTCGATATTTGATGGAATATGATATGTTACAAAATTGAAACGACTTAGTACAATTTTGTATGGGTTATCAAACTTATAAAATTTTCATATACTATATAATAACTCATGTTGTAACATATCATATTCCATCAAATCATCAGTCTTATTGTAATATTGTATGTGTAATTAACAAATTAAATTAGTAAGTCATGTGTAAAATACATGCACTTTTCTAGTATGTATAGTAATAATAAAAAATTTTAATTTTAATTTATTTCATTAATTTCTATTTTTACCTAGAATGTCTTTATCTCAGCTTCAAATGTCCTTAATTTTATTTCACTTCTCTAATTATGGGGATTACAGAATCAAATCACAAAGTACATCATGGGAAAATAAGGGAGAGGAGGACATCTTCAATCAACTTTGCATGCCTTTCTAGTACTGAAAAATATATAGTTGTAATAATATTAATAATCCTGCTATCACTTAGACGAAGCTCTGTAACCAATACACTGAGTTTTGTTTCACCATTAAGAAATAGATTACTAACAATTTTTTAAAATGGGTCAAATGTAAAGTGAGGTAAAGAAAGTGCTAATAACTAATGATTTTACATTTTAAAAAAATCCGCAGTTGCATTATAATTTTATCTACTGGCATTTTTCGGTATTTGATGGAATATGATATTGAAACAACTTAGTACAATTTTGTATGAATTATCAAACTTATAAAATCTCCATATAATATATATTAACTCATGTTGTAACATATCATATTCCATCAAATCATTAATCTTATTGTATGATGTAATTAACATATCAAATTAGTTAGTCATGTGGGAAATACGTGCACTTTTCTAGTATATATATATATATGTGTTGACTTTATTTGAATCACCCCTTTATCCTTCTTGTTTACCTTTTTTATAATTATTATAGATCATAACACAATTTACTTCCTAACATTTTTTTTGGTTTACACGGCTTTTTAATCCCTTTCGAGGCGCTCGGGCACATTAAGTGGAAACCTCTCTCAACAGGGATTTGAACCTGAGTTCGCTACTTTGTGGTGACTAGTTCCTTCCACTAGATCAATCACATGTTCATATTTACTTCCTAACATTAATTACGTGTAGCAATTTCCATTTTTTTTTTATGTTTATATAAGAGCTAATGGCAATCTACCTCAGCTCCTTGTGATATTCATAATTTTTAATTTACCTATATTCTTTTGAAAGACTCATACCACTTTCCAAACGTTTTTAGACCTTAAAAATGATTTGACAAAAATATCTTCCATTATATACTATATAGTTCAATTTATTTTAAACCTGAAAAAAATAAAGCAATTTACCCCATGTGTAATTTTCATATGGACCAGCTTACTCCCTAATATTATTTTATATGCATCAGTTTACCTCCATGTGTTATTTTAAATGTGACACTTTACATCCTTGAATTTTTTTATATGGAAAAAGGTAATTTCGTCTTTTTATGCTACACTTCTAATTCTCACACTCAATTTCGAGCGATTGAGTTTTTTTTTTTTTTTTTTGAGAGGAAACACATCAAGATTCATTAATCAAGAGAATCAGAGGTAACAATGTCAAAAATCAAAGAAGGAAGAACATTGGCAGTATAAGAAGAATTAATTCCTAACTTTGCTAAGGCGTGAGCCGCCTGATTTCCTTCGCGAAAAATGTGCTGAGCTCGGAAGGACACAAAGCGTGTGGCGAGATGTTGAATTTCGTTCAGTAAAGGTCCAATGTTGCTTGTTGAAAAGCTTCTTTCAATGCCTTCGATTACAACTTTGCAATCGCCTTCAAGTATAATGTTGTTCCAACCATTGTCCAAGCCAAATTTTAGAGCGCTCTTTGCAGCATAAGCTTCAGCAGCCTCTGAGTCAAACGGATATGGCATTCGAGAAGCCTTCCAACCTATGCAAGTTCCGCAGGAATTACGAGCAATAATGCCGATGCCGAAAGAATTGTTACTTCTATCAATTGCTGCATCAAAGTTGATTTTTATAAAAGGTTCTGTAGGTGCTGCCCATCTAGTAAAGTTTCTTAGGTGAGCCGTCGGTTTTGTGCGTTGATTTGCATCTCGGAACCTATTACAAAAATCTCTTGCAAAAGTGAGAACGTCGTGTGGTTTTCCACTGCTCCCTTCCCAAATTCTTTTGTTACGAAAAAACCAAAGGTACCAGCAGAAAGTTACAACAAAACTGAGGTCCTCCTCATTCAAAAATTCCGATAAACGCGAGAACCAACATGCAAAATTTTCCTCATTCGAATTATAAATCGAAAAGGGAATATTAGAAACAGCCCATGCTTGTCTAGCGAACGAACACGTATTTAAAACATGCATAATAGATTCAACTTCGTTACCCGAACATGTTCCACAAGCATCATTATCCGTTGATCTTCTTCTGTATAAAAGTTGCCGAACAGGAATGGAGTTAGAACAACATTTTCAAATGAAAAGTTTCACCTTTGGGGCAGTTTTAAGGCTCCAGATTTTCTTCCAAACACTTGAATGGCCAGAACTCGGATTACCGAATTGATGTTGGTTTTCCAGTTCTTTAAGAGATTCGTAGAGATGATATGCAGATCTTACCGTGAAGTTTCCACTTTTCTCATAGTGCCAGATTAACTTATCATCTCCACCATAGCTGCTGATCGGGATAGATAAAATGGATGTTGCCTCGTCAGTCCAGAAAATCCCTTCAACAAGATCTTTGTTCCAGTTCCCAGTTCCAGAATCAATGAGACTGCTGACCTTGCTGTCCAAAGGGAGAAAGGAAGGAGGTGATTGGATTCGGAACGACGTCGGTCTAGGAATCCATCGGTCTTTCCAAATCCTGACTGATTCCCCATTGCCAATCCTCCATCGAAGACCAGTTTTGAGAAAACAAGAAGCGCCCCAGATGCTCCTCCAAGTGAGTGATGGTGAATTGCCACAAAAAGCTTCAAGGAACTCACATTTTGGGTAGTATTTAGCCTTTAAAATTCTGCTTAATAAACTATTTGGGTTGGTAAAAATGCGCCAAGCTTGTTTCGTCAAAAGTGCTACGTTGAAAGATTCCAGATTCCGAAAGCCGATGCCCCCATCTCTTTTGCTTCTACACAACGAACTCCATTTAACCCAATGGATTTTCCTCGTTTCTTTAGAATTCCACCAAAAGTTGGCTATCATGGATTCGATTTCTCGAATGAAATAAATTGGCAGTTTGAAGCAACTCATAATGTAAGAAGGGATCGATTGTGCAACTGCTTTGATGAGTGTTTCTTTCCCTGCTTGTGATAGAAGCTTTTCTGTCCATCCCTGAAAAACTCTCCAAATTCTCTCTCGAATGAAATCAAACACCTCCCTCTTCGATCTACCAATGGATAAAGGCATGCCCAAGTACTTTTCATGTTTGTCTTCCTGTCGGATTGGGAGTTCATTTTGAACCGCAATTATGTCTACATCTCTTGTATTTCTGCTGAACACAATGCTTGATTTGTTGTAGTTTATCTCCTGTCCAGAGGCTCGGCCATAGGTTTCTAAGACATGTCTGATACGATTAGCTGCGTTTACCCCCGCTTGAGAGAGGATGAGGGTATCATCAGCAAAGAGTAGGTGGGATACGCATGGTGCGCCATGGCAAATTTTAACTCCTGTTATATCCCCTGCCGATTCTGCCTGGCTGAGAAGGGAGCTGAGACTTTCTGCACAAATGAGGAAAAGATATGGGGAAAGGGGGTCTCCTTGACGGATTCCCCTTCCCGGCTTGACAAAACCAATTTGGTTACCGTTATAAATAAAAGAATAAGAAACAGTAGTAACACAAATCATAACTTTCTCCACAAAACGAGACTCAAAACCTAATCTAAGCATAACGTTCCTAAGGAAACTCCACTCTAATTTATCATAGGCTTTGCTCATGTCTAATTTAACGGCCATAGTTCCTACTTTTCCCTTAGTCTGTTTCTTCATAAAGTGGGTGATCTCATAAGCAACAAGAACATTATCAATGATGTTTCTATTAGGAACAAAGGCGGATTGGTACTCAGAAATAACGGAAGGCATTATGGGTTTAAGGCGATTTGTTAGTGTTTTGGAGGCAATCTTGTATATGACGTTACAAAGACTAATTGGGCGGTATTGAGACATGGTTTCAGGTTTATCACATTTCGGAATCAAGACGATATGGGTAAAATTGCTGTCCATGTTAAAAATACCATGATTCAAAAAATTAAGCACACAATTTATAACATCACGATTAATAACATGCCAAAATTTTTGAAAAAACAGTGCTGGGAGGCCATCAGGACCAGGTGATTTGAGGGGGTGCATAGATTTAAGGGCTCGGGTTACCTCTTCTGCTGTATAGGGCTGTAGGAGATGCAAGTTGTCTTCAGGCTTGACCTTGGGTGTCATCGAATTCAAAGCAATTTCCATATCCTCCCTAGATGGCGACGTGGATGTGAAGATAGTACGAAAGTAATCCACTATAGTGTCCTCCCTCTCCTTATCACTGCTGCACCATTCCCCATATGAGTTACGAAGGCCGCTGATCTTATTGTTTTTGCGTCTTCCCGAGGCTCTTTTATGGAAAAATTTTGTATTTCTGTCCCCATCTTTCATCCAATTGGCTCTGGCTCTCTGGTGCCACATTTTATTTTCCTTTTATCCAACAGCTCCTCAAGTTCAAGGGTAAGAGCCATCTCTCTCTGTCTCGACGATTCGGTGATTCGACCCTGGTTATTAAGTTCAATTTCCTCCCTCAATTTCCTGATTGTTTTGTGCACAGCTCCAAAAGACGTCCTACCCCAGTCATCCAAATTCATTCTGCAGTTATTGATTTTCTCCCACACATCATTAGCTGAATTGATTCCTCCCCAACTGTCTTTTATAATTTCCGAGCATTCTTTATGGTTGAGCCACATCGATTCAAAGCGGAAGCGTTTCTGCGTGCGGGGTCGGTAATCTTCTTCCTGTTGTTTGCTGATTTTTATTAGAATAGGAAGGTGGTCGGAATTTCTGGACTCAAGGTGGATAACTTGAGAAGCTGGAAAAGAGTCAATCCATCGAGTATTAGCACATCCTCTATCCAGTCGTTCCCGGATGGTGTGTGGGAACAATCTACGATCACACCATGTGAATGGAAAGCCTTTGAAACCCAGGTCCATCAAGCCGGTATCTCGAAGGCAGTCTCTAAAATCCCTGAGTTGCCAATTCGGAATCATATTCCCCCCTTCTTTTTCTGATTGAGTTAACATAGCATTGAAATCACCACAACAAAGCCAAGGCAGATTATTTCTCTGTGCAAGAGTGCGGAGTAAATCCCATGAAAATTTCCTATTTGGTCCGTTTGGTTCACCATAGAAACCGGTGAATCTCCAACCCGACGGACGATCATCCTCAAAGATAATAGCATCAATATGATTGTTAGAAATGCTCCGGACGTCAACATGAAGGTTTTTGTTCCAAAGTAGGGCTAAACCTCCAGAAATACCCCTAGAATCAATATGAACACCAAATAAGTTGAATCTTTCCTTAATTGCTTCTATCTTCCTCCCATTTGCTTTTGTTTCGGAGAGGAAGATAATTTGGGGGCCATGTGCTCGGATGAGGTCTCCGAGGGAATCAACTGTCCGAGGGCCCCCCAACCCTCGACAGTTCCAGCTTAGGCAATTCATGGTGAGCGAGCAGCCTCCGCCAAATCCGTAGCTAGGTGAATTCTCTTGCCTGATCTCACTTGATCAACCGAGACGTCCTCGACCTGCTGAAAAACACATTCATTACCTACCAAGCTAGTTCCTTTGCTAACCGGTTGGAGATCCGAACCTACTTCAAACCATTTCCTTTTAGCCTTTCTATCAACTAGCAGTACATCCTTCTCAGTCTTAACCGCTTTGAGGGGAATATCAATTAGGTTCAGTAGCAAGTCCTTGCTTTGAACTGGGGTTATCTTGTTATCTTGGGTTCGTGGGACTTTCTTGGGTTTAGTGGGATTCGGAGTTGTGTGGTTCTGTTTGGGTTTGCTAGGAGAGTCCGAAATTGTGATGGAATGAGTGTTGTGATGTGGCTTGTCTATAGGGTTGATTGTTGGTTGTTTTAGTTTAAGAATGGGATGGGTTGTGTTATTGAAGACTTGAGCAGAGGTAGTGCTAGTAATGGGTTGCAACGGATTATAAGTGGTGGACAGCTTTTCGATGGGTGGGGAAGGGTTAGAGTTGGAGGTAGTGGATTGATGGGCTTTCACCTTGTTTTGATCAGAGAAAACGTTAGTGATGGGTTGCAACGGAGTACGGGTGGTAGGCAACTTTCCAGTGGGGGGGGAAGGTGTAGTGTTGGTGTTCTTGGTAGGACCAATAGTGGGTTGGGGGGGTTTCACTTTCACCGTATTTTGGCCAGAGATCGGATTGTCAGGTTGGCGTGGGGTAGATAGAGGATTGGTGAATTTTTGGGGAAATTCAGGTGGATTGGGAGATTGATTAATCTGGGTAATGTGGTTCTTGCTCGCTTGGGTGTGAGTCGATATTCTTGGTTGCTGGTGATGCAATTTCGGTGTATTTTTAGTATTGGAGTCGGGTTTGGGGTCCGAGGTATTAGTAGTCAGTTGTTTGGGCAAAGCGGTTTGGATTTTCATGTTGGAATCTTGTTGGGCCTGGATTATGGGTATAGACTGAGTAGTCGGTTCAGGGATATTAGTAAATGGCAGAGCCTGATTTAGATTAGTAGGTGGCGGTTTGGATGGGCTTTGGGATTCAAAGTTGTTGTTGGGCCCATAACTCAGATCACGTTTGTGAGGGGGACAGTAAGATGAGCTGGCCTTGTCATTTAGAAAATGAGATTTAGATTTAAGTATGGAAATAGAGTTAATGGGTTTATGTGGCAGAGAGGGATTTTGGGAAATCAGAGTTGATGGAGGTACATATGTAATTGGATCAGAGGAAATATTCGATTGGTAATAATCATAGGGATCTGTTACCTTGGAATTTAGAAGATTCTGCGCCGCCAAATCCGCTTGAGAATTGAGGTTGGAGGGGTTGACCAAGTCAATAGGGATTGTGACATTATTTCCAAAATTGCCCCTCTTGTTAATTGACGGTGAGAATATATTTGCGCCGGTGAGTCGGTTCTGGTTGACCCGCCGTGAAGTACCCGTCGAGGTGGGGCTGCCCTGAACATAGATTCCAGAAGTGGTTTGCCAAGTTTTCTGGCGGAGATTAGAAGGAGCCCTAAGCCATGGGCCAAATTGGAGATCACTTTCAGGAACCTCTTCTTCATGCTCATATCGTTTTAAACACGAGTTGGATGGATGATCAAGAAGACCACAATGGAAGCAATAGTTTGGGAGTTTCTCATATCGAAATGAAACCACAATTGTGTCACCTCTGTCAGAGCTAACTTTCATAACCCGAACTAATGGTTTGGTAATATCCAAACTAACTTTAACCCTGAGATAGTTGCTAATTACCGTACCATCTTTATCTCCATAAATTCCTTTGAAGACACCCATTCTATTGCAGATAGATTCCGCCACAACTTTGTTTGATTTGTTAACTGGGAGTCCATGTATCAACACAAAAAAATCGCACCAATCCAAGTTGACTTGTGCGGGATTCTCGTTTGCCTTAATAGTATTCAGCACTAAAAGATGATGATCAAAGGCCCAAGGTCCATCCTCCATCGCTCTTTTTCTGTCAAATTTATGTTTGAAAAGAAAGATAAATCGACCATCCTCTATGGGGTTAACTTCAATCCCTTTCCCAGGACTCCATGCCTTTGTCATCATAGTTGTGAGAGCATCCAAATTCACACTCTTTTGGCCCAAAATTCTACCAACTAAAACCAAATCAGTCGTGAAATCCTGTTTATCCCAAACCTCTCCCGGAAGGACTACCCCCACATCCTCGACTTCCCTCAAATCCAGTCGATTCCAGAGATCGATATTAGATATATCCATTGAATTCGATGATACCCGAGAAAAGCCCTAGATCAACGAACGTCTCCTTCAGAACCTGCGAGCAAAGAGAGAAGGGTTGAGGCAGAGGTGAGAAAACAAGCAGGAAGAAAACAAAAGGAACAAGAAAAAAACAAAAGACGAGAAAACCCAAATTAATCCAAGAGACTAAGATCAAAGCCTAGGCACGAGCAAAGCAAAGATATTTCAAATTGAGATCCCTGGGATACGCAGCGTCCACCAACTGAAAAGAAAAAAATGAACAGAGAAGGCAGAAAGAAAAAATTCTTCTCATAAGGAGAGAAAAGTCTTCTCACTAGGAGAGAAAAGTCCGAGCGATTGAGTTACGCTCTTCAATAAAATGAGGTAAATTGATCCTTTAATATTTTTACATGAGGATAAAATTAAATGCTATTTCTCAAATTAGAAGTAAGTAAATTGAACATTATTACGTATCCAGAAAAAGTTAAAGTTCAAAACATTTATATGAATATTTCTTTGGAATATTATTGTTAATAAGTTGTTTTATTTATTGTAATAATTGGTCGATCATTGATGTAATTCGTCGTTTTTGTTAAATGAAATTACAAATCAGGTTGGTAGGAGCTATATATTAAGCAACTGACTTGTGGTTAGTCAAATGAGATTCTTGTACTTACTAAAATTTATAAATAAGGAAATAATTGAACAAAATCCGTGCTGCTACATTAGTTTTTTTGGTTACTTTTCTGTTTATTAATTCTATATTAAAGTACCAACAGGTGATTGGTCTAGTGGAAGGGATTAGTCACTACAAAGTAGCGGACTCAGATTCGAATCCCTGTTGGGAGAGGTAACCACTTAATGTGCCCAACCCGCCTCGAAAGGGATTAAACCCTTGGGAAACCGAAAAAAAAAAAATTCTATATTAAAGTGGTTTAAGGAATATGTGACTGTGACATTTGCTGACCTCATCGATCGATAATATAAATATTAATACTCTATCCAAGGTGGTTGGGTCAAGTGGTAGTGACTTGCGACCCCAGAGGCGAGACTCAAGTTCGAATCCTACTGGAGACATCACACTGGGAAGGACCTATACCCTTTGCACTCTTCGGTCCGAGCTGTATAAACACAGTCTAATAGATAATAGAAAAAGAAAAAAATATTACTCTATTTGTTTTTTTAACAGTTAGGTATATGGTCCTCTAATATGTACAGCCAAATCAAACTTATAAAGATAGAGACCCATGGTCTTATCGTCTATAATTCATTAAACTAATTACTAATCAGAACAAATTTCCAACAACAAAAAGTTGGGACACCTGATGACTCCGAAGATCTTTTATACATTCAATCACTAATATGAAAGATAAGTTCGATAGTCTTGATTATTTTTTGGCCCAATTGATAACTTGAGCCAATATAATAATCAGGCCAACAATTTTATTGGGATAGTATGTGTAATTGTGGGCTCAACCCGTAAAATAATGATTCATTCGATTTATTCGATTATGATTATATTTTGGCCCAATTGATAACTTGAGCCAATATAATAATCAGGCCAACAATTTTATTGGGATAGTATGTGTAATTGTGGGCTCAACCCGATAATATAATGATCCATTTGGTTTATTCGATTATTGTGAATTTACTATTATGACATGTAACTATTATGTAAACCCTCATTTTTTATTGCAAAAACACTCTTGTAAATTTAGCAAAAATCCCCCTTCCCTTAAACCATGTAAACCCTCTTTTTTTTATAGCAATAACACCCCTGTAAATTTTTACTTAAACCATGTTTACTACACCAAAATATAAGCATAAAACCACACCAATATGTAAGCACTAAACCACACCTATTACTACACCAAAATATCACGCAAACGGGAGAAATCACTTGCACCAAATACACCAAATATGATTCACATGTCATAAATAACATGACCAACTATTGCATGCAATTTGAGTCGAAATTAATTACAAAACACAATTCAAGTCATAGATCCAAGTTCAGCCATCTCCAACTCTAGAAAACAAAGTCTAACACATACATATTCACAAATATGCACACATCTTTGCAAGTCAAAACAAAAATTTAGCATCCAAGTCCATCTTTTGATTCCCATTCAATGTAGGTTCAATTCGTTTTACCTTTAAGCATCATGTTTGCTTGAATTTGGCGATTGCGTTCGGAAGATCGCAAAAACAAACTGACCTGCTTTGAATTATCCATTAGTTTGAAACATAACAAATTCATGTCCTCCTCACTGAGCCCTGGTACTGTTTCAATTGCGGATATTACTTTTGTCGTCTTTCATTGTCCGTGTCTTCTTCCTTCTTGATATTGGAAGTGAAACTTCCAAAGGCATATTTTGCATCCTCAATGAAAGACGTGAGAAATGAGGCATACGGAGGAGGAATAGGAGTGAGTGATTCCTAGGTCTTCTTCTTCCTCTTCTTTTTTATCTTCAATTTCTTCTTCTTCTTTTCATTTCCACTAATGTTGACCCCAAATTGCTTCAACCTTGGGCCACCATCTCCATATAGGCGCCACCATCTCATTCGTCTGCCGTCAAGTCAACAGAAGGGCTACCGTTAACATAAGCCGGCTTTCTCGACACCACCAACCAGACGTTCTTCATTCAACAATATGCCTTCCACTACATCAACAAACCCTGCAGCATCACCTCCGGTTGCTCGATCTTTCCCACATAATTCACACCAATCGTCATAATATCTCCATGAATTAACTCTCATATTACACACATCTTCCTCGTTTTACTATCCATATGTGCTTCATGTGCAATGATGAAAATACATAATAGAAACATACATCTCCCAAAAAATTGGTGGAGCATATTGAGTAATAGATCTTTCCTTCGAGAATCCATATGCGAGGTTTGTATTCAAATAAAGCCTAATCAAATGGTGGTTTTGGTGAGTTCAACAAATATATGCATATTGGACTCTTTAAATCAATATAAAGTTGAAGAAATATATGATCAAACCAAAAAATTATTAAATTTGCATACAATTATCAACAAAAACCAACTTGCTAAATACAACCAAATTACGCCAATTCATTATAATAGCAAAAACACCCCATGTAAATAACATAAACATCCCTGTAAAATAGCAAATCCACAAACTCCAAAATTTTCACAAACAACAAAATTATTTCAACAAAAACCAAATAAACTCCTTCTACAACTAACTAATTAGGCAAAAAAAAAAATCTTAAAATCATTTCAAAAAACACCTAATGTGCATTTCCATAAACTTAAACCTAAACACTAAAGTAGATTTTAAAATGCAAAAAAAATCTCTACTCACCTGAAGGAGTGCACGGTCCAGGGGTTGGTAGCTGACGAATTGCAAGTCCACAGTTTAGCAACCAAACCAAGTACAAACAATGGAAGTTAGAGCTCCATTAACAACCATTTTGAGCTAAATTGAAGAGAAGAGCTTAGAGAGAGAGAGAGAGAGAGAATTGTCCTAGGGTTCAAGTCGCATACCTGTTAGAACAGGAGAGGAGGAGTAAGTGAATTTTCTTTATGATTTTAATTTAATTCACATGAACCGATTTAATGGTGGCATATTAATATTAATGTAATGTTGATCAAATTCCAGGGCATAATTGGTACACATTTTGTTAATTTGGGCCACATTATATAATATATGGGTTGGTAGATATTGTAATCGGGCCAATTGAGGTGGTTGGCCCACATTTTGTCCGATTAACACGGGTTGCCCGTGAAACAATCAGGCCAACCGAACTGAAAATAAAGTATGATTACAAAGCTCAATTGTGCTAATCAGGGCCTATTCAAGGCTACCGAACTGAGCTTTAGTTACTCTGTAAAATCCAAGAACAAAAAATATTGCAAGTGAATTGTATGCTAAAATTAGAAATTCAGGAAATCAAATATTATTGAGTAAAATGATAAAATGTTTCATGTGTTTTGTCTAAATGACAAAAAATCATTCATATTATTTTATTTATAGAAAGAAACTTTATAATAATATTTTATTATAGCTCACTGCATCCATCTGAAAATTAAGGTTTCATTGCAGACAATTACGAATTCATGTTTTGAAAGTTGAAGGCCGTGCTTAAATATTCTTGAAATTCATTAACTTCAACACTTAAATTATTTTATCAGCATAAGTCCATAAATTAATCATACTACAAAAATGCATCGCAACTAAAATCTATAATAAAATCAAAATAATAAAAATTATCGAAGTTGCTCGAAATGTTCTATCAATTATTCATGGCATATAATTCATTTATGATGGAGTAAATATCAATTTTCTCATCAGTTTTGTTAAGAGCAAAAGATAAAAATACCCCCTATACTTTGTCTAACTCCCAAAAACCCCCTTGTGTTATTTTAACTTCCAAAAAAACCCCTGTAATCTCAAATAAGTGTCAAATAAACCCCTAAATAAGAGAGTGTGTTTCAATTGCCAAAATTGCAAGTATTTGTTCATACTTTGCTTTTGATATGACAATTTTACACCTGACATCGAAAGACAAAAATACCCCCTATGCTTTGTCTAACTCCCAAAAAAAACCTCATGTGTCATTTTAAATCCCCAAAACCCCCCTGTGTTTGATTTTAAATACCACACTCGACCCAAGTAGTATATACTTAATTTTCCAAAAAGAATAAATAAATTATAAAAAAAACAAACACATAGGGGTAATCTTGTCATTCCATCAAAAGTCAAAATAAAATTATAAGTATATACTACTTGGGTCGAGTGTGGTATTTAAAACCAAACATAGGGGGGTTTTGGGAGTTAAAATAACACAGGGGGGTTTTTGGGAGTTAGACAAAGCATAGGGGGTGTTTTTGTCTTTTGCTCGTTTTGTTAATGTATATGATCAAACAATTCACAATTTTGACCTTTCAGTTTGTTACTAGCTAGATCTACTTTTTTAAAAACTTCATTGTTGAACATAAGTGCTCATTTGATGTGAAACTTGTGGTGTATGTTAATAAATATATCAACATATCTTGGATTTGAAAGCACAAACACAAGCGATTCATATAGGCCTAAAAAAAAAAGTGCAATTCGGAACTCTAATTGGAAGACAAATTAGTTGCTCCTCAAGGAGGAAAAGTTGATTTAAGGTTTTTCTTTCATTCTCTTCCGAATGAACCAAAGAAATATCTATAGTGCACATAGGAATAGCATTGTCACTCTATATGAAGGCATAATAGTCTTTCTATATAATTGTAAGTTTTCTCTTTTCTTTTCTTTTTTCCTTTGTATTTTATTAGTATTAATTAGGATAGTTGAAAGTCCTTAAGCTAACCCATTGTGTGCAAGATTATTTATTCTCATAAAACTCGCCGACGAAGGGTATTTTTCCTAGGTGTATAGGTCCGATTCAGATTAAATTTCAGGGTGCTAGCTGTCAACAACCTTCCTCAATAAGAAGTCCAGGACAGTCAAATCGATCCTAACTACACTTTCTTGATCGGGAACCTAAGCATGTACTCAAAGTCCTCGTTAAGGCGTGTCTGGGATTGACCCGAGGACGATCCTCCAATGCCTTAGTATAGTCTGAGGAAACAAATCGACTGTAGTAGAAGTATGTGCGGTCATAAATGCGTATTAGAAAAGTATTAATGAGGGGTATTTATAGGTAGTGAATTTGTATCTAGTCGGTCATGGGTCGGTTTCGGATCGAACCCCGAGGAGAGTAAGCGGATCTTTCGATTCTAAGGTAATTATTTATTGTTTTGGGGATATTATAGTCTTTTCAGTCGAGGTAGTATGCCATGTTGATATGTCTGTTAGGTTGTGTCGACATGTCGATGTATCATTCCAGTTCGATCTTGTCCTTGTGGTACTCGATTTGGTCCTTTTGTCCAAGGTAAAGTGCCACGTGTACTGGTATAATATTTGGTATATCACTCACCCATTTGTTTTACTTAGCAAAATTTGGACCTAGACTACAGTGCGTGATTAGCTTATATTCAAAAGGAACTTTTTTGCTAGAAACTCCTCTTCATATGCTGAATAGACAATTAGACTACTTTGTAAGAAATAAATGTAAAAAGGAAATATGGCGTCACATGAGAAGTTGAGATTTTTACCTCGGACCTACCTAGTCTTAAACAAAATAGTATAACGGGTCAGAGAACACAACTCACTAATAAAACGGTTATCACTATCAGTTTTCAACCATTCTCAACGTTTGAGCTCTCAAATTGACATTATTTTCTCTTTTGGTAATAATTTTAACACTAATATCTTTTTGTAGTAAACTCTAATTTAATTTTTTGTGAAATGGAGATAGTTTGTATTTTCGTATATAATATTTACTTAGGTCATCTCCAACCGAAGTGGTTGCCCTTTCGTTTTCTTGCCTCTTTGATCCCTCTCTTGCCCAATTGCCCCTGTCCTCTTGCCCTTGCGACCCACCAATAAACTCATCTCCAACCGAAGGGCAATCAACCTCCATTTATAAGAATTTCACAATTTTCTCCACTCTCACTTAGTAATAATAATAATAATAATTATTATTAGTATTATAAGAAGTTGTGTTTTTTATTTAAGTGGTTGTATTTTTTATTTAAGTTGTGTTGTGTATTAATTAAGATTTATTTTTAAATCAAGTTTTTTTATCAGAAATTCTAATTAAGTCGTATTTTTATATTTATACTAGATATTTCGTATTTTTAAAATTTAAGATTTAAAAATTAAAACTAACAATGTTTAATCTAATCACGTTATTAAATTTTAAATTTTAAACTTTATTTAATCTTACAAAATCTTTTAATTTTTCAGCAAAATTGAAAGTGTGTGGGTGATTTTGACCAGGGACAAAACCTGGGGGCTGAATGTGCAAATATGTCATATTCCCAACACAACTTCGTAGCCTGGTTGCCCACCGCCTGCCATCTCCCAATCCCCCTCTTGCCCAGCCCTCCATTCCCATCTCCAACCGAGCACCACGGTCAAACCCCCCTCCCCTCCCCTCATGTCCAGTTCCCTGCTCGATTGGAGATGTCCTTAGTATGTTTTGTTATTTTTTATAAGTTTTAGTGTTATCGCGTTCTTGGGCTATTTAAACCCTTGTAAGTCTGACTGTCTAAGTGCGTCACACATTTCACTTTTGTTCTTTTTGTAATTGTAAACGTTCTCATTGTTTTGAAAATAAATCTTTGACTTTGACGTTAGTCTTTCTAATTTGTACTTAAGTTCTGCGTCATCTCATTCACAAACGACAAGCAATAAATTCTTAGAGCATCTCTCATGCAAGATACACTAAATTTAATTTTATCACCAAATTTATATGTTTTGAGCCTCCCACCCTAAATCACCAATTCACCATTACACAAAAAATTATGAAAATTTAATTTTCGCCTCCGATGGTGGTGAAACCCCATTTCACTAAATTGCATGAAATGTGGTCAAACTTTTGTTGGTACAAATCGCATGAAATGTGATTATATTCATAACCAGCACAGCAAATAATTAGAGCAATTTTCTCTTATTGATTTATACTCTAAACATCATTAATTAATTCTATAAATTTATCCTTGTTGAGATAATTAATTAATTCTTTTTAGCAGTGGGCTCCGCCTGGTACAGCTCCACGTGTCGTCCATTCAGTGGTTGACAAGGCCTATTATTGTTCTTGCATCTCATATCCAATGGAGCCTTCAGTGCCTTTACTTGTTCTCTTGATATTGACCTCACCTTCATTAAGTTCCAAATTTCAAGCAACATTAGAAATACATAAATTCAAAAATACCCCCTATATTTTGTTTAATTGCCCAAAATCCCCATATGTTATTATTATCAGCAAAAAATTCATTGTGTTATTTTTTTATTAGCAAAATACACCATTTGAAATTCTTTTATAAATCAATTGGAAGATTATTGTCAATTTTCATAGTTATCAGGGGGATTATTGTCAATTTCGCTAATTAAAATACCTTCCCAAGGATGCTCCATATGACATTTTCAGTGCAAGGAGGAGTTGAAAAAGAGCCAACATATCTATAATACTTGTGTGTTCTTTTCCTTAATTCTTCCGGATGGAATGGCCCGACCGTAACCGGGGCTTCCTCGTGTCTTTTTACCTTATATTCGAGTTCATTCAATTTGTTCTGTATCTGAAAAAAATGAAGAAATCCAAGATTAGGTTCAAATTTTTACATTATTGAAAAAAAAGAAAGCATTTTTTATTTGATTGTGAACTTATTGACCTTAGCAACAAGTGGATCTGGACGTCCATAATCGAAAAGAATAGCTATTACTGAAACACTTCCATCATCAGCAATATGCACCAAATGAAGCTCTGCAGCAAATCTATATATATATAGTTGCCATGTTAATTGGTATATAAATAATAAATCCATTGAGAAAAAAAAAAAAAAAAATCGTTCCTATTATTCTTAAGAAGCAAATGCAAAAATACCCCCTATATTTTTCTGAATTTGCAAAAAACATCCTGTGTTATTTGTATTACTAAAAACCCCATGCTACTTTTATTAGCAAAAAAACCCCTCCAACATATTTTGAGGAAAAATGACAATTATACTTTCACCAAAAATGCGAAAACACTCCTATTTAAATACCGGGAAAAAAATAACAATAATCCCATGTTAGCTTCGAAAATTGGTAATAATCCATCTTCACTTAAAAAAAAATTGATTTATGAAGGAATTTTAAATGGATTTTTTGCTAATAATAGAAAGAAATTATACAGTGAGGGGTTTTTGCCAATTAAGCAAAGTACAAGGGGTATTTTTTTGTATTTAGCTCTATTCTTAATTTAACAAAAAAAGAAAGAACTATAGAAGAGATATATGTATAGCTCTACGTACTGCTTTCCATCGATTCTGTGCTCAGAAGGAGCATGCCAATGCATTTGCTTTAAGTTATATATTTTGCCATAAAGAATCATCTCCCCTGATTTATCAGGGTATTTCAACTGCATCAATAACAAATCATTTAAGTATAGAGTTAATGTCAGTTTTACCCCCTAAAATTTAAAAAAGAGCATTCAATAACAAATTATATAAGTATAGAGCTAATGCCAGTTTTACCCCTCTAATATTTAAAAACGAGCATTTTATTCCTCAGTGAAAACTTTAAAGGAGCAATTTACATGCCTCAATCGGAGAGTGTAACTCAATCGCGAAAATTGAGAGTTGAAATGAAAAGTGTTTTTACAACATTTATCATAACACAGGAGATAAAGTGCAACATTTAACATAGGGGTAAAGTGTCACATTTAACATAGTAAGGGGGGGAAATGCCACATATAAGATGTGTAGTTTTCTCAATTCATATCTTTTCTAAATTTAAAATAGAGGAAAAAACACTTTTGATACCAAACTTTAGTCCAAAAAATAAAATTTGGTACCAAATTTTTTGAAAAAAAACATTTCATACCATGATTCACACAATCTTGACACATTTAGTTTTGCTGTCAATTTTCGGACTAAATTCAGCACGTATTGCTCGTGTGCCCGTTAAATTGACAATGGGAGATAAAACATGCACGGGTTTTAAAGACCCACAATTGACGGCACATGCTGAATTCCGTCCGAAAATTGACGGCAAAAGTAAATGTGTCAAGATTGTATGAATCATGGTATGAAATGTGTTTTTTCAAAAAGTTTGGTATCAAATGTATTTTTTGGACTAAAGTTTGGCATCCAAAGTGTTTTTCCCTCATTTAAAATATCAGGAAGATGGTGTGAAATTTTTATAAGACTGTAAGGGGATAAATCGTTCTTTTTCAAATCACATAGGATAAATTGCCATTAACTCTATAAGTAAGTGTATAAGATATTAAGTTGTAATGGTAGTGCTAACCCCAACGTTGAATTTGTTATCGACCAAAGTAACGTTTGTTGAATTATACAATCTTAGTAAAGGTTGTAGTCTCTTGTTAAGGACAACTTTGTCTTTCAAGATATTAATTGGTGATTGCTTTTTTCCAAATGCGCACATCGAGAAATTCGGGCTGATTTTTCCCCACTTGTCCGGGCCTGTGGTTCCAGAGTATGTGAATTGAATTGGTTCATCAGCAATCTCTGTTTAAAAAAAAAAAAGAAAAAAAAAGACAAATTAGTGTCCTATCTTCAACATATTTTCTGATTTTATATTATTCATGGAAAAGGGTTGCTTTCATTTCCCAAGGAAAATGACGATAAGTTAAAATATTCACCTTTATTGGAATTTAATGACTAATATTAATTCTCTCTTTTTGATGCCCCGGAGTAACAACTATATTCTGAGGTAAAGGGCACAATATCAAGATTAAGCACTACCATTTTGCATAGCATACTACGACTTATATTTATATATTTAATGCCGACATATAAATATGAAAATTCTTGGATAGACTTGGTTTATGAGATTTTTATAGATCTTGTGGTTGTAAATTCACCATATCATCCATTTTAATGATGTCATGTTTTCATAATGTGTGATGCGGTGTATTTACAACTACCAGGTCTATGCAAGAATTTTTCATATAAATAACTTGTTGCAGAAGTTTTCAGCTTTCGAATTCTCGAAACTAGTTGTTTATGTTTGTAGTGACAGCATTGACTTCTACTTGTTCCAAAATAACACAAGAATAGCTAAAAGACAAAAGTAAGATAAGAGTTGTTTCTGGCTTCATCGTTTTGCAAATTAAACAAACTAATATGAATACAAAAACTATGTACTTATTCACACGCGCGAACACACACACACGTACTTACGCTGCAACGTAGAAGTCGTAGAGTGTGAGTTAACAACCAAAAGTGTAGTTGCAACAATGAAGAAAGCCATTCTTGGGGCAACCATAATATTTGAATAATGATATGTTTGTAACATAAGTTTGTGTGTGTAGTTTTGGAATGATGGATGTGTGGTTTATGTAAGTTTCCACACAATATGTTGTTTAACAATTTATGGGATACTCTCAACTTTTATGCATATGTCTTTATATACATATCTTCACCCACCTTCTTTGTTCTCTTTTCTTCTTAATAAAATGTGGTCTCTTCATAAATTGAAATATTTTAATCAATTTTGACATTTTATGTGGATCATAACAAAATGTCGGGTTGAGCAACCAACTTTATGCTTGTTATGTAATGGGCTCTACCATGTCCATTATTGTGTTTTATTGTGGAAACTATAACATCATGGCTTTTAATGATTGATGGAATGTGGGTGTCATCTGAAGTAAATCATATTCAGTCAAATATTTAAAAGTCCCTAGCTAAGTGTCAAGTGATAAATTTTCGTTAAAAGGGGAATAAAGCGAAATTGGTATAAAAACTAATGATTCATTGGTTAATCATATGTATTCGGGTTGGTAAAATAACTTCATATCTACTTAATTGCCTGCAATTTTAGTTCAAATTGAGTAAATTGAAAATTCAGGTCCGAATTTTGTAACTTGTGGGCCTATTGACTTCAATATGAGAATTCTTCCTAGGATAATTTGCATTATGCATATCAAAATTATCACATTTTTGCATTTAACACATCAATTAAATATTAGCACATTACACAACCTATGTTTTGCTCTCATTTCTTATATACTTAAAAAAAAAACAAAAAAATTGAGAAATTAAATAAAAGAGCTGTAAACTGTAAGCCACAACTTCCACTATATATCTATAGTGATAGCCCACCCTTGATGTCAAAATTGACCAATAAAACCTCATCTATACATGTATAACCTTCCCCTCCTAACACCTCCTTGTAATTTCCATAACCACCATATCATAGTCATAGATACACCAATTTCATTTTTAATTCTATATTCATTTACTTACTTGATTTCTGAGTAAAAAGATGGGTAATTTACAATTGTACCCCTTAGGTTAGGGTCAATTTTAAAAATATTCTCCCAGTCCCTTTTTTTTCATACCTATACTTTTGGCACAAACTTTTTAGTAAAAATTGAAAAGGTGAAACTTTTAAGTATTTTAACGAGTTTGCTTTTAATAGTAGTTGTATCAAATCATTACTTATGTGAGAGGATATTTTTGAGAAAAATATTTTCATGTAGAATGAGAGTGTTATTTGTTAACATCCTAGAAAGTAAATATTAGTAAAAAAATTGAGAAAGAGCGAGTAGAATTTTTTGTAAGAAGAAGTCAACTTTCTAGGGGTTTTCTGTAAAACAAAGTCAAAATCAAGGGGATGAGTTTATGTAATTTGGCTAAATGCAAAGGTTTTTTTGGTAAATGACTTCTAAGAAAGCTATGTTTCATTGCTCTTCCATTGGGGAAATTGCATATTTGGTAGCATATAATAGGACACGAGAGAATTGCAATTGTGGTACCAAACTATATACCGATTCTCACTTGTGGTACTATAAAAATCGAGACCGACACATTTGGTACCACAATTTAAGAAATTGAATCACATTTGGTACCACCGTTAAAAATGGACGTTAACTGATGACGTGGCAGTTAAGTTTTATTGCAAAATTGATACCATTACTTATATTGACTGACAATTATACCCCTAACTTTTCAAGTTGTCAAAATAACCCCCCATCTTCAAATTTACTGACAATTTTAGTCCACATTGTTGCCCAATTTCAAAATTGACTCGAATAAGACACATGCGGACCAATTTAGAGATTTTACTTATTATATTTACATATTTATTTAATTTTATAAATAATATTAACAGACCAAATAATACTTTAACATAAATTCGATAAAATATTAATTAAAGCTAAAATTTATATAATAATATTAATATATTTAATATTTATTAAAAAATTTATATAAAATAATTATAATTTTAAAAAAAAAAAAACTATCTCCTACCCCCAAACCCCATCCCCCCTAACCCCCCCCCCCCCCCCCCCCCCCCAGGCCGACCGCCGCCGGCCTGGGATCAAAACAACACAACAAATGCGCAAAATCAAGCAGGCCCGAACCTGTTCTTCGCGGCCCGAATCAGCGAAACACAAAATTGACAACAGAAAAAACGAAATTAAGCTAACCACGATTACAAACAATTAAAAACCGAACAGAAAACGCGCTCAATACTAAAAATCCGAAAGGGGATCGCGAAACCAATTTCCCCCAATTCTGCAATTGACCTCAATTAAGCACGGAAACGTGAAATTGAATCAAGTACAGTCGATTACAAAGCTCCAGGAGATGAAATACGAACAGAATTACAACTAATTCGAAGAAAAATCCGAAATCACGAAGAACCCTAACAAAGGGGAAATTCAGCAATCGCGAAAATTCGTCCAGAAATCCCAAAATTAATCCACCTGGATGATGCATGATGTGAATACGAGAAAAAAGAGTATAAGATTCTAAAAATCCGATCACAATTGAGAGAGATATGGCCGGAATTGTGATCGGAAAAATGAAGAACACTATCTCTCAAGGTGGAAAACGGGGAGAGAGAAGGGTAGGAGATGGGTGTTTTTTTTTTTTTTTTTTTGTTAAATTATAATTATTTTATATAATTTTTTTAATAAATATTAAATATATCAATATTATTATATAAAGTTTAGATTTAATTAATATTTTATCGAATTTATGTTAAAATATTATTTTGTCTGTTAATATTATTTATAAAATTAAATTAGTTAAATAAATATGTAAATATAATAAATAAACTCTCTAAATTTGTCCGCATGTGCCTTATTCGAGTCAATTTTGGAATTGGGCAACAATGTGGACTAAAATTGTCAGTAAATATGAAGATGTGGGGTTATTTTGACAACTTCAAAAGTTAGGGGTATAATTGTCAATCAACATAAGTAATGGTATCAATTTTGCAATAAAACTTAACTGCCACGTCATCAGTTAACGTCCATTTTTAACGGTGGTACCAAATGTGATTCAATTTCTTAAATTGTGGTACCAAATGTGTCGGCCTCGATTTTTATGGTACCATAAGTGAGAATCGGTATATAATTTGGTACCACAATTGCAATTCTCTCATTTTGTTATTTTGGCATCATTGAATATGTAAATGCACATTTAGTATCAAAATTTAAATATTGATTGCAATATTGTTCATACCACCGTAAAAAAATTGAATTAAAATGGACGGAATTGGCCATGTACACCTCACACAGCCGTTATCTCGTCTTTTGGAGGGAAAATAATAACATTTTCCTCACGTTTTCATGTGATGATTTTCACTCCAAAAGACGAGATAACAGTCACGAGGGATATAGAAAACACACAACCCCACCCCCACCCCCCCTCCCCCCCCCCCCTCAATTTTTCTTTTTCATATAGTAGTACTTATTATTATTTTTTTAAATAAAAATAAAGTTTAATTAATTGGCTCAATTCGAAATTCCCAACCCAAATAAAATTTTAATCCAATTAATAACACAACCAACTCTAATAATACATCACTCTACCCAACTCCCAAGCCCAAATTAGCTATACAAAAAAAAGATCAAGATATAGTGAATGCTATAAAATTAGTCAAATTACCTAAGGATCGTCTTCAAAAGACAAAATATGATGGATGGGGACCTTTGTTGGAGAAAGTTACTTCTTTTTGTTCTAAGCATTAATGAGTAATATCGATTCGATCCGAGCTCTTGGAATTGGAATAAGTTCGACAGCGGATCACGAAATCTTGGTGATCTTCTCTATCTAATGAACGGGGAGTCTGCTTTAAAATTGTCTGCCCTGCACCCACCCCCGAGTATATGCTTCAACAGGAATCGCACAAGGGTAGGTTCGAAACCTCTGGTAAAATGCCCGCCCGTCACCCACGGATAAAGTAGCGTATTGGTACTTATCGAGTATAGAATAAATTTGCTTCTCTTTGTTCCTACGAACACAATAGAATAAACATTAACCTAGCCCTTATTAGGAAATAATCCACTGAACAGGGGAGGTCCATACTATAGTCATAGTAAAGTCTTTTATGTTCCATATGGGAGGCCAATGTGTATGATTGAACAAGTGACTATTGAGCATCATTACAAAGTTGAGAGATTCAATTCGATGATAGATAGACAATTACAAGAGTTGAACAACTGTTTCAATGAAGTAAACACATAATTGCTTATTTGTGTTGTATGCTTAAACCCATCCAATCGCTTTGAGGCTTTTGACAAAGAAAGACTTGTTCGTCTTGCCGAACTTTATCCAAATGACTTCTCTTTTCTTGAGCTCTCGGCCCTTCCCAATCAACTTGAAAATTATATTAGAGATGTTCGATCAAATGATGATTTTTCTAGCTTGAAAGGGATTGGTGATATTGCTAAGAAGATGGTTGCAACTAAAATGCACGTCGCATTCTCGATGGTTTACAAACTTGTGACATTGGCGCTAGCGCTTATTCAACCCGTTGCAACTGCATCAGTGGAGAGAACATTATCGGTTTTGAAGATAGTAAAGAATTCATTTCGTAACCGAATGAGCGATCAATGACTAAATAATAGTCTAGTTGTCTTTATAGAGAGAGATATATTTAGTAGTATTTCAAACGATGCTATCATGGACCGATTTTAAAATATGAAAAATCATCATGGTCAATTATTAAAGTAAATACGTAGATATTTTAGGTTCTTTTGGGACTCCAACGAGGAATGATATGTAATTAAAGTATCTCTTGGGGTTTATTTTGTCAAACTCCACCTCCTTGTTTTTGTATTGCGTCATATATTTTCTAGTGAATAATATAAGCTTTAAGTTCAACTGTTTGATTGAATTTTTTTTTTTTTGTATAAGTTTAGCCCCCCGGACCAAAAATCTTGGATCCGCCCCTGCGTGCGATGCACGTGGCCGATTTCATCAATTTCAGTCCAGTTATTTGACGGTGGTATGAACATTGCAACCAATATTTCAATTGTAGTATTAAATGTACATTTATATATTCAGTTATATTAATATTGCAAAGTGTTCTATTGTATAGTATCAAATTTGCAATTTTCCCCTTTTTCACTTTACTCTTTTGTTTTGAGGTTCTTCAGTGCGGTGTCAAGGGGCAAGGACAGTGAAAGGAACCGAGGTCATCCAAAGGAACCAAGACCATCCAATCTGCGTTTATCCATTGCGAAAGTGACAAGCATTTATTTATGTGTACATGTTTGTGTATGTGCTTGTAAATGTGTTTGAGAAGTATTATTTATCTCTTGAGCTAATGTCAATTTTACTCTCTTGTGATTTGAAAAAGAGCACTTTGCCCACTGTGAAAATCTTAAAAAAATAATTTATCTCCTTTAGCTGGAGAGTGTAACACACTATCCGAAATTGAGAGTGGAGATGAAAAGTGAAGTTGTAACATAGGGGATAAAAAAATTCATATTTATCATAATACATGGGGTAAACTGCCACATTATCATAACACAAGGGGGTAAAAGTGCCACATATAAAAATATCAGGGAGGCAATGTGAAACTTTTCTAAAATTACAGGAGAGTAAAAATCTCTTTTTCAAATCACATGAAGGTAAATTGAACATTATGAATATCAAAGAAGGGTAAATTACCATTAACTATTTATCTCTTACCAAAGTAATATAGCATATATTCATGCCAAGATCAAATTCAAAGAAGAGCATCAAAAGGTGATCTATCTATGGCAACATCAACTAAAACCTATATTAATAAAGAACAAAAACTTTCTTCTTTTACTCAATAGACATCTAATCACATACACATTTGATGAATATTTTAGTCACAAATCAAAATCAAAATCTTGGTAGAGTAATAGTACACTCCAGAACATGATATTTTATTTCATTATTTATCATCACTATGCCTAAAAGTTAGTGGAAATTAAAAACTAGTCAAGAATATCCAATATATGAACCACTTAAAATGGCTATAGTTAAAAGTTGAGCCACTTTAGAGAAAGAGAGAAAAGCTGAAATTTTGACCTATGGAGAAAATGGTCCAAAATATTCTAAAGTAGCCAATATAAGGATAGAAGCATCTAGATGCATGTGTCATACAACTTTAATCATTAATTTCATGGCATCATCTGCATGTTTTTTTGCTACACTAAAAGGTTCTTCAGACCAAACCAAGAGTTAGTTTCTCAGACCAAACCAAGAGTTGGCAGGATTATTTTAATAAGACTGGCATGTTAGCAGGATATTTTTTTATCTTTTTTTAATTTTCAAAGGATATTCAGGTCTTAGATATGACTTAATTCCTTTCAAGACGTGCCAGACAGATTGCGTGGTAACCTGTCCTCATACGAATATTATGGATTGGGGACTAATCCCTTTGCAATAGACCAATCATCCTTTGGTTAGCGGGATGTTGACTGCTTATAACTTCAATCGTTACGGTGCTTAAACTTTTTACTTTGCTCTCTCTTTCGTTCTGCAACGAAGCTCTGAGGCTTATCATCAACTAACGTTAGTATCAAACGAAAGGAGTTTTGACATGCTTATTATCAGAGTCTTGGCAATATATATTAAGGTTCATTGTGACTAGAGCTAAAAATCAAACCAATCTACTCGATAATCAATTGGAGCTCGTTCCGTAAAAGCTTGTTGAGCTCAGTTCATCACACAAATCAAAACAATCTTCAGGATCATTTTTCGTTTGATAACTTTAGAAGCTCGGCTCGACCTCGACTCGATAAACTAAAATTTGACAAAATAAATGTAAAATATCAAGCTAGTCAATACACGGTTCGAGATCAACGAGGAAGCTCACTTGAGTTCGGTTCGCTTAACAATCAAACAAAACTCAAACACAATCTCAAGTTCGATACAAAATTCAAACCAAATTTGAACAATGTGTTGTTCGATCCTATTCGGCTCGCTCACCCCTAGTTGTGACAACCTCTGCTCATAACACTGAGTTTAAACAAAATGCAAGATTTGCACCACCCAAAAAAATATATTCCAACTCTTCATCATCACAGTTCCTTCAATTCAGGGCATACAGAACACATGAGATAAGAACATGCCTTATAGGGTAAAAGGTGATAATTTATTTTTTAAATATAAAAATATTCTAAAACAGAGCTATGTGTATAACAAAATCAACCTTCATATACATTGAACTATGTTAAGATTCCAAATTTCCATCTTTTTGGAAGTAAAAGCACGATAAAAGGAGAAATTGTACAGATATCAGTATAAAATGGAAGTTAGCTAACATGAATTCAATATTTACCCAATATTTAGTATACACTTTCATTCTACATTTCCAAATATGGGGATATTTCCCATAACAAATTATCTTTTTGTAAACATGTATTATACCTCTATGTATCCACAATTGCTATAGTAACATTAAAGTTGCATATATTATCACAAATCTATATGCAAAATCATTAAGATGAACATTAATATAATGTTAAAATTCACATACTGTCAAATAGCATAAGTTGCTCTTAGATATTCAATAATATCTGCACTTTCAAACATTTGGATTCCTGTGTTTGGATCTTCTAAATAAGGAACCTGTTCCATAAAAGAAAAGGTAACTACAATTAACAGACTAGTATAATAAGTGACATGTACTAAAAAGGGTAAACAGATTCATCAATGCAAGCAAACAAGTACCTGAAAATGTCCAACTCTCCGATAAAGTATGTCCCGTTTTGGGCTTCCACGTGCACAACTGCAATGCAACATTTGTTAAGCTAATTAACGACTAGAAGCAAATAAACGGCAGCCTACTAAAATGACCAACTCTTAGAACTATCCTGATATATACCTCATAATAAGTTCAGTCTAGTAAATTTACTACTATTATTCAACTAGTACAAATAATAATAATAATAATAATAAAGTATCAATAATATACATTCCATTTCCAAAAGTCGTAGTTATTGAGAACAATTTTATAACCACAGTTTTTATGACACCAACACTTTAACTTACCTGTGAAGTATGTGAGGTAACTCTAACTCCACAAGTGCTTCACGTACAACTTTGGAAAATGGTGAAGCCTGAAGGGTACATTAATGCAGTTAAATGTAGGTGAATATGGATCGTTTAATATATGTATAACATGTGAACAATGACCCAAAAATGATTTTGTTTATTTGATTGATTTAGCGTCCTAAAGAGAGTTATGTTATATGAATCAAGAACATCTTAAACTCTATAATGTTTGTTTGTCACCACAATCTAACCTCATATGCCCATATTTCAAGAGGCTTAGGCGGCATCCGCGATGGAGTGTAGGAAGAACCCTGCATACATGATTTTATGGTTAGTTTGAGAACCATATTAGAGACTATATTGCAAGTGACATATTAAATTTTAGGGAAAAAAAACTAATATAGGATAAAAAAAATGTATCTAAGTTCCGCATTTTTATGTTGATCAAAGGGAAAGGGGTCAAGAAGTTGCACAAAGTCCTTTATGACATTGTATCCTGAAAAAATCCTTCTTAAATTTCTAGATAAAGAAGGGTTTATGTAAAAAATTATGCGGAAAAAGTTATTTATATAGTGAAAAGGAGGTTATATTTTCCAATAATGTGAATGCACATTTAAGTGGAAGAGAATTGGAAGAGATACTATACCTTACCAATGCGTCCAATGATGGCTAGTACCTCTGTTAAAGTCTATAAGAACAAAATGTGAGCAGGAGAAAGAAATATCAGTAACTCTTTCAATAATAAAATGCGCCGTGTTCAAAATTATAAATTTGCTTACTGTGAATAAACCGAGAGACAACATAAATGGGATTTTACCATCTCCTGCAGAAATGGAATCAACGCAGCTTGTAAAATAACAAAGAAAAAGCAAAGGGTATAGCATAGTGAGATGAAACAAGATGAAGATTCATGCTAAATTCATTCATATTGATAATTAAATTAAATATACGCTAAACCTATAGACAAAAGGAGTAGAAAAATAACAAATTTTCACTTAAAGTGACGGAAAAAAAATAGAACGAGAAGAGAGTTAGACATACCATACTTTCCAACCAAGTACCTAATTATGTCATCCGATTCATACATTGAAATTTCCAAGTTTGGATCCACCTGAACCAGAAGAAACAGAAAAGTATTACTATTAACTTCCTCTAACAATTTCTTGTCAAGAATATTGAGGATGCAGAGTAGGGTTGGTAGAGGTCACTAGTTACATGAAAATTAAAGACTACAAGAATGTGCTAGAACGAGACAGTACTCTAGATTGTGTGACTTAATATTCCCTTACTCCGTCTTAAAATTGGCGAACAAATCCACATTAAACAATCAAGCTGATTTTGGATTTAAGAGGGACAAATGTGTTACACTACATTGATGAGAGGGATGCATCTGTTACGGAAAATTTAAGAAGGACGAATGTGCAAAAGTTGGCCCATAAGGAGGACGAAAAGTGCGATTCACTCGCTAAATATACATAAAAATAATATTTCTTTTATCATATTAGCTTCATGTCTTTGCACACAATGTATAACGAACCATGTAAGGGAACTGTTGTTTTCCACCCATCTGAGCCACCTTGGGACGAAAATTTGGGCCATTTCTTGGACAAGGGTAATACAAGACTTCAAGATCCAATACTGAAACAATTTTGCGCACCTGTACGTAAGTAATAACACAAAATGTCTTGCACAAGATTAATCAATTGACAACTCGATGCATGCTAATTAATGAGATACATATCTTAAAGAAGATGACAACAAACATTTTGTACATGATACCTTTCGACAAAATGGGCAGCTGAAGGAATTTCCACATGTTCCATCATAAATAATCCACATAAGGAGACAAGTCATCAATGCACACTCTTCATTCAGTAACACATATATATATATATTGTAAAAAAAATTAAGAGGGTAAGAAACTAAACTTCAAGTACTTTTCGTACTCGTATATCTCAATTGGCTTCTCAGGACGAGGGCCTAATTTTGAAGTCTCTTTCAACTTAAAACCTGCGGTATATAAATACGTCTTCTTAGAAGCTTATTCATTCCATAATACTCCACATAATTTGTGGACTTTAAATTAGAGAAAGGTAAAAAATGAAAATTACCAGCAAATCCTAGAGCATATTGGTAAGATGGCATCTCATTTTTCGGCACAAAAGTCACAGAATACCTTCCATGAACAAACACAAAATTTTAGAGCTATGTTTGATTCTTGGATTTCAGTGAGTAAAAAGCTAAGGAAAATGTTTTCTCTTGCATCCAGTGACGCAATGTTGAGCTTTATTTCTTGTACATTTGCATTTTACTTATCATTTTACTCACTAAAATCCATAGACCAAACATAGCTGATGATAAGGACTTCCTATCATCAGCCTCAATTTTAAATTCTACAAAGAAAGACGACATCAGATAATAAACTTAAGTTATACCATAACACATACGAGCAAAGCACCCTGCATTTAAACTACCATTTTATCATAGCATCGCATTTATTTTTAATAGAATCAATAAAGATTGAACAACTCTTAATAAATAAAAAATGGGCAAAATTTCAAGAATAATCAAGTAACTTTGGATTTTTTTCAATAATAGTCCTGTAATTATATTGAACACAAATTTAGTACTTTAACTTTCACCAATTTCAATTTTAGTCCTATGCATAACAAGTTCCATCCTCTAACTCTCAACAATTTTCAATTTTCGTCCTCTAACTTTCAGTAATTTTATTTTTAGTCATGCAATTACAAACTTTTTCTCCCGTAATAGGACCAAATTTGTAATTGCAAGACGAAAATGAAACAAATTGAATCATAGGACTAAATTGAAATTGATTGAAAGTTAAAGTATTAAATGTGTGTTTATTATAGTTATAGGACTATTTTTGAAAGAATTCGAAAGTCACAAAATCATCTTTGAATTTTTGCCTAAATAAAATCTATCACCGATTAATCACATTGATCAATCAAATATTTGAAAAAACAAGGAGTGCACATATCAATCAAATGTATCTAAAAATTGAAGCATACATACAAGCACATAAAAAATAAATCAAATCACAACAGTTCAAAAAGGAAAACAACATAAAATCAAATACCCAGAAGCAAGGAGACTGGTTGGAAGGCGAAAGAGCAATGGAAGACAAGCCCCGACGAAATCGAAAATCTTATCGGGTTGAACTGAAAAGGGTTTGGGCTGCGGAGCTTCGAAGTTGGGCGGCGCCAAAATCGAAGTCAATGGGTTGTCTGAACTATTTGTTGTTAGACTTTACCACAACCACTCCGTCGTTTGTGGTTCTGTGATGCAAGTGAGATCTATTTAGCTAAGATTCACACTAAACAACAATCAATAACAGCACTAATTCACCCAATATCATTAATGCAACCTCAATTCACAATAATATAATCCAAAATTTGAATCGTAATGAGCTATTACAATCAATCAACTCAGCAGAACATAATAAGGACTACAAATATCCAAATAATTGAATGATTAGACTTCAACTAAGAAGAGAAAAATGCAAAGGAACTCTATCAGACTTCGGTTGCATTGAATTGAGCTGAGACCCTCGTATTACCTGAAACGTGGATGAAGCAGCTCAATCAAAATAGGAATTCAATAGAACAGTGACTTGAGGAAGAAGAGAGAACTTACAGCACAAAAATTCATGTTCTTTCCAATTCTGTTGCACGCTATTTGTGTGAGTACAGCTGCTGATGTGGAACCCTTTCCCACGTGTAAATCCATGTCATGCTGACCAGCTCCCGTCCTTTCCAATCATACGTGCACAAGTGGTCTGCTTTGTTTGGATTTACTTGAAGAAACGCATTTAACAAAACCACGCTATCAGCTGAGTTCCAGATTTAAGAATTGCAATTTCCCCCCTGAGTAGTCTGTCTTCTCATCAACTTTGTGGATTTATTTTCAACTAAGGGAGGGCTTATTTAGTCACTAATACTTGTGCATGCATCAATACCCTCCCCTTGAAAAATTCCTTGACTTCAAGGAATGAAGTGAGGGAACCTCTGACGAAAGTGAGAGTAATCCTCCCATGTGCTGTCTTCATCAGGAGCATTCCACCATTTTACTAGGACCTGTGTACCAGCTGTACCATTTGTTCTGTAAAGTCTACGGTCTAAGATCTTCTCTGGTTCCAGTAACACAGAACCATGTTGAGTTTGAGTGATGGGTAAGATAGGAGAGACTGCAGAAGTACCAAGTTTCAGCCTCAACTGGGAAATGTGAAACGCATCATGGATCTTAGCTTCTTTAGGTAAAGCTAACTTGTATGCCACATCCCCTATACGTTGGACAATTTGAAATGGACCAAAGAATCTGGGACTGAGTTTGTTGTGGGGAGCAGTGCGTAAAGTGAGCTGCCTGTAAGGTTGAAGCTTCACAAAAACCCATTCCCCAACTTGAAACTGTTTATCAACCCTTTTCTTGTCAGCCAGTGTTTTCATCCTACTTTGAGCTCGAGTGAGGTGATTCTTCAAAAGTCTAATAGTTGCTTCCCTAGCTGAGAGGATCCTATCAACCATGTCCACAGTAGATGTTAGAGGTTGGTATAACAAGTGGGCTGGTGGGGGTTGACCATAGACAATTTCATATGGGGTATGTTTGGTGGCAGAATGGTAAGTGGTGTTGTACCACCATTCAGCCAATGGAAGGAAGTGCAACCAAGAGTTGGGTCTGTCAGTGGCCATGCATCTTAGATATGTCTCAAGGCACCTGTTAACCACCTCAGTTTGCCCGTCTGTCTGAGGGTGGTAAGCTGTTGAATGCAATAAGTCAGTTCCATGCAACTTGAAAAATTCCCTCCAAAAGGTGCTCATGAAGATAGTGTCTCTATCACTCACTATTGAGTGAGGCATCCCATGTAGCTTAAACACATTGTCCATGAAGGATTGAGCAACAGTCACAGCAGTGTAGGGGTGGGATAAGGCCATGAAATGAGCATATTTGCTCAATCTATCCACCACTACAAATAGAACCTCCTTTCCCTTTACCTTAGGCAAGCCTTCTATGAAGTCCATGGATATGTCTTGCCTTACCTTATCAGGAATTGTAAGTGGTTGAAGTAAACCATAGGGGAGATTGTTCATGGGTTTGTACTGTTGACAAGTGACACATTCTTGCACATATGTGAAAACCATATTTTTCATCTGTTTCCAATAGAACTGTCTCTCCAGTCTATGTAGTGTGTTAGTCATCCCAGAATGACCACCTTCAGTGCTATCATGATAGAGTCTAATAAGCTCTAATTTGAGTTGAGTATCATCCCCAATTACAATATTTCCCCTCCTTCTTAACAACCCATTTACCCAAGTAAAATATGGATTGTTAGAAGGGTCTTTTTGCACTTTATCTATGATGTTCTTGATCTTGGAGTCCTGCTGTAAACTGTGTTTAATTTTTTCTACTAAAGAAGATGTAATAACAGAGATGGCATACAATGTAGGTTGCTCCTCACAAGCCTGTCTGCTCAAAGCATCAGCAGCTTTATTTTCACTTCCTTTCTTGTACACTATGCTGTAATCAAACCCCATAAGCTTCACTAACCATTTCTGTTGGGCTGGTGTTGCAATTTTTTGTTCCAATAGGTACTTGAGGCTCTGGTGATCTGTGTGTATCACAAAGTGTCTTCCTAGGAGGTAGGGGCGCCACTTTTCAACAGCAGTGACCAATGCCAACAATTCTCTTTCATAAACAGGCAGTGCAATATGCCTGTCACTTAATGCCTTGCTAAAGTAGGCCACTGGTCTCTTGTTTTGCATGAGTACAGCCCCTAGTCCCTTGCCAGATGCATCAGACTCTATGATGAACTCACTGGAGAGATCAGGTAAAGCCAATACAGGAGTTGTGGTCATGGCAGTTTGTAACTCCCTAAAGGCAGCAGTTGCTTCATCTGACCATTTAAATCTGTCCTTTTTGAGCAGTTGAGTTAGGGGTCTAGCTATTGTACCATACCCTTTAACGAACCTTCTATAATATCCAGTGAGTCCCAAAAACCCCCTGAGATTTTTTAAATTCTTAGGTATTGGCCAATCCAACATAGCTTTGATCTTTTGCTCATCAGCAGCTACCCCTCTCTCAGAAATAATAAATCCCAAGTATTCCACTTGGTTCTGAGCAAAGCTACATTTGCTCTCCTTAACAAACAGTTGATGAGATCTCAATGTATCAAATACCAAACATAAATGGTCTAGATGATCTTGCCAATTTGTACTGTATATCAAAATGTCATCAAAAAATACCAAGACAAACCTCCTTAAGTAGTGTTGGAATACCTGATTCATGAGGCTTTGAAAGGTAGAGGGAGCATTTGTGAGTCCAAATGGCATCACCAGGAACTCATAGTGGCCATGGTGTGTTCTAAAGGCAGTCTTGCCAATATCTTCTTCCTTCATTCTTATCTGGTGATAACCAGATCTCAAGTCAAGTTTTGTGAAGAACCTTGATCCATGTAACTCATCCAAAAGTTCTTCTATAACTGGTATTGGAAATTTGTCCTTGATTGTTGCCTTGTTGAGCTCCCTATAGTCAACACATAATCTCCATGATCCCTTTTTTTCACTGGTGAAGAGTAAGGACTTGTACTGTTTTGGGCCACTCCAGATTCCAATAATTCTGCTACAATCTTCTCAATTTCATTTTTCTGCATGGCTGGATATCTATAAGGTCTAACATTGATAGGTGGAGTCCCTTCTTTCAAGGTAATGGCATGATCATGCACCCTCTTTGGGGTTAAGCATGTGGGAATCTGAAAAACATCCACATATTGGTTCAGAATTTGCTGTAGTTCAGGTGGCTTCACAGCATCGGTTTTTGACTCCAAATTCATTAGCTGCATGTCAGTATCAGCAGTTTGGATCCAAGTGAGGCTCATCATGGATAATTCAGCAGGCTTAGATAAAAGCTTATCCATAGTGCTGCTCTTAATAGATTTTACAGAAGTAGTTTTCCCCCTTAGTGCTGCCTTTTTCCCATTTAACTCAAACTCCATGGTCAATTTACTAAAGTTCCACTTGATATCCCCCAGTGTAATTAACCATTGTACTCCTAAAACCAAGTCACAACCCCCTATAGGCATGACCAATACATCTGAGCAGAATGACCCCCCATGTATCTTCCACTCAAACCCTTTGCTCATGAAATGACTGCTGACTTTATCTCCATTACCAACTCCCACAGAAAAAGGGGTGGTATGAGTCAATTTACACCCCAACCTCTTGGCTACTTCTAAGTCCAAGAAGTTGTGAGTACTGCCTGAGTCTATTAAAATGTGTATGTTTTTGTTCCCATGAGATCCAGTGACTCTCATGGTATAAAAATCTTGCATACCTGTCATAGCATGTAAAGAAATAACTGGCATTTGTCCCTCATCATCAGTCCCCATCAATTCACTTAACTTGTTATCCTCAGCTACCACTTCTTCCATTTCTTGTTCTCCTTCCAAATCCATGATGTAAAGCTGTTTCCTCTTAGGGCATTGATGACCAGGAGAGAACTTCTCATCGCACCAAAAACAAAGCCCCTTAGCTCCCTTTTCAGTCATCTCTGCAGTAGAGATTATTTTAGACTGTCTCATTGGATTAGGGGTGTTTTTGTAAGAAGTGTTCACTGTCTTCACAGAGGGGGTTGGAAGGAGTGGTGGGGTCTTGTTAATGTTGGCATAAGGTCTCCTGTTGGTTTCTAGATTACTCTTCTCTTGCATTCTTGCTAACCCATATGCCTTTTGAAGTGTCTTAGGTGCAAACATCCTTACTGGATATTCAATATCCTTTTTTAATCCAGTCAAGAATATGCTCACTGCATATGTTTCAGGAATGTCTACCTTGTTGAAAAGGTCATCAAATGCATCCAAGTAGGATTGAACTGATCCAGTTTGTTTTAGTTCCTTGAGCTCACTCATAGGATCATCAAATAGTGTCATAGCAAATCTGTTCTGCAGAGCACCAACATATTCTTCCCAGTACACCACTCCTCTCCTCATCTTCATAAATGACTGGTGCCAGACTAGTGCTCTTCCATCCATGTACAAGCAGCTATTTTAGCCTTGCTACTGTCAGGTACCTCTTCTAAGTCAAAATATAACTCTGCTCTATACACCCAATTCTTCAGATCATCTCCCTCAAATCTAGGGAAGTCCATTCTGGAATTGTACCTATTTGGCCCTCTATGGAAGTTTTGGCCAGAGGAGTAAGAATGATTGTCTTTTTGTTCTTCTTCCCCCACAACCTCAGATTGTTTTCCCTTGGAATTTTGGGTAGCCATTTATGCTATTGTTGCTATGGATCTTCTTAGTTCCTGCATATGATCCTCCATCCTCTTTTCTAAAGCTTCATGTCTCATAATCTGTTCCTCACTATTTGATCTCAATTGGTCTAATTCCTTCTGCATCTCCTGTGCTCTTGTGTTTGCCATAGCGCAGGGATCAATGGCTCTGATACCACTGATGCAAGTGAGATCTATTTAGCTAAGATTCACACTAAACAACAATCAATAACAGCACTAATTCACCCAATATCATTAATGCAACCTCAATTCACAATAATATAATCCAAAATTTGAATCGTAATGAGCTATTACAATCAATCAACTCAGCAGGACATAATAAGGACTACAAATATCCAAATAATTGAATGATCAGACTTCAACTAAGAAGAGAAAAATGCAAAGGAACTCTATCAGACTTCGGTTGCATTGAATTGAGCTGAGACCCTCGTATTACCTGAAACGTGGATGAAGCAGCTCAATCAAAATAGGAATTCAATAGAACAGTGACTTGAGGAAGAAGAGAGAACTTACAGCACAAAAATTCATGTTCTTTCCAATTCTGTTGCACGCTATTTGTGTGAGTACAACTGCTGATGTGGAACCCTTTCCCACGTGTAAATCCATGTCATGCTGACCAGCTCCCGTCCTTTCCAATCATACGTGCACAAGTGGTCTGCTTTGTTTGGATTTACTTGAAGAAACGCATTTAACAAAACCACGCTATCAGCTGAGTTCCCGATTTAATAATTGCAATTTCCCCCCTGAGTAGTCTGTCTTCTCATCAACTTTGTGGATTTATTTTCAACTAAGGGAGGGCTTATTTAGTCACTAATACTTGTGCATGCATCATTCTGCGGCTTGAAACTGGCCGCCGGAGAGGAGGAGTTGGAGCGAAGTTCAACATTCCGGCCATGGTCGGTGGCTAAGAAATTGTTTGATTAACAAATCAAAGAATTTGGCCATAATATATTGAAAATCCTTCTCGCGGAGCCAATTTCAGAAAGGCCAAAATAAGAAATAGAAATTACATAAAGGCCAAAGCCTTTCTTTTCTCTTTATTTTTAATATAAAAAATAAAGAAATAATTAAAACCCTTAACTCTAAAACTTAAACACAATTCCTAAATTAAAATTCAAACTCCCTCAACTCTCTCATCTCTCTCAACTTCTCCATTCCAAATTTTTCCCAAGAATTTCACAAATTAGAGATGGCACATGCAATCAGAGATGATGGGGGATAGGAGGAACGAAGGAGAATGATCATTCGTTTGGTGTAAGTTTCGCCGCTTCTTTTCTTCTCCGATCTGATTTCTGTATTTTTATGCGTTTTTGACATTTGGCATTTGGGGTTTCCAAATGCCAAACGCCATGAAGATGTTCCTGGCATTTGGCGTTTGGGGTTTCCAAATGCCAAATGCCATGAACATCTTCATGGCATTTGGCGTTTGGGGTTTCCAAATGCCAAACGCCATGAAGATGTTCATGGCCATATGAAGATGTTCTTTGGCTTTTGGAAAATGTCAAACGCCAAATGTCAATTCACTGATTTTGGCATTTGGCAAATGTCAAATGCCAAATGTCAAATGCTCAAATTGGCATTTGACATTTGGCATTTGACATTTGCCAAATGCCAAATGTCAAAATCAGTGAATAAATCTTTTTTTTTTTAAATAATGGCTTTTTTGAAATTTTTAAGTTTTTAATGGCCTTTTTGTAAATTAAACTTTCAAATATGGCCTTTTTAAAAATTACCCTTCTCGCGATCATTGCCAAATGCCAAATGTCAAAATCAGTGAATAAATCTTTTTTTTTTAAATAATGGCTTTTTTGAAATTTTTAAGTTTTTAATGGCCTTTTTGTAAATTAAACTTTCAAATAAGGCCTTTTTAAAAATTACCCTTCTCGCGATCATTGATTATGGGGAATTAGGCTGAATGCCATCAGCAAAAGGTTTAATTAGAAAAATGCCATCGGCATTTTTTTTTTTTTTTTTAATACATAATTTTAGTTAAAAAGGCGTTTAAAACTTGTAGAAATTGCAAAATACACCTCCTATTCTTTAATTATTTATTTTTACACTACTTGAATGTTAAAAAAAAAGAGAAAAAGGAAAAAAACACTCCTTCTCTCACAATCTGCGACCTGACCCCAAGAACAAAGCTCTCCCCCAACTTCAATTTCTTCATAAATTCTCACTAAAAAATGGCACATAACAACGACATTGAAGGCGAGGAAATGAACCTAGAAGTTCAAGCACCACATCCATACACCGTAAGTTTTAATTTTTTTTCAATTCCACGATAAATTGCGTTGTTCATAGAGTCAGAGACTGAACCCAGTCTCCAGAGCACACCGTGATGAGCCAAGCTCACTGCGGTGAGCTTTAATGCTCACCGTCCGCGGTGAGCTTGGCTCACCGCGGTGTGCTCTTTAGACTGGGTTCAGTCTCTGACGGTGAGTATTAAAGCTCACCGCAGTGAGCTTGGTGTTTTGGAGATCGTTCTCAAGTCTCTAGTCTCCAGTTTCATGTTGAAACTGGAGACTGGAGACTGAATATCCAGTCTCCAGCATTCACGAACATCTGGAGACTGGAGACTGGAGACTGTCTCCAGTCTCCGGTCTCCAAAATTCATGAACATCTGGAGACTGAAGTCTGGTCTCCAGTCTCCGGTCTCCAGAATTCATGAACATGTGGAGACTGAATTTAAACTCGAAATTGATCCAAAATTTATGTTTTAATGACATATTTATTTTATAAAGATATGGCATAATACCGACGCACACCCTTCCACAATTACCTCCATTCCACTATAATCAAGTGGTAGTACAAGGAAAAATCACACAACATACTATATGGTCGGAAATTAATTCAATGCGAAAATTGATGCGACCTCATCATATCCAGATGTTGGAAAACTACCCCCAAATTGGGAATTTTTTGTTGCTTAGTGGGGAAGGCAGATTTAAGGGGGCCGTGTTACACAACTAGATGATTAGAATTTGTAAACGGAAAGAAAAATCAGAAAGAAGTAAATACGAGTATTGGTTTTTGATCAATGGAAAGCCACTAAGGTTTGGGGCGGAGGAGTTTAGCCTTGTGTCGGGGTTGCGCTTTTGTGAACAGAATTATGAGGATGCGCAACATATTGCGGAAGGTGCAACCCTGAAAGACAGAAGGTTTGAAAGATGGGGGACGGATAGGGTAACTGTCGAGGCAGTTGTAAATGAAATAAGGAGATTATTGATTGTGAATGACCGCGATGATGATATTCTGAAATTGTTATTTGTATGGGTTATATCAGCGGTGTTGATGCCTATACGTGATAAAGTTGTTGATGATTTAATTTTCAGGGTAAGTAAATTCAAATGTAATTTTTTATATTGATTTTGCTTCAACTTTTAGAACTATTTATCCATATAAATTTGTCTTATATTACAGGTATGTGATGACCTGGACGTATGCGAAAGGTATGGATGGGCTAATGAAATCTGGGAAGCTACGGTAGGTGATATATTGGAGAAAATTGGCTCTGCTCCTCAGATGAGACAAGAGACCTCTCGTAGATGGCATGCGGATGGATGCCCTTTTCTTATACTGGTATTTTGTCCACTCAATTTTGGATTTGAATATGTTTTTATTTATTTTATTTTTTTCTTAAATTTAGGCCATTTTTGTGCAGTTTTGGATGTTGGAGAGCATTGAAGGCTTGTCCGAAATGGCCAATTGTTCATCAACAATGTCTCAAAATATTCTTTCGTATCCGAGAATGTTACGTTGGACGGTTGGGAGCGCCAATTTTCCAAATTGTGATAATGTTGACGAATACCTTGGTAAAGTTAAGGTATGTTAATAGTTATTATTACTCATTTTTTTTATAATGTCATGAATTTGTATATATTTTAAATAAATAATCTGTGTTTTGTTAATTATTTTAGATTGTGATCCCGCGACTAATGCCGGATGAAGTGGAGTCTCAGGCTGATTATTAAACGGTTACAAGACTGTGAGTCGATGATATTAGTCCCGATAGTCGATTTTCAACATATCGTCGCCTGACACGCTTTTTTGGCGATAATTATTGTATTATTCGGGACGAAGAGGGACATCCCGACGGCGTTAACCGGCCACCCCACCATGAGGACGCACATGTACGCCAAGTTGTCGGCTCGAAACGCCAACGTCTAACAAGAAGAGACCATGATGCCTCCACTTCCCAATCTCAACCGCGTCCAAGTAATCAAGAAATACCTGGAGACTGGTTGACAGAGTTACACCAGATGGAGCAGAGGCTTCGACATGATCAAGTCCAGATGGAGCGGAGGCTCCTTGGACATATTACAGGAATCTCGGAGACGCAGCAGCAACTTAGTGTAACCATGGCTCGCCTTGAAAGTTTGATGGTGAAGGACCTCCAAAACAGAGGGATTGATATGGAGGAGAACGAGGAGGGGAATGGGCAAGGGGAAAGTGAGGAAGAGGAAGAGGAAGAGGAAAACGAAGAACTCGTTAATGAGGAAGAGGAAAACGAAGAACCCGTTAATGAGGTGGACGATTAAATTAATTTTTATTTATGGTTTTTAATGATTTTTGGATTGTCTTGGGATTATTTTTGGAAATGTGTGTTGGATTGTTTTGATTCTTTTTAGATAAATGATTGAATATGTTAATATGTGATGTTTGATATGAATTCTTAATGTACGCGTTTTTCAGGCTAATACTGCGGAAGAGAATTTTGATCATGATGATCTTGAAGTCGATGATGATGTTCAAACGCATGATCAAGTGGGCCCGAGTGTAAGGGAAATAAGGTCGAAAAAATTTCATGATGTGGATGCGACGGAAAGGGGAAAAAGGACTATCCGGCCTAGTAAACATTTAAGAACTCCCTTTGCCCCTGATGATAGGAAGAAGAGGCCTTCGAAATAATTTTTGTAATATTTAATGTATTCATAGAATATTTGATTATTGTATGGTTTCTTGTTATTAGTGTGTATTTTTTTAATATACGGGGTCAAAATGCAATATCATCGCACAATTCATCAACACAATTCATCAAAACAATTCATCAACACAATTCATCTAAACAATTCATCAACACAATTCATTAAAACAATTCACATAAGCCAACATCATCACACAATTTTTGATTCCAAAAAGAAAATAACATTGTCCAATGCAAAAAATGTAAAAATAACATTTACTGGTCCCGATCCTCATCCTCCTCCTCATCAATATGCATTTCATCTACATTGCGCGTGGACTGGTGAAAGATGGGATGCGGAGGAAGGGTGGGAGGATTTGTGCCAACATTCCGAAAGTAGTAGTCCTGCAGGTCAGCGAGGGTACCCAATGCATTTGACATGTACGTAGCCAAGGTATTGAAGTTGTCATTCATGGTTTTTTGAAGGGCTGCCACCTCTTCGAATATCAACTCTTGTCCACGGGGAACCCTTCCCCGTTGTGGGACTTGAACTTGCTCGGCTTGAGGGTTCTCCGGATAATTGTAAGTCCGTCCGTTGCGTTCACTCTCATAAGTCAAATTCAAAGTCCTGCAGATTGAAAGAGTGTTGATTGGGTTGGCTAACTTGATTTCCTCCCGAACATCCGTGATTTCGACTCCGGCCATCAAACACAACCCGTTAATGAGGTAAGGGAAGATGAAGCTCTTCAAGTTCAGTGATGATCGGAGAATGGTCTTCATAAGCCATTTGTGAATAACTTTCCCTACGTTAAATTTTTTCCCACTGGTGAGTTTATAAAGCAGAGGGATACGGTCATCACCGTACATAGTATTGTACGAGGTCGGAGCGATGTGAGGACACATAATCAATGACCAAGCTTTGGCCTCTTTTGTCAACCGGTTGTGAGGAATTTTACCCACTAGACTTGTGTCGTCGATAGTAAGGTAATTCTTCATTTCTTCTAATCGATCATACACAAAAACTTCGGATTGATTTGCGGGCCATTGAATTTGGTAGTAGGCATTGATTGTCTCCGGGTCAAAGTTAACCTCGACTCCCCTAACCCAAGCGACACTATCGTCCTTTTTCCAACCGGCATTGGCGTAGAATTCGCGTACAATCTCGCCGGCAAACACCTCACGGGTTGGCCTTCTAAGAAACTGAGCCCGACCTCTTTCCTCGATTTGATCATACTACGCGGCCCTTTCGTACGTGACAAATCTCTCGGAAATGAATTTCCATCCCTTGTCGGCAATGTAAGCATCCGAAACCGGTAATGATAAAAATCTGGAGCTATCAAACTCCTCCTCGACCGCGATGTTTTTCCCTTTATCTTTCCTCGTCCTTTTTTGTGTTCCACTCGAGCTACCCGAAACTGCAGCAACCCTAGTTCTCGGCATATTTTGAATATACTTGGAAAACCACAATCAATTGAACAAAATAAAGAAGAAATCTTCTCACAAGCAATTTGACAAACACCTTGTGTGCAAAGTTTGAGAGAAGAATTGTGTGTGTATTTTGCCTTGGAAATTTGGGTGGTTGTGTAGGTGAGAAGTTTAGTGAGTTAGGAGGGGAAATTGAGAGAAGAATTTGGGGAAATTGAGAGAAGAATTGACGGATTTTTGAGAGGAGATTGAGAGGATTTTTGAGAGGAAATTTGAAAGTGTTGTGTGCGTGAGGTGTTTGGAGTGTGCTGCCCATCTTTTTATAGATGGGCAGCACTCACCGCGGTGAGGTGTAACCTCACCGCGGTGAAGTATTATTCTCACCGCGGTGAGGTTTAACCTCACCGCGGTGAGTTTTAGGGCAGAGAGTTTCCTCGGTGAACATATTTGTGGGTTTAAATTGCAATTTCTAGAAATATTGGGTCAATTTAACTATTTTTTGAAAATATGGGGTTAAATTGCAATTTCTAGAAATATTGGGTCAATTTAACTATTTTTTGAAAATATGGGGTCAAATTGCAATTTCAATAAATTGACAAATCTAACAAAAAATTGTCGAAATCTTATAAAATTGATCAAAATGTACGAAGTTGTGATTTACGTAAGATATAATGTTACCGTAAGTGTTACTTCTCCTTTCGGTTCATAAATTGTCGAAATCTTATAAAATTGATCAAAATGTACGAAGTTGTGATTTACGTAAGATATGATGTTACCGTAAGTGTTACTTCTCCTTTCGGTTCATAAATTGTCGAAATCTTATAAAATTGATCAAAATGTACGAAGTTGTGATTTACGTAAGATATGATGTTACCGTAAGTGTTACTTCTCCTTTCGGTTCATAAATTGTCGAAATCTTTTAAAATTGATCAAAATGTACGAAGTTGTGATTTACGTAAGATATAATGTTACCGTAAGTGTTACTTCTCCTTTCGGTTCATAAATTGTCGAAATCTTATAAAATTGATCAAAATGTACGAAGTTGTGATTTACGTAAGATATAATGTTACTGTAAGTGTTACTTCTCCTTTCAGTTCATAAATTGTCGAAATCTTATAAAATTGATTAATATGTACGAAGTTGTGATTTACGTAAGATATAACATATAATGTTACCGTAAGTGTTAAATTGATAAAATCTAACAAAATTTAAAAGTTAGGGTTAAATTAGGGTTACTTTAGGGTTAGTTTAGGGTTAGTGACACTCTAGGCCTTCCACGAGTTCGTTTCTCGTCTGGTGGTAACACTACTCTCGCCTTGACATCATCGGGAATGGTCCATTGGTCCTCAGATGGAACGGGTTGTATGAGTTCAATATAAGCTTGACGCATGGAGGAAGTTTTGAAGTAATCGGAAGTAAGATCGTACACGTACGAGCCACAATCTCTTGGCCGCGAGCCCATTGCAGCTGCAATTGCATGCTCGCACGGTACTTGCTCAATTTGAAAGACGCCACAAGAACACGTTCTTTCATCTAAATCCACAGTTCCAGACCATTCAGTAGATTCCACTTTCCAAATTGAATACCCCAATGGATATTTACACCACCTGGCTGCTATATCATATCGCTTGCGTAGCTCCTCCTCCTTCGAATGGATAAATACAGATTCACAGTCGAAAGCCTCCTCACGGCGCACTTGAAACCACTTTCCCATCATATCAATAATAAATTTGAGCAGAGAACATATAGGATAACTTTTCGGCTCTTTGATTACACTATTAAGGACCTCGACGTTGTTAGACATTATGACCTCATATCTGTTGACCCGATAGTGGATCCTTGCCCATTTATGAAACTTCACCTTGTTCTCTAGCCAATCTGCAATTTCTGGCTTCTTGGCTTTCAAGTAACCAAAATATTTTTGGAACTCAAACTCATTGTAAGCGGTAGCAGCTTTATAAAAATACCCGGTTACACCCGCATTACTGAATTTTTTTTCCAGGTTTTCCTTGAGGTGCCAATAACAAAACCCATGGTCTGCTAAAGGGTAAACATTCTCAACCGCGGGTATAATCGTTGTGCCCCTGTCCGAAACAATAACCAGATCTTCTCTGTCTGGTATGAGATCTCTCAACCGCTCAAGGAACCAAGTCCAACTCGCCTTGTCCTCGGCATCAGCTACCCCCCATGCAATCGGATAACAACGACGGTCATCGTCCGGCGCACTTGCAATTAGAACGGTTCCTTGATATTTATTGGCCATAAATGTTTGCATCAATTACAATGATATCTCTTAGGTGACGAAATCCTCTAATCATCGCTCCTAAAGCCATGAAGAAATATTTAAATTTGTTTTCTGAGTCTGTATGGATGCTAGTGTACGTGCCAGGATTCATTTGCTCAATCATGTAAGCATAGGAGGGGAGCTTGGCAAAATTTTCTTCGAAAGTACCCCTAACAAGATCTTGAGCAACTTGTTTCGCCCTCCAAGCTTTCTCGTAGCTAATGGAAACATGTTCTTCAGTACGCATGAAGTTCCTCAGTGCTTCAGGTTTTGGAGTATTCGTGGAATTCAAAAATAGTCCCTTGGTCCGGTTACCAATGTATCTAGAGGATGCTTGTCTATGATCGGCACCTCTATCCATCAGTCCACAAGTGTTAATGTTATAATATGACGCAATAACAAATTCAACACCATACTTTTCCTTCTTCGCATATAGTCGCCATGGACAATTATCCGTCAAACACCGGACTATCTTCCTTTAAGGGTCGGACTTTTCCACCCTAAAATTAAAATGGTTATCTATAGCAAGTTTGTCAATTTTTTCATCAAACTCTTCTTTGTTCTTAAACAGCTGGCCAATTGTCCAACCCGATCCATCATTCCTCCCCTCATTGGAATTTGATCCCGAACAAATTCTTAGAACATCATCAACATCGTCAAATCCTCCATGACTAGGTGGTTCGTAAAATTCTGGCGCTTGACCATGAACATTAGATGGCTCGTCATAATTTGGATGTTGATGACCATAACCATCTACATCAACACCTACATCAGGACCTATATCATCACATTCATCACCACCTACATCAGGACCTATATCACCACATTCATCACCACCTATATCATAACCTCCATCACCACCTTCTTGTCATTGTATTCCGGAGCACAAGGTATAAGTTCAGGAGTGCGACGATTAGAATTGAGCGTCCAAGGGCTATGTTCATCTTCCTGAACTGAAGATAATGTTGGATTGGAGCCAATGATCGTTTCAATTGCATAATTAGCATCATCACATGGACTTGATCCTTCGATCACACATCCATCAAAGTTATGATTGAAACTAGCTCGGTGATATATATTTCTTCTTTTAGCCCGAACTATAAGTTTGCTCACAGTCTCCTCTCTCCTCGGAGTATCTTCTCTCCTCGGAGTTTCTTCTATCCTTGGAGTTTCTTCTATCCTCGGATCCCAAATCACGTACAAATTATATTCATCCAAATTTCGGACATAGTACTTTGTTATCTCCCAGTGTGATTCATCTGATATGATCACTACCTTGTACTCAGCTGCCGCACCACATTGACGATAGATTTCAACATTATTCATATGCCGATCTAAATCAAACTTTCTGCATATTTTGTCAACTAGTTCCCCAAACGAAATTGTCCTATCCACCAAGAATGTATCCACATATTTACTATGACCAGATTTACTATGATCACTATATTCCAATTTTCCATGCGTATCGCGTTTAAATTCACCGCCATACCAAATATAAAGTATAATTTTGTCCATTCCTACAAGTAAACAACCAAAATTAACTCACAAACTATCTTAATAAAAAAAGCATTTAAAATTCAAAAAAATATGTTATTTTGATTTTTGGCGTTTGTCATACCAAACTCCAGTCTCCAGTATGAATGGAGACATTGGAGACTGGAGTTTGATCAAACTCCAGTCTCCAATGTGAATGGAGACAAACATTGGACCAATTGATAACTTGGAGACTGGACCAAACTCCAGTCTCCGGAGACTCCAATTGGAGACTGGAGACTGGAGACTGGAGACACTGGAAGGCAAAATATCTCACCGCGGTGAGATTCATACTGCGAAAAAATTCCAGGTTTTTTTTTCCCCATTTTGCCCGTAAATCACCAAAAATTCACTTAAAAATTAAACTAACTTGCAAATACTAACCTTATATGTTGTTGTTCTTCCTTTTCCTCTTTGATTTGAGTGAATGTGTGTGAAAATTTAGAATTTTGTGAGAGAATTTTGTTAGGGTTTGTAGAGAGAGAATGAAAAATTGTTGAATGGGGTTTGATTTTAATTTTTGGAAATGTTGGGGTATAGATAATAGTTTGTTTAAATTATTGTTTAATTAGGGAGATTTAATTAACTTAATTATGTGGCTTAATTAAACCAATGACATTTTTACAATTTTGAAAAATTTAATGTCATTTATCAAATTAAGCATTTCAGTAAGGTCATTTTTAAAATCGCCTCATTGATTATTAAAAATTAAGCTGCTCATTCTTCATGGCAAAGAATTTAAAAAAAAAAAGAGAAACAGAAATTGGTCTTTAGTCTTTACCCTTTATTTTCTTTTTCCTTTTTTTTTTTTTTTTTTTTTTCAATGACCGAGTGATAGTGAAAACATTTTTTTCATGATAATTAAATACATTTAATAAATTCCCTCAAAAAAAAAAGTTACATCTAATATAATAACTTCCTCTAACATGATTAATTGGTTCGCACAATATTTTTTAACATTTTGAATCGTTTTCGTATTGAACTCCCTAAAAATAACTTCGTCAATATTGCAAACCATAAAAAAAAGGGGCCCACACAAAATCGGAAACAAACGAAAACACAAATCAGAAACAGACGGAAACATAACATATCAAACATATTTAACATATTATCAACATTTAACAACTTATCAAATGCAAATTTTGGGTATCATTATAATTTAGTAAAATATATTCGCAACTATAGATTTGGATGTAGCATGCATTGGATTATCATGTTGATATACTAAGGATTTCATGCGAGTAATGTCGACTTAACAAGTCCAATCTCTTTGTAACAACATGCAATAGAAATTATAATATAACACATGCTTTGATTATTAAGAGCATAAGTAAATGGTTGACTCGATCTACTAGCACATCGGACCGACATACAAATTCAACACACAACGCTCACCTTTGTCGCTTAGTATAGCGACTAAACTCCACAAATGAAGCGTATCCGAAACCTGAGCAAGTACGTATACGACTTAGAATTTATCTAACAACCTTACTTAAACATAACTAATGAAAATCCTACAAAGGATTTGCTAAACTAACACATCACACAAAAGTGCTTAGAACTTACGACATCAACTCCACTTAAGAGTAATTGTTTTCAAAACTCAAAATACTAATTACATAAAACAGCGCCAAAACAGCAAATTTTTCCCTTAATTTTTCATATTTACAAAACAGCCCCTAAACTTTTAAAAACATCCATTTTTGCGAAAATTTGGAACAAACTTAAAATCATAGGATTTTTAACTAAACCCATATCGAAAGTCAAATAAAAACAGAATATTAAGTATCTTGTTACTTCAAAAATCAAATCTTTAAAAATCCCACAAATTTAAAACTTTTCAAAAATACCCTCATAGTTTTGAAAAACTTAATAAAATCAACTTTCTTGAAAAATAATTCAAGATCCAAGCATCTAAGCAATATTTAAAAATAATCAAACATATTTTCAATATAAAACTGAGACTAAAAATAAGTTTTAATAACTTTTCACAAACTAACTATGAGAAACAAAAAGTTCTTTAATTATAAATTTTATTCGGAAAATTTCATAAATTTTTAATTTTGAAACACAAGTGACCTAAGCACTACTTCAAATCAATTAATCAAAAGTTTGTAAAAGTAACTATGTAAAAACAGCGACAAAACAGCACCTTTGCCCCCTTATTTTTAGATTTACAAAAATAACCCCAAAAGTTTCAAAAACTCCCTTTTTGCAAATAAACTCGGAGCAACTTTAAAACTAAAATTTTTTAAGTAAACTCAAACCAAATATCAAACAAAACAGAGATTTTCAGTCCACTATTACTCCCAAAAAAAAAAATCGCAGCCCTAACCCTTAAACTTTTAAAACCTTTCAAAAATACCCCCTTAAAGTTTCGAAAATTAAAAACATTAACTTTCTTACAAAAATAAATCAAGATCCAAACATATAAGCAATATCTAAACAAAACCACATCAAAGTCATTAAATATCTCATATTAAATATAAACTCAACAAAGGATAAATTAAACTTCTTCAATATATACTTTAAAGAGAAGAAAGTAAAATCACAAAGATTAAAGAACACAAGCATAGGCAAATCTTTACCCAAAGCAACGAAGGGGATGAAGCTCTCTTCATTTTCAGACCTCCGAAGGTGGTGGTGGCGGCTCCGGTGGCAATGGTGGCGGCTCCTGTGGTGGTTCATAACAAAAGCCCTCAAATCCTTACTTTTCACCAACTTCTAACGACTGTCGATTCACTTTGGAACAACCAAACGACGATCCGAACGGTCAACATGTAGCCCCATGTGTGTAAGACCTTCACGCAAAATATGGGCATGATCCAACGGTGGACGAAGATGGAATGGTCAAAAAACCGAGACTGGGTTGTGTAAATCCGAAAATTGTATCTTTCTAGTTTGTTGTCTCTTTTCTCTTTCTTATTTTCTTTATACTATATAATGTGTATGTAAATGAGATAATTGAGAGGATAAAAATCTGATCTTAAGTGTATATGACAAGTATATACACATTGGGAAGAGATGAAGATACATTGCACCAATGCATGTATACATTGGGTAGAACAATTCTTCCACCCAAGACCATGCTTTAGCAGCCCTTAGGCTGTCCTAGGAGAGAAATTATTGCTATTAGCAGCCTACAAGAGTCAGGGGCGAATTTGCACTTTGCCCCCTAAAGTTTTAAAAACTTACATTTTACCCTTAAAATAAAATTTGTGTGCATCCAAACCCGAAAAATTTCAAAAAGGTCTTAATCTAATTTTAAAGTAACTTTTATATTTTGGATTATTTCAAAGTTCAAAAGATCACAAGATTTAATTAAATTGTATATTTTAGTTCAAATTAATGCTTAACTTCAAGAATAAAACGTGGCACATGAAATTGGTTTAAAAAATCCAATCAAAAGGGTCCGAAATTTTTGGGCGTTACAATTTGATAAACACCATTTCACTATTACTTTGAAGATTGCTTTTAACTTTAAGTTATGCTAAATCTAGTTGTGTAACTTTAAGGAGTTTTGAAGTTCCAAACTCCACAAAAAATCTGAGAACCTAGCAAATCTATCAATTCAAAGAATAAGCTCAGACAAACATGTGTTTAAAATTGTAAACTCAAGTTAGGTAATTAGTTTCCAGATTTGGTTTACTTACCTTTTGAATGCAGAAAATTTAGATACAAAGTTGACATCAAAACGAGGGTCTTTTCCTATAATAGGTGCGTTGCCAGAAAGCAACTTCACATTTAGTATTTCCTGATGTACAATTGAAGACCATCATGGCCTGCAAAAAAGTGAAAAAAGATTGGACCAGTAACACTATTTTTTATTTTAACCCTATTAAATGAGGCACAATTTCAACTTATTACATGTAAAATAGTATCATCTTAGATTATCATAGTGGATAAAGCCGTCTACTTTTCTAACGGTGAATAGGTGAATTATTTATCAAAGTCCAGTATTAAATGTCCATATCATCACCATGGATGTATCATTGTTGCTTTTAGATTTGATACAATGAGCTAGGTTAAAGAGGTCGATGAACTAGTGCGTCAAAATTCGACTGTATATAAAACAATGCTCGAAATGAAACTGTACTCCATCGGAGTTCCAGAATAGAATGGTATTATATTCTAGTAGAAATTATAATCTAGAATATAGATAAGATATTCTAATTAGGATTAGTGAATCATTGAATATAGAATTCCAAAAATTCTCTCACATACAATTCGATTTTTTGTTTTCAATTCAAACAAGAGGGATAAAAACCCAGAATGAACGGCATCCATTGTCTAATGGATAGGACAGAGGTCTTCTAAACCTTTGGTATAGGTTCAAATCCTATTGGACGCGATTTATTTCCATCTATTTTTTATTTCGATAGCAATAAACACTTTTTGCATAATTTGAATATGAGACTCGTGATTACTTTTTTAAGATAAACGGGAGCAATTTATTTAGGCTTGTTCTTGAAGTAGAAACTGGTCCATTTGTTCGTGAATAGCTTTTTCCAAAAGGACTTATGTTTCCTCCGTGAATGTCTTAGTAGAATATATGATTTCTTGGAACTGCGGTTTATTACTTTTTAAGAAAGTACGTAATTCAACAAGAAATTTCCTTACCTGTCCAATTTCTAATGAATCGAGATAACATAGTCATTTTCCGTGAGAGGGGTTGATTGGGATTGTTTAAGCAATTCACGTTGTTGTTGACCTCTTGCCAATTGATTCTGAGTAGCTTTATCAAGATCTGAAGAAATTTGGGCAAAGGCTTCTAATTTTGCAAATTGTGCCAGTTCCAATTTTAATTTACTAGCTACTTGTTTCATGTCTTTAATTTGAGCTGCAAACCCTACTTTGGAAACGGAGATACCCACATTAATAGCAGGTATAATTCCAACATTGAATAGATCGCCGGATAAAAATATTTGTCCATCAATAATGGAAATTACATTAGTAGGAATGTAAGCCGAAACATCTCCAGATTGAGTTTCAACTATTGGTAAAACGGTCATACTTCCTTCACCTAAATTAGAAATTGATTTAGCGGCTCTTTCCAAAAAGCATGAATGCAAATAAAAAACATCCCCTGGATAAGCTTCACGACCTGGTATTTTCGTAATAGAAGAGACATTTGGCGATAAGTTTGGACTTGTTTGGAGGGATCATCAAAATGATTAAAGTGTGTTGTTTACGGTACATAAAATACTTAGCCAAAACGGCTTCTGTATAAGGAGCGAGATATTGTAATGTAGCAGGGGTTTTGTCGTTTTGGCTACCACAATAGTGTATTCCATCGCTCCTCGTTCCAGTAAAGTATTTACTACATGATCGAGCGACGGAAGATGGTTTTTGCCCAATAGCTACATAAACACATATTACATTTTGACCTTGTTGATTGAGAATCGTATATGTGGCTACTGCCGTCTTATTGGTCTGTTTGTCCCCAATAATTAATTATCGCTGACCACGCTCTATAGAGATCATCAAATCAAAAGCAATAAGCTCCGGTTCCAGAGGCCTCATTTCATAAGGGGTGTTTTCTAACCTTAATTTAGGAGTCTTTAACTTTTAACTCAGCTATTTGTTACTGTCGGATTTACTACAAATGCCTACACATATCATTGCTATATTAGGATACGAATGAAAACATTCAATTCCATTAATATAATATGTTTGTCAGTTAATTTCAAAATATATTAATGTATAAAATTTTGAAATATTGTAAAGGTTTGGCTAAGTTTTGGTAGGAGGATACAAATGATAGTCTTGGCAAAGGAAAATAATTGGCACATTAGAATTTAGTCCAAATTGAAAAGAAATAAAATTAATTCAAAATAAAATTAATTCTATATTAACTGAAAAAATGGTAAGTCAAAAATTCAAGAACCCGTAACCTAACCCTAGGAAACCCAATCTATGGAGAAACAAATCTTAGCGTTGGAGGAGAAATCATCATCATCATCAATACTCCCGGAAGAGATAATCCTATTCGAAATCTTCCCCCGACTCCCCATCAAGTCCCTCAACCGATTCAGATGTGTTTCAAAGTCGTGCCGCTCTCTCACACACGATCCCTGTTTCCTAAAATTTTATAGGATCCACTCTCCACTCCGTTTCCTCCTCTCCTTATCATATCCAAATGTAATTGATCCAATTGATTTCGTGGTCTACGATCTTAGCCCCTCTGCAGAAGAAAAATTTCAGGCAAATCTGATAACGAAATTCGAATTGCTGAGGTCGTTCACTCCCTGCGCAAAATCCATAAATGGGCTCATTTGTTTGGCCTCGGAAAGAAAGGAATTCCAATGGTCAATGGGATACAACTTTCTATGCATGATAGACAGTATATTTTCTTCTGTCATGACCCGGAAACGAACAAGTACAAGGTTCTATCTGTGACCTCTGTTAGAGATAGGCGTGACTACTTTCGAATTCAGACCATGAGTTTCTCGATTTGTACTCTAGGATACGGACCCTGGCGAAGGTTTGATCAACCAGGAATCTTTCAATTGGGAAAATCGAGGAGTGTTTGTATCAATGGAGTATTATACTGCACCAATTTTTCTACAAGGCCTCAGCTTAACGATGATGATGATGCGGAGCAGGTGATTGCTGCTTTTGTAGTTAAAATTCAACGCTTCAGAACTATTTCGTACCCGTATGGATTTCCACGGTCTAGATATAATTTGTGTTATCTTATTGAAGTTGATGATTGCCTTGCCATCATAGATATGGATGATTTTATGATGAAGACTTTTTCCGTGAGATTGTGGATTAAATGCCCTTGTGATTCGTGGATGGAACGAAGGGTCGAGTTTCCTTTGCAATGGGAAAGTTTTATTTTTAGACGTCCTTGTTATTTTTGTTTCAGCAGCAATCGCAATGGAGAGATCGTACTTTTGTTGCATGGGAGGAGGTCTAGTGGAAGCTATACTATGGGATGTTGGGTTTTTTGTTACAACATGGAGAGGAAAATTTGGAGAAACTTTGAGGTTCTCGGATTGGAAAAAGTAGGTTTTATCTATATTGAATATCTTGTTATTGAAGATTATTTGGAAAACCCGTCATCAATGCGAGACATACATGCTAACTTTTTTTTTTAGATAAATATATAATATAATATGATCGTTATTTATTATTCAAGAACAGTGTCAGTTGAGACTTTTGTTCATGTAAGATGGTTTAATGATTTTGCAGATGCTTCAGTGTATAAGTTAAGAATTTTGGTGCTGTGATGTTTATTTGCAAGCTAGTTTTTTTTTTTTTTTTTTTGCTGCTGATCCTTTTGTTCGTAAATGCCGTTTTGTGCTTCTTCTAAAAGTTTTACTATGGTTAAGATACTATGTCGTCTCAGTGAGTTGGATTTGGAATATATTTGTACATTTATAGCTATAAACATTCATTTTATTGCAACTGGATTCACTACGGGTTCGGATCTTGTAGTCTACCGGACAATTGAATCTCGGATAGATTTCAGAAAAAAGTTCAAATATGATAAAAGTCTCCACTAGTATTTTTTGACAAAACATGCTTTTTTTTTTTGATCTACTAGACTGTGTATTTACAGCTCGGACCGAAGAGTGCAAAGGGTATAGGTCCTCCCAAGTGTGATGTCTCCAGTAGGATTCGAACTTGAGTCTCGCCTCTGGGGGTCGCAAGTCACTACCACTTGGCCCAACCACCTTGGGTGACAAAACATGCTTTTTAATATGTGCATAACTTCAAAAGGTGCAGCCATGGATTTAGTTCAGCATCCAATGGTGAATGCTTCGTATAAACATTGCCTTAGCTGCGGCAATTAATGGTGGTGATGATATAGTATAATATATTTTGGCTTAAATACTAGGCTTGTTTTTTGTGCAGTCTTTTATTTGTAGCTTTATATATAACTGTTGAAGTTTTGCATTACATTTGATTTATTGGCCCTGTTACCAGTTGGATGTTGTCGTGCAAAACAACACACGGTTAGTACTGTAGTACTGGTATTTTTCATTTTCAAGAACATAAGCTGCAAAGGTGCTCTGTTGTGTGTGACCCCTTTATTATATCTATCTATCTGGTTTTAAGCAATATACTTAATTCAGTAAAAACAACAATCATTTAGTTTTGGGCCATAAAATCCATTTGAAACAAACAAAACAATGCCCGCTCCTTTTAGTATTTTCTCCCATAACATTCTCCATTTTGACCTTGGCTTGAGAGAAGAATTTACTGCAGGGTTGGTCGTGTTCGGTAAATTCAAAGAGGGTTCGTCTTGTCCAGAAATCTGTTTTCCAAAATTAATTTTTTTTAATATTTATAAAATAGGAAACTACAAAAGAATGTCTGTTATACAGCTTTTCCCTCGTCAACAAGAATTCAAGCTGCCAAGAATTTTGTTAAGGAAAAAGACCATGGATTTTCAGAAGCTTCTCATAAGAAGAAGCGAAAATAGGATCTGATTGGGGGCTCAATGATGACCTGAGGAGCAAATGCAAAGCATTCTATGAATAACATTACATCAACTTTTATAATTATATATTAAAAAAAAAGAAACCGAAGAATTCTACAAATAAGTCTTAGACTTGCTGCAAATTTCAAAGTCCTTTTGTAACACGAGACCAGAAAAAAGCTTGACAGCATATATACTCGGCAACCTCGTCTGACTCGTATTCAGCGAAAGCAATGCCTTTGGGTCTATCAGCCTCCTTGTCTCGAGGGATATGCAAGTCCACCAACATCATACAACAACCTATCACTTACCCTCTCATCCAGATTACCTGTAGATAAGAACAACAACCCAAAGGTAATACAAATTAGCTAGTCTCCTCACCCTTTCAATAAGCAAAAAACAGTATATTCAAGGAACAAACCTAATATTTAAACAATGTGTCCCCAAAAAGTAAACTTCAGAAAGTTATTGCAAATCTCAATCAGGCATTATAACATGATTAACATCACACTGATATTAGCAAATCAATGATTATTTCAAGAGGTTAAAATATAGCAAATTAATGTTATTTCAGCTATAAGTTCAACCCAAAAATACCCTAGTTGAAACTTGAAAGCAAAATCGTGGTAAATTAGCAAACCAACAAATCAATCAGGTCCGACATCAGGAAAAGGAAAACGACTCCTCCGTAGAAAGAAATACTAGAATTCCCAAATTCAGTCTTTCTCCCCCAACCAAAATATTAAAAATAAATAAAAGCAACACAAATCAATGGAGCAAAACAGGAGCAGAAACAAAAGAGAAGAGCTGGGAGAAATTACATACCTATATAAATACTTGCACTAGACCTGCCCGCCATGGATCCAGAAATCTTTAGGCCATCTCCAATGGAGATGGCCGGGGTCGGGGCGGGGTCGGGGGCTGCGGGAGAATTCATCTCCAACGGAGAAGGGGCCGGGGCGGGAACGGGGCTGGGCCGCGGCCCGTTCCCGCGTGGGAACTTTGGAGAAGAAAGAGCGCCCCTCTTTAAGTGGCGTCCCCTGATTGGCTCCGTCTTTTTTTTTTTTTTTAATTTTAATGATTTTAATGTTTTTAAATAAGAAAAATTAATTATATTAAATAAATATATAATTAAATTAAATTTAACAGCTAAATTAAATTTAATTTGTAGAATTTAATTATTTAAGATAATTTTTTTTCATTCAATAAATTCTAAATTAATTGTTTAATAATAAAAAAATAATATTGAGATAATTTTTTTGCATTTAATTAAAAAAATTTCATTCAATAAATTCTAAATTAATTGTTTATAATAAAAAAATAATATGGAGATAATTTTTTTGCATTTAATTAAAAAAAATTTGTTAGTACCTTGTTAATTGAATATGCAAAAATTGGGTTTGTCCGGAAGCTAGAGAATTTGACTGCATTTGTGGACCCGCACAAGTCTTGAAGAATTTCGATTCATGATTTGCACCCCCCCCCCCCCCCCCTGCGTGCGAGGGAAGAGACTTTTGGTGGCTAGATTGTTATACCACTATATTGTCAAATCATATATAAACCTCAATATTTTTCCTTCCAATTCAAATGTGGGATAACACCACTTCTATTTTTTTTCTTCCATTTCAAAGGGTGATCTTTGATAATCAATTTATCATTCACTCGAACTCCGATTTGGACTTACCATATACCGTTTTAATCTATTAACGGAGTATAATATAATTCCGCAAATACCTGTATGAATTTTTATACTTATCAAATTTATTGTAATTTTTTATTGTAATTAAAAATTAAATAATTTAATTACAATATTGGTGGCTATATATTTATAAAAATATCGAATTAGTTGAAATAATAATTAAACACTTACACAAACAATTTAATTTTCTTCTTATTTTTGTGTGTGCCGTTTATTTAATGTTGTAACTCGTGTTTTGAATCAATTTTAATTTTCTTATTATCAACTCTCTTTGATTTTAATATTTTAATATTATTATAGTTATTAGTAATATTAATTTTAATATTAAAAATAAAATTAAAACTATAATGATAAGTGAGAGTGGGCAAGAGTTGGAAATTGAATTAAATCAACATCGGAGCCCTACCATTGGAGACGACTAGGCAGGACTCGGGGTGGGGGCAGGGGCAGCCCCGAGGCTCCGGAGCCCCGACCCCCCCTCCCCTCTCCACTTAATACAGAATCAGCTTGTGTCGAGATATTTCTTTCCTGTCTACATATAGAAAGAGAATGGTACCCAATGGGAGTCGGAGAGATATTCAATTCAATTCACCCTTTGGCTTTATTTCCGTATTTAACCCGTCTATATTTTCCCTATTACTAATATTAGTACTATAAAACCACCTAGAGCTAGGAATGGATTAATCTCAAGGCCAGCAATATCATCAGAGAAAGGATTGTTGCTGCAAAATCAATTTTTGTCAATTTTGTAATTTGCTCCTTTTTGTCAAAAGTCATAAAAACTCATAATTTTCAGTTCTCAAAATACTCCTTATTAATAATTATCAACTCATTCTTCTCTCTCCTATTAAAACATCATTAACTACTTTTTCTTTTCCCAAGAAATCTTTAAACATGAAAACAATTAAAGTTGAATTTCCATTTTGTTTATTTAATCGAATTATTTTCCACATAACAATTAGAGGTAAATGTGGGTTATCTTGATGATTGAGAAACTATTTTGTAGATTTCCGAATGTACTTAGCTAACTATGTGAATGTGGGTTGTGTTAAGGTTTGAAAAATTGTTTTGTGCACATATGATTTGTTGCTAGACAATTCAATGATTATTATGTAGTTTCAATGTGGAAAATTCAAACTCAAGTATTTTGGATTTAGGAAGTGAAAATTGCTATTGCCTTATCAACATTTCATCGTCTCTTGCAAGAGCAATTTTATTTTATTTTTTGAAATTGTGAAAACATCCGTTGTTGTTTAAATTTAACATGAAATTGTGATTTTACTTGGTTTGATTTTTAAATGACTTGGACTTGAATGAGTTTTAGTCGAGTCAAACATGAATCATACTTGAAAAACTTCACTCTTATATATATATATATATATATATTTTTTTTTATTTTTTATTTATCGAGTGGAGTTGCGCTTTAAAAGTTATGAAACTATATTCTTAGGCTTAATTCAATAAGAATAATAAACTGAGCTCAAATACATTTTTAATTAACGATATTTAATCGAACTGTGAATAAATAAATTCAAATTTCAACAACATAAATTTTTAATTGATATAGCTACTATTTATTTTAAATCACCATTAATATTTATAACTCACGTGCAAATAATTACCTCTATGGAACAATATAAGACTTTAATTGGTTTCTTCTTATTATTATTATTTAAGAACTCACACATTTGGCTTCCATAGAGGTAATTTTTATTTAATCTGAATTTCTATTTTGCAAATTTAATTTGATTATTTTGAACAATATAATTACATCACGTGCAAGGGAAAGAAAAAAAGTGGTTAATTGTTATGTGGAAAATAATCAGATTAAATAAACAAAATGGAAATTCAACTTTAATTGTTTTCATGTTTAAAGATTTCTTGGGAAAAGAAAAAGTAGTTAATGATGTTTTAATAGGAAAGATCAGAGTGAATTGGCAATTATTAATAAGGAGTATTTTGGGAACTGAAAAGTATGAGTTTTTATTACTTTTGACTAGAAGGGGCTAATTAGAAAATGGACAAAAATTGCTCTGGCAACAACAATCCTTGCTCTGGCAATATCAATAGCCTAATCTTAATCATACTTCCGTTAGGCCTATTCAAATTAGGTTTCGATTATAAATTTGGTCTTATATTAATAGTGGCAACGCGTGTAGGGTATTTTGTACTAATCAATCTAGGAATATTTTGGGAAAATCTAATGGACAACAATTATTTCAAAAACATACTTTTTATATATATGTTGGATGAAGATGAAGAAGTGAAGGGAGGTTTTGATGATTTCCAAAAGTCATCAACTAAGTAATGGAAGCTTAGCAACCTCTAGGAAATTCAATCTGAGAAGACAAGTAAAATCAGAAGGGTTGAATTTTGGTCCAGAAGACTACTGATCTGATGCTGAGTACGGAATCAGACTGGTGAATTTCAGCAGAGTCAAATCAGATGAGTTCGATTTGAATCAGCAGAGTGTTCATCAGAAGAGTAGATTCAATCAGCAGAGTGGAAGTGATCAGAAAGTCATTCCAACGGTAATAAATGCACTCGGTGTAATAAATGTTGTAAGAGAAGGGTATTAAAGACAAATGATTGAAGAGAAACCTCGGATCGGCAAGGTGCATTTAATGCGACGGGACAGAAAGTACAGTAGAACTGTACAGTGAACAGTTGCAGAAGCCATTCTGAAACTAGGACCAGTACTCGAGGAAAATCTGAAGATCTGTCATTTCTCAACGGGCAGAAATTCAAATCCTCAAGTATAAATAGTTCTGAATTCAAGAGTTAGAGACAACCACAATGAACACAACAACTGAGAGCAATTCAAGATCAAATCTTTCTAAGTCTCAAACTCAAGAACATAACACTTATCAGCTTAGTCATCTGTTGACAAAAGCCGAAGTTGAAGATTAAATTTATACACAAATATGAGTGATTCTGTTAGAAGAGAGCGTTGTGAGAAGTGTAGATCCGTCTAAGTGAGTGATCTAGCTTCAGAGAGTAGGATTTCTTTGTGACTTCTTACCACGAACTTGTGGCTTTTCATTTGTTGAATTGCGCAAGCAGAGTATACTGTAAACTTAGTGATTATAGTATAACCCAAGATCTAAGTGACTTGGAAGATTGGACTAAAAGACATTCTTGTCTATATAACCACTATAAAAATTATGTGTGTTTGTTTACTGCATTTTTACTTGCATATTTTCAAAAGACTTCAAACATACGAACTAAACAAAAGATTTTAAAAAAGAGTTTAAAAACTGGGGTTAAAATCTTTTAAGTAAGAAAACAACTTGTTGAAAAACACTTGATGTATCTGCTGCAAACAAGTATTTCAAACTCTGATTATAGGAACTTACCCTCTTGTTTCAAATATTACAAAGACACCCCCTCGAGGGGTGAATTGGTAATATATTTTAGGGGGTGTATTTGTAATATATTTTATGTTACAGGGGGTGTCCTTGTAATATAATTTTCGGTCGAGGGGGTGTCATTGTAATATTTGAAACAAGAGGGTAAGTTCCTGTAATTAAGGTAATAGCCAGGGGGTGTCTATGTAAATTTCCCTAAGATAAATCATACGAGTGGTCAACTCTGCTGATTAAGATAAGTGCGCAATCAGTGAAGTAGTCTCACGAGTTCTTGATCAGCTTACTATACTGATAAGAAAAGTTAGCGTGTTTTTCAAAGCTTTTCAAAAGTTTTCAAAAGAGCATATTTTTGAAAAACAAAACTTTTTGAAAAATGGATTGTATTAGCCATGTAACCCACATTGGTGGAATGAGTTTTGAGGATTGGAAAATCTGCATGGAAATTTTCCTTGCTGCTTATAATGACAATATGTACAGGTGCATAATCAAAGGTCCAATCAAAATCACCAAAACAATCAAAGTTAATGACCAAGACGTGGTTGTTGAGAAAGACATTGAAGAGTTGACAGCTGAAGAAATTAAGCTGAATAATCTTGACAAAAATATTCATCATGACTAAATCCTTCGATAATGACAGATTTGACAAAGTCAAACACCGCAAGACATCAAAAGAGATGTGGGACAAAGTTTGTGATATGAGTGAAGGGTATGATGCCATCAAAGAACACAACTTAAGCATAGCCCTTGAGAAGTTGGAAAACTTCAGAATGAAGTCCAGAGAAACCATTGACCAAATGGATACAAGGTTTACAAGGACGTTAAATGACGTGTTAAAGTTGGGAAAGACCTTTTCTGATAAAGAGATCACTGTCAAAGTTCTAAAGGCGCTACCTCCCAAGTTCGACATGAAGATCACAACAATGGAAGAATTAAGGATCTGGGGAAGATCTCTCTTACAGAGCTGTTTTCGGTACTCAAGGCGTACGAGTATAAACTGCCAAGAATGGGAATAGAAGAGACATCAACTTCGAACCCCACTGCTGCCCTAGTTGCTGCAAAAAGACCAAGAAGATTAGCCTGAAAAACAAAGGAAATGGACTCATCTGATGAGACCATGCTGCTCAATAAAAAGGAGTACACTGCTGGCGACGTTGCGTTGTTACTAAATGGGTTCAAAAAGTTCTACAAAAGAAAAATGAAGAACAAATACAACAATGCTTCTACTTCTAAACCTACCTCTACTTCATATAATGGTAAGGATGATTATAAATCCAAACTAATGTGCTATAATTGCAGGAAATTGGGACACTTCATTAAGGACTGCCCATATCCTAAAGCTGAGAAGTATATGGAGGAGGAAAAGAAACCTAGAAAAGAGAGGAGACATCAATAAAGAAAAGTATTGTTGGCTGAAGCTGAAAAAACAACAGTCATCTTCTCGTTTGACTCGGATTCGGGGACATCAGAAGATGACTCTGCTAAAGAAGAGACACCTGCACTGCTCTGTCTCATGGCCAAAGAATCAGAGGATTCTGACAATTAGGTTACTCTCTCTGAAAATGAAAATGAGCTATTCAGTTCATTTGAGCAAATGATGAAAAACAACACAAACGTTTTTAATGAATTTGCAAAGCTTAAGGAAGAGATGACTGTGCTGAAAAAGCAAAATTCTCTACTGAAACTTGACGTTGAAAAATCGCAAGAATCAGCTAAGTATAAAAAGCTTGCGCATGAGAATGAATCTCTGAAAGCAGAATGTGAAGTTTACAAAGGAAAAATCATGGAGCTTGAAAAGATCATATCTACTCATGATAAGTCGTCTATTGCATCAATGAACACATCTAGTGAACAGAGAACACCTTTAGTAAAAGAAAGTTTAGAACTGAACCGAACTGAAAAATTCATATCTGCTGATAACAGCAATGTTATCTTATATATTCAGACAGCTAAACCTACTTCACCAGAAATAGAGAAAAATGAGAAGAAATCTCCAAAGGCTAAAAAGGGTAAAGAGCCTAAAATCGAAAAACAAACTAGTAAAGCTAAACATCAGAGTAGTCCTAAGAAGTCTGCTGATAAGAGCAAAACAAATCAGACTAGTAAGTCTAAGTCGTCTGTTAAAGAGCAAGTAAGAACTAAACCTAAGAAGCAAAGAAATTATAGAAATGATGATGCTTGGTATGAAGATGAGTCTTATTATGTGCAACCTGCTTATTCATCATATTATGCTGCACCTCATTATCCACCTTACTATGCTGCATATCCTGCTCATCATCCGATGCATGCTTACCCTGCTTATCATGCACAGTCCCCTGCTTATGAACATTACTCTCATCATAATAATTATCATGAACATATGCATACTGAAACTTATGATGTGTTGATCCCAAGTGGTCAGATGAGGTCGGGGGAGGGGGGGGGGGGGGGGGGGGGAGGGGGGGGAGGGGGGAGAGGGGTTGAATAGACCTATGAAAACTTTCAAAAATTTCTCTAACTTTTCTTATCAGCAGAGTAAGCTGATCAAGAACGCGTAAAACTACTTCACTGATTGCGCACTTAGCTTAATAAGTAGAGTTGACCACTCGTCTGATTTAACTTATCTGATTCAAATATAATCAGAGTTTGAAATACTTGTTTGCATCGGATTTATCAAGTGTTTTTCAACAAGTTGTTTTCTTCCTTAAAAAATTTTAACCCCAGTTTTTAAACTCATTTTTAAAATCTTTTGTCAAGTTCGTATGTTTGAAGTTCTTTGAAAATATGCAAGTTAAATGCAGTTCACAACACACAGAATTTTTATAGTGGTTATATAGACAAGAATGTCTTTTAGTCCACTCTTCCAAGTCACTTAGATCTTGGTTTATACTATAATCACTAAGTGTACAGTATACTCTGCTTGCGCAATTCAACAAATGAAAAGCCACAAGTTCGTAGTAAGAAATCACTAAGAAGTCCTACTCTCTGAAGCTAAATCACTCACTTAAACGGATTTACACTTCTCACAACTATCTCTATTACAGAAATCACACAGATTTGTATTTGGCTTTGTATCCTCAACTCGGCTGTTGTCAACAAATGACTAAGCTGATTGTGATCTGTATTTGAGCTTTGAGACTTAGAAGATTTTGCTTGCTTCATTTTTCTCTCAGTTGTTGTGATTATTCTCTTGTCTTCAACTCTTGAATTCAGATCTATTTATACTTGAGGATTTGAATTCTGCCCATTGAGAAATTGACAGGTGTTCAAATTTTTCTCGAGTACTGGTCCCTGTTTCAGAACGGCTTCTGCAACTGTTCACTGTACAGTTCTACTGTACTTTCTGTCACGTCGCATTAAATGCACCTTGCTGATCCGAGGTTTCTCTTCAATCATTAGACTTTAATACCCTTCTCTTACAGCATTTATTACACCGAGTGCATTTATTACCATTGGAATGACTTTCTGATCACTTCGACTCTGCTGATCGAATCTACTCTTCTGATGAACACTCTGTTGATTCAAACCGAACTCATCTGATTTGACTCTGCTGAAATCCACCAGTCTGATAGTCTTCTGGACCAAAATTCAACCCTTCTAATATTACTTGTCTTCTCAGATTGAATTTCCCAGAGGTTGCTAAGCTTCCATTACTTAGCTGATGACTTTTGGAAATCATCAAAACCTCCTTTCACTTCTTCATCTTCATCCAACAATTTCTCCCTTTCTGATGATGACAAAACTTCAGCTAAGTACCTGTAACTAACTAAAGCTAAGTCTTCACACAAAATTTCTGAGATAGAAATTAAGTTGGAATTTGTAATCTTTCATTGATATTTGAATATTCATTACTAGTACATCAGATTACAAGAAATGAAAAAGTTACAAAACAAATAGAAAATTACAGAAGTTTTATAAGAGAAAATATTCTAGGTATCAGAGCTATTAGTCTTCTTGGTCTTCCTCTTCAACTATTTTTCTTCTTCTTCTAGCTCTTCAACATCTTCTTCTTCTTCTTCTCCACTTGAGAAAACTTCAACCAAGGTTTTAGAGGCAGCATCTATCTTCTTTTTGATTTCCTCTATCCTCTTGGCTTTTTTGAATGGATCAAGCTGTTCTTCAGCAGAGTCTTTGGAGGCAGCTAACTCTTTGTCAGATTTCGCTACATCCTTAGGCTCTTCAATCATTTCTGCTTCTTCTTCATCAGCAGCGTCCTTAGTCTTAGTTACATCATTAGCTGGTCTACTTGACTCTTCATCAGCAGGTTTTTCAGTAGACTCCACTCTTTCAATAACTTCAACTGTAGATGCAACATTTTTCTTGTTAGCTGATACCTCTTCCCCTTTTTTGTCATCAGCAGCAGGGTTGAGTTGTTCAACTTGAACAGGAGTAATGTTGACAACATTGCAAAGCAGTCTGATGTTTTGATCCATGTCTTGAAGTTGAAGATTATGTTGTTGTTTGTTGCTCTTTAAGGCAGCAGCCTGGTCGTTCAGACAGTCCACATTTATTTGCAGAGTGGAAACTTCTGAATTAATTTGGGCAGCTTGTTCTGAGAAGTTCTGAAACAGATAGGCAGTCATTTGAGCATCTGCTTCAGTGGCTTCATGAAAGGCTTTACCGACATTTGTCCAATCCATTTCATGTCTATGAAGAGTGGTATGCAACTGATTTACATCAGCCTTGACATCTTCAAATTGACGATTTAAGGCAACAAGTCCTTCTTTTAGCAACATGGAATGGTCAGCTGGTTGTGGAAGGCTTTCCACAGCACTTTGAACAATTTTGGCAGCTGCTTCCTCAAATCTACTTAGTAGCTCCTTGTTCATTTCCTTTATCTCCTTCGTGGAATTCTCAATCAAGGTCTTCATTGAATCCATGATCCAGGTTTGAACAATTTCAACTTGGATGGTAGGTTCAGCAGTCAGCAGCTTTTGATTTGCTTCAGTGTTAGGCTCAACTGCTTTTGCTTCCTTTGTTGATTCTTTATCAGCAGGCTCATCTGTAATATGAACAAAGTCAGAACCGTCAGTAGACACAATAGTTTTCTGATGAATAAAATCAGCAGGCACGAAAGTTGATGTCGTCTGAGGTAATCTGATCTGCTCTTGATAGTTGCTGATTTCAAAACCAAAAGCAATCTGTTGTAGACTTCGGAGACTAGGCAGCAGATCACTAGATGTCCCTTTGATGTACATTGATCTTTCAACCCATCTTTCCAGAGTAACTTAGACTGCAATTTTGACAGCTCTCTCAAACATGTCATCAGATGGACCAGGTTTATTTGGCAGTGAATTTTTGAGAGCGGTTGCTTCTTGAGTAACTATAAGTTTGGCATACTCATGCACTCTGTCATGAAAGAAATCAGAGTCCAAAGCTTGTTGAATATCTTTGGTCTGCAACCAATCCAATATCCAACTTTCTTCAGCAGCAACCTCCTTCCAGGCTCTGAAAACTTCACTTGACTTCTTCAACCTGTAGTTCCTCCAGTGATTGTATCTAATCTTTTCAGCTAGGAACACAGTTTTTGATTGAAGGAGGGAGTTGGATCTTTCTAGTTCAGCCTCAAATTTGGAGAAAGTAGTAGGGTCACTTGTGACAACTTCCAGTGCCCTCTTCACTTCTTGCTTCTTCTTTTTGACTGGTTTTGCTTGTGGCAACAAAAACTTCCCTTCCAGTGATTTGCCAATCACTATACCACCAGTTCTTCTGGGACCGTGAGCATCCTTCTTGCTCTCTTCTAAAGCTCTTGATAAGTCTTCTTGTTCCTTAGCAGCTAGCTCCGCTTCAGTCATATTTTTGACTTCAGCTTCTACTTTACTAGCTTCAAGAACCCTTTGAAGCTCATCTTCATCCCTTTTTCTTTGATCGACTTCTTCCCTCTTTTTCTTGTGGTAAGTGGACACTTTGGCTTTGCCAGTTCTCTTCTTTCTGGCAATCCTTGACTCAACAACTGGTGCCTCAGTTGTTGGAGCAGCAGACTGAACTGCTTGATTAGTAATCTGATCTGCTTGAGGTGCTGATGCCTCAGCTGTCTTCTGATCAGATTCCTTAGCTGATTGAACTGGTCTCTCAGCAGATTGAGTGACTTCTCTAACTGTTTCAGCGATTCTGATATCTTGCTCACTCAATACCAGTTTCTTCCTTGCAGTTGTCTTAGTATGAACAGCAGTGGTTGCAGCAGTATCCTTAAGATCACTTCTTGTCCTCTTTGCAACATTTTCAGCTGGCAACTCAGGAGTTCTTTCAGGAGAGATGTCCAAAGGCATGCTCTCTATCTCCTTAACTGTTTCATCAATTATTCTATCAGCAGCCTCTTCTGATCTGGCTTGAACAGCTGGGTGAGCTGTTTGATCAGTAGGCTTAGAGACTGCAGCCTTGCTCTTCTTGCTTTTAACAACAGGCTCCTTGGGCTCTATGGCCTTTCTTTTTGGTTGCCTCTTTTCTGGCGTTGCAGCAGGCTCTCTAATTTTGACAGCCTTGACGGCTTCATAAATTTTCAACTCCTTGGCCTGATGAATGACTTTGCCGTGAGTCATTCCGCAACCTAAGCTCATCAAAAGATGACTTAGAAAAATCTTATGATTTTTGTGGCCTTGCTTTTTGTGATCCGCAAGAATGTAGAACACGTAAGCAGCCCAGTTTACCTTCAGACCGTAGTAAACTGCAATCATAGAATGAAGTCTCCTCTTTGGAACTCCATCTAGAGAAAAGGTACAATTCTCTATGACCTTGGCGAATAGGTCAGCCATCCTATGAAATTCATCAACCAGCTGAGTCTTCTTCACAGACCCAGTGAGAATTTCATCATTTTTGGCAGCAATTTTCCAAAACTCATTCTCCTTAGGAGCAGCCAACGTAGCCAAATCTAAGGTACCTTCGTTGGACAGTCCATACTTTTGCTTCAGTAAGGCAGGAGTTATGCAGACATCTTTGCCTCCAACCTTTGACTTAATCTCCAGTTTTTCCAGATTAACGTCAGCAGAACCATAAAACTCATCCACTTCTGGAGTAAACACCATAGTCTCATGTGCCTCCATGAAATTTACCAGTGAAGTAGCCTTGAACTTCTCCAAAATTTCTTTCATTAGATTCGTTCCAGTGGCATGATAAGTTTCATTGTTGATGAATCTTCCCTCAGCGTTAGCAGCTTTGGAACCCATGATCTTTCTGAAAAATTAGTGAAAAGCAGAGAGAATTTTGCAGAAAATATGAAGGATAGGATGTTTGTGTACTTAGAAAATTTGAAGTGCGCGTAAAGACGTAGTAGTCTTATCAGATCTGGTTTAATAGAGTTGGGGATTCATCGGTTTTCGTGTTTTCCGCCAACCGTTAGATCAGTTTCTGTCAGTTTTAATCGTGTGCGCGTAAATTACGGATTTCAAATTTTATTAATTTTTTCAGACTAGGCGGGAAAAAGAAACTTCCCCAATATTTCTTTATTTATAAAAGCGTGTTTTTAGAAAAAACGTTTTTAACACAATACACTTATAAATTGACATAAATAATCAGATGAGTAAAATTATACTTATCTGGCAGATGACTTGTCTGATACAATATATCACTAGTGAAAGCCAATAGCTAGTGATCTTCCTTTGCTGTCTGTCAATCCAGCAAGATAATTAATCTTCAGGTCATCAAGAATTAAAAACAAATATTCCAATAATATAACTTCAACTAACTGTCATTGAAGATTTCATCTTTTAATCAGGAGTACCGCTAGTCTTACACGTTCCCCCCTGAGTTCAAGAATCTAACAGTCAACTAGTCTGTTGAGAGTCAGTCTTCTTGAAGAATAATACTTGTTGCTATCAGATTAGTCAGCTGATGAACCCAGTTTTCTGATAGGTTCCCCCTCAGCTTATGAATCCAATTTTAACAAGCCTAGTTCCACCCTTAGAGTAGAAAATCGTGCATCACTTTGTAATTTTGTACTGTAACTTTTTCCTTAATTTGTAATCTGATGTACTTGTAAAATATTCAAATATTAATAAAAGATTACAGAAGTTATCCAACTCAATTTCTATCTCAGAAATTTTGTGTGAAGACTTAGCTTTAGTTAGTTACAAGTACTTAGCTGAAGTTTTGCATCATCAAAAGGGGGGAAATTGTTGGATGAAGATGAAGAAGTGAAGGGAGGTTTTGATGATTTCCAAAAGTCATCAGCTAAGTAATGGAAGCTTAACAAACTCTGGGAAATTCAATCTGAGAAGACAAGTAAAATCAGAAGGGTTGAATTTTGGTCCAGAAGACTATTGATCTGATGCTGAGTTCGGCATCAGACTGGTGGATTTCAGCAGAGTCAAATCAGATGAGTTCGGTTTGAATCAGCAGAGTGTTCATCAGAAGAGTAGATTCGATTAGCAGTTGAAGAGATCAGAAAGTCATCCCAACGGTAATAAATGCACTCGGTGTAATAAATGCTGTAAGAGAAGGGTATTAAAGTCCAATGATTGAAGGAGAACCTCGGATCAGAGTGGTGCATTTAATGCGACTTGACAGAAAGTACAACAGAACTGTACAGTGAACAGTTGCAGAAGCCGTTCTGAAACAGGGACAAGTACTCAAAGTAAATTTGAAGATCTGTCGATTTCTCAACGGGCAGAATTCAAATCCTCAAGTATAAATAGCTCTGAATTCAAGAGTTAGAGACCAAGACACATCTGAGAGAAAATCAAAGCAAGCAAAATCTTCAATGTCTCAAAGCTCAAATACAGATCACCATCAGCTTAGTCATTTGTTGACAAAAGCCGAGTTGAGGAAACAAAGAAAATATACAAATCTGTGTGATTTCTGTAATAGAGAAAGTTTTGAGGAGTGTAGATCCATCTAAGTGAGTGATCTAGCTTCAGAGAGTAGGACTTCTTTGTGATTTCTTACTACGAACTTGTGGCTTTTCATTTGTTAAATTGTGCAAGCAGAGTATACTGTAAACTTAGTGATTACAGTATAACCCAAGATCTAAGTGACTTGGAAGAGTGGACTAAAAGACATTCTTGTCTATATAACCACAATAAAAATTATGTGTGTTTGTTTACTGCATTTTACTTGCATATTTTCAAAGAACTTCAAATATACGAACTTAACAAAAGATTTTAAAAAGGAGTTTAAAAACTGGGGTTAAATTTTTTAAGGAAGAAAACAACTTGTTGAAAAACACTTGATAAATCCGCTGCAAACAAGTATTTCAAACTCTGATAATATTTGAATCAGATAAGTTAAATCAGACGAGTGGTCAACTCTACTGATTAAGCTAAGTGCGCAATCAGTGAAGTAGTCTCACGAGTTCTTGATCAGCTTACTCTGCTTATAAGAAAAGTTAGAGAAATTTTTGAAAGTTTTCAGAGGTCTATTCACCCCCCTCCCCCCCCCCCCCCCCCCCCCCCCTCTAGACCTCATCTGATCACTTGGGGCCAACAATAGGAAATTGGGACACTTCATCAAGGACTGCCCATATCAAAAAGTTGAGAAGTGCACGGAGGAAGAAAAGAAAATGAGAAAAGAGAGGAGACATAAAAAGAGCAAAGTACTGTTGGCAAAAGCTGAAAAGATAGCTGCCATCTACTTGATTTAACCTGAATTCGTGATAGGTTATAATATCAGTAATATTATTAAGAAAGAGTTTTATATTTAGGGTTTGGTTAAAGTACTCGGGATGGTGCAATTCAAGACTTGTAAGAATTATAATAAATGCGTAGCTAAAAATCTATAAGAGGAGAACAATTGAATTCTTATTATTGATAGACCAAAATTCGGATCCTTGTTACAATGGAGTATTCGCTATTTATACTGAATACCTAATCCTAACATATCTAAGAGTCCTACTAGGCCAAGGAGTCCTGCATGGCCTAGGAGTCTTGCATGGTCCAATAAACCTTCGGGATCGATCTTCAGGTAGACTAGATGCAGCATGGCAGATCGAGCCGATCGTGGAACTCTCGAGGAGACTTATTTCGGCTTCACTGGTCGGATTGATTCTGAACTTGCTCGGGAAGTACTATTCGATCATAGGTGTAAAATAGCCCTCATCAATACTCCCTCACTTCTCGAGCGTAATCGTAGCTGGAGCTCGTAGAAGTAAATAAGTTCGTAGTGTCAACCTTCAGTGATCCATGAAGTATGACTCATTAAAAACCTAGTTCGGAAAAACCCTTTTATGGGATAAAAACCGAGCAAGGGAAAAAGAGTTCATATTCGTCGGAACCTTTCATGTAAAGACACGTTTCTCAGTAACGTGTGTCAGACGTCCACAGAGTTTTCTCATGATTCTACTGGCGGGAAACTGAAACGTCGCGAAAGGTTGAACCGTCTTTTCACCGTCCGTATATATAGTCGATTTAAGCGGGATCTTTTTACTTTTTTACCTCAAATATCTAGATCTTTCAGCAGTAAAAGTTTGAGTCGATATCTTCGCAATTTGTTCAATTCGTCAAATGTACTATCTTTAAAAAGAAATGGCTTCAATCTCGCAGAACCCCAACTCCCCTAGCCAGAATGAAGAAGAACCAGTATCCCAAAACTTTGTCAACCCTGAAACCCTTTCTTCTGATAATGAAGAAGCAGGAGATGGCGTTCAGGCCGAAGAGATTAGAGATTACGAGGAGAAGGGGTTGATAGTTTGGTAGTCGAGATCGTTCCCGAAGAAGAAATGATTGCTAAGACTTCAAAGAAATCGAAAACAGCTCAACCTCAAATTTCTGCCCCCATCGAGTTCTTTCCTTCTCGACTAAAGGAGAAGGATTTACCAGCCTTGAGGAGGGACTATGGTCGTTATTTCCCCTCGGATTTTGAGATAATTCTTCCTTCTGCGGAGGAGAGGGTTAATAAACCTCCAGAAAACTGTCGTGCTTTCTACACTTTGCATTTCGATCACGGATTGCGTTTTCCCCTTTCTTCGATCCTACTCCAACTTCTAGAGACTTTCTTTGTCTCTCTAACCCAGCTTGTACCAAATGCTATTGCCTTCATTATGGCTTTTTCTGTTTTGATGGTTGCGAAAGGTCTGCAACCCTCTTTTCGTAATTTTCTTCACTTTTTTCGACTTTCCATATCGACCTCCTCCAACCGAGGCTACTACTATGTCAGCCAAAGACCAGGCTTTGTTGTTCTAGAAAATGCCATCTCAAGTAACAGCACGGAGTGGAAATCGAACTACTGTTTTGTCAAGCCTCCGCCCCAGCGTGTACTCGAGAACGGAGAAACTGAACCGTTTATTTGCGATTGGGGTTATGATCCATCTTGGGTGTATGGTGGTCGGAAGGTGATCGGAGAAATGGCCCCGGATGATCATTTTTCTTCAAGCATGGTGACGGAGATGAGGTCGGATAAATACCAGTCGCCTTTCCTAGTCGGAGAAATCTTTCTTCGAAAAGCTGGGTTGAGTTCCCTTGATTTTCCCATCCCAACAGATGATCGTCCATTGGGTAAGACTTCAATATCTTAATTAAGCTATCTTTAAAAAGGATTCTCAAATATCGTTCCTTTAATACTTGTAATCTTATATTGTAGCTTCCATGGTCGAAAAATGTCGTTTCTCTGTGGTTGGAAAGACTGTCCTTTCTAACTCGAAGAAGTCATCGGGAAGAGCAGGATCTGGAAGACATCGAGGAAGAGTCTTTTGAGAGTGCAGATCCTATCCGCGTTGCTCCTCCAACGACTGATCAACCTTCTGCGAAAACACCATCATCGAGCACTGGTCCAGGACGTGGCTTCCCTCCCAAGTTTATTAGGGATCAATATGGTATTCTTGGTTGTAAAACTTGGGCGGAACGTAACCCCACTGGTCCACCTGCGAAAAGAAGGAAGCAGTTTTATGATAGACAAGTGAGATTTTTACTCACATCGGAGATTCGAGCCATAAAGCCTCTTTGATAGATATGATCGAAAGCCATCTTCAGGGGAAACGAGCAGCCGGATATTCCGAAAAGGATACATTGATGACCGATGATAAGGAACATATCCTCGATAAATCAATTCAACTTCTTTTGTCTTCAACTTTCACGAGGGATGTACAGCGAAATTTCGAGAGGGAGCCACTCGACCAGCTGGCAAGAGCAGCTCATGCTCACGAAGTGGTAATATATCATTCATAATGTTTTATTTCAATATGCTTTAAGTTTCTTTACTTCAATCTCAATCAGATGATATAATTTTGCAGACTGGGAATGCGTTGGTAACTGTCTTGTATGATACGGCACTACACAGGGATCAGTGGAAGTTTGTGGAAGAGACCAACAATATCTTAACGGCCAAAATCTGAGAGCTCGAAGACAAACTTGTCAAGGTCGATAGTTCCAGAACATCCCTGGAAACTCATCCTTGTTCTAGTGATAATCCCAATTTGGAGACCGACAATCCTCATATTATCAATACGATGATGGATGCCAGTCGGTATCAAGCACATGTCGATCAACTAAATCGGGAATTGGATGAGCAACGTATTTCTCACGCTACTTCAATCAGCAAACTGGAGTCGGAGATTAACTGGCTTCGATCCCAACTTGCAGTCAAGGAATATGATGCCATCCTGGATAAGGCCATGGATGAAGTCCAGACCCCCAATGTCGAGTCCATTGTTAGGGAGTTATTCTCCTGTCAGCACGGCTATAATTCATCAAAAAATAGGGGACCTATTGCTGAGCTCATTTTATAAGGGGGTCGATCAATTGATCGAGTCTGAGCTAATCCCTGATAGGCGAGCCGATTATTGCAAAGTCATGGACATCGGCAAAGATCGAAGGCTCCAAGAATATCCCCCAGAATCCTTGACTTTCGTTCAATACAACGATCATCCCTTGGCTCATCTAGTGGCTGAGTTCGGAACTCCCTTGCCTGTGCCCGATGTTTACCTAGAGCCTGCAGAGGGTGTCGACGACGATCAAGAGGATAAAGGAGAAGCTGAAGACAATGAAGAGACATCCTCTGAAGAAGTTATCCCAGCATCCTAGGCGATATTTGTGACCAGGGTTTTATCAATTTTCATCAAAAAATCTTTGTTAATCTATTTAGTTGAATATGTAACCCCTTGGAAATGAATTTTGTATAAAAACCCTTTTTGCTGTATATAAATTTTAATCATAGAATTGTCTTCGTCGAATTTTTCTCTGTCGTTTTTATGATCGGGAGCATGCGATTAACTTAACCTCCTCTTATCATTTTTAAAAATTTACTGTTCGCGCCTTACGCTGAGGACATATCCGTCATTTCCTTTACTATATATAAAGGTAAAATCTTTGAAGTTTTACCGCGCGTCCCCACTTGCAATATAAAATTTTCTCTGCAATAGATCGAAGTAATAGCTCGATATTCAGACAATTTCCTTGATTATTCGGTCATGAGTTCCAACCTTTTCTCCGATGCCACCAAGCGATCTCTACGTGGTCCTTCCAGACGAGAGACCCCAAAAAAGAAAACTCGGATTGAGAGCTCACAGCAAACGTCTTCCGAGGGGGGAAGTGTTCTCCAAAAAATTGTGTCCCCTTCTGCTCGAGTTTCGACCCGTCCGGAAGATCTTTCGATGTCTAAGATGAACACCCCTTCCCAATCGAAGGAAAACACAGACTCTCCCATGGGTCCTTCTAAAGTTTTGATCCATAGCCCGCTGGTCGATCCAACTATCTTGGAAGCTTGTCGGAACGAGGAGTCTCAAACTAACTCTCCTGTTCCTGACGCTCGACCAGAAGTTGATCCTTCAATTCCTGTCGCAGACAACAACTCAATTCGAATTCCCGATCATGAAGCCGATCAGTAAGTCAACTCTATCCCTCCTAATCCTGAGGTCGAGCCAGATTTACAGGTGGGAGGATCCGCAATGGAAGACATTCCCGAGTCTCTTTTTGCTCCTCTGACCTCCAACATTGTCGTATCTAGTTCCCAGAATACTCAAGTTCTTTCTCCTCCTGTCATTTCTCGAGAAATGACCAAAACAGGATCTAGCCCTAGTAACTCGAGCTCTGCAAATCCATTGGATGATCCTTCTCTATTAGACGATCGTCCTTTAAATTCGCAAGTTGAAGAAATAACTGAGTTTACTTTGGATCGGTCAGGAGGAGTATCTCTTGATGCGTGCATTCCTGCAACTTTCGAGCCCGACGGGGTATCTTGGATCCTGGGAATGGGTACTATTTTGCCCAAGGAGCTCGATAAATTAAAGAATCGTTCTTCGTTGCAGCTCGTTCAGTCCATTTTTACATTTGGAGTTGGTAATAGAACTTTCTGTCTGTCAAAAAATATTCTTGTCTTCTAATTCCTTTACTCTTTATTTTGAGTCTTTCATAAATTGTTATAGGTCAAGCACGAAGCTGCTTGGCTCGGGATTCAAAACGACGAATCTTACTTTTCCCGACTTGATTCCAATGAAAGACTGGATACAATTGATGCAGCTCATCGCTTACTGATGACCGAAGCTGAGAGTCTTTGAGCTGCTAATGAAAGGCTCTCTAAAGAGAAAGAAGATCTTGCTCGGGTGAAAAGTAGTTTGGAGTCCGACGAAGAGCAACTTGAAAAGGAGAAAGAAGATCTGCTTCGACTGAATAAAAATCTGGAAGAAGTTACCCAATCTCAGATCGAGAAAGGGAAGAAACAAGAGTTTGATAGGGGTTTTTCTCTTGGGTACAAACAACGTACTCAAGAGTTGATCACCTATCTCGGTCATCGCACGAGCCCCGATCATATTCTCGAACTGTAGACCAACATTCTTTTTTTTTTTTTTTTTTTTTTTTTTTTTGTCTAATGTAAATATAACATTTTTTGTATGGAAAAGCTACTCGTTCTGAATTAATCATATATATGCGGAAAAGTTCCTCGTTCCGAACTGACCATAGGAATGATTGTTGACTATTTTCTCGGAGATGAAAATTCGTTTAGATATTTGTGCCGTAACAGTAGCTATAGGACATTTCATATGATGTCCGTTAAATCATAAATTCTCCCAACTATAAATAACTCCTTGCTAAAATGAATTCCAACACAAGGAAAAACCATGTTATCATCTGGAAGACTTAAATATTTTATGGGAAATATGGATACTTGTGGTGCCCTGATTATGGTGGAAATTCCTTTGATCAAGGGTGTTAAGACAAAAGAGAGCTGGTTAGTTCATTAAAAAGAAAGTATTCTCCAGTATGGGTCATATTCTTCGACACAGGAGGATACTTTGTAACATTGTAGCAAGCCATCCTTTGACCAAGGAGGATACTTTGTAAGAGTTTGTTGAGGTTTCCCCCGACCAAGGAGGATACTTCGTAAAGGTCTGGTGAAGTATATTCACCGATCTTCATCAAATGCAGGTGCAAGATTCCAAGAAATAGAAGTTGGTCGGATTGGAGGAGCAATCATCTCGAGGAGTAGCTGATAAACGAAACATTTGGAATATTTGTAATAAATCCAGTTAGAATTTAGTAACCAGTGTATCTCCCTTTCTTGATGTATTCATTCAATCATATCCGTCAATTCTATTGTAATTGTAGAAATATAAATAAAAACTATCTTCAACGGAATTGTTGATATGTGTTATTTAATCTCGTTTTGTTTCCTGCTATTGATCGTTTATCCGGCATTGTAAACTAACTCAATTGTGTGTATAATTTCCTCCCAATTATTACATTGCACTGTCCTTGAAAATCTGGACCGTTGATAGGATCCCTAGTTATGACCGTTGGATCCTCATTTTTCTGCCTATAAAAAGGCATTACCTCCTTCCTTATTTTATAAAAGATGTTGTCAAGGAAATATTTTTATCTTTATAATCATGGTCAACCACCAGAATTTGTTATTTTAACAACGAATGAGTTCCAGACTTGACATAGGTGGAATTGGGAAAATGAGGCCTCCAATATATGTGGTGATGATCGGGCAATCCTTGGAATTGGGGGTTGGTCGATCATAATTTGTGCCATATGGTATAGTTCGAGGTTAGAGGAAAGTTGGATTCTTGCCTTATCGAAATCAACTTGTTTCTGGCAGGTCGAGAATACCATGTATGAGATTATTTCGACCTATGGTAGATCTGGTGAAGAAAAAGCATCAGTTTATTTAAGGTGGTCGATATCAGATAGCATGTACACTTTCCACAACTACTTACAGCTTCCGAGCCTTAGAGGGAATGCCTGAACTTTAGTTTCTCGTCACTGTTCTCAAAGTAGCTGTGATATCCATCATCTTGCAGGACGGTCATCCCCCAGCTCGAAGCTTTCGAAATTACGATTGGCTTTTGATCTGAGAACACTCGTACTATCTGATGGTCGGAAGTGCCTGTCTTCTGATGGCGTCGAAAATAAACTATTTTCTGTAGTCCTGTACTGAGAGTTATTTCTTTTACTGATCGATGCTTTTGTATGGTCGAGCCTTTGTACGATAGGAATCATAAAACTGTAAGATAATCTTCGTAATAAGAATTTTATCAAGTCGAATATCGACCTAGGTTGTAATATTCAATCGATCAATCTTGTAGTGCATTTAATACAATTCCTATCTTTATGGCTGGTAGTTATGAATAGGTAACGTATGTCCCGAGAATTTATCATCAGCTTTGATTGGATAATCAATTCCACCGTTGGATCTTTTACCGCTCCTTCTATAAAAGGACTTTGTTACCATTTACTTACTTTCTATCTCAAGTAAAACTGCCTAATAATGGACTTCCTCTTCTTCCAAAACGGTGGTCGTCCCCCTAACTCGAATTATTTGAAATTTGTTGAAAGTGATGACTTGGTATGGGCGGAATCGGAAAATTGAGACTTCTCAAAAACCATGAAGTCTCCGATCCCTAAAAAAGGGGATCGATTGGAATACCTATCATGTATCGACCATCCTGTGCAAATGGGTAAGGGTCGGTACAGCGGTATTCCGATCTAATAGTTTCGTGGTCGGTGGAAAACTGGTCAGTTCATTAAAACAAGAAAATATGATCGAGACTGTTGACCACCATCGACCGAAGGAAAATTTCGATCTCATGAAGCTCTGGTGAAGTATGAATCTCAGATTCTCCAAGCTTGGGGTCGAAATTTTGGAACTTAAAAGGCGGTTGTCCTCGTCGACCGGGCTCAACTGGTGGCAAGAAGGCTGGAAAAAGTATGAAGATAAATAAAGACATAAGCCTGTAATTCTTACTGCCTCTCTTCAAACCCAGATATCATCAGTCGATAAGATGAGCTTGTAAGATTTCTTTTTACAAGTCTACCGGACAACCGAGCTTTACTCGATAGGACCTCTTTTTGGCATGTAATAGGGCTTGTCGTTGATCAATGTAAAAATCTTTGTATCTATTCTACATATATTATTTGTAACAGCTCTTAGGAATATGAATAAAATTTGTTTTATGATAAATAATTTGTAAACTTATAGCTCGTGAGTCAAAGGTTGAGAAATAATTTACTCAAAGATTTTATTTTACTTAGACTTTATACCAATTATTGGTTCTAACCTTTTAGATCGTGTTAGGAGATCGATGAGTTAATACCGACCCAACCGGTTTTTACTCAAAGATTTTATTTCTCTTAGGTTCTTGTACCAATTATTGGTTTTAAACCTTTGTAGATCGTATTATGGAGATCGATGAGTTTTTACCGACCCAATCGGTTTTACTAAAAGATTTTCTTTCACTTTGGTTTTTGTACCAATTATTGGTTTGAAACCTTTGTAGATCGTTTTAGGAGATCGATGAGTTTATACCGACCCAATTGGTTTTACTCAAAGATTTTCTTTCACTTAGGTTTTTGTACCAATTATTGGTTTGAAACCTTTGTAGATCATTTTAGGAGATCGATGAGTTTATACCGACCCAATCGGTTTTACTCAAAGATTTAATTTCTCTTAGGTTCTTGTACCAATTATTGGTTTTAAACCTTTGTAGATCGTATTATGGAGATCGATGAGTTTTTACCGACCCAATCGGTTTTACTCAAAGATTTTCTTTCACTTAGGTTTTTGTACCAATTATTGGTTTGAAACCTTTGTAGCTCGTTTTAGGAGATCGATGAGTTTATACCGATCCAATCGGTTTTACTCAAAGATTGTTTGTACTTAGGTTTTATACCAATTATTGGTTTTAACCTTTGTAGATCGTATCAACAATGGTTTCTTGAGTGCAATGTATGGAGAAAACAAGCAAAAGCTTTTATTATTTTTGTAGACAAACTCGACGTTTAAAAGAAAGTAATAAGGACAAACTACTTTTAAAAATGAAAAACAAGCTAACTTCTGTAAAATTCAAACTGATCTTCAAGGCCTCGAAATCTCGAGCTCAACGGCCATAATATAGTCTGAGGTTTACTGCATTCCAAGTTCGAGGAAGTGGAGTTCCATCCAAATGAGCTATTTTATAAGATCCCTTCTTGCCGTCCGCAGTTACTATGAATGGACCTTCCCAATTTTGCTGTAATTTTCCAACATGTTTTGATACTCCGACCTTCTTAAGAACCAGATCACCTTCCTTGAATGACCGTATTCTTACTCTCTGATTGTAGGCCTTTTCCATGCTGGACTTAGCTGCTTGCAAACGAAGATTGGCTTTTTCCCTTAAGGCTTCACTTAGGTCAACATCATCTTTTCTCAATTGATCATTTGTTTCTTCATCGTATAACTCGATCCTTGGGCTGGGAACAAGTGCCTCGACTGGTATAACTGTTTTCGATCCATAAACTAAGCTAAATGGCGTTTCACTCGTAGAAGCTTTTACTGTAGTTCTATTTGCTCAAACGACGCCAGGGAGCTCATCCAACCATTTTCCCTTGGCGTCATCCAATCTCTTTTCGAGGGACTTGACGATTTCCCGATTTGCGACTTCTGTCTGTCCATTCGCTCGAGGATGCCCTACAGATGTAAAATTTTGCTGTATCCCAAACTTCGAACACCATTCTTGGACTTGTTTCCCAGCAAACTGGGTTCCGTTGTCAGAAATCAAGACTCTCGGAATACCGAAACGGCAAACTATATTTTTCCAAAGAAAATTTGTGACCTGGAACTGTGTTATTCGAGCGAGTGCTATACATTCAATCCACTTGCTGAAATATTCAACAGCGACTAAGACGTAACTTTTCTTCGACCTTGCGGTTGGGAACGGCCCTACTATATCAATTCCCCACTGATCGAAAGGCCAACAGATTGGGATTAGGTGCATTGTCTCTGCTGGTTGATGGATTATATTTGAGTGAACTTGGCAGTAATGACAATAGTTCACATAATCATGTGCATCTGAATACAAGGTTGGCCAATAATACCAAGTTCTCAAACATTTGAGCGTGAGTGTTCGAGCTCCACTATGATTTCCAGCTTCTCCTTCAAGAATATCTTTGAGGACGCTTTAGGTTTGGTGTTCGGGAATACATTTTAGTAGTATTCCCGATACGGACCGTCTGTAGAGTTTCCCATTTACACTAGCATACCTCGGTGCTCGATATCTAATCCTCCGAGCTTCGTTCTTATCATTAGGGAGGGACCCATCTTTCAAATAGGTCAACAGAGGGCTCATCCAACTATCTGCAGCCAGATCGATATCCATTATCTCAGTAGCAGGGACAACGTCGAGGTCGATCGATGGTGTATTGGAGATCAACCATGTGATCACCTTCTTAGTCTTACCGTCTCTCGACCCTGAAAATCTTGACAATTGATCAGCCCAACGATTTTCTTCTCGCGGGATGTTCTGTATTTCAAATTTGTCAAATTTTGCAGTCAACTCTTTTACTTTGGCCAAATATTTTATCATGTTGTATTCCTTAGCCTCGTATAATCCGTTGATTTGTCTCTGGATCATCTCGGAGTCCGTTAAGACGTTCAGAACCTTTATGTTGGCTTGGATAGCCATTTCCATTCCTGCTATCAAAGCCTCATACTCAGCTTCATTGTTTGTCACTATGAAATCCAAGGTGATGGCATAGTTCAAATCTTCACCATTTGGTCCTTGAAAATTTATTCCTGTACCCCCACCATCTCTGCTCGATGCGCCATCTACGTGCATAAGCCATACTGGATCATTAACGATCAGGATATCATTGCCGCTTGAAGACCCTTCAGGGTTGGTTCTGATGGACAGGGGGTCTCTAAAAGAAAATCTGCAAGCACTTGAGCTTTTATTGCAGTTCGGGGTTGATATTCGATTTCATATTGCCCCAACTCGACTGCCCATTTGATTAATCTTCCTGATGCTTCTGGTTTTGACAAAATTTGTCTTAAAGGTTGATTAGTAAGGACAATGATTTTATAAGTTTGGATATAAGGTCGTAACCTTCGAGCTGAGGTTACTAGAGCTAAGGCAAATTTTTCGATTTCGAAGTAATTTTTCTCAGCTCCTTGCAGTAGTTTACTTAAGTAATAATCTGGCTTATGTTCCGAACCCTCTATCTTAACTAATACCGAGCTTATGGTTGCCTCGGAAATTGCATTGTATATGTAAAGAGGATGTCCTTCAGTGGGTTTGGCGAGCAGTGGCGGTGAAGTCAGGTATTCTTTCAGTTGATCGAATGCCTGGTCACAGGCTTCAGTCCATTCGAATGTTTTAGATTTCCTTAAAGTCTGAAAGAATGGCAGACTTTTATCCGCCGATCTTGATATGAACCTATTGAGGGCTACAATTTTACCCACCAGGCTTTGTACTTGAGTAATATTCCTTGGAGGCTTCATTTCCGTGATAGCGCGTATCTTTTCAGGATTTGCTTCGATGCCTCTTTGGTGAACTAAGTAACCCAGAAATTTTCCCGACCTTACTCCAAATGTACATTTCAAAGGGTTGAGTTTCATTCCATACTTCTTTAAAATTCTGAAACAACGATCTAGGTGTTCAATGTGGTCCTTCTCGCTCATGCTTTTGACCAACATGTCATCCACATATACCTCCATTATTTCTCCTATCAGTTCCTTAAACATTAAGTTCACCAAACGTTGATAAGTTGCTCCAGCGTTCCTTAATCCGAAGGGCATTATCAAGAAGCAATATACTCCTTGTTCGGTAACAAAGGCATTCTTTTCTTGATCCTTTTCATCCATGAATATCTGGTAAAAACCCTGGAAAGCGTCCATCATACTAAAAATAGCAAAACCTGCTGTAGAGTCGACTAAAAGGTCGATTCTGGGGAGCGGGTATGGATCTCTTGGACATAATTTGTTTAAGTCCGTGAAATCGTTGCACATCCTCCATTTATTATCCTCCTTGTCGCCCTTTGATACCAATACAACATTACACAGCCATTCAGTAAAGTGTATTTCTCTTATATGTTTAGACATTAATAACCTCTCGACCTCTGCTTTTATTATCTTGTCTTTCACTGGGCCGTGATTCCTTTTCTTTTGCCTGACTGGTTTTGCGGTCGGATCGATTTTCAAATAGTGGGTTATTATTCTTGGATCAATTCCCACTATATCCTCCGAGCTCCAGGCAAACACGTCCATATTCTTTCTCAAGAAGTCAATCAACATGATTTCTCCCTGCGGAGACAACTCCGTTCCAATTCTAGTGATCTTGATTGGATCGTTCTCAATGAGTTGAGCGTCCTTATGCTCAGGTGCACGGAGAGTCGGATCGATAGGTTCTTTCCCCTTTTTATCGATTCTTTCTGTACTAGACAGCTCTGGTTCTTGGGATTTTTCCACCGAAGATCCTATCGCCTTTCTTTTCGATGGTGTTAATTGGTCAATGTTCCTTTTTAAGAAAAGTGTCGTGTTATAACAATCCCATGCCATGCAGTGATCGTTAACTATTTCCCCGTGATTATACCGTTTTTCGTTCGTATTGAGTATGGAAAGTCGAGCAAAACAATAACTGTATGGAAGGTGTAAATGGTGTATATGAATATCAACGTTCGAGTACAAATTACAAAGTAGGTCTATCCGAGCATTACAGGATGTCGTACTACTAGGAAGGTAAATACAAAGAGATACAAGATATGGCCTATTCCGAGCTGCTAGTCCGAGCTTAGTCAATTTCTTGGGAATAGTGCCGTCCCTGATGTCATAAATGCGCCGCGTATATATAGGAACAGTAATGAGCTAGCTGGACCGTCCGTAGGAGAATACTTCTCGGCCAGCTGTGCAAAGCTGTAGGTCGGCCCCACAGTAATTCCGAGGATGGAAGTAGATCGGAAAATAGGATCTTGTGCTATCAACGTGACCTGATCGGGAAGCTATGTTCTTCTGGTCGGAGATTACCTCCTGGTCGAAAACTGGGTCGATCCCGAGCAGAGGTATTTACCAAGATGGCGTATGCGAAATATCCCTCATCAATACTCCCCCACTTCTCGAGCGTAAGTGAAGCTGAAGCTCGGATAAGTAAACAGCATCGCACCACAAGATTTGTTATGCCTCGTTAAAAACCTTACTCGGAAAAACCCAGGGGGATAAAAACCGAGCGAAGGGAAAAAGAGTGCATATTTCTCTAGCGGAGCCGTGGAAAACTGATGCGCCTCGAACAATAGGGAGACGGTATTCTTGATCTGGGGGTCTTACTTCGATAATTCAATAGGGCATTATGAAATCGGAAGATCGGAGAGATGAGCAACAAAGGGCGGGTTTCGAACGGTCTTGCGTCGGATATACCTCATTAAAAACCTTACTCGGAAAAACCCAGGGGGATAAAAACCGAGCGAAGGGAAAAAGAGTGCATACCCTTGGAAGACATGTAGTCTTATTTTACCGACCCGAAAATGCCCATTTCAGAAACTTGGAGGACCATAGATGCTATTTATCGGAAAGATAACCTTCAATTTACTGAGTGGAAGCTTAACCGTCGCGGTTACTCAGGGTTGAATTTGCAATTTACCCTTTTAACCTTTATATATATACGTTGACTTGAAAAGACGAGTACGTCTTCCATACTTACTTCTGATCGGAGCATTCAGATCGAAAAAGAGTATCCCTTTTTTTTGTCGACCGTTGCAATAAACATTTCCCATCATGTCTACTTCCAAAAACCCAGAAATTCAAACCAATAATCCTACGCGATCGGATTCCGACCTAGGATCCACAGGCGAACTCATTAACGCCTACAACACCGCTGAAAACTCCTCTGATGAGACGAAAAGAATCGTCGATCAAATTGAGCGCGCCTTGGGGCCAAATGCTGATGAGGGGACATCCGATCAACAGAATTTCGAGCCTGGTGGGGAAGCGGAACAGAACACCGAGCCCGATGGCGAGGAAGGTGGAGATGGAGAAAATGCTGATTCCGGTAATGTGGATAGTTCGACTATGGCGCTGGACGAGCATGAGATAATGAGATACTCGATCGGAGGAGGGTGCAGTGTGAGAATTATCGACCTTGCTGGTGTCACGAAGAAGTCCAAAGCCACAGGTCGAGCTCAGAAAACTGAAAAACGGGTCGACGACATTTCTTGTGCATACGATCCAATAGAGGACAAAGCAGACCTCCAGGCTGAGATAGGTAAATTCCTCCCCGAGGGCTATTCGCTAGTTATTCCGACCCATTCTCAAAGGGTGAATCAGCCCCCCAAAGGATGTCAAGCCTTCTACGCCAAGCAATTCGCCTATGGGTTGCGTATCCCCTTTGCCCCGCTACTCGAGCGGGTTCTAGATGTGTTCACCCTGGCTCCCGCACAGATCCCCCCCAACTCGATTGGGTATTTGATAGCTTTCAGCGTTTTGATGAAGGCCAAGGGCAAAACTGCAAGCTTCCACCATTTTTGGCAGTTGTTCAAAGTCAGCACTTCCTCCGCCTCGAAGGCTGGGTTTGTGTATTTTTCCCAGCGTTCAAATCATTCGGTCTTATCGACGATCACCTCTATCAATTCTCTCGACTGGAAGAGACGGTTCTTCTTTATCCAAGGACCTGAAGTACCAGCTTCCGAGGGGAGCTCGGAGATGGTCCCACACAGATGGCCAGGTGAGCGAGATTGGGTGTACGAAAAACGAGAATTGATGGGTCAGCTTACGAAGGTTATTTCAGACAGCCTTGTTACTGCGATGCGCTCCGACCCGTACCAGTCGGCTTTCCTTGTTTTGGAGCCCGTTCTTCGGAAAGCGGAACTCAGCCGAGTTACATACCCACTTGCTGACGCTGACGATCCTCGATCGTTAAGTAAGAATAATAATCTTTACCGAGCGTTCATAATAATAAGCTACCCATAAGGCTTCATTCCTAACCAATTTTATCTTTTCTTTCTTCAGGTACCATGGTAGAACAATACCGAGCTTCCATAGTCGGTAGGACAGTGGCTTCTACCTCGAAGAAGACGCCTGGCCAGCCGAGAAGACAAGTTAGGCAAGGCCCCGCGCAATCCAATCAAACTGCTATCCCTCCTCGGGGAGGCTCTGCCCAACCTCAGCAGATCGGAAACGAGGGAGATCCCGAGGATGCTGAACCCATCCGAATGGTAGTTCCTCAGAACCAGGCTGGTCCTTCCTCTTCATCTGGTTTAGGATACAGCATGTTCACCATGAAGAAGCTTAAAGGGAAAGAGATCCTTAATCGGCGAGCTCGGGACGATCGTGAGGGACCCCCCGAGGCAAAAAGGAGGACCGGACTGTGGGGTCGGCACCGAACAGCTCTTACCTCTCGTTCTGGTCGAAGCAGGCCTGATATGGTGGAGTTTATCGAAGATCAACTTAGAGGTTATCGAGCGGCAGGTTATCCCGAGAGGGGATCGATTCGGAGTGATCGCGACCCAAACGGCGAGAACGAGCATGATAAGGCGATAAAGATCTTCATGGCGGGGAGGTTTGCCGAGGATCAGGAGGAGCTTTTGGCTCACTGCGACCTTGATGTATTGGGTCAATTCTGTCGAGCGTATCACACGGTAAAAGTTCTTTGCAATGGTTATAACTGTTCCGGTCTTTTATCAAAATACTAATTATCTTGTCTTCGCAGATTGGGGACTGCTTTCTCACTGAAGTAAATCGCACCTCGATGTTAGAAGATGAGTCCGACCGGGTTCATACTGCCTACCGGAATTTACTCGAGGAAGAGTCCAAACTTCGCGATCAGTTCATCTCTGTTCAAAAAGAACTGGAGTCTACTAAGGCCAAGTATAACCCGGCCGTTGAGGAAGACTTGGTGAAGGTCGTGGCTGATAAGAGCTTGCTCGAGGAAAAAGTCAAGAAACTTGAAGAGGAGCTCGCACAGACCAAAGCTGATTCTGAGTTATCCTATCAGCGCGGCAAGGAAGACCAGATTCCATAGCTCGGTAAGAGAGTTTTTGGAGTCACCGGAGTTAGATGCCATAGCTCGGAAAAGGGTAGACCAGATTCTTCAGACCACTTTTTACAAGGGTGTTCGACAGCTGGTCTCGGCGAAGGTTATCCCCAAGAAGATCGATGAGTATCTGAAACATATGGACATCTTCAAGAACATGGACGGAAAGAACCATCGAGTCCCAGCCTCGAGCTCTGCAGACTGGGAAAATCACGAGTTCGCTCCATTTGTGAGAGAGTTCGGGGTCCCAATGCCCAATCCCGATTTGATGGATTTGGAGACGTCGAGCTCGAGCTCGGGTTTCGATAGTTCCGAGGACGGAAGCCAAAAAGGTTCTGGAGAGGAGGATGATCAAGATATCTCTGATGATGGTGATGACCGAGAAGCCTCACAAGACGCAGATGTTGACATCGAGGGAGTTTCCGAGAGTGAGGGCAAAGAGGAGCAGCAATACCCTTAAGATTCCCTGTAATAGGTTGTAGGACTCTTCATTGTACGTATTGTAATTATTTTTACCATCTATAAAATCTGCTTTCTTTATTTAACAAAGTTTTCCGAGTCCAGTCACTTAGAGCCTATCAGTGATTTATTATAATATCTATAAAAATTATCGATATCGAGCATTTCCGTGCAGGTGAAAACTCATTTCCTCAATAGTCGAGGTGTTAGAACGATCTATCTTCGTAACAGGGCACGGGAAAACTTGAAATTCGCGACTGTTGGGTCCCCAAAAGGCAACGTTCCTTCTTCTTATAAATAGAAGAGGCAGTTAAAGATTTGTATCATTGAAATCATAATTCTTTCTTCATCGGAGCTCATTGATCGATAAAAAGAAATCGAGCGCTCTTCTTCACTAGAAATAAAACGATTATGGAAGGAATGGTGAAATCCAAGCTCGATCCAAAGTTGATGTTCAAAGTCAAGAAAAAGAAGCTTCCCAAGTCAAAAGTTAGAGAGCCTAAGTCCTCTTTGGAGGTAGGAAAAGTCTCTAAGAGCGATCGAGGCAAGCACAAGGTCGATTCTCCTTCGAAAGTGGTCACCGAACGAACCGAGGCCCCTAAGGGTGATCTTGGCAAAACTGAAACCAAGCCTCTGCCCAACTCGTCGCCCAATCAGACCGAGAACAAGGTAGTTATACCCATTTCGGACTCCCCTTCTAGATCGAAGAATAGCTCCGAGGGGAAAAAGCAAGGAAAAATGCAGACCTTCAACCCCAGCGAGCAAGTCACATTTGGCGGGTCTGAGCTTGCTAAGAGGCCGCGCGTAGAGGATCTCATTCCGACTTCGGCTTTGATCCATATGGCTGGGGAAACTCGAGAGGCTACCAAGAGCGTTGTGAATGAGCCTCCTAATAAAAAGGCCAAAATAAATGACCTTTCTGTCGACCAGAAGAAAACCCCTTCGTCGGGCGGGAATCCAGAAATCCAAGACTCTGTCCCCAACGTTGCTCGGACGCTTAGTGCCTTTTTTGAAGAGGTGAAAAGTAAGGCACGGGCTGGAGGGATTACCCCAAGCAGTTGGGAGGTTACACTAAGCAGCATTCAGTTGGCCGAGCAAGAACGGTTAAGGGGAAAAAGTGCTCGGGAAATAGTGCAGTCGAGCACAGATCTGCTTAACCAAGTGAGTGTCTCTTCTTTCTTTCTCTTCATATTTTTTTTTTTTTTTTTTTTTTTAACACCAACTTTTATCCGTTGAAGGTTGGACAGCAGTTATTCAACCTCGGGCAACCTCGGGCTACAAGTTGAGCAAGAAGCCAAGCAGCGTGCTAAGGCTATCCTCGAGCTGGAGGAAAAGAAGGTTGCACTGGCAAAGTCCCTTGAAGAAGCCAGAGCTATCGAGCTGAAATTGGCTTCTGAGACGGAGAAAGCCGTGAAGGAGAAAGAGAGCCAGGTTCACGAGGAGCTAAGCAAGGAGCTAGATAGGCTGAAGGACCTCATCGAGCAAGAGAAGAAAAATGCCGAGCTGCGGGAGCAAGAGGCTTATAAAAAAGGGTACGAAGCGGGGTACGAGGCCCGCAACGCCGAGGTCCGCAAGCTCTTGTTCGAAAAAAGTGTCTAGATATTTCCTCTGTATGCTCGATCAAATGTTGTACTTTTAAGTTTTCTCCTTTATTGTATTGTTCTTCTCGTTGAAATGATAAACCTTCTCTCCCTTTTAATAAGTAATGTTGTGTATTGTTTACTTTGTCTCTCTCTACATTCAAGTTGCATTCTCAATGCAGAAACCATTTATACTCGAGCTATGAGTGATCTTTTTCACTGTATTATTTTTGTAGAAACAATTTATACTCGAGTTAAGAGTGATCGAAATTCCGAGTATAAAGTGAGAACGGAAAGTTTCTGTATTGCACATCTGACCAAACAGTCCTTAAACCTCGGGAAGCGGAACGGTCACCCGTGATAAATGCCTTGATCCGGGCCGTTGGTTTCGTTGAATACTGACCGTCGATCAGATTCTTGGTTTAGTATATAAGGGGCTTTTTACTCAGCTGGAAATCTTTACCTTGCACTGTCAAAATTTTTTATCCGAGGTCTAAGCTCGGACTCTTCCTTCTTCCTGTTCAAGCCTTTGAGATTTGGCTTCGAATGTACTTCCGATCTTACAAACAGGGTATATACATCTTTGGTATGGGCGGAATTGGAAAAGAGGAGTCCCTCGATTATCGGGGGGTCTCCGATCCCTGAAGAAGGGATCTCCCCTTGGAATACCAATAAGTGGCTGACCCTTGCTCGGGTATTTTGGGCAGGGTTAGCATTGCGGATTCCGAGGGGTATCCCCGAGGGTGGAAAGCTGGTCAATCGATTAAAAGGAAATTTGACCTCGAGTCACCAATTTTTTCCTTTCTTCCTTGAAGATTGGTAACTTTGGGTCGAGCTTCCCGACCATAAGATGATGACCGGCCGCTCTAGGTTGAACTTTCGGATCTTACAATGAGAAATTTCAACCTTACCAATGGTTGAAATTTCGGATCTCAAAATGAGGAATTTCAACCTTGGACGCCAACTCGGGGAAGTGATCGGGCTCGGCTGGTACCAAGAATGCTGGGGACTGTATGGAGATCAGAAAAAGTAATCTGCGATCCATATTGTCTAATTTCAAAACCAGATATCATTAGACGATAAACATAGACAGCTCGATCATTTTACAAGTCTACCGGACAACTGGCTTCACACAAACTGGGGTGTACTCATCGGTGTTTGCCAATCCTCCTGGTCGAGAACACCAAAGGATGCTCGAAGACTATAGAATAGGGCTTTGTATTTGTATTAGGACTTGATTAGTTGTCAAGACAACATTGTAATCTGCTCGATGAATGTCAATAAAATTGTCATTCTTGTAATTCGCTGATTTTTTGTATCTTGCTCGGAAATATTGAGAACCTTTTGTTTCAGATCAAATACTTGCAATCTTTCATTCTTTTCCAACGTCTTGTTATTAGCTTTCTTCTCGTACCCATCCGCTCGATGATGAATTAATAATCCGATGAAACTTTAACAATCTGGATGGGACGATTTAACTCGAATTTAGAACCGATAAAGTCTCCTCGGAAAGACTATCTGATAAAAGTTCAAATGAAAATATCTGAAAACTGAGATGTTTCCTTCGAGCATAACTGAGCTTAATAAGTAATAATCCCAACTTAAGGAATTTCCAAATGATAATAAGTTTTTGAAAAGTCTTCGAGTTTCGAGCAGATCTTTTTTATCATAATACTTCGAGCACCGAGCTCTTTTCAAGCTGAATAGGCATATTCTTTTTTAATAATCTTTAATCGAGGAAGGGTCATAGCAATAGCTTGCACCCTCGGCCGATTTTTATTTTTGAATAATCTTTAATCGAGGAAGGGTCATAGCAATAGCTTGCACCCTCGGCCGATTTTTATTTTTGATTAATCTTTTAATCGAGGAAGGGTCATAGCAATAGCTTGCACCCTCGGCCGATTTTTATTTTTGAATAATCTTTAATCGAGGAAGGGTCATAGCAATAGCTTGCACCCTCGGCCGATTTTTATTTTTGAATAATCTTTAATCGAGGAAGGGTCATAGCAATAGCTTGCACCCTCGGCCGATTTTTATTTTTGAATAATCTTTAATCGAGGAAGGGTCATAGCAATAGCTTGCACCCTCGTCCGATTTTTATTTTTGAATAATCTTTAATCGAGGAAGGGTCATAGCAATAGCTTTCACCCTCGGTCGAGACATTATATCTTCACCATAGTATTTGAAACATAAATTTTGAACTTCTAAAGGATATTTTCATTGACTGCGCTTACATTTGAAGTAAAAAACAGAGTTGTAAAGACTGAATTACAAGAAAATTGAAATGATTGCAATTATTTTCCATAGTATTTCCTTAGGTTAACTGCATTCCAGGTTCTTGGCAAAACTTCACCGTTGAGGTGAGCAATTTTATAGGACCCCTTTTCTCCGACCTCTTGCACGACATAAGGGCCATCCCAGTTAGGCTGAAGCTTCCCGACGTGTTTAGATACCTCTACCTTTTTTAGCACCAAATCCCCAACTTTGAATGTTCTCATTCTGACTTTCTTGTCATAAGCTTTTTCCATGTTAGATTTGGTGGCTTGTATCCTTACGCACGCTCGGTCGCGTTTACTATCCGCATGATCGACATCCATCTCTCTCAACAACTGGTTCTGATCGGGATCATAAGACTCGACCCTTGGCGAAGGCACTAATGTCTCGACCGGGATTACTGCTTCCGACCCGTACACCAATGAAAAAGGAGTTTCCCCTGTAGCTGACTTTACGGAGGTCCTGTTCGCCCAAATTACTCCAGGAAGCTCGTCTAACCATTTGCCTTTTGCTTCGGCCAGACGTTTTTCCAGTGATCGAACAATTTCCCTGTTGGTGACCTCGGTCTGCCCGTTTGCCTGAGGATGCCCGACCGAGGTGAAATTCTGCTGGATGCCAAACTTTTCACACCACTATAAAATCTGCTTTCCCGCAAATTGAGTTCCGTTGTCGGAGATCAGGACCCTCGGTATCCCGAACCTGCAAACAATGTTCTTCCAGAGAAAATTTATAACCTGAAACTGAGTAATTTTTGTTAATGCAATGCATTCAATCCATTTACTGAAGTATTCAACAGCAACCAGAACATAATGTTTCCTTGATCTAGCTGTCGGAAAAGGTCCCACGATATCGATTCCCCATTTGTCGAATGGCCAGCAGATCGGAATTGAGTGCAACTGTTCGGCGGGTTGATGAATCAAATTTGAATAAATTTGGCAATGATGGCACTTCTTGACATAATCGATGGAATCTGAAATCAGAGTAGGCCAATAATAACCAGTCCTCGAACATTTCAGTGCTAATGCTCTTGCACCGCAATGACTTCCAGCTTCGCCTTCATGCACTTCTTTTAAAATAAACTCGAATTGACTCTCGGGAATACATTTCAACAGAACTCCCGAGCTTGACCTCTTGTAGAGCTGGTCATCGATCAAAACATACACTGGAGCTCGATATTTAACCCTTCGTGCTTCATTTACGTCCTTCGGAAGAATACCGCTTCTTAAGTAACTTTTCAAAGGTTCCATCCAGGAAGGGCCTTGCGTGTCTATTTCCATGATCTCCGAGCTTGGAGTCTCGTTCAAATCAACAGCTGGAGTGTTGGACATCAACCATGTTATTACTCTCTCTTTACGTCCATCCATTGACCCCGTAAATTTTGAAAGCAAATCCGTCCAAGAGTTTTCTTCTCGAGGGATAGCTTGTATATCGAACATACTTAATTTTGCCACCAGATCCTTCACCCTTTTCAGATATTTCATCATGTTGAACTCCTTCGCTTCATAAACCCTTTTCACTTGCCTATGTATCAGCTCGGAGTCGGTTAGCACTGTAAGAGTTTTTATATTTGCTTTGATCGCCATTTCTAATCCCGCGATCAGGGCCTCGTACTCGGCTTCGTTGTTGGTCACCGAAAAATCTAGGGTAATTGCATAATTTAGGTCCTCTCCTTCGGGACCCTGAAAGTGAATTCCGGCCCCGCCTCCTTCTCTGGTCGATGATACATTGACATGCATTACCCAAACCTCCTCCTGACCATCTACCACTAAATTTACCTCGGGAACATGTTGTTTTTCCAAAATGGATGATGTTGACCCCGCAATGAAATCAGCCAGTACCTGGGCCTTGATCGCTGTTCTTGGTCGGTATTCAATTTCAAACTGTCCAAGTTCCACTGCCCATTTAATCAATCTCCCGGACGTCTCTGGTTTTGACAGGACTTGCCTTAGAGGCTGGTTTGTCAAAACAACAATTTTGTAAGTTTGAAAATAAGGCCTCAGTCTTCGTGCGGCGATAACTAGAGCAAGTGTGAACTTTTCGATCTCCAAGTAATTCTTCTCCGCCCCTTGGAGCAACTTGCTCAGATAATACACCGGTTTGTGCTCGGAATCTTGAATTCTTACCAAGACTGAACTTATTGCCTCAGTCGATACTGCTATGTATAAATACAAAGGCTCCCCTTCGACCGGTTTTGCCAACATGGGTGGGGAGACCAAGTATTTCTTAAGCTCTTCGAAAGCTTTGTCGCACTCCTCATTCCACTCGAAGCTTTTCGATTTCCTCAATAATCTGAAGAAAGGCAGACTCTTGTCTGCTGAGCGGGATATAAATCTGTTCAATGATATTATTTTTCCGATTAGACTTTGCACCCCAGACAACTTCGTCGGTGGTTTTAGCTCGGTTATTGCTCTGATTTTCTCGGGGTTTGCCTCGATGCCACGCTCGTGAACTAAATAGCCGAGGAATTTTCCCGATCTTACCCCAAAAGTGCACTTTGCAGGATTTAGTTTCATCCTGTACTTCCTTAAGATCGCGAAACATTTGTCAAGGTGCTTTATATGATCCTCCTCGGTCATGCTCTTCACGAGCATATCATCAACATAAACTTCCATAATCTCACCGATGAGATCCTTGAACATCATATTCATGAGCCTTTGATAGGTCGCTCCAGCATTCCTCAGTCCGAAAGGCATTACGACGAAACAGTAGACTCCTCGTTCAGTAATAAAGGCGGTTTTGTCCTAATCCCTTTCATTCATAAAAATTTGATAAAACCCTTGGAAAGTATCCATCATACTAAAGAAGATGAAACCAGCGGTCGAGTCAACCAGCATATCGATCTGTGGTAAGGGATAGGGGTCTCTTGGACACAACTTGTTCAGATCGGTGAAGTCGTTACACATTCTCCACTTGTTGTCCACCTTTTCTCCCTTTGATACCAACACCACGTTACAGAGCCACTCGGTAAAAGTTATCTCCTTAATCTGCCCAGCAGCTAACAACCTGTCGACCTCAGCATTAATAATTTTATCTTTTTCCCGACCATGATTCCTCTTCTTTTGTCTAACTGGCTTCGCTTTCGGATCGATATTCAAAGAATGAGTAATCACCCTCGGGTCGATCCCTACAATGTCATCGGAGCTCCAAGCAAAGACATCGGCGTTGTTTCTTAGAAATTCGATCAGCATGGTTTCCATCCCTTGACTTAGCTCAGTCCCTATCCTGGTGAACTTCTCGGGGGAGCCAGGGACTAATATTACCTGTTTATGGTTCGGGGGTTGAACGCTCATATCGGTCTCTTTTCCTTTTTTGCTTTTCAGTTTTTCACAATCGGGCACAGGTAGGTCAGATACTGAGAATACCTTTTCGTCCTCTAACTTCCTTTTTGAGGGCAATATTGGCTCGAACTGCTTCTTCATGTTTAGGGACGTGTTATAACATTCCCAAGCCATGCACTGGTCATTCCTCATTTCTCCGACCCCCGCCAAAGTGGGAAACTTGACCATCTGATGGTAAGTCGACACGACTGCTTTGAAATCGTTTAAAGCTGGTCTTCCCAAAAGTACGTGGGAAAAGCATTATGCGACTTAGGGGCCAGCATCAATCTAATGCCAAAATCTGTCTTTCAAAAGTTCGAAATTGGGGAAGCAAGGCCAACCACGGTAACTCTTCAGTTAGCAGATCGTTCCATTACATACCCCGAAGGAAAAATTGAGGACGTTCTGGTAAAAGTAGATAAGTTTATCTTCCCAGTTGGTTTTATTGTGTTAGACTACGAGGCAGATTCGAATGTACCCATCATTTTGGGTAGACCTTTCTTAGCTACTGGAAGGGCATTAATTGACGTATAAAAGGGTGAATTAACAATGAGGGTGCAAGACGAGAAGGTTACATTCAACGTGTTTCAAGCTATGAAACACCCTGATGACGAGGAAGAATGCTCATCAATATGTGTGATCGACTCATTAGTCGCTAAGACTTTTGAGAAGACTAGGTACCGAGATCCGTTGGAAGCAGCATTAATGTTGGATTCTGAGGAGATAGATGATAAAGAAACTGTGAAAAGTGTGCCATTTTTACAAGCAAATTCGAGAGTTAGCAACCCAATCAAGAAAGTTGAAAGTTTGAAAATGTCAACTTGCAAGCCTCATAAGCCGTCAATCGAAGAACCACCCTCGTTGGATTTGAAACCACTGCCGGCACATTTACAATATGAATACTTGGGAGAATCATCCACATTGCCAGTGATCATCTCTGCAAATCTTTCCGAAAACCAAAGGGAGAAATTACTGAGAGTCCTTCGGAGTCATATACGAGCCATTGGGTGGACCATTGCAGACATTAAGGGGATTAGTCCTGCATTTTGCATGCATAAAATCTTACTTGATGATGAGACAAAGGGATCAGTTGAACATCAAAGAAGGTTAAATCCAATCATGAAAGAGGTAGTCAAGAAAGAAATCATCAAGTGGTTGGATTCAGGAATTATCTTCCCTATTTCAGATAGTGCATGGGTTAGTCCAGTTCAGTGTGTTCCGAAGAAAGGGGGTATGACAATGGTGAAGAATCAAAACAATGAGTTAATCCCTTCGAGAACTGTCACAGGTTGGCGAGTGTGTATGGACTACCGAAAACTGAACAAAGCAACAAGAAAAGATCACTTCCCGTTACCGTTCATTGATCAGATGTTAGATAGACTCGCAGGAAGGGCTTATTTTTGTTTTCTAGATGGATTTTCGGGATATAATCAGATTTTCATCGCACCAGCTGATCAAGAGAAAACTACTTTCACATGCCCCTATGGAACATTTGCTTTTAGACGCATGCCTTTTGGATTATGCAATGCACCTGCCACGTTTCAGCGATGCATAATGGCAATTTTCACTGATATGATAGAGAAATTTCTCGAAGTATTCATGGATGATTTTTCTGTGTTTGGGGATTCGTATGATGAGTGTTTAGATAACTTGGCCAAGGTCTTGCGTAGATGTGAAGAGACAAACTTAGTACTAAACTGGGAAAAGTGCCACTTCATGGTACAAGAAGGAATAGTTTTGGGACACAAGGTATCAAGCAAAGGCATTGAGGTGGACAAAGCAAAGGTAGAGACAATAGAGAAACTCCCTCCTCCTACTTCAGTCAAGGGAATCCGTAGTTTCTTGGGACACGTCGGGTTCTATCGACGTTTTATTAAGGATTTCTCTAAAATCTCTAAACCTTTATGTAATTTGCTTGAAAAAGATGCTAAGTTTATTTTTGACGGTTTGTGTATGCAGGCTTTCCTGAAATTGAAGGAAAAGTTGGTGACAGCCCCAATAATAGTAGCTCCAGATTGGAATCTACCATTTGAAGTAATGTGTGATGCAAGCGATGTCGCCCTTGGAGCTGTACTGGGACAGAAAAGGAACAAGATCTTTCACTCGATATACTATGCAAGTAAAACTCTCACTGATGCTCAATTGAATTACACCGTGACTGAAAAAGAGTTGTTGGCTGTAGTGTTTGCTTTTGACAAGTTCTGAGCGTATCTGGTAGGAACAAAGGTTATAGTATATACAGACCACTCTGCAATCAGATATTTGATTGAGAAGAAGGATGCTAAGTCGAGGCTAATTCGATGGGTACTCTTGTTGCAAGAATTTGATCTCGAAATAAAGGATAGAAAAGGAACTGAGAATCAAGTGGCTGATCACTTGTCTAGATTGGAGGGAGGAAACAAAGGGTCAGACTCGAGTCTGATCAATGAAGTCTTTCCAGATGAACAATTGTTTGCGGTAAATCAACCTAAACTTCCATGGTATGCAGATTACGTCAACTATCTAGTAAGTGGTCTACTTCCTCCCGACTTTAATTTCCAGCAAAAGAAGAGATTTCTACATTATGTGAAGAACTTTATTTGGGATTAACCATACTTGTTTAAGAAATGTGGGGATAAAATGATAAGGAGGTGTATCCCTGATGAAGAGTTCGAGGAAATTCTGGGTAATTGTCACAATTCACCGTACGGTGGGCACTTTAAGGGAGATCGCACAGCAGCAAAAATTCTCCAATCTGGTTTCTTTTGGCCCACCTTACATAAGGATGCTCATGAGTTTGTGAAGCATTGTGATCAATGTCAACGGGGTGGAAATTTGACTAAGCGTGACGAGATGCCACTGACTACTATGCTAGAAGTAGAGCTTTTTGATGTTTGGGGGATCGACTTCATGGGACCCTTCATTCCTTCATTTGGAAATCGGTACATATTAGTTGCGGTTGATTATGTGTCTAAGTGGGTAGAGGCAGAAGCATTTCCAACTAATGATTCGAAGGTGGTGATGCAATTCATTAAGAAGCACATTTTCACAAGGTTTGGTACACCGAGAGCTATCATTAGTGATCAAGGATCACACTTTTGCAATAAATATTTCAACGCTCTCTTAGCAAAATATGGTGTAAGGCATAAAGTGGCAACCGCATACCATCCGCAGACGAATGGGCAAGCAGAGATCTCCAATCGAGAAATCAAGAAGATCCTAGAAAAAACCGTTAGCCCCACAAGAAAAGATTGGTCAAGGAAGTTGGATGATGCTCTCTGGGCGTACCGTATAGCTTTTAAGACGCCAATTGGAATGTCGCCATATAGGTTAGTTTTTGGTAAAGCATGTCATTTACCATTAGAACTTGAGCATAAAGCTTTTTGGGTTGTTCGTAACTTGAACATGAGTTTGGAACTCTCGGGAAATGAGCGTTTGATGCAACTTAATGAACTTGATGAGCTTCGATACATAGCTTATGAGAATGCCAAATTATACAAAGAGAGAACAAAGAAATGGCATGACAGAACTATTACAACCAAGTCGTTTGAGCCGGGTCAATTAGTAGTCCTTTTCAATTCACGTCTCAAACTTTTTCCTGGAAAGCTGAAATCTCGATGGTCTGGACCATTTGTCGTCATAGATTCATTCCCACATGGTGTTGTAGAAATAGCTGAAGCTGGGACAGGGAGACGATTTAAAGTAAATGGACAACGTCTCAAACATTACTGGGGTGGAGAAACTGTGAAGGAAAAGACCTCTGTGGTCTTAGAATGAAGTAAAACCAGTAGCCAGTCGAGCTAAGGACATAAAACTAAGCGCTTCTTGGGAGGCAACCCAAGCTTTTGTTCTTTTTGTTTGTTTTTGTTTTCTTGTTTTTGTTTTTGGTCGTAGTGTGATCTATGATTGTGTTGTTGTCTTGTTTTGCAGGCGCATCAAGGGGTGGAGTAAACTTGGGAATTTCCAGCAGCTTCAAGCCATGGCTCAAATTGAGTCAAGCCATGGCCTCAACTTTCGACCACAAAAGTGAAGAAATTCCAGAATCGTCAGGCCATGGCTCAAATTGAATCACGCCATGGCCTTAAAAAAAAAAAAAAAAAAAAAAAATTTAGAGTCAAGCCAAAACGTACAGCTGCCTTTCTCTTTCACTCTTCCATTCTCCAAATCCCTAATAAACCACCCTTTTCCCAAAACCACCGCGCTCCGCGCACAACCACCACCACAAGCAGCAGGTCCACGCCGCCGTCAGCACCATACCCTTGCTCAACAGCCGTGCCGCCACTTTCATCCCACAGCAGCCGCGCCCGCATCTGAAACCCTAGATCCACGCCACCACCATCTTTCTTCTTCTCACATCAGCCGCGCCGCCGCGGCACACCTTCCCACCAACAGCCGCGCCGCCGCTGTCTTCAAGCCGCACCAATCAGCAGCACAACAGCGCCGCCGTCCACCATATCGGTTGGTCTTCTCTCACGTAACGGGTGTCTGTAAAATTACTGTTTGCTTTTCTCGCTCGATTACTGATTTTAATGTGATAATTAGAGAGCTTGTTATGCTATTTTCGGGTTTGCGGTTGTGATTATTTGAGGATTGTGGAGAAACGTTATCTTGAACGGATATTATTGGTAATTGTGGTATTGTTTGATTGTGTTGATTAGTTGGTGATTGTGGTTGCGATTAATTGGGTTCCTGGATTGGTTTGAAGGAAACTTTAGTGTATTGATTAGTCTGGCCCTATTAAATCAAATGGCACCACGGAGTCGAACTGTACAAAAGAAGCCCCCTTTGAACAAATTAGCACCAAAGGCCACATCTAAGAATAAACCTGGTTGTGCAAAGGAGAAACATGGGCATACTGACGGGTTTGACAGCGATAGGTTTGTTAACCCGAAAGCTCAAGCGAGATTTTTTGATGCTCATGAGGTCAAGAGGACATTTATTACTGAAAGGGGTGTGGAGTGTACCAACGAGAATTTCTCCGAAATTTTTGGGTTGTTTAAAAAATGGGGATGGATGGACTTCATTAAACAACCGACAGAGATTGAGGGCGAACTCGTAAGAGAATTCTACGCTAATGTCTCCCAAACTCCCGACGCAACTGAAGTCGAGGTTCGTGGACGGAAAGTCAAGTTCTACAAGGTGACCATCAATACACTTTATCAGTTGCCGAACTATGACATTGACCAGTACACAACTTCCCTCGCGGAAGCAGTGGACATGAAAGAAGTTGTGGATTTTATTTGTCTCTCGGGTACTGTCTTACCGACGACGGGTAAAATTTTGAAGACATCGCTCACACCGAAGGCTAAAATTTGGTTCTATTTCATTGCTTCGAGGCTTATGCCCACTACTCATTACACTAGAATGTCAGAGGAAAAGTCCCGACTCATTTATTCCCTCATGAAAGAACACACACTTGACATTGGAGCATTAATTTACAGAGGCATTATCCGGAATGCAACAAAGGAAGGTGCCCAAACATTTTGGTTCCCTTCCCTTATCTTTCGTCTCTGTATTCAAGCTGGGGTGCACAAGGGTGACGGCACAGGAATGGTGAAATTAAGAAGTGCCTTCGATGATAAAACATGGTTTAAGGTGATGGGAGAGTCGTATTGGAATCCTAAAACTGCAAGAACTGTTTCGAATCGGAGTACGACATCTTTTTCGACACCCGCCCCAAAAGCGAGAACAATGCCACAGCGGCTTGAGGATATAGAGAAGCAACTTAAGTTTCTTTTTGCCTACATGAAGACAGGTTTCCAGCGTATTGAGGACCTCCAGATAGCAGAGTTGCAGAGCCGAAATGCACAACTACCACCACTGACACCTTACCCAACTGAGGGTGATTGGGAGAATGGAAACACCGACGGAGATGGAGAGGCAGAAACTGGTTCGGAGGATGATGATTAGGATGCAAAGAAATGCTGCAGAAAGCCAGACACAAACTCGTAGGGACGTATTATTTCTACTGCTCTCTTTTATTCTTTTGTTGGTGGTATTGTTAATGTTTGCATGTTGCCTACTCTCGTACACCTTTGTTGATTTGTTTGATGTATCTTCGACCCTTTTGTTTAAGTCACAGTGAGGACACTGTCTATATTTAGTTTGGGGGGGGGGTCACATTTACTTCGTGCATGCTAGGTCGACGTCGAACAAATTTTTTTTGAAATTTTGTGTTTTTGACTGTTTTTCCAGCACATTTAAAGCACGAATACATAATCGAGGATTTAGGATGAAGTTAGTGAAATATAGTCTAGAATAGAGCTTAAGAAATCCTTTCTTGCCTACCTGATCTCTAGATTCGAGGGTTAAAAATGCTAAGGGTCTAAGTGATAGGTTTGCCTATGTTTGGGGTGGAAGGATAACTTTAACAAGAATCAAGTAAAGCAAATAATTGAAAAACTAGATGCAGCATGGCAGATTGATAACTCGGTGAAAACAGTGTTATCAAGTCTATTTCCTTTACTTGTTGGTTTACTTTTATTCGAGTTTTGGTAGAATCTTAGGCAATTTTAGTTAGTTTTGCGTTTTGTTCGCTCGAGTCATTGGTTTGATTGTTTTGTGCATGAATTGAGGTATTTCTTATATATTGTGTTCATATTTGTAGGCCTAAGCTAATGTGGATCTAAGGACATGATTGGAAGTGAAGAACAACGAATTAAAGATCAAATGAAGTCAAGTAGTGCAAGAACGAAAAAGGAAAAAGCTGTCAGAAATGTTGATGTGCAATCCAAGGACCATAACTCTTTCAAGGAAGCTCCAATGAAGTTTAATTTCGAATATGATGTAGAGGAATTAGTTAGCTACAATACAGACTTTACGGATCTTGATTTGGAGTTCGGAGCTGAAAGTTATGCCACTTGCAAAATTGTCGCGCAAATCTGACGCGATTTTCAGCGGGATTTTAAGAGAAAACTTGGGCCCAAAGTCTCCTACTAGGACTCAACTTGGTAGATCTATTTAAGGACTTCTAGGTCACGAAAATACACATCTTTGATCAGCTTTCAACACACTTTTCTCATAGAATACGCCTAGAACATCAAAGATCTACTTGGAGAAAGATTGAAGAAGAAAAGAGAGAAGTCTTGAAGATCACCCAAGCAAGAAGAACACAATATTGAAGATCTTTATCTTGGATTCATTGTTTTGTCTATAAAACCACATGAACTCGGATTTGTTTTTCTTTATTATTTTTCTTCATATATTTATCATGAACTAATTCTTTAGGATCTAGGGTATTTTATAAAACTATGTTACTTTGATTATTTTTATTGAATTATTCGTAGTTAGGGGCAATTCTTGTGTTTGATTCAATTTCGTTCTCTATGCTTGCAACTTGATTGATTACCTAGTTGTTAGATTTAATATTCTTTTTGAACTTAGAAAAGGGAAATTGGGATTAGATAGAAATTGAATAGTAAACATCCCTTAGGATAGGAATACACTTAAGGCGTTTATACCCGTTACATGAGGTTTGTGTTTAATGCTTTGTTTTATTTACAAATCACCTAGGAATAGAGTCGATTTGGATAATACATTAGATTCTTACGTAATTCGGAAGATACGTAGGAAAATACTTGAATCCTCGGGTAACACTTTTGTCACCGCAATAACTACGAAATCTCAATTGACCAATCGATAGATAACATAGTGGATTATAATCCTAGGTTTCTCTTCTCATTATTTGAACTAAATCCAAGTATTTAGATTAGTTAATTCATTTAGTTAATCTAGTTAATTTAAACCCACAAACATATATGAATTTGGAACCATATTAAAAGTAAATTAGGAATTGAAATTTGGTAGATAATTAGTCAAGTCCCCGTGGAGACGATACTCTTATACTTACTCTTTATTACTTGTTCGATACGTGCACTTGCGTTTATTTGCGTGTGTAAATTCCGCAACACAGATCGAGCCGATCGTGGAACTCTCGAGGAGACTTATTTCGGCTTCACAGGTCGGATTGATTATGAACTTGCTCGGGAAGTACTATTCGATCATAGGTGTAAAATAGCCCTCATCACTACTTGTGTGATTCAGACTCGGAGACATCTGTAGATGACTCTACTGAAGAAGAGACGCCTGCACTGCTCTGTCTCATGGCCAAAGAATCAGATGATTCTGATAATGAGATAACTCTCTCTGAAGAAGAAAATGCGCTATTTTGTTCGTTTGAACAAATGATGATTAACAACATAAGTGTTGTTGCTGCTTTTGCTAAGCTTAAGGAAGAGAAGACTATGCTGAAAGAGCAAAATGCTTCACTCAAACTCAAGGTTGAAAATCCACAAGAATAGTTGAATACAAACAACTTGAGCATGAAAATGAGTCTCTGAAAGCATAATGTGAAGTCCATAAGGGAAAAATCAAGGAACTTGAAAAGATTCTTGCGTCCAATGTTAAGTCTTCTGAGTGCATTAAATAACATGCCTAGTAAACATAAACTGCCTTATGAGAAAACAGGTTTAGAATTCGACTATGCTGAGCATTTCACATCTTCTAGTAACAATAAGGTAATCTTATATGTTCAGAATGCAAAACCCGCTTCACCAGAAAAAGAGACTAAAGAAAAGAAGTCTCAGAAGGCTACTAAGGGTAAAGAGCCTAAGAAAGATAAACAGACTAGTAAAGCCAAACAGTAGAACAATCCTAAGAAGTTTGCTGATCAGAGCAAACATAATCAGACTAGTGATTAGTGTTGGTCCCAAGTGGTCAGATGAGGTCTAGAGGGGGGGGGTAGACCTCTGAAACTTTTCAAAAATTTCTCTAACTTTTCTTATCAGCAGAGTAAGCTGATCAAAACTATGAGATTACATAGATGTTCGCGCACAGCTTATTCAGCGTAAGTTGACCACTAGTCTGATTTTAGTTATCTGTTTCAAATTGAATCAGAGTTTGAAACTTGTTATGCAGCGGATTTATATCAAGAGTTTTTCAAACAAGTTTTTCTTACTCAAATATTTTATCCCCAGTTTTTGAAAACTCCTTTTAAAATATTAAGTCTTTTCACAGTTCGGTTACTTATGAAAATATGCAAGTAAGAACAAGTAAACCAACACAAAGATTTTTATAGTGGTTATATAGACAAGAAGTCTTTTAGTCAACTCTTCTAAATCACGAAGATTTAGGTTATACTATGAACACTAAATAAATAGTACACTCTACTTGCGCTTTTACAACAAATGATAAAGCTACAAGTTCGCTATAGGGAATCTCAAAGAAAACCTATACTCTGAAGTTATATCACTCGCAAAGATGGATATACACTTCTCACAACACTCAATGTTTATAAAGAAATCACTCAGATTTTGTTTTTGCTTGATTCTTCAACTTAGCTTCATCATCAGATGACTCGGCTGATAGTGATCTGTTCTTGAGTTTTTGAGACTTAAAAAACTTGCTCGCTTGAATTCTCTCTCTGTTGTTGTGTTGTCTCTATATTCCATTGAAATCATTATCCAAATCTCAAACTATATTTTTAATAATATTTTACAATCTCAATATTCCATTGAAATCATTATCCAAATCGAATTTCAAAGGTTTCGCCGAAACTTTTGAAACCACTTATTGAGATCAAACAAAGACCAAACCTAACCAAACTACTTACTTATTAACCCTATGCTTTTCGTTGACCGCACTAAAAATTACGGACATTGACTTTCATTCATTTAGTAATCCAACTTCATCAGATATGATTACATTATATGCTCTTCAATCAACAAAAGATCTCAAGTTTTTTCAATAAATATTTGGTTCCCACAAACTCAATTTGCATTGGAACAAATGCTTCCATCTCTAAAATCCCACCACTATAATTCTTCAAAGATCGAGATTTGTTTGATTTTTTTTCATGAACACGTTTAATTGTTAGTAGATTATTAGCCTATCTCATCAAATGATGTGAAGTTCATGTATACCTAATGGAAATCATCTTGAAGCACAAAATACTCAAAATCATGAATCAAAATTTCTATATTTTTTGTCGAAAAAATTATGTTTTTGAATCAATCGAAAAGAAAATAAGGTATATTTCCGAAACTCTATATTTACCTTGAAACTTTCTCTTTTTTTCATAATTTTTCCCAGTTTTTACGAAATGTTTTTGGAAATTTTTCAAAAAACTTCTTATATTAAGCTGACTGAAATATAAATCGAAAACAAAACTTTGATCCATGCTCAAAATGAAGAACGCCTCCCGTAATTTACTTATCCACAAGAAATATGAGATAACCTTATAGATAAAATCTACATAACTCATTTTCAATGAAAATCTATCACAAATATTCAAAATAAGGGACATGCATTATTTGATACTCTATCTGCATATGCCTTTAATATTATCAAGCATAGGGAATTCGGACAAGGCACAATATTAAATCAATTGCGTGAAGTCACATCCATAAATTGAACAGAATATTCATTCCTTTTTAATTCATTGCACTTGAGCACAAAACTGTTTCGAGATTAATATGCCATTGACTAAATATATTCAAGCATATAAAGAGTAAAGCTAAATAAATAAGCATGGAATAGGAATTTTTTTTTTAAATAGTACTTGGGAGAAAAATTATTGATTGTACCTGATGAGGAGCATTTTAAACTCTGTTAAGCAAGAGGATAAAATATAGAGAGAATTTTATTTTTAGTACCGAGCTTTACGTCAATTTTTACTTAATTTTGGACCAAACAAATTAATGCAGGTATACATATTTGGTATCGTCGTTAATTAAATTTAAGTATCACTGTCAAATCGGTGACATGTCTATTAAGTCAATTTCAATTATTGCGAAATTAGTGCCATAACTTCTACTAGCTGACAATTCTACAAAAATGTTATTTTGCCCGTCGAAAATATTAGGTAGAATTGTCAGGTAGTATAAGTTATGACACTAATTTTGCAATAATTAAAAATGACTTAACAGATACGTCACCAATTTGACGCTGATTTTCAAATTTAGTTAATAGCGGTACCAAATGTGGAACGATTTGTTAGATTATGGTACCACATTGGTATCAAAAGTATAAATTAACATAAAATTCGGATACCAAAAATACAATTATCTTGTAAAGTATATATGGAAAGCCAAAGTTGGGAATCCATTCTTTGTGGCCTCCAGTAGGAAAGAATAAGCAAATATTCCTGACTTGAGAATATGGCTCATCAGCTTTAGTTTGAGTTAAGATTCTAAATTTGATTAAAAAAAAAAAAAAAGTTAAGAATCTCATTTTCTCTACATAGAGTTTTCCTGAATGGAATAACATTCTGTGGTCAATTCTATCTTTCTAAATTTTCTGTCTATATAATTACGTACGTGTGGTCAACCGGCAACAGCCAATCAGCACTCAGCAGCAGTTCTAGCTGATGACCGAATTTATTAAATGTATTAAATGCAATTATAAGGTTCTTTTATTTGAAATTATGCAATCAAACATAAGAATCCCAATAAAGGAAAGTTTAAGTACATGAAAGAATATAGCATCTCATGCTTTCTCTTCTAAAGTGGAGAATGTGATAATAATAATAATTATTCAATTTTGGAATGTTGTAATGGTAAAAGGCAAATATGACTGTTGTGGCTTTATGGGAACATCAACTAAAGAAATTCTCAAATACTAATGGAGTTAATGGCAATTTACCCATATTTAATTTGTATAATGTCAATTTATCTCCTTGTGACTTGGAAAAGAGCATCCTTATAATCTTATAAAAGTTTCACGTCGTTTCCCTGACATTTTTAAACTTAAAATAAAATATGAATTGAAAAAACTACCCCTCTTATATACTATATATTGACTTAGTTAACTTATAAATGTTGCACTTTACCCCCTTGTGTTATAATTGTGGCATTTTACCCCCTGTGTTATGATAAATATGGCATTTCACCCTCTGTATTTTGATAAATTTTATATTTTACCCCCTGGGTTATGATAAATTTGGTCCTTAACCCTTTGTGTTATGATAAATGAGACAATTTACCCCATAAGGGTAATTTTGTCTTTTTATACAACATTTGCCATGCTCACTCTCAATTTTGACGAGTGTGTCAGGGTTTTTTGCACTTTGCACCCCGAAACATGGGAAATAGGTACTTTGCACCTCCGAAACTTAGATTTAGCACTTTGCACCCTCAAAATATGAAAAATACAACAGTTTGCACCTTTTTTTATTTTCAGGCAAAAATTCATGGGCAAAATCGGTAATTCAGTTATAAATATTTGGCACTTTTCACCCCGAAATAAAATTAGCACTTAACACCCTCAAATTAAGAATAAATCAGCAACTTGCACCCCTGAAACACAATAAATTGGCACTTTGCACCCCGAAACACAAAATTAACACTTCAAACCCTCAAATAAAAAAAAAACTCAAACCCCTCGTTTTATCCGGCATAGTTGACCGTCGGGGTGAAAAAAATCTAAGGCGAAATAGATAATTCATTTTTTTTTCCTTAAATTTTGTAAAATACAATTATAAATACTCATTTCTCTCTCCATCTTTCTTTTCATCAATATACATATCCATAAATAACTAAATAAAGTACAAGTATTCTATGTTCAACATGGTCTCCAAAATCTATGTTCAGCATTATTGATGAATGCAGTTCATGAAGTAGACAATGGATTTTGTTATCTATTTATTTTGAACTTCTAGGTGTATATTTTGAACATCAAGCTCGTATTTGATATTTTGAAGTAGACAATGGTTCTTTGAGAAGTTTACTTGTAACTTATTTAGTTATTTATGGATATGTATTCTACTATTCATAATTGTATTTTACAAAATTTAAGGAAAAAAAAGAATTTCCTATTTTGCCTTAGATTTTTTTCACCCCGATGGTCAACTTTGCCGGATAAAACGAGGGGTTTGAGTTTTTTTTTATTTGAGGGTGTTAAGTGTTAATTTTGTGTTTCGTGATGCAAAGTGCCCATTTATTGTTTTTCGGGGGTGCAAGTTGTTGATTTGTTCTTAATTCTATAGTGTTAAGTGCTAATTTTATTTCGAGGGTGCAAATCGCCAATTTCTCAAGTTTTGGGGGTGCAAAGTGCCAAAGATTTATAATTGAATTAACAATTTTGCCCATGAGTTTTTGCCCAAAAATAAAAGAGGGTGTAAAGTGCTGCATTTTTCATTTTTCGAGGGTGCATAGTGCTAAATCTAAGTTTTGAAAGTGCAAAGTGCCTATTTTCCATGTTTCGGGGGTGCAAAGTGCAAAAAACCCAGTGTGTCACGCTCTCCGTTGAAAGGAATATAAGTGAAAAGTAATTATTCATCATTATTCCCAACCGAAAATACCATATTCTTTAAACATATATTCGTCATTAGAAAAATGATGGCTTCAATTAATTCAATTTTGTTTTTGCTACATTTTACTATATACGGTAAGGTACTATTGTACCAATAATATAGAATAACGGGATTATTGTATTTTTTGTGCTATAATTATAGTCCATTGACGTTTCAACCCCATAACTTTTCGTGCTGGAATATTTGGTGCCACAACTAGGGCTGAGAATGGTCCAGCGGACCGATCGGACCGAACCGGAACCGATGGTTCGGTCCGGACCGTTTATCGAACCTAAATTTCGGTTCGGTAAAGGATTCTTGTCCGTGAACCGAATGTCCCAAATGTCGGTTCTCGGTACAACCGGTCGGTTTACCGAATCGAACCGAACCGATTGGACCCGAATTTTTTTTTTTTAATTTTTTATGTTTTTCAATTACGACTTTGGAGAGTTATAACTTTTATATTTGAATGATTTGTATAAACTTAAGATTATTTTTCAAAAATAATTTGTACTTAATTAAGATTATTTTATGTTTGAGATTTTTATGTTTGAATGATTTGTATGAAATTTGGTGATAAATTGAATTTTGTCCAATAAATAGAAGAGGGGTTTTTTTGTATGTTCTAAGATTTTTTTTTTATATTTCGTGTAATAAATTGATTTTTTGATTTTTATAAAAAAAAAAATAGGTTTCGTTTTTTTGTGGACCGAACCGGACCGAAATTTTCGGTCTAGTAAACGGTCCATGGATTTCCAAGATCGAACCGGCCAGGAACCGAACTTGGGTACGGTTCAGACGGTTTGCTCACCCCTAGCCATAACTTCAACATCAGTGGCAATTTTGGTACTAATTGAGGCCCAATTTCAAAATTGAACCTAAATTCCCCCATGTGCGGGCCATGTGACTTGGAAAAAATGGAGATTTTGACCATTCAACGTCTTTTTCATTATAAAAAATTTATTTCAATCCACCAAGAACTAGGCTACTTGGATGTTTTTATTTGGGGAAGAAGAAGGTGGGTAACAATTTAATTAAGGGAATGTTTGGTGAATTTTATAGAAAAAGTTAGGATTTTGAATTTTGGTAACTTTTTTTTAATGAAATAGACGTTGAATGATTAAAATCCTCATTTTTCATGTCACATCACATGGCCCGCACATGGGAGGATTTCAGGCCAATTTTAAAATTGGGCCTCAATTGTCAGCAAAATTGACACTGATGTTGAAGTTGTTGCACCAAATGTGCCAGCCCAAAAAATTACGGAGTAGAAACACCAGTAAGCTATACTTGTAACACCAAAAATGTAATAATCCCCATACTAAACCATGTAGCAACAGTGGAAAGTTAAAAAAACTCATACTGGTTGGAGACAATAGCCATACTCACATATGATGTAACTCGAGTTAGTCGAACCAGTTTTATTTATCTGGAGCTTCAAGTGTGCCACGTCATTCGCCATCTTCAGTTCGTTCCTATCCAAATGCCAGCATAACTTTTAAGGATGTTTGCTTTACCACTTTTAATAAAGTTTTCCACAGATTCCTCCAGATTGCATAAAATATCTCTACATGTCAGAATAAAATGAAGCTTGATGATGATGAGTTGCCTATTGGAAGAATAGATCTATTATTTATCATTCCAAGATAACTTATCTTCAATAGTGGTTGATTGCTACTATCAAGTAATTTAAAGATAAAAAAAAAATTAAAAAAATTAAAAATTAAGGGTCTATTTGGAAGAGTTTTGGCTTGGTTTCAAAAAAATGATTTGGGTGGTTCGATGAAACATTTAAAACCTCATTTGGTTAGATTTTGGATGTGAGGGTCTGAGTAAAAAATAAAAAAAGCAGGTGGTAGATGTCAAATCAATATTTTTTTTATAGAGTTTAAACTTTAAACCCCACCTGGATTGAATTTGGACGTTGGGGTTGGGGAAAAAAGTAGGTGGTAGGTATCAAATCAATATTTTTTTAGTAGAGTTTGAGGGGTAAAATAAGTGATATGCGTCAAATCAAGTTTTTATAGGTTTCAAGAGTTTGGATATGAGTTTCTGAATAGGTTTGTGATGAGTTTCATGAGTTTTGCCAAACTTCATTTGAAAAGAGTTCTGGCTCAGATTCGGGAGATCGGGTCAGAACCCAACCAAATAGACCCTAAATGTCTTTTTGTTTGAGAAGTTTAACTTTAGACAAGACAGTCATTTAATATGGTATCAGAACTAGCTAATAAGAAGTTACGGTTTGGAATCTAATTAACCACGCACTTAAAAAGTGTTCCACAAGTAAATTATACCCATAAATCCAACCACCGATCAATAGAGATTTATATGAGGAACATGCTATAAAATGCACTCAAAAAGATATCTTAACTCTGTGAAGTTTAGGTGGTACTTAGATTCTGGTTACTGTCAAAGTAAAAAGATAATAGTGCAGAAACCAACTTTTTTGTATGTTGTAACCTCATAGGGCCTGTTTGTTTGGTGTTTGGGAAAGTAGTTGAAGTTTGTGAAATAATCTCGATTTGTGTAATATTTTTTGTTTGAATTTTGAGAGAGTGGTTTGAGAAATAATGTAGGTGTAGATTTTTTTGGAAGGGTTAGGTTGTAGGTGTAATAAGTGTAAGACTTTATGTCAAATCATGTTTGTTATGTGAGATAAATTGTGTAAGAGATATGTTATTTTACGTCAAATCAGAATAGAATTTGTATAGATTTTGTTTAGAGATAAGAAAATTGTTGTTTGAAAAACAAACAGACCCATAAATTTATTTCCCAAATACGAAATTTTTTTGAAAAACACCAAACAAACATGCCCATAAATTTTCTACTAAAATAGATGTCACGAGGCGACATATTTTTGACATATGTCTATGCAATAGAAAATCTACTAAGTACTAACACCAAACGAATAGAAATGCTATTCATGTCCAAGTATTGTAAAACCAATTAAATCTCAAGTCAAGTGGAAAGCTTATGGTCATCTTTTAGATATGACCTGTCATGCTTCCATCTGATATGCAAGTATAGAAGTACAATAGCTTTATTTTCTTTTTTAAGGGTCCCAATTTATTGGGATTAACTTTTTATACCATTTGAAAATTTTAAAAAGGTCTAACTGGGATGTTGCTCCTTCTTTATTAATTACTAGTCATTCTCAACGTCCATCCCCGCTTACATATACTCCCTATGTTCCATTACTTTTATTTCATTAGTTACAGTATTCAATCAAATTTTTTAATTTTTTAAATGACTTATCATTTTAAATTATTCATATTTTTTGCGTATTAAACTTTTTAGATATTAATATACATAGTGTCATGTGATATTATCAAATTATTAGTTAAATATATTAATTAGTTTTTTTAAAATTTAGCCAAATTGACTGATCAACGATACTAAGGGATAAAGATTAATGGGACGGAGAGAGTATCTTTTAAGCACAAAAAGTAATGACTTTTTTTTGGAGATTTAAAACAACGGGTTTGCTAATAACAGTTCATGATTGGCTAAACTGCCCATAGTTCACCATACATTGTTTGCCATGTGGCAAACAACTTACCTATAACCGGATATATATTTATACTACACCAAATGCGAAATTACTTCAATACCCTCTTCTTCTTCTTCTTCTTCCCTTCTTCTTCTTCTTCCCTTCTTCTTAAAACAGAGGAGTTTGCCAATTAATCAATCTTCAAATTTAAGCAAAACAAGCAATGTAGAACAAGAATCAAGAACAAAAACACTCAAAAAACCGCTAGATTCGAAGAACCCGAAATCTGATTTGAAGCCCAATTTGCAAAATTCAACAAGAGCTACTGTTAATTGCGTAGGAAATAGGCTGTAATCAAACCTCCGAACAAAAAGAAGAAGATTCCTCAAGAACTCCGAACCAATTTTGAATGGAATTCACGGCCCGTTTAAGTTCTTGAGGGCCCGAACCTCTGAATCACTTAAATGAACACGGCAAACAACAATTAAACACTCCAGGAGTGTTTTCCAATCAAAATCGAACAGAAATCTCACGGCCCGTTCAAGTTCTTCACGGCCCGAATTAAATTCCAGCTCAATTAGTGTATGTAATGCGAAATTAACTTCGGAAACACTCTACCCAGGCCCTAGAGAAGAGTAAACGAGCAACAATTGTCTCTATGTGAAGAATTTTAATTGTCAAAAGAATTAAAGATTTTATGTTATTAATATATATTATTAACAAGGAGGGGCAAATGTGTAAGTTCAATAATTGTGACCTGCTATATTCAACCGGGTCAGCAGGTGACATTTTTATTATTAAAAAAATAAAGCAGTTCATTTTTGTGGAAAACAAGGTAAACTGCTTTTAGAAGCCCCCTCAAAACAAAAGGAAAGTAAAAGATAAATTTTGTTAATGTATACGATCATGGCGGGCATGGGCGGATTGTGGGCCGCCCATTGGGACCAGGACCAATTTGCCAGCCCTCGTACAATGTGAACAATCAAGAAGTTCAAAAGTTACATAAGCAAATAACTTCAAATATTAAATCAAAAAATGATATAATAGTATAGACAGACGTCTAGGCTGAATTAATACCAAACTTATCAAAGGAGACAAAAAGGAATTTCAAATTTGTTTTGTCATTCCTGGCATATAAACAACACAAGTAGAAGCATCTCCCCCCTTTTAAGGATTTATATTGGAAAATTCGTATTTTGGTACGAAATGATAGATCATGTTGCAACTTTGGAACCATTGGACATAAAAATGCAACTTTTGATACCACAAGATAGATTTTCAATGCAACTTTCATACCTATTCCGTGAAACTTTTATAAAATTACAAGGGGAAAAGTGCTCTTTTTCAAATCAAATGAAGGTAAATTGAACATCATGCATTTCATGGGGGGGGGGGGGGGGGGGGGGGGAGGGGGGTTGCCATTAACTCCGAAGAAAAATTGACCTTGGTAAGAAAGTTGCAATGAAAACCTATCATGTGGTATCAAATTTGTATTTTCGTGTTCAATAGTCCCGAAGTTGTAAGATGGCCTATCATGTGTTACCAAAAAACAAATTTCCAGATTTATATTATACATAAGAGAATAATGAGTTCATTTTCATAAGATTAATGTAATGGAAATTACTAATCTTTTCTTGAAAAATTGCACAATAACGGACGGAACCCTAAAAACCAATAAAACCATCAAAAATATATTCAGAACTCACTGTCAAACTCTTCAAACCTATAAAACATTGATTTGATACCTACCACCTACTTTTTCCCCCAAATCTCACTAAAAAAAATATTGATTTGATACCTACCACCTACTTTTTCCCCTAAAACCCAACATCCAAACTCAATCCCAGTGGGGTTTCAACTTATTCAAACCACAAAACCCAACAGCCAAAACTCATCCAAATGAGGTCTCAAAGATTTCATCAAAACCACCCAAATCATTTTTTTTAAACCGAGACCCACGAAACCTAGCTAAAACCCATCCAAATAGACCCATAGATAGTGGGGAAACTGCATATTACTACCCTGTGATATCGAAAACCTGCAAAAAACTACCCTGTGAAATTTTTTTTGCACCAGACTTCCTTGTGTTTTCAAAAACCCTGCAAATTACACCCATTCTCCGTTAATCATTGACACCGTTAATTTTTAATTGAATTGCCTAAATTACCCCTTATATATTAATAAAAAAAATATATTTTTATAAACGGGAAAAATGCATATTACTACCCTGTGATATCGAAAACCTGCAAAAAACTACCCTGTGAATTTTTTTTTGCACCAGACTTCTTTGTGTTTTCTGAAACCCTACAAATTACACCCATTCTCCGTTAATCATTGACACCGTTAATTTTTAATTGAATTGCCTAAATTACCCCTTATATATTAATAAAAAATTATATTTTTACAATTACAAAAACTCTCACTAATTTTTCTCTCTCGCTTCTCATATGGAACAAACAGAGAAAAGAAGAGATATTATGTGCGAAGTTTAAAAGATACAAAATTATGGGTATAGTATAAAAGTATAAGGGAGTTTGAACAATCGTTTAAAAGTACAAGAATTTTTTGCGCAAACATAAAAAAATATGAGTTACTTTTCTACAAAGATTAAGAAAAACATAGAAGTTTTTTGCAAACATTTCAAAGCATAAGGAAGTTTGACAAACTTCCAAAAGTACAAGGAAGTTTTTTGCAAACGGTGGAAAATACAAGGAACTTTTACGCAAACTTTAAAAAACACAAGGAAGTTTTCTGCAAACTTTAAAAAACACAAGGAGGTTTTATGCAAACTTTAAAAAACACAAGGAAGTTTTCTGCAAAGATTCAAAGTTACAAGGGTATTCTTGTCATTTTGAATGAAAAATTACGTCAGAAACAAAAAAAATCGCATTTTTGGCGCGTAGAATACACGCGTGTCAAAAAATTGACGGAGGGAGACGGAATGGGTGTAATTTGCAGGGTTTTTGAAAACACAAGGAAGTCTGGTGCAAAAAAAATTTCACAGGGTAGTTTTTTGCAGGTTTTCGATATCACAGGATAGTAATATGCATTTTCCCCATAGATAGTGGATTCCTACAATCCACATAAGAGGTGAAAAAATTTCATTCCGAGAATGAGGTTCTAAAACTTTGCAGGTGACTGAAAAGAAAGACTGAGGTGGATCTATTCTAGTACATATTTGTAAGGTGTTAAGTTTTCAAGAATTCATTGTAAAGATGAATTCTTAGATGTCTAATGCAGCATTGCCGCTGTCCGAGAATGAAAAGGTATTTTCTAATCCGGACCCACGGATGCGTGAAAATGGAAGGACAATATCTATTTCCATGTCCAAAGATTGGATTGGATCTCATGTTCTGTTGGCCCCTGTTCAAGATTCTATGCTTCACTTCTCTCTCTCTCTCTGTGTATGTTTATAAGAACTGCTGAACACAACTTTAGTACGTAAAAATCGCCCAAAGAAACGAATCAGTTAAACACATCCTTTCATACTTCAGGTGAAGCTGATTGCATTTATCATATTGAAGATAACAATATGTACCATCATCATCACAACCAACGGAAGAACTTGTTCTTACAAGGTGCGAATAGCAAAGGAGAATCGGGACTTGTGCTATCGACTGATGCTAAGCCAAGACTAAAATGGACTCCCGACCTCCACGAACGGTTCATAGAAGCGGTGAACCAATTGGGTGGAGCTGAAAGTAAGCATTTATAATGTTTTTAATTATGGAAGCTACTACATTCATCTTATTCATATTTATGTTGCAGAAGCTACTCCCAAATCAGTCTTGAAACTTATGGGAATTCAAGGACTAACTTTATATCACCTAAAAAGTCACCTTCAGGTAAGTAATTCACTAGTTCTGTTCATAATTTTTCATTCGATGACTTTAAAAGCTCGACTCGATAAGCTAAAAATTGATAAAATACATGTACAATATCAAGCTACTCGATACTCTGCTCGAGCTCGTTCGATAAAAGCTCGTTTGAGTTCGACTCGTTTAACAATCAAACCAAGTTCAAACACAAACTTTCAAGCTCGATAAAATTCAAACCAAGCTTGAACAGTGTGTCGTTCGATATTACTCAGCTTGATTACACTAAGTCATCAAATATATATAGTAAGTTGTGATATACTATAAAGATTTGAAATATATAAGAGATGCATTGCTTTGTATACATGTAAGTGGGGATTTGTCATTCTCACTACATTTGTGCCTTATGTGTAAACGTCGTCGCAAAAATGTGGTCTTATATTTCTTATTCTCTGCTTGCAGAAATACAGGCTTAGTAAAAATCTCCATGGACAAGCGAATAACGGGAGCACAAAAACATGTAAGAATACAAAAATTTCCAAGAACGTATGTTACCTTATTGTACAGAAGTATATATATATTTCTTACCAGATGGAAACTGATTACAGCCGCAGGAGATAGAATACCTGAGGAAAATTTAACGCATATGAGCAATCAAAACGCGGCAACCCAAACAACCAAGTATGAACTCAATTTGAATGTTTTTTCACGTGTTAATTGACAGATTCAACTGATCTTGTTGTTTCTATTGAACTTTATCAGAGATTTACATTTAGGGGAAGCAATACAGATGCAAATAGAAGTGCAACGGCGGCTGCACGAACAGCTTGAGGTAAACAACAGTAGAAATTTTTCCATACTCATAACAGACATGTCATTGTAGTGATATGCTTTGATACATATTATTCTTTGATAACCAAAAATCAAGTATGCACTTTACTCCCTGTGAAAATTTTAAAGGAGCAATTTATCCCCTTCCAACGGAGACTGTAGCAAACTCGCCCAAATTGAGAGTGGACATTAAAAGACAAGAGGGTAAAATGCCACTTTTATAATAACAAAGAGGGGTAAAATGCCACATTTATAAGTTGACCTAGTCAAAGTATAGTTTATAAGAAGGTTAGTTTTTTCGATTCGTATTTTTTTTAAATTTAATAATGTCGGGAGGCCGTGTGAAACTTTGATGAGATTATAGTGGAGTAAATTGCTCTTTTTCAGATCAAATGATGAAGGTTTTACAAAGCATTTTATAACCAAGACGTTGCTCTTCTCTTAGGTACAACGCCATTTGCAGCTGCGGATAGAGGCTCAAGGTACGTATTTGCAGTCTGTACTGGAGAAAGCACAGGAAACTTTAGGAAGACAGAGCACGGGTACAATTGGTCTAGAGACCGCCAAGGTTCAGTTATCTGATTTGGTTTCCAAAGTATCCAACCAAAGCCTAAATTCCGCATTTTCAGAAACGAAAGAAATATCAGATTTTTGTTTGAAACAAACACAAACAACTCAGCCAACAGATTGTTCATTAGACAGCTGCTTAACCTCATGTGAAGTTTCTCTAAGGGACCAAGAACTGTACAATAGACCATTGGGCTTAAAACCTATAAACTTAGGCGCACTTATTGAGCCGAGTGATAGTGATAAAAAGATCAGACAACAGAAAGCTCGAGTTAGATGGCATGAAGAAAAAGAGAGCGGAAACCTTTTCTCTTTGGAAAACAAGAACAATTTATCAATGAGCATTGGCATTTATTCAGGAGACAAGTCAAAAGAAACTGATGCAGATGTCAACTTTTTTTATCAAAATAATGATAGAAATGAAATTTTGAAACTGGAGAAACAGAAGACGCCATCAGAATCGAAACTGCCATTCTTTTCCAGTAAACTGGACCTTAACGCTGAAGACGATAACAATGCCGTCTCAAGTTGCAAGCAGTTGGATTTGAATGGCTTCAGCTGGAACTAAGAGGCAAATTTTCTAGTCTACTACTCAAGAATTAAGGAAATTTGCTTTTTTGGTACCATTGGACACGAAAATGCAAATTTGATATTACAGTCTAAGTTTTCATTGCAACTTTCATACCAAGCCCCATTTTTGGACGGAGACGGATTGAAAAGCGGCACGTGATGGCCTATCCTATGGTACCAAAAACTTAAACTGTAGTATCAAACTTGCATTTTCGTGTCCATAAGTACCAAAGTTGCAGAGTGACCTAATGTGGTACCAAAAGAACAAATTTCCCTCAAGAATTATATGAAGGAAAAGTTTGAATTTAGTTCCAAACCTGTCTCCTTCATTTCATTGGGCGATTTAATCATTCAAATAACCAAAGCTCCAGAACATTGGAGAATTGTAACATAATGAGCTTTTTATTGATGCAAAATTTTTTAACCTAGTGTCCAGCTAATGATTCAAAATGAAATGTTTATGTGAAAATCGAAGAACATGCCCAATGAACATTCTATGTAGAACAATTCAATAAAACTCCCAACATATAAGCTTCTACTGGTAATTCAATAAGCATACTTTATCCGATTTTTTTTATTTGTTGTTTTTGTGAATTGCTCATATATTAAGAAATACTTGTCGTTTTGGTGTATTGCTCATATATTAAGAAATGTAATAAATATCAACATGTGATTGGTTTAATGAAAGGGACTAGTCACTACAAAGTAGCGGACTCAGGTTCGAATCTCTGTTGGGAGAGGTACCCACTTATTGTGCCCAACCCGTCTCGAAAGGGATTAAACCCTTGGGAAAAAAATGTAATAAATAATCATTTTTTCCTTTTAACCAAATAATCACAACATTAATTAGCATTAATTACAAGCATTAACAAGAAGATTAAAATTGGTAGGAAAAACACAATTTTACTCTGAACTCATTGAACTCCTAATCCACAATTAAGATTAAACATATTTTTTATGCAAAGCGACAAATAAAAAAAAACTGAAGAAGTATATAACAAACACAAAAAACCAAACAACTGTCACACATTCACGATACCGATTTATTAGCTTACAGAGATGATGGATTCATTCAAGCACAAATAATCCATGATAAATTCCACATTGCTCTCAAATATTGACGAATAAGTAGAGGTTCTAATCATTTAAAATAAAATTATTTCTAGAAAAAACAAATTGAGCCGATAACCCTAGAATCTTGATAAAACCATGGTGTGGAGGACTCCAATTAGAAGTAGCAGGTCTTCTTGGTACCAAAGCAGTAGAGAATTGCATATAATCTTTAAATCTATCATAAAATTTCTGAGCAAACTGAACCACCTCAGCCGGACTATAGTTCTCATCCTCCCAAAGTGCTCTATTTCGGCTATACCAAATCCACCAAGCCAAAGCCGCTGCATATCCCAACTCCAACGAATCCAACTTCGAACATAAATCCATAAACCAGTCCCTAGGCTAACCTCATAAGAAACGCACGAATAACTGGAGAAAGCTAGTCTAGACAAAGACAATCATTGCCTGGCAAAATCACACAATAACAAGCAATGTAATATCGTTTCTTCCCTGGTTTCGCAACAGGTGCATAAATCATTAGACAAAATTTTACGACGACATTAGGTTGAACACACGGGCAATATATCTTTGCAGCAAGACCAAACAAAGTGTTTTACCTTAGGTGGGGCCTTAATCGACTAGATCCGGTTCCAGTTGAAGTGCGAGCTAGAAATATTTGAGGACCCCGAAGACGAAGCAGAGGCAGATTTCTTCATTTGCCTACATAGCTTGTATGCAGATTTAACCGTGAAGAAACCTGAGTTCTCAAAGTGCCAAATCAATTTATCCGGGAAACTCATGCTGCTCAAATGGATAGAAAGCATGGATTGAATGTCGTCATTTATAAAAAGCTCCTCAGTTAGATCCTTTTTCCAAGTCCCTGTAGTATGATCAATCAAGTTATTAACTTTAGCATCATTCAGAAACAGGCGTGGAGGTGTAATAACTTTAAAAGAGTAAGCTCTTGGGAGCCAATTATCCCCCCAAAGGTTGATATTATTACCATTCCCTACCCTCCATCACTACAAGAAAATGGGTCTTCAGAAACTGTAATTTTCGTAGGTGAAGCCTCGATTTCTGTTGGTATTCAAGTGTAGCGAGTTATCTTTTTAGAAGCCCAAATACTACGCCACGTAAGAGAAGGGGTTGAACCTAGTTGAGAATTCAAAATTGTTGGGGAAGTATCGAGCTTTCAAGATACAACTAAGAAGGGAGTTAGGGTAGGTCAGAATGCCAGGCTTGTTTTGCATATAGAGCCATATTAAAAGATTCCAAATCGTGAAATCCCATACAACCATCTCATTTGCTCTCGTAAAGGGAATCCCAATGAATCCAATGGATCTTTTTTAAATCTCTTTCATCCCACCAAAAGTTAGATATCATGGACTAAATTTCTCTAATCAAATAGCCAAGGAGCTTAAAACAACTCATTAAATACGACGGAATTGCCAGAACAACAACTTTAATCAAAATTTCCTTACCACCTTTAGATAAGGTTTTCGTTCTCAAACTTTGAAGGCGATTAAAACACATTCTCTGATAAAGTCGAAAATCTCTCTTTTTGACTTACCAACTTGGAGTGGGAGGCCGAGGTACCTATCATGCTTCTCTTCTCTTCTCTTCTCTTCGGATAGGGAGAAAGTTGAGTATAGAAGAAATTGTATCCTCATCCGTACTTCTAGTAAAGACCACACTCGACTTCTCGAAATTTATTTTTTGACCAAAAGCCAAGCCATATGCTTGGAGGAGGTTATTGACATGGATGGACGCTTCCTCAGTAACCCGACAAAGAATAAGGGTATCATCTACAAATAAAAGGTGAGAAACTTTCGGAGCTCCATTGCAGATCGATATACCCTCCAAATGGCCCCTGTTCTCCTCTTGGCAAATTAGAGAACTCAAACTTTCTGCACAAAATAAAAAGAGGTAAGGGGAAAGGGGGTCTCCTTGACAAATACCCCTTTCCGGTTTAACGAATCCAAATTGAGCACCATTGAGAACAAACGATAGGAGACAGATGTAACACAAGTCATAATGAGGTCAACAAAATGTGAATCAAAGCCTAGGCGGATCATTACAGCTCTAAGAAACTCCCACTCTACTCTATCATAGGCTTCACTAAGGTCCAACTTAATTGTCATTTGGCCAACCTTAGTCTTAGTTTGTTTCTTCATATAATGGGCAGTCTCAAAGGCTACAAGAACGTTATCTATAATTTGACAACCAGGGACGAAGGCGGACTGATAATCAGAAATTACCAAATTCATTAATGGTTTTAAACGATTGGCTAAGGTTTTAGACGCAGTTTTGTAAACGACATTACACACTTGATTTTGACATTTCGGAATAAGGACAATATTACTAAGGTTACAGGAAGCAAATAACAACTTGAATAGTCAAATTTTATGTACGAGTGTATCGCATGCGACGACTCCTAGTTTTATTAAAAAAAATGACAATTCGTCTTCGAATTTAAATATAGTCGTTAAATTTTAATATATTTCTCAAATTTGAATATATCAAATAAATTTTAATTTAGAGGTTAAATTTAAAAACACCTGTTAAATTTGAACATATTCGTTAGATTTATATTCAATAAATTAATTTTAATATAATAATATAATAAACATGAAAAATATTTATTAATAATTCTTAAAATCAAATTATAAAAAAATGAATTTATAATTTATCGATTTTGAGTTTATATCCTATAAGATATTATATATATATTATTTTTCATAATTAAAAGTTTGAAAACAATAATGTATAATGGATAACCAAATATGAAGGTCATGTTTGAAGTGGGAAATTAAAACTGGATAGTCGTAACACTACAGAGGAGCAACATCTTACTTTAGCTCCCAAATTTGCCTCTTATTGTTGGAGATGTTCATATAAGCGTAAGTTGTTAATGGGGCGGAGCAAGTCAAATTAAATCAGATCGATAGTGGGTCTTGTAATCCCGTTGGATTTCAGATTTAATAAAATCTTCACTTTTAAAATTATCACCAATATATATATATTTTAAAAAATTTTCCATATTACATTTTCAACTTAGTTTACATATTTATATTTTCTTTCATTGAGCACCAATATCAAAAAATCATCTATCCACACATTTAACCACTTGTTTCAAATGATTTAACAAATTACATTGAAAAGTAATTGCAGTAACATTATTATATCTAAATCAATTCATGTTGCTATGTAAAAATATGCATAAAATGATATCACGAATGAAATATGAAGTCATGTCATATCTTGTTAAACTAATGATAAAATATTACTATTAAAGTTACTTGTAGAAATAAAATATGGAGTATTATGTAATATATACACATATACATACATGTACATAAATATATGTATATATAATATATAATATATAATTTATGTATATAACTTTTTATTTATTATTGGATTCAAATCTTTAACGAATTGATTGAACTAGATCCTTATTAGTTCGCCGCATTTCAATTTCAGATCGGCCTGATTAAAATCCACTAAATTGACAACCCATTATGCTTACATAAATTAGGTATTACAATCCTCTGAGTCCGATGAAAATAAACAAATACAAATAAATGAAAATACAAATTATTATTTCTTATATTCCATATGCCATTGGTCAATAATATTTTTTTGTTTTTTTAAATCAATAGTTGGTGCTGCATAACTACGTTACTCACTCAGTCACTTGTGAAGAGAGCATTCATTTTGCCTGTGGAGATGATCCAATATGAACTCGTGCACTTACCAATACAAGTAAATAAAGTACTATAATTCCTTGCTTTCATTTAGCTTTAGCAGAACAATTATTTTTCTAGCTAATACATACCAAATAACATTTGCCATATGCAAACTTCTAAAAAGTAATATGCCATGATATAAATAAGGAGTTAATGGAAATTTATCCGCTGTAATATTCATAATATTCAATTTACCTTCATGTGATTTGAAAAATAATATTTCACCCCCTTTATAGTCTTGTACATGTTTCACATCACCTCTTTGACATTTTTATATGTGGCACTCTACCCCTTGTGTTATGATAATGTGGCAGTTTACCCCCTATGTTATGATAAATGTGACAATTTCCCCCTTGTGTTATGATAAATGTCACAATTTACTCCCCTATGTTACGAAACACTTTTCATGCCCACTCTCAATTTCGGCAAGTGAGTTACACTCTCCGGCTAAAGGAGATAAATTGCTTCTTAAAATTCTCATAGAAGGGTAAATTGAACATTATGCATTTCACGTGGGGTAAGTTAGCATCAACTCTATCTATATCTATACTATTATTACTATTATTATTATTATTATTATTATTATTATAAAAGTATAAATATTTCTTAACTTTTTTGTGCAGGCTAAAATACCCCTATTTAAATTGTAAAATGATATTTAATGGTAAATATATGAAAGATTAAAAGTAATTGAAGAGATATAATTAGACAAGAAGTCTTATTATATTTATCTCCTACATAAACTCCTAAAATTTATAAATTCTATCTTACATCAATTTTTGTAATTTTAATCTTCTTCTCTTATAACAGATAAAAATTAACCATAAGAAAGCACTATTATTTCGAATAGCCTCTAAAATATGAGTATATAAAATTATTATATTTTAGCATCAATATTTATTTTCGTAAGAAAATGTTAATTTAAAGATTTAGTACAACATAAGTCATATATGAACAATCTAATTATAAAAATTTAAAATAAAATTCTCTTAAATATCATTCTGTTACAAAAAAAATTAAAATTGAATCGCATTTTACTATGAATGAATACTAATGACCTAGCTAATTACGTAATTTTACTTTGGCTAGAATAGAAAAATATAAAGAATGTTCAATAATATCGAGAAATGCATAACCTCGAATTTTCATGGAATTCTTTTCGTAAAAAACGGATGAAATTGGTGGAAATGGGTGAAATCTATAAAAAAAATCTATGAAATCATTTAACCTGAAATCGATAAAAATTCGTTAAAAATGATAAAACCGGTGAAACGATAACATCAGCGAAAAAGCAAGTTAAATTATTGATAAAATGAATAAAGTCAGTGAAAACATGTCAAATCAATGACAAGGCAGGTGAAATTGGTGAAAAGAAGATGTCAAATCAGTGAAAAAATGTGTGAAATAGGTGAAAACGGATTAATATGATAAAAACGTGTGAAATCAGTACAAAAAAGTTTAACTGATGAAATAAGTTGAAACGGGTAGAAAAATATTTTAAAACGGAAAAAACAAGAGGACAAAACCATAAAACGGTGAAGATAAGTTATAACTGATCAAAATTGAGTAAAACAATAAAAAAATATTAAACTTGTTAAAATAAATAAAATCGTTTAAAAGACAGGTTAAATCGGTAAAAAATAAATTTAATGAATTAAATAGGTGAAAACGGGTTACTTTGTTCTATTTTATGATATAATAAAATTAATTTTAATCTAATTTCCAAAAAATACCAATGAAATTAACTAGACACGTACAACGTAAGTGCGCTTTCCTAGTATATATAACTTAGCAAACAAGTTAATTTTATGAAACATGAATCTAGCAAAGAGTAATGAGCAAAGCAAGTTGTCTACTTAATTATATACATATAGTATTTGCATTTACACAATAGCTCAGCAAGGCTAGCTTACTGAAATCATACAGTAAATAGCTTTCGGTTCTATACAATAACTATAATGGATAGTGAAGCTATGGTTGCCTCCTTTCAACTTCGAGAGCAATTTCATTACGTCGATTGAATGGTAGTGTAAATGGCGGGTTGTACTGCACAAATACAAATTAAGTCAAAACAATCAGATAATATTATACGGTAATTTTACCTAAGATTTGCAAATTTTCATCAACATCGACGTTTTATTAATACATACCTGTGCAACTTCCACAGACGCACCCTCTTTTACGCGAAATTCTCTGTCATTATTCAATAAGTCTCTGAGTGCTATTTCCCGGCGTTCAACTTCTTCATCACTAACAAAGCCTGACTCAAATTGTAATAATTTATAAACAAATTAAATCATCATCCAAAAGTAGACGAAAATAAAATATATGTAAGGATTTTGAAATGAATCGTTTTTCATTTTTGGTATAAACAGGAATAATATACACTATCGAGGCTGATTTGAAACAAACCTGAGAATGCAACAACTGCGATGAACCTTTTTGGCATCTCTTTAATAGACACGGATGAATCCTTGGGCAATGGCAAATCGGCACCATACTTTGAAGGCATTACAAAGGACATCTTCCAATTATCTTGATTTCCCGCCTAAACGAAAATTTATATTAATAAGATCACAAATCAAATATAAGTGAGATTGTCTTTTTCCATTACATTTTATCGAATTGTAAATGAGAAAAATGATCCACCAATGAAAACGTAGAGTTTACCCTTGTAGTTATCACTGGGGTCGTCATATCCATTTTCTCCCCATCGGATTTAGTACTTTTACGAGTAAAAACAGGTGTAGTCATCTCCATTTGTTTCTCTCTAGTATTCTTGAATTTAAAACGAGCAAAAACATGGAATGAAATAACAATAACAAGATAACAACAACAGAAATGGTAATCAAATAAAAAAAAATTATTTAACTCGTTCTTCTTAATTTCCAGAAAGTTTTCAAGTACCTTACCAAACAAGTATTCTGCCAATACGTTGAAAGATCGAGATGATCCAGCAAAATCAAATCCATTATTTCCAGGCATTGTTGTCTCGGCAATAAAGTAAGACTGTTTTTGATCATGTACAGCAAAATACATTTATACTTAGAACTGAATGCTAATAATATTCAGATAGTTCTTGACAGCATTTATCAATTTAACAGTTTGAGTATATATATATGAATCTAAAATATAAAAAAGTTAATTAAAATGCAAAAACACCCCATTCTTTTACTAATTGGCAAAAAAGACCCCTCCATGTGCTAACAAATCAAAGACATCTAACCCCTTTTAGACCACAATGTGCTTCGTTCTCTATAAGTGCGACTATTCTTCGTGATTTGCAGGGGAAGTAACACTTATTCCCCTATGAAATAAAATGCGAAAACACCTCCATAACTAAAAATAATTGACAATCACCCCCCGTTAACTTAAAAATTGACAATAACCCCCTCTTAACTTAAAAATATAGCAATAATCCCACTGCAGTGAACTCTTAATTTTCAAAACAGTGCAATAAGCTAATAAAATATTAATACATGGAGTTTTTTTGCTAATAGAATGTTAACACAATGGATGTTTTAGTAATAAAAATAACAAAAGGGGTATTTTGCATTTTACACAAAAAGAAAATAACTACATTCCATCACCAAAATGCTTGCTAAAAGAGGATACTAACTAAATAACAGAGAAAAATAAAATACCTCAACTTCTCTTATCTCATACTGGTTATTCCGACTAACAACCGTGAATTTCACTGATTCAAGATCCGGGACTTCAATCGGAAACCGAAAAATCAATAAATTTCTGATTCAATAAATTTAACAAAAAAAAAAAACCACATATAAATAAAATGTAAATTCAAGACTACCAGACATCAATGCTTCCTCTAAACTCCTGCTCTCAAATCTCCTGTTCGGAAACACATATTTCGCGGTCTCAGTCGCCAATTCCATCAAAACTAATTAACCACAAAACAAAAAACCATGAAATACAAAATCAAGAAATTTCAATAGCTACACAGAATAATTTTATTAGAAAAATAAACCCAATAATAGTTAATAACCCAATTTCTTACGGCGCTGAGAAAGGGATGAAGTTTGATTGGCGAGAGCGAGAACGAGAGAGACCCGGGTTTCAAGAGCTGAAATGGGTACCGCTTTTTTAATACTACTACTTTTCAAGATTTCAGGAGAAGTAGTACTCATGGATTTTATGGAGAATATAAGAGGTGAATTTGAGTTTGAGGGTTTATTTTTGTGGGTTTTGAGAAGTGGGATTTTAGGAGAACAGATTGAAGGGCTTAAGTGAAACATTTTTCTTTTCTTAATTTTCAAATTTTGTTGGAAAGAAATGAGAGACGAGAGAATTTAGCGGTTTAGACTTGTGGCTTTCCTTTTTCCACCCTCAATTTTTTTATTAAAATTAATTGTATTTCAAAAATTTTGAGGTAGATTTTTCTTTAAATTTTTTTTGTCTTCTTTTCCCCAATCGGTATGAGATAAAAAATTTCCATTTCCCTTGAGCATTCAAATCTTACACTTAATTTCCTCTCTTTTGAGGACGTGTTGGAATTTTATGGGATACCGTTAATTGGAATGACTAATAGAATTAATTAATTTATCCATTGAATAATAATATTCAGGGTTTATTTGTGATCACTTCTTATAACTCAATATCTCTTAAGTTAATGTGATTAACAACCAGTGTAGGTCATAGTTTGACATAAATCTACAATGTGTAAATTAGATAAGTCTTTATCTATATATAGAGGTTAAGGTCCCTTCTCCTGTCCAACATTTTTCTCGACGGTAACCCAATACACTTAGGACTAAGGAGAAGCAAGATCTTGATACTACAAGATCATTCATTATGGACCGATCATATATGCTTTTATTAATAGTACGTATTTATGTATTGTACATAAGATGCCATAGATTTACATGTAATGGATTCAAATTTTTCTTCAATGGTATCAGAGTCACGTGCATATGGATTTATGACTCTATATAATCTCTGTTTTGTGTACGATATGTGTAACTTGTGTGATTAGTTGTTTTAATAGTGAATTAATCTCTCAATTTAAATATAAGTCTTGATTAATTTAAAAATATTTTATCAAATTACTGTAGCTTATCATAATGACTAGATCTATATGTCGTTTATTGCTCTTGACATATAACTTTAGTCATACTTGTGTCCCAATTTGCAGTGTTTGTCTTAAGAGATAATAGACTCATTGACAATGGGTAGAACAGGCCATAAAAGGCCGTGCAAATCGTCAATGATTTCATGATTGTTTAATTGAGAATATATTTTGCAATTCTGAAAAAATTAAAACTGCGGCGCAAAAGGTAAATTTTCTAATATAGAAGTGAACTTTATAATAATAATAATAATAATCAACATATTAAATTGATTAAGAAACGTTCTTAATTTATTATATTGGAGTCTATATGTTAACCAAATCATATTTAAATTTGACCCTTTTATAAAATGTTTTTGAAAATTTAGCCCACTGTTTTTGTTGTTGCACTATGAACCTAAGAACATGGGTCGACTTGAATATTGAAGTTGTCTTAGGAAACCAATTTATATAAATATGTATATACATGGCATGTATTTTTTCGAAATTTGCTAGCTTCAGAAGACAAATATATATATATATATATGTATTGGTTCATATTGACAAGAAAGATGTCATTTTATTATGAGGTTGGATTTTATTTCGATAAAACTTTTGTTCTCTCTAATTGGTAAGGCTTCATTAAAATATGCTTTACATATCATAAAATGAAAAAAAGTGCAGTTAAATGGGCTATTTATGTTTTGAGCTAGATAACATATTGGAAAATAATAATTTTAACTCAAATTTAGAGGTGAATTCAATGTTAGGAGCTTAATATATCTTTTGAATTTTTGCTTCAATGCATCGATTAAATGAATTGTTTTGGGCCAATTTTCCCAACTTAGAGACATTTTGTTGTATATGTTGACAAATTATTTAGTTTTTTCTCAAAAAAATTTGATGCGCCAAATTTGAAATATGTATTAGGCCTAGGCTAAAATTTCACGAGGCTTAATTGTTGGTTTGGGTATTACTATGTTGGGACCTATTTTGGTCTAAACATTAAATTTGAATTTTACTAAAGTTTAGCAGAATGTGAAAATATTTGTTTTTTGTTATGAAATTAATCTAAATTATAATCTAAAAGAACAATCAAGAACTACAAACAAAATGTAAAGAGTGAATTAGGGAGAATAATATATTTCATTCTTATTCATCTTCATATGATACATAATACAATACCTCTATTTATAGGGCTAAACAAGACATCCAAAAGTCATAAGTTACAAGCTCTTAATAGTCACTAGACCACTATCTAATCTTCAATGATCATTACAAGTATTAATTATTGTACATTTAAATGGGCATCCATTATATTAAAATATATAACACTCCCCCTTGGATGACCATTGCTTATGGAATATGCCTCGTTAAAAACCTTGTTAGAAAAACCCAGTGGGAAAAACCTGAACAAGGAAAAATGAGTACATATCCATTTGGGGTCGATAATCGTCTAACACAGCCTCATTAAAACCTTGCCAAGAAAACCCATTGGGACAAAACTTGGACGAAGGAAAAAGAGTACCGTGTGGAGATTATTATTAACGACACGCTCCCCCTGATGCTGACACAAGGTCCACAAATTGACGCATTTCGATGTGGTAGACCCATCTTTTTGAATGATGTAGTTGGCAATGCTTTATTAAATAAATTGGTAAAATTATTGTTTGAATTTGATGACATCTATATCACCATTTTTCTAAAGCTTGTGGATTAAAGATAAACTTCGATGATTTGTGGTTTGTTCTATTATCTCAAATATAGTGAGCATTGTCTTCATATAAATTATTGGGATATTTTCTTCTCAAATGATATACCACACATCTATTGGATATGATGATTTGTTGATCTTAACCAAACTCACTCTCAACTTGCCTCATGCATTGCGATTATTTCTGATTTATGATTCAATAAAGTAGCAACTAAAGTTTGTTTTGTATGACGCCGTGATATAGTAGTTCCTTTTTTCTTCTTTAAATACATAGCTTGTTTGAGAGCGACCTTTATGATGATCATATAAATATAATGTTGCATCTGCATAGCCAACCAAGTGTGATTAATCATTTATATAAAGTAACCCATATTAATTGTTTCTCGGAGATATCGAATATATGTTTAACTCCATTTCAATATCGGTGTATCGGAGAAGAACTAAATCTTGATAATAAACTTACAACAAATGATATATCACGGCATATACTATTAGCAAGATACATCAATGCTCCTATAGCACTGAGATATAGTAATTTAGGACCAATGAGTTATTCATCATTCTCACGAGGGCGAAAAAGGGTCATTGTCACATCTAAATATCTTACAACCATTGTGGTACTTAAATGTACCTTATTCATGTAAGATTGTCTTAAGATCTTTTCTATATATAAGTTGAATGATAAAGAATAATTTCGTTTGATAAGTGCTCGATCTGCAGGCCGAGACAAAACTTTATTTTCTCATGATCTTTCATCTTGAATTCTTTGAAACTATTCAGGAGTTCCGATAATATTCAGATCATAAAGACATACAACAATTATAATAAACTCCGATCCGAATATTTTTATACAAATACATGGGCAAATCGGATCATTTTTATAAATTTCTTTTGACAATATTCAGTAAGTCAGTTATACTTTATATACCCATATTCGTTTAATTCAAATAAAGATCTACGCATGCGCATTGAACAATCTTCCCGGGGATTTCTTAGTGTATTTAAGATTTTAAAATTTCATATAAATTTCACAATCAAGCGAGCCATGCAAATATGCTATAGCAATATCTATTAGACGCATATCAAGTTTTTCACGTACTGCCAGACTAATAAGGTATCTAAAAAGTATTGCATCCACCACTGGAGAATATGTATTCTCATAATTAATTTCATATCTCTGCGAAAACTCTTGTACCTCTAGTCGTGTTTTATATCTTTCGACTTTATTTTTCTCATTTTCTTTTTCCCATGAATACTCATTTATATCCAACGGGATTTATTCCTTCAGGTATTTGGACTGCTAGTCCAAAAACTTTGCGTCTTTTCATTTTGGCCAACATTTCTATGTTTATATTCTTTAACAAATTTAGTTTCAAGATCCTCATTTTATTTTATAATTATATGCAAAAGTGTTGTCGACAACTATTTTATTTCGGTTCCATCTTTTTCTCGTATTGACATAACTTATCGAGATCTCTTCATTTTCATTTTTTTTTTCAGGTACCTGAACCTCTTCTGGGGTGTTATCAGTAGTTATGTCTTGCGACTCTTCAGGATTGCTCGCCTCCATAATATGACCATCTTCAGTGTTTGCTCCATTTATTTTACTATGATTTTTATCCTTGGAACCGATTGGTCTACCATTTGGGTTTTTTCTTTTTTTATTTTCACTATGAGATTGTCCTAGGACATCAATTTTAATTGGAGCATTTTCAGCTGGTATATGAGATTTAATAACTCATTTTTTTTTTATCAGTAAATGCATATGGCAGTTAATTTACAATATTTTACAAATCAATTATCTTTTGAACTTCTAGTGTACACTTGATTGTTCGAGGACCTAAATAAGATAATGATTTTGCATTCCATATAATTTATGTTTACTTATGTTTACCAGCTCTTTATTCTTTCCCCCTAATGTCGAGAACATTATTTCATCATTTATACTCTCCTCCTAATGTCGAGAACATTATTTAATCAAAATGACAATCGACAAATCGTACAGTAAAATAAATTTTTAGTCATTTGTTCAAGGTAATTAATTGTAGGAGGGGATTCATAACAAACATATATTCTCAACCTTCTTTTGAGAACCCATCTTTGTGCGTTGTGGTGGAGCAATTGTAACATATGTCGCACATCTTTGATTTCTAAGATGGGAAATGTTTGGCTCTGACCAAACGTTAATTTCAATGGGGAGAAATTTTGATAACTTATTGGCATGATGCAAACAAATGTTGCTGCATGTAAAACAATATATGGTCTAGCAATTTATTGGAGGCGTAAAATGAATGATTCAGCTAAACCATTTTGTGTATGAATATGGGCAACATGACTTTCAACTATTATTCAATAGTCATTGAAAGCCTCATAGTTGAAATCACCAGCATTTTTAAGGTACATTGTAAAGATTGTATGATTTGAAATTGTGCTCTTATTTTAATCATTTGCGCAAATGATCCCGCAAACTTCAGGTTGCAGGTTGACAATAAACACACATGTCACCAATTGTAATAGATTTATCTACCAAGATTATGGAATATCTAAATAGTCCACATAGTGGATCGATGTATGGGCCCATATATATCACCTTGAATGTGTGTTACAAATGCTGGAGATTCAAACCCAATTTTAATTACAAATGAAAAAAAAATAACCTTGAGAACAAGCAACACAAAATGATTTTTTTTTTTGAATTAAGGAATCTTCTGGTTCTTCAATCAAAATACATGTAAATTCTCGATGATTTTTTTTTTCACATCATAGTTTTCCGGGATGGTCTAACCGGTCATGCCAAATAATAAATGCATGTATTTAGATTAATAAACTTCTGGTTTACAATAGGATGTATTTCAATTGTACTAATAGTTGTAAAGTACCAATCGAAAGATAAGTCATATAATCCTTTTACATAGCACGTTTCTTTCCTGGTATAACAACTATGATATGTAAGTACTAATTATTATTCTCATTTGTGCATCAAAATTTAATTCTATCACAAAAGATACATGTACAATAATAAGCTACGTCTAAAAATTTTACAATTTTTGTACATGTATTAATTTGAATACTTTCATGTAGCACTCACTTGGATAATATATGTGTGAAAAAATCTATAATAGTTATTTAAAGACTTTTTTTTCACTAAAAGTGATACACACATTCAATAGGCAAGAGTTACATTCCTTAAGAATTATATATGTATTACCAGATTCGTAATATTCAAAGAACACATAGATAGTGCCTACCAATGAAATGCAAGAGTTACATAACTTATATTAAAGTTAGGCATAATTAAATCTACTTATAATAGATATGACTAATTGTGTAAATACACACATACAGTTTATTAGATCACATGCATAATTAATCCAACGCACTGAAAAAACAAATCTGAACATATATTTATCATTCTCATTAAATCAGGGACATATACGACTTTAATCATGTAAATAAATTAATAATTGAACAAAGGGGTTGTCCATTTTCTTGATATATAAAAATGAAATGAATCTCCGTATCATTAACTAACATATACATCTATTCTAAAATTTTCTTGAACCCAAAAGCCTGTCTTTAAGGAAATCAAGTCCCTTTAAGAGGGCTCGCACATGTCAGTTATACCGAAATATTATACAATCCGTATATATACAGAATTGATAAAACATAAAAGAATATTAGAAAACATATGTATGTCGCATGTAATCCCATATTAATTCTGGTAATTTTCCCTTCTAAGAAAACATAACTTGAGTAAAGTTTAACGAAAATTACTATTCCAAACATTCTCAAATAAATCATATGACTTTTAAGAAAAGAACACAGTTACAATTGATATTTGAGACAAAATCATGCTTTAATTTTAATAATTTCCTCAAGGAGCCATCTTATCAATTTTAAACAATTACGCATGATTTCAATTGCATAATTTTGACACACCCCAGTTCCAATTGAAATTCACAAAGTTAACATCTAGCAACTTCATGCTTAAAGAAGTTTAGTTAACTTCTAATAATAATAATAAATCATGTATATATGGAATACATATATACCCTGGATCTCCAAGGTTTGTGTATGAATGATAATTCATTACCTTTTTTTTTTATTGTTTTTAATTTAATTTAAACTAAATAGATCAAAATCACCTACGTTAAGAGATTAACACCTAGTTATTCAATATATTAGGACCACAATTTAGGAGCACTATCAGAAAACTTTCTTCTCATGAATTTCTAAAAAAACCATATTTTCGTAAATTTTTAATTTAATAGCTTGATTTATCATAACAAGTTGACACAGTGATACCAACATATATATTATAGTATAAGTAGGTGGAATATTACCTTTGTAATTTAGCAGCAGCTTTTGGAAATCGTCTTACCAATTAGTCATACAAACTTGATGTTCAGAATTTCTTTGAAGCAGACGTTCTTCGGTTTAAGCCCTTTCTTAGATCAAATGGAACAAGAACTCGAGATGAATCAAGAACTTCGAGCGGATTCGTGCTGATAACGTGTTATGAAATTAATCTAAATTATAATCTAAAAGAACAATCAAGAACTACAAACAAAATGTAAAGAGTGAATTAGGGAGAATAATATATTTCATTCTTATTCATCTTCATATGATACATAATACAAAACCTCTATTTATAGGGCTAAACAAGACATCCAAAAGTCATAAGTTACAAGCTCTTAATAGTCACTAGACCACTATCTAATCTTCAATGATCATTACAAGTGTTAATTATTGTACATTTAAATGGGCATCCATTATATTAAAATATTTATAACATTTTTTTGGATTTCTTAATTATAGGGTCAATACCACTATATTGTGGGCTTCAACTTGCCACATAATAAATTATTCTTGATCGGGGCCGAAAAATTAAACCATTCATCCGTTATCTTTAGCTAAATTAATTATTTTAGGTAAAAGTATTATCGGTAAAACTTTTCTAATTATGAAAATATATCATAGGGCCACATAGGGCCATACCATTATTGAAGTTGTGCCTAAGTTAACCACAATGATATTGTTAGAATGCATTGACTCATACTCCTTTTTTATTTAATTTTGTGTATTATTTTGTGAAGGTGATTTCCTCATTTTTGATGTTGAACCCTTGTGGTTGGACATAGCTAAATTTTTCAATTTTGGACCCGTTGCTTGTAATTTGCATAAGATATAAGTTTTCGTACTCCTATTTATTGATGGGAAAAGTTCTAGATTAATTTGAATGTTAACCTGCCCAAAGGGGTTTAATGTGTGAGTTAAATAATTATTGAGTTAGATTGTATGTTGACCTGCCCAAAGGGGGTTAATATGTTGATTAGTTATATGAGAATATTGTGTGAAATAAATAATCTTATAGATTTATTTTCGTAAAGGTAATACAATATGAAAGATTATTTATTCATTTGTTTTGAGGAAAACAATTTGATTTGCAGGAAATCTGTGATTTTTCCGTATTTTGTTGGTCCTCAAAATCAAAGAATAATTGTTTATTATATGCTATGTCAAAAGAGAGCTTGTGATAATACAATTGATTCTTATAATGTATTGTTTATGCGAATGTGAGATTTTTGCTTATTACCCATAAATGAGCAAAGTTACTTTTGAGAACATTAGTGTTTCAGCTGCGTACAATCAATTATAAATCTATAGTTTCTAGGTTGAATAAAAGTATTGGATATAATTTTGTGGTAATATGTGATTATGTGTTATTAAATACTTTGTGTATATATATAATCAACTGATATGCACTCTCTATAAACATAGCAAGATATTTTATAATACTATTAATTTTGTTAGGATTCTTATGATTTGAGATTTTGTTAAAATCAAGGTGTAGTGAAATTCTACAACTAGTTGGAGTTAAATCATGATTTGTAAGATTCATATTAATATGAGTATGGGATTTTGAACTACCAAAGTAGACTGTATCTATATTCAAATCTTGACCAAGGTATTTAATTCCATGTTCTTGTACATGGTTTAATAAATAACATAGGGGAGACATATCTTATTTAATGCCTCATATAGTAAGGTTAGATATATGGAGCAACAAATTTAATTGTAGGCTTCTAGTTTATATTTGTTTAAATAGAGAAATTTCGTCATATAATTTTGGATGTGACTGCGGAAGTGGTTCATTAAGAATTTATAAGAATTTCTCATATAGTTGATCTAAAATTTGTTGAGAGTTAATATATACAATAATTTTCCAGAGGAAATTATTGTGTATTTTAAAGAACTTTATATGCATAAAGTTTTCGTTTGGAGATAATATGTTCTTTAGGATTTAGTCACCCAAAGGAGATCGAATTCTTAGAGATGACTATTTCTCATGCCACTTTATGCCCTGAATACCTTTTCTCTAATTTTATATTTTCTCCCAAAAAGAACCTGCGATGATATCTTGAATTCTCCATAGTAGATTGCTTATATTGTTTAGAAGGCATATTTCCACGAATTATTGATTTATTGCTATCGCGATGACCTTAATATATATTTAGATAATGTAGTTTGCATGATTTGAGATAGTAATAATCTTGAGGAAACACTCGTCCAAAGGAGATTGAATTCCTAAAGATTGGTGCCAACTCATGTAACTTTTGGCAAGAATTTCATAATTGCATGGTGTATTTTCTCCTAAAGGAGGGTTTATAATGATGCTTTGAATTATTGATTCTCTATGATAAGTGGGAGTTATTACTTTGAAAAACTTATGTTTTCATTTCTCCGACTTCTAAACGCTTCCATATGTATAATTTTTTACTTGCACTTTCTAAGTCAATTTACACAGTTGTTTTCTAGTTGCTAAACTTCGAGAACACCATGTTGATTATTTTGTTGTCTTACAATGGTATCCATTTTGTACTTTGTAAGACTGTTATATTGAATTATAATCAAGGACACCATATTGATTATCTTATTACATAAAAGCCAATAAAAATCTCTTGCATATTGAGTTAACAGATATTTATGTGATCATATTGTTAAACTATTGGATCTTCTTCATATTGTTGTAGCAAAGATCATATAGATGGTTTCTAGATTTCTCTAGCCTATATCGTTATTAAGGCATATTGCATTAAAGGAATCATATTGAGGACCGATGGTGAAAATAGCATATATGATCACTATTTCGAATGTTGTTTTTCTATTACACTATCACATTTGATCTATTTCAGTGAGTTTATGGACTTTTGTGATTATTGGTTGGTTTAATGTCATTAAAGGACATGACAACAAGATTAGTTTAATGTTTCCTAACCTTGTTGGACTAGATCGTGATTAGAGTTACATTTCGGTACCAATTTGTTATTGATTGGCAGCCACCTTCGTATTCTATTATATGCAATTATCGTTGCCCAAGTGGGAGATTATTGGAACTTTATGGGCTACCGCTAATTGGAATGACTAATATAATTAATTAATTGGTCCATTAAGTGATAACATTTAAGACTTATTTGTGATCACTTCTTATAGCCCAATATCTCTTAAGTTAATGTGATTGGCCGTTAATGTAGGCCCATAGTTTGACCTAAATCTATAGATTAAGTCAAATATTTATCTATATATAGAGGCTAAAGTCCATTCTCCTGTTCAACACTTTTCTGGTACGCTCACTCACTAGGACTAAGGAGATGAAGACTATGGCCGTTAGTAAGCATCTCGATCTTGATACCACAAGATCGTTTATTATGAACTTATCATGTATGCTTTTATGTATAGTACGCATTTATATATTGTACATAAGATGTCATAGATTCATATGTAGTGGATCCAGATTTTCCTACACCTCAACTACAACGGGGGCTCCGAATTTTTATTATGTGTAAAGATTTTAAGTTAATAAATTATGTTAATTTTTTATGTACAGATGATATTAGCAGGATAAAAAATCATGTAAATGAGCCGAATTGAGCAACATATTGTCAAATTTGTTTTCGATTTTTTTTTGTCAAGCCTGATTGTGTTTAAAATTTGGTGTCCAACCGAACAGAGTTCGAAAGAGCTTTAATTGACCGGAGCTGAACTAACTTATTGTCTTTATATAATAAATGTTTAGCTTATGAAGTGGAGCTCGAGTCAAGTTTCAAAAGCTATTTCACAAAAAAAGTGTTGTTAAAACTTGATTTGATATGTATGACAAATATAGCTTAAACAAGCTTTTATTGTCCGGATATCGAGTAATTTGATTTGCATTTAAGCCCTAGATAGAGTTGTCAACCCATTATGAAAAATTTGTGCACCACCTTCCATGGCATAATTTTAAAAATAATAAAATATATTCTTACATTATAGTTGTTGGTTGATATTGATAAGTCAAAACTTATAGTCTACAAACATGTATTTTTTATAAAATTATATATTATTACTATAGTAACTCTTTCAAAAGTATTTCATTATTAAAATTGAATAAATGTATTTACGAAAATGTTATATTATACTCCCTCTATCCCAAATTTATTACTCCATTAGCTACAGTGCAAAGTAAATTTTTTGATATTTTTAAAATTTTGGTCAAGTTGACTGGTCAACTGTACCAAGGAGATTTTTTTTGGGATGGAGGTAGTATAAAAGATTAATCGGATTTTAATTTTAGATACCCAATAAAAATATATTAGACAACATTTGAACATCAATATTTAATCGTATTTCTTGCTTTAAAAATAAACTTATTTATAATCTTTCTTGAAAAATAGGGCCCTGAACTTGAATTTCGTCAAGTCCCACCAAAAGTGTTGGGTCGGCACTGACGACAAGTTATATGATGAAATTTCTTCTAGTGGAAATTTAAACTCGAGTTCGCTATTTTACAGGAAGGTTAATATTTTTTACTAAAACAATCACCCCATGCCATATATTGATATATTTCTACTATTCCACTCTCACTAGTAGTGGTTTTGGAGTTATGAGTCTTATAACTGCTCACAGCTTGTTGTAATAGTGGCATAAGCTTTTACAAAATCATATGTTTAATTGTATTTTGAGTCTTGACAATCTAGTTTAAGTATTGAAGTAATATTTAACTCCCAAAACTCAACATTCAAAACTTACGAAAATAATCATAATTTTATAAACTCCATTCTTAAAAAAAAAAAATTAAGAAAAAATTTATTTCCTATTAGGATTAAACTTTTGTTTTACTATAATTAATCAATATCATAAGCATGTCTTTATAACAGTAACTCAAAATAGATGACATATAGTAAAAGAAAAAAGTTTGGAGAAGTCAAAATTTTGGATTAAAGTTTTTATCATCCTATCTACCTTGTGAACCAAGCAAATGAAAGATCGATTGAAAATAAGTTGTGCAAATTTCCGGGAGATTCTTCCACGGACTTTTTGATTATGTGTTAACCATGTGTTCTATCTTTTTTCTCCAATAAAAAATCAAATCTCTTTATAAAACTACTATCCTTTAACCATACCTTAACTCCACTAACTAACCAAACCAAACAAATCAATGTTTTCTTTTTCATTTTAATTCAATTACCTAATTAATAAAAAATAGAAAATGAAAAATCTTTACTATTAACATAATTTACTCAACTAAAATTAAAATTCGCATATTTGACTTATATAATCTTAATTACTTTCATTAAAATTAAATGTATGGAATTATGAATAACATTTTTTTATTAATGTTAATAATAGTATTATTTATGTATTACTGACAAAGTATATATATTAGAATTACAACTAATGGCTAAAATGTACTCAAATAATGATGTTTAATTTAAATGTACCATGCATGAATATCACACATCTTATCTAATCATAATTCAAAATTGTAACCCTACATCTCATTACAAATACTCAGAAGATGTAATATTCCAACAAACCAAAATCTTTCACCAAATGCCACCAAAATATGAGATTCTTGAGAACAAAAAAGTAAAATTGACGTCTTCTTCACATCCGTCATCATATAAAGGTGTTCTTGCAGAATAATTGCCTAAATAAACACACTCCAAACACAAATTTTAGATTGATACTCAAATTTTATTTAGTTAAAAAAGTAACACAAAAGAGATAGAAATTGAGAGATCAATATCCTTAAACATCTCAAAAAATATGATATCTAAAAATAATGTCTAACGAAAGACATAAGAGAATTTCAAAACATGAAGCAAAGTAAAAAAATCAATAATCACTGCATAAGAGAATTTCACATAATTTGATATGATTAAATCTTACCTCCATAGTTTTGTGTTTCATGAATTTCCAAATGAGATTTCATTAGAACATGTGACATTAGGGGAAACTCTTGCAAGAAACAACATACACTTGGATCACTTTTCATGAATTAGGTATATTTTATTTATTTAGCCCAATATATGCATAATATTTTACTTGTTAAGAGTTTCTAACTTTACATAATTGTATTAGCGCATTAAAACTTGAAGCATATGGTATTGGTTGGCTCAAGTTTGGAACCATATCATATTGAGATAGAGGAAGCAAATTATTTTTATGAGTGTGAAGACTTCCCTGCTTTTATAGAAAGAAGATGGCCAAAATATAAGTTAAAAACGACATAATATAAATGACAAAAACATCATCAATAAAGTAATAGCAACAAATAGTGGCCATAGTACGCTCAACCAAAGGATATAAAACTTCTTAGGTTGCCGCAAGAGTTGGTGCAACTTTTTTCAATTCCTTTTTCCAACAAAATATAACAATACACTTACTTAAGAATTAGAGATAACAAGACAGTTTTGAAATAACATATTACAACAAGTGTTTTCCTAGGGTAGTTGGTTTTGTTGTCTTCTTTTGTTAATGTGAGATTTTATCCTTTGATTTTTTCCAACTTTTGACTTTACACGCCGAGGGTCTAATACAATATTCACATTGTGATGCCTTTTTTCAGCATAATTACCCTTCTCATTAGTGGAGTTTTTCTCAAATTATCATTAAGAACTTTATGTTGAAGGAACTCATTTAACTCATCGTTTGCTTTGATTTAATGCTTCCAAACAATAGTTTTTCCCTCTTTTTGAGACCGACTTTTTGAAATCATAACATAGGTAAACCTCATAGCACAATCAGGGCCGGCCCTGAGCGTAAGCCGCGCATGCGGTCGCTTAGGGCCACCAATGTACGAGGGCCTCCGAAAAAAAATAATACGTATATATATATTTATATATATGTGTGTGTGAATTGTATCAATAGAGTATGTGGCACAGATGGTAAAGCTCTCATGTAGTTAGTGTGAGGTAAGTGGTTCGATTCTCTTCATCTCCATATACTATTTGATTTTTATTTTTGTTATTTGTGTTTGTGGAGCTAAGATTTTAGTATAATTCAAATGCATTATTAGAGAAATTAGGCCCAATATATTCACAATTAATTCAACGGAACCCTATATTTTCTAGACTATTTGACCCATAAATTAAGATAGATATTGTCTAAATTACAAAGTTGAAAAAAAAAATCATGATTTCAAATTTATTTGGATTTGTGAGTCATATAACCAAGGAATCCATTGGGTGACAGGAATATATCAAAATCTTCTGTTCGACTTGATGATGTTAAAATCTATTGATAATGAAATTTTAAGTATCTATTGTATTTATTGTATCAAACTTGGATAGTATTTGAAGAATTTCACTTATAATATAGATGAGATGGACTTATCTTCCGAGTTGAGAGTCTTGAGATGTATTTTACCAAAAGAACTAAAAGACTTGAATTGTATTTCTCAAATAGATGGATTACTTATAGAATATTGTTAACTATTTCCATTACAGTTGCAGCTGCAGAGAGAACATTTTCGAAGTTAAAGTTGATTGAGTCTTACCTCTTATCAACCATTGTCACAAGAGATATTGAATTAGTTAGCCATATAGTCGATTGAAAAATATATGGTAAAGAAGGTTGATTATGCAAGTGTAATTAGTGATTTTGCTTTAAAAATGCTAGGAGGGTAATATTTTACTAAGAGTTTATGTGTTTATGTTACCTTCACGAATGCAATCATTTTCTTAATTATTAAATAAAACTGTGTCTCTTATGACCAATGTTTCTTACAAAGCGAGATTATATTTGATTAATTATTCAATATTGTTTCTTATTTTTCTAATTAATAGTTTTGTTTTTAGTTTAATATGTTAATTTAAAAAAAATGTATTAGTTATTAACATAATTAATTGTACATAAAAATTTAAGGGCCACAGTTTTAAAATTTGCTTAGGGCCACTAAAAACTCAGGGCCGGCCCTGGGTAAATTTGTAAGATAACATGTTTAATTGTGTAATAACATAAGAGATAAAGTGTCCATTATAGCAAATTACATCGGGTACGGTAAAGTGAATGGAGTGTTTGTTAATGGAGGGTAACTTAGTCATTTTCCACATAAAAATTAAATCTTACTCACAAATATGAGTGAATACGAACATCTCGACGAGAAATGAGATAAAACGCCCATTATTATTTTTTACATGAGTGTTATTATCATTTCACATGGAGTTTAATGGAAAATTCTTACATAGACCAGATCTATGAGCTTAGTGGTAGACCTTGTGATTGTAAATGCACCACATCATACATTTTGATGATATCATGCTCTCACAATGTATAATGTGGTGTATTTACAATCACAAGGTCTATAAAAAGCTTATAGACCAGGTCTATGCAAGAATTTTCCGAGTTTAATTACCCATTAGTACCACATCACATGACACAAAATAAAACTTTTATCGTCTTTTTTTCAATTATAATTTTTCACACGTATGTTATTATATTTAGATTCTGAAAACCAAACTACACTTTCTTTTAGAATTTAGTAATGTAATGATTCATATAAACTTATTAGATTATTAATATTTATTTATTTTAAAAGAATAAGTTTTTTTTTCCCAATATATATATGATGCTATTTAATCGTTGTTCCTTCAATAACTCATTTTCAAATTTAAATTGTTCGAATCATTATATGTAAAACCATAATTTTTATGAACTAATAATAAATTAATTTTTTCAATTTTATGGTGATTTTATATTAATTTGGGTCGGAAAAAGAAAAAAAGGAAAGTCGAAATGTCGAACAATACAATATTTATGATGATTTGATATTAATTTGAGTAGGAAAACGGGAAAAAAAATATGTTCATCGTTTTTGAAATTTGAATATTAAAAAATATAAAGTAATTATGGTTTTATCCTGTTAAACATGTAACTCATAATTAACTAATTTTATTTTTTCTGTATTATGAAATTTATGTTGTTAGAGGTCCTCGTATAATATATGTCTAATGCGCCTCGTTAGGGATTAATACATTGAAATGTGAATTATGATTCAATCACTTAAATTAAATTAACTGCACATAACTTCTCGGCACCTTAGAAAAGAGAAAATACCTGTATAATATTCGTTTATTGAGTTCTGCAGATATTGGTGCTCTTTTTCAAGTCCATATAAACTTGAAAGTGGCGCAAACACCAAATAATGAATCCAATCCTGGAAAAAATAAGCATCGATCGATATATAGAGCTTTATGCTAATTAGTATTTGCACATCAAACATTTATGAATAGATCATTATTAATGATTAAAAGAACAAGTTATCCAACGAAATATAACTATAGGTAACAAATTAATAGAGTGAATAGCAAATTAACTCCCCATATTATTTTAAATATGTTGTTTATCTCCCTGTGATAAATAAAATGGCAAAATACCTCCCCGTATTTTATAAAAGAAGCACATTGTCTCCCTCTTAAATTTTACATTTTTACAAGGGGGTAAAATGCCTATTGTGCAGTATCACAAGGAGTTAAAGTCTTCATTCACATTATCATAGGGAGGTAGATTGTCTATTTACGCATATCACAGAGGAGCTAAAGTAAAGTTAATATGTTGTCAAATTAATCATTTTTCACGTGAAAATAAAGTTTCCGTCGCATTATAGAGTGTGTGTGCATCACCTTCACTAGGAAGAGGTAAATTATTCATTATTTCATATCACTTACCTATTTTCATATCACAAAAAAATAAATTGCTCATTAAACATATTACAGGGAGTTAATACGTACCTTAATTTTACGGTTGAGTTGGCTTGTGCTTTTGTTGAAGTCAAGAACACTAAGTTTTGAACCCGGTTTTAAAACACGAATTATATCTTGTAGAGCTTTTTTTCTATTGCTATCTACTATGTTTCTTAACCCAAAGCCCATTGTTGCAGCATCAAAATAAGAGTCGGAGAATGGTAGATCAACTGCATCTCCCTGAACCCACCTATAATTAATATCTCGATTATTATTATTTTCACACATATTTATTGAGCGAAAGACAAAAATATCCCCTATGCTTTGTCTAACTCCCAAAACCCCCTATGTATTATTTTAACTCCCAAAAACCTCCCTGTGTTTGGTTTTAAATTCCACACTCGAGCCCAACCCGCTTGAAAGGGATTAAACCCTTGAAAAACCAAAAATAAATAAATATAAGTGGTGGAGCCACATACAAAATAGGGGGTGCATGGACCCCTGAAGTTTTTATTTTAGATATATATTATATGTGTAATATTATGTTTTATTAAAGAATATACACAACTTTGGAGTATAATTTATAATTTTTTTCTAGTGAATTCCTCTAATTAAACCTAAAATCTTATATGAGAGGGGTCCATATTTATTATTAGTATGTGTGAAATTAATAGTCATGGTAGTAAAGAGAACTAATTCACTTCAATCTATATATTTTTTTTGGTAATTTGAATCATAAAAAAGACAAACAATACATTTTGGCCAAGGAAGACACTTTTTAAATATCTAATTTCATACTAATATCTCTCTAATCTCTTATCTACTAAATTGAGGTTACACATAAAATATATATATTTTTTTATTCAACAAACATATAGATTTAAATATCAAAGGGAAAATTAGGTGGGTAAAATGCACGAAACTTCCCCTATGAAATTTTTTTATGAAACTATTATGTGTTAAATTTATTGCATTAAATTCTTTGTTGTTTTTATAAACATTGCATGAAATTTCCCTCTATCCAATTTCCTTAATTTTTTCACGAGCATGTGCAATACTTGCGCCCACAGGATTTTATGTTTCATCTATTTAATTAAATAAAATGCACGAAATTCCCTTTGTTATGAAAAAAAACCCATGGAACTACATTGTGTTAAGTTTTATTGCATCAAATTCCTTTATGTTTTTGTAAACTCTCCATGGAACCCCTATTCTGATTTTAATTTATTTTTATAACCTTTTTAATCTAGTGAGTACAATAAATTTATATTATTTTAATATATATATATAAGTTTGTTTTTTATTATAAAATTTTATACTAAAATGTAATTTAATTTGGATAAAGTATAAAAATTAAATCGGTAATATATATATAAATAATGTTTTCATTTATTATATTTTATAAATATTATATTAAAATTTGACATAATTTATTAATAATACATAAAGATTTGTTGAATATAAGTGTAAGCAAAATATTTATTTTTAATAATGTACTAAAATAGTATATTACTTTTTTGTTTTATTTATGAATACAATACATAATTAAATTATCTTAATAAATACATATAAATAAGGTTAGATAATAATTTTAAAATGGTAATTGGTTTGAAAAAGTAACGGCATATAAAAGAGTATGCAGAGTTTATAATAACACAAGGAATTCTGAGCATAAAATAGTTTTGTGCATATTTTTCATAACATAAGGGAGTTTTCAGTATTTTACCCTGGAAATTGTAATAATTATTTTTAGGCTATATTGCACTGATAAGAATACAACGATACGGACGTATACGAAACGAATACGATGATGTGAATTTTTAAAATTTATAGAATATAATACGGCTAAGATACGTGTGTAAATGTAAAAAAAAAAATAAGATACCATTGTGGTCAACTCTTAATTACTTTTCAAACAAGTGTTATGAGTTAATGAAATGATAATATAGGGTCTTTCTTTGCTAGTAAAATATTATCAAAAATGTTTTTTCGATAATAAAAATAATACATAGAGTTTTCTGCCAATGAAAATGAAGTAGAGAGTCTTTTCTGTGTTTTAGTCTTTTTTTAATTAGAATTGTCTCAAAATCAGTTAAAAAGAAAAAGAAAACAAATAAAGCAGAAAGCAACAAGGGTGCTATTTTTAACTTTTGCGTTTATCTTTTCTCTTAAAATACAAACACACTACTTCTAGTATTTTTTTTTTCCTTAAAATGTAAACACCACTCTTTTATCATCAATTACTTTAATAATTTCAAGAATTTCTAGTTTAAGCATAAGGTTAAATTTTTCAAAAACACCCCTTAAAGCACAAAACAAATGCATACAAAAATAAAAACTTTTACCATATATAGTCAATTATAAAAAAAAATTAAGAATCAAACTTTAGAATATTTTAAAAAATCCTTTCTTTTTTTAAAATATTCAAAAGAAAAGCAAACCAAACCAAACCAAACCAAACGAGACCTAAGATATACTGTATTTGCTTACTCAATGTTCTTGTAGCATTCCTTATTTCGCTGGCGCTGGCGGGATGCGGAGATCTCCAAGAACTCCTTTGAGAAATCAAGACCAATCACCTATCAAATTGCCACCCAAAAATTTAACAAAAAAGAAGAAAAAAAAAATAGCAGTGATACTTTTAACACGAGAGAATTGTATATTTTTTTTTATCGAGTTTTATGTTAATTTGTACTTTTCGTATCAAATATATGCATGTCAACATATTTGGTACTGTAATTTAATAAAACGTTCCATATTTGATACAACCATTAACTAAGTTTGAAAATCACCGTAAAATTAGTGACATTGTAGTTAAATCAGTTTTAATTATTTCAAATTAGTGTTATGATTTACATTAGTTGATATTTGAGAAAAAGACAAAAACACCCCCTATGCTTAGTCTAACTCTCAAAAAACCTCCTGTGTTATTTTAACTCCCAAAAAACCCCATGTGATCTCAAATAAGTGCCAAATACACCCCAAAAAAAGAGAGTGTGTTTCAAACGCCAAAATTACAAGTATTTGTTCACATTTTGCTTTTGATATGACAATTTTACCCCTGACATCGAAAGACAAAAACACCCCCTATGCTTTGTCTAAATCCCAGAAAACCCCCATGTGTCATTATAAATCCCCAAAACCCCCCTGTGTTTGATTTTAAATACCACACTTGACCCAAGTAATATATACTTAATTTTTCAAAAAGAATAAATAAATTTAAAAAAAAACAAACACATAGGGGTAATATTGTCATTCCACCAAAATTCAAAAATTAAATTATAAGTATATACTACTTGGGTCGAGTGTGGTATTTAAAACCAAACTCAGAGGGGTTTTTGGGAGTTAAAATAACACAGGGGTATTTTTGTCTTTCGCTCTTGATAATTCTATCCTATAACATTTGGGACGGATAAAATAATATTTTGTAATAATGGAAACCGACTTAGCGGTCAGGTCACCGACTAACAGTGATTTTTAAATTTAGTTAATGGTGGTAACAAATGTGAAACGATTTGTTAAATTACGATATTAAATATATTGACCTGTATTTATTTAATACCAAAAGTAGAAATTAACATAAAATCGACACTAAAAATGCAATCCTCTATTTTTAAAAGAGAAAAGAAAAACCAGAGTACAAATTAAAGAAGAAGATAAAAAGGTGAAACCTTGCCATTGATTCCAACTTTCTCAGACAATAGGAAAGTAATATCCCCACTTCCACAGCATACATCCAAAACAGTGTCCCCTTCTTTTAGCCTGTTTTACAAAATCATTCAATCCCTTGGCCATACAATCCTCATTTGACAGTTTATTTCAACGATTAAAAATATTAAACAAAAAAAAAATCAATAAAATCGAGTAAAATACAAAAAACACCCCTTTGTGTTATGTCGAACTATTAGCAAAAAAACCCTTTCACAAAATGACAATTATACCCTTATAAAAGGATACAATAACCTCATGTTCACTTAACCAGTCAACAAAAACCTCCCTATGATTTATGAAGGAATTTGAAATGGATTTTTTTGTTAATAAAAAAGAATGAGAGACGGAGAGAATTGCAATTTTCACACTAAACTTTCATCTACTTTATACATCTGGTACCATACTTTCTGAAAAACACATTTAATACCATAATTTCACTCTCCTCCACACATATCCTTTCTCCGTCTTCGTTACAAGGCCAAATTTCGTGTTCTTTATATTGTTGAAAAACTCTTGACGAGAAATTTTTAACAGTACAATTTTCAGGTCATAAAATGCAATAAACAATCCGCATAAAATTAACAAAGTTTCGGGATATTAATCAAAATTAAATCATATATCAGAATCTACAAGGAATCATGCCCAGGTGCGTACCTAGACCATTTATGTAGGGGGGCGAAGAATTTTTTTGTACCAAACTTGATACTTTTTCAAATTTTGTCAAAAGGATAGAAGAAAGATTGAATTAAGATAAAAATACACTATAGTTTTGTCCAACAAAATGTGAAAAATATAAGAACACTTTTTTTGACAGTATGAATTCTTAAATATTCAATAATACAATCCCATTTGACAAAAAAAAAAAAAAATATTGCTTAAATAAGATATGAAAATGTCAAATGCACCCTTAAAATATAAAGGTAAAGTGATTCTTGAATCTTGTCTTAACGAAAAAGTTGTATGATTAATTTTTTATTTTTCATATATTTAAAACAGTTTTGAAAAGTTGTGCATTTAACCAAAATTATGCTACTATTTATAAATAATGCATATCAAATTCATTATTAGATAATTAATACCATGTTAATAATAATTTGAATTTGTTACATTTTTAATTTTTGTCCATATAATAATATCTCAAAGAAATTTATAACCATAAAAATGATAAAAAGAAAACTACCGACACATTTTAGGACATGAACTCAATTCCTTGTACACCTCTAGAAACAACTATTTCATAACTATGAAGACAAAAATTTATACCATTAAGCTAAATGCTCTTAAATATATTGATAAATTGAAAATTTACATGGCAACCAGATGAAAAATGACTAAAACATTACACACCAAAACTTCCATGTGTTATTTTATCTAACAAAAAGTTTCGTTTCTATCTTGGATGAAAAAAATTCATATTTTACACCCAAAAAATATAAAAAGGAAGACGAAAAGAGAAAAATAAAATACCCGCTCCATGAAACAGACCACCATTTCCATAGTCTATGTAATCCTAGAGTAACAAAATCAATCGACTGCGAAAATATAAACAAAAAGAAAGATTATCATCATAAAATAAAAATTCATTTATAAATTATAATAATGATTCGTATATTAAAGTGCAAACTTTGTCATAGAGATGAGCAACGCGGTTAAAGAGTTCCTCGCGTTCAGCTGCGCTCTCATAAAGTGGATCTTCTCCCTGCTCGGATACGGGTCGGGCGGACTGAACTGTATCCATTTCTGTAACTATAATTTTCAGTGTGTGCTGATTTTCTTCTCCTAGTTTTATTTTCAACAGTTTGGGCGGGGTGAACTTAAAATAATGGGAGTGACAGTGACGATGACAAGGCCTGTTTGTTTGACTTTTCTCAAAATTATTTCGTGTTTGAGAAAAACAAAATAAACATTTACGAAATAAATTTATTATGTCTCAATTTTCTCAAATGATTATCTTAAAAGTCAAAATAAATACTCCTTCCAGTTCATATTAGTTGGCACATTTGTCAAATTTTTATGTTTCATATTAATTGGTACATTTGAGTTTTCAATGTATTTTTTTCAATTTTGTCCTTCTAGAGTTGAAGTAAATATTTTAGACCAATAGGATGAATTATTTGGCCTTGGAAATCGCTTGTTTGAAAGTTTGAGCCATTTGCCACATTTTTAAATGTTTATTGAGCATCGTTCAAATAAAACAAGTCATTTATTAATTAAAAGTTTATTTCTACATGGGGTCATTTATTAAATTTAAATAAAATAAAGAGTAACTAGCACTTTTGATCCTCCTTACAGGCAATTTTTTGCACATTCATCTATCTTAAATTTTTCGCTGCAAATTCGTCCCTCTTAAATTTTTACTATTTCCTCTATCCCATTATTTTTATTCTATTATCTATAATACCCGGTCAAACTTTCAATTTTTAAGTGACTTATCATGTTATATTATTCACATTTATGTTGTATTAAACCTTTAAATGATTAATATATACGATGTCATATAATATTATTAAATTATTGATGAAATTTATTAATTAAATTATTTATTATATTTTTTATAAACTTAGTCAAGTTGATAAGTCAACTGTATTAAGAGATAAAGATAATTGGTACGGAGGAAGTATTATTTTATCTCTATTCAATTATCTTCTAATCATTTCACTATAAAATATTATATTTTTAATCATTACTTTAATTATTACACAATACAATATTAATTATTTTAATTTAACAAGACATGACATGACATCTACCAACTAATCATTACCCTCAAACTCCAACATCCAAAGTACATCCAAACCATAACTCACAAATTTCAACTCAACTACTCCTTTAATTAATACTCCCTCCTCCCATTTATTTTGCTCCCTTTACTACAGTACCCGGTCAAACTTTTCAATATTGTAAGTGATTTATCATATTAAACTATTCATATTTGTGGTGTATTAAACATTTTTAATATTAATATTTATGGTGTCATATGATATTATCAACTTATTAATGAAATATTTTAATTAAATTATTTATATAATTTTTATAAATTTAGTCGAGTTGACTGGTCAACTGTACCCAGGAATAAAGAAAAATGGAAAGAAGAAAGTATTTGTTACTTTGAGTAGTTGTATAAAAATTAAAAAACTTATTAAATAATCATCATATGGAAAAAATAAATTAGTTGTGCATTGAACTTCTTTAAACTTCTAAAGAGACAAATAATATAATACTGAGGGAATAACTAATGAACGAAATAATGTCTTCCAAAATGATTTTTCTTTGTTTTCCAAAGAATTATTACGGATCACAGATTGAACAATTTGATTATTGTAGTTAATTAGTCAAGGTTTAATCTTTGAGTAGCACTAGTCTTACAGTCTATTAATTAGGCTGTATAATAGTCCAACCAGAATTATAGGAAGTTGTGGGTTTATAGTTATTTCTTATTAATAAGATTGGCACTATAATATTCATAATTAATAAAAAGACACATACATATCTACTTGACGTAATAATCTTTCTAAAACACAAGTTCTTTGTAATTTAGAAATATAATAACATCATCTTGGAGTAATTGAGCAATATATTTTCAAGTTTAATTTTTTTTTCTTGAATTTGAGATTGTGATTGAATTTACAATAAATCTTATGAGTCGAAATTATATGAGTTGTAATCTTGTGGAACATGAGTTTAAAATCAAATTTATGAGTAAAAATTTTTAATTTGTGTTTATATTTTTAGTTTATAGTCGAGGTCGAAATGTCAATAGAACTTCTAAAGCTATGAGACTGTTAATATGGTACAAGTTCACTTTCAATTGTAAGAATTTTTAACATTTGTAAATTATAGAAACGAAGTCGAAATGTCGGATATAACATAATAACAAAGTCAAATTTAGGGGTAAAAACACATACATGTTTAATAGAAAAAAATACTTTGAGTTAAAGAAATTGTGGGGGTGAAAATTACAAAAGATTTCAACAAAACAAAATTGTGGGGGTGAAAATTACAATAGACACGTACTAACAGATAAAACAAGTTGTCCAAACTATTTTCACAAAGCAAAATTTCTTCAGCCTATTATAAGTGGACTCAAATTTATTATTTAAAATTTTTGGGGGTGAAAATTGCAATAGAAACTTTAAAACCGATTACATAAGTTGCCCACACTATTTCCACACAACAAACTTTCTCCAGTCAATTAAGTCGGGATGTAGGCGAGCTGTACAAAATAGGATTGTCATATTGACATTTTCCTTAATCTATTTAACCATATGAAATCTTTTCGGACAGAAACAACATTATAACTTTTCTATATATTGAACCTGCAAATTTATCATCAAATTAATCACTACAACAACAATCTATTAATCAAATATATTATATAACTATTGAGATTATTATTGAACCGAAAAAATAATTTATTTGATTCCAAACCTCTTGATTTTAGAGCTTCAACTTGGAGTTGATGACAATGTATCCTCATGTGATATGTATAATCTTTAATTTATTCCCCTGTGATTTGAAAAAAATATTTTACCAAATATATTATATAACTATAATCTTATAAAAGTTTTACATTGACAAAACTATCCCTCTTATACTATACTTTGACTTAGTCAACTTATAAATGTGACACTTTATCCCCTGTATTATGATAAATGTAGCATTTTACCCTCCTGTGTTATGATAAATGTGACATTTTACCCTCATGTGTTTTGAAAAAATTGGTACTTTACCCGCATGTGTTTGATAAATGTGACATTTAACCCCCTTGTGTTAAGATAAATGTGACACTTTATCCCTGCGGGTACTTTTATCATTTTACGCAATACTTTTCATACGCACTATTAATTTCAACAAGTATGTTGCACTCTCCGTCAGAAGAATATAAATTACTTCTTTAAATATTTTAAGGGGATAAATTGAACATTATAAGTCGTCAACGCTACACTCTACTCTAACTGAACTGTAGGTAACTACTAGTATATTATTGATTCGTGTACTTCTGTTGAACTAAAATTGCAAATCCTTTTTTTTTTTTTTTTTTTTTTTTTTGATAACCCAGGTGTTCAAGCTTACACCAGACTAATCCTGGACCCTCAGAAACCTTGCCCTAGAACCCTGAAAGATGTAAATATCGGGATGTGCCTCAAATCCTTGGATAATATTGCACTTTGACCAATTATTGATTTTTATCTTTTATTTGAAATATGAAACTATTTGAATAGGCATTCAATTTTAACTTAAGATGGTGAAAATGGAAAAGTATATAAAACTTGAGAATCTAATTATATATCTTTCTAATGTTCATCGAGGTGGTGGGAAGGGGTTGGCTGACGGCGGAGAAGAACTGAACGGACGGGGAGAAAGGAAAATGGGAAAGAAGCTATGAACATATTTTTTTCTTTTCCTGTAAAAGGGTAATTATGTCTATTAGAAGCCATTTGATCTGGCATTATGACAATTGCTCTGGCTATATCAACAGCCATTTGAATAAATGAAAACTCAGTTTTCTTTTTTTTTTTTTGAGAAGAACACATCATATCAACATTAATAAGAATCAGCAATTACAAGAGTTCTAAAAACATCCAAATCTAATTAACAAATTTTCGGTATGAATTGTTGGTTAGGCAACAAAATATGGACAGGCTCCTAATTTTCAACTAACCAAATAATTAAGGGCCTGTTTGTCTTTTCATTTTTTTTTGAAAGAAATTTCAAAATTAAATTGAGAATAAAAATTTCTCGATTTTCAGAATATTGTTTATTTGATTTTTTTTAGATGAAATAAATTGTATGTGTTTTAGAAATGAGTAAATATTTTTCTGAAATTATGGGAAGAAGAGAAGTGTAAGAGATAAATTATTTTATGTCAAATCATATTCATTATGTGAGATAAATAACGTAAAAGCTATGTTAATTTATATATGTTTAATCAAAGAAAAACATGCTTTTGTTTTTTTAGAGATTATTCTTTTATTAGATGAGACTACTTTTAAAAATTGAGAGAGGGTAAGTTGAATTTTGGAAAAAAGAAAAAAAAAATCAAGTATATACTTGAGACCATTTGACCTAAACTATTTATGAATATATTAGTTATAGGTCTTGCAGAAAATAATACCTTGTCATTTAGTACTTAGGGCATCTCCAATCGACATGGTTCAAAATAGCCTTGAGCCCCTGAGCCCTGCCTACCTCGTCTCCAACCGACATGGCTCACTTATTATTCTTTTTACTTTTCAACACCACTCTTACCATAATCTAATTATACATATTCAATTACCATAATATTAATAATAATAATAACAACAACAACAACAACAATAACAATAATAATAACGACAATAATAATACATAAATAACAATTAATGATAATAATAATAATAATAATAATATATAAGTAAAAGTTGACAAGGACAACAACTAATACAACAATGGAATCGTATTAGTTTAAGTGTATAAGTATGAATCTAAATTTTTTAATATGACATTTTGTGTTTAAGTTTCTTAAATTATATCGTCTTTGTATTAAATTATATTAAAATTTAAACAAAAAAATCGTATTTGTACGTTTTGTCTCAATTGTACAATCATAAACAAATTTAAAATTTAAAATTTAAAAATTAAAAATTAGAATTAATAATGTTAAAGATTTAACTTAACTACAATGTTATTAAATTAAATTAAAATTTAAAAATAAACTTTTTATATTTGTACGGTTTGTCTAAATTTTACAATCATAGACAAAATTAAAATTTAAAAATTAAAATAATAATGTTAAAGTTTTAACTTAAACTACTATGGTATTAATTAAATTTAAAACTTTAAAAATAAACTTTTCATATTTGTACGTTTTGTCTAAATTTTACAATTCTAGACAAATTAAATTTTTTTAAATTAAAATTAATAATGTTAAAGACTTAATCTAAAACAAAATATTATTAAATCATACACAAAATTTAAAAATAATTATTTCAACTTTAAGTTAAATTAAAAAAAAAGGGCAACTTAAACATTTTAATAAATGAATTTAAAAAAATAATTAAAAAATTCATCATTCAAGAATCTTTTTGCTTATCACATAAAATTAAATTAAACATTTTGCTTATCACATGTCAATGAAAATCAACCCGACCTTTCATTCGAAAAATTGGAAAGTATGAGATGGCATGCTTCCTAATATCATTCAAGAAGGCTCCATGAATATCATATCTACGTTACCTGTTTTAGAAGTTCAGGGCCTGTTTGAGTCGGTTTTGACTTTGTTTCACTCTATTTCGGTGTTTCAAAATTGTTTGTGTGGTTTCGGCGAAATATTTGAAACATGATTTGAATTGATTTTATTTGAAATATTGAGATGGCAAAATATTAGTAAAATAATATATAGGGATTTTGAAAAGTTGAGATATGGTTTTGGATGTTGAGGGAGAAAAATTGATGACAAGGTCACATCAAAGACTTTAGGGATTTTTGCACGTCACCCCCATAAATTTTTCATTTTCGTGCTTTCCCCCCTATGATTGAAAAAACATGATAGTGCCCCCTAGAAGTTGATAAGTAAGTGCACATTGCCCCGTCAATATTTTGTTGGATTTTAAAGGGTGTAAATGTAACTTTGGGGCTTAGTGCAATAATTTGAAACTTTTGGGGGGTTAAGTGCACAAAATTTTATTATTTTAAGTTATTGATTCTTAACATTTCAAAGCACAATTTCATAGAATTCCTTATCTTGGTAATTACATCTTAATTTAATTTTAGTGTTGTATCATAATTTTATTATTATTATTGTTTTACTTTTTTAGTAAAAAATGATTTATTTGTAAATAAATAAATAAATAATTAGAACTAATGAATATTTGGTTAAAAGAACTTGTAAGTTTCTTTCCAAAAAAAAAAAAACAGAAACTTGTAAATTTGAATTTTCGTACTAGACAATATTTTATTTTTTTCAAATTGCAAGTCACATTTGGATATTTTAAATTTTTGTGCACTTCATTCCACCAAAAGTTTTTAGTTATTGCACTAAAAACCCCTGAGGGACGCTTTTACCCTTTGAAAATTATTGAAAAATAATTAGGGGGCAAAGTGCACATGTTTGTCAACTTATAGGGGGCACAAGCATGTTTTTCAATTATAAGGGGGAAATTGCAAAAATCTAAATATTTTGGGGGGGGGGGGGGGGGTGACGTGAGAAAACCCAAGACTTTATAGAATTGAAATATGATATTATATTTGGTAATGATTGTTGAATTGATTGTAAAAGTGTTGCTATATTTGTGATAACTATTTTAATAGTTCTTCATGATGGGATGTATGTTTAAATGAATTTTTTTATTCATTGTATATACATGAAAAAAATTAGTTAAAATAATTTACACATTATGTAATTAATAAAATCAATAAAAAAATATAATATTCATAAAAAAATATTTTCAAAATATGGTGGCAATATTATATTAATTAAAATAAATTATTAAGATAATATGATTAAGTAATACAGTATAAACTTTTGATTTAATATATATATATATATATATATATATATATATATATATATATATATATATTTGTTATTCATATAAATTATTACTTATATACCAGTATATAATATAGTTTAGAGTTTATATGTATTATTATTTAACTACTAAAACTCAACATTCAAAAATTACGAAAATAACTATAATTTAAAAACTACATTCTTAAAAACCAATTTTGTTTCTTGGCAACCCAAAGCCTTTCCAGTTTGTCACTACCAATTTCCTTCAACCTAATATGATGGTTGTTGGTCCCAGGTGGTCATGATGAGGTCATAGGGGGTTAATAAATCTATAATATTTTTAAATTTTTTCTCTTTTTCTCTTAAATAGAGTCTGCTTATCAGCAGTGTAAGACTACTAAACTGTTTTTGCACTAAGCTTATCAACATGATATACTATTTGACTGAGTTTGCTTATCAAATTTAAGAAGAGTTTGCTAATCAGTACAATGAGACTACTGAGCTGATTTGCACTAAGCTTATCAACAGAATAGATCACTCATCTGATTTACGTTTCTTACTCAAGTTATCAGAGTTTCAAACAAGGATGCAGCGAAAAATATATAAATGTATGTTTTTCAAACAATGTTTTGACTTACTTAAACTTTTCAAAGAGCAAAGAGAGTTTTACCCCAAGTTAAAGATTCCTCAATTTAAAAGACTCTTCTTTTAAACGATTTACTTAGCTAATAAAATATGCAATGCAAGACAAGTAAAGTAAATCACACAAGGAATATTATAGTGGTTCAACAGGAACAAATCCTCTTAATCCACTCTTTTAAATCACACGGATTTAGGTTATACTAGAAACACAAAGTAACCTAGTACAAGACTTGAACTTTTACAACAAATGATAAGCCTCAAATAGAACACGAAGTTCTGACGGAAAATCACCTAGATAATCCTATTCTAAATCACTCAGCTAAAGAACTGAAGTTATATCTCCTCACTCAGATCGGATATACACTCTTTACAACACTCAGTTGAATATCACTCAGATATGCAAGAATTTAATCTTGTTCATCAACTGATGAATTTTTGCTTTAAAGATTTGATCTTGAAGTATGCAAGTCTCTCTTCAATCTTCAGTCTTCCATCTATTTATACTCCAGGATTTGAAATTCTGCCCGTTGAAGGTTGACAAAATTGCATTTGAGTCATTGAGCAATGGTCATAATTTGAACGACTACTTTTGTAGACTATAGTACTACACTGTAGTACGGATCGGACAGTCACAGTCGCATTAAATGCACTGAGCTTGTTACTGTTGGAGAGCTTACTGACTGACTTCACTTAGCTAATGGAATCCACTCTACTGAATCAAGAGCGAACTAATCTTATTTGATTAGCTGATTCTGGTCACTTAGCTTCCAGACCGTAATTCAATCATTCACTAATTTGATTTGACTAAGCTCTCCATTACTTAGTTGATGACACCCTTTTTGTTATCGTCAAAACCTTCTAACTCAATTAACTCAACTGATAAGATCATTTAATTATTGCTTTGAGTTAATAAATTCTTCCAACAATGGCTTTACTTTTCAGGGCCGGCTCTAGACATTCGGGGGCTTTAGGCGAATTCCAAATTTGGGGCCCCTTTGTTATTAAAATAATTATAATTTATTTATTTTTTAAATGCAAAAATACTAATTAAATTATTGACATATTATTTTTTTCTAACATGTTATTTTTTAGATAGATAATTAAATAACATATCCACTTAATTTTTGAAAGATTCAATCGTGATTTTTTTTAATTTTAATTTTGAAAATATTTTAGCTCAAGCAAATTTTACAAGTATATGTACATCCTTAGCTTTGTTTCATTCTATTACAAATTTTATAATTGATTGCTTGACTTTATTTCATCCCATTACATTCTTAACTCTATTATATCATCTGTTATAAAGTTTTGGTAGGAAATAAGTAACGGACTGCAGTAATGGAATCAAGATGTGTTGCAATGCCACTTTCCTTGAGACTTATTTCGCCCCCACCACACTGTATAGAATAGGAATTTGCGATTAGACTTTAGGATACAATGAAACCCAATGTTTAATTATGTTTTGTACTCACATAAATAAACCACATGGCACACACGGATTTGGCAAAAATATCTAACTTATAGAATATTTTTCTGCAGTAAAATATAGTATAAGAAATTTGGAGAAGATGAGAAAAAGTTATCTAAATTTCAGATTTGTACTTGTCTTTTATAGAAATGTTTGTGTCTATTCCGTATAGACACAATTATTAAATTTGGACACAACTTTTAAAATTTAACTGTCATAATTTTAATAGTCACAACTTTCCAATTTAAATTCAAATTTGAAATTAAACAATGGTAGTTATTTGGTAGTTATTTTGAAAATAACTCCAACAATCCCCCATCATTTTCAAATCACCAAACTTTAATAATTTTGTGGAATATATGCATAAATGAATGTATTAGTTCGATTTGAACATTCACTTAGTGAAATGTATTGCTGCCAATCAGAAATGTATGGTAGACTAGCTTTGAACCAACTATTCCTTTTTGACTGGTTAGGTACATATCACACATAAATTCCAAGTTTCAATGTGTGCCACGTTAATCGACATGTATATAGCCTTGTGTTAGTATCCTTTCATGAATGTTGTTAGAGCTAAGCCTTTTAACTCCTAGAAGCGGCTACACTTCTCACTCATATAGGTAGACCTTTAATTAGTACTCCCGTATTTATAGAACTTTATATTAAATCTATTAAGAACCATATGTTCACCTTTCCTTTAACTTACGGGTACTAAGCACTTTACCTTGAGATGATAAATTTTAGTGCTTCCAACCATTTATATGACGTAATATGTCTCATTGAACTCAAGACTTGAAGTAGTAACTAGTGTTGGGTTGAGCTTACATCACTAATGATTTTAGTTTATAGGCTTTAGTCCTATCCCCTTTGATGTCTTAAAGGCTAGATCCCTAGTGAGGCCTTTTGTTAAGGGATCTGCCAGATTTTGACTTGATCGAACAAAGTCAATTGTGATTGCTCCATCAGTGATGAGTTGTCTCACATAGCTATGTCTAACCCCAATGTGTCTAGACTTGCCATTATATACATGACTATATATGCTCTTGACAAAGTAGCTTGACTATCACAGTGAATAGATATTGGTGACATTGGTTTTGGCCACAAAGGAATGAACTCTGTTAGTAAAGAAATTCAGGCCAGTCTTATCTATGCTACTACTGCCCAAGAATTTTGGGATAATCTCAAAAATAGATTTCAACAACGCAATGGCCCTATAATATTTCGCCTAAGAAAGGAACTTGCAAATCTTAATCGGGGTCAACAATCTGTGAATATATATTTCACCAGACTGAAGAAAATTTCGGATGAATTGTCCAATTACAGGCCTCCTTGCACTTGTACAGGGGCCAAGAGTGTTCATGAACATTACTAATCTGAGTATGTCATGGCATTCCTAATGGGTTTAACTGAATCTTACAGTCAAATTCTTCTCATGGATCCTTTACCAAATATCAATAGGGGTTTTTCTTTGGTGACTCAAGAAGAGAGTCAACGTTTTGTTAGTTCATAATCTTTCCCTGACACCAACAATTCATTAGTTTTTGCAGCAAAGAATGATCAGATAAAGAGGCCTTATAACCAGTATAATCACCCTAATCCAACCAACACCATTCAGTTTACTATTACCCAACCAAACATTGCTACTAATGTAAATTCCTATCAAAAGAGAGAAACTTTTTTGCACCCATTGCAAATTCACTGGTCACAACATGGACAGATGTTATAAGTTACATGGGATTAATGCATGTTTGGTGTCACAACTATAGTCCACTGGCGTTTTTACCCCGTAACTTTTCGGGCTGGCACATTTGGTGACACAACTTCAACATTAGTGGCAATTTTAGTGCCAATTGAGGCCCAATTTCAAAATTGACCCGAAATTCCCCCATATGCGGGCCAAAACCCCCTTGTATTTGGTTTTAAATACCACACTCAACCCAAGTAGGATATACTTAATTATTCAAAAAAAAGAATAAATAAAGGTAAAAAAAACAGACATAGGGGTAATTTTGTCATTCCACCAAAAATCAAAAGTAAAATTATACTTGGGTTGAGTGTGGTATTTAAAACCAAACACATGGGGGTTTATGGGAGTTCAAATAACACAGAGGGGGTTTTTGGGAGTTAGACAAAACATAGGGGGTGTTTTTGTCTTTTGCTCCATATTAAATAAAGATTTTATTTTAAAGAATGTTTTTTATATTCTTCATTTTAAATTCAATCTCCTTTCTGTCAGTGAATTACTCAAAGACACTAGCCTTATCATTAATTTCAGTTATCATGCTTTTCCTATTCAGGACTCCCACAAGAAGATGATTGGCATGGTAAAATTTTAGTAATTATGTTTTTAATTTTATTTTCTCCTTTTTCCTTTTTTAGTTTAGGCCTTTTAAGAGCATCAACATCCACCTCATGTAAATTGGTCTATACAATCACAAGAGGACTTGATTGAGAGAGTGTCTTCGTACTTCGATCTATGATATGAGACTCAAGGGCTCGAAATGAGGTTTTGTCACTGGAGATGGCCTTTAACGAAATTATTTCATCCACAGCATGTCAATGATTGTGAAAGAATTGTTTGAATGGTTAATAAAGAGAAAACCGTGATCACCTAAATCAAGGAAAGGGGAATATATATAGATGGATACAATTTCTGAAGAGATAGAAGAAAAGTGGAATTCTCAAAGTAATGTAGCAGCAACCACAAGGGGCCAAAGATTTTCCAAAGGCACATCGCCAGTTAGCAACAAATTTGAAGAAAATCAAGGATTTAAAATTTAAGCATAAGTTTGATTATCCAAAATGAGTTTGTTTAAAAAAATCAACAGTTTGGATTAGATGACAATATCACAGACAATGGAGGGATTGAGGGACGATGGGGAACGATGGTGATGGGGCGACAGAGTTCCACAAATTTTTTTTAAATTTCATTGAATCGGTTAAAATCATAACCAAATGTGCTAATTCGAGCCAATTTTAAAATTGAGCTTCAATGTTGACTGAAATTGCATCCGTAATTGAAATTCTGGCACCAAATGTGCCAGTTCGATATAATGTGTTTAGAAATCCCAGCGAGCATTAGTTGTGACACAAAAATGCAATAATTCCATTTGTGATATCATGTCATTTATACGGAATGTGCACGAAATAATTTCTCCAACTATATATATGTTGATGCCATCTCAAAAAATATTATAGGGTGCTTCAATTTAAATGGTTCATATATATTAAGGATAATTACATCCACACTCCTTGAGGTAGTGAAATTACAATTGCACACCGTGAAGTTTCAATAATTACATAAATCTCTTATGTCATATATAACTTGAGCACAATTATATATGTGTTCCGTCCTTCACGTACTTGATTGAATCAAACCAAATTTTAATGGATCAATCATATATCCCGAAATGGGTCAACACATTTAGGGCGAGTTAGGCCTAGCGACTGAAAAAATAATCTATAAAAATTTATTATATCATAATTAAGTTTTATAATAATTGATTTCAATAAAAAATGATTATAAAATAATTGCTTTGCAAAAGCTACACTTTTGTTGCTTTTCAAAAAGAATGATTTTCTGCGATTGTAATCATAAAAGTGATTATAATAATTGGGTCCAAACATATAATAATATCACAATTGACCAAAAGTGATTATCATCAAGGAGCCGAAACGCTCTTAAAATCACAATAGAGGTGCTCAAGTGCTTTTGACAGCCCTAATCGCAATGTCAAACTCACCCTTATAACTATAAATCATATCGAAATATAGTTTTAAAACTATTATTTATAAAATATTTTAGAATTCAAATCAAGTGCAAGAATTATCATTTTGTTAAATCCAATACATTAATTAATTTCCATGAATTTTTTTTTAATAAAAGGTTGTCAGGACAATTAATCTTACTATTAAAGATGGTAAAATGAAACATATAATCCGAGTAAAAAATGAAGAGGCATAAAGAAAAAACACCCTCACAATAAATCAAATACATCACATACAATCCTATAATTTATAAAATATGTTAGTATGCCCAAATCTTATGCAGGAATAACCATCGTATCAAATCTAATACATTCATTTTCATATTTTTTTAAGTAAAAATGTTGCCACAACAATTAACCTTACTATCCAATGATGAAATATATTTTAGAATAAAATAATATATAATTCAAATCAAAAGGAACTATGTCATAAATCAAAAGCATCATATCGGTTTTGTAGAATGTGACATGTGCAATACTTGCTCCGAATTAGAAACCCTTGCAAATTGAATGCTTATTAATTCTTTTTTATTTTTATCATCAAATAACTTTCATTTCATAATAACATTAAAAGAACTGTACTACGAAATCATTAATAGGAGAACATCCATAAAAAAATACATAAAAGGAAAAAGAGTAAAAGTTAATACAACAAAATGGATCCATCTAATTCAAGTGAATTAACTGCAAGAGTAACAAGATTATGTGCCCAAACTAACATGAACTCGTAAAAAAAAAATAGCCTAACATATATTTTCGTTCATATCTTTGTCCGTTGTCAATCCCAAGAATCTAAAAATTAAAATATAAAAGAAAATATATTAGTTAAATATTCATGGAAATAAAATTCTTATTTGCAAATTAAAGTTTCAAAAGTACTACTACATTTTCAGTCAATAGTGTAAACAAATTTATATACAATTATTCACAAGTTCTCACTAGAAAGGACATTCATAAAGGACATTATATTATCAATTATACAAATAGACAATTAAAAAAGTAACGTTTGTGCGACACATCTAGAGAAGAAAATATCAACATGATATACTTACTAGTTAAATGCTAAGCCAATTCCAATCATTTAGCTCTCCAACTTAATTGATTTCTAGATCTGTAGATAACCAAAAGAAAAAGAAAAAAGGAAGACAAATAATTAAGGTTAATTCGAAATTAAAAGGTCGGATTTTTAATAATCTATAACTTAAAATACCTACAGTATTAGTCCTAAATATGGCCTTCATATAATTAATGTTTAAAAAATACTCAAACTAGTAGAAGGAATCAATCAAACAAGTGGAAAAAATTGGTTCAATCAATGTTGGAAAAAATTGGTTAATACATAACATAAATGCATATCCTTGCTCAATCAAACATTTTTCAACTGTAGAACACGATCCTAGATCTTCAACAATGAAATTTTGTACAGTTAAAGTAGCTCCTTGAGAGGCTCGTGGAAATGACGATAACTTGCCTAAGATCTTTGTCATCATTTTTGGAGTCTTGACGAAGATTAGCATCATCTCCAATGACATGCTATGTGCAATAAATTACTTGGCCTATTTCTTTGAGAATGATGAAGGAGTTAAGATATAAATCTTAATGATCTTAAGACGACATGGCAAGCATGGAGCATCTTTTTCTCTTGGTTTCCAATCGCCTCTATCATTAAAATTCTGAGAAAATTATTAATTAATTTGAGTTAAACACGAACCGAGTGCAAATATAATGCCATCTAATTAAGCCTAATTATAAAAAAAAATGTATCACAAAATAGGATGATTTGCAGTTTTGGTACCAAGATATATCGAATCACACATTTCATACCATAAATTTAACAAACTTTTACACATTTTATACCGCCATAAATTATTTAAATAAAATTGACCATGTGCATCACACGTGATAGTTAACTCAACATTTTGGAGGGGAAAATAAGTTTTTCTTGTAATGTATCGAAATGCACAATTTTTATGGAGATTTATTGGACAAGAAAATATAAAGTAATCTAAAAAAATATTTGGGACCACAAAATATTTAGTTTACTTATTTTTTTAATTCAAAATGTCCGAGTTAACAACTATGTGCGGCGCACGTGCCATGTGCAACGCACGTGCAACACACATGGCCAATTTTGTTCAAATAATTAATGGTGGTATGAAATATGAAACTTCGAGTTAAATTATGATGTGAAATGTGCAATTTGACATATTTTCAATAGTTAGAAACCACCCAGTCGAATGGTACTAAAAGAACAATATAAGTTTTCTATTATTATAAACAACCATGTATAGTTGAAACGTTGTAACAATGAGAGTTGTGAGGGAGAGATATTTACCTCAGTGAAATCTATTTCAAGTATTTCAAGGTTTGATAAAAGCTTGACTATTCCAACTACACTTTCCACATAGAATGATGTTGATCCCATTTGTAGCTTCAACCACTTCATAAAAGATATTGAACCATTGCTGGTCATAGACAAAAGTACTAAAAACATGTAACAAAAAGAATAACTATGCAGTGATGAAATTCATAGACAAATATGTTCAAAGCATAAATTAAACCATTATCAAAGTGTGTTAATAGTGAGTTCTAATTTTTTTCTTTTTCTTTTTAGATTGTATCATAATAGCATGTATATTTTATGATTCAAGGAATCCTAATTAGGACCGTGTATATGAATAGAATTTTTATAGACCATCTATGATTGACTAAATATTGCATGATGAATAAATTGTAGAATTGGTTTCATAAAAACTGAAAATGTTTAGGTGCGTACCTTAACAACAACTGTCGGTAGTAAATGTAGCAATATCCTGGGGAAAACATAGTCGTGAGGGATCGCAGGTTCTACTAGTAAGAGCATTGTGACATTGCATGTCGATGGTAAATTATAGTCCTCGTAGCTTTTTAATGGTTCCCCAAGATAATTCAAAGATGTAAGGCTAGGAGCACGAATCCTCAACTTACCCCTAAACACTATATTGGAGTATCCCTTTACTTTAATTTTTACGAATGACACATCTCTAAGATTGGAAGCTGAAACATAAAGAACTCTCATCCCATTTTCGTACAAAATTCCTGTTGGTGTTTTACCCAATCGGATCCGAACTATTCGACCCCAACGAGTAAACAGGATCGAACTAATTCGACCCAATTGCGGAATTTGGTGGGATTTATGTTCCCAGTATATTTCAAAAATAACTAACATAAAAACGAGGATCCCATAAACGATAATTATTTTAGTTATGCATAAGAAAGAAATAGAAAACTTACAGAAAGCTTCCCGTCCTTCGTTCTTTTGGTTGAACTTTTGGATTCATGCTTTTCTTGAGTTTGATGAACAAACGTCTTTGATCTATTTCACCATTGATATCAACCACGTTCTCCTTCTACTAGGTGTGTGGGCACCAACTTAAGAGAATCGAACTTTTCATTAACGTTGTAGAGATCAAAACAAGAGGTGGCTTTTGTATGTTTAGGGTTGAAGAACTTTTTCTTCTTTTGAGTGTAATCTTAATGATTTCATAAATCAATGACTCCCATAAGATCTATATCTCATATGTATATTTATAGATATGGGAGGAGTTAAACTCCTACCATAACTCACTCAAAGTTTCCTACTAGGAAAATGACTCTTCCTTCTCTTACCTTAAGAGAGTTATTAATTAAATACAACTCTTGTAAGTAATTAAAACATACATAAATATATTTATATATATAATTTCGAAAATTACATATAAAAATATATAATTTTTCCTTTTATTTATTATATAAATATATCATATATATTTACATAGTAAATAATGAATTTCTACAATTAGAAATTCCATAAATGCCAATGTTTCCTTTTTCTTGAATCTAGTATTCAATTTCCATCAGATTCAATTCAATAATTAAATCTAATGTAACTAATCATGATTTTTTCTAATTAACTAATTCTAAATTAGTTAATTAAATATCATCTAATTAGTTCGGAGTTTCTATTTTGGGAAACTATTTCCAAAATGCAACGTGAATGAATTCGTTCTAATTTCTTAAGTTCAAATGTAGATTAACAGGAGCCGTGGTTGAGGACCTATGGACATGTAACTTCAAGCTCCAATAAATCGAATAATTTATCAAACTCTTTAATATAATTAATTCGATCTATTAATTCCAAGTGACTTCACTAATGACTTGGAATTGCACTCTTGTCATTACAATATAGTTTACTAAAAAGATCAAGATAGTCCATTGATATAATCACTACATGCAATTTGATCCTCCAATAATTGATTCGTAACTAGAGCTAGGCGTAATTACCGTTTTGCCCCTCTAATTACTTCTTTATCCTTAAGTTCCATTAGTTCACTAGTAAACAGTTTGATTTATGAACTTATTCATAAATCAGAGCGCTCTACTGTTCAGTTCCAGAACTAACACTTAAGGGAATCAATATTCCAGCTTCTCGCAAGAAGGGTTGGATTCCATATCTGTAAAACACATTCCCAGCCATTTATCTCAACGGATCTTCAAGACATAAGTTTTAGGCTCAACATGGTTACGGGCCATTACATATGAGTCAAAAGAACTCGTTAACATAAACAGGAGTTTATGACTACTCAGGATTTAGATCGATTCGCATATGATCATCAGTTGACATGTTCTAGAACCATAATATCAACGGTATTTTATTTATGATTCTAGATCATGTCTGGTCCAGTCCTATGTAATCGAATTACACAAAGTACCTCCACCTTCGATGTCTCTACATCAGTAATTCGGATAAAAAATTACTACATTGTAAATGTTTCGTGGACCGTACTAGTAGTGTTTAGTTAAAGATCCCAACTTTAACTCACTACGGACTTTTTAGTCTATTAGCTATAGCTTAAATCCTCCAGTATAATATATATACTTAAGTCAAAGTCTCGTTAATAGACTTGGAATTTTCTGATGTTTATATTAAGCATTAAATGCATAATCGAAATGATTATAAGAAAAATTAATTTCAAATTTATTTATTTATTTCATTTAAAGAATGTCAAATACATGCTTTAAGAGCATCATGCCTAACAATCTCCCACTTGCTCTAAAGCATGTGAGATATGTCTCTCAAACCCATTCGCCCCATGTGCTTCAAACGATTTTGAAGGCACGATTTGGTAATTGCCTTTTAGCTGCTTCACAAGCTGCTATTCAGTTTATATGGTCATATAGTAAAGAGTTGTTTCAAATAACAACTATACCATCAAGATGTCGACTTTCGACTTTCTTTGACTAAGAGTCAAAATCAATTATCCTTCAAGGTTCAGGTCTCCACCTAAATACACGAGCATATATTACATTGCTCTTCCTAGGATATTTGAGAATACGTTTCGCTCGAACTCATCGTTTTTAACGACAAATGATATCCTATGTTATTCCCAATGAGATAGACATCATCGATATAAACTACTAAGAAAACCACATTCTTTTCTTTGATATACTTGTATACACAAGATTTATCAATTGTTTTCCTCAAATCAATGGGCTTTGATTGTTTCATCAAACCTTAGATTTCAGGACTTACATGCTTGCTTAAGTCTACAAATAAACTTTTGCAGCTAACAGACTTTCTGTTCTTGGCCTTGATAAACGAACCCTTCTGGTTGCATCTTATGAATGCTCTCCTTAAGATAGCTATTCAAAAAAGCTGTCTTGACATCCAATTTTCATATCATATAATAAATGTTGGATGTGATGGATAAGAGGATGTGTATGGAACTAAGCTTAGCAATATGTGAGAAAGTTTCTTCATAGTCAACTCCCTCTTTTCAAGTATAACCACTTTGCTCTAACCTTTTGAAAGTCTATACTTTCTTGTTCATACCTCTCTTATTCTTATAGATCCAATTATATCAAATATATTTGATCTTATCATGTGTATCTATAAATTTTCCAGATGTTATAGGATTCATCGCACCTTGCCATTTTTCCTTATTAGAATCTTCCATTACATGCTTGTATGACAATGAATCATCTTGATTTGTGTCGTACACTACTAGAGGTACTTCTCATCATGCTCGCAAAAGGTGAGTAGTCTAACTACCCTCCCACTACGACGAGGTACCAAGATGTTCTAATCAGGAATTGTGGTCTTGTGTTGAGGTAATTTATCAGTAGTTAACTGAGGTTTGCCGATCTCATTAGCTTAAATTTCTTCCAATATTATTTAGCTACGAGGTTTAAAGTTTGTTATCTAGCATTTCTCAATAAAATTGATATTCGTCGATACGAATCATCTTTTATCTTGAGTGCTACGAAACCTCCTCCAGTTTCGAATACATTGACTAGAAATAGACACACTTTAGACCACAGTTTCAACTTTTTAGTCATTCCTTTCAACACGTGTGCCAAACACTCACATAAGTGAAAGTATTGTAAACTAACTTTACAACCATTCCACAACTCTATGGGAGTCTTATGGATTGACTTGTTTGTTGCTACATCCAAATGTAGATTGCGGTTTCTAGTGCCTATCACAAAAAAGATATTGGTAATGAGGAGTATAGTTCATTATTGATCTAACAATTTCTAAGAAACTTCTGTTGTAGAGTTTCAGGTGCTGTGAGTTGGATTGAATTCCATGCTCCGGCGAGTAGTCCTTTGAATTCGTAATCCAAGTTTTCTCTTCCTTGATCTTATCAAAGAGTTTTGAGTGATTTACCTAAATGTTTTTCAACATCTCTAGATAGAAATTCTTTAATCTTTCCAGAAGATTCAGATTTCTTTTACTTTAGGGTAAACATGAAGAGTGTTGACTTTCAACTCTCTCAAAGGACATTCATTTACTAGCATGTTTATCCTATCCAGGTTAGTATGTACTAACCTTAGATGCCAAAGATATGTGTTATCACTCTTAGAAGTTTTAGAACGCATGATTGATCAATAATTTGCTACCTAAAATAATTCATAAATTATTTATCGATCATTTATGACATTTACAGTCCATGTTCTATGTTTGCATCATAACCATTTTCTGAAATAACAATCTTATTATCAGAAAAAGTAAAATAACAATCTTATTCATGCAATCATAATTGAGAAATCAAATTTCTCGAAAAGTTTAGGAATAAATTATACATTGTTCAAAACAATGAATCTATTCCTAAATTCTAAGTGGACTGTTCATATGGTCTTTACGAAAAATGATCGTCCATTTTCCAACATTCATTGTGACATTCCATTTGGCAAGTCCCTTTGAAGAACCAAACATCTAAAGAAGAACAAATGCGATTAGTGGTCTCTGATTTAAATATTCAGAATGACAAATCATTTTCCACTAATAAGTTTTCAAAAACCAGTAAATCAAATTTACCTTTTCGTTTTGATCTTCTTATCGCAGAGATATCTTTTTTAGTTTCTCTTTCTATGCCCATGAACTCCATAATGAAACCATTTTCTCTTATGGATTTTGTTCATGGAGTTGTTCTTATTTCACTTGCCCTAGGATGCTCATAGCTTCCTTATTTCTTGACTCAGACCCACCTTTCGCCCTCTTCCTCCTTTTGTTCTTAACAGTAGAGGAAGACGAACTTTGCTTGACGACGTTTGCCTCATACTTTTTAGCCCTATGTTTAAATATGGCTTCAAAAGTCTGCAATTCGTTTTAGCAATTTAGTCATGCTATAAACCAACTTATTCTTAATATAGTTGGATGTGAACGCAGAAAAGTCTGGCATGAGTGACCCAATAATTATACTAATTTGAGTCATCTCTTCAATGGTGGCCTCTTGTATTACCGCCTTGTGCACAATTTTGATCATGTCAAGTACATAATCTCTTACCGAAGTGTCCTTCTTAAACTTAGCCTTCATGAATCTACGAGGCGATTCATGTCGACTTTGTTCAGAAGGTTTGCTAAACACGACTTGTAAAGATTCTCATAACTCGTATAAGTTCTCCATGTACTAATGTTTCTTCTTAAGAACAACATTCACGGAAGCAAGCATGTAGCAACGCACCTTACTGTTGGTTCGGATCCAACTATCATATTTATTTCATACGGCACGAGAAGCACTAGCGAGAGGTTCTGGAGGACAATCCTCTGTGAGAACGAACTATTGATTCTCATAAATCATTCGTATGCTAATATTGGATTTTCAATTAACGTAGTTACGTTCCCCAGTTAGTTTTTCGTTCGAGAGAAAATCGACAAATAAGTTTGTAATAGACATAATTGTTGAATAAATAAATAAATTGAAATTCGATCATACATTCATAATAAACATCATATTTCGGAATAGTAAACGTGATGCATGAATGCAACTCTTAAGAAAAACACATAAAACAATTTACTAATCCGCGATAAAATAATTTAGCTACTAATATGCTGCCGTAGGGTCGATCATATTAATACTAAATTAAGTTCGAGACAGTCTCAAATTAATAAGTGAACTAAAATATCTCATATTCATCTTTCACTATTAATTACCGCATTATTTGGTCAACATGTATTCAACTATCTTAAATACATGTTTATGAGTGCAACCTATTGTTTCAGATTTTATGACTTAACTTAGACTTGTCACCGTAGGGTAGATCAAGGTAAAATACATCAATAAATCCTATCTCAAGGAAGTTTAATCTTGTTATTGATATAGGTAAGACACCTTCCGTAGGGAGGATGCAATCTAGGCACCGCGAGGCGCTACCTAAATCTCACTTTATTAAATTAACAATAGAGACCGTAGGACATATCGACATATATCCTTCTCCCACTCAATAATTTTAAAACATGTGTTTTATCTGAATAAATATTTACGTTTTAATAATCTACATTAACATTACTAGATTTTTAATCTCTAAGCTAATTTAGGATTAAAATCCAATCTAATTGGGTCTAATTTATTATGTAGATTATCTTCCATTCTAATTGGACATTAGGTGATCTTAGACTATCTAAGTTGAGATGAGACCTAAAATTAATAATTATCCAATCAAATTGGACTTCGGTTCCTTTAGACATTCTAACTTGACTAACTTTTAGGTGAACCCTTATTAATTTTTTTTTTACCAAACTCAAGAATCGCCTAATTTTAAATAATGCTCATAAGTTTAACAATTAAACTAATTCATTATTTAAATAAATTTGTTTTCATAAAACAATTATACGCGCATGCATGCGCGCATAAAAAACATATATATATCGAATATAAATCTATATGTGATGCATGAACATAATAAATCGATTGTGGGTATCATGAATGACATGTAATATGCATGAACATGCTATCAATAATAACATAAGCGTAAATAAAAATTTCTAAGATTACAACCCATGAGAAAAAATACAACCCAAAAGACAATAACAACGAGCCTAATTATTACAAAAAAAATTTCATTTACCGATCTTCTTCTTCAAGTAAATTCTTGTAATATTCTCCATCAAGTCCATATTCCAAAGTCGACCAAGCTCAAATGGTTTTTGGTAAAGTTCTAAACTTATATCGAAAAACCCACAATTCAAAATTGCGCTAATGACCCAAATCAAACGTACAATTTTGGTTAAGTTTAAAACTTAATTCAAGATCCACAATTCTTAATTGTGCTAAAAGTTCAAACCAAATAACTTTGTTTAAGTTCTAAACTTAAAGTTTAAGACTCACAATTCTAAATTGTGCTAATAGTCCAAATCATACTATTTTGATTAAGTAATAAACTTAATTTTAATGTTCACAATTCAAACTTGCGACAATAACCCAAAATAAAAAATCCAATTTTAATTTCACAAATAAAAATCGGCTTTTGATTTTAATTCGGTACCATGTTTTTAAAGATTAATTGTCTCTCTCCGTAATTGGAAGTGAAGCAGGAATGGGACCATACCAAAACATAATTGGCCCGAGGCCCAGTATAACAATTTGATCGAGATCCAATTATATGTAAGAGAGTCCCACGTCCAAGGCCCCAAACTTAGTCAACCCTCAATCCTTGTGTTACTGTTACGATTATAGCCAATCCCAAATTGGTGTCTATAATTTCACTCTTGATAACAACGAGTTCATGTCTAATTGGCAATGGCTTTGCAATTCTTCTTTTGATTAATTTTAAACTGAGACGAAAACACTGAGTCATGACCACCTTGCGTCAGTAGCATTGATTCTTCGTTCACCATCCTTTAATTCTTCTAATAATATAATTATTACAAAAGTATTTTGCCAAAAAAATTGGCGTACAGTTGAATCTAGGAAATTAAATAACAATTATAAAATCCTAACCCAAAAACATCAAATTCGACCCATAAATATAAACATTCATCCATTCAATATTTAAACAATTTAAACATGCATATACCCACAATCAGTTAAAATAAAATCGTTATGGACCGCTCTGATACCAATTGTTGGTGTTTTACCCAATCGGATCCGAACTATTCGACCCAACGAGTAAACAGGATCAAACTAATTCGACCCAATTGCGGAATTTGGTGGGATTTATGTTCCCAGTATATTTCAAAAATAACTAACATAAAAACGAGGATCCCATAAACGATAATTATTTTAATTATGCATAAGAAAGAAATAGAAAACTTACAGAAAGCTTCCCGTCCTTCGTTCTTTTGGTTGAACTTTTGGATTCATGCTTTTCTTGAGTTTGATGAACAAACGTCTTTGATCTATTTCACCATTGATATCAACCACGTTCTCCTTCTACTAGGTGTGTGGGCACCAACTTAAGAGAATCGAACTTTTCATTAACGTTGTAGAGATCAAAACAAGAGGTGGCTTTTGTATGTTTAGGGTTGAAGAACTTTTTCTTCTTTTGAGTGTAATCTTAATGATTTCATAAATCAATGACTCCCATAAGATCTATATCTCATATGTATATTTATAGATATGGGAGGAGTTAAACTCCTACCATAACTCACTCAAAGTTTCCTACTAGGAAAAAAACTCTTCCTTCTCTTACCTTAAGAGAGTTATTAATTAAATACAACTCTTGTAAGTAATTAAAACATACATAAATATATTTATATATATAATTTCAAAAATTACATATAAAAATATATAATTTTTCCTTTTATTTATTATATAAATATATCATATATATTTACATAGTAAATAATGAATTTCTACAATTAGAAATTCCATAAATGCCAATGTTTCCTTTTTCTTGAATCTAGTATTCAATTTCCATTAGATTCAATTCAATAATTAAATCTAATGTAACTAATCATGATTTTTTCTAATTAACTAATTCTAAATTAGTTAATTAAATATCACCTAATTAGTTCGGAGTTTCTATTTTGGGAAACTATTTCCAAAATGCAACGTGAATGAATTCGTTCTAATTTCTTAAGTTCAAATGTAGATTAACAGGAGCCGTGGTTGAGGACCTATGGACATGTAACTTCAAACTCCAATAAATCGAATAATTTATCAAACTCTTTAATATAATTAATTCGATCTATTAATTCCAAGTGACTCCACTAATGACTTGGAATTGCACTCTTGTCATTACAATATATTTTACTCAAAAGATCAAGATAGTCCATTGATATAATCACTACATGCAATTTGATCCTCCAATAATTGATTCGTAACTAGAGCTAGGCGTAATTACCGTTTTGCCCCTCTAATTACTTCTTTATCCTTAAGTTCCATTAGTTCACTAGTAAACAGTTTGATTTATGAACTTATTCATAAATCAGAGCGCTCTACTGTTCAGTTCCAGAACTAACACTTAAGGGAATCAGTATTCCAGCTTCTCGCAAGAAAGGTTGGATTCCATATCTGTAAAACACATTCCCAGCCATTTATCTCAACGGATCTTCAAGACATAAGTTTTAGGCTCAACATGGTTACGGGCCATTACATATGAGTCAAAAGAACTCGTTAACATAAACAGGAGTTTATGCCTACTCAGGATTTAGATCGATTCGCATATGATCATCAGTTGACATGTTCTAGAACCATAATATCAACGGTATTTTATTTATGATTCTAGATCATGTCTGGTCCAGTCCTATGTAATCGAATTACACAAAGTACCTCCACCTTCGATGTCTCTACATCAGTAATTCGGATAAAAAATTACTACATTGTAAATGTTTCGTGGACCGTACTAGTAGTGTTTAGTTAAAGATCCCAACTTTAACTCACTACGGACTTTTTAGTCTATTAGCTATAGCTTAAATCCTCCAGTATAATATATATACTTGAGTCATAGTCTCTTTAATAGACTTGGAATTTTCTGATGTTTATATTAAGCATTAAATGCATAATCGAAATGATTATAAGAAAAATTAATTTCAAATTTATTTATTTATTTCATTTAAAGAATGTCAAATACATGCTTTAAGAGCATCATGCCTAACAATTCCCAACGCAAGTTCTAAAAAATACTCGACTAGCACGAAAATAACATACGTGCGGTATGGGTGTTTGAGATTGTAACTCTAAATAATTATAATTTTTTGAGCTTCATAAAGGGTGTCGATGCATGTAATTTCAGTATGTAGTCAAATTGCAAAACTAGTTTCTCCAAAATGGCACAAAGACGTTTAAGAAAGATAATTGAGTTTCTATTCAACTTGGATATACAACCTTGAACGTCAAATTTTTGTATCCCGTGCCTAGCAGCAAGACTAAAAAGTACTTGAAGTTTGAACATTCTATCGAATTCATGGAAGCGTTGTAAGAGTACTTTTCCAAATCTATTGATTGGACGATGTGACTCACGCTCGACATTTTCAAGATACTCCCAAGAGTCGTGTCTTTTCATTATAGGATGTAGTATCCAACACAATGTTTTGCAATTCAATCTCTCAAAATCTAAATTTATGTCATGCATCGAAGTCCAAACATCCCTCCATCTTTGTCATATTACACTTGTCCTCCCAATTTCTTTAACATCAAGAAAATTTAGGATGTGGCGTAGTATATCGCCAGGCATACTACTTAGCATATCCATGCCGGCTTGTTCGCATGATTTTTTTCGCGTACGAATCATTGATTACGTGATCGTGCGTACGTACATGAACTACTAGCGGATCAAATCAACTGATAAAATTAATCAATGTAACCAATGCACTCACAAACTCGAAAGTCACCCGACCTCTTTCCAATTACAACCTCATCAATGTCTTTATCGTCACCACTATCCAATAAACGAATCCATCACGACATAACCTGGTACAAATACAAAAATAAAATATGTAATGCTAGCTCATCAAAATATATCAAACAACTGAATTTTCAAAAAAAAAAAAAAAAAGAAAAAACGAAAGCACCATCACTGCTAGAAAGTTATGCTTCTGTAATGGAAAATTTGCGACGAAATTGTTATTATTTAGAGCTAGAGAAGAGGTTTATCGATATAATATGTAAACGGGGAAGAATAATGCAGAATTTGAAAGTTTATCTACATTGTTCTTCCCATTTGAGATATTATAGCGATAAACTTCTTCTCGATTTGCACGTAGTAACACATTTGCAATGACAAGTAATTCTTTTTTGGTTGAGTAAAAACAAAAAGTTATTATCTTTGCTCGTGTTTTTGCAGAAAATTAACTAAATCGTTGCTTGAAGCTGGGATACTACCTACTTTTGCTAAGAATTTGAGAGATTCACATGAACATGATGCATGTTGATGATGTGTTGTTTTAGTATATTTCATGCATTTCCAACTTTCCACCTTGATAACTTTGAAAATATTTTGGTCGCTACTTTTAGTGCAAAAAATAAATATTGGCGCCAAAGTTTTGCGTCAAACATGGGACATACTCCAGTGCTTTGTCGCAAATAGTAGTCGTTGTTTTGATGCAAATTCTGATGTAAATGATCATTTATTTAGCTTTGATTTTTTTTTTTGCAAATCAGTCACATTTTGCGACACATTAGTCGCAAATTTTCCGTTACAGAAGTTCAAATCTCTAGTACTGCATTGAATTGTAATTTTCCCATTTTCGTACAAAATTCCAAGCGCAAGCTCTCAAGAACACTCGACTGGCATGAAAATAACATACGTGCCATATGGGTGTTTGAGATTGTAACTCTAAATAAGTATAATTTTTTGAGCTTTATAAAGGGTGTCGATGCATGTAATTTCAGTATGTAGTCAAATTGCAAAACTAGTTTCTCCAAAATGTCACAAAGACGTTTAAGAAAGATGATTGAGTTTCTATTCAACTTGGATATACAACCTTGAACGTCAAGTTTTTGTATCCCGTGCCTAGCAACAAGACTAAAAAGTACTTGAAGTTTGAACATTCTATCGAATTCATAGAAGCGTTGTAAGAGTATTTTTCCAAGTCTATTGATTGGACGATGTGACTCACGATCGACATTTTTGAGATACTCCCAAGAGTCATATCTTTTCATTATAGGATGTAGTATTCAACACAATGGTTTGTAGTTCAATCTCTCAAAATCTAAATTTATGTCAAGCATCGAAGTCCAAGCATCCCTCCATCTTTGTGATAATACACTTGTCCGCCCAATTTCTTTAACATCAACAAATTTTAGGATGTGGCGTAGTATATCACCATGCATACTACTTAGCCTATTCATGTCGGCATGTTCGCGTGATCTTTTTTGCGTACGAAACATTGATTACGTTATCGTGCGTACGTACGTGAACTACTAGCTGATCAAATCAACTTATAAAATTAATCTACGTATCCAAATGCACTCACAAACTTGAAAGTCACCCGACCTCTTTCCTATTACAACCTCATCAATGTCTTTATCGTCACCACTATCCAATAAACGAATCCATCACTACATAACCAGGTACAAATACTTAAATAAAATCTGTAGTGCTAGCTCATAAAAATATATAAACAAACAAACTGGATTTTCATTACAAAATTAAAGAAAGAAAAAATGAAAGTACCATCACTGCTAGAAATTTATGCTTCTGCAACTGAAAATTTGCGACGGAATTGTTATTATTTACAGCTAGAGAAAAGGTTTATCGATATAATATCTAAACGGGGAAGAATAATACAGAATTCGAAGGTTTATCTACATTGTTCTTCCCATTTGAGATATTATAGTAATAAACTTCTTCTCGATTTGCACGTAGCAACACATTTGCATGAAAAGTGATTCCTAGTTGTTGGGTGGAATAAAAACAAAAAGTTATTATTTGTGCTCGTTTTTCTGCAAGAAACTAAATCGCTGCTTGAAGCTGGGATACTACCTATTTTGCTAAGAATTTGAGAGATTTACATGAACAGGATGCATGTTGATGATTTGTTAATTTAGTATATTTCATGCATTTTCAAATTTCCACCTTGATAACTTTGAAAATATTTTGGTCGCTACTTTTGGTGCAAAAATAAATAGTTGGCGCCAAAGTTTTGTGTCAAACATGTGACATACTCCAGTGCTTTGTCGCAAATAGTAGTCGTTGTTTTGATGCAAATTCTGATGTAAATGATCATTTATTTAGCTTTGATTTTTTTTTTTTTTGCAACTACGTCACAAATCAGTCACATTTTGTGACACATTAGTCGCAAATTTTCCGTTGCAGAAGTTCAAATCTCTAGTACTGCATTGAATTGTAATTTTCCCATTTTCGTACAAAATTCCAAGCGCAAGCTCTCAAGAAAACTCGACTGGCATGAAAATAACATACGTGCCATATGGGTGTTTGAGATTGTAACTCCAAATAAGTATAATTTTTTGAGCTTTATAAAGGGTGTCGATGCATGTAATTTCAGTATGTAGTCAAATTGCAAAACTAGTTTCTCCAAAATGTCACAAAGACGTTTAAGAAAGATAATTGAGTTTCTATTCAACTTGGATATACAACCTTGAACGCCAAAGTTTTGTATCCCGTGCCTAGCAGCAAGACTACAAAGTTTGAACATTCTATCGAATTCATAGATGTGTTGTAAGAGTATTTTTCCAAGTCTATTGATTGGACGATGTGACTCACGATCGACATTTTTGAGATACTCCCAAGAGTCATATCTTTTCATTATAGGATTTAGTATTCAACACAATGGTTTGCAGTTCAATCTCTCAAAATCTAAATTTATGTCAAGCATCGAAGTCCAAGCATCCCTCCATCTTTGTGATAATACACTTGTCCGCCCAATTTCTTTAACATCACAAATTTTAGGATGTGGCGTAGTATATCACCAGGCATACTACTTAGCCTATCCATGATCTTTTTTGCGTACGAATCATTGATTACGTGATCGTGCGTACGTACGTGAACTACTAGCTGATCAAATCAACTTATAAAATTAATCTACGTATCCAAATGCACTCACAAACTTGAAAGTCACCCGACCTCTTTCCTATTACAACCTCATCAATGTCTTTATGGTCACCACTATCCAATAAACGAATCCATCACTACATAACCTGGTACAAATACTTAAATAAAATCTGTAATGCTAGCTCATCAAAATATATAAACAAACAAACTGAATTTTCATTACAAAATTAAAGTACCATCACTGCTAGAAATTTATGCTTCTGCAACTGAACATTTGCGACGAAATTGTTATTATTTACAGCTAGAGAAAAGGTTTATCGATATAATATCTAAACGGGGAAGAATAATGCAGAATTTGAAGGTTAATCTGCATTGTTCTTCCCATTTGAGATATTAGAGCGATAAACTTCTTCTCGATTTGCACGTAGCAACACATTTGCATGAAAAGTAATTCTTAGTTGTGGGTTGAATAAAAACAAAAAGTTATTATATGTGCTCGTTTTTCTGCAACAAACTAAATCGCTGCTTGAAGCTGGGATACTACCTATTTTGCTAAGAATTTGAGAGATTCACATGTTGTTTTAGTATATTTCATGCATTTCCAACTTTGCACCTTGATACCTTTGAAAATACTTTGGTCGCTACTTTTGGTGCAAAAAATAAATAGTTGGCGCCAAAGTTTTGCGTCAAACATGCGACATACTCGAGTGCTTGTCGCAAATAGTAGTCGTTGTTTTGTTGCAAATTTCGATGTAAATGATCATTTATTTAGCTTTGAATTTTTTTGGTTGCAACTACGTCACAAATCAGTCACATTTTGCGACACATTAGTCGCAAATTTTCCGTTGCAGAAGCTCAAATTTCTAGTGGTGCATTGAATTGTAATTTTACAGATCCAGCTAGAGAAAGCGGCACTTCGCAAAATCGATGGGGAATCTCTATTTGACGGCAGCTGAAGAAATGCTATGGTTAGGGTTTTCTTAAAAAAAAAAATTCTGAAAATACTTTGAACTGAACTGAGGTGGTTGTGTGAGTTTTATTGCTTTCAATTAAAAAATCGTGTGCACGGGTTATATTACCACTTGAAAAGAGTTTTTTCTTTTTCTTATTTTTTTTTCTGTTTTTTGAGAAAACCTTATTTGAGCTTTTAGTGTATATGTAGTATTGATTATTTCTTCTCGGTGGACATATATTCCTTGTTTTTAATGTTTGAGCAATTATATATGAACAAAAATTAGACACATAAATTTTTTACCCATACGACTGTATGTTATTATATTTAGATTTTGAAAAATAAAATACACTTTCTTTTAGAATTTAGTAATGATTAATATATTTTAAAATTAATAAACTTATTAGATTATAAATATTTTTTATTTAAAGAATACAATTTTTTCCCCAATATATATATATATATATATTCGACATTATGATATGTTGAACAAATACCACGCATTCTGAGACTATACTAAATACCAATAAAGTAAGTATCATATGATGTGATTATATTGTTACCTATGGAACATGTAATATTGACACTTGACAGTGGAGGAACACACAAAATGTCTAGTACCATATGTGTAAAACTATTAGATCTCAATAACTAATTTTCAAATATAAATTGTCCGAATCATTATTTTATATTTACAATGTAAAACCATAATTTTTATGAACTAATAATACATTAATATTTTCATATTTTATGGTGGTTTGATATTAATTTGGATAGGAAAAGAAATAAGGAAAGTTGAAATGTGGAACAATACAATGTTTAGGCTATGGTGATTTGATATTAATTTGGGTAGGAAAAAGAAAAGAAAAAAAAAGGAAAGTCTAAATGTTTATTGACTTTTGAAATTTGGATACTAAAAATTAAAAAGTAAATTATGGTTTTATCCTGTTAAACAGGTAACTTTTAACTAACTAATTTTATTTTTTCTAGATTATGAAATTTATGTTGAAATAGGTTCCCGTATAATATATATCTAATGCGTCTTGTAAGGGATTAAACCCTTGAGATACTATGATTTTTTTCTATGTAATTGTGATTTCATAATTATGATTTTTTTTATAATTGTGATTTCATAATTATGATTCAATTACTTAAATTAAATTGACGGTACATAACGTTGCGGCGCATTAGAAATTCCCTTAATCAGTATATAGTTACAACAAAAGAGAAATTACCTGTATAATATCTGTCGATTGAGTTTTTATTGGTGCTCTTTTTCAAGTCCATACAAACTTGCAAAAGGGCAACCACCACATAATGAACCCAACCCTGGAAAAATATGCATCAATATAGCTTTATGTTAATTAGTATTTGCACATCAAACATTTATGAGTAGATCAAATTAGGTGATTAAAAGAAAGAGGGAATTGCAATTTTCATACCAAACTTTCATCTACTTTATAAATTTGGTATAATGTTTTCTGAAGAAAAAGAAAATACTATGATTTCACCTTTCTAGACACATTTCCTTTCTCCGTCAAATTATGGACGGAAACCGCCACAACTCCTTCATTACAAGGCCTAATTTTGTGTTCTTTATATGGGTGAAAAGCTCTTGACAAGAGATTTCTAATAGTACAAGTTTTATTTCATGAAACACAATAAACAATCCGCAGAAAATTAACAAAGTTTCCGAATATTAATCAAAATTAAATTATATCTCATGATCTACAAGGAATCATACCACACTAATTTTCAAGTATGATATAGGTCACAAAAGCGTGCCATCTTGTGATTTAACGGCTAATTATGTCCAAAAATTGATGGAAGATAAAATGTGTCGAGGGGGTGAAATCATGGTATTAAATGTATTTTTCCAGAAAACATGTATCAAATGTATAAAGTATGTGAAAGCTATAAAAAACAATTTCTCTTAAAAGAACAAGCAATCCAACGAAATATTACTTTAGGAAACATACCTTAACTTTACAGTTAAGTTGACTAGTGCTTTGTTGAAGTCTAGAACGCTAAGGCCCGTGTGGATGTATTTTGGTTCAGTTTCATCCACTCTGGATGAAAATTATGTTGGTTGGGAGTTCTGAAGGTTCTTTTTGAAAGTTGTGCGAAATAACTGAAAATAGACTTGGATGTATTTTGGTTGGAATATTTTGAATGTAAGATAATATTCATTAAAGGACTAGTTGGGTTGAAAATTGTGAGTTATGATTTGGATGTATTTTGAATGTTGGAGTTTGAGGATAATAATTAGCAGGTAGATGTCAGGTTATGTCTTTTTAAATTGAAATAATTAATATTATATTGAATAATAATTAAAGTAATCATTAAAAATATCATATTTTATTGTGAAATGATTAGAATATAATTGAATAGATATAAAAAATAATAATTATGTAGTAAATATATATATATAGAATCGTGGATGTTGCAGAGAAAAGTTGCAAGTCTGTTGTCTTTATGGTAGCTAGAGATAGATCAGAGCCTTGTATATATCCTAGTCTTGAAAATTGGTCCGAAATTTTGTGCTACTAAAAATTGAACCAAACAGGCTGAAAATTGAACCAAACATCGTTTGGCCCAGTAAAAAAATGAAAGGCATGGGCCAAAATTCATCCAAACACAGCCTAAGTTTTGAACCAGGTTTTACGATTTATTTTTTGTAGAGCTTTTTTTCTGATGCTATCGACAATGTTTCTTAACCCAAAGCCCATTGTAGCAGCATCAAAATAAGAGTCGAAGAATGGTACCCACCTATAATTAACATATCGATTATTATTAGTTTCACATATTTATATACGTATCGATTATTTTTTGTAACTTCTGTCAGTAACTAGTAAGATTTTGGCGACTTTGGCATGAAAAAATTGAATACGTCCAATTTTACTGTATGAAAAATGAATTTTCGTCAAAACATCCTCTATTTATATTTAGTTAACAAAAAGTCTCACGTGTTATTTTATTAGAAAATAATATATGTTGTGTTGACAAGCCAAATACATTTATCATCTTATGAAGTTGCAGTGTGTTTTAGTCGCTTTAAATGAAAGTATTCTACATGATTTGCATGAGAAGTCCTATATATTATTTTTTTGGTAAAAAAAAGCAAAACACCAATTTTCACATATAAAATTGATAATAAACCCCCAATAGGTTAAAAAAATGGAATTGATCCTTCATTCTCTTAAAATAATAGCAATAATCCCTTTGCGGTCAACTCTTAATATTCAAATAGATGCACCGAGCTAATGAAATGATAATATAAGGATTTTTTTTTTGCTAATAAAAATAATTAATATAGGAAGTTTTCTACCAAGTAGAAGTGATGTAAGGGGGATTTTTGTACTTCACTCATTTCGGATTATATTTTTCTCAAAATAAGTTTAAAAAAAAAAAAACAGAAAGCAACAAGGGACTGTTTTTAACTTTTGCTTCTTTTTCACATAAAAAACTTTAGAAAATTTAAAAAAAAATCCTTTAATATTTTAAAATATTCAAAAGAAAAGCAAACCAAACGAGAACTAAGATGTACCGTTTGCTTACTGAATGTTCTTGTAGCATTCCTTATTTCGCTGACGCTGGCGGGATGCGGAGATCTCTAAGATTTATGAAATAATTTCAAATGGATTTTTTATTAATAAAAAAGAACATAGGGGTTTTTTTGTTAGTTAAAATAATATAGGGGAGTTTTTGTTAGTTAAGTAAAGTACAAGGGGTGTTTTGCATTTAGCTCAATGGGTTCTTGAGCAGCAAATCTTTGATCTTGTGGCTTGGGATGATGCTTCGATAATGAATGATTTAGTGTATTTCTAGTCACAAACTTAGAATTTTATCGAGACCAGATCTAGTTAAAAAAAAAAAATTCTCTTTTGGATGAAAAATTTCATTTTTTACACACCAAAATATATTAACACCCCCTTGTGTTTTATCTAACTAACAAAAAACTCCTTTTATTATTTTAACTAACAAAAAACCCCATATGTTTTTTTTATTAGCAAAAACCTTTCTTAAGCCGAAATGACAATGATACCCCCATCAAATGATGCAAAACACTCTTCTTAACCTAAAACAATATCAATTACCCCTTATTAACTTTGAAAATTGACAATAACCCTCATATTCACTAAAACAATAAACAAAAATATCCCTATGATTTATGAAGGAATTTCAAATAGATTTTTATGTCAATAAAATCTCTAATTGGGTTCTTGATCAGCAAATTTTAGATCTTGTTGCTTGGGATGATGCTTCTATGATAAATAATTAGTGCATTTCTAGCCACAAACTCTAAGAATTTTATGGAGACCAGATCCAAGTAAAAAAAAAATTGTTTCTCTCTTGGATGAAAAAAATCATTTTTTACACACCAAAATATATAAAAAGGATCACGAAAAGAGAGGAAAAAAAAATTTACCCGCTCCAAGAAACCGACCACCTTTTCCATAGTCTATGTAATCCTAGTAACCAAATCAATCGACTGCGAAAATAAAAAACAAAAAGAAATATCATCATAAAATCAGAATTCATTTATAATAAAGATTTATCTATTAAATCGCAAACTTTGTCATAGAGATGAGTGTTTATACCTAAAATATTTTTCATGTTTATCAGGCCAATAATGGCCCGATAAAAAATAATTGGCCCGATGATCAGGGGAGTAGTAAGCAGGAGGGCCGTAATGGTAAACGAGTCTGGCATTGTTCATTCGCGCAACCCAATCGATTAAAGGGCCGAAATGATTAAAAGGCCCAATTGTCTGATTAAAAGGCCAAATTGTAAACGATGGCCCAAAAGCTAGCTCTAATCATGTGATTAATTAAAATTAATAAGATATAATTAATTTAATTAAAACAGTTATTAGTGGCTACGTAAGTAGAAAGTGGCATGGAAATAATGGATAAGCTGATCTTAACCAAATCCTTAAAATATTTCAAAGGAGGTTACACATGTGATGGAAATAACCACCCAAGTGTGAACACAAATTCAACATCAGGAGCAGCAACCATCAGGAGAGTAGACATGGGTCAAAGCAATTGTCAAAGTAGTGGAAATCATGCATAAAAAAGGGGAAAGGGGAAGAAGTGGGCAGACAACATTAGGAGAAATAACCGTCAGGAGCATGGCTTATAAATATCAGGAAGATAGCACATTCGAAACACACTCAATCAATCAACTCAGTCTTCACTGAATCAGGCACAATGCCTCTCTAAGTCGGCAACACCGCACCTGAAACCAGTTGTGAGTTGCAACCTCTCATGTAAGTGCCCACGTACTGACATAATTTATTCATCAAGTAGCCACCTGCTTGATAAACTTGTTGTCTAGTAGCCATCTGCCTGATAACTATTGCTGAGTAGCCACCTGCTCGACAGTTGCCCTTTCCAGTGGCCACCTACATGGTTAGGAGAACGATTGGTATCCACTTGTCAAGGTTGGGCGATCCATCGATGGTAGCCACCTGCCATCAATGTTACTTTCACGTCAACATGATAATCATGCATATCAGCTCATATGGCGGTTCCCTGTCAATCAATGAGTCATTCTTCACGATCTAAAAGAATCTATAAGCTCGTTTGGCATGCTGATGCTAGCATAAGAGTTTTATAAATACTTTACATACTCTTTCATGTTTGTAAATCAGGGAAATATATTAGGCTAGATTTCGTGTATTTCATCTATCAACTCTTTGTTCATTTAATATATCGAAGTATTTTGCCTTCATCTCCTGATTTCATTTATGAGTATGTTTTTATCAAGTAATTTTAATATGTCTTTGCAGTTATGATGTTAATCTGTTAGTTCAGGTTTTAAATGAGGTTGATATGTTTTAGATTGCTTGATACGCAACTCGATAACTAAGTTTTCTTTAAATCTTTTGATATATCGAGTGAGCCACTGATTGGCTATAAAGTTTTGGCATTTCAATAAGGAATATTATAAATTGTTAAGTCCTGCGGCCAGACAGGCATGGAAAAAAATTAGTGGTAGAGTTTGCCTACTCCGCCACAATCAATTGATTAGATGTCAGAACCTTGTCAGGACATTGATTTATATCTCATATTCATCATATTATGTCCATTTTAAACCATTATGTTTGCACGCACAGACATTGGCACGCCCCACACTTATTTTATTTCACATCGAGTTAATTGCACCGAGCCAATTGCACATCGAGGCAAGCCAAACAAAATTTAGAGCAAACAATCAGCAACGCGGTTAAAGAGTTCCTTGCGTTCAGCTGCGCTCTCATAAAGTGGATCTTCTCCCTGCTCAGATTCGGGTCGGGCGGACTGAACTGTATCCATTTCTGTAACTATAATTTTCAGTTTGTGCTGATTTTCTTCTCCTAGTTTTATTTTCAACAGTTTGGGCGGTGTGACAATTTTTTTGCGCTTCCTACAAGAAAATATTTTAGACCAATAGGATGAATTATTTTGCCAAAGTTTGCTTGCCTTTATTTTTTAATCAATCCACTTGTGCCAAAGTACAACAAATAACTGATAACAATACTAATATACTAGATTGCACGGATACGGGTACTGCGATACGATATAATACGATACGTATACGCCGATACGGATTTTTAAAATTTATAGGATTCCGATACGGCAAAGATACGCATATAAAATAAAATAATTTTATATTATACATAACAACATAACTAATTAGATCCTTCTATTATACCACAAAAGCAATAGATCATATTCAAAGTATATATTGTCTACGAGTTTAATTTCGGGTAAAAAGTTATACACTAAAATTATCCTAGTCCATTCAAAATACACAAAAGTTATATATCAAAAGTTGGGAAAGTTAGACAAAACCCAAATTGATTTGAAATTTTCAACTAAACATCACGAGTATTGATATCCGTATCCAAGACCATTCAAAATACACTTTTTTTTTTAACTTTTAATTTATTAATTTTTAACCCATAACTTTGACAAACTAACAAAAACACCCAGTGCGTATCCAAAACGTGTCCAAAACCTGCAGGATACTCCAAAAAAACGTACTGTACCCGTATCCGAATTATTTTTTATTTAATTTAATTAGGATACTCCAGATGGCGTACTGTAGGCGTATCCCACGCGTATCGGACGCGTATCCGTATCCCCGAAGTACTGGATACTGCACGGGGCCATTTTTCGGAGTATCCGTGCAACCTAGCTAATATATAATTAGAAGAAAATTCACATTAATGGAAATTAAATTTAGGACTTCTAGGTACCGAGACCTTAGCCTACTGTTGGTTTTGACTCAATTGGATCATGAACAATTCGACCCAATTGAATAAAACATGATCGAACTTATTCGAACCAGTTGCGGTGTTCAATGGGTTTTATGTTTTCAATATATTTCAAAAGTATTTAACATAAAATATGACGATAACATAACGAATATTATTTTAATTTATGCAAAAGAGAGATAAAGCAAATCATACCGAAAGTTTCCCGTCCTTTGTCTTTTCGGTTGAACTTTGTTGTTAGGACGATATCAACAAACTTTCTTGATCTTTTTAACCATTGATCTTCAACCCCGTTTCTCCTTCTACTAGTGGGTGGGCACTAACCTTTTAAGTTTGAATAATTAAACTCTAGAAATTGGAAGAATAAATTTCTCCTAATTTCTAAGGTGATGGACGATTTTTGTGTAGAGAAAAAGAGCGGAATTTTCTAGCTTTTGTTATAAAATTGTATCTTGTAAAACTTGTTTCTTTAGAAAAGAGATATATCCCATGTATATAGATATGTCATACGTACCATCTTTTATTATCGTTCTCAACTACTTTCTCCTAACTCAAATAGGATTCCATCTCCTTCCTTCTAGATAATTGCATTATTTGTATAACTCTTATATTATGAGTATATCATATATAATCATAAAATGAATTTTCCTATTAAGGAAATTCCTACACAAATTTAATTTAATAATTAAATTTGATTTAATCAATTGTCATATTTTTAATTGATTAATACACAATTCATCAATTAAATATCGCAATTAATTCATCATGTATATTTTAGAAAAACAATTTCCCAAAATATATCGAGAGTTTAATCATTCTTATTGTAGGTTCAATCGTAGAATAATAGGAGCCGTGATTGGGACCTATGAACATGTAATTTCAAGCTCCAATAAATTAAATAATTAATTAAACTCATTAATTAATATATTCAATTTATTAATTCCAAGTGACTCCACTAAAGACCTGGAATTGCACTCTTGTCCTTAAATAATAATTTTTAATTAATTTGAAAAATGAAAAAAAAAAAAAAATTTGAAATTTCCGATGGGAACGTACCCGTCGGAAATCCCGTCGGAAAGCTGCGCGACTAAAACCCTAGCCGCGCAGCTTTCCCTCATTTCTTTCACTCTCTCCTTCTCTTCTCTTCTCTTCTCTCCTCCGCCGCGGCTGCAAACTCCACCGCCACCAACCATCCTCCCACTTCCCTCTCTCTCTCTCTCTCCTTCTCCCTCTCCCTCGACGGCCACCGCGTTTTCCTTTCTCTCCCACCGCTGAAACCACCCCTGCCCTGCTCCACCCGTACGCCGCAGCCCCTGCCCCTGCCCCTGCTCCGTCGTCGCACGCAGCCCTTCTTCATTGCATCATTAGAATCCCATTTTTTCTAGAAACTTATGTAAGAAATATCCAAATTGGAATTGATAGGATTGGCTAAAGTAGTTTTAGGCAGCTCTTGGTACCCTTTTGAAACACAAAATTTGAGATTTCTCAAAGTTTTGTGAAAATATTGTTTGGTTTTGTCAAAGGTTTCTTTTATCAGCATTTTTGGCTTCATTTTTGGATTTCTGCTCATCTTTCTTTCACTATCTGCGGGGGCAGAGAGTTGAATTTGTTGGCTTTTGTTTTGGTGCGTGTACTAATACAAGATAGAAATAAAGACAAGTTTGGATTACAGACAAATGTCAATGAACAAGGGACAAACTTATCAGTTTTGGCTTCACATTAGTGTTGTCCACTAGAGAGTTATAATTTGAGACAATTTTGAATATAAACCTGCCAAAGACTAAGGGAATCTTGTCATTATTTAATGTTTTTCCACTAAACCCCAAAGGTTCCTAACTTAAAAGTTACATAACTGTACAAGAAAATAATATTAATTCTCACTAACCAATACTTGACTTGATCTTGTATGATAGAATTAGCGTAATTAATGATCGATTTGATGGAGGAGCCATTATTTCTCTTTACAGCAATAAAGAACTAGACTTAATCATTTTTGTAGTAAGCGTTATTCCAAGTACTTTGTTATAAATTTGCTTAAATTTCTAATAATAAAGAATTGTGGATACTAGATTTAATAAGTGACATTTATATGGGGGAGTTATTAGGGCCCCTACCCTTTTAAGAAGTTAGAAAAATCTGAATTGTAGGTTCATGCCTACATTTATTCTGTATGTTTCTGAAAACGTATATGCCTTATTCTGTATGTGTCTGAAAATGTATATCACTACTTTATGAGAAATTAGTTTTGAAAAAAAAACTTGCTTAAGAAATTGATTATTTGGTTTGAAACATAAAGAATGAAACTTAAATGTTTATATTATAACGTGGCTAGCTTTTCATCCAAATATGGAATTGTTGAGATCAACACAAAAAGCACATTATTCCGGAGCTACTTCTTCCGACCCGGAGCTTGTGACGAGACTTCAAACTCTCGAAGAACAGGTATCTCAGAGTCAAGCAGTGATGGAGGAATACACCAGTATGAAACAAGAGCTTGCGGATAAACGACGGGAGATGGAGGAATTCCGACGTATGTTTAGCCAGTTGCCTACCAATATGATGCATACAAAACCCCAGAACCCACAATAATCTAACGACTCTGATGATTGATACTGTTTATTTTTCTACTATGATGATTGATACTGTTTATTTTCCTACATATTTGAACTATCCGGGTGATGGTTGAGACTAATTTATGATTATTAGATTTTTAATTTAAATTTGTTGAATGGTGTATTATTATGAAGATTATTGAGATTATTAAGACTATGATTGAGATTAATTTATGACTATTAGTTTTCAATTTAAATTTGATGAATGGTGTACTGAATATATAAACGGGATAAAAAAATTTAATTAATTAATTTTTTTTAAATAATAATAATTAATTTCCGACGGAATATTCCGTCGGAAATTAATAAATAAAAATTTTTTTTTTAAATAATAATAATTAATTTCCGACGGAATATTCCGTCGGAAAATAATAAATAATTTTTTTTTAAAATAATAATAATTAATTTCCGACGGAATATTCCGTCGGAAATTAATAAATAAAATTAATTTTTTAAATAATAATAATTAATTTCCGACGGAATATTCCGTCGAAAATTAATAAAAATTTTATTTTTTAAAATAATAATAATTAATTTCCGACGGAATTATCCGTCGGAAGTCCCGTCGGAAGTTGTCTGTCGGAAATTTTCCGACGGACTTTCCAACGAACTTGGGCCGCCGAAAAAATCCCGTCGGAAAATCCGTCGGAAAATCTCCGACGAGCATATTTCCGACGACGTTTCCGACGGACATTTTCCGTCGGAAAATGCCGATTTCCGACGGAATTTTGGAAAAATCCGTCGGAAATTCCGTCGGAAATCCTCGTTTTTCTTGTAGTGCCTCTTGTACATCATTATATATACAAAAGTCATATTTAATAAATAGACATGGAATTTTCTGATAATTATATTATACTAGTTAAAAAGTATAATCGAATCGAATATATAAAATTCAAAAAACCAAACAATTTATTTATTTTCATTTAATAATGTTCATCAAACGCTTTATGAGCACTATTCCTAAAAATCTCCCACTTGCTCTAAAAGCAAATGAGACATGTCCTTCAAACCGATGTCTACCGCGTAACATATATCTGGTCTAGTACACAACATTGCATACATAAGACTTCCTTCTGCTGAACATAGGAAATCTGTCTCATAACCTTTTCTTCTTGAAGTGTCTTACGACACTGCTCTTTAGAGAGAACAATTCCATGTCGGGTCGGTAATTGACCTTTCTTGGAATTCTGCATCGAAAACGAGCTAACACCTTATCAATATAAGATGCTTGAGACAGAGCCAATAGCTTGTTCTTACGATCTCTTATGATTTGGATGTCAAGAACATAGCTTGCTTCACCCAAATCTTTCATTTGGAACAGCTCGGCTAGCCATTCCTTTTATGTTAGATAATATCCCTACATCATTCCCAATGAGTAGAATATTATCTACACAAAGTACCAAGAAGACCACATTCTTATCCTTGATGTATTTGTATACACAAGGTTCACCAGTATTTTGTTCAAATCCATAGGTTTTGATTGTTTCATCAAACCTTAAATTAATGGACCTAGAAGCTTGCTTGAGCCCATAAATGGACTTAAGAAGCTTACAGACTTTCTGCTCTTGTCCTTGAACAACGAATCCCTCGGGTTGCATCATGTAGATGCTCTCCTCAAGAAAGTCATTCAGAAAAGTTGTCTTGACATCCATTTGCCATATCCCATAATCGAGGCTGGCAGCAATGGATAAGAGTATGCGTATGGATTTAAGCATAGCTACTGGTGAGAAAGTTTCTTCATAATCAACTCCTCATTTTTTTGGTATAACCCTTTGCCACTAGCTTGGCTTTGAAAGTCTAGACTTTCCCATCAATTACTCTCTTCTTCTTATAGATCCATTTGCACCCAATGGGCCTGACTTGTTCAGGTGGGTCTACAAGTTTCCAGACAGAGTTGGAGTTCATAGACTCCATCTCTTGGTTCATGGCTTCTTGCCATTTTTCCTTATCAGAATCTTCCATTGCATGCCTGTAAGACAACGGATCATTTTGGTTAGTGTCAGACACTAGAAGGCTCTCATCCCTGTAGCGAGCGGGTAATCTTATTACTCTCCCACTACTTCGAGGTACCAACGGAATCTGATTAGGAGTTGCGGTCTTTTGACTTGGTCGTTCATCAGTAGTTGACTGCGGTCTATCACTTACGTCAGCTTGGAGTTCTTCTAATATTATTTTACTTCGAGGTTTAAAGTTTGTCATATATGTGCTCAAGAAAAGTGGCATATGTCGATACAAATACTTTCTTATCTTGAGTACTATAAAACAAACCACCTCTAGTGCCATCATGATACCCTACAAATAGACACACTTTTGTTCGCGTATCTCACTTTCCAAAATCACTCCTCAACACGTGTATTGGACATCCCCATATGCGAAAATGTTGTAAACTGGGTTTACGCCCATTCCACAACTCTAAGGGTGTCTTTTGGATGGATTTCGAAGGTACTACATTCAAAATGTGGTTTGCGTAGTGCATATCTCCAGAAAGATTTTGCCAATAAGGAGTAACTCATCATAGATCAAACCATTCCTAACAACGTTATGTTCCGTCTTTCTGCAAAACCATTTTGTTGTGGTGTTCCAGGTGATGTGAGTTGGGATTCAATTCCACGTTCCACCAAGTAATCCTTGAATTCATAAATCAAGTATTCTCCTCCTCGATCAGATCTAAAAGTTTTCAGTGATTTGCCTAACTGCTTTTCAGTTTCTGCTAAGAATTATTTAAAGTTATCAAAAGTTTCAAATTTTCTTTGCATTAGGTATAAATAACCATATAGTGTATAATCATCCATAAAAGTGACGAAATATTTAGAACCTCCTCGAGCTTCCACATTTAAGGGACCACAAAGGTCACTGTGTACCAACTCAAGAGTTTCTTTGGCTCTTAGGCCCTTTGCAGAGAAAGGTTTTCTAGTCATCTTTCCCTCAATACAGGATTCACAAACTGGAAGAGTGCCAACTTTTAACTCTCTTAAAGGACCTTCCTTTACAAGTCTGTTTATCCTTTCGAGGTTAATATGTCCTAATCTTAGATGCCAAAGATATGCGTCATCACTTTCGGATATTTTATAACGTTTGTTAGACTTTGGATTTGCTACCTTAAATAATTTAGAATTATTTATTAATCGTTCGTGAGGCCTTCATACGCCCGTTTTCAACACTTGCATTGCATATAAATAATCCATTTCTAGAAATAACTATCTTATTATTAGAAAATGAAATATTAAATTTTCGTTCATGCAACATAGAAAGAGAAATCAAATTTCTCGAAAATCCAGGAATAAAATAAACATTGTTCAAAACAAGACATTTACTCATAAATTCTAAACGGACTATTCCTATGGCCTTTGCTGAGAAGAACGCCCCATTTCCAACTCTCATGATCACTTCCCCTTCAGCAAGCTCCTTCGAAGACCTAAGCATCTGAAAAGAAGAACAAATATGGTTAGTGGCTCCTGAATCAATTATCCTGGTTGAATAATCATCAACCACTAAACAAGTTTCTAAAACTGGTAAATCGAATTTACCTTTCGTTTGCTCTTTCTTTTCGGCGAGATACTTTTTACAGTTTCTCTTCCAATGCCCATCTATCCCACAATGAAAACATTTTCCTTTGGGTTCTTTCTTCTTTGAATTGTTCTTGCCTTTGCCTTTGAATTGCTTCTTGGCTTTGGGCTCAGATTCAGACCCACCATTTGCCTTCTTCTTCTTCTTGTTCTTAACAGCAGAGGAAGACTGACCTTGCTCGGTAACATTTACCTCTCGTTCTTGAGACCTTATCTTGGGTATTGCCTCAAAAGTTTGCAACTCGTTCAATAACTGAGTCAGGTTATACTCCAACTTGTTCATTATATAGTTGGTAGTAAACGGAGCAAAGTCAGGCGTTAGTGACCCAAGTATGATGCTAACTTGAGTTTTCTCATCTATGGTGGCCCCATGTATTTCTGCCTCATGCATGGTGTTGATCATGTCCAACACATGATCTCTTACTGGAGCACCCTTCTTCATCCTTGCATTCATGAATCTACGAGTAGCTTCCTGTCGACTTTGATCAGAAGGTTTTCTAAACATTGCTTTTAGTGATTCCCATATCTCATATGAAGATTCCATGTTTTCATGTTTCTGCCTGAGAACATCACTCATGGATGCAAGCATGTAGCATTTCACTTTATTGTTGGTTTGAATCCAACTATTATATTTTTCTCATATAATACGAGTAGCAGTGGCAGTGGCAGGGGGTTCTGGAGGACACTCATCTGTGAGAATGAACTTTTGGTTATCACAAACCATCATAATGTTCATATTAGATTTCCATTTTGCGTAATTGCCCCCAATCAATTTCTCGTTTGAAAGTAAAGCAATAATTGGGTTTGAAGAAGACATGATTGCTGAAAATAAATAAATTTAAAGTTTCAATCATACATTCAACATAATTATCATAATTCGTAATAGTAAACGTGATGCATGAATGCAACTCTAAAGAAAGACACATAAAACATTTTACTAATCCGCGATAAAATAATATAGCTATAATATGTTACCATAGGATCGATCACATTAATACTAAATTAAGTTCGAGACAAGCTCAAATTAATGAATGAACTAAAATATCTCATATTTTTCTTTCATTATTAATTACCGCTATTTTTAGTCAATATGTATTTAACTAATTTAAATACATATTTATGAGTGTAACCTATTATTTAAGACTTTATAACTTAACTTAGACTTGCCTCCGTAGGAATGATCAAGCTAAAATACATCAATTAGTCCTATATCAAGGAAGTTTAATCTTGTTATTGACATAAGTTAGACATCTTCCGTAGGGAGGATGCAAGCTAGGCATCTCGAGGCGCTACCCATATCTCACTATATTAAACTAATAATAGAGACTGTAGGATATATCTATATGTGTCCTTCTCCCACTCAATATTTATAAAACATGTGTTTTTTATTTTTAAATAAATATCTTATGTTTAATTAATCTACATTAATTTCACTAGGTTTCTAATCTCTTAGCTAATTAAGGATTAAAATTAGAATCCAATCTTATTTGGACATAGATTGTCACGTAGATTATTAATCCAATCTAATTGGGTAATAGATAATTTTAGATATTCTAAATTTGAGGTGGATGAAATTAATATTTAACCAATCTAATTGGGTCAAAGTTCAATTAGACATTCTAATATACAAAAAGACATAATTTTTAGTTGAACTTGCTATTATTAATTTGTCCTAACTCAACTTATCACCTAAATAAATAATTGCTTATTTAACTATTAAATCAAACAATTATTTGGTTAATCTTAGTATTCTAAAAACTAATAAAATTACATACACAAAACATATAAATCACATATATCTATATGTATGCATGAATAAATAAAATTGTGGGCAATATGAATGACAAGATGTTTACATGCACATATTATCAACATAATATAAACAAGCAACTAGGAGCGGGTTGGGTGTCCTGGGTTACAAAAATAATAAAAACTATTTCTATTACATAACAAGCTTCCAATATAAATCTTCATCTTCATGTACTTCGAAAAAAAAATCTCCACCAATCCAAAACAATTTTGATACTTTCCTAACAATTCAAAATTGTAATTATACCAAATTGAGATTCAAATCTAATTTTGTTCTCTTAATTAATTATGTGGATCAGACCCACAAATTAAAACATTTGGGTTGGGCCATGAGATTTCCCCCAGGCCCAAAACCCAAAATTGGGAAAGCCCAATTTTGGGTTGTGCCGTGAGACGTGAGACAAGTCTCACGGCCACATGGTGTCCAACCAAAGTCTCACGGCCGGCCCTAAGGTGTATTTAAAAAAAAAAAAAAAATTCTTTGCCGTAAAAGTAGTGCCAGATTGCCAGTTGCCCAAGAGGTGATCGGCTGCTGCTGTTCTCATCTTCCTTTTCCATTCGGCTTGCTTCTCAAGATTATTGTAATTCTTGAACTAATCTAACTATTACAAAAATTCCTATGCCATAAAATTTTGGCGTACAACATAATTCTAATAAAATTAAAACTATGCCTCATATGGAAGGCCCCATGAACACCATAATTCGACCGCTCCAATAATTTAATAAAATCAAACCATCATCCATAATTATAAATCAAACAATCAAATTATGCAATTATCCACAATCAATTAAAATAATATTGTTATGGACTGCTCTGATATCAATTGTTGGTTTTTACCCAATCGGATCATGAACAATTCGACCCAATTGAATAAAACAGGATCGAACTTATTCGAACCAGTTGCGGAATTCGGTGAGTTTTATGTTTTCAATATATTTCAAAAATATTTTACATAAAACATGAGGATCACATAGCGAATATTATTTTAATTTATGCAAAAGAGAGAGAAAGCAAATCATACCGAAAGCTTTCCGTCCTTTGTCTTTTCGGTTTAACTTTGTTGTTAGGATGATATCAAAAAACTTTCTTGATCTTTTTAACCCTTGATCTTCAACCATATTTCTCCTTCTACTAGTGGGTGGGCACCAACCTTTTAAGTTTTAATAATTACACTCTAGAAATCGGAAAAACAAATTTCTCCTAATTTCTAAGGTAATGGACGATTTTTGTGTAGAGAAAAAGAGAGGGATTTTCTTGCTTTTGTTACAAAATTATATCTTGTAAAACTTGTTTCTTTAGAAAATAGATATATCTCATATATATAGATATGTCATACATATCCTCTTTCCTTATCGTTCTCAACTACTTTCTCATAACTCAAATAGGATTCCATCTCCTTCCTTCTAGGTAATTGTATTATTTGTATAACTCTTATATTATGAGTATATCATATATAATCATAAAATGCATTTTCCTATTAAGGAAATTCCCACACAAATCAATTGTCATATTTTTAATTGATTAATTCACAGTTCATCAATTAAATATCGCAATTAATTCATCATGTATATTTTAGAAAAAATAATTTCCCAAAATATATCGACAGTTTAATCATTTTTATTATAGGTTCAATCGTAGAATAATAGGAGTCGGTATTGGGACCTATGGACACATAATTTCAAGCTCCAATAAATTAAATAATTAATTAAACTCATTAATTAATAAATTCAATTTATTAATTCCAAGTGACTCCACTAAAGGCCTGGAATTGCACTCTTGTCCTTACATAATATTTTACTCGAAAGATCAGAGTGTCCATTGATATAATCATTACATATGATTTAACCCTCCAAGAATTGATTCATAATTAAAGCTAAGAAAAATTACCATTTTGCCCCTATAATTATTTCTTAATCCTTAAGTTCCATTAATTCACTAGTGAACAGTTTGGTTTATAAATATTTTCACAAACCAGAGTACTCGAACTGTTCAGTTCCAGAATTAACACTTAAGGGAATCAATTAACTCAGCTTTCGCAGAAAGAGTTGGATTCCATATCTGTAGTGCACATTCCCAGCCATTTATCTCAACAGACCTCCAAGACATAAGTGTGTGACATGATTAACAAACAAGTCACTACCCATGAGCCAAAAGGACTCGCTGACACAAACAGGAGTTTATGTCTACTCAGGATTTAGATTAATTCATATATGATCATCATGTGACATATTGAAATCTAAAGTTAACGGCATCTTATAATAGATTTCAATTCATGTTTGGTCCAATCCTATGTTAATCATATTACATAAATCACCTCCACCTTTAATGTCACAACATCAATGATCCGGATCGAGATGATTGAATTCTTAATTTTCGGTGGACCGTACTAGTAGTAATTAGTTGAAGATCTAAACTTTAACTTACTACGGACTATTTAGTCTATGGTTTATGACTTTAATCCTCTTGTACATCCTTATATATACAAAAGTCATATTTAATAAATAGACATGGAATTTTCTGATAATTATATTATACTAAATAAAAAGTATAATCGAATCGAATATATAAAATTCAAAAAAACCAAACAATTTATTTATTTTCATTTAATAATGTTAATCAAACATTTTATAAGCACTATTCCTAACACCTACCACTATATTACGGTCTCATCGACAGAAAATTTATTTCTACTAGTGGTCATTAATTAATTTTAAATAAACAAGTCACTTTTCTTTGAGAAATTTTATCCATGAACTAACTTCTAATATAATTCTTCTTTGTTTTCCAAAGAAATACATATCACAAATATTACTGGGTCAATTTGATTAGTGTAATGTGAGGTTATTAATTAGTCTAGGATTATTATTTAACCATATGAATTCATTTGGGATATTATTAATTAATCTAGGGACTAGGACTAATCTATTTAATCATATGAGTTCTTTTCGGACCGAAAGTTTGATATCATCATACAATTAGCTAACCACACTCTTAACTTTTATTTTAATAAGACTGTGAGTTTATCATTACATTAATCATTGCATTAAAAATTTACTCAATCACTATATAACTATCAAGACTAGTATTAACCGAAAAATAAAATATTAAATTCAAAATCTTTTAATGTTAGAGTCTTAACTTGTGTCACTAACTACGACCTCATTACGAATGAATGAAAACTCAGTCTTCAAATATTAACAAATTTTCGGTATGATTTGTTGGTTAGGCAACAAAACTTGGACAGGCTCCTAATTTTCGACTAACCAAATCACCTAGAGCCCTGTTTGTGTTTTTTTTAAATGGTTTAAGAAATTAATTGAGATTTTAAAAGATTCATCGATTTTCGTAATATTGTTTGTTTGATTTGAGATGAAATAAATTGTAGTTATAGGTTTCAAAAATGTAGATTTGTTTTAGAGATTATAAATAGAAGAGAAATAATGCAAAAGATAAATTATTTAATGTCTTTTTAGAGCAATTATTTATGTCAAATCATATTTATTATGTGAGATAAGCAGTGTAAAAGATATGTTACTTTATGTTTAATCAACGTAGAATATGCTTTTTGTTTTTTTAGAGATATTGTTGGGTTTTGTGGGTATTAACCCAATTGGATTGAGCCCAATTGGAGTTAAGCCCATAAAAATAGAAATGAATGAAAGTTAGAGAGAAAAATGCCTTCATCCCACATGGAGGAAATTGGAAGACTTTTTGTCATTTATAATGCTAAAAACTGGTATAAGGGTTGGGCCCCTTTGGGGTACCAAAGATTTTAAAGGGGTGAGGACCTAGGTGATCAAAGGTTCCCCACGCGCGCGCCGCCGCCGCCGCCGACCGGCTCGGCTCGGGTTTGGATTGGGCTTGGGCTTGGGCTTCAACAAAATATTATCTTTTTGGACAAAGTTTAATTAATATTTTTGGCCCAAAACTTAATAGCCCAATAAATTAATTTAGATCCGCGTAGCCGATCCGATTGACCCGAAAAAGATCCGCGTAGTTGACCCATCTCTTAAATCCGCGCGCGCGCCATTTTTTAAATATTGGTGTACCGGTTCGGTTTAAATCGAACCGGTTGCACCTGTTCGGACCGAACCAGTGTTACTGGTTTAATCCGAACAGGCATGTCTTTCCAGCAACATCCTTTCTACTGCTATAAATAGAGGGAGAATCTGGCCAATTCTCTAATCCCGTTTTCTAGCAATTATAAGCAGAATCCTATTCTATCTCTCTCTATTCTTCTCTTAATTTTTGTTTAAATATTTCTGTTTGGAAAAAGTTCGTTGTGGATTTGTTCCTTGTGCAAAGAAACAAGTATCCGACTGTTGTATCTTGGGAGACTACTGGGACGAACTGTTGCACCTTCGACAGCCCAGAAATATTGTCTTAAGGACATTGCATTAGCAAGCCTCAGTCGATTTATTTCCGGTTCAGTATTAATTCAGTAAGTAATTAAATTCTGATTAAAGTAATATTTTAATATTGCTTTCGTTTGTTCTGCGAGAATAAACTATACTAAGATTTATAATTAGAGTTAATTATAAATAATTATTCTGCGAGAATAATTTACTATAGTTTTTTAATTATAGTACTTAGATATATAAAAGTATTTTTATAATATTTTATATACACAGATTGTTTTAAACATTTACAACAAACTTAAGACAATATAAATTTAATCTGTTTAATTCATCTGTGTAGATGGCAACAAACAATGCAGTGGTTGAAACACCAAAGGTTGCTGCTCCGCCGGCAGTACCACCATTCAAGTTTAAAGGGACTGATTTTGCGACATGGCAAGACAAGATGTACTTTTACATCACATCCTTGAGTATGGCTAGGTTTCTCACTGAAGAGGTACCTAAACCAAAGAAGGGAGCCACTCCAGAGGAACTCGAGGAAATGGCCCTTGTGATCAAAGATTGGAGTCACTCGGACTTTATGTGCCGAAACTACATCCTTAGCTTTTTGGATGAATCTTTGTACAAGATTTATAGTCCCTTAAAGACTAGTAAACTCTTGTGGGAAAGTTTAGCCAAAAAGTTTAAGACTAAAGATGCAGGCTACAGAAAGTTTGTGGTGGATAAATTCCAGTTTTATCGAATGGTTGACAGTAAAACTGTGAATGAGCAAGTGGAAGAACTCCAGAGGATGATTCACGATATCTTGGCCGAAGGGCATGAACTTAGCGAGTCTTACCTTGTTGCTTGCATCATTGGCAAGCTTCCTCCTGGTTGGACGGGGTTCAAGCATCACTTGAGGCACAAGAAATCTGTTGCAAAGTGGAATCTGCAAGATCTCACAGAATATCTGAAAACCGAAGAAAATAATCGGTATACTGACAAAGGCGGCAGTAACTATGTGGCTATGCCTCAGCCCGGAGGGGCTAAGGTTCATGTAGTAGAGGGCTCTAATAAAAGCAAGAAGCGTAAGGCCAATACCTCCAACAAAGGACAAAAGGGTAACAAGAAGCGAATGTTCAATGGAGCTTGCTTCACATGTGGAAAGAATGGACACCTTGCAAAGGATTGTCGTAGTCGTGCTCAGCCGAAGGATGAAGCAAATGTTAGCATTAACCTAGCTCCATCTGACATCGATAACATGCACTTATCTGCAGTTGCTGAAGCATTCCTGACAAGTGAAACCAAAGGCTGGTGGGTGGATACTGGAGCTACCCGTCACATTTGCTATGACATAAACATGTTCACTTCATACAAGAAGTTTGAACATGAGGAGAAGTTGTACATGGGAAATGATGCTCACTCCGTGGTGGAGGGACAAGGCAAAGTGGTTCTCAAATTTACCTCAGGAAAAGATGTTACTCTCAATGAAGTTCTTCATGTTCCGGACATTAGGAAGAATTTAATTTCTGGGTTTGTCCTAACTAAGAAAGGTTTTAGATTAGCCTTTGAGTCAGATAAATTTGTGCTGACCAAAAGGGGTATGTATGTAGGCAAAGGATATATGAGTGATGGCCTATTTAAGGCTAATGTAGCCGGTAGTGGCAAAAAACGACAAGTTTATTAATAATAATAATTCTTCTGCTTACTTGCTTGAGTCCACTTTACTTTGGCATGATAGGTTAGGTCACATTAATTTTAGAAAAATGAAAAAATTAGCAAACTTAGGATTAATTCCTAAATTTGATATTGATAAATCTTATAAGTGTGAAATTTGCATTGAGGCAAAATTTGCGAAACAACCTTTCCCTTCAGTGGAAAGGAGCTCACAACCATTAGAGCTAATTCACACAGACTTGTGCAATCTCAAGTCAACTCCAACTCGAGGAGGGAAAAAGTATTCATCACATTTATTGATGATTGTACACGTTATTGCTACGTTTACTTATTGAGTAAGAAAAAGGAAGCAATAAATGCTTTTGTAAGATACAAAGCTGAAGTGGAAAATCAGTTAAATAAGAAGATAAAAATTCTTAGATCTGATAGAGGTGGTGAATACGAATATCCCTTTGCACAGTTGTGTGCCAACTCAGGGATAATTCACCAAACAACGGCACCATACTCACCTCAATCAAATGGAGTAGCCGAAAGGAAAAACCGAACCTTAAGAGACATGATCAATGAATTGCTTTTGAATTCGGGTTTACCTAAGAACTTGTGGGGGGAAGCTCTATTTATGGCTAACCATATATTAAATAGAGTTCCGCATAAGAAAAATGACACCATTCCGTATGAGTTATGGAAAGGTAGACAACCAAGCTATAAATACCTCAAAGTGTGGGGGTGCTTGGCAAAGGTAGCTGTACCAAGACCTAAGAAAGAAAATGTTGGACCAAAAATTGGACCAAAAACCGTGGATTGCTACTATATAGGTCATGCGGAAAATAGTAGTGCTTACAGATTTCTAGTGTTCAAATCTGAAGTAAGCAACATACACGTGAATACTATAATTGAATCACGTGATGCTACATTCTTCGAGAATGTATTTCCACATAAGAAGAACTCGAACGTTACTTCTCATAAAAGACCATATGAATTAATTTCTAAGGAAGATAATTCTCAAATCAGCAATGAGGTTGTTGATCATTGGTCATACGAATCAATTTCTAAAGAAAATGATTCTCAAACCAGTAACGAGGTTGCTGATGAGCCCCGAAGGAGCGAACGAGCAAAAATTGCTAAATCCTTCGGACCAGATTTCTTAACTTATATGTTAGAGGATGATCCCAAAACATATACTGAAGCCATGTCTATTCCTGATGCCTCTTATTGGAAAGAAGCAATAGATAGTGAACTACAGTCCATTCTAAGTAATAATACTTGGGAGTTGGCTGATCTTCCCAAGGGAAGTAAGCCAATTGGATGTAAATGGGTATTTAAAAAGAAATTAAAACCCGATGGCTCAATTGATAAATATAAGGCTAGATTAGTAGCCAAATGTTATAGCCAAAAGAAGGGAATAGACTTCTTTGACACCTATTCACCAGTGACTAGGATAACATACATTAGAGCATTAATAGCTTTAGCAGCTATTTATAATCTTGAGATACATCAAATGGATGTTAAAACGGCTTTCCTCAATGGAGAATTAAATGAGGAAATATATATGGAGCAACCAGAGGGTTTCGTTGTTAAAGGCAAAGAGAATAAAGTATGTAAACTTGTTCGATCTCTTTATGGCCTTAAACAAGCTCCTAAACAATGGCACGAAAAATTCGATAGTGTCATGGTTAATAATGGTTTTCATATCAATGAATGCGACAAGTGTGTCTATATAAAACAATTTGGACAAGCTACTGTCATAATATGTTTATATGTAGACGATATGTTAATACTTGGGACTAATATGGAGGTTATTAAGTCCGCTAAGAAAATATTAACAAAACACTTCGATATGAAAGACCTAGGTGAAGCGGATGTTATTTTGAGAATTAAAATAACAAGAACACCGGATGGAATTAAATTATCTCAGTCACATTACGTAGATAAAGTACTTGAGAGATTTAAAAACTATGGAATTAAGGGAACAAATAACCCTTTTACTCCATCTGTTGTTCTACATAAGAATAAAGGTGATAGCGTATCACAAAATGAGTATGCTCGTATCATTGGATGTCTCATGTATATCATGAATTGTACTAGGCCAGACATCGCTTACTCAGTCGATAAATTGAGTAGGTATACGAGCAATCCAAGCAAAGATCATTGGGATGCTCTGAAGAGAGTGCTTGGGTACTTAAAGAATACATCAAAATATGCATTACACTATGGAAAATATCCACCCGTCCTTGAGGGATATAGTGATGCAAATTGGATTTCTGATTCAGAGGAATCTAAATCCACGAGCGGATATGTATTCACTTTGGGGGGAGCCGCTATTTCTTCGAAATCTTCCAAACAAACATGTATAGCTCGATCCACTATGGAATCAGAGTTTATAGCTTTGGATAAAGCTGGAGAAGAAGCTGAGTGGCTTCATAACTTCTTGGAAGACATTCCACTATGGCCGAAACCTGTGTCGGCCATATGTATTCATTGCGATAATCAGGCGGCATTACATAGAGCTCATAACTTTATGTATAATGGTAAGTCACGACACATTCGTCGTTGACATAATACCGTGAGACATTTACTCTCAAATGGAATAATTTCCATTGACTTTGTGAAGTCAAAAGATAACCTCGCGGATCCGTTTACTAAAGGTTTATCTGGTGAGAGAGTAGAATGTGCATCGAGGGGAATGGGCTTAAAAGCCTAAAATATAACTAAGTTACCTTGTACGGAAACCTAAATTGGCGACTGGAGATCCCACGGACCAAGTTCAATAGGACAACCAGTCTTGGTTAACATAAACAAGTGGAGCACTTTAGAGTTCAACTATAGCTCATTCCTATGATGCAAAAAGTGCAACCTACAACGTTTGATCAGGTTAAGCTTATGCTTTTAATGACGTCTATATCTTGTTAAAAACAAGTGGGGTATAGTAGGATACTCTTGATAGATGCTGTCACCTATGTAAGTGTGAGCTGGGTCGGCTCGTTGAGAATTCTTATAAGGCTGGAATCCTCTAAAGCACTCGCAGAACCCAAGAATGTTCAGGGCCAAAACGAACACAACCGAGAACTTTTAACAAATCGGTCTAATGCTGTGTTAAGTTTATTGTCTTGGTTTACACAAACAGCCGACAGTTCAAGATGAAATATTTCACTGATTGGCTAAGTAAATCCGATAAACTCTAACTAGGGAAGGTTCAAGATGGAATATTTCACCTATCCCGATGCAGTACTATTCCTAAAGGATATTTGACTTGATATGTCTCGTACGACGAGATATGAAGAATAATTTCATTCATTTGTGGGGGATTGTTGGGTTTTGTGGGTATTAACCCAATTGGATTGAGCCCAATTGGAGTTAAGCCCATAAAAATAGAAATGAATGAAAGTTAGAGAGAAAAATGCCTTCATCCCACATGGAGGAAATTGGAAGACTTTTTGTCATTTATAATGCTAAAAAATGGTATAAGGGTTGGGCCCCTTTGGGGTACCAAAGATTTTAAAGGGGTGAGGACCTAGGTGATCAAAGGTTCCCCACGCGCGCGCGCCGCCGCCGTCCGTCCGACCGACCGGCTCGGGTTTGGATTTGGATTGGGCTTGGGCTTCAACAAAATATTATCTTTTTGGACAAAGTTTAATTAATATTTTTGGCCCAAAACTTAATAGCCCAATAAATTAATTTAGATCCGCGTAGCAGATCCGATTGACCCGAAAAAGATCCGCGTAGTTGACCCATCTCTTAAATCCGCGCGCGCGCCATTTTTTAAATATTGGTGTACCTTGCACCTGTTCGGACCGAACCAGTGTTACTGGTTTAATCCGAACAGGCATGTCTTTCCAGCAACATCCTTTCTGCTGCTATAAATAGAGGGAGAATCTGGCCAATTCTCTAATCCCGTTTTCTAGCAATTATAAGCAGAATCCTATTCTATCTCTCTCTATTATTCTCTTAATTTTTGTTTAAATATTTCTGTTTGGAAAAAGTTCGCTGTGGACTTGTTCTTTGTGCAAAGAAACAAGTATCCGACTGTTGTATCTTGGGAGACTACTGGGACGAACTGTTGCACCTTCGACAGCCCAGAAATATTGTCTTAAGGACATTGCATTAGCAAGCCTCAGTCGATTTATTTCCGGTTCAGAATTAATTCAGTAAGTAATTAAATTCTGATTAAAGTAATATTTTAATATTGCTTTCGTTTGTTCTGCGAGAATAAACTATACTAAGATTTATAATTAGAGTTAATTATAAATAATTATTCTGCGAGAATAATTTACTATAGTTTTTTAATTATAGTACTTAGATATATAAAAGTATTTTTATAATATTTTATATACACAGATTGTTTTAAACATTGACAACATCTAGTAAAATGAACATCAAAAATATTATCGTTCAAAGTGACCCTATATGCTTGAAAAAATTCTAAAATTGATTCTGCATCATTCTCCTCGGCTCAAAATTTGAACTCATCCTCGAGTTCGCGTTGAGATTAAAACACAACGAGACATGAATGGTTTTCAGCTCTTCTCTCGAGTTCCCTGCATTTTTAAGCTCCCCTAAGTGTGCAGCCTTTGTGTCCTTATTATAACACCGGAAGCTACAAACATGGCTAGAATGCACACTCCAGTTGCTACATAATTTCCATATCATTCTTCCTTGGTACGAAAAAATTCAACCACGAACCTTAATCAACTTTTTCATCAATAAAAATATGAGTTTCAATAATGAAATAAAATCATTTGAACTTTGGCACGTTAATGTCGAAGACTCGATATACTCCACCCATTTAACATGACAATATATCGATTCAAGTTGAGTTCCAAGAGAGTGAAAGGAATTGACGATAAAATCGATGGTAGGTTGAGAACTTGTCATTGTAGAGAAGTAACCAAGAATATCATTTTCCACCACATCGTGAATATTTGATGTGTACTTAATGTCGTATAATAATTTGTTGCACACCAAATAATCACTTTCAACACGTGTCTCATTCATAACATGACAAACCAAGGGTATATCACGATCTTTAAAAATGGTATCTCCTTCTCCTTCTTCTTCTTGTTCACCATCAGATTTGTCGTAAATAGGAAATCCCTCGTATAGTTCTTCATCAAAGTTTTGTGCATCTTCTTCCTCAATCTTTCAAGAAAGAGTGGGAAGTGATTGTCTTCAAATTCTTCATCATAATGAGGGGCTTTATCAACTTAGGTGTCTAACTCCGTTTTTCGCAATTTGGATTTCAACATCTATTTTCACAATGAAATTCACTTTCTTGAACTTGAAAATTAATTTCTCCACTCCGAGAGGTAGAACTTGGCCTTCTGGCAAGAAGTTGAAAAATCATTTTTCGAAGTTGTCCAATCTCGGCATGGATATCAAAATATTCCACATATTTTATATCATGAGGTGACATGTCGTTTAATCACAGTACGAGCAAAAATGGAGTGACCCGCTCTGATACCACTTGTTGCAGGCCGAAACCTGCAATGCAAAGGTAATGAAAGGATAGATGATCGGGAATCACTCATCGGCGGTAGCGGACTCACTCAACGCTACTAATCGCGGAATTACTCGACGCGACCAAGTCACTCACTTGTAAAAAAGAAATCACTCAGTCTTAATGCAAGAACACTTGCAAACAAATATTTTTTTTAAACTTAAACTCCTCTCTTTTATTTATTTATTTGGGGAGTTTATATCGTAGCTTTGGAACATCTCTCCAAAACATAGGATAGTACTTAGAATGACCTTACATTTTCCTAACCTAGAAAACATATAAATTGACTATTCGCTCGTAAAAATAAAAAAAATGATCTTAATATCTTATAAAAATATTAATATTTTGAAATTAGACCATGAATCCAATTAAAAACATCTTGGAACATCAAACAACACAAGAATTAGTGTAGTACCCCGAGTGCAGTCTGACAGCTTCTAGTAAAATGTACATAACTTTCTCCATAGATATTCGCTTCGTAAACCGCTTATTTTTCTGAAAACTAGACTTCTTTGGATTTCTAACCATATATCACACACATAATAATTCATTGTGAATCAGAAAATATTATCGTTCAAAGTGACCCTATGCGCTGGAACAGATTCTAAAATTGCTCCTGCATCATTCTTCCAACCACCCGAAAGCCTACCCCCATAGCCTTTGTAATGGAATTTAGTTAACCATTTCTTTTCATCAACACGGAGTTCTACGGCTAGACTTTTGTAAATATGATGTTTCTTTAATCACCCCGAAGGGATTGTCTGCATTATACACAAAGATAATTACTCGTTAGTTCCAAAATTAAAGCACTCTCTACACAAGAAAAGAGACTTAGCGGCATTCGAAATTATACCAAAAAGAGAATTGTAGGGCGGTATTTTGAGGTATAACGGCATTTTTAGCATGCCCCTCGTAATAGTGTGGCTAAATGTTAAACATTCACTTTCTTATTTTTAAGTAGCATTATAAATGCCATGAATACATTAATATTTATAATATTTTTGGAATAATGGAGATATTTGAAGTGATTTAAATGGCTTGTGAAAATCAATCGTAATATGTTACCTACAATGAAGAAACCCTTGTAGACATGTGATGCGTGCATGACTATTATGAAACTTTCGTCCACTGCAGCTGCAGCTGCAACTGCCAACCTTTGTGCCCTTTCTTTCTCTTCTAAAGTTACCGCCCTTCTAGGAGATTCCAGCTCCATATGAGGTGCACTACTTGAACCTCGTCTACCTTCTACATGAAAATGAATCCAATAAAATTTAAAACTTAGTCGAGAACAAAATTTATAATTTAAATTTTAGCCACACTTACTTATGGTTCACCTACGACCCCTAGAAGTAGCTCGAGTGGGCTGTCTCTAGAAGATCTTGACCTTGTAGCAATGCTCTTTTGTTTTTTCGCTTGATGATGTTCAACATTGTCTGAATACTCGTTGTTGGTTTCTTCAGAACTTTTTTCAATGCTTCTCTTTCGTTTACTACGCAAACACTTTCGGCATGCGAATATTTTTTGACGAAATGTGAACCTTCTCTCTCACACGAGTTTCCATGGTCAAAGTTCAAAATATCAAATCTTGAATTCCCATTGTATTTGAAGATTAAAATATCCTTTTCCTCAAGGGAATGATCTTTAACGAATGTTGTCCAACATTGTTTGAAAAGCAGGGTATCCCCATTTGCCAGTAGCCCGAAATCCCAAATGCTCCCACTCAGACCTCTCAAAGCTACTGGTCATGTCAACTTGTCTCTTAGATTGTTGGTAAACTTTGTCGGGATAGCCTGCATCATATTTATCAAAAATTATATTTGTTTATATTCAGAATCTTTGTAACATTCACAATCCTATTCTTAAAAACACATGCACATACAAGACACATAAGAAGAGAATCCCTCAAGTACTATAACCGTATAAGGACCTGTTTGTTTAGTTTTTAAGAGAGAAAATTCAGAGATCTTATGAGTTTTTAGAGATATCAATAATTTTTGTGCAACTGTTTGATATTAAAGGAAATTTTTGTGATCACCGTCTGGTTAGCCACCATCTCGCACTAATTGTGCATGTGTTGTGGTCACGTGCACAATTAGTGCGAGATGGTGGCTATCCAGAAGGTAATCACAAGAATGTTGATGAATTTAAACTCAAATGTATAGCACACATGCAATTCGAGAGAAGAAATGAAACAAGCAGTAAAAATTGTGATATACTCACAAGTTGCTGATGAAATCTTCCTGAAAGTATTTGACAGAACTGAACTGTTTGGAAATTAGACCAGTACATGCCTTCTTCCCATTTCCGGCATTGCTTGCACTCTTCTCCCATTTCCAATTCCAGTTGCAATTAATTGAATATGTAATTCACCCAAACACAAGAAATCAACAATTAAATTCACAAATCATAAATATTCAAACTTTTAATCAGAATTTACAAACATATATGGATTGAGGGAAAAACACTTTTGATACCAAACTTTAGTCCAAAAAACACATTTGATACCAAACTTTTTGAAAAAACACATTTCATACCATGATTCACAAAATCTTGACACATTTACTTTTGCCGTCAATTTTCGAACGGAATTCAACACGTGCCGTCAATTGTGGGTCTTTAAATACCGTGCATGTTTTCTCTCCCATTGTCAATTTAACGGGCACATGAGCGACACGTGCTGAATTTCGTCCGAAAATTGACAGCAAAACTAAATGTGTCAAGATTGTGTGAATCATGGTATGAAATGTATTTTTTCAAAAAGCTTGGTACCAAATGTGTTTTTTGGACTAAAGTTTGGTATCAAAAGTGTTTTTCCCTCTATATGGATTTATAAGGTTGTACTAACTTAATTAGTGTTTTTTTTTTAATTTTTCTTTTTGTGAGTGTCAAGTGTGAACGGAAAGAACCTGAAATTACTGGAACTTGAGAAGAAAGGAGGCTGAGGTTTTTAAGAGAAGATTTATTAATGAGAAGGGGGTGGAGATAACTTATTATTAGGGGTGGGCATTGGGTTCTGGTAATCCAAACCCGACCCGTCCCGTTTTTAAAATACCCGAAGGGATCGAGTATTTTTTGGATTTGGGTACCCGAACTTGAAAATCCGTATTTTATTACGGAAATACGGGACGGGTTTGGGATTAGCCTCTCCAACCCCGAATACCCGAACCCGTCTATATATTTTTCTTACTATTATATAATTATACACTTAACTTATACATTAATTAATAAATTAATTAACATCATCTAATAAAGATCTTTTTTACTTTACCTTAATATTCATTTTAAATCTTACACTAGTTATTAATATATTAAGTTTGCCTCCGTTCTAAAAACTTTCAAAGTCTTTACGGCTCTACCACTTCTTCTTCTTCTTCTTCTCAACTACGCCACGGCAAACAAAGTTTATTTCTCTACAAATTAAATGACTACTATTACTATTACATATAAAATTTTATATAAAATATTTTAATTAAATTTTGTTAGATTCATGAAGAATTGACGATTTAAAAAAACATATGGGACCCGTAATCCCGTCCTGTCCCGTCCCGCAATAATTCGGGTACCCGCTTTCGGGTACCCGAATTATTACGGGGCGGGTTTGGGATGAAATGTGTCAATCCCGAAATTTACTATACCCATATCTTTAACCCCAAACCCGCCTCAAAACCGTCCCGTGCCCACCCCTACTTATTATTAACTTTTCACTACTTCTTGGAGTAGCAGTTGTGGGCATTTATGTCTTTTGATATATAGTATTTGTTTTATATTTTTTTTAGTTTTGTACTTTTTCCGTTACAATTATTTTGTTCCCTTCATATTTGACACAAAATATTAGTGCAAGTAACAAAATTAGTTTGTCACGTGCAACGCACGTGCACATTTATAGAATATAAAAAATTATGAAGTTACTCATAAGATATTTTATTACTTTTCCCCATTAATCTCAACAACGGTCCAACATTATATCATATCCTATAACTTAAGTTACTGATTTGATCACTATCACCTATTTTTCTTGTTCGAACTCCAACAATAAAAAACTAGATATAAATAATATTTCAAAATTAAAAACTCAGTAATTATTATTTTATTAATGATTACCATCTAAATACTCGATGAAATCATTCTAAATCAAGTTTTAAGAGTTTCTCAGATCCTATTTCAATCTTTGAAACCAACTTAGAACGAAACCCGAGCACAAACTCTTCCTAGGTATAAGTCTAAACCATAAAAACTAAATCTAAGAAAAAGACACAAATAAGAAAAGACATTCATCAACACATAACTCATTCAAAACAACATGTAATAGTAGTACTAATAATGATTCCAAAACAAACACATAGATTATGATCTAAAAGTCCATACTACATTTCAATGGCTCACTCCTCCCTCTCACTTATGGTGTGGCCATTCGTAGTCAGCCTCCTACCATTGTCCCTTGAGTTAGGTTGGGCAAATAGAGTCGATGGTGGGATAACCTCCTCAACAACTCGAAAGGTTTTTATGTTTAGGATGATGGCATCAGACTTTTGACTAACAAGATTAAACAGACAAACATCAAATTCCTCTAAGAAATTTTCAAGAAGCAAGTTCTTCCAACCGCCCACCTCCATAGCCTTTATAATGGTATTTCGCTACCCATTTATTTTAATTGACACGGAGCTCTACGGCTAAACTTTTGCCAATTTGATGTTTTTTTAACCACTCTGAAGGGATTGACTGCATTTTACACAAAGATAATTACTCATTTGGGTTAAAAAATTTAAAGCATTCACTGCATGATAAAAGTGATTTAGATGTCTTAGAAATATACCAAAAATAGAATTGTAGTGGCGTTTTGAGGTATGATGGTATTTTTAGCATGTCACTAGCAGCGGTTTGGCTTAATGTTGAACGACTACTGTTTTATTTTTAAATAACTAATAAATGCTATTAATAACTTCATTGGCATTGATATTTGTAGTATCTTTCAGAAATATGAATATAATAAATTTTTATGATTTTTTTAATATTTTTTGTTGTGGAATTTAAAGTGCTTGTGCATTAATCTTAATTGTTCCTTACCATGTAGAATCGTTTGTAGACAACTGATGCACGCTTGACTAATAGGAAAGTGTCCTGCATTGTAGCTGTAACTGCCAACCTTTTATGTATTTCGTTGAGACGATAGTATGATGAAAAATCACTATATGATGCAATTAACAAAATTAATTTGTCACGTGCAATGCACGTGCACCTTTTATAGTAAATATAAAAAATTACGAAGTTAATCATATTATATTTTATTACTTTTCCCCATAAATCTCAACAACGGTCCAACATTATATTATATCATTTAAGTTAAGATACTGATTTATCAAAATCACCTATTTTTCTTGTTCGAACCCCAACAATCAATTTAAATAATATTTATTGAAAACTTAGTAACAATTATTTTATTAATGATTACCATCTAAATACTCGATGAAAATCATTCCAAATCACGTTTTAAGAGTTTCTCATAACCTATTCCAATTTTTGAAACCAAATTAGAACGAAACCCGAACACAAACTCTTCTTAGGTATAACTCCAAACCATAAAAACCAAATTTACGAAAAAGACACAAATAGAAAAAGACATTTCTCAACACATAACATATTCAAATCAACTCATAATAGTAGTACTAATTATGATTCCAAAACAAACACATAGATTATGATCTAAAAGTCCAGACTACATTTCAATAGCTCACTCCTCGCTCTCGCTTGTGGTGTGGCCACTCGTAGTCAGCCTCCTACCATTGTCCCCTAAGTTAGATTGGGCAAATAGAGTCGATGGTGGGATAACCACTTCAACAACTCGGAATATTTTGATGTCTAGGATGATGGCATCAGACTTTTGACTAACAAGATTAAACAGACAAACATCAAATTCCTCTAAGAAATTTTCAAGAACAAAGTTCTTCCAACCGACCATAATCCCATCTCCATAGTCCTTATAATGGTATTTGGCTACCTATTTCTTTTCATCGACACGGAGCTCTACGACTAGACTTTTGTCAATGTTTCTTTAACAACTCTGAAAGGATTGGCTGAAATATACACAATGATAATTACTGATTTAGTTCCAAAAATTAAAGAATTCACTGCACGATAAAAGTGATTTAGATGCATTAGAAATTATACAAAAAATAGAATTGTAGTGGCATTTTGAGGTATAGTGGTATTTTTAGCATGTCACTTGCAGCGGTTTAGCTTAATGTTAAAAGGCTATTGTTTTATTTTTAAGTAACTAATAATTGCCATAAATAACATCATTGGCATTAATATTTGAAGTATCTTTCAAAATTATGATTATAATATATTTTTATGATTTTTTTAATAATGCTACTAAACTTTATTTTTATTGTAGAATTTAAATTGTTTGTGCAATCAATCTTAATTGTTCCTTACCATGCATATTAGTTTGTAGATGTGATGCATGCATGACTAATATGAAACTGCCTTCCATTGCTGTTGCAACTGCTAACCTTTTATGTATTTCATTGAAACGATAGTATGATGAAAAAACACTATATGATGCTATTAACAAAATTAGTTTGTCACGTGCAACATGCACCTTTATAGTATATAAAAATTTATGAAGTTACCCATATGATATTTTATTACTTTTCCCCCATAAATCTCATCAACGGTCCAACATTATATCATATCTGATAACTTAAGTTACTGATTTGATAACTATCACCTATTTTTCTTGTTTGTACCCAAACAATCAAAAACTTGATATAAATCATATTTAAGAATTCAAAACTCGGTTACTATTATTTTATTAATGATTACCATCTAAATACTCGATGAAAATATTCCAAATCAAGTTATAACAGTTTCTCGGATCCTATTCCAATTTTTAAAAACAAATTAGAACGAAACCCGATCACAAACTCTTCCTATGTATAAGTCCAAACCACAAAAACAAAATCTAAGAAAAAGACAAAAATAAGAAAAGACATTCATCAACACATAAATCATTCAAAACAACTTATAATAGTAGTACTAATAATGATTCCAAAACAAACACATAGATTATGATTTAAATGTCCAGACTATATTTCAATGGCTTACTCCTCGCTCTCGCTTGTGGGGTGGCCATTCGTAGTCAGCCTCCTACCATTATACCTTGAGTTGAAAATAGAGTCGATAGTGGGATAACGTTCCGAACAACTCGAAAGATTTTGATGTCTAGGATGATGGCATCAGACATATAATTAACAAGATTAAACAGATAAAATCAAATTTCTCTAAGAATTTTTCAAGAACAAAGTTCTTCTAACCGCCCATAAGCCCACCTCCATAGCCTTTATAATGGTATTTGGCTACCTATTTCTTTTCATCGGCTAAACTTTTATCAATATGATGTTTCTTTAACCAACCTCAAGAAATTAACTGCATTATACACAAAGATAATTACTCATTTAGGTTAAAAAATTAAAGCATTCACTGCACAAAAAAAGTTATTTAGATGCATTAGAAATTATACCAAAAATAGAATTGTAGTGGCATTTTGAGGTATGATGGTATTTTTAGCATGTCACTTGTAGAGGTGTGGCTTAATGTTCAATAACTACTATTTTATTTTTAAGTAACTAATAAATGCCATAAATAACATCATTGGCGTTAATATTTGTAGTATCTATCAGAATTGTGACTATAAAATATTTTTAGTTTTTCTTTTTCTTTTTCTTTTTCTAATTGTCAAGTGTGAACTGAAAGAACCTGAAATTACTGGAACTTGAGAAGAAAAAGGATTGGAGGTTTTTAAGAGAAGATTTACTAATGAGAAGGGGTGGAGATAACTAAATATTAATTTTTCACTACTTCTTGGAATAGGATATGTGGCCATTTATATATTTTCATATATAGTATTTGTTTTCTATTTTTTAAGCTTTTTTACTTTCTCAGTTACATTTACTTTGTTCCCTTCATTGTTGACATAAAATATTAGTGTAATTAACAAAATTAGTTTGTCACATACAACGTATCATATCCTATAACTTAAGTTACTGATTTGATCAATATCAACTATTTTTCTTGTTCGAACCCCAACAATAAAAAACTATATATAAATCGAGGAAAAAACACTTTTGATGCCAAACTTTAGTCCAAAAATCACATTTGATACCAAGCTTTTTGAAAAAACACATTTCATACCATGATTCACACTATCTTAATACATTTACTTTTCCGGTCAATTTTCGGACGGAATTCAGGACGTGCCGTCAAATATGGGTCTTTAAAACCCGTGCATGTTTTCCCTCCCATTATCAATTTAACGAGCACATGAGCGGCACGTGCTGAATTTCGTCCGAAAATTAACGGCAAAACTAAATGTGTCAATATTGTGTGAATCATGGTATGAAATGTGTTTTTTCAAAAAGCTTAGTATCAAATGTGTTTTTTGGACTAAAGTTTGGTATCAAAAATATTTTTCCCTCTATATAAATCATATTTCAAAATTCAAAACTTAGTAACTATTATTTTACTAATGATTATCATCTAAATACTCGATGAAAATCATTCCAAATCGAGTTTTAATAGTTTCTCAGATACTATTCCAACTTTTGAAACCAAATTAGAACAAAACCCGAGCACAAATTCTTCCTATGTATAAGTCCAAACCACAAAAACTAAATCTAAGAAAAAGACACAAATAAGAAAAGACATTCCTCAACACATAACTCATTCAAAACAACTTATAATAGTAGTACTAATAATGATTCCAAAACAAACACGTAGATTATGATATAAAAGTCCTGACTATATTTCATTGGCTCACTCCTCGCTCTCGCTTGTGGTGTGGCCATTCATAGTCAGCCTCCTACCATTATCCCTTGAGTTGGATTGGGAAAATAGAGTCGATGGTGGGATAACCTTCTTAACAACTTGGAAATTTGGATGTCTAGGATTATGGCATGAAACATTTAACTAACAAGACTAAACAGATTAAATCAAATTCCTCTAAGAAATTTTCAAGAACAAAATTCTTCTAACAACCCATAAGCACACCTCCATAGCCTTTATAATGGTATTTTTCTACCCATTTCTTTTCATCGACACGGAGCTCTACGGCTAGACTTTTGTCAATATGATGTTTCTTTAACCACTCTCAAGGGATTAACTGCATTATACACAAAGATAATTACTCATTTAGGTTCAAATATTAAATCATTCACTCCACGATAAAAGTGATTTAGATGCATTAGAAACTATACCAAAAATAGAATTGTAGTGGTATTTTGAGGAATGATGGTATATTTAGCATGTCACTTGTAGAGATGTGCCTTAATGTTAAACGACTGCTGTTTTATTTTTAAGTAACTAATAAATGCCATAAATAACATCATTGTCGTTAATATTTGTAGTATCTTTCAGAATTGTGACTATAAAATATTTTTAGTGCTTTTTCTTTTCTTTTTGTCAGCGTCAAGTGTGAACGGAAAGAACCTGAAATTACTGGAACATGAGAACAAAAAGGGTTGGAAGTTTTCAAGAGAAGATTTATTAATGAGAAGGGGTGGAGATAACTGATTTAACTTTTCACTACTTCTTGGAAATAACAGTTGTGGGCATTTGTGTTTTTTGATATATAGTATTTGTTTTCTATTTTTTTAGTTTTTTACTCTCTTCGTTACATTTATTTTGTTCCCTTCATATTTGACACAAAATAATAGTGCAATCAACAAAATTAGTTTGTCACGTGCAACGCACGTACACATTTATAGTATATAAAAAATTATGAAATTACACATATGATATTTTAGTACTTTTTCCCAATAAATCTCAACAACGGTCAAACGTTATAGCATATCCTATAACTTAAGTTACTGATTTGATTACTATCACCTATTTTTCTTGTTCGAACCCCAACAATCAAAAACTAGGTATAAATTATATTTCAAAACTCAATAACTATTATTTTATTAATGATTACCATCTAAATACTCGATGAAAATCATTCCAAATTGAGTTTTAATAGTTTCTCATATCCTATTCCAACTTTTGAAACCAAATTAGAACAAAACCCGAGCACAAACTCTTCCTAGGTATAAGTACAAACCACAAAAACTAAATCTAACAAAAAGTCAAAAATAAGAAAAAACATTCCTCAACACATAACTCATTCAAAACAACTTGTAATAGTAGTACTAATAATTATTCCAAAACAAACACATAGATTATGATCTAAAAGTCCAGATTATATTTCAATGGCTCACTCCTCGCTCTCGCTTTTGGCGTGGCCATTCGTAGTCAGCCTCCTACCATTGCCCCTTGAGTTGGGTTGGACAAATAGAGTCGATGGTGGGATAACCTCCTCAACAACTCGGAAGATTTTGATGTCTAGGGTGATGGCATCAAACTTTTGACTAATAAGATTAAATAGACAAACATCAAATTCCTCCAAGAAATTTTCAAGAACAAAGTTCTTCCAACCACCCATAAGCCCACCTCCATAGCATTTAAAATGGTATTTGGCTACCTATTTCTTTTCATCGACACGGAGCTCTACGGCTAAACTTTTGTCAATATGATGTTTCTTTAACCAACCTCAAGAAATTAACTGCATTATATTACTCATTTAGGTTAAAAAATTAAAGCAGTCACTGCACGAAAAAAGTTATTTAGATGAATTAGAATTTATACCAAAAATAGAATTATAGTGGCATTTTGAGGTATGATGGTATTTTTAGCCTGTCACTTGCAGCAGTGTGGCAGGTGCATGTGCGTTGCACTTGACAAACTAATTTTACTAATTGCACTAATATTTTGTGTCAAATATGAAGGGAACAAAGTAAATGTAACGGAGAAAGTACAAAACTAAAAAAATAGAAAACAAATAGTATATATCAAAAGACATAAATGCCACATCTGCTATTCCAAGAAGTAGTGAAAAGTTAATAATCAATTATCTCCACCCCTTCTCATTAATAAATCTTCTCTTAAAAACCTCATCCCCTTTTTCTTCTCAAGTTCCAATAATTTCAGGTCCTTTCTGTTCACATTTGACACTGACAAAATGAAAAAAAAAATACTAAAAATATTTTATAGTCACAATTATTAAAGATACTACAAATATTAACTCCAATGATGTTATTTATGGCATTTGTTAGTTACTTTAAAATAAAATAGTAGCCGTTTAACATTAAGCCACATCACATGTCTACAAAGGTTTTTGCATGGTAAGGATTTTGTTGTTTGGACTTATACCTAGGAAGAGTTTATGCTCGGGTTTTGTTCTAATTGGGTTTCAAAAATTGGAATATGACCTGAGAAACTCTTGAAATTAAATTAGGATTGATCTTCATCAAGTATTTAGATGGTAATCATTAATAAAATAATAGTTACCGAGTTACCGAGTTTTGAATTTTGAAATATAATTTATATTTAGTTTTTGATTGTTGGGGTACGAACAAGAAAAATAGGTGATAGTGATCAAATCGGTAACTTAAGTTATAGGATAAGATATAATATAGGATAGTATAGTGCAACGTGTTACAAATTAAAATGAGTCCATGTTGATGATGGAAAAAATAAATACTTTGTCATCTGCAACAACACCTCTCCCCTATCTTTTCTCTCATTAGTAAGAGTTCTCCTAAAAACCTCCACTCTCTCAGTTTTGAATATTTTCAGGTTCTTAATTTTCCATTCATACTCTCAGAAAGAAAGATAAATAAAAAAAAATACTAGTTAATTTACTACATCTTCTGTGAATTCAGATCAGTTTAAAAATTTTATTGAAAGTTTGAATATTTATGATTTGTGTATTTAGTTATGGAACTTTTTTTGTTTGGGTGAATCAAAGATTAATTAATTGGAAGTGCAGTCAAATGGGAGAAAAGTGCATGCAGTGCAAGAAATGGGAAGAAGACATGTATTGATCTAATTTCAACCTGGTCAATTCTGTCAAACACTAACTGTAAGATTTGATCAACAACTTGTAAATATGTCAATCTTTTACTTATTCTTCTTCTTTTGGATTGTTTATGTGCTTTACATTTGTGTTTAGTTTCTTCCAAAAAATTAAATTTTGGATGAATGTACTAAGTAAAAATTTAAATGCATCCATTTTATGTGTAATTTTTAAGTCCCTTCATAGGTTCATTAGTTAAAGATTGTTATTTTGTTGTGAACTTCATTAATTTATGGAGAAATGTGGTTGAATTTTACGCCATGCTTGTTTGGGTTTTAGTAAGTTTTTTCTAACAAACAACAATTTTATGTTCCTTTAGAAAGTGTTTCATTTTTTGAACTTGATGCCCGGTTAACCTCTCTAGATAGCCACCATCGATTACAAATTTGTGCTTTTTATGCACATGCACGTCTCTTACACATGATCACGTAAGGCACTATTTATGTCAGATCTCGGTAGCCACAAACTTTTTAACATTCTTTTTTTTTTTTGATAACTTCAAATTCTCTTGAACGCACAAAAATTGATGATATTTCTAAAAACTCATAAAATCTCTAAAATTTCTCTCAGAAAATCCAAAATAACGTTTTTTGTGCACATGATCACACAACACACAATTTGTGTCAAATGGCTGCTACCAAGAGGGTAGCCATAAACATTTCCATTAAAACCCAAACAAACATTCTCTTAAAATGCACAAAAATCGATGATATTTCTAAAACTCATAAAATCTCTGAAATATCTCCAGAAAATTCTAAACAATGCTTTATGTGCACATGCACATGCCTTTCACCTGAGCACGCTAGACAAAATTTTCTAAGATGGTGTCTACCAGGAGGTAGACACAAACATTTCTATTAAAACACAAACAAGTATTTTTTAACATTCTCTTGAAATGTACAAAATCAATGATTGTCTAATTTCACAATAATGATAATGTGACTGTTACAAAGATTCTGAATAAGACTTTCGATGTAATTTTGGGGATATATGATGCAGGCTATCCCCTTTACCAACAATCTAAGAGATAAGTTGACAGGAACCGTAGCTTTGAAAGGTCCAAGTGGGAACGTTTGGGATGTTGGGCTACTGGAAAATGGGGATACATTGAAGATCATTTTCTAGAGGAAAAAGATATTTTAATCTTCAAATATAATGGGAATTCAATATTTGATGTTTTGATCTATGACCAAAAAAGCTCATGTGAAAGGGAAGGTTCATATTTCGTCAAAATATATTCGCATACGGAAAGTTGATGCGGTAGCAAATGAAAGAGAAACATCGAAAAAAGTTATGAAAAAACCAACAATGAATCTTCACATGATGTTATTGAATATTGTTGGTCCCAAGTGGTCAGATGAGGTCTACAGGGGGGGTGAATAGACCTCTGAACCTTTTAAAAAATTTCTCTAGCTTTTCTTATCAGCAGAGTAAGCTGATCAAAACTATGAGATAACTTAGTTGTTCACGCTCAAAGCTTGTTCAGCGAAGTTGATCACTAGTCTGATTGTACTTATCTGTTTCAAATTGAATCAGAGTTTTAAACTTGTTATGCAACGGATTTTTATCAAGTGTTCTTCAAACAAGTTTTTCTTACTTAAAGATTTTATCCCCAGTTTTTAAAACTTCTTTTAAAATCTTAAGTCTCTTCAAATTTGGTTACTTATGAGAATATGCAAGTAAAAGTAAGTAAACCAACACAAAAATTTGTATAGTGGTTATATAGACAAGACGTCTTTTAGTACATTCTTCTAAATCACGAAGATTTAGGTTATACTATGAACACTTAGTAAATAGTACACTCTGCTTGCGCTTTTACAACAAATGATAAAGCCACAAGTGCGTAATAGGAAATCACTAAGACTACCTATCCTCTGAAGTTATATCACTCACACAGATGGATATACACTTCTCACAACTTTCTCTTTTACAGAAAATCACTAAGATTTTGAATGTGTACTTGTTTTCTCGACTCAGCTTGTCAACAGATGACTTCGCTGTTAGTGTTCTGTTCTTGAGTATTGAGACTTGAAGATATCGTGAATTCTCTCAATTGTAATTGAGTTGCTAGTCTCTAACTCTTGAATCCATAACTATTTATACTTGAGGATTTGAATTCTGCCCGTTGAGATGAAGCAGATTTTCAGATCTTCGTCGAGTACTGGTCCTTGTTTCAGAACGGCTTCTGCAACTGTGCACTGTACAGTTCTGTTGTATTTTATGTCACGTCGCATTTAATGCACCTTACTGATACGAGGTTTATCTTCAATCATTTGTCTTTAATACCCTTTGGAATGACTTTCTGATCACTTCTACTCTGTTGATCGAATCTACTCTGCTAATGAACACTCTCCTGATTCAAATCGAACTCATCTGATTTGACTCTGCTGAAATCCACCAGTCTGATTCCGAACTCAGCATCAGATCAGTAGTCTTCTGGACCGAAATTTTACCCTTCTGATTTATACTTGTCTTCTTGGTTAAATATCCTAAGAGGTTAGCCAAGCTTCCATTACTTAGCTGATGACTTTTGGAAATCATCAAAACCTCCCTTCACTTCTTCATCTTCATCCAACAAATATCATCAAGCGAAAAAACAAAGGAGCATTGCTACAAGGTCAACAACTTCAAGGAGACAGCCTACACTAGCTACTTCTAGAATTTGTAGGCTAACCATGAGTAAGTGTCGCTGAAAGTTAAATTGCAAATTTTGTTCTTGACTAATTTTAAATTTCGTTAGATTCATTTTAATGTAGGAGGTAGACGAGGTTCAAGTAGCACGCCTCATATGGAGCTCAAATCTCGTAGAAGGGCGGTAACTGATGAGGAAAAAGAAAGGGCACAAAGGTTGGCAGTTGCAGCTGCAACGGAGGACAGTTTCATATTAGTCATGCGTGCATCACATGTCTACAAAGGTTTTTGCATGGTAAGGATTTTGTTGTTTGGACTTATACCTAGGAAGAGTTTATGCTCGGGTTTTGTTCTAATTGGGTTTCAAAAATTGGAATATGACCTGAGAAACTCTTGAAACTAAATTAGGATTGATTTTCATCAAGTATTTAGATGGTAATCATTAATAAAATAATAGGTGATAGTGATCAAATCGGTAACTTGAGTTATAGGATAAGATATGAGGGAAAAGTAATAAAGTATCATATGAGTAACTTCATAATTTTTTATATACTATAAAGATGCACGTGCGTTGCACGTGACAAACTAATTTTGTTAATTGCATCATATAGTGATTTTTCATTATACTATCGTTTCAATAAAATACATAATTTTTTCACTAAAATCACTTTAATTATTATGTTTTTACCAATGAATTAAAGTTGAGATCATAAACTTGAAAATAAAAAACGCACTATAATTACTAAGTATTTCTAACCTAAAATGGCATGTCTAACTATTATTATATAACTACTATTTGAACGAATGGACAACATCGATTCTTTTTTTCCTTGACCTTGATATTTCGAAATTCTATGTTCTCATTTGATTTGACCACATTCTTTGCCTTTGTATTTCTTTAATTCATAAAGCGGTTTCTCATCACGACTTCATGTGTGATTTTTAAATCTATTAAATGATTTAACATCTAATTTAGCAATGAAAAATAAAATTTTAGTAAGTATAAATAATTTAACTAATATTGGCCCGAGCTAGCATCATGTGCAGGCCATGTGCTAAAACCTTAGTGTGACGGCCCGAGCCCCTGGGTTGGGTCCTACGAGGTCCCACCCCCGAGTCCGGGTCCGTATTCGGTGAACACAACCGAAATTTGACCAAATTTTTTTTTGTTAAAACAACACCATAATTCGAATCATAGTTCAACTTAGTAACACAAAACCCGGTACACTGCTATATGCAGGAGTGGGCACAAAATACAAACAAGCGTCTACCGCGCAACAACAAGCATCAATAATAACAGTCTTAAGTATTTAATCAAGCCCGATACAAAGAAACACATAACATAACATAACACAAAGTAACGAAAATCAAAAGAAAATTCGACGACCCAAGAAAACCGACAGACAGGATCTCGGAGACTGACAACTCCAACGCTAAACATCAGACCAAAGGATACCTGTATCTGAAAAGAAGTAAACGCGAATGCGTAAGTTGATCGTCCAACTTAGTGAGGCCGTAGTGCACATGTGCGTGTGATGCAGTGATGCAACATAATATACATGAACATATATAACAGTACAGTAAATAAACACATGCGATAACAATTTAAGCACATTAAACAAGTAACCAACAGTTGTTGATGCCGTTCTTCTCTTACCCTCCAATCCATATTATGACGCCCCCACCGAACACTCCAAGTAAGGAGCTACCTTACTAACTGTGCGCATAGACGTCTAATGCCAAGAGTTTGACTTCACTCCCCAAGTGTAACCTCCACACTTGGTTTGTGAAGCCGGGTCTACGGTGGATCAAAGTAACCCTCCGGCCCTAACCTTCTAGGTTACCCATGATTCCGCACACCAAAATAGGACCCACACAATAATAGCAAACAGTACAGTACAATAACAATTCAGTACAATAACAATCCCATAACAGGAAATCAATAAACGATTCAATAACAGTCATTGAAACGGTTCAATATACAATATAAAAGACTCATAGCACATGAATAGTTCGTCCTAGCAATCGAGTTATTCATTATATCATACATCGCATGCTTGTTCGTTTAGGGACTAAGTTACAGTTATGACTCGACCTACTAGCACATTCGGACTGACACACAAGTAACACACAATACTCACCTGTGTAGCTTACGATTCTCGAGAAAATGCGGAAAGGTAGCGTCTTCGGTTCCTGTACACGTTTATGTAATGATCTTAGAATCTAATTACACCACAAGGATTCTAGAGTGACTAACTAAAGCAATGCTTTAGTCGAGCAAACAATTGAATCGTGGTTGCTCAATAACGAAGCCACGATAAAAACTTGGATATTTACGACCGATCTAAAGGTTCTATGGTTCGTTCATGAATCGTGGTAAACATAGCCATGAAAGAGTTAACTAGAACATAAACATTATAACCGATCTTTAAAATGTTTAATTAAAGATTTTAAGTTAAGTAAATGTTTAATTAAAGGTTTTAAGTTAAGTTAAGTAACTTTATGTTTCTCAAGTATCCAAACAAAAATTTGTTTTTAAATTTAGAATTTAGGTTTATTGAAATCATTTTATTTTCGAAATTAAACTTTGTTTATAATTATCTTTTTGAAAACTTTAAATTTTTTTTTGTATAAATTTTATTTGAAAAATAATTTATTATTGTTTAACCTTTTATTTTAAATAAACAATCTTCTCCTTAATTATGTATTGTTTTTAAAACCTTTTTATCTTTATTTTCAAACTTATTAAATTCAGAAAAATTATTATTCCGAATTATTATATTTATTTTGGAAATTATTTAATTTCAGAAAAATGATTATCCAAAATCATTTTAGTTTACTTTTGAAATTATTTATTTCCAGGAATAATTATTCAAAATTATCTATTAATTTTCTTTTTCAAAATTAATGTTTGAGAATAATTATTAAAATTATATTTAATATTTAAAAATTTTATTTTCGAATTTATTAAATCCAGAAAAATATTTAATCAAAAATATTTTATTTATTTTCAAATTATTTATGTAATATATTTATTTTCGAAAAATATTTATTAAATATTTTTTTATTCAGAAAAATGGTTTATTATTTTATTTTTCAAAAAAAAAATATTTAAAATTATTTAATTTTAATTTCTAAATATTTATTTTTCTAAATTTAAAATAATTTTTAATATTTAAAATTTTATTTTCAGAATTAAATTACAAATTTAAAAATTATTTTAAGTTTATTTAATTTTCTCAAAATTGTTTTATTTATAAAAATTTATTTTCGGTGTTTAAATAATTTTATTATTTCCAAGAATATTTATTACTATTATTATATTCATTATTTTCATAATACACTTTAAAAATGATTATCCAAAATATTTTTATAAATTTTTGATTTATTTTCAAAATTACTTATAAAGATATATTTTCAGAAATTATTATTTAAATATAATTACTAAAATGACTTTTGATATTTACAATTTATTATTTTCATATAAAATCTCTTTATTATAAATTACTTTTTATTTACTCATAAAAAGTTAAGTATATACTATATTTAAAAGTTATCATAATTTATTTTTAATAATAAAATTATTAAATTCAAAAAAATTTATTTTATTTATTTTATTCTTGAAATAATTATCACTAGTTAATTTTTTTAATTTTTTTTTATCATCATTTTCAGTATTTATTATTAGAAAGTAATAAAACAATTTTTTTTTAAGACAAATTATTTACTTATAAAATGTATTTACTTTATTATCTTAAAAGTAGATTACTTTAGATAATACTTAGCAAATTTATGTTTAATAGCTTTTTCATATATTTTCTTTTTTTTTTAATAATAATTTAATTTCATTAAATCTTAAATTCTTTTTTTTTTTTTTTTTTTTTTTAAGTGGGCTGACCTTTGGGCCAATCCACAAACGGGCCTAGGTGGCCTGTTGCATTGCAACAGGCCCAATTGGGTGGTCTGTTGCAAATGCAACAGACCTGGGCCTGTTGCAAGAACAACAAGCCCAGTGGCAAGCTTGCTGCACACAGCAGCGGTCAAGGCTGGCCGGTAGATTGACGGCCAGCTTCCGGCCGACGGTGGGTGGCTCCGGCCACCTTACCCGAAAATTGCACCTCACCCCCTCTACTATATAATTTTTATATTTTCTACCCATTTAAAACACAACCAAAACTTTGTATAATTAATTTACAAATCAAACTTACAAAATAAGATTCAATATAAATTTTTTTTTTTCTTCTCAAAAATCCTACTTTAAGTGTTGAAGAATAGCTTAAATTTTTTATTTCAATAAAATCCCCAAGATTTTGAAATCTTTATTTTAACCACAAAACTCTTTAAAACTTAAAATAAAAGTATCATTCTTTCATAACCCAACAATATTCATAACAATGATTTTAAGAACAATTTCAAATCATGCATTTTAAATCATCATTCACAACCAAAACATCAAAAACCAAACTTTCATAACATTTTACAAAAATGTGAATTTTTAAACAAGAGCTTCAAACTTAAACCTAGATCATTAATAAAATCCTAAAACTAAACTCTTTCACATATGAATATCAAAACTTCAAAACTTAAATGTGAAAATCGAAGCTCTAGATATAGGATTCAAGAAGTTTTAAAAAGGAAAAACAATGATTAACTTATTTCTTAAATAACTAACAAAAATACCAAAAAGTGGTAGAAGGGGCTTATACCTAAACTTGAAGGTTGATTTATTTCTTCAAACTCACTGCCCTTTTTCTCCGGTGGCAGCGGCGGCGGCGGCGTGTTCCGGTAGTGGCGGCTGCAAGGTGGCGGTGGTGGCACGGCGGTGGTGGTGGTGGTTCTTCCTCTTCCAAAAGAAGACTCACTTCTCTCACTTTTTTTTTTTCTTCTTTTCTAACTCTCTTTCTATATCTCTTCTAATACTACCACTCAAGAGCAAGCACAAAACCCACACTACTAAATCTGAAAATCAGATTTAATGGGACACATAAAAGACTTTGGGAGGAGAAAATAATAATTTCTCACCTTCTAAGCTCACCAATGGAAGAAAACTTGGGTGGAGAGTTTTTCTCCACCCAAGGGCTGACAATAGGCTAGCATAGTAGCCCAAGGATAGAGCACTCAATTGTCCTCTGCAGATTTTTCAACATTTCCAGCGAATTTGCACTGTGCCCCCTCAATTTTTTGAAAAGTGCATTTTTGCCCCAAAATAAAAATAAATGCGCGATCAAACCCATAACTTTTATAAACTTTTCTAAATCTTTCATAAGGTTTTAATTACCTTCCAAATCATTTTCAAGTTCTATTTTTGCGCTAGAAAATTTTTAATTGTACAATTAAGCTTAAAGAAATACTAAGTTTCATTAAAAATAAAACATGTCTCACAAAATCATATTAAAATTCAATAACTTCATTTTAAAATATTTTAAAATTACGGGGTGTTACAATCCTCCCTCCTTAAAAGAATTTGGTCCCCAAATTCGTTTATGATATTCGGAAAGTTCATGGTCGAAAATTTCCACTTCTTATGATGATATCTTAATTTGGACATCCGGTCCATCCTTATGTCACAATCTAGGATCAGGAATGCGATCAAATTGGCAGGAAACATCCCTTATCTTGATCTTAACCTCGCATCTCTGAGTTGAACTCGCTATAAACGAGGTTCTTAAAGGAGTACGAAACCCTAACTTATGTGAAACGCATTAAACCATACTCAATAACATAGATCCATAACACAATGATACGAAGTTCTCCCAGGTTCTTTCGGTTCGGTTCTGCTCCCAAACCATTTCCCTCGTCTGCCACCATGCCTTAGCGAAATCTTTCAAACAATAAGTGGCCAATGAAATTTTTGGAATGTTCGAGTAGTCCATGACTCGGAAGATATACTCAATCTCGGCCAACCACACTTCAATATTTTGATCGTCAGGCTTTCCAAGAAATTGGGGCGGTTGGAACTGCAGAAAACGTTCCAAGGTCTGGTCCAAAGATAGCGGTGCAAGTGGTAGAGGCGCAGCTCGTGCAGTGCCTTGTAGTGCTTGGGTGAACTCTGCCAAAGCGGCAATGATCCGCTTAGCTTGTTCAACTGGTGGGGCTGTCGGTGCTCCCTCAGACTGACGAGAGGGAACCAATCGACTAGCACGACTATCACCATGAGTTCCTGCCATCTAAACAATGAAGGACGGCTCGTTAGCATAACGAGACCGAACCTACTATCTATGACAAAAGAAAACCATTCAAAATCCAACTAATCATCGCATAATGGCAAACCGCCAATCGATCAAAATATTGTCGAACGACACAAAACTAATCATAGGGTATCAAAACAAACACACAGTACGATAAAACATTCAATAAGCCAAGACGGCTTCAAAACAAACAAAGTTAAAAAGGAAGTCCTAAACGAGCTCTCAATGTAAGACATCTTAAATGCCGTCTCATGAGTCACCAACTCGGGGATCTTCACCATCCATAGGAGATGCCTCGTCCATAGGGTCCTCCTCTTCCAGGATTTACTCACCCGGCTCCTCTCTAGCAACCAAAAGGGAATCGGTAATACACCTCAACCCATCTTGAATCGTGTTGGATTGGAGCAGTCCATGATCCCTAAGAAGCCGATAATCCTCCATTCGGGTCCTCATGACATTTAGTAGATCTTCAATCACTCGTACCCAAATTTCCGCTTCCTGAGCACGAGTCCTTATAAATGAAGCAACCCAAGAGTACTGATCAAGGCCAACCTCCAACTCATACACCACACTATTGGGATAATAACCCCTCGATTGACGACCTCCAAGTCGCACATGATTAGGGAAGGGCGGATAGACCCGACGAGGTCGAGAACGTCGACTAACCGAGCGACGAGGGGGAGAATCATTACGAGTTGGGGCAGCATTGGCCATGCGAGGCCCCAACTCAACCTCAAAAATCATGTCTCTCTCTCATGCGCTCGAGCGAAGACTACATTGGCTCGACATCCTATCACACTCATAAGATAAGAAACAACTACCTAACATATAATAATTATATTTAAAGACTAAAAAATATGGTTAAAACACAACACGACAGACGACTTCCGAGGATCCTTGACCTGACTTATAAGCCTAAGCTCTGATACCACTTGTGACGGCCCGAGCCCCCGGGTTGGGTCCTACGAGGTCCCACCCCCGAGTCCGGGTCCGTATTCGGTGAACACAATCGAAATTTGACCAGATTTTTTTTTTTTGTTAAAACAACACAATAATTCGAATCATAGTTCAACTTAGTAACACAAAACCCGGTACACTGCTATATGCAGGAGTGGGCACAAAATACAAACAAGCGTCTACCGCGCAACAACAAGCATCAATAATAACAGTCTTAAGTATTTAATCAAGCCCGATACAAAGAAACACATAACATAACATAACACAAAGTAACGAAAATCAAAAGAAAATTCGACGACCCAAGAAAACCGACAGACAGGATCTCGGAGACTGACAACTCCAACGCTAAACATCAGACCAAAGGATACCTGTATCTGAAAAGAAGTAAACGCGAATGCGTAAGTTGATCGTCCAACTTAGTGAGGCCGTAGTGCACATGTGCGTGTGATGCAGTGATGCAACATAATATACATGAACATATATAACAGTACAGTAAATAAACACATGCGATAACAATTTAAGCACATTAAACAAGTAACCAACAGTTGTTGATGCCGTTCTTCTCTTACCCTCCAATCCATATTATGACGCCCCCACCGAACACTCCAAGTAAGGAGCTACCTTACTAACTGTGCGCATAGACGTCTAATGCCAGGAGTTTGACTTCACTCCCCAAGTGTAACCTCCACACTTGGTTTGTGAAGCCGGGTCTACGGTGGATCAAGGTAACCCTCCGGCCCTAACCTTCTAGGTTACCCTTGATTCCGCACACCAAAATAGGGCCCACACAATAATAGCAAACAGTACAGTACAATAACAATTCAGTACAATAACAATCCCATAACAGGAAATCAATAAACGATTCAATAACAGTCATTGAAACGGTTCAATATACAATATAAAAGACTCATAGCACATGAATAGTTCGTCCTAGCAATCGAGTTATTCATTATATCATACATCGCATGCTTGTTCGTTTAGGGACTAAGTTACAGTTATGACTCGACCTACTAGCACATTCGGACTGACACACAAGTAACACACAGCACTCACCTTTGTAGCTTACGATTCTCGAGAAAATGCGGAAAGGTAGCGTCTTCGGTTCCTGTACACGTTTATGTAATGAACTTAGAATCTAATTACACCACAAGGATTCTAGAGTGACTAAAGCAATGCTTTAGTCGAGCAAACAATTGAATCGTGGTCGCTCAATAACGAAGCCACGATAAAAACTTGGATATTTACGACCGATCTAAAGGTTCTATGGTTCGTTCATGAATCGTGGTAAACATAGCCACGAAAGAGTTAACTAGAACATCACCATTATAACCGATCTTTAAAATGTTTAATTAAAGATTTTAAGTTAAGTAAATGTTTAATTAAAGGTTTTAAGTTAAGTTATTACTTTCAAGTAACTTTATGTTTCTCAAGTATCCAAACAAAAATTTGTTTTTAAATTTAGAATTTAGGTTTATTGAAATCATTTTATTTTCGAAATTAAACTTTGTTTATAATTATCTTTTTGAAAACTTTAATTTTTTTTTTTTTATAAATTTTATTTGAAAAATAATTTATTATTGTTTAACCTTTTATTTTAAATAAACAATCTTCTTCTGAATTATGTATTGTTTTTAAAACCTTTTTATCTTTATTTTCAAACTTATTAAATTCAGAAAAATTATTATTCCGAATTATTATATTTATTTTCGAAATTATTTAATTTCAGAAAAATGATTATCCAAAATCATTTTAGTTTACTTTTGAAATTATTTATTTCCAGGAATAATTATTCAAAATTATCTATTAATTTTCTTTTTCAAAATTAATGTTTGAGAATAATTATTAAAATTATATTTAATATTTAAAAATTTTATTTTGGAATTTATTAAATCCAAAAAAATATTTAATCAAAAATATTTTATTTATTTTCAAATTATTTATGTAATATATTTATTTTCGGAAAATATTTATTAAATATTTTGTTATTCAGAAAAATGGTTTATTATTTTATTTTACAAAAAAAAAAATTATTTAAAATTATTTAATTTTAATTTCTAAATATTTATTTTTCTAAATTTAAAATAATTTTTTTAATATTTAAAATTTTATTTTCAGAATTAAATTACAAATTTAAAAATTATTTTAAGTTTATTTAATTTTCTCAAAATTGTTTTATTTATAAAAATTTATTTTCGGTGTTTAAATAATTCTATTATTTCCAAGAATATTTATTACTATTATTATATTCATTATTTTCATAATACACTTTAAAAATGATTATCCAAAATATTTTTATAAATTTTTGATTTATTTTCAAAATGACTTTTGATATTTACAATTTATTATATTCATATAAAATCTCTTTATTATAAATTACTTTTTATTTACTCATAAAAAGTTAAGTATATACTATATTTAAAAGTTATCATAATTTATTTTTAATAATAAAATTATTAAATTCGAAAATTTTATTTTATTTATTTTATTATAGAAATAATTATCACTACTTAATTTTTTTAATTTTTTTTTTATCATCATTTTCAGTATTTATTATTAGAAAGTAATAAAACAATTTTTTTTTTTAAAGACAAATTATTTACTTATAAAATGTATTTACTTTATTATCTTAAAAGTAGATTACTTTAGATAATACTTAGCAAATTTATGTTTAATAGCTTTTTCATATATTTTCTTATTTTTTTTTTTTTTTTAATAATAATTTAATTTCATTAAATCTTAAATTCTTTTTTATTTTTTTATTTTTTTAAGTGGGCTGACCTTTTGGCCAATCCACAACAGGCCCAATTGGGTGGTCTGTTGCAAATGCAACAGACCTGGGCCTGTTGCAAGAACAACAGGCCCAGTGGCCTGCTGCTGTGTGCAGCAAGCAAGCTTGCTGCACACAGCAGCGGTCAAGGCTGGCCGGCAGATTGCCGGCCAGCTTCCGGCCGACGGTGGGTGGCTCCGGCCACCTTACCTGAAAATTGCACCCCACCCCCTCTACTATATAATTTTTATATTTTCTACCCATTTAAAACACAACCAAAACTTTGTATAATTAATTTACAAATCAAACTTACAAAATAAGATTCAATATAATTTTTTTTTTTCTTCTCAAAAATCCTACTTTAAGTGTTGAAGAATAGCTTAAATTTTTTATTTCAATAAAATCCCCAAGATTTTGAAATCTTTATTTTAACCACAAAACTCTTTAAAACTTAAAATAAAAGTATCATTCTTTCATAACCCAACAATATTCATAACAATGATTTTAAGAACATTTTCAAATCATGCATTTTAAATCATCATTCACAACCAAAACATCAAAAATCAAACTTTCATAACATTTTACAAAAATGTGAATTTTTAAACAAGAGCTTCAAACTTAAACCTAGATCTTTAATAAAATCCTAAAACTAAACTCTTTCACATATGAATATCAAAACTTCAAAACTTAAATCTGAAAATCGAAGCTCTAGATATAGGATTAAAGAAGTTTTAAAAATGAAAAACAATGATTAACTTATTTCTTAAATAACTAACAAAAATACCAAAAAGTGGTAGAAGGGGCTTATACCTAAACTTGAAGGTTGATTTCTTTCTTCAAACTCACTGCCCTTTTTCTCCGGTGGCAGCGGCGGCGGTGTGTTCCGGCAGTGGCGGCTGCAAGGTGGCGGTGGTGGCACGACGGTGGTGGTGGTGGTTCTTCCTCTTCCAAAAGAAGACTCACTTCTCTCACTTTTTTTTTTCTTCTTTTCTAACTCTCTTTCTATCTCTCTTCTAATACTACCACTCAAGAGCAAGCACAAAACCCACACTACTAAATCTGAAAATCAGATTTAATGGGACACATAAAAGACTTTGGGAGGAGAAAATAATAATTTCTCACCTCCTAAGCTCACCAATGGAAGAAAACTTGGGTGGAGAGTTTTTCTCCACCCAAGGGCTGACAATAGGCTAGCATAGTAGCCCAAGGAGAGAGCACTCAATTGTCCTCTGCAGATTTTTCAACATTTCCAGCGAATTTTCACTTTGCCCCCCTCAATTTTTTGAAAAGTGCATTTTTGCCCCAAAATAAAAATAAATGCGCGATCAAACCCATGACTTTTATAAACTTTTCTAAATCTTTCATAAGGTTTTAATTACCTTCCAAATCATTTTCAAGTTCTATTTTTGCGCTCGAAAATTTTTAATTGTACAATTAAGCTTAAAGAAATACTAAGTTTCATTAAAAATAAAACATGTCTCACAAAATCATATTAAAATTCAATAACTTCATTTTAAAATATTTTAAAATTACGGGGTGTTACAATCCTCCCTCCTTATAAGAATTTGGTCCCCAAATTCGTTTATGATATTCGGAAAGTTCGTGGTCGAAAATTTCCACTTCTTATGATGATATCTTAATTTGGACATCCGGTCCATCCTTATGTCACAATCTAGGATCAGGAATGCGATCAAATTGGCAGGAAACACCCTTATCTTGATCTTAACCTCGCATCTCTGAGTTGAACTCGCTATAAACGAGGTTCTTAAAGGAGTACGAAACCCTAACTTATGTGAAACGCATTAAACCATACTCAATAACATAGATCCATAACACAATGATACGAAGGAATGCGATGCCCCATATCTAAATGATACTACACATAAATCCTTAAAACAATATTGTATACCTTCCATCGCACCATAGGTCAGGCTCTGTCTGTCGCTCCCTTTCCATTGTAAGGGTTCACCTGAGAGTTTTGCGTTTTCGCGCTTTTCGCTGCCAATGATAGTCCTTTGCTAGCTGGAGCTGGTGCAGGTGGTGCCTTGGGACAATATTTTACCAAATGATCTTGACTTCCACATCTCAGGCACTTGCCAGCTTTCTTCCAGCACGTGGGCTCTCCATGCCCCTTCCCTCCACAGTACGCGCAAGCACCCTTGTCTAGTTTCCCCGATTATTTTTGTGGTCGATTGAATTGGCGATAAGTATTCAAATTTTTTGAGCTTGAATTTTCAACCCTCGGTGCTTTGCCTGAACCTCTTCCAGTATGCCAATTTGGCTGCGAAGTTCTCGACTTTTTCTCTGGAACCCTTAATGGTTTGGGCTCAATCAGGCCATTCTCAATCCTGGTTGCCTTCCCAACTACTTTGATATAAGAGGTTATGTTGTTGGAGAGAATGCTTCGTTGAAGTTCAGACCTCAAACACTTGATAAATTGGAGGGTGCGACGAGGTTCATCCATCGTCAGGTGGGGAGCATAACGAACTAGCCGGGAATAGACAACCTCAAACTCCGGCACACTCATATTCGCTTGCTTCAGAGTATTAAACCGCTCTTCACGTAGTCCCCTATTAATAGGCGGCACATACTTATCGATAAAGTCCTTAACAAAGTTCTCCCAGGTTCTTTCGGTTCGGTTCTGCTCCCAAACCATTTCCCTCGTCTGCCACCATGCCTTAGCGAAATCTTTCAAACAATAAGTGGCCAATGAAATTTTTGGAATGTTCGAGTAGTCCATGACTCGGAAGATATACTCAATCTCGGCCAACCACACTTCAACATTTTGATCGTCAGGCTTTCCAAGAAATTGGGGCGGTTGGAACTGCAGAAAACGTTCCAAGGTCTGGTCCAAAGATAGCGGTGCAAGTGGTAGAGGCGCAGCTCGTGCAGTGCCTAGTAGTGCTTGGGTGAACTCTGCCAAAGCGGCAATGATCCGCTTAGCTTGTTCAACTGGTGGGGCTGTCGGTGCTCCCTCAGACTGACGAGAGGGAACCAATCGACTAGCACGACTATCACCATGAGTTCCTGCCATCTAAACAATGAAGGACGGCTCGTTAGCATAACGAGACCGAACCTACTATATATGACAAAAGAAAACCATTCAAAATCCAACTAATCATCGCATAATGGCAAACCGCCAATCGATCATAATATTGTCGAACGACACAAAACTAATCATAGGGTATCAAAACAAACACACAGTACGATAAAACATTCAATAAGCCAAGACGGCTTCAAAACAAACAAAGTTAAAAAGGAAGTCCTAAACGAGCTCTCAATGTAAGACATCTTAAATGCCGTCTCATGAGTCACCAACTCGGGGATCTTCACCATCCATAGGAGATGCCTCGTCCATAGGGTCCTCCTCTTCCAGGATTTACTCACCCGGCTCCTCTCTAGCAACCAAAAGGGAATCGGTAATACACCTCAACCCATCTTGAATCGTGTTGGATTGGAGCAATCCATGATCCCTAAGAAGCCGATAATCCTCCATTCGGGCCCTCATGACATTTAGTAGATCTTCAATCACTCGTACCCAAATTTCCGCTTCCTGAGCACGAGTCCTTATAAATGAAGCAACCCAAGATTACTGATCAAGGCCAACCTCCAACTCATACACCACACTATTGGGGTAATCACCCCTCGATTGACGACCTCCAAGTCGCACATGATTAGGGAAGGGCGGATAGACCCGACGAGGTCGAGAACGTCTACTAACCGAGCGACGAGGGGGAGAATCATTACGAGTTGGGGCAGCATTGGCCATGCGAGGCCCCAACTCAACCTCAAAAATCATGTCTCTCTCTCATGCGCTCGAGCGAAGACTACATTGGCTCGACATCCTATCACACTCATAAGATAAGAAACAACTACCTAACATATAATAATTACATTTAAAGACTAAAAAATATGGTTAAAACACAACACGACAGACGACTTCCGAGGATCCTTGACCTGACTTATAAGCCTAAGCTCTGATACCACTTGTGACGGCCCGAGCCCCCGGGTTGGGTACTACGAGGTCCCACCCCCGAGTCCGGGTCCGTATTCGGTGAACACAACCGAAATTTGACCAGATTTTTTTTTTTGTTAAAACAACACAATAATTCGAATCATAGTTCAACTTAGTAACACAAAACCCGGTACACTGCTATATGCAAGAGTGGGCACAAAATACAAACAAGCCCGATACAAAGAACACAAAGTAACGAAAATCAAAAGAAAATTCGACGACCCAAGAAAACCGACAGACAGGATCTCGGAGACTGACAACTCCAATGCTAAACATCAAACCAAAGGATACCTGTACCTGAAAAGAAGTAAACGCGAATGCGTAAGTTGATCGTCCAACGTAGTGAGGCCGTAGTGCACATGTGCGTGTGATGCAGTGATGCAACATAATATACATGAACATATATAACAGTACAGTAAATAAACACATGCGATAACAATTTAAGCACATTAAACAAGTAACCAACAGTTGCTGATGCCGTTCTTCTCTTACCCTCCAATCCATATTATGACGCCCCCACCGAACACTCCAAGTAAGGAGCTACCTTACTAACTGTGCGCATAGACGTCTAATGCCAGGAGTTTGACTTCACTCCCCAAGTGTAACCTCCACACTTGGTTTGTGAAGCCGGGTCTACGGTGGATCAAGGTAACCCTCCGGCCCTAACCTTCTAGGTTACCCTTGATTCTGCACACCAAAATAGGGCCCACACAATAATAGCAAACAGTACAGTACAATAACAATTCAGTACAATAACAATCCCATAACAGGAAATCAATAAACGATTCAATAACAGTCATTGAAACGGTTCAATATACAATATAAAAGACTCATAGCACATGAATAGTTCGTCCTAGCAATCGAGTTATTCATTATATCATACATCGCATGCTTGTTCGTTTAGGGACTAAGTTACAGTTATGACTCGACCTACTAGCACATTCGGACTGACACACAAGTAACACACAGCACTCACCTGTATAGCTTACGATTCTCGAGAAAATGCGGAAAGGTAGCGTCTTCGGTTCCTGTACACGTTTATGTAATGATCTTAGAATCTAATTACACCACAAGGATTCTAGAGTGACTAAAGCAATGCTTTAGTCGAGCAAACAATTGAATCGTGGTTGCTCAATAACGAAGCCACGATAAAAACTTGGATATTTACGACCGATCTAAAGGTTCTATGGTTCGTTCATGAATCGTGGTAAACATAGCCACGAAAGAGTTAACTAGAACATAACCATTATAACCGATCTTTAAAATGTTTAATTAAAGATTTTAAGATAAGTAAATGTTTAATTAAAGGTTTTAAGTTAAGTTATTACTTTCAAGTAACTTTATGTTTCTCAAGTATCCAAACAAAAATTTGTTTTTAAATTTAGAATTTAGGTTTATTGAAATCATTTTATTTTCGAAATTAAACTTTATTTATAATTATCTTTTTGAAAACTTTAAATTTTTTTTTTATAAATTTTATTTGAAAAATAATTTATTATTGTTTAACCTTTTATTTTAAATAAACAATCTTCTCCTTAATTACGTATTGTTTTTAAAACCTTTTTATCTTTATTTTCAAACTTATTAAATTCAGAAAAATTATTATTCCGAATTATTATATTTATTTTCGAAATTATTTAATTTCAGAAAAATGATTATCCAAAATCATTTTAGTTTACTTTTGAAATTATTTATTTCCAGGAATAATTATTCAAAATTATCTATTAATTTTCTTTTTCAAAATTAATGTTTGAGAATAATTATTAAAATTATATTTAATATTTAAAAAATTTATTTTCGAATTTATTAAATCCAGAAAAATATTTAATCAAAAATATTTTATTTATTTTCAAATTATTTATGTAATATATAATATTTTCGGAAAATATTTATTAAATATTTTCTTATTCAGAAAAATGTTTTATTATTTTATTTTTCAAAAAAAAATTATTTAAAATTATTTAATTTTAATTTATAAATATTTATTTTTCTAAATTTAAAATAATTTTTAATATTTAAAATTTTATTTTCAGAATTAAATTACAAATTTAAAAATTATTTTAAGTTTATTTAATTTTCTCAAAATTGTTTTATTTATAAAAAATTATTTTCGGTGTTTAAATAATTCTATTATTTCCAAGAATTTTTATTACTATTATTATATTCATTATTTTCATAATACACTTTAAAAATGATTATCCAAAATATTTTTATAAATTTTTGATTTATTTTCAAAATTACTTATAAAGATATATATTCAGAAATTATTATTTAAATATAATTACTAAAATGACTTTTGATATTTAAAATTTATTATTTTCATATAAAATCTCTTTATTATAAATAACTTTTTATTTACTCATAAAAAGTTAAGTATATACTATATTTAAAAGTTATCATAATTTGTTTTTAATAATAAAATTATTAAATTCGAAAATTTTATTTTATTTATTTTATTCTAGAAATAATTATCACTACTTAATTTTTTTAATTTTTTTTTATAATCATTTTCAGTATTTATTATTAGAAAGTAATAAAACAAATTTTTTTTTTAAGACAAATTATTTACATATAAAATGTATTTACTTTATTATCTTAAAAGTAGATTACTTTAGATAATACTTAGCAAATTTATGTTTAATAGCTTTTTCATATATTTTTTTTTTTTTAATAATAATTTAATTTCATTAAATCTTAAATTCTTTTTTTTTTTTTTTTAAGTGGGCTGACCTTTGGGCCAATCCACAAACGGGCCTAGGTGGCCTGTTGCATTGCAACAGGCCCAATTGGGTGGTCTGTTGCAAATGCAACAGACCTGGGCCTGTTGCAAGAACAACATGCCCAGTGGCCTGCTGCTGTGTGCAGCAAGCTTGCAGCACACAGCAGCGGTCAAGGCTGGCCGGCAGATTGCCGGCCAGCTTCCGGCCGACGGTGGGTGGCTCCGGCCACCTTACCCGAAAATTGCACCCCACCCCCTCTACTATATAATTTTTATATTTTCTACCCATTTAAAACACAACCAAAACTTTGTATAATTAATTTACAAATCAAACTTACAAAATAAGATTCAATATAATTTTTTTTTTTCTTCTCAAAAATCCTACTTTAAGTGTTGAAGAATAGCTTAAATTTTTTATTTCAATAAAATCTCCAAGATTTTGAAATCTTTATTTTAACCACAAAACTCTTTAAAACTTAAAATAAAAGTATCATTCTTTCATAACCCAACAATATTCATAACAATGATTTTAAGAACAATTTCAAATCATGCATTTTAAATCATCATTCACAACCAAAACATCAAAAACCAAACTTTCATAACATTTTACAAAAATGTGAATTTTTAAACAAGAGCTTCAAACTTAAACCTAGATCTTTAATAAAATCCTAAAACTAAACTCTTTCACATATGAATATCAAAACTTCAAAACTTAAATCTGAAAATCGAAGCTCTAGATATAGGATTCAAGAAGTTTTAAAAAGGAAAAACAATGATTAACTTATTTCTTAAATAACTAACAAAAATACCAAAAAGTGGTAGAAGGGGCTTATACCTAAACTTGAAGGTTGATTTCTTTCTTCAAACTCACTGCCCTTTTCCGGTGGCAGCGGCGGCGGCGTGTTCCGGCAGTGGCGGCTGCAAGGTGGCGGTGGTGGCACGGCGGTGGTGGTGGTGGTTCTTCCTCTTCCAAAAGAAGACTCACTTCTCTCACTTTTTTTTTTTCTTCTTTTCTAACTCTCTTTCTATCTCTCTTCTAATACTAACACTCAAGAGCAAGCACAAAACCCACACTACTAAATCTGAAAATCAGATTTAATGGGACACATAAAAGACTTTGGGAGGAGAAAATAATAATTTCTCACCTCCTAAGCTCACCAATGGAAGAAAACTTAGGTGGAGAGTTTTTCTCCACCCAAGGGCTGACAATAGGCTAGCATAGTAGCCCAAGGAGAGAGCACTCAATTGTCCTCTGCAGATTTTTCAACATTTCCAGCGAATTTGCACTTTGCCCCCCTCAATTTTTGAAAAGTGCATTTTTGCCCCAAAATAAAAATAAATGCGCGATCAAACCCATAACTTTTATAAACTTTTCTAAATCTTTCATAAGGTTTTAATTACCTTCCAAATCATTTTCAAGTTCTATTTTTGCGCTCGAAAATTTTTAATTGTACAATTAAGCTTAAAGAAATACTAAGTTTCATTAAAAATAAAACATGTCTCACAAAATCATATTAAAATTCAATAACTTCATTTTAAAATATTTTAAAATTACTGGGTGTTACACTTAGGGAATTTTTTACATTTGGATTTTGGGATTAATTTTGACTAGGTATAAGGGTTTATAATTGCATAATAGGTCCAAAACTTCAGTAAATTTCATTTTATTTATAAAAAGGGAAAAACAACACCCCTATTGCATCTTCTTTGAGGTGTGTCACCGGTTTGGGTTCGACGTTTTCATTTGGGGGGAGGTCTTTATTATTCTTTCAAATTTTTATTAATTTTTTTATTTAATTTATGAATATGAATTATATGTACTATAAAATATTTTATTGGTTATATAAAACCAAATTAATATATTATAAAGTGTTATATATATTTCGATATAAACTTTTAATACCATGTAGTAAAATTGATTTAATATATATGTATAAGATTTTATTTTAATATTTTATAGTAATATATTATGTTATTTAGTTATATTGTATTTAAGTAAGACATAATTTTATGATTTTGTAGTTCAAAATAATAAAATACTTATATATATTTATTTCTAAAAACTAAAACTTCATTATCATTTCTTATTAATATTCCAATGGTTATTTATAAATATTTTATAAGAAAAATTCATGAAATTCATAATTTGAAATTTTTGAATGGGCATGACCATACAAGTTAAATATAAAATTATTATTTTATTGATTGATTATTATTTTTCTGTAATTTACTATTAAATGAGTTGTTAAATAGTATTTTTAGTTTTGTAAAAGAATTTATTGATTTTTTTAATTAAAAGTTTATGGACAATTTATATTAGTTCAATTATTTATACATATTGAAACTTTAAAAATTACACAATTTAATCTAACTTATTGGGGATAAATATGTAGTTATCAATATTAAATTTAGTCAGATTGTCCAATTCATAGTTTTGGGGATTCAACATGCAATATCCATTTTAAAAATTATGTAGGGACTCCTGGTGTTAAAATACATGTTTAAGAAGGACAAATCTTGACCACTATATTTTGTTATATAAAGCAAGATGAAAATTCCTGTTTGCGATAAAAACTAACACGCAAAGCACGCAAGTGTACATATCGTTCCAATTAATAAAGAGATAAGTCGAGTGTCGAACCCACGGAGATTTGAACAACTATCTACCAACTAGGACTAAAGCTACTCTACTTAAATTCATGGTTCAAATATGTTTGGATGGTTGTTTTAGCAATTAACACTAAGGAAAAGTAAATGAAAGTAACTCAGACAAATAATCAAACTCTTGGTGGGTATAATGATAGAAAGCACCTAGAGTTCTATGTCACCTAGTCTAATCTATGACTAATTAGCTAAATCAATTGATGACCCATGCTAGTGATTACTCTCCTAGGATTCAAATATATCCACATGTATCTTTTGAGTTGCATATGAACCTATCAAGATAAACTAACCCAATTTATGTCTAAAATGATTAATCTAGTTGATGCATTAAGCTTGAACCTAATAGGATATGAAATGAGCTATGTATATTTCTATCCTAGGGTCAAATCACAATCTAATTTCCAATTCTAATCTACACTTTACTTCGTCAAGCAATTCAAAGACCAATAGATAACACCCAATTGGTGATCAAGCAATTAGATGATAATAAGCCCAAAATTAGATAAGCAATCACATACAAGCATATAATCAATAATTAATTCATCGTTCAATCATAGATCAAACATATGATTCATAAAACCCTAGGAATTGGGGATCTAGCTACTAAAGATATTAATAAAATCATCCAATATCATCCTCATAATCATAACCATATTCTAATGATAAAAAGATGAAATTATCCAATATCATCCTCATAATCATAACCATATTCTAATGATAAAAAGATGAAATTAGAGATAGACAATGCTTAGTTTCTTGAAGATCTTCAGAAATACCCCAATTGCCTCCCCCAAATCTCTAAAATTAAAGTGAAGTGTAAAGTGTAATGTCAAAAGGTAACCAATTAGGGTTTGGATTAAGCTTTTATATCAACCCCAAAGAAGTCTTGCTAAATACCGAAAAAGCCCTCAACTTATCTTGCTGAAATTCCAATTTTATCCTTCAAAACGTGCAGGTTTATATTTTTCTGTTTGCCGGAGTTGCGACTCTGGATTCTAAAATTGCCACTTTGAATTGCTGTTTTTCCTTCTCTTCTACCGGGGTCGCGACTCTGGATTCTAAGGGTGCCACTCTGAATCTCAGCTACTCTGGCAAGGCAGCTTCAAATAGATGTTTCTCCCTCGGTCGACCTTCAAATGTAGATCCATAAAATCCATAGCGTAGCTGTTGGAAGAATTTATTAACTCAAGAAAAGCTAAATGATCTTATGAGTTGAGTTAATTAAGTTAGTTAGAAGGTTTTGATGATAACAAAAATGTGTCATCAACTAAGTAATGGAAGTTTAGTAAACCTTTAAAGATTGGATACTTGGTTTAAGGAAGATCATTTAAGAACATAAGTATTCAAGAGATGAAAATTCAATCTTATGAGAAGAATGAAAATCAGATTAGTGAAGATTGAATTACGGTATGTGAGCTAAGTGGCCAAAATGAGATAACTGATCATGAGATGACTAGTGCATCAGACTAGTGATCATGAGCAGAGTGGATCAGCAAGCTCTCATGAGCAGAGTGAATCAGCAAGCTCTCATGAGCAGAGTGGGTCAGTAAGCTCTCCAACGGTAACAAGCTTAGTGCATTTAATGCGACTGTCAGATCCATACGACAATGATCAGATCCGTACAACAGTGAACAGTACGACAATCTGCAAAAGTAGCCGTCCAAATTATGATTGTTGCTCAAGGAATAAAATGCAATTTTGCCAACCTTCAACAGGCAGAATTTCAAATCCAAGAGTATAAATAGATGGTAAACTGAAGATTCAAATGTGACTTGCACACTTTCAAGATCAAATATTTAGAGCAAGAATCCAATAGTTGAGTCATCTGATCATAAGCGAAGTCATCCCATGACGAAGCTAATTGTTGAAGAACAATATTAAACTCTTGCATATCTGAGTGATATTCAACTGAGTGTTGTGAGAAGTAGATATCCATCTTTGTGCGTGATATTACTTCTTAAAATAGGTCTTCTTTGTGATTTCCTGTTGTGAAATTGTGGCTTTATCAATTGTTTTAAAAGCGCAAATAGAGTTGTACTAGTTACATAGTGTTTCTAGTGGAACCTAAATCTTCGTGATTTAGAAGAGTGGATTAAGAGGATTTGTTCCTGTATAACCACTATAAAAATTCCTTATGTTATGTACTTTACTTGTCTTGCATTGCATATTTCATAAGCTAAGTAAATATTTTAAAAGAAGAGCCTTTTAAATTGAGGAATTTCTAACATGGGGTAAAACTCTCTTTGTGATTTAAAAGTTAGTTGAGTTGAAAATATTGTTTGAAAAATACACATAGACATATCCGCTGCATCTTTGTTTGAAAGTCTGATTATATAAGCTTGATGAGCAAAATCAGCTAAGTAGTCTACTCTGCTGATAAGCTTAGTGCAAAATCAGCTTAGTCATCATTGCTGATAAGCTTACTCTACTTATAGAAGAAAAAGAGAAAAGTTTTAAAAAGATACAGAGGTTTATTCACCCCCCACCTCTAGACCTCATTCTGACCACTTGGGACCAACAAGTGGTATCAGAGCAGGTGGTTCATTTGAATCATTTGTCAGATTAACAAGCTTGATCCGAGGTGTGTTTTTCAAAATTTTCAAAACTAGCATTATTTTGAAAAATCAAAAAGCTTTCAAAATGGAGTGCATATGACATGTTCCTCACATTGGCCATATGGACTTTGAAGATTGGAAAATCAGAATGGAAATCCTTCTTGCTGCTTATAGTGACAACATGTTTACATGTATTACTAAAGGACCATTCAAATTTAAGAGGACTGTGAAGGTTGCTGACCTGCCTGATTAGATTGTTGACAAAGAGTTGGGTGAGCTGACTCCCAAAGAAATCAAGTTAGTAAATCTTGACAAAATGGCCAAGTTCATCATGTTCGAAGCTCTAGATGAAGACAGATTCCAGAAGATCAAACATCTCAAAACAGCTAAGGAGATGTGGGATAAAGTATGTGAGCTGAGTGAAGGAAACAACGCTATCAAAGAACAAGAGCTCGGTGTGGCTCTTGAGGAGTTTGAAAATTTCAAGATAAAGTCTGGTGAAACGATTGATCAAATGGATACCAGATTTACCAAAACTCTTAACGAAGTTCTAAGACTTGGTAAAGAATTTTCAAACAAAGAGATCACCATGAAGGTGAAAGCCATGCAAGAATCAAGGGATTTAGTGAATATTTCTCTTTCCGAACTGTTCTCATCCCTCAAAGCGTATGAGTATAAGATGCCAAGAATGGGATTAGATGTATCAACTACTTCACACACTACTGTTACTCTCATCGCATCAGACAAGTCAAGAAAATCATCGGACAAGTCAAAAGAGAAGACTTTGCTGAATTGAGAAAAACAAAATAGGGATTCCTCAAAAGCAAAACTTGGAGATCAAAATTGCAAGGAGTATCGACTCTTCATCAAAGATCGTCCACATCCAATCTCTCAGAAGTTTGCTGAAAAAGAAAAGCATGCCAAAAGGGAGCATAAGATAAGTAAAAGCAAAATAAAATTTAGTTGAGGCAGCAAAGCTAACAAACTCCGGCATATCTTATTCAGACAACCAGTCGTCTGATAAAGAATTTGAAGAAGTACCTGAAACTCTATGTTTAATAGCCAAGGATTCTGATGATTCTGAAACTGAGGTAACTTCTACTGATTAATGAACTTACATTATTTGAATTGTTTGAACAAATGATGATTACAAATTCAAATATTGTTGGTACATTTGCTAAGCTTAAGGAAGATATAACAATGCTTAAAAGAGCAAAACAAATCACTTACTTCATGCATCTTACCTTGCTTATGAGCACTGTTTTCATCATGAAAATTATAACTATGCTAAATATACTGAAATTCATGATAAAACTAAAGTCACTAGATCATCACATGTCAAAAGTTATACTAACCTTGCAGGACCCAATAAATAAGGGGTACCAAAAACAATTATTTGTTTTGTAGGTGAAGCACATGTGTGGTGACAAAAATGAGTTGATTTTCCATGCTATAATTTCAACAAGTTCAACAAGTGGTCTTACCAACAAGTGTGTACCAGCAAATGGTATCAATCAACAAGTGGTAGCGCTATATTTGGAGATTTCAAGGAAAGCAAGATTGTTGGAAAATTGAAGCTTATCAAAGGAAACTACAATCTGCTGAGCATTAGTCAACCATGTGACAATAGTTTTTCAGCTCTCAAGAGTTGAAATTGGGTTTGTTGATTTTGGATTCATAAGCTGAGGGGGAACATATCAGAAGACTCATCTCAACAGCTTATTGGAATTCAACAGCTAAGTGTCTTTCAAGACTGATTCTCATAAGACTACTTGACCACAAATTCTTGGACATAGTGGGAACGTGTACGACTTGCGGTACTCCTGATTAGAGAAAAAGTTCTCAATAAGTCAAATGAAGTTATCTTATCAGAAGACTACTTCTCATCAGCCGATTGAACTTCAACAGACAACTACCCCAAATAGCTAAGTGTTCACCCATTCGTCTTCAATGTACTAAGATTGCTGATTGGTTATTGATGACAAAAAGGGGGAGAGGAATGCAACTAAGAAACGCTTTCAATTTTCTAACATAAAGGGAATAAGAAAGGGAAAAAAGATGCAGGAGCAAAATAAAAGTTGCATTTTATTTCAGATCAAATGATTTCCATCTTCGAATGTGAAGACTAAAACTGAAGACATGGAAGACGTTCTAAGTTGAAGGTTTTGTCATCATCCAAAAGGGGGAAATTGTTGGAAGAATTTATTAACTCAAGAACAGCTAAGTGATCTTATGAGTTGAGTTAATTTTGGTGATAACAAAAATGTGTCATCAACTAAGTAATGGAAGCTTAGTAAACCTTTGAAAATTGGATACTAGGTTTAAGGAAGATCATTTAAGAACAAAAGTATTCAAGAGATAAAAATTCAATCTTATGAGAAGAATGAAAATCAGATTAGTGAAGATTGAATTACGGTATGTGAGCTACGTGGCCAAAATGAGATGACTGATCATGAGATGACTAGTGCATCGGACTAGTGATCATAATCAGAGTGGATCAGCAAGCTCTCATGAGCAGAGTGGATGAGTAAGCTCTCCAATGGTTAACAAGCTTAGTGTATTTAATGCGACTGTCAGATCCGTACGACAGTGATCAGATCCATACAATAGTGAACAGTGCGACAGTCTGCAAAAGTAGTCGTCCAAATTATGACCGTTGCTCAAGGACTAAAATGCAATTTTTCCAACAACGGGCAGAATTTCAAATTCAAGAGTATAAATAGATGGTAAATTGAAGATTCAAATGTGACTTGCACACCTTCAAGATCAAATCTTTTGAGCAAGAATTCATCAGTTGAGTCATCTGATCATAAGCGGAGTCATCTCATGACGAAGCTAATTATTGAAGAACAAGATTAAACTCTTGCATATCTGAGTGATATTCAACTGAGTGTTGTGAGAAGTAGATATCCATCTTTGTGCGTGATATTACTTCGTAGAATAGGTCTTCTTTGTGATTTCCTATTGTGAATTTGTGGCTTTATCATTCGTTGTAAAAGCGCAAATAGATTTGTACTAGTTACTTAGTGTTAAATCTTCGTGATTTAGAAGAGTGGATTAAGAGGATTTGTTCCTGTATGACCACTATAAAAATTCCTTGTGTTATGTACTTTACTTGTCTTGCATTACATATTTCATAAGCTAAGTAAATACTTTAAAAGAAGTGTCTTTTAAATTGAGGAATTTCTAACATGGGGTAAAACTCTCTTTGTGATTAAAAGTTAGTTGAGTTGAAATTATTGTTTGAAAAATACACAGACATATCCGTTGCATCATTATTTGAAACTCTTATTATATAAGCTTGATGAGTAAAATCAGCTAAATAGTCTACTCTGTTGATAAGCTTAGTGCAAAATCAGTTTAGTCATCTTATTGCTGATAAGCTTACTCTATTTATAGAAGAAAAAGAGAAAAGTTTTAAAAAGGTACAGAGGTCTATTCACCCCTCCCCCCTTCCCCCTCTAGACATCATTCTAAGAACTTGGGACCAACAAGTGGTATCAGAGAAGTTTGTTCATTTGAATCATTTGTCTGATCAACGAGCTTGATCCGAGGTGTGTTTTTCAAATTTTTAAAAACTAGCATTATTTTTAAAAATCAAAAAGTTTTGAAAATGAAGTGCATAAGCCATGTTCCTCACATTGGCCATATGGACTTCGAAGATTGGAAAATCATAATGGAAATCCTTCTGGCGGCTTATCATGACAACATGTTTACATATATTACTAAAGGACCATTCTGATTTAAGAAGAATGTGAAGGTTGCTAACCTATCTGATCAGATTGTTGACAAAGAGCTGGATGAGCTGACTCCCAAAGAAATCAAGTTAGTAAATCTTGACAAAATGGTCAAGTTCATCATGTTCAAAGCTCTAGATGAAGACAAATTCCAGAAGATCAAACATCTCAAAACAGCTAAGGAGATGTGGGATAAAGTCTGTGAGCTGAGTGAAGGAAACGACGCTATCAAAGAACAAAAGCTCAGTGTGGCACATGTGGAGTTTGAAAATTTCAAGATGAAGTCTGGTGAAACGATTGATCAAATGGATACCAGATTTACCAAAACTCTGAACAAAGTTCTAAGACTTGGTAAATAATTTTCAAACAAAGAGATCACCATGAAGGTTCTCAAGGCTCTTCCACCTAAATTCAGCATGAAGGTGACAGTCATGGAAGAATCAAGGGATTTAGAGAAGATTTCTCTTTTCAAACTGTTCTCATCCCTCAAAGCATATGAGTATAAGATGCCAAGAATGGGATTAGATGTGTCAACCAGTTCAGACCCTACTGCTGCTCTAATCGAGTCAGACAAGTCAAGAAAATCAGCAGACAAGTCAAAAGAAAAGACTCTGCTGAATTTAGAAAAAGAAAACAGGGATTCCTCAAAAGCAAAACTTGGAGATCAAAATTGCAAGGAGTATGGACTCTTCATCAAAGATCGTCCACATCCAATCTCTCAGAAGTTTGCTGAAAAGGAAAAGCATGCCAAAAGGGAGCATAAGATAAGTAAAAGCAAAGAAAAGTTTGTTGAGGTAGCAAAGCTTACAAACTCCTGCATATCTTATTTAGGCAACCAGTCGTCTGATAAAGAATTTGAAGAAGTACCTAAAACTCTATTTTTAATAGCCAAGGAATCTGATGATTCTGAAACTGAGGTAACTTCTACTGATTAATGAACTTGCGTTATTTGAATCGTTTGAACAAATGACAATTACAAATTCAAATATTGTTGATGTCAATCTCTTCTACTAAGGCATTGTGTGCTTTACATAAGATATTGCAATGAGAATTAGCACCAATAGTGAGTGTTTGTGCGACTCACACTTATTGATTCCAAGGGCTACTTGCTCCTTGTTTTGGTGCTTTACATGTAATTTGAGGTTTACAATTCTTGCACTAATGAATAGAAGAGATTACAAAAATGCCCCATGAATTTCATCATTGAAGGCTTAGCCTTTCTTTTCACTCTAGAGGTGCATACATTTAACAACCTCTCAACTCGTTTCTTTTAAAAGTTAGGCATTCAAAAGCTTTTTCATTCGTAGAAAGGGTTCACTCCCCCAAACATAGGTCACTTCGATCTCTTTACTTTCGATTTTTTTTATCTAATTTCAAAAAAATACCTAAGCTACTCATGGGGAGTTCTAAGTTCTACTATTTCCACCGTTTGTCACACACCTCGAAGACAAGCATGTGCAAGGCACCGTGAGGCTGTCTCCGCTGTGTGACTGTAGAAAAAGCCACAAGTGAAACAATATATTGATAAGAGGGACACATCTGCTATAAAAAAATTATATGGGACAAAAGTGCAAATAATGTGCTATAAGTGGACGAAATATTCCATATTCACTCTTTTTTAAATGCGGATAGCAAAATCTATATATATTTTTCGTTTTCAAAAAATGTGTCTGAACAGGTTTGGGTAGCCTAAACCCAATCAGTTATTTTCCACGTCCAACATCACATTCTCCCTCTGTTTTAAATTAATTGGCACATTTGCTCTGTTCACACAAATAAAAACTCAATAATTGTTCACTCTTCTAAGATAAATAAAAAAAAAATGTCCTTTTAATGATTATTTTAATTAATGCCATTGATCTTTTTGTACTCTATTTTATTGTTTAAATGTGACAAAGTAGTTCATGAAATTTGAAACGGATGGAGTATTAATTAAATTTTTCACATTTTTTTTCTCATTAAATTATTCAATACAAAATCAAATAGTGGCCATATTTTGCTATTTCATATTATTCGGCCTGAACATAAAATCTGCCAACCTGTTTTCTTAGATTTTGTTTCTTTCTTTTCTTATTTCTCTTTTGTGAAAAAAAAAATTCAATTACGTGCCACCAAAATGTAACACCAAGATATGATAGATGATCTTTTGCCGTGTTTTTGATATCATAAATTACGCGACGATCCCCGGTCCCAAGAGGGTTGTCCCATACTGTATCACATTGTTTGCGTAAAATTCCGTCTGGCTTGCCTTGACGTGCAAATGACTCGATATGGTGTAAAATAAGTGCGGGCGTGCCAATGTTTGTGCGTGCAAACATAACGATTTAAAAATGAACATATTGATAGCGATGTAAAATGTCCAGATAAGGCTGACTTCTAATCAATTGATTGCGGCGGAGTAGTCAAACACTACCCCTAGTTCTTTTCCATGCCTGCCTGGCCGCATGACTTAAATAATTTATGACAACCTTTTCTGAAATGCCAAAGTTTCATAGCCAATTGATGGCTTACTCAGTACATCAGTGGGTTTACAATCAAATCAGTAATTGAGTTGATAATCAATCAGTTTAATTTGCATCGCCTTGACTTCAAAGACATAACTAACATACTGACCATGCCTCAATGAAAATCACTTGACGTAAAACATACTTTAATAAAATCAATAGATATGGGCCAAATGCTTCCATATAATAATTAAACATAAAAGAAATACATGAGTCTTAGCCTACAATAAGTTCCCCGATTTACGAACATTACAAAGTATGAAAAACAATACAAAGTCTCCTGTGTTGGCATATGTTTGCCAAAACGAGCTGATGATCCTTTTAAGTCTTGAAAATTACTCCTTGATTGGCAGGTAAACCCACCAAATGAGTTGATGTGTGAATTAGTGCAAAACTTGTTGACATAAAGTAACACTGACGACAAGTAATCGCCATCAGCGGATCGCCCAACCTTGGCAGATGGCTGCCAATCGGGCTCCTGACCAGCGGGCGGCCACTAGAAAGGGCATATATTGAGCAGATGGCTACTCAACAGATTGTTATCAGGCAGATGGCTACCTGACAACGAGCCCATCAAGCAGATGGCTACTTGATGAGGTTGCCATGTAACTACGTGGGCACTTACATGACGTTTGCAGCGTACTATTTTGCTTGAGATCTAAGGGTTTCGCTCGAAACAGCTTCGCTGACGGAGGAAGCAGCTTTGCGGCTTACTCTTGAGCGGCGGTGCTGGACTTCAGGCTGCCATGTCCTGCTGTCTGCGGAGGATTGACGATTGATATCAAGGAATTGGTACTGCTGACTGACTGACAGAAGCAGCGTATGCTGGATTTCCGGAGAGGCGTTGAGCCGATTTCAGTGTAGACAGAGTTGATTAAGTTGTGTGTTTTGAATGTGGCAGCCTCCTGATATTTATAGACCTCCTGACGGACAGTTCTCCTGATGAATGTCCACTTCTTCCACTTCCCCCTTTTTTAGGCATGATCTCCACCACTTTGTTAACTGCCTTGACCCATGTCTATGGGGTGGTTATTTCTAGCACATGTGTAACCTCCTTTGAGATATTTTAGGGAGTTAGTTAATATCAGCTTATTTCCCTCCAAAATTAATTGGTTACGTGGCCACTTTCTTATAACTGATTTGGCCTTAATTAAATTAATATATCTATTAATTTAATTAATTAAACATGTTGTATTTAGGCCAATTTTGGGCCTCATTAATTAATTACTTAATTAGGCCTTTAATCAGGTTGATTTTAGTGGGCCTGTTTATTATCAAGGCCTTGTTGTCAGTCGGTACGGCTGACCGTCAGCCCAATCACCTCTTGTCGGGCCATTATTGGCCTGACAAACCCGAAAAATATTTTGGGTACAAACAATGCCCCCGTAAGTCGTATTCGATGTAATTAATTTGAAAAATGAATTCAATCGAACTACACTTAAATTAAAGTTTTTCCCTCTCTTTAAAGATGAGAAATTGCGAAAATGGTTCATTTAATAACCAATATCGGCTTTATGAAATCGAAATTTCAGTAGAAAATAGACCATATTACAATGGCCTTGATGATGGTCGATCTCTCGATGTCGGACCAGTATGAATCCCCTCAATATCAGGGCAATGTGGATCTCCTTGATATCGGATCAGTGTGGATCTCCTCGATATCAGGGCACCTATTGATATGAGTGCGTCGATATCAGTGGGCCTCTCGATATTGAATAAGCTCGATATCAGATACCTTATAGTAATATATCGAGGACTTAGGAGTCCGCCAAAATTTTGGTAGTTAACCAAATTCCCTTTTTCAAGTGATCGATCTGATGAACATGACCTCCGATTTGATTCAAGGGCCTCGATGCTTATGGGCTCGATGTACCTCATCCTGATGAGAGGTGTGTCTCGATATTGATATGATATGGGTTGATATCGAGGGTTGATCCCCTACAATGATATTTTAATTGGTGATTCGTCAACCCCTTCTCTCTTTCTTGTTTATCAAGACTCCTGATGGCTTTTGCCATTGACAATGTGTTGTGCCTTTTTCAAGCCATCTGTTATGTATCTCCAACAAGTTTGTTTATCGGGAAGATCAAAGGCTTTATTGAATGAAAAGTTAACCACTGCTCTAGAAAACACGGAAACAAATAAAAATGCAAAACTCCTAAATTTCATAAACTGTAATATACAAAGGGGACGGCGAACAAAGTTGCGCCGTGCTTCAATTTCTGGCTCCAAAGGTCGCGTGAGGGAAAACCATCATTTTCGCCAATCAGCCTAATGGCCCGATGGAAATTTTGGCGAAACGGGAGGATCAGTGTCCTGTTGTTGATATGACTGTGAATATGTTTCGCTATGATGTTGATCGTCCTTCAACCCTGCCCCCCGAGCCGTAGCAAGGGTTCATATTTCTTACTCCTAGATATCGCCTATCAAGTAGCGTGCAATGCAAAGTGGTCAATCGATTTGATGGCTATGTTATTAGTGGCTGATTTGCCAACGCTCTGAATGTAGACCATGTAGACCATCGGCTTGTGTGGCCAGTTTGGCCCTGATACGTGCCAATATCTGATAAGTAGCTTGATTGGCTTCATTAGCAATTTTGGTGACCTTTTCAGGGACACTTAAGTGGCGGCATTATCAGGGTCTTTCTTCAAGTCAAGTGTCCTTGATACAGGAGGATGAGTTGATATGACATCTGATATCGGTGTCATTGATTTTTGCCTATCAATGGGATGGTCTGATGGCAGTTTAACGAATTACATCGATGAACATCTTGATATTGAAAAGCTTGTAGCCGCCATAGTCTTGATCAACCTCTGTTTGGATCTGCCCCCCGAGTCGTAGAGAGAGGCTGTATTTTTGGGTGCAAGGAAGCGCTGATCAGTCAATGTGCTTCATGGGAGTACCGATCTGTTTGATGGCTCTCTTTCAGGGGTTGGCCTGTTATCATTGGCCATGACATGAACTTTTCTTCCTCTCCCGTTTCAGTAGTAGATTGCTTGATAATCGGAGCATTATTCATATCAGAGAGTATATTCTGCTGGCCATCAGCCAGTGTGGCTCGTTTGGCCTCGATGCGACATCCTGATGATTTCGGGACATCACACTTCCTGATGTTCGGAGCATCCCTCGATGTGTATGTTCTGCAGGCCATTGGCCAATGCGGCCGATTTGGCCTCAATGGTGATTTTGTTTGTCTCCTGATCTAGTATTGACAGTCTGTTGATTGTTCCTAGTAGTTGCCGACAACATCCTTGAAAAGTATTATGTAGCAAGAAGAAAAAATATCAAGCAAACATTGTACCTGATCAATGTATTCAGGGTGAGGTTTGTTTTATCAGGGCATCCGGGCGTCCTGCCTTTTCATGAACATTTTCAGCGCCTGATTGACTGTCAGCAAGTCATTGTTCCTTTTTGTCACCCTGTTCGTCAGACCATAGTATGGTGAGGTGACCTGATATCCGTCCTGGACGAACCTGACATTTTCTCCACGTTCATCCCCTGATTTGCCCCCCGAGCCTGTATGAGGGACTTAGTTGCTTGATGTGCTGCCCGCCTATCGGGTGTAGTGTTCTGTCGTCTAGCATGCCTGTTAGGCGGCTTGTCCCGTTGTCGGGACTCTCTAATGTAGATTGCCGATGATTTTCCTTGATCGGCAGTATTATTAGTCAATCCATTGTAGTTGGTCGTCTGCAAGCCATGCATTTGGTTGGCCATTAAGTTTATGCTATACGCCAGTGTAACTAATTTGGTTTCCAGACGTGTCAGGGAGATATTCAAGGTGTTGTTTGCTTCCGTGTTGGCCTGACTAGCAGAAGTGGCCGTGCAGAGCATGTTCTCGAACTTGTTGATCACGTTGGACCATTCTCCCTGTTTCTCCTTAAGATCCTTCATGAATTTATGGACCTATTCTGACAGTTTTTTCAACTTTCTCCATCCCTTCCATCGATATCGGGACTGCAGTTAAGTCCTCTGATGGCAGAAAGTATGTGAGATCAGACCGTGCCCTTGTTAAATTCGATCGTTTCTTTCGCGTTATCGGTGGAAACATATGACAGCAGCAAAAGATCAGCTGATTAGCGTTAAGTATTTCTTGTTTCGGCAAAAAGATTATCATGTCCCACTGGGCGTGCCAAAATATTGTTTGCGTAAAATTCGGTCTGGCTTGCCTTGACGTGCAAATGACTCGATATGGTGTAAAATAAGTGCGGGCGTGCCAATGTTTGTGCGTGCAAACATAACGATTTAAAAATGGACATAATGATATCGATGAAAAATGTCTTGATAAGGCTGACTTCTAATCAATTGATTGCGGCGGAGTAGGCAAACACTACCCCTAGTTCTTTTCCATGCCTGCCTGGCCGCAGGACTTAAATAATTTATGATAACCTTTTCTGAAATGCCAAAGTTTCATAGCCAATTGATGCCTTACTCAGTACATCAGAGGGTTTACAATCAAATCAGTAATTGAGTTGATAATCAATCAGTTTAATTTGCATCGACTTGACTTCAAAGACATAACTAACATACTGACCATGCCTCAATGAAAATCACTAGACGTAAAACATACTTTAATAAAATCAATAAATATGGGCCAAATGTTTCCATATATTAATTAAACATAAAAGAAATACATGAGTCTTATCCTACAATAAGTTCCCCGATTTACGAACATTACAAAGTATGAAAAACAATACAAAGTCTCATGTGTTGGCATATGTTTGCCAAAACGAGATGATGATCCTTTTAAGTCTTGAAAATTACTCCTTGATTGGCAGGTAAACCCACCAAATGAGTTGATGGGTAAATTAGTGCAAAACTTGTTGACATAAAGTGACACTGACGACAAGTAATCGCCATCAGCGGATCGCCCAACCTTGGCAGATGGCTGCCAATTGGGCTCTTGACCAGCGGGCGGCCACTGGAAAGGGCATCTATTGAGTTGATGACAACTCAACAGATTGCTATCAGGCAGATGGCTACCTGACAACGAGCCCATCAAGCAGATGGCTACTTGATGAGGTTGCCATGTAACTACGTGGGCACTTACATGACGTTTGCAGCGTACTATTTTGCTTGAGATCTAATGGTTTCACTCGAAACAGCTTCGCTGACTGCGGAAGCAGCTTTGCGGCTTACTCTTGAGCGGCGGTGCTGGACTTCAGGCTGCCATGTCCTACTGTCTGCGGAGGATTGACGATTGATATCAAGGAATTGGTAATGCTGACTGACTGACAGAAGCAGAGTATGCTGGATTTTCGGAGAGGCGTTGAGCCGATTTCAGTGTAGACTGAGTTGATTGAGTTGTGTGTTTTGAATGTGGCAGCCTCCTGATATTTATAAGCCTCCTGACGGACAGTTCTCCTGATGAATGTCGACTTCTTCCACTTCCCCCTTTTTTAGGCATGATCTCCACCACTTTGTTAACTGCCTTGACCCATGTCTATGGGGTGGTTATTTCCAGCACATGTGTAACCTCATTTGAGATATTTTAGGGTTAGTTAAAATCAGCTTATTTCCCTCCAAAATTAATTGGTTACGTGGCCACTTTCTTATAACTGATTTGGCCTTAATTAAATTAATATATCTACTAATTTAATTAATTAAACATGTTGTGTTTGGGCCAATTTTGGGCCTCATTAATTAATTACTTAATAAGGCCTTTAATCAGGTTGATTTTAGTGGGCCTGTTTATTATCAAGGCCTTGTTGTCAGTGGGTCCGGCTGACCGTCGGCCCAATCACCTCTTGTCGGGCCATTATTGGCCTGACAAACCCGAAAAATATTTTGGGTACAAACAATGCCCCCCGTAAGTCGTATTCGATGTAATTAATTTAAAAAATTAATTTAATCGAACTAGACTTAGATTTAAGTTTTTCCATTGCGAAAATGGTTCATTTAATAACCAACTATCGGCTTTATGAAACCAAAATTTCAGTAGAAAATAGACCATATTACAATGGCCTTGATGATGGTCGATCTCTCGATGTCGGACCAGTATGAATCCCCTCGATATCAGGGCAATGTGGATCTCCTTGATATCGGATCAGTGTGGATCTCCTCGATATCAGGGCACCTATTGATATGAGTGCGTCGATATCAGTGGGGCTCTCGATATTGAATAAGCTCGATATCAGATACCTTATAGTAATATATCGAGGACTTAGGAGTCCGCCAAAATTTTGGTAGTTAACCAAATTCACTTTTTCAAGTGATTGATCTGATGAACATGACCTCCGATTTGATTCAAGGGCCTCGATGCTTATGGGCTCGATGTACCTCATCCTGATGAGAGGTGTGTCTCGATATTGATATGATATGGGTGGATATCGAGGGTTGATCCCCTACAATGATATTTTAATTGGTGATTCGTCAACCCCTTCTCTCTTTCTTGTTTATCAAGACTCCTTATGGCTTTTGCCATTGACAATGTGTTGTGGCTTTTTCAAGCCATCTGTTATGTATCTCCAACAAGTTTGTTTATCGGGAAGATCAAAGGCTTTATTGAATGAAAAGTTAACCACTACTCTAGAAAACACGGAAACAGATAAAAATGCAAAACTCCTAAATTTCCTAAACTGTAATATACAAAGGGGACGGCGAACAAAGTTGCACCGTGCTTCAATTTCTGGCTCCAAAGGTCGCGTGAATGAAACCCGTCATTTTCGCCTATCAGCTTAATGGCCCGATGGAAATTTTGGCGAAACGGGACGATCAGTGTCATGTTGTTGATATGACTGTGAATATGTTTCGCTATGATGTTGATCGTCCTTCGACCCTGCCCCCCAAGCCGTAGCAAGGGTTCATATTTCTTACTCCTAGATATCGCCTATCAAGTAGCGTGCAATGCAAAGTGGTCAATCGACTTGATGGCTATGTTATCATTGGCTGATTTGCCAACGCTCTGAATGTAGACCATGTAGACCATCGGCTTGTGTGGCCAGTTTGGCCCTGATACGTGCCAATATCTGATAAGTAGCTTGATTGGCTTCATTAGCAATTTTGGTGACCTTTTCAGGGACACTTATGTGGCGGCATTATCAGGGTCTTTCTTCAAGTCAAGTGTCCTTGATACAGGAGGATGAGTTGATATGACCTCTGATATCGGTGTCATTGATTTTTGCCTATCAATGGGATGGTCTGATGGCAGTTTAACGAATTACATCGATGAACATCTTGATATTGAAAAGCTTGTAGATATGTACCGCCATAGTCTTGATCAACCTCTGTTTGGACCTGCCCCCCGAGTCGTAGAGAGAGGCTGTATTTTTCGGTGCAAGGAAGCGCTGATCAGTCAGTGTGCTTCATGGGAGTACCGATCTGTTTGATGGCTCTCTTTCAGGGGTTGGCCTGTTATCATTGGCCATGACATGAACTTTTCTTCCTCTCCCGTTTCAGTAGTAGATTGCTTGATGATCGGAGCAATATTCATATCAGAGAGTATATTCTACTGGCCATCAGCCAGTGTGGCTCGTTTGGCCTCGATGCGACATCCTGATGATTTCGGGACATCACACTTCCTGATGATCGGAGCATGCCTCGATGTGTATGTTCTGCAGGCCATTGGCCAATGCGGCCGATTTGGCCTCAATGGTGATTTTGTTTGTCTCCTGATCTAGTATTGACAGTCTATTGATTGTTCCTAGTAGTTGCTGACAACATCCTTGAAAAGTATTATGTAGCAGGAAGAAAAAATATCAAGCAAACATTGTACCTGATCAATGTATTCAGGGTGAGGTTTGTTTTATCAGGGCATCCTGACGTCCTGCCTTTTCATGAACATTTTCAGCATCTGATTGACTGTCAGCATGTCATTGTTCCTTTCTGTCACCCTCTTCGTCAGACCATAGTATGGTGAGGTGACCTGATATCCGTCCTGGATGAACATGACATTTTCTCCACGTTCATCCCCTGATTTGCCCCCCGAGCCTGTATGAGGGAGTTTGTTCCTTGATGTGCGGCCCGCCTATCGGGTGTAGTGTTCTGTCGTCTAGCCTGCCTGTTAGGCGACTTGTCCCGTTGTCGGGACTCTCTAATGTAGATTGCCGATGATTTTCCTTGATCGGCAGTATTATTAGTCAATCCATTGTAGTTGGTCGTCTGCAAGCCATGCATTTCGTTGGCCATTAAGTTTACGCTATGGGCCAGTGTAACTAATTTGGCTTCCAGACGTGTCAGGGAGATATTCAAAGTGTTGTTTACTTCCGTGTTGGCCTGACTAGCAGAAGTGGCCGTGCAGAGCATGTTCTCGAACTTGTTGATCACGTTGGACCATTCTCCCTTAATCTCCTTAAGATCCTTCATGAATTTATGGACCTCTTCTGACAGTTTTTTCAACTTTCTCCATCCCTTCCATTGATATCGGGACTGCAGTTAAGTCCTCTGATGGCAGAAAGTATGTGAGATCAGACCGTGCCCTTGTTAAATTCGATCGTTTCTTTCGCGTTATCGGTGGAAACATATGACAACAGCAAAAGATCAGCTGATTAGCGTTAAGTATTTCTTGTTTCGGCAAAAAGATTATCATGTGCCAAAATATTATTTGCGTAAAATTCGGACTGGCTTGCCTTGACGTGCAAATGACTCGATATGGTGTAAAATAAGTGCGGGCGTGCCAATGTTTGTGCGTGCAAACATAACGATTTAAAAATGAACATATTGATATCGATGTAAAATGTCCTGATAAGGCTGACTTCTAATCAATTGATTGGGGCGGAGTAGGCAAACACTACCCCTAGTTCTTTTCCATGCCTGCCTGGCCGCAGGACTTAAATAATTTATGATAACCTTTTCTGAAATGCCAAAGTTTCATAACCAATTGATGGCTTACTCAGTACATCAGTGGGTTTACAATCAAATCAGTAATTGAGTTGATAATCAATCAGTTTAATTTGCATCGACTTGACTTCAAAGACATAACTAACATACTGACCATGCCTCAATGAAAATCACTTGACGTAAAACATACTTTAATAAAATCAATAGATATGGGCCAAATGCTTCCATATATTAATTAAACATAAAAGAAATACATGAGTCTTAGCCTACAATAAGTTCCCCGATTTACGAACATTACAAAGTATGCAAAACAATACAAAGTCTCCTGTGTTGGCATATGTTTGCCAAAACGAGCTGATGATCCTTTTAGGTCTTGAAAATTACTCATTGATTGGCAGGTAAACCCACCAAATGAGTTGATGTGTAAATTAGTGCAAAACTTGTTGACATAAAGTAACACTGACGACAAGTAATCGCCATCAGCGGATCGTCCAACCTTGGCAGATGGCTGCCAATCGGGCTCCTGACCACCGGGCGGCCACTGGAAAGGGCATCTATTGAGCAGATGGCTACTCAACAGATTGCTATCAGGCAGATGGCTACCTGACAACGAGCCCATCAAACAGATGGCTACTTGATGAGGTTGCCATGTAACTACGTGGGCACTTACATGACGTTTGCAGCGTACTATTTTGCTTGAGATCTAATGGTTTCGCTCGAAACAGCTTCGCTGACGGCGGGAAGCAGCTTTGCGGCTTACTCTTGAGCGGCGGTGCTGGACTCCAGGCTGCCATGTCCTGCTGTCTGCGGAGGATTGACGATTGATATCAAGGAATTGGTAATGCTGACTGACTGACAGAAGTAGCATATGCTGGACTTCCGGAGAGGCGTTGAGCCGATTTCAGTGTAGACTGAGTTGATTGAGTTGTGTGTTTTGAATGTGGCAACCTCCTGATATTTATAGGCCTCCTGACGGACAGTTCTCCTGATGAATGTCCACTTCTTCCACTTCCCCCTTTTTCAGGCATGATCTCCACCACTTTGTTAACTGCCTTGACCCATGTCTATGGGGTGGTTATTTCCAGCACATGTGCAACCTCCTTTGAGATATTTTAGGGAGTTAGTTAATATCAGCTTATTTCCCTCCAAAATTAATTGGTTACGTGGCCACTTTCTTATAACTGATTTGGCCTTAATTATATTAATATATCTATTAATTTAATTAATTAAACATGTTGTGTTTGGGCCAATTTTGGGCCTCATTAATTAATTTGGCCATTAATTAATTACTTAATTAGACCTTTAATCAGGTTGATTTTAGTGGGCCTGTTTATATTGAACGCCTTGTTGTCAGTCGGTCCGGCTGACCGTCGGCCCAATCACCTCTTGTCGGGCCATTATTGGCCTGACAAACCCGAAAAATATTTTGGGTACAAACACACATTTATAATAGATTGACACTTGTCAAATAGAATTATTTACACCCATACCTGATTATTTCTCATCTATAGTCTTCTCCATCTCATTTTTCTCCGTTACCAACCCGGAACCCCAATTTTATTTCACACTTTAATTCTTCTCCGTTATTCATCCTCAATTTTATCACATCCAAAACCAAACATATGCAGCATTCATCTCTCGGAATTAGTTATACCAACTAATAAAAATTGTAGAATTGATTTTTGGGTAGTTTGAATCCCTCACACTATTCCCAATTTAAATGTTGTTGAGGGTATCTTACTGCAAATAATTTCAATTGTTGGGAGTATGAAAGTTAACAAATCACTTGAAATACTTATAAATTTTGAAAATTAATTAATTCAGTTTGGGGTTTAACTACAAAACGCCAACAATATTCTTTTTTTTTTTTTTTCGGGTTTCCCATGGGTTTAATCCCTTTCAAGGCGGATTGGGTACATTAAGTAGGTACATTTCCCAACAGAAATTCGAACCTGAGTCCGCTACTTTGTAGTGACTTTTAATGTACTCCTTTTCCTTGTATCTTTTCATATCCAAAATTTGGGGGTATGAATTTGACGAAACATACTCATTTTCTTATATCCTTTTATATATTCAGATCAAATTGATGAAACTCATTTGAGTAATTTTGGCGTCATCCATAGAAGGAATGCACCAAATAATTAATTTTTCCCTGATCTATGGTTGCAACGATCATTTGGAAGTGATAAGATGGAAAGGTTTAGAAAAAATCATCATATGTGGTAAAGAGTAATTAGGTTTGACATGTATCGATCTGATAAAAATGTAACATAATTTGGAACACCCTGGATCCGCTGCGAATGTCGTGACTTCGTATATTAAAATGTGCTTCTTTTTAGGATACTAGAAAAGTACACGTGCAAAGCACATGATTAACTAATTTTATATGTTAGTTGAATCATATAATTATTTTTTATTATACTATGGTTTGAATGACATTCCACATAATTTTTTTGATTAAATCACTGTAATTATTACTATGTTGTTACCAAGAATTTAAAGTTGTTATAATAAATACCTAAAACAAAAACTTGAAAATAATAAATGAACTATAATTACTAAGTATTTCTAATCTAAAACTACATGTCTACATAACTATTATTCTAAAACAACTATTTGAACGAATGAATAATATCATTTTTTCTTAATTGATCTTGATATTTCATCTAAATAATTTTTCCATCGAAACAAGTTTTCACAGGTTTAACCCCCCTTTATTTTTTTTATCAATTTAACCAGTTATACCTATCTTTTACTGAGTTCATCCATTTTCAATTACATGTCTAATTCATTTTTTAACTAATATAACCCCTTTTTACCAATTTTTCTCAATTTTGTCGTGTAAACCTGCTTTTACACTAAATATACCATTCTTTTTTGTTATTTTAATATGTTCTTTCATCGATTTCACCCGCTTTTACATTGAATTTATCACTTATTTTTATGTTATTTTAATTCGTTCTTTCACCGATTTCACTCATTTTTGTGGTTTATCTCATTCGTTAATCAATTCACTCATTATCTTCGTTTTAAGTCGATTTTACTTATATTTTTGTTGATTTATTCTATTTTCTCGACGATTTCACCTTTTTTTTGTTATCCTGTGTTTAGCGGATGTCATTCAATTCTTACCGGTTTACCCGTGTTTTTTCGGTTTGCCTAATTGTTTTATCGATTGTACCAATTTTTTTTCTTTAACTCATTTTTATTCGATCTAACTCATTTTCCCATTGTTTTACCATTTTTATCATATATTTTTTAATCTAAATTTACCAGTTTTAACCATTTATATGTTTTAACTTTTTTTAACTTAAGCCAATTTTAAGTTTTTCAATTAACTAAACAATACTTTATTTTATTCATATAGCACAAAGGTGGCTTTTTATTTTTATTTTTGAGGTTCTTTAATAAATGATCATTTCTTAAGAATTGTCCAAAGAAATATCGATTGCACCGATTTTTACACTGAGTTTACCATTCTTTTTTGTTATTATAATCCGTTAATTGATAGATTTCACTCATTTTCGTGTTTTATTTCATTTGTTAATAAATTTACTCATTCCTTCCGGTTTAACCCAATTTTAGTCGATTTTACCTATTCTTATGCTGATTCTACCCATTTTCTCACCTATTTCACTTTTTTTTTTTTTTTGCCAATTTAACTCATTTTTTATTTTTTTTTATTTTATCTCCCCCTCCCTTTTTTTTGTTATCCCATGTTTAGCCAATATCATTCATTTTTTACCAGTTACCTGTTTTGTGTCTACTTACCCCGTTGTTTTATCAATTGCACCATTTTTTTTGCTTTAACTCCTTTTTCTTCTATGTTTAGCCAATATCATTCATTTTTTACCAGTTACCTGTTTTTTGTCGGCTTACCCTGTTGTTTTATCAATTGCACCATTTTTTTCTTTAACTCGTTTTTCTTCTATCTAACCTATTTTTCCATTGATTTTACCATTTTTTATCATATACTAATTTTTAATAGAATTTTACCCGTTTTCACCAATTTTAAACATTCTATGTTTTGACTTGAGTCAATTATAAGTTTTTTCGTTAACTAAATAGTAGTTTTTTTATTCATATAGCCCGAATGTGGCCTTTTGTTTTTAGGTTCTTTAATAAGTGATAATTCTTAAGAACTTTCGAAAGAAATATCGATTATACCTGCTTTTACGTTGAGTTTATCATTTCTTTTTTGTTATTTTAACTCGTTCTTCCACTGATTTCACCTTCTTTTTTTTTTGTGGTTTATCTCATTTGTTAATCAATCCATCAAATCTCTATAGTTTAACCCAATTTTAGTCGATTGTCACATTTGTTAAACAATTCACTCATATTATCCGGTTTAACCTAATTTTAGTATGATTTTACTTATTCTTTTGCTTTTTTAACCTATTTTTTCACATATTTCACTTTTTTTTGTAAATTAACTCATTTTTTTGTTCTTGTTCTTTTATCGATTTGATCCTTTTTTTATTATCACGTGTTTAGACGATGTCATTCATTTTCTTACCGATTTTACCCATTCTTTTGCTAGTTAACTTTATTGTTTTGTTAATTGCACAATTTTTTTGCTTTAGCTTACTTTTCTTTCTAACCAATCTCTTTTCCCATTGATTTTATCAATTATTTTAATCATATATTCTTAATCGAATTTTACCTGTTTTTGCCCGTTTTGAAAATTTCTATGTTTTGACTTTTTTTTTGCTTAAGCCAATTACACATTTTTTTAGCTAACTAAATAGTACCTTTTTATTTATTTAACACGAACATGGCATAATTTTTTGGAGGTTCTTTAATGTTTTTGAGGTTCTTTAATAACTGATAACTTCTTAAGAACTTTACAAATAAATTTTTGAAGAAATTTAAAGTAATAGTTTTTTTAAATTTTTTTTTACCATTAATATTTTAATGAGTTGTAAAACTTTAAAAGATAATTATAAGATTGATGTAGGAGAGACTTCTTGTCTATTTATACTTCTAGGATTTTTTTTCTTTTACCTCTTTGCATAAAATTAAATCTCACAATATAAATTAAATAGGGGTATATTAGTCTTCACAAAAAAGGGATTGTCCTAGCTCCCATTGATATGAATGCTTAACATATAGAAGGATTTTAATACAAAAATATCACCTGTACTTTATTTTCCTTTCATTGTTTTTTTTTTTTTAATTAGAAAAAATTGTTTGTATGATTCTTGTTAACAAAAACTCAATTTTTTAGGCCACAACGTGTTTTAGACCGGAAGGATCATTTGTTTCACTTTGTTGTTATATTTTTTTGTCAAAAATATAGATATATTGACAATTATGCAAATTTAAAATTTTTGTTGGCTCAACATTCACTTTGAGGGTGAATTTATCATATAACACTAAAATGAGACATTAAAATATGATACTGGATATTTTGCCGCTTTAGACGTTTAGTTAATGTAAGTGCAAAATTAGATTCTGAATTGGATGAAATTGACATTTTCTTCTTATTTAACAATTTGATTTTGGGATGAGGACTGCAAATAATCTTCATAGTTCTTAGAGAAGTGAGGATTATACATCTATATGTTATTTGTTTTTATAATAATATATAAATATATTATTGTTTACTTGAAAATATTTACAATAACACCAGTTAACTTAACAAACTAACAATAACTCTCATGTGCTCTTAAAAACAGAGTTAATAGCAATTTATCCCTTGTGATATATTATTGTTTTTCAACTCTTTCGGTTTTCACCTGTTTGCAATTACTGCTTTTGCTTCTTAAGAAAACAGTTAAAAGCTGCTTTTATAAAAGCATGTTATGACAATGGCAATTTTGTAATAAATTAAGAAGAAGCTGTTTTGTTACAATTCAAAACTTCATACTTTCTCTTAATTTCAGCAATACCCCAATCCTTTATTTATGTAATTGTTTGCTCTTCTCCATTTAATGTATAATAGCTAACTATGAAATATTGTGATATTCTTTTTTACTTCAATTTACTAGTCGTCTTAAATTTAAAATATATTACTAATATGTTTTTTTTTAAATAATTGGTTTAGCTTAATACATTGTTATAGATAATTTCTTTTATATATTTGGAATTCTATTAGCTGCGTTTGCTCTTTTAACTTGTTTATAGTGGTAATGTACAATTAGTTATTTTTTATGCTCAGAATGTTTGTTCAATTTTTATCGTTTTCTTATTTCTATTTTACTAAAGTATTTGTTAAACTTGTTTGATTCATTGTGATTTCATGGGAGCGTTTGATTCATTATAATTTAATATAATTTATTTAATGATTGAGATAACATTTTTTATTCATTATAATTGATATAAAATTTAGCTAATGATTTACAATAACCTTGTGTAATTCATTTGAATTTATATAAGTTTAGTCAATAATCTATATATTTCTTTGATTTAAATACCAGTTGCTAAAAACGTATGTCTAGAAAATATTTTTAGAAATTAAAGAAAGTTGATGTATGTGGCATTCAAAACCAAGGGCAAAATGGGTATTACAATGAAATTTATATAAAACAAAAGAGTTGCAATTTTATCTTTTCAAAAATTACAAACACCTAAAGAATTGCTTTAAGTTGATTTTTAGTGTATTTTGCAAACACCAACTGCTTTTTCTGGAAAGAACTTATTAGCTACTTTCTTTTTATTAGTTAAAAAAGGAACAGGGGTATGGATCACAAAATGACAGACTTCCATCAACAAGATTTTAACTGTTAAAAAGCACCAAGTATCCAAATGGGGAATTAAGCATAAAATCACTACCCATTGATTGAACTCATAAAAAGAGTACAAAAAGGCCTAAACCTTTATTTAATTCAAATGAAATCAAGTATAAACTAATCTCAATAAATATATGTCATCTTCGTTCCTGGATTTCAACGAATAAAATGATAGGGAAAATGAAACGGAACAACAAATGGAACTCAATGTTCTATCTTCTGATGCAAAAAGAAAAACATTTTCCTTAAGTCTTTTACTCACCGGAATCAAGAACCTAGCATAGTCATTTAAGGCGCGGAAATCCTGCTCTGTCAAATTCTCTCACAATATCCCACAGATGGTGCTGTAGCTCATGAGGCTCTATAGTAGATTACTGATGGTTGTTATGCCTCATTAGCTAAAATATCCAAAGCTTGGGTTATACATTATATATTTTTATTATATGTAAAAAGAAGGACCTCGAGTTTGTAAAACCAGGACCTGTCAAACTGCCAAAGCCTCTTGCTGATAATGCCAGGTGACTACATCTTTGTAGGCCAAATTACCCCCAAAAATATCCAAAGCACTGCCAACGGTAACATCTACACGTCCCACTCCTGCTATTTTGATCCTCTCTAAATCAGCCATGGTGGTCACTCCACCAGCATAGGTCACTGGAATCTACGAAGGACATGAAAAGTAATATTAACTCGAGATGTTTTGAAGTCTTAACATAAAGGGGATAGTTGATGCACAAATCTACTTCGATAGCATTATTTGGACATATGATATGGCTAGTATATCAATGCTTAATGATCAAAGTTACTACTTACATCAATAAAAAATGAATGATGATGTTTAAATCATTGTGTTAGAAGAATTATTGGTGACACAAATAGATTTAACATAAAGAACATCATGAGGTAAAAAGTAGCGTACAGGGCGTTATGTAGTTTACTTCTGAAAGAAGCTAGAAAAGTAATACATAGCTTAATGATCAAAGTAATACTCACTGGCGAGTGTTTGCCAAGCAAAGCTACAAGCTCCTCATCAATTCCAAGTCTGCAAAATTAAAGTAAGTATTTAAAACCAGATGCTATGTATAGATATTTCAATAATAAGACTAACTTTACGAATTTTTATTAGCAGCAGAGTCAATTATTTCAGTCGGATATTCATTGCATTGTGAGACATTACATATTATACTTAGTTCAACAACAAACTGAAAAGAACCATTTTGGTTGTATAGCTTACTTTTTGCCTTCAACATCGACTCCATGGACCAGAAATTCATCAGCATAATTGGCAAGAAAATCCAATACATTTTGATCAAGATATACATCGGTAAATTTCTGCCATCTATCTGTGACAACTGCATATTTATCCTCCTGCGTATAACTTTTCCAAGTCAATTAGCTTTGATACATTGATAATAATGCATATTCTATTTTGACTATGAAGTTAGCTGCAAATATTTCAATATATTCATTAAATCTGTTCTACAACCATACAGAAAACTACTAACAGGGGTGTCAGATCAAACAATGCTAATTTCCAAAAAATAATTTCATTAAGACAATCTAGTATATCAAAATTACATGTAGACAATCTCAAACATGGACATAAAAGTGGAGGAAGAATAATGAGAAAGGATTCGTACGATTCACTAAAGTTATTTCATAGGTAGAGTTTACCTTCTTTCGGCAACTAAGATCCAGCACAAGTCTCTGTTTTCCCACAACATGGGCAAGTTCCTTTAGTCTTTCAAAATCAACTTGCCCATTACTAAATACATACTGCAATCACATTTAAGAATTATTTATTAAAGAACCTTAAAGTGTGAGAATTTTGATTATCATGATTTACATCCGAAGACTATCCAACAAAATGAAAAATACATACATGCATAACATTTCAAGATCTTCACTGAAATTTATGGGACTTTCTAACAGTTAGTATCACAACTCTCTCATGTTAATTATATCTGCAGACTCATTAGACCAAGTTGCAAAATGTACTGTCCTCTCAAGTCAAAAAAGTGACTGTAGGTAGTTCATATAGATCATCTCATCATCTACAACTTTTCATATCTGTATATTACAGCAAAGGCTCTATATCATAGAACAAAAAGGAAATTGACACATCATGTGTGCATATCAGCTTTTCCTCGTGGTCAATAAGCAAGCATTAGTCAATTGTATACTTGAAATGCTATGCAATTCTAGCTCATCCGGGTCACTGAGCTAACCTTGATGTGCCTCTTAGTAAAAACTCATCATGGTGTCCTAAAATGCATAAATATAAATCATGTTGCATAACAATTTCATGTAAAGACAGCTAGCATAGATAGAAAAATTAGGAAAAATTATACTTGGCGTCAATATTCAATGCAACACAAGATGCTAGCTATTAGAAATCCTTCTTTCAATATAATAAATAAATTCACCGGCACGTACTGATGTAACAATAACATGGCTTGCTCCTTCATATATGTAACTCAAGGCGTTAGTCGAATTGATACCACCTCCAACTTGCAAACCACCTAAATGTTTTCATGGTCACATATAGTAGTAGAAAAATCTGTAAGTTAAAACATATAATCAACCTTGGAGATCATAGAGAAACACAACACTCCATATAAACTACGGCCACATTTGGTTTGAAGGATTGGGTTTGATAATATCATCCCAATTACTAATTTGCTTGGCTATATAAATTATGGCGAGGTCCAAGTATATCACATGAGGCGCAGGGGAAGTGGTTTTTCCGCTTAATTGTTATGCCCAGTGGATAGTTTATCACACAAATGTGGGGGCCCCTGATTATAAGCATAAAGTATGGTTTTTCCTAGAAAATGGCCTCCAATATAAAGTTATTTACCTTGTTGTAACATATCTGAGGGCAAATTTACCATATTACAATCTCACAGTCCAAACAACTTCCTCCAAGCTAAATTATCCGTTAAGTTTAGTCAACAAACCAGGCTCAAATTATCAAGCAAATTTCGATATATGATCACTTGGTGACAATCATGAGACAACTTAGTACTAGTAGACTCTTAAGAGCAGATATTTCAATCACAGAAAACAGTTTCATTAGAATGATAGGGGAGGAATGGGTTTGATACAGGGGATGGTAAGGGCTTCAGTTATTCCAGTAAACTTGAGTCACAACTACTGAAAACAGAATTAGATACGCAGCAGAGCAAAGCTTGACCAGGACAGGAGACAAGAGCTTCGGAAATGTTAGATAAATTTGATTACCTCAAAAAAGTTAGACGAAAAAGAAGAAAAACACAGCTACTTCAGTGACATCTGTAATTTGGAATTTGAGCAATTATTCGACAGAATAGGGCTTCCCCATAAAAATAAATAGTTAAGTTAATTCCAGTAATAACATTAGCAGCATATAGAGCATTCTCATGGCACTATTAATAAGATCAAGTAGAGAAAATATGAAATGACTTGAGAAAGTGGCCATTCCCATAAGAAAGACTTACGTTCTTTAATATTAAGAGTCTAAAACAGAATGAGATATCTGCAATAATGAATGATGCTTCTTATTATGGGGCAAATAATGAAACAAAACCAAATGAACTCTAGACTTGTTCTACTATGTAACACGATTTATTGTATTAAACATGCTAATGCATTTAGAATGATGCATCAAAATATTACATATTATTGTTTCCAAAGAGAAAGTAAACCATGCCTACCAGGAAAAGCATGCAATGCTTCAATGGCTGCTGATTTGCTTAATGGATCAGCTCCAAGCATGATTGCATGACCACCAGTAAGACCATCATCCTTGTACATTATAGCATATTCCGCGGCCGATTTATCTGATTCATAATTAGTGATAAGACTTGAATCTCCCTCTTTAGAATCTCGAAGAGTGGATCCAACAATCTGTTTCACTTTTCCCTAAAAAAATATAAAATGATAGTGATGTTAGTCATCCACAATTCATAGCTATTAAGTTCTAATCAAACATTATACTTCTAAGTCCTCATAGGGGACATTCACATATTTCTCCAATGGTGAATAAAGATAGTGAAAAGGTTGAGATGACAAATGACAGAGAACTTTCTGACAGTGTACTACACAATGTTGTATACCACGAGTAATTAAGAAATTATTTGCAACTTATTGCATTAATAAACTTGAATAAGATCCAAGTTGACGAATAATCCTATATTCATCACAAGAAATATTTCCGTGATTTAGGAAAGAAATAAAATTGATCAGCAACTATTGTAGCAAATAGTGAATGGCCCACGACCTGAAAGCAGCTCAATATAATCAGTCTTGCTTGGTTTTATGAAATCACTAGCAATGTGTTAATAAACTGCTAAGATTATGGTTATTAGAAGGTAATCATTATACATCTTCTTAAGAATTCTCCAATACGTGCAAATTCTGCAGTCCTTGGATTTGGCACTTTCGCAAATCAACTGGCCCCGTTAAATTTGTACTTCACAGTCTTTCTTTCGTTATTTTCATACAAAGAAGTGTTGAAGTAAGTTATCATTGCCCTGGAAGGCTTTCTTTCATGTGGCACAATTCCATAAAGATACTTGAGATGCTTGGGCTGCTAACCAAATGAGCTCGTAAGCACATACTTGTTCATCGTAAGCCCTAAGGATTAACTTTAGAATAAAAGCAGATACATATACTAATAGGAATGTTAATTTAAAAAAAAAGTTCTGCTTTATTATAAAGAATTGCTTATAAGCCCTTTACCTGAATTCAGTGAATTGGCAATATTTAACGTACATTTTATAAAGGATCGCATTGATGTGAATTAGCTTTGAATTACTGATATACGCGCAACTGTTGAAGAAGCATGTCTGCACAAAGAGACTATATTTTTTTTGGATTCCCAAGGGTTTAATCCCTTTCGAAGAGCGTCGGGCACATTAAGTGGGAATCTCTCCCAACAGGGATTCGAACTTGAGTTCGCTACTTTGTAATGACTAGTCCCGTCCACTAGACCAATCACCTATTGGTTCAAAGAGACTATATAGATGATAGCCAGACTACAAATACATACTCCATGACTAAAATACTTCTCCCAAGAAAGAAAGCCTTGGACCACTAACAAGGAAATTACTGATTACATAATTCCAAGAGACTCCTACATAACTAAGGACTCCAAGTGAGACTCAAACAGGGGAAAATGGCAGAAAGAACTACTCCAAATATTAAAAATTACCAATATACACTCAACTTCTAAGATGTATGCACATAAATGGGGGAAAGATATTAAATCACCAACTGATACGCTTGTCGACACAGAAGGCCTCTTTCTATTTGTGGAGCTACTAATCTATATGCTCGACTTTTAACCTCCATTATTGTTGGAGTCAAAACAGCCATGGAGAGTTTCAGAAGGCGAAATGGCAAGAGCAGTGAGTGGCGGTTAGAAGATGCTGTTTATATTTTCTCTCTCTTTCTTGTAGAGTTTTCCCATACTTAAACACTACCAAAGAGAACCTTTTTTTAAATACAACATTAGATACTAAACTTTGTGGAGTGTGGACATTCTAGAAACCAAACTGAACCTCAGTGTCTCACTACCACAAAAGAAAGGATAAGTCATGAACCTAAAACACAACAGTGCACTGGCTTAACAACCTTCACAATTCATTTTATATCTACAATTATATCTACAAAATCACACACAAGATCCTATTTCATTTCCATGAAGTCAAAAGGAAACGAGAAATGCACAAGATATGGAATCAAACCTTGTGTATGTCAATGCAAGGGCGAAACCCAACACCACATTGTATCGATAGCCTTTGAGTTCCTGGAAAATAATTCAAACATTCCAATCACTCCAATTTTTAGCTACTAATCATAATTCAAAATGTTGATGAGAATAAAAATCGAAGAAACAAAGGTATACTTGAGACCAGCCAAGGCTCATCAGACTGCATCAATTTTCGCTTCACTTTAGGAGCGTAAACTGTCGAAGAATCGGAGAATGCTTTCCAGATTGAATTTGGTTGAATACTGTGTGTGCTCGTGTTCATTATGTACATAGTAAAATAGCTCGAGTCGACAATGGTGATGATCCGGCGAGACAGGGGTCTACGCTATCATATGAAGGGCTCTTTTCTTCTCCAACTGTCTTAAAAAGAGAACGGTAAAACTGATATTAAATCAAACTCAATCTCTTCGACGGAATTCTCTCTGCCACCGGAGAGAAATTTCTTCAATATTTCTTCGGAATTCACTTTGTCATTCTTTTTACCTGCTAATTCTGAAGGAGAAGCAAGTGATTTTGAAAGGAGGACGGGTTGGTGGCTCTGTGGAGAAATGTAGGGTTGCACTTTAAATTAAACTATTTGGTATTTTGCGTCCTAAATATATAAATTATTTGACAATTTCCATAATATTGCGTGGTTTGTAAGAAAATTTGTTTATTTACACTCTAAAATACAGAATGTTGATACTTTGCATCTAAAATATAAAATTTCAGCATTTTTCCACTTCAACTTAAAACTTTTGACATATTTTTTATTTTAACAAAATAAGTAGCTATAAGTGATTAGGCAATAACTCCCTTTTTTTTCTTTTTTTGTAATTCCTTAATTTCGCATGTTAGTAGTTAATAATTATAGATTTATAAAGTATATTGTGTAGAAGAAATTAGGAATGATTACTTGTATACATGTGAGTCTTATATCAACAATATCATGGCTTATCAGGAAAAAAAAAAAGTACCAACAATATCATGTTATATGATAAGGTAATAGATTTGTAAACGTATTTTTTAGATTTAATAATGTAAACAATCTGGAGAATATATAGAAACAACACAAAATCAATGTTTTTTTTTCTTGATCTAAGTTTTACTGAGAAAAAATATTATAATAATAAAACTAAAATATATCAAGAATAACATGTTTATGTTCTTCTGTTTTTTTTTTTAATAATATGTCACAATAATTATTAAATAAATTGATTGTTTTATTTAGGAAAAAAATGCTATAAAAATTAGAATATCAAAATGTTCAATACTTTTATTTTATGGAAACAGGAAATAAAAATTATATCCATGTATGATTTTGTATAAAAATCACAACCGATGCAATTGAGTGATCTATTTTAGAATAAATTGTACGTATAATTTGCCAAAAACATCCATGAATTATTTTTGTGATTGAACATATATCGAATATATCTTCTTTTTTCATGTTCGGTTGTTGTGCATGGAAAAATACCATTTTATCTTGCAACAGACAACATTTAGGAGCCTTTTTGGTGATGAAAAATGAAAATCAAATTATATTTCTAGGGTTCAAAGTGCCTAAGTTTTTTAACTAGGATGGAAAGGGCCTTTCATCAAGTTTCTTGTTTATATTAATGTTCATGGCATACATACGTTGGTACATAAGTTGCTAATAATTTTTCTTTATTCTAATTTATCTCTAAATTATAATCATCGACATATAAGTTGGTAAGAATAAACATTGTTGCAAAGATAAATAATTAATATCTAACGTTTTAAGTGTGATATTGAAAATGTGTATGTTTCTTTTAATTGATTTAATATTAGCAATAATACGTGTTTGATTTTACAGTTGTGTTTTTGATTTTACAGTTGTGTTGATATAACCCGCAAATCCACCCGACCAACCCGCCTCACCCGAACCGAGAGGTTTATGATAATAAAAATGCGGGTACAGTTTAAAATTTTGATAACCCACATGTGTTGGGTCGGATTGATTTTTTCATATACACCCGCCCAAACCCGACTGCGTTCACCCATATCCATATACTCCAGTTGGCTTATGAAGGGGTTTTGGTAACTTAACTCTATGTGAATGTCTGATGGGCAATATAACTTTTTGTGATATGGAAATACACAATATACCTTCTTGTGATATGAAATAATGAACAATTTAACTCTTTACTTGGGGAGATGTTGCACACATGCTCTATAATACGACTAAGACTTCATTTTCATGTGAAAATGACTACTTTAACCCTAAATCGACAACATATTCGCTTCACTTTATCTCCTTGTGATATACTTAAATAGACAATTTACCTCCCTATGAAGCACTTTACCTCGATGTGATATTGTATAATAGGCATTGTGTCCCCTTGTAACAATTTAAAATCAAGAGGGATGCGGTGTGCTTCTTTTAAGAAAATACAAGGAGTTATTTTATCATTTTATTTATCACAGGAAGATGATTGCCTATTATGAACAACATAGGGAGTTAATTTGATATTCACTCGCCTAATAAGGAAATGAGTTATATAAGATGATGAAAAAAATAGGCATATGAGTAAAATGCAGTTACAACTTAAAACAGTATAAAACTATAGTGCTTAAATACCTTTACTATGTAATGGAATATGAAAGAATCAAAGGTTGAATGGTGTCCATGATCGGGTGGACACACTACAGGGAATAATGAAGTTTGAAACCACATTTAACTTTAAAGCTTTAGTGGTGATGGGATGACAATGGAGAAAATATAAGTAATATTGTAGTACTTAATTAAATATAGTTAGGGTAATGGGGTAACTTTTGGTCCTTATGAACTTTTTTTTACAGTTTATTCCCTCTTAAGTTTTTCTTAACATTTGAATCCTCATTATCAACTACTTGTTTTATTGTAGTCCTTCTTAGACGGTTCCACAGTGGCTCCAACGTCACGTGATTTGCACATGACTAAAGGGAGGGTATTTTCGAAAATTCATTGTTAAGTTTACTTTTCAACGGGAACCAATGTATCACTTTGGTCCCCCATAAAAACTAGTTCTATCACTTTGGTCCCCCCATTTTGGCGTGCACTGTACAATGAATTTCCCGCATAAAATTGTTCCCCTCCATTATATGCACATATCTCATGATGATTGACACTTCTATATTTGATAACCACCCACATATTTTCTGAAATACAAAATTATAAATTCAAATCAAAACCTATTTATATACATATATTAAATAGTAAGTACATTGTACCAACATGTGATTAGGTCTAGTGGAAGAGATTAGTCACTACAAAGTAGCGAACTCGTGTTCGAATTCTTGTTGGGAGAGGTTTCCACTTTATGTGTCTGACGCACCTCGAAAGGGATTAAACCCTTGAAAACCAAAAAAAAAAAAATTACATTGTTCATTTAAATTCAAAACCTATTATATACATTTTAAAAGTTATGGCACATAATACAACCCAATCTTTAAAATTTAAAGGTAGATTAAAGTTCATAAAGAAATTCAAACATGCCAAATAATTTGAAGCTTGGAAAACTTAAGTTGAGCAATCCTTCTACCGGGGTTATTGTCTGTCAAAGAACACCTAAGTTGAGCAGGCCTTCTACAAAAACAATTGATTGTTGCAATTTTTGCAAATAATTTTAGAAATGTGGTGAAGAAGTGCAGAAAATTGGGTGTATATAATGGAGGAGAACTTCCAGTACAAATGTCAAAGTATTGTCTTCTACCAACTCGTTATCCATAAGATCATGCATCTTGATGAGGTGCCTCAAAAAGAAAGCGACCAAACATATTTTGAATACTCCAATTCAAGAATCAAAATTTTTAAAATTAAAAAACTCATATAAAAAAAAGATTAAGAAATATAATACTTACATGTCCACTTCAACAAGAAAATCGGTGCCTTCTACAAAAGTGATCGGATCGGGCTCCATAAGACCCTCTTGATGAGGTGCCTCCTCAAAAAAGCATCAAAATTGGGATCAAAATTGTTTCCAATTCTCCAATTCGAGGATACAATCAAAATTCTTAAAATTAAGAAACACATAACGAAAAAGGATTATGAATTATAATACTTACATGCCCACTTCATCATAAAGATCAGACTCCTTAGTTGGTGATACTTAGTTTGTATAAAGATAATATGCTACTGCGACAAAAACTACATAGGTAAATATAAGTTGCTCTTGAGAATTGAGAAATAAAATGTGTACCTTCATCGACCACTTTAATTCATAGGTAGAGCCCACCATTTGGAAGAAGGACTTTGAGATTCAAAAAGCTTATGCTTACACCTATATGATTAAATAATATTCTGAATTTAACAAATCCATAAAGGATTAAAGTGATAAGGAAAATACATGCATATCTTTAGTCTGTTGTTGTGGAATAGGTGATGGTATGTCCTCCCCGAATGCTTTAGCGGCATCAAGTTGCGGAACAAATGATTGTATGTTCTCCTCATGTTGTGGAAAAGGAGGGCGCAATAGGTGGTGCAAGTCACATATTACGAGAGCGGATATGTAATAAAAACGAGGAAAATAACTACCAATTAAAAAAAGGTGAATTACATTACCCGAGTGCAACTACAAAAAAAATATGTAAGTTGCAGTTCAGAATTGAAAAATAAAATATGTACCTCTGTTGGAGAAACAAAGGTAATTCAACATTCGGAAGAAAATTTTTGATATAGTGATTCCAATTCAAAAAGTTTACGCTTGCTCTTATATGATTAACATGTGAGTACATAAAATACTAAAAATTAACAAACCAATAAATAATTAAAGTGACGAAGAAAACACTTACTTAGTTTTCGTATGTTGTTCATTCAAATTCGGATATGTTGGTCCTGAGGAACCAATATCCAATTGTTGTAATGGTTGGAGATCCATAAGAGTTTCAAAATGATCATCCCCGACTCCTTCAGTGGCATCAATTGGTGGAACATGTGATCGAATGCCCTCATCGAGTTGTGGAACATGGGATGCAACATGGGTGCAACATGTGGAGCAATTCTTGTATTACGGGAGAGGATAAAAAACGAGGATTTACCAATTAAAAACGGTGAATTACATAATCTAAGTGCAGCTACAAAAAAAGGACTACATAAATGGATCTAAGTTGAATTTAAGGATTGAAAAATAACATATGTTCCTCTGTTAGAGAAACAAGGTAATCCATAAAACAAGAATCTTGAGATCATGGTTCCAATTCATAAAATTTACGCTTACCCCTATATGATTAACATTTGAGTAAATCAAATTCTGAAAATTAACAAACCAATAAAGAATTAAAGTGATGAATAAAATACTTACTTACAGAGGCGGAGCTATATGGGGTGCGGGTGGGAGCACCTGCACCCCCAAGCCTCTGAGATTTGTTTTACCACCCATCCTTGCTATTGAACCAATTATTAGTGAATTAATCAATTTCCATGCTCCCTGGCCCAACAATTTTTTCTCTTCTTTTTCATTTTACCTATTTCTAGTGATAAGTTCCTTGGCCCCACTTGGAAAACACACCGGACTATGCATTTGTAATACTTAATTAACAACCAAAATCCTTATATAATCTGTTAGACTGTTACCCATGTGAATGTTACAAATTGAATAATAAAATCTTGCTTACAACTCATTTATATTCACTGACTTCAACTTTCTTTAATTTTTTATCAAAATTTTATCCATTTTTTTTTCTAAATCTTCATTCACAATGTAAGGTGGATAAATCAACTAACAAAATATTGTAAAATAAGTAATACTCTAAAAATTTAAATCATAAACATTTAAATTTATTCCAAACTTTATTGTTTGGTGAGATGAATTCATTCGTATAATTTTCAGTTATATTTGCTAACTTGTTTTATATTGATCTGTTTGAAATTTCTTAACAAATATATGGGCGATTCTATTAATTAGTTTTAGAAACAATTGGGAACATAAATGATCATGATTTTTTGACCATGTTTATATTTACAATGTATTCTAAAACTGTTTCAATTTATTAAGTACAAGCAAGTTCACTATGAGCAAGAAAAGAATTCATAAAATGAGATCATCGACTAGTTATCCTAATCTTGAAAATTTTGCAAGTAATTTCTTAAAGTGTCATCTCCAAGAATATCAAATTGTATATCCTGATTATCTAAAAACAGATAAAGATCTAAAACATTATATTACAAAAAATAGACTAATGATATAGAATGACCTAGTGGGAAAGAGAGGTGAAATTTATTGAACTAGTTTATATACTTCGCGATAGATATGTTTCTTTCTCTTGATTTTTTTTATATTATTTACATTCTTCATAACAAAATTAAGGATATAATAAAGATTGTTCTTGAGAATAGTTATTTGAAAAGATTTTTGCTAATATTTATGTTGTAAATTTTAATAATTGTTCCATTTATATCTCGCCCCCCTCAACTAAAATTCCTGGCTCCGCCCCTGCTTACTTAGCTTTCGCATGTTACTCATTTCAAATTCGGATGAACCAATATCCAATTGTTGTGATGGTTGACTATCTAAAAGAGTGTCAAAATGATTATCCCATAGTCCTTCAGTGGCATCAATTGGTGAAACATGTGATACAACATGTGGTGCAATAGGAGGTCGAACAAGAGGTGCAACATGTGGTAAAACGGATTTTAGAAATGTTATAGTACGATAGCACAACTGTAGCAGAAACGAGGTAAGAAAAATAACAATTAAAAAAAGATGAATTATAACTAACCGATGATGGAAGATTTCATAAGTAGCTCTATCAACCTTGTTACGTCAGCATTCTCAATCAACCATCTATATATTTTGCAATAGGATATCTAAATGAATAGTCTCAATCATGCTTACTTTTCTTCCTGAAAGATATACAACAGTGTCAATAAAATTTTGGGATTAAAGAAATTGAAGCTTCTTGGCATGAACAATATCACCATGTTCCAAATTGATAACATCAACGACTGCACATCCATTTAAGAACAAAGATATTGAGAGATAACATATTTTTTATAAAACAACAAACTCAGTGAATTAAGATTTTCGAAACATTCTACACAAATTCGGAAGGTTCATGAAGATTTTCCTCAAAACCATGTGAACACTTTAGAACATTGTAGAACATTATGGAACCTTGTACATAATTATGAAATTGTATATTCTATGTAGAATCCTTTAGCTGATCAATCATAGCCATTAGAACGGATTGATCTCCACATCCATTTAAGAAAGTAGTAGTATAAATATGGACTAGCTAATCATTTGTAACATTCAAGTTGGAGTGAATTATATTAACCAAATGTAAAATTAATAGTATTGTTAGGAGATAAAGAGATACTCTGATCTTTATCAACTTGCTTATCATGATCAACTTGTTGATTTTGATCGACTTGTTAATCTTGATTGCTTTTTATATTCAATATATTAGCGACTTGTTGATTGGCGATATTAGTGACTCTATCTAAAAAATAAAACAGTAATACGTTATTAAATATAAAAACTTGTTAAACATATCAAATAAAGACAAAATTTTACATAATTGAAATCCTTAAATCCTCTTAATTTGATGATGAAAGTTGAGGATGAAAGTTTTGATAGCATCTTCGACGCCGAATGCTACCTCTCTGATGTCGGAGATCCAATTGTGTATCATCTCATTATTGTCAGCGTCTCTCATAAAAGACTGAATCCTTTCCGCCTCTTCTTTCAGCCAGTTCTCTTGTTCTTCCACATTTTGCAAGAAAGACATCTTATGGGCCAAAGTCTCGCCTAGCTTCCCAGCCAGTAATGATATTGCAGCTTCCCCAGCCATTTTGATAAATTTTAGAAGATAAATGTGAGTATAACTAATTAAGAAAACTGAGACAAATAATGTATGTATTGTGCGACATAATCAAATATATGTGATTTATAGAGCATAATTTTCTTTGACGAGTATTTTTTTCGCTGGTAATACAAGAAGAAGATTCAAAAAGGAAAATTGTACATGTGGAAAAAAGAAACATCAAATGCTACTTTATGTTAACATCCATTACATTTGATGGACGAAACTTAACTTGTGATTGTTCCTGCAAAAACACAATTAGTCACATTTATGTGATTTTAGAGCATAGTTTTCTTTGAATATTATTTTTTTGCTGGAAATACAAGAAAAAGATTAAAAAAGGGAAGTTGTACATATGGAAAACAACACCATCAAAATATTACTTTATATTAACGCCCATTATCTTTGAATATAATTCATTAATTAGTAAATTTAATATGATACTAATATGGTACTTGTATTAAAAAGAGACATAATTTTAGACTAGAACAAAGCCATACACTTTAATAATTAACATTTTTTGGTGTAAGTAATCAAATACTTAATATTATTCTTATATTTCAATTTTAAGCAGATGTGTCATTTTTAAAATTTTAACATTGCATATATATTCCCTTATTATGCACTATGTTGCATGGACACTGACACGGCAACACGGACTCGGACATGGCGACACGAATTTTCAAAATTTACAACACACGACACGGATATTTCGAGATTATGGTTCCAATATATAAACTTACGATTATCCCTATATGTTTAACATTTGACTAAATTAAATACAGAAAATTAACAAACCAATAAATAATTAAAGTGATGAATAAAACACTTACTTAGCTTTCACATGTTGTTCATTCAAATTCAGATGAACCAATATCCAATTGTTGTAATGGTTGGCGATCTGAAAGAGTGTAAAAAAGATCCTCCTAGAATCCTTCAGTGGCATCAATTGGTGAAACATGTAATGCAACAAGTGATGATACAACAGGTGGTGCAACAAGTGGTGCAATAGGTGGTTGAACAGGAGGTGAAACAGGTTTTGGAAATGTTATAGTACGAGAATAAAACTGTAACAAAAAACGAGGTAAAAAAATTAACAACTAAAAAGAAAGATGAATTAAGCTTATTGAATATGTCTAATTTTATAAGTAGCTCTATCACCCTTGTTACGTCAACATTCTCAATCAACCATCTATTATATTTTGCAATAGGAATTCTAAATGAATAGTCCTAATTACGCTTACTTTTCGTACTTAAAGATATACAACAGTGTCAATAAAATTTTGGGATTAAAGAAGAAAGAAGCTGGGAATGAACGTACTTATTGGCATGAACAACATCACCATGTTCCAAATTGATAACATCATGGCTGCAAATCAAACAAAGATATTAAGAAACAACATTTTTTATAAAACAACAAACAAAAAGATATTAACCAAATGAACAATTGAAAACTTATTAGGAGAGGTTCCTAAAGTTTTTCGGAACATTCTACACAAGTTCGAAAGGTTCCCGAAGATTTTCCTTAAAACCATGTAGAACACTTCAGAACATTGCAGAACATTATGGAACCTTTTACGTAATTCTGAAATTGTATATTCTATGTAGAATCCTTTAGATGATCAGTCATGGCCGTTAGAACGGATTGATCTCCACCATCTGTTTAAGGAGGTAGTAGTATAAATATGGACTAGAAATAAAAGAAGAAGATTCAAAAAGGAATATTGTACATATAAAAAAAAAACCCATCAAATGTTATTTTATGTTAATGTCCATTACCTTTGAATTTAATTAATTAACTTATAAATTTAATATGATACTGATATGGTAATTGTATTATAAAAAGAAATAATTTAGACTAGAACAAAGTCATATATTTGAAACCCTGATTCTAAAATAAGATTCCATAATACATGGCCTTCCTTGAAATATGTCAATCTGAACCTTTAATTTTGAAAAAAATAGATCTAGAACGTTAATATATGTGCAACTGTACAAATAATCATTATAATTTTTCACATGAGCAACAAATTCTTGCACAGTTAAAATGACTATAATACCCTTATATATAAAAAAATTATTAGCGCAAAATTCATTTTTCTTCAAAACTATTCTCCTGTGTTCCTCACCACACAATTTTTTCTCCCAACCACCACAACTGAATCATTCAAAATCAACATCAACCACCCACTCTCATGCCAATCAATTGCATCCCTACCACCTAGCCCGCTTTTCCACCGGTGAGAAAAGTCCCATCATTTACTTCCAGAACAGCCGCGCGATGGCCTGAAGCGCAGGCTCGAGACAACCACTCACGCAGGGCCTGTGACAGCTAGTCGCGCGGCGGCCTGAGGTGTTAAGGCCAACCGCGCGACGTCCCGTCCCGTTGTATTCGTCACCGGCCGTCCATGGAGGTGGTGTGCGTGACGGAGAAAATGAGTTTGTGGGGGTGGAATCTAAAATTTTGTAATATTACAATTTGACCCCCAAATTTAATTGTTAATTCATTGGATCCAACTTGAATGAATAAGTTAGTACTAAAATTTTCTGTTTTGTTTCAATTTAGTCCTCTTACAAAATGTATTTTTTTTACTAATTATACAAGTAATAATATTATATTATATATATTTTTTTAGTTCAATAACCTACTACTAAGAATAATATTTTCATTAATTATTAGATAAGATATTTTGTAACAACTATTACTATATAGAAGACACATTCCCTTTTTTTAATTTAAATGTAAGATGCTTGTATTTTACAATTTATCAATTGTCATTTCTTTATCATTAATATCACTAAAGTTAAAGTTTCAGACATAACCAAATTGATTTAAAGTAATAAATAAGGCAATCTACTCTACGTAATAAGTTTTTGTTTTTTATTCTTTTACTTACAAAATAAATTGCTAAATATACTATAAGGATTGTGTGTAATAATAATCCCATCTCATGTAAATTATAATTGTGATTTCAATTAACCTTAACACATTAGTATATAACCATATAGTCATTATTATTGACAATAGGCAATAGTTGATTAAATTATCAATCAGGTTTAAATTATTCTTAACATTTAACAAGATATTATATAATCATATAGTCAACAACGTTGACTAAGTCCGATTTCAAATAATTTTAACAAATTAATATAATCATATAGTCATCATTCTTAAACTAAGGTAAGTAGTTTATTCAATTATTGAATCAATTTCAAATAGTCTCAACATAATAATATACTATTTCAACTAACTTATATGACTATGTAAGTTAACTTCGTTGACTGTATATATGACTATACAGTCAACTTCGTTGCCTTTGATCAATAATTTATTTAATTTCAATTAATATCAATAGTATATGGCTATGTATAAGTAGTTAATCGTAATCGAAAATGATAATTATTCCGATTAATTAATCAAAGTCAACATTATTGACCTTACGATAATAATAATTAGGTTAATCGTAATCGAATTCGATAATTATCCCGATTAATTGACCAAAATCAAAATTGCTAACCTTGAGGTAATATATAATTAGGTTAAATGTAATCGAACGATAATTGACTCTATTAATTAATCAAAGTCAATATTATAGACCTTAGAGTAATATATAATTAGGTTAATCATAACCGAAATCGATAATTGCCCAGATTAATTTACCGAAATTAACATTGTTAACCTAGAGGTAATGTATAATTAGGTTAAATGTAATCGAACGATAATTGACGAAAGTCAACATTATTGACCTTAGAGTAATATATAATTAGGTTAAATTGTAACCAAAATCGATAATTGTTCCGATTATTTGACCAAAATTAATATTGTTAACCTTGAGGTAATGTATAATTAGGTTAATCGCAATCCAAATCGATAATTGACTCGGCTAATTGATCAAAGCCAACATTATTAACCTTAGAGTAATGTATAATTAGGTTAATCGTAACCGAAATTGATAATTGTTCCTATTAATTGACGAAAGTCAACTTTGTTGACTATAAAATAGCGTATAATAAGGTTAATCGTAATCCAAGTAAGTACTTGTCCCAATTATTGAACGAAGTCAACATTGTTGTCCATAAGGTAATGCATAATTATGTTAATTATAATCAAAGTCGACATTTTTCGGTGATTTAAGTGTTTAACCACTCATTTTTTCTTTCTTTTCTAGAGTACCATGCACTAATTAATTTGAAAATATTCACATCATTTTCCTAATATTTAAGAAAATTTATAGTTTTGATTTTTTTTGTATAAACTAGCAATCGATAATATTAAACTGGATTTCTTTTGTTTAAAAAAATAGTAATTGTATTATTGTTATTATATTTTATATTATTTAGTTTAATTTTTAGAAATAATATTTTTATATAGTCATAATTGTTTTATTTATCTTGCATTTTTACTTCATTCACGAATTTCGTAAACCCTAAATCAAAATTTTCTCAACAAGCTCAAACTTTCAAAATTTTCTCAAAAGGCTCAAATGTACTTCAATATCTATTAAACTTATTAGAACTGATTCACTTAATCACAAATTTAATTCAAAATTTTAGTTTGATCTCTCGATGTTAACAAAATTTTATATAATATTTTAAATTTACTTTAATTATAGAATTTGAAAATGAAACCAAGTAAAATATAATACCTTTTGAAATATTAAATTGAATCGAGTGTATTTTAGGACATAATTTAAAAGTAAACTGATCCAACTGGAAAAAAATATAAGAAGGGGTCAATATATAATTTCCTATAATTTGAGCAAAACCTAATTTTTATTATCTTTTCCTCTTACCCCAAGCTGCCGCCGCCGCCGACATACCAACACACCAATTCATGTGATAACCTCCAAAACTCAGGACCACCCTTTCCACTCCCCTGCGCAAACCACATCATAACAAAAGGTAGTAGGCCATTTTCCCTTAAATCAATTGGCTTGCACTAGTTCTAGCATGAGGACATGTCAAAAAAGGATGTGCCACATATTAAAATAATAAACAGATGCATCAAGTGGCAAAACAAGACTAGCCTTCATCATTTTGATACGGACTTTTCCCTTCCCAGCCATGTATATGAAATAAAATTGAGGGGAGCAACCATCCCTCTTAGACAAAGACAACCAAAATCAACAAGAAATAATTACTAGGTAGATGAAGAATTTGGTACAGGCGAAATTGTCGTTTTCCCACCCTGTCGGCGCCGAATCACAAAGGAGTGGGAGGGCTTGGGGATGCTTTGGGTGTGGAAGATGAATTGTAGAAGTGTTTATGTTTTAGGATGTTAAAGAAAATTAGAAGATTTTAAGAGGGTATTTAGGACTTTCGAAAAATAAATAATTTAACATAAAAATTAAATACGACACGTGTTGCTTCATAAAGGGGTATCTCAAGAGAGGCCCTACACACGGAATCTCAAGATAGAAGCCCCTATATGAAAACATGTTTTTGGAGCTTTAAAATTTCCTTTTACTGCATATTCATAGGCTTCTTTGTGAAATCATTCAAAATATATGAAAATATTATGTTTCCTAAACATAAGGTTTCCATGAATGAGAATTCATTGTTTAGATATGTTGTTGCAGTTATCAGATAGCATATTCATAGTATTTTTCGTGAAAATCATTCAAAATGAATATCTGACCTTTTGGAGCTTTAAATTTTCCTTTTACTGCATATTCATAGGCTTCTTTGTGAAATCATTCAAAATATATGAAAATATTATGTTTCTCTAAACATAAGGCTGCCATGAATGTGAATTCATTGTTTAAATATGTTGTTGCAGTTATCAGATAGCATATTCATAGGCTTTTTCGTGAAATTCATTCAAAATGAATATGTGACCTTTTGGTCCATGTAGCAAATGAAAATATTTTGTTTTCCCAAATATGAGGCAGCTATGTCTGGGAATTGATTGTTTGAATATGCTGCTATAGTTATCTGATAATTAATCAAATTAATAATATATGTGATCATTTTTACACTTAAATAATGATATTTTTTTTTTTTTTGCAGTGTTTGTTGCATTTCAGATATAACAAGGTATAGTTTTAGTGTTTAAGATCTTTTTTTCCTTTTTGATATTCGTCAAATGTTTATATATGTGTGGTACTTCATGTTTTATTGTTGGTGTGCCATTTTTGTTTTCATTGGTTGTTTTTGAGTTTTTCTTTCTTGGCTGTTTTGCAATCCATTCTTACAATAGTTTATTTTGTTGCAGTGGTTGTTGCATTTCAGATATATCAAGATATGTTTTTGGAGCTTTAAATTTTCCGATATTGGCTCTCGCAACATTCGCTGCCAATGACCTGAGGGTTACGGTAAAAAGCTCGACTTGACCGAGCAAGTATGCAAATGAAGGGCAAATGGCGATGAATCAAAAGTCATATGGTTGCAACAAGCATAATCAATGAACCACGATGAGTTACCTAGGGTGACAAACATAGCAGGTGAAGAAAAAGAACATGTGCGAGATAAAACCTGGTTGACTATTGCTTCCATATTCGTTGTGGAGAAGGCAGAAGGCTGAGATGAAGACTCGGGTTCAGAAGGCTCAGTATTGGCAACCGCAGCTGTTTTGGAGTGAGAAAAACGAAGTTCTTTTTTCTCTGCCCACTTTTGTGTGTTTTCCACCTTTCCTGATCCAGCCGGTTTTCGAAAGTGGACAAACTTGCTTCCTTACAGAGGTGGATTTGGGGTTTTAGTAGAATAAAACTTGGAGGCTTGGTGGGATGAAGAACTGGTATGGATAATGTAATCTGAATATTTCTCTTGTTGATGTTAATATAGTCCCTTGGTTTATTTATTATAGTCCCTGGGTTAAAGTACTTCCATTGCCAGCAGAAAATTCCTGCTACTTTAACCCTTGATTCAAAGCTGTATTTTGCAATAAAAAATTTAGTGGGCGGGCTTGTTCTTGGAAATTCTTCTTTCTGTTCTTATGCCATCGGGCATGCCTAATGTATGATGCAGGTGATATCAAACCTTAGTGCTTTAGTTGAATGTCTAATTAATGTTTTGTGAAAGATATCAATTGATTGAATTAATTTTACTTTTTTTCTTATTATGATTTTATTTTGATAAGTAGATTGTGCGGTCACAGTAACAAAGTGCAGTAGGCGAACTTCACATGTCATTATTTTAGTTTCACAATTGGGTTCAATCTTATAGTTTTGTAATTTCTTTTGGTGGATGCTTGAAAAAGTTTTCAAAGCCAAAGTCAGTTTTTTTTTTTGAACTGACCTGGTTTTGTAAGCACAAAACATTTTTGCGTATGACTATTAACTAAAATACAAATTTTTATGGGATCCTTAAGTCCTTGATTACCATAACTGGTAAATTGTTTGCAAGTTTCAGTTTCCTTTTTTTGGTAGTGGTAACTGTTTTTAATATGTATGCGTGGGATGTGTGTACAGAAGAGGCGTGTACAAGAATATTGTAAGCTTTATGAATTTGGATAGAGAGGGGAAAAATATTTGGAATGCTAGAGCTCGTGCTTGTTATGCTGCAATGGATTCGGTCGAAAAAAGTGCTTTGCTGGCTACGCGGCGGCAGTTGACTAATGCTCCTGTTAATGTTGCTGGGACTGGGATTAGTGATGTGGTTGCATAGAATTCTGCCGATGTTGACATTCCCGTTGTGCCCTCTTCTGTAGAACATTTGTGTGCTTCTGAGGTTGATGTCTTGCCTTCAGATGTGGTTTCAGATTATTTTGTAGATACATCTTCATATGCTGCATATAAGTCATCTTCATCTATACAGTCTCATTTGTCTTCTAAGTCTGTTCGTGGCATCCATTCTCCTGCTGATTGTCGTGCCATTTTGACTGAAGGGGAGCATGTTAGATATTCTTCCATGGGTCCTATTGCCAAGGAAAGGTTCCCTCGTAGGAAGAGCGCCTGTCGTGATTTTTTTTTTTCATTTGCGTTGTCTTCCCGTTAACATGTTGCTGTTGCTGCTACTGGGTTCTCAGTTATTGTATTATGTTTGATCCTTTTTTTTCTATGTTAAATTAATTGTTATTATACCTTATCCTTCTTAGCAGATCCAAGTTTAGCAATTGAACAGGCACTAATCGTCGGTGCTTTGCGTTCTGGTCATCCAAGATTTGCCAAACTAAAAGAATTTCCCTCGGTGCCCTGGTATTCGCCGGGCCAGCCGCAGTGTCAGTTTTGTGAGGCCTTTTGTTTTCATCGAGAGACGGCGGGATTCTGTTGTGGGAGCAGCCAAATATGTTTGGCCCAGTCTCTATTTTGTATAAACATGGATATTTTGGAGAGGGAATTGAAGGAACAAGATGGTGGTGGAGCTCGGTGTTTGTACGGTGGAGTAGAACATGGGATGCTACATTATTCTGTTCCTTTTCCTGTTAGTTTTAAGCAAGGTTTATTTCATTTTCTTCTCATTTTCTTATCTTTATGCTATTTAAATTGTATGTGTTTTGTTTCATTCTTTTATAGGCTTATTTTATTCTGTCGCATCCCCTTGTGTTCTTTGATCCAGGAGAAACTCCTCTCTGTTGAAAAAGGTACTTTTTATTTTTCATGTTCTTTTTTATTCCACATTACCTTGATTTCCTTTGTTTGAATATTCTTGGGTGTCTATTTCTCTGAGCGAACAAATAGGTGTGACTGATGTTGGCTGCATCGATATTTCCCTTGTAATTTAGTGTATAATTTTTTGTGAGTATCATTACCCTTGTATTGTATATATCTTTGTATTTTTTATATTTTATTTTTGTGTAATTTTTAGTATGTGTATTTCATTCAATATAATTAGGTTGTATTGATTTTTCTGAGATTATTGTTGTACTTGGGAGACTTTAAGCAATTGAGTTGCCTATTTGACTGTGTGTTAATTAATATGATGTGTTGTTGTATCGGAACTGATTTTTGTTTTCTATTTCTGCAAGTTTCTAAATTCCTATAAGTTTCTTGGTATTTGGCTTGCAGGGATCATTCAAATTTTATAAATTGCATTCGTTTCTCCTGATGGAAAGAGATTCATTACAGTAAGCTCTGATAAGAAGGGTATAATACCTGAGGATGGTCACAAAGGCAACATATATTCAATTAGTTGGAGTCCAGTAAACAGGTGAGACTTAGGAGTTTTAATAACAAGAAGTTTAATAATGTTATATATCGTTTATAATCGCGAAGCATATTATTGCTCCATTGGTAAGTTGGGCTAGAGAAGGTCAAATTAGGTCAATAGTTACATTATTGTTATTATGTTAAATGTGTAAGAAGTTTGCCCTATGTAGACCCTTAATATAAAATTAAGCAGTTGATTCAGCCAAATTCTCCGTTCTCCGTCTTGTTCAGCTACTCATCCTAATTCCTCTAAACTAAACTCTTAGTTTATGCTTGCATTATTGTTTATATTCATGTCACAAACCATCCGATTATTAAGTCAGAAGGGGGCTTTGAGATCCCAAGTAGGGAGAGAAATGCTGAACCAAACTAGAGAACATACCTATTCTTCTGTATGAAAGGATATTTGTAGTGTTGGCAGCTTCTCAACTTTAGAAAAACGTCAAAATTATCCTGTTATTGGGTATTTTCCAATTGTAACTTTACTTAAAAGATAGGTAAAAACTTCAGCTGAGACCATGTTATTGGGTATCATCCGATTTATTCAATACTTCGAGGTACTAATAGTGTCTGCTGACAAATATGCGAAAATATGCGAAATATCTGAGGATAATAAAGGTACAGTTGAGAAAAAATTGGCTTCTCCCGGTTCTGGTGGAGTAGATGACAAGTTAGTCTGCTATCTCTGGCATAATGATCATATTGTCACCATTTCTCTTGGTGACACTATATATTTTTGTTGGTTTTTACCCATTCGGATCATGAACAATTCGATACAATTGAATAAAACAGGATCGAACTTATTCAAACCAATTGCGGAATTCGGTGGGTTTTATGTTTTCAATATATTTCAAAAATATTTTAAATAAAACATGAGGATCACATAATGAATATTATTTTAATTTATGCAAAAGAGAGAGAAAGCAAATCATACCGAAAGCTTCATGTCCTTCTTCTTTTCGGTTGAACTTTGGTGTTTGGATGAGATCAACAAACTTTCTTGATCTTTTTAACCCTTGATCTTCAACCCCGTTTATCATTCTACTAGTGGGTGGGCACTAACCTTTTAAGTTTGAATAATTAAACTCTAGAAATTGGATGAACAAATTTCTCCTAATTTCTAAGGTGATGGACGACTTTTGTGTAGAGAAAAAGAGAGAGAGTTTCTTGCTTTTGTTACAAAATTGTATCTTGTAAAAGACTTGTTAGATATATCTCATATATATAGATATGTCATACATATCCTCTTTCCTTATCTTTTTCAAATACTTTCTCCTAACTCAAATAGGATTCCATCTCCTTCCTTCTAGGTAATTGCATTATTTGTATAACTCTTATATTATGAGTATATCATATATAATCATAAAATGCATTTTCCTATTAAGGAAATTCCTACACAAATTTAATCCAATAATTAAATTTGATAAAATCAATTGTCATATTTTAAATTGATTAATTCACAATTCATCAATTAAATATCGCAATTAATTCATCATTATATTTTAGAAAAACAATTTCCCAAAATATATCGAGAGTTTAATCATTCTTATTATAGGTTCAATCGTAGAATAATAGGAGCCGGGATTGGGACCTATGGACATGTAATTTCAAGCTCCAATAAATTAAATAATTAATTAAACTCATTAATTAATATATTCAATTTATTAATTCCAAGTGACTCCACTAAAGACCTGGAATTGCACTCTTGTCCTTACATTATATTTTACTCGAAAGATCAGAGTGTCCATTGATATAATCATTACATATGATTTAACCCTCTAAGAATTGATTCATAATCAAAGCTAGGCGAAATTACCATTTTGCCCCTATAATTATTTCTTAATCCTTAAGTTCCATTAATTCACTAGTGAACAGTTTGGTTTATAAACATTTTCACAAACCAGAGTACTCGAACTGTTCAGTTTCAGAATTAACACTTAAGGGAATCAATTAACTCAGCTTTCCGCAGAAAGAGTTGGATTTCATATCTGTAGAGCACATTCCCAGCCATTTATCTCAACGGACCTCCAAGACATAAGTGTGTGACATGATTAACAAACAAGTCACTACCCATGAGTCAAAATGACTAGCTGACACAAACAGGAGTTTATGTCTACTCAGGATTCAGATTAATTCATATATGATCATCGTGTGACATGTATTGAAATCTAAAGTTAACAGTATCTTATAATAGATTTCAATTCACGTCTGGTCCAGTCCTATGTTAATCATATTACATAAAGAACCTTCACCTTTAATGTCACAACATCAATGATCCGGATCGAGATCATTGAATTCTTAATTTTCAGTGGACCGTACTAATAGTAATTAGTTAAAGATCCCAACTTTAACTTACGACGGACTATTTAGTCTATTGTTTATGACTTTAATCCTCTTGTACATCCTTATATATACAAAAGTCATATTTAATAAATAGACATGGAATTTTCTGATAATTATATTATACTAGATAAAAAAAATATATAATCGAATCGAATATATGAAATTCAAAAAACCAAACAATTTAGTTATTTTCAATTAATAATGTTCATCAAACGCTTTATGAGCACTATTCCTAACAATCTCCCACTTGCTCTTAAAGCAAAAAAGACATGTCCCTCAAACCTATTCCTTCCAAGTGTGCCTCACATGAATTTATTGGTAGTGTCTTGGTAAACGGATCTGCAAGGTTATGTTCAGAAGCTATCTTCATAACCGCTACATTCCCTCGACCTACGGTATCCCTTATCAGATGATATTTTCTTTCAATATGCTTGCTCCTCTTGTGACTCCTTGGTTCATTTGAGTTAGCAACTGCCCCACTGCTGTCGTAAAATAGTGTAAGTGGTTGATCCATATCTGGAACTACTTCCAGATCGGTGTAGAACTTTTTGAGCCAGACAGCCTCTTTAGCCGCTTCGCAACCTGCTATGTATTCGGCTTCCATGGTTGAATCCGCAGTGCTGGATTGTTTTACACTTCTCCAAACTATTGCAGCACCACCGAGAGTGAATATTGACCCTGATATCGACCTTCGATGATCTTTGTTTGATTGAAAATCAGAATCAGTATATCCTATAGAGCTCAGGTCACCACCTGAATACACAAGCATATAGTTTCTCGTTCTCCTTAGATACTTGAGAATATGCTTTACTGCGATCCAGTGATCCAATTCAGGGTTGGATTGAAAACGACTTACTATGCCTACTGTATAGCAGATATCAGGTCTAGTACACAAAATTGCATACATAAGACTTCCTACTGCTGAAGCATAGGGAATCCGTCTCATGTCCTCTTCTTCCTAAGGTGTCTTAGGACATTGCTCTTTAGAGAGAACAATTCCATGTTGGGTTGGTAATTGACCTTTTTTGGAATTCTGCATCGAAAAACGAGCTAACACCTTATCAATATAAGATGATTGAGACAGAGCCAATAGCTTGTTCTTACGATCCCTTATGATTTGGATGCCAAGAACATAACTTGCTTCACCTAAATCTTTCATTTGGAACTGCTCGACTAGCCATTCCTTTATGTTAGATAATATCCCTACATCATTCCCAATGAGTAGAATATCATCTACATAAAGTACCAAGAAGACCACCTTCTTATCCTTGTGTATTTGTATACACAAGGTTCATCAATATTTTGTTCAAACCCATAGGTTTTGATTGTTTCATCAAACCTTAGATTCCAGGACCTAGAAGCTTGCTTGAGCCCATAAATGGACTTAAGAAGCTTACAGACTTTCTGCTCTTGTCCTTGAACAACGAATCCCTCTGGTTGCATCATGTAGATGCTCTCCTCAAGATAGCCATTCAGAAAAGCTGTCTTGACATCCATTTGCCATATCTCATAATCGAGGCTTGCAGCAATGGATAAGAGAATGTGTATGGATTTAAGCATAGCTACTGGTGAGAAAGTTTCTTCATAATCAACTCCCTCTTTTTGGGTATAACCCTTTGCCACTAGCCTGGCTTTGAAAGTCTAGACTTTCCCATCAATACCTCTCTTCTTCTTATAGATCCATTTGCATCAAATGGGCCTGACTTGTTCAGGTGGATCTACAAGTTCCCAGACAGAGTTAGAGTTCATAGACTTCATCTCTTGGTTCATGGCTTCTTGCCATTTTTCCTTATCAGAATCTTCCATTGCATGCTTGTATGACAATGGATCATTTTGGTTAGTGTCAGACACTAGAAGGCTCTCATCCCTATAGCGAGCGGGTAATCTTATTACTCTCCCACTACTTCGAGGTACCAACATAATCTGATTAGGAACTGTGGTCTTTTGACTTGGTCGTTCATCAGTGGTTGACTGCGGTCTATCAATTACGTCAGCTTGGAGTTCTTCTAATATTATTTTACTTCAAGGTTTAAAGTTTGTATTATAAGTGTGCTCAAGAAAAGTGGCATATGTCGATACAAATACTTTCTTATCTTGAGTACTATAGAACAAACCACCCCTAGTGCCATCAAGATATCCTACAAACAGACACACTTCTGTTCGCATATCTAACTTTCCAAAATCACTCCTCAGCACGTGTGCAGGACATCCCCACATGCGAAAATGTTGTAAACTAGGTTTACGCCCATTCCACAACTCTAAGGGTGTCTTTTGGATGGATTTGGAAGGTACTACATTCAAATGTAGTTTGCAGTTCTTAGTGCATATCCCCAAAAAGATTTTGTCAATGAGGAGTAACTCATGATAGATCTAACCATTCCTAATAACGATCTGTTCTGCCTTTCCGCAACACCATTTTGTTGGGGTGTTCCAGGTGACGTGAGTTGGGATTCAATTCCACGCTCCACCAAGTAATCCTTGAATTCATAACTCAAGTATTCTCCTCCTCGATCATATCTAAGAGTTTTCAGTGATTTACTAACTGCTTTTCAGCTGCAACTAAGAATTCTTTAAACCTATCAAAAGTTTCAGATTTTCTTTGCATTTAGGTATAAATAACCATATCGTGAATAATCATCAATAAAAGTGACGAAATATTCATAACCTCCTCGAGCTTCCACATTTAAGGGACCACAAAGGTCACTGTGTACCAACTCAAGAGGTTTTTTGGCTCTTAGGCCCTTTGCAGAGAAAGGTCTTCTAGTCATCTTTCCCTCAATGCAGGATTCACAAACAGGAAGAGTGCCAACTTTTAACTCTCTTAAAGGACCTTCCTTTACAAGCCTGTTTATCCTTTCGAGGTTAATATGTCCTAACCTTAGATGCCAAAGATATGTGTCATCACTTTTGGATATTTCAGAACATTTGTTAGACCTAGGATTTGCTACCTTAAATAATTCAGAATTATTTATTAATCGTTCGTCAGGCCTTAATATGTATAGTCCGTTTTCAACACTTGCATTGCATATAAATAATCCATTTCTAGAAATAACTATCTTATTATTAGAAAATGAAATATTAAATTTTTGTTCATGCAACATAGAAATAGAAATCAAATTTCTCGAAAATCCAGGAATAAAATAAACATTGTTCAAAACAAGAAATTTACTCCTAAAATCTAAACGGACTGTTCCTATGGCCTTTGCTGAAACGAACGCTCCATTTCCAACTCTCATGGTCACTTCCCCTTCAGCAAGCTCCTTGGAAGAACTAAGCATCTGAATTGAAGAACAATAATGGTTAGTACGTGGCTCCTGAATCAATTATCCAAGTTGAATACTCATCAACCACTAAGCAAGTTTCTAAAACTAGTAAATTGAATTTACCTTGCTTTTGCTCTTTCTTTTCGGCGAGATACTTTTTACAGTTTATCTTCTAATGCCCATCTATCCCACAATGAAAACATTTTCCTTTGGGTTCTTTCTTCTTTGAATTGTTCTTGCCTTTGCCTTTGAATTGCTTCTTGGCTTTGGGCTCAGACCCACCATTTGCCTTCTTCTTGTTCTTGTTCTTAACAGCAGAGGAAGACTGACCTTCCTCGATAACATTTACCTCTCGTTTTTGATACCTTATCTTTGATATGGCCTCAAAAGTATGCAACTCGTTCAATAACTGAGTCAGGTTATACTCCAACTTCTTCATTATATAGTTGGTAGTAAACGGAGCAAAGTCAGGCGTTAGTGACACAAGTATGATGCTAACTTGAGTTTTCTCATCTGTGGTGGCCCCATGTATTTCTGCCTCAAGCACAATGTTGATCATGTCCAACACATGATCTCTTACTGGAGCACCTTTCTTCATCCTTGCGTTCATGAATTTACGAGTAGCTTCATGTCGGCTTTGTTCAGAAGGTTGTCCAAACATTGCTTGCAATGATTCCCATATTTCATATGAAAATTCCATGTTTTCATGTTTCTGCCTGAGAACATCACTCATGGATGCCAAGCATGTAGCATTTCACTTTGTTGTTGGTTTGAATCCAACTATCATATTTTTCTCGTACAGTACGAGTGGCAGTGGAAGGGGGTTCTGGAGGACATTCCTCTGTGAGAACGAACTTTTAGTTCTCACAAACCATCATAATGTTCATATTAGATTTCCATTTTGCGTAATTGTCCCCAATCAATTTTTCGTTTGAAAGTAAAGCAATAATTGGGTTTGAAGAAGACATGATTGCTGAAAATAAATAAATTTAAAGTTTCAATCATACATTCAACATAATTATCATAATTCAAAATAGTAAACGTGATGCATGAATGCAACTCTAATGAAAAACACATAAAACATTTTACTAATCCGCGATAAAATAATGTAGCTATTAATATGATGTCGTAGGGGCGATCACATTAATACTAAATTAAGTTCGAGACAATCTCAAATTAATGAATGAACTAAAATATCTCATATTTATCTTTCATTATTAATTACCGCTATTTTTAGTCAATATGTATTTAACTAATTTAAATACACATTTATGAGTGTAACCTATTATTTAAGACTTTATGACTTAACTTAGACTTGCCTCCATAGGGATGATCAAGCTAAAATACATCAATTAGTCCTATTTCAAGGAAGTTTAATCTTGATATTGACATAAGTTAGACACCTTCCGTAGGGAGGATGCAAACTAGGCATCTCGAGGCGCTACCCATATCTCACTATATTAAACTAATAATAGAGATTGTAGGATATATCCATATATGTCATTCTCCCACTCAATATTTATAAAACATGTGTTTTATTTTTAAATAAACATCTTATATGTAATTAATCTATATTAATTTCACTAGGTTTCTAATCTCTTAGCTAATTCAGGATTAAAATTAGAATCCAATCTTATTTGGACCTAGATTGTTACATAGATTATTAATCCAATCTAATTGGGTAATAGGTAATTTTAGATATTCTAAATTTGAGGTGGGTCAAATTAATATTTAACCAATCTAATTGGGTCAAAGTTCAATTAGACATTCTAATATACAAAAAGTCATAACTTTTAGTTGAACTTGCTATTATCAATTTTTCTTAACTCAACTTATCACCTAAATAAATAATTGCTTATTTAAGTATTAAATCAAACAATTATTTAGTTTATCTTAGTTTTCTAAGAACTAGTAAAATTACATACACAAAACATATATATCACATATATCTATATGTATGCATGAATAAATAAAATTGTGGGTAATATGAATGACAAAATATTTGCATGCACATATTATCGACATAATATAAACAAGCAAATAGGAGCGGGTCGGGTGTCCTGGGTTACAAAAATAATAAAAACTATTTCTATTACATAACAAGCTTCCAATATGAATCTTCATCTTTATGTACTTCGGAAAAAAAAAATCTCCACCAATCCCAAAACAATTTTGGTACTTTCCTAACAATTCAAAATTGTAATTATACCAAATCGAGATCCAAATCTAATTTTGTTCTCTTAATTAATTATGTGGGTCAGACCCACAAATTAAAATATTTGGGGTGGGCCATGAGATTGCCCCCAGGCCCAAAACCCAAAATTAGGAAAGGCCCAAATTTGGGCTGTAAGCCGTGAGACAAGTCTCACGGCCACATGGTGTCCAACCAAAGGGTTTGGCTGTGAGACTTAAGGTGTATTAAAAAAAACATTTTTTTCTGCTGCTGCTTCCTTCTCAAGATTTTGGTTGCTGCTTGCTGAAGACTTGTAGTAATCTAAATATTACAAGAAATCCTATGCCATAAATTTTGGCGTACAACATAATTCTAATAAAATTAAAACTATGCCTCATATGGGAGGCCCCATGAACACCATAATTCGATCGCTCCAATAATTTAATAAAAATCAAATCATCATCCACAATTATAAATCATACAATTAAAATTATGCAATTACCCACAATCAATTAAAATAATATCGTTATGGACCGCTCTGATACCAATTGTTGGTTTTTACCCATTCGGATCATGAACAATTCGATCCAATTGAATAAAACAGGATCGAACTTATTCGAACCAGTTGCGGAATTCGGTGGGTTTTATGTTTTCAATATATTTCAAAAATATTTTACATAAAACATGAGGATCACATCACGAATATTATTTTAATTTATGCAAAAGAGAGAGAAAGCAAATCATACTGAAAGCTTCCTGTCCTTCATTTTTTCGGTTGAACTTGGTGTTAGGATGAGATCAACAAACTTTCTTGATCTTTTTAACCCTTGATCTTCAATCCCGTTTCTCCTTCTACTAGTGGGTGGGCACTAACCTTTTAAGTTTGAATAATTAAACTCTAGAAATTGGATGAACAAATTTCTCCTAATTTCTAAGGTAATGGACGATTTTTGTGTAGAGAAAAAGAGAGAGAGTTTCTTGCTTTTGTTACAAAATTGTATCTTGTAAAAGACTTGTTTCTTTAGAAAAGAGATATATCTCATATATATAGAGATGTTATACATATCCTCTTTCCTTTTCTTTTTCAACTACTTTCTCCTAACTCAAATAAGATTCCATCTCCTTCCTTCTAGGTAATTGCATTATTTGTATAACTCTTATATTATGAGTATATCATATATAATCATAAAATGCATTTTCCTATTACGGAAATTCCTACACAAATTGAATCCAATAATTAAATTTGATTTAATCAATTGTCATATTTTTAATTGATTAATTCACAATTCATCAATTAAATATCGCAATTAATTCATCATTGTATTTTAGAAAAACAATTTCCCAAAATATATGAAGAGTTTAATCATTCTTATTATAGGTTCAATCGTAGAATAATAGGAGCCGGGATTGGGACCTATGGACATGTAATTTCAAGCTCCAATAAATTAAATAATTAATTAAACTCATTAATTAATATATTCAATTTATTAATTCCAAGTGACTCCACTAAAGACCTGGAATTGCACTCTTGTCCTTACATTATATTTTACTCGAAAGATCAGAGTGTCCATTGATATAATCATTACATATGATTTAACCCTCCAAGAATTGATTCATAATTAAAGCTAGGCGAAATTACCATTTTGCCCTTATTATTATTTCTTAATCCTTAAGTTCCATTAATTCACTAGTGAACACTTTGGTTTATAAACATTTTCACAAACCAGAGTACTCGAATTGTTCAGTTCCAGAATTAACACTTAAGGGAATCAATTAGCTCAGCTTTCCGCAGAAAGAGTTGGATTCCATATCTGTAGTGCACATTCCCAGCCATTTATCTCAACGGACCTCCAAGACATAAGTGTGTGACATGATTAACAAACAAGTCACTACCCATGAGTCAAAAGGACTCGCTGGCACAAACAGGAGTTTATGTCTACCCAGGATTCAGATTAATTCATATATGATCATAGTGTGACATGTATTGAAATCTAAAGTTAACGGTATCTTATAATAGATTTCAATTCACGTCTGGTCCAGTCCTATGTTAATCATATTACATAAAGCACCTCCACCTTTAATGTCACAACATCAATGATCCGGATCGAGATCATTGAATTCTTAATTTTCAGTGGACCGTACTAGTAGTAATTAGTTAAAGATCCCAACTTTAACTTACTACGGTCTAATTAGTCTATTGTTTATGACTTTAATCCTCTTGTACATCCTTATATATACAAAAGTCATATTTAATAAATAGACATGAAATTTTCTGATAATTATAATTCTTAATTTTCAGTGGACCGTACTAGTAGTAATTAGTTAAAGATCCCAACTTTAACTTACTACGGACTAATTAGTCTATTTTTTATGACTTTAATCCTCTTGTACATCCTTATATATACAAAAGTCATATTTAATAAATGGACATGAAATTTTCTGATAATTATATTATATTAGATAAATAAAAATATAATCGAATCTAATATATGAAATTCAAGAAACCAAACAGTTTATTTATTTTCAATTAATAATGTTCATCAAACGCTTTATGAGCACTATTCCTAACAATTTGTACTCAGCCAGTGATCTTGAAAAGGCTCAAATGTCCCTGTTTGGACACATGAAGAATATTAATTCGCTGGCGGTTCTGAAAAGTGACCCCAAAGTTATATTATCAAGCAACTAAGATGGGTTATTAGTTAAGTGGGTTCAGGGTATTGGATACTACAGAAAATTAGAGGGGAATGTGATATTTCAAATTAAATGTTTTGCAGTTGTTGAACAAGAAATTTTTTTCATCTGGATTTGACAATAAGGGTGGCAATAAAAAATTCTTATCCAATTTTACTTTATGTATGACTTTCATATACATAAATCTTCTTCTGCTTATCAATATCTACTTCCATTTTTCTTGCCTTGTTCTATAAAGGATATGCTTTATTTGAAGGGTTATATTTTAGTTATAGCTACAATTAGTATAGACTTTACATTTTTGCAAATAATTGCGAGGTAGGTCCATAACTATATAATTGTAGGTCGTGTCTGAGGGTAAGTAATTCCACAAATGGTTCTAGCATATTTTTTGGAGGGATTTGCATTGAGACTTAGATGGCCAATAGAATTGTTGGAAAGCTCATGTGTTTTGTTGAAAGAGAGTACCTTGTAGTATAAATTCCCATACAAAAGTAGGTATGATTTTTTGTCTTCATAAGTAATACATTTTTCTTATAAATTTGCTTTTCTAATGACCTTTCAAACATATATTATTCACTTAGGATTTTGAGTTGGTTATGTTTGTGTTACATATATGGAAGAGTAATTGTAGCTTAGAAGCTCTATTATGTTCTCTATATGTGCTACCTATGTTTTATTTTATTTTCATGTAAACTTTTTTACCTTTTATTTAGGAATGTAGAAGAATTGTATACATTCACAAGATAATGTTAATTTTCTGCAATAAAGGAATAGTGTTTCATCCACGTAACTATAAGTAATAAGTAATAAGTAGTGTTTATCCCAACTTTACAAAGCTTAAACATTCGAAAAAGAACAATAAAATGTTGCAATATATGAGTAGTGATGCTTATCTGAAAAGTAGAAGAAATTTACTTGGATTTAGTTACCATTTATACCTGAACTTGTCAATAAATCTCATCTATGAAAATGGTCTGTGGCTAATATTCATAATTCAACATAGCTCAAATCGTGGTGTGTGTTTGTTGCCAATAGCTGTTGTTGGAACTCTTGATTTGCTGAAACTGAATGCATTTATTATGGAAAAAACGTTTTGATTACATGACCAAATTCTTAGATGGAATCAAAATAAAAACATATCGATTTATTCATAAGAGGTCATGGAAGTGATTTTATAGTTTATACTATATTAACAGTAGTTTGGTATTCAGTAAAATGTACGACACTATGGAATGTAAACCAGTGAAAATAGGGTTGCCTACCATGTTATATAACAAATTATGATAATAAATGTTTAAATAAACTATGCATAAAGCCTTGCTTTACTTAATTCCCATGTCAAAGGATATAAATATGCCTTAAAAGTAGACTTAATAAATGCAAAATTACATATACTGGGCATACCTCCACGCAATTGCGTGGAGCATCATATATATATATATATATATATATATATATATATACCCTCTCTAACATAATTCTACATAAATAAATAAATACACACACTCATATAAATGTATAAATTCCAACATCATCTTTTTAAGAAACCACATTCTTTTTTAGGGGTCTCAACTTTGAGAATGAAGGTTTCGATAGTATCTTCGACATCGAATGCGGCCTTTCTGACGTCGGAGATCAATTTGTATATCCTCTCGTTATTGTCTTCCTTATTGTCAATGTCTCACAAAAAAGACTGAATCATTTCCAGCTCTTCTTTCAGCCATTTCACATGTCATTCCACAATTCGCAAGATGGGCCAAAGTCTCGCCTAGCTTCCCCACCACTAATGATATTGCAGCTTCTCCAACAATTTTGATTAATTTTAGAAGATAAATGTTAGTATAATTAACTAACAAAATTGAGATGCAGCTAACAAATAATGTATGTATTGTGTGACACAAATCACACAATCAAACTTATATAACTTATAGTACATAATTTTCTTTGAATTTTATTTTGTTGGAAATAAAAGAAAAAGACTCAAAAAGGGAAATATATGGAAAAGTCACCATCAAATGTTACCTTATGTTAACGTCCATTACCTTTGAATGTAACTAATTAATTAATAAATTTAATATGATATTAGTTTGGTACTTGTATTAAAAAAGAAATAATTTTAGATAGTACAAAGCTATAAACTTTTATAATTAACATATTTTTGGTGTAAGTAATCAAATACTTAATATTATTCTTATATTTTTCATCAATGTTAAGCAAATGTGTCATTTTTAAAATTTTAACATTACATATATATTCCCTTAATTTTTGTTAGTCACTTATGCACTATGTTGCACGGATACTGATACGGCGATACGGACTCGACACGACTCGAACATGGCGACAAGAATTTTTAAAATTTATAACAGACGACACAAAATTAACACATATATCTCGAGATTATGGTTCCAATTCATAAAACTTACAATTACCCCTATATGATTAACATGTGAGTAAATCAAATACAAAAAATTAACAAACCAATAAAGAATTAAAGAACACTTTAAAATTGGTTGAAGAATTTGTTGGCAGCAACAATTGTCATTTTGGCAATATTGCTAGCCATATGATTGTTTCTACTTTATTTAATATGTATAACCCTAGCTAACATAACATTGCAGAAATAAATAAATAAATAAATATATATATATATATATATAGAGAGAAAGAGAGAGTGAATAGCATTTTTGGTCCTCCTTATGGACCAATTTTTGCACTTTCGTCTCTTTTAATTTTGTTTTGTAGCAGATTCGTCCCTCTTATCAATGTAGTGTAACACATTCGTCCCTCTTAAATTTTTTGTAGCAGATTTTTCCCTCTTATCAATGTAGTGTAACACATTCGTCCCTCTTAAATCCAAAATACATCAACTTTAGTCCATTTTTTAATATATTTTGGATTTAAGTGGTGTATTTTGTATTTAAAAGAAGCCACGTTCTTTTTTGGGGGTCTCAACTTTGAGAGTGAAGGCTTGGATGGCATCTTCGACATCGAATGCCACCTCTTTGATGTCGGAGATCCATTTGGGTTTCCTCTCATTATTGTCTTCCTTATTGTCAAAGTCTCTCAGAAAAGACTGAATTCTTTCCAACTCTGCTATCAAGCATTTCACATATCCTTCCACAGTTCAAAAGAAAGACACATTTTATGCCGAAGTCTCGCCTAGCTTCCCCACCACTAATGATATTGCAGCTTCCCCAACCATTTTGATCAATTTTAGAAGATATATGTGAGTATAATTATTTAAGAAAATTGAGATGCAGCTAACAAATAATATATGTATTTGTGACACAGTCAAACTTATATGATTTATAGAGCACAATTTTTTTCCCGAAAATACAAGAAGAAGATTCAAAAAGGGAAGTTTACATACGAAAAAAACACCATCAAATGTTACTTTATGTTAACGTCCATTACCTTTAAATGTAGTTAATTAATTAATAAATTTAATATGATACTTATATGGTACTTGTATTAGAAAAATACATAATTTTAGACTAGTACAAAGCCATACACTTTTATAATTAACATATTTTTTGTGTAAGTAATCAGATACATAATATCATTCTTAAATTTTCATCAATTTCAAGCATATGTATCATTTTTAAAATTTTAACATTACATATATATTCCCATAATGTTTGTTAGACACTTATGCACTATGTTGCATGGACATTGACACGGCAACACGACTCGGACTTGGCAACACGAATTTTCAAAATTTACAACACACGACACGGATATCTCGAGATTATGGTTCCAATTCATAAAACTTACAATTACCCCTATATGATTAAAATGTTGAGTAAATCAAATACTGAAAATCAACAAAGCAATAAAGAATTAAAATTAATGAATAAAACAAGTACTTAGCTTTCGCCTGTTGCTCATTCAAATTCGGATGAACTAATTTCCAATTGTTGTTATGGTTGGCGATCTGATAGAGTGTCAAAATGATCCTTCTAGAGTCCTTCAGTGGCATCAATTGGTGAAACATGTGATGCAAAAGGTGACAATACAACTTGTGGTGCAACATGTGGTGCAATAAGTGGCCATGTAGAACACTGTAGAACATTATGGAACCTTGTACATAATTTTGAAATTGTATATACTATGTAGAATTATCTAGATTATTAATCCAAGCCATTCAGACGGATTGATCTCCATGATCCATTTAAGGAGGTGGTAGTATAAATAGGGATTAACCATTCATTTGTAACAATTCAAATGGATTGAACTATATTGACCAAATTCAAAATTAATAACACTGTTAGGAGATCAAGAGATACTCTGATCTTGATCGACTTGTTGATATTGATTTCATTGTTTATTCAAGATATTATCGACTTGTTTCTTGACGATATTAGAGGCTCTATCTAAAAATAAAAAAGTTAGCCGTTAGTAAATATAAACACTTGTGAATTAAACATATCAAATGAAGGAAAAATTTTACACAATTGAAATCCTTGAATCATTTGAGGGATCTGATTAAGCTATTTTTCGTAGGATAACAATTATAGTAAATAACAACAGTAAATAAAGGAACGAACTGATGTATATTAATATTTCGATCTGATTACAAGTTACAAGGGTCTATTTGAGCATTACAAGATGTCGTACAATTAAGAGGCTGTTTACGGTAGATAAGCTAATCTAGATCCCTAGTAGTCCGAGCTTAGAGTCCGAGCAGGGTGCACCTGAGAATCACACAAGGAAAACTAAAGGAATATGTGAGAAGGGGTAACTCCAACAATCGTTACAGATCAAGGAGCCCACGAAAGTTTTCTGGGCAACAACGTAATGCTCAAGAGCAAGTTGATGAACAAACAAATGGAGTAATAAATGTGATTGCTGGAGGACCTGCGGGTGGAGATAGCAGGAATGCAAGAAAAATAACTACGAGGTCGATAAAGACAGGTGTCTCGACCAGGAAAGAAGTTATGTCATTAGAGCCCCCTTCGTTGATAAACCAGGTCATTAGCTTTAGTGATGCTGATAGGCCACGTGATGCAACCTGGGATGTAAATGAGGACGACCCCGTTTCTCAATGGTCTTGACCCTTAAAATTGCAAATTTCGAGGTCAAGAGAGTATTAATTGACAACGACAGCTCGGCAAATATTATTTCTTCAAAGGCTCTAGATCGGATGAATCTGCAACATCCACGACTGGATCGAGTTTTTACTCCTCTAATTGGATTCGATGGTTCGGAAATTGTCCCTCTTGGAACAATTCTTTTTAGCACCACTTTGGGGAAGAAACCAAAGGACGTAACAAAAATGGTTAAATTTCTGTTTGTAAGCACTCCATTTGCTTACAATGCCATCTTGGGAAGACCAGCGTTGAATATTTTCAAAGCTGTTGTATCGACTTATCATCAGAAGGTTAAATTCCCAACTATGGCTGGGGTCGGTGAAATGAGGAACGACCAGTATATGGCATGGGAATGTTATAACACGTCTCTAACTATTAAGCAAAAAATCGAGCCCTTGCTACCAGCTAAAAGAAAGTTGATCGATCCACAGGTGTTTTCAGTGTCCGACCTCCCTTTGCCTGATTGCGAGAAGTTGCAAGGAAAAAAGGGGAAGGATGTTGATATGAGTGTGCAACCTTCGAACCACAAACAGGTGACGCTGGTTCCTGGCTCCCCTGAAAAATTCACTAGGATCGGGACCAAGTTGAGTCCAGGAATGGAGACGATGCTGATCAATTTTTTGAGAAACAATGCTGATGTGTTCGCTTGGAGCTCGGACGATATCGTGGGAATTGACCCGCGAGTTATTACACACTCTCTGTATATCGACCCAAAAGCGAAACCAGTTAGGCAGAAGAAAAGAGACCATGGTTGAGAAAAGGATAAGCTAATCAACGCGAAAGTAGACAGACTTTTCGCCGCTGGTCAAATCCGAGAAATAACGTTTACTGAGTGGCTTTGCAACGTAGTTTTGGTGTCTAAAGGAAGTAACGTCGATAACAGATAGAGAATGTGCAACGATTTCACGGATTTGAACAAGTTATGTCCAAGAGATCCTTATCCGTTGCCTCAGATCGATATGTTGGTCAATTCGACTGCAGGTTTTATCTTTTTCAGTATGATGGATGCCTTTCAGGGTTTCTATCAAATCTTCATGAACGAAAGGGATCAAGCAGGTGTGTCATTTTTAAAATTCTAACATTACATATATATTCCATTAATGTTTGTTAGACACTTATGCACTATTTTGTATGGACAGTGACACTGCGACATAGACTCGACACAACTCGGACATGGCGATACGAATTTTTAAAATGTACAACACACGACACGGAATTGACCCGGATATCTCGAGATTATGGTTCAAATTTATAAAACTTACAATTACCCCTATATGATTAACAAGTGTGTAAATCAAATACAAAAAAATTAAAAACCAATAAAGAACTAAATTGATGAATAAAACACTAACTTAGCTTTCGCCTCTTGCTCATTCAAATTTGGATGAACCAATATCCAATTGCTGTGATAAATGACGATCTGAAAGAGTGTCAAAATGATCCTCCTAGAGTCCTTCAGTGACTTCAATTGGTGAAACATGTGATGCAACATGTGATAATACAACTGGTGGTGCAACATGTGGTGCAACAAGTGACCATGTAAAACACTTTAGAATTGGTTGAAGAATTTGTTCGCAACAACAATTTTCGTTTTGGCAATATCGCTAGCCATATGATTGTGTCTACTATAATTATGTATAACCCTAGCTAACATAACACTGCAGAAATAAATAAATAAATATATATACAACAAACCTCATTTCAAGAAACAACATTCTTTTTTGGGGGTCTCAACTTTGAGAATGAAGGTTTAGATAGCATCTTCGACATCGAATGCCACCTTTCTAATGTCGGAGATCCATTTGTGTATCCTCTTATTATTGTTTTCCTTATTGTCAAAGTCTCTTAGAAAAGACTGAATTTTTTTCAGCTCTTCTTTCAGCCATTTCACCTGTCCTTGCACACTTTGCAAGAAAGACACCTTATGGGCCAAAGTCTCGCGTAGATTCCTCACCACTAATGATATTGCAACTTCCCCAACCATTTGGATCAATTTTAGAAGATATATGTAAGTATAACTAATTAAGAAAATTGAGATGCAACTAACAAATAATGTATGTATTTGTCACACAATTAAACTTATATGATTTATAGAGCAGAGTTTTATTGTTGGAAATACAAGAAGAAGATTCAACAATGGAAGTTGTAATATGAAAAATAGGACCATCAAATGTTACTTTATATTAACGTCCATTACCTTTGAATGTAATTAATTAATTTATTTATAAAGTTAATATGATACTGATATGGTACTTGTATTAGAAAAATACATAATTATAGACTAGTACAAAGCCATACACTTTTATAACATATTTTTGGAATAAGTAATCAAATACTTAATATCATTTTTATATTTTCATCAATATTAAGCAAATGTGTCATTTTTAGATTTTTAGCATTACATATATGTTCCCTTAATGTTTGTTAGACACTTATGCACTATGTTACACGGAAACACTGGATTGACAGTAGGCAAAAGAAGAAAAGAATCAAAAAATAAAGTTATAAGTTACATATCTAAGGAACAAGAAAGATGTTTTGGAGCGACATAAATGCAGCGGGTTGATGACTATGTGAACGAAAATGTCAACAAAGGGAGAAAAATGCAATTCATTAAGAACTTACAATACGCCCAAAATAGAAAGGAAAACAAAGAAGTGGAACCCCACAGGCGAACGGAACACAATCAATACCAAAAGAAATGAAGCGGAAAAGGAATAAGTTTGCAGTTCATTCGGTGGAAGGGAAAAACAAAACAGCGTCGTTTTGGAGTTAAGTAGAATTAAAAAGGGGGAAAAAATAAAAGCCTATGTTCATACCAACGGTATGATCTTATATAGATTAAAAAAAAATTTAAAAAAAGATATAAAACCACTATAGAAGAAAAAAAAATAGTGGAAGAATCACTTTTCTAATTGAATATGCGTTAAGTGATAACACAAGATTACAATTAAAATGTTAAAAAAAAATAGTAACATAAAGTAATTAAATTTTAGAACAATTCAATAAAAAAATGTCAACAAACCCAACATTTAAAACTATGAGTAGTATTGTCATTTCTTCTAATTGGTATTTTGCTGGCCGTGGGTTTTTAAAAAGCAAAAGTCATTTCATCCTTGTTTAATGTAATTACACTAATCGTTTTTCGTATTTAAGAAATTACTCAGGGCCGGCTTTGGGCCTAGGCAATTTAGGCAACTGCCTAGGGCCCAAAACTTTTGGGGCCCCCTACATATATTACCCTTATATAGCCCATTAATATAGATCCATGAAAAAATAAAATTTGTTACAATAGATTTTAAAAGCCATATATATATTCAATAGTTCCAACATTTTGGGCCTTCAATTCAGCCTATTTAACATTTGGAATTAAAAAAAAAATGAATAGTGAGAGATGAATTCACGCCTAATGACTCGGTTGTTAAAAAGAAAACTTGAAGAAGTCCAAGAGTCAAGGTAATTACTAATCAACGTCTATTTTATTTATGATAATTAGGTTTAACTACTTCTTCTCTAATAAATTATGTGTCTTCTTTTCAATAAATTATGTATCTTCTTCTCTAATTTTTCAATGCCTCTCAATCTCTGACTTCCTCTTTCCTTTCTTTACTAAGTTTGAATTTTCAATAATTCACCACAATTACAATTCTAATCTTTCTCTAATTCTACAAATCAAAGGAAATTGAGATTGCAGCTTTGCAAGGATATTGTTCTCTTTCTCCCAACAAAATAGTTAATATAAGGTATGTACAGTGTGTTTATAGCTTATTTAATTTTATTCCAAATTAATTTTAGATTCACTTTGTTTTGATTTATCAAGAAAGATAGTAAATAATCTCACATGGCCTGCCTCTAGTAAATAGTAATGAATTGATTTTAGTATTAGAAGAAATAAATCAAGAAAATAAGAAATTGATTTTAATACAGGGATATACCGTATAAAATAGTTAGCTAATTTATTTCTTGTAATATATTTTTACTAATCAATTTTTATTTTTTGATTATGCAGGATAAAACTCGATTCTTAAGAGATTTTTGAAGACTGAAGAGGTATTCCATAATCCTTCTATTGGTTGTTGAATTACTACTAATTTCCAGGTTATATTGTTTCTTGACTTTATTCTCGACGTCGACGTAATTATCTTTTTATTTACTATTCTTTTATTGATTTTTGAATTTATTATGTCTAGTAGAAAATACTTATCCGGATGTGAAAAACGTAAGAAGCAAAAAACGATAGAAAAACTAATTAAATCTCAAAAAGGAGCTTTAGATAAATTTATTACTAGTAAGAATGAAAATGTTAGTAATTCAAATACTCAAAATGAAAATCCTACACAAGTTCAAATTGAAAACTCTATTGATGTACATATCGAAAATCTTACTGATGGTCAAAATGGGGAATCTATAGATATTGAAAACGAAACTCATGTTCATGAACAAAATCGAGACCATGTTAGTGCTCAAAGTGATATTCTTGCTAATGATCAAAATACAAATTCTATTTTGAATGGAAGTTGTAGTAATGTAGAGAATATAAATGAAAGTGCTACTGATAGGCTTGATCCGGCCAATTGGAAAAATATAGATATAAATCTAAGAGATTTTCTAGTTGAGAGGGGTCGTATAAGAATCACCAATATAGATTTTCCTAAAGATAATGATGGTAGACATTTTACTGTTTTAAATTATGTTCGAAATTTATCCAACGGGGAGAAATATGATAGGAGATGGCTCGTATACTCAAAAAGTATAAATAGAATGTATTGTTTTTGTTGTAAATTATTTAGCACTATAACTAGTAGAAGTAGAATTTTTGACGAGGGAGTAAATGATTGGAAAAACCTAAGTGCTATATTAAAAACTCATGAAACATCTAGTGAACATATAAATAATATGTATAATTGGATGAGTTCGGAAATGAGACTACAAAAATGTAACACAATTGATCATAGTATTCAAGAAAGCATAAAGAGAGAAAGGGAGCATTGGAAGCAAGTATTAAAAAGAATAATTGCGGTTGTGAAAAATTTAGCTAAAAATAGTTTAGCTTTTTGTGGAACAAATGAAAAAATTTATGAAGATAACAATGGAAACTTTTTAGGATCAATTGAAATGATTGCCGAATTTGATCCTATAATGCAAGAACACATTAGACGAATTAAAGATGGTGAAATACATTCTCATTATTTAGGACATAACATACAAAATGAATTGGTGCATATATTAGCATCTGAAATTAAAAACAAAATTATTGATAAAATTAATGTAGCTAAATATTTTTCTATTTTGCTTGATAGTACTCCAGATACAAGTCATCAAGAACAAATGTCACTTATTTTAAGATGTGTAGATATCTCTATGACCCCAATCAAAATAGAAGAATTCTTTTTAGGTTTCTTGAAAATACATGATACAACGGGAAAAGGTATTTTTGAGGAACTTCTAAAAGTAATCAACGAATTAAAACTTAATATCGATAACGTGAGAGGACAAGGTTATGACAATGGCTCGAACATGAAAGGAAAAGAACAAGGTACAAAAAAGATTATTAGATATAAATCCTAGAGCATTTTACACGCCGTGTGGTAGTCATAGTTTGAATTTAGTACTTTGTGATATGGCCAACTCTTGTCCTAGAGCTGTAACTTTCTTTGGAGTCATACAACGTATATATACTTTATTTTCTGGTTCCACAGAGAGATGGAAAATTTTAACGGATAATGTTAAAAAATTAACGGTTAAGCCACTGTCACAAACTCGGTGGGAAAGTCATATTGAAAGTGTTAGAGCAATCCAAAGTCAACCAATAGAAATAAGAGACGCTTTACTTGAATTGGCAGAAACTAGTGAAGAGCCTAAAATAAAGAGTGAAGCTAGATGCTTAGCCACTTTTGAGATGGAAAATTTTGAATTTTTACTTAGCTTGAATATTTGGTTTGAAATATTAACTGCTGTTAATTGTGTTAGCAAAAATTTACAGTCTAAAGATATGCACATTGATTCTGCTATAGGTCAATTAAAAGGTCTTGTATCATTTTTAGAAGAATATAGAGAAAATGGATATAATTCTGTCATGAATATTACTAAAGAAAGTGCTTTAAAAATGAAAATTGAACCAATATTTCGTAAAAAATAATCCATAGGAAAAGACAATTTGATGAGACCCAAAATAATTATGTTACATTATCACCCGAGGAATCTTTTAGAGTTGAGTATTTCTTATATATTCTAGACCAAGCTATTTCTTCGATTAAAATTAGATCTGAACAATTTCAAAATTACGCAAATATATTTGGATTTTTATTAGATATTACAACTTTAAAATCTTTAGATGACAAAACTTTGAAAGAACATTGTATCATTCTTGAAAATTCATTAAAACATAATTCAATTTCAGACATAGATGGTTCTGATTTATATTATGAACTAAAAGTTTTATCAAAAGTTATGCCTTCTAATATAGATAAGCCGATTGATATTCTTAATCATATAAAAGTATTCGATTCGTATCCAAATACATGTATTTGCTATAGAATAATATTTACTATACCTGTAACGATTGCTTCTGCAGAAAGAAGTTTTTCAAAACTTAAATTGGTAAAAAATTATTTACGATCAACCATGTCACAAGAAAGACTAAGTGAGTTGTCCATTTTATCTATAAAAAAAGATATGTTGGAAAAACTAGAATATGATGATTTAATCAATACTTTGCAACGGCTAAAGCAAGAAAAATAAATTTTACATAAAATAGGCCCCATTTTTAAGTTTCGCCTAGGGCCCCGAATAATCTTGAGCCGGCCCTGAAATTACTCGAACTATCCCATATGTATTGGTTTCGTTATATTTATCAACCTACGAAACTAATTTCATCAAGAAAAACATTTGAGTTTCATTAATACCCCTAGGTACCATATGAGAAAAGAATTTGACATAAAAAAATGAATGAAATTGATGAAAAAATGATAAAATTGAGTTAAATATGTGAAAAATATTATAAAACTAATCTAAAAAGGAACAACAATAATAGGTAAAATAGGAAGTAAAAAAGCAAAAGAGATTAGGGAGAAAGAGGTGATCTTGTTATTTCATATATGATTGTATACAATTGTTATTTTCATACATGTTACAAAACACCTATTTATAGGACTAAAAGTGCAACTCAAAGGCCAAGAGTTACATGATCACTTAGTTGAGTTCAATGTATAAATACTATGTCTCTTCATATCATGTCTTCATTGGATGACGAATGTGGCTATTGGCATCCACAAATTTCTTCATTCATAACACTCCCCCTTGGATGGCATTGCTTATGGAATATGTCTCGTTAAAAACCTTGTCAGAAAAACCCTGTGGGAAAAACCTTAACAAGGAAAAAAGAGTACATATTCATACGGGACTGATAAGCGTGTAACACTGCCTCATTAAAACCTTGCCAAGAAAACCCATTGGGACAAAAACTTGAACGAAGGAAAAAGAGTACAGTGTGCAAGTAATTATTAATAGCACGCTCCCCCTGAAGTCGGTACAAGGTCCACACGTTGATGCATTATGATGTTGTGGACCATCTTTCTGAATGATGTAGTCGGTATTGCTTTAGCAAAAAAATCAACAAGATTGTTGCTTGACTTAAATTGATGAATGTCCAATTCACCAATTTTATGAGACTTGTGGGTGAAGAGAAAATTTTGGTGATACGTATTCCGTTATGTCTCTTTTGATATATTCATTTTCGATATGAGCAATAAAAGTGATATTGTCTTCATATAATAATATCAGCGTATTCCTTATTGAATGTAACCCACATGTTTATGAAAATATTGAATCATAGATCTCATCCATAAATATTTATGAAATGTCAAAATTTCAGAGTCGTTGGAAGAGGTGGATGCTAAAGTTTGTTTCAGAGATTGCCATGATTTAAAAGCTCCACCATAAGTAAATTCGTGTTCACTTTGGAATAAAATTTTATGCAACCAACATCTACATAACCCTCTACTTGTGGGCTTGAATATTTAGAGTGAAAATAAACTCGTGTCAGTTGATCCACGAAGATAACATAATGTTTGTTTAATGTCATTTCAATGACTTCATGTTGGTGCAAAGTTGTATCTAGTTCACCGAGAAAGCTATATCCGACCTCGAACAATTTCAAGATACATGAGGGCTCTTATTGCACTTAAATATGGTACTTCAGGACCAAATATTTATTTATTCATTGTTCTTTCCCGGGATGAAAGTGATATTCATATATCTAAAGAACAATCAACCATGAATTTGCTCAACGAATAAACATTTATCAAAATTTTATCTGAAGTTATTTCATTAAGTAACTTGCGGTATTTGCGGGCTCTACAAGAGTTCTCATAAAATTTAAATCATCCACGCATACCGCAATAATAGAAAACTCATCAAAAAATCTTTCAATGCAAAATACATTGACAAATTGGATTATGCACGAATCCTTCTTTTACGAGGTATTCATTTAGCTGGTTATACCACATCAGACCAGATCACCCTAACTTAATAAGGATCGTATTGTTTAATAAAGGATAAGAATGAGACCATTTAATTCCTTCAGGGATTTTAATAAAAATATCACTACCCAATGATCTATCTAATATGCGGCAACTACATCCGTAAACACATTTCAAGTCCTTCAGGGACTGCAAATCAATTAAATACCGCAACGTGATTGTACCAATCACGGGGGAATATGTTTCATCGTAGTTATTGGTCTCTGCGAGAATTCGTACAAGAAGTTGTGTCTTATATCTCATATTTTCATCATGTTTTGTAAAATTATATGTTTGTGACATATAAATTTCACGTCTTTGGGCGTGCGGACAACTAGTCCAAATACTTTTACAAGTTAATAGCGATCTTCAATCGCATCTTTCTATATTGGCCAATTTATTTATTTATGTCGAAATTAATATAATCGTTCATGGTTCAGGATCCTGATTTATAACTTTTATTTAGTGCGACCCAAATAAGCAAAACTATTATACATAATTACTTTACTTTCTATCCCAGTTTTCTTGATTTATTCATATATTTTATTTATGTTTCATGTGCCTCTTAATGGGCATCTCGTGATTTAGACTGATCAGTCTTTTTTCTATAGCGCTTTATTATGAAACAGTTTCCTCTTCGGGAGGGACAAATACTTTAAGTACCATTTTTCTTTAAAAGTTTTCTTTTGCACCAATAGTAATTTCACACTTCAAGTGCGTTTATAGTATGCTAGCATATTGTCCTTCAAGGACTTCAATCCATGCTGGTGCAATTTTCAATTCTTGCTATTTTTGTGCGTGGGCCAAGTGAGACAAGTATTGTACATTTATGTACTCATGTCAAATAATTTCACGTCGTTCTACATTCAATAACATCAATTCTTCCCCTAATGACGGGAAGACTGTCTCATCGTGATATTTTGATTTAACCATATCGCCTCGTCAAGCGTTTAAGATATATGGTTATAGCCTCGTCAGGCGTTTAAAATATATGATTACATACGGGAAATAAAAATTACAAACACGTATTTGTAGACCCATATTTGTTCATTTTGGTGGAAAAATCAGAACATAAATCGCTCAATCATACATTTTAATTGAGAATTATTAGGCTTCTAGCCTGACACAAGTTGCAACGTTGCTCTCAATCTTATACTTGAGAAAGAATCTCAGCAAAAGCAATACGTGTTGACAATAGGTATAACTTAACCATTAAAAAAAATAACTTTTACAGGACCATGAAATAACAAAATGGTCCACAAAGTGGATCTATACATCAACATATATCCCATTAAATTATCATAAAAAGGTTTGTGATTCACGACCATTCTTCACAGGAGATGGTCTTACAATTTACTTTCTTTGTGAGCAAGCAACACACACATAATCATGAGGTAAAGAATTATATGGTTCTTTAAAAGATGCCCGCCATAATTCGGCGCATTTGTAATTTTCCCTAGATGACCAAATTTATCATGCCACTTCATAATATTTTGGATCATTGAACTTCTGGTTCAACTTAAATTTATGGTCGCATAATTCATTTTGATGAGAAAACTGGGATTTTATTCATCAATATTTTTCTGGCATGAAATATTGGATGTAGTATAAATATATTTCATGTTCCCCTTATATATATAGTTTCCATATGAAACTCGTCAATACATTCTTCAAGACGTATATCTTTGAATTCAACAAATTCATTTTGAATTTTAAAGAACACAAAGCCTCTTTCCCAAAAATATTTGTTCATCCAAACAATTTACATTTGCTCTTCTGGAGCCTTTATAGTACCTCAATATGTATTAACTTTTGCTTTTGCTAATTTCAAGTTAGAGAATATTTTTCGATCTCGAAGAATTGTGTGTGTCGACCTACTGTCAACCAAATAAATATTTCCACCATTCATTTTTACTATGCTCACATAATTGCTCAAGCATCTTCATGATGCTTGCATAATTTTATGCATCTAACATGATGCTCATATTATCGTACATCTTCATAATGCTCATAGGATTAATATTTTGTGCATCAATGTTGTAATTGGCATCCATATATAAACAAAGATGCATTTGTGCATGACATGTACGAGACCAATGTCTTTTACTCCACACCTCTAGCAAGTGTATCAATTTGCACACCATTGCCTTTATTTCTTGCTTACCACTATAATACTTTCACTTCGAGTGGTATGATGCAATCTTTCTATGAAATGCATGATATAAATTTTGACCATGACTAAACCATGTCATGTCTATTGTTAATTGCATTCACTTCCTGGAATGAATATTTATATTAACATCTTACATTTACACCAGACAATGCTTATCAATCAGTATGGTGGGAGTTATGATTTTTTTTTTCTTTTCATCAAACTTTCATTGTTTAACAATGATAAATCAATTCGGTATTGCTTCTTCAAGAGCATTTTAAAATCATGAAAATTATGATACTTTATCACGCATAATTTCGATTGAGATACTATTTCAAATCGTGGAGTATAATCATATATCAGTTTAATATATTGTCAATTCGGGTAAAAACATTCATCTTGAGCATTTGTGAATATCACACATATTTAGTGAGTCAATGACTATATTGCTTATTTAGAATTTAATATGATGCATTTTTATATGCCATCATTCATATTATATCGAACCCTTTTGGAGTATTAACATTTTGGTAGCTATATTGTGGCCCCAACATTTCATAGGACAAACCGGTCCTCTACTTCAATATATTAAGATCTCAATCCTTCAAGAAAAATGGCCAATGAAAAATATCGCCCTTTATCTTTTTCGTTTGCCCAACTTTGAACTTTCTGAGGCTCTTTTTCATTTAAATGGATTTCAACATCAATAATCCATGTCATAATACATTTTCTTTTTCCGGAAATTTCCAAGGGCAACAAGGCCTAAATTGATTATATTTGCCTTAATTTTAAAGCCCAAACATATAACTTGAGATTGCTAAAAGTATACCCAGATCTCCGGGTTTGAATTTATCACTTAGGCTTGGAGCCTAACATTATGTTTTTTATTTTAGAACTTTCTTGATAACAATAAGAGTAAGAATTTTATAAAAATTATGAGAAAATACAATTTCATAATTCACGTTCTCTTTATTCATGATGTAAAACGAAATTAGTAGCACAATACCAACTGTTAGGTAAAAGTTTGACAAACTTTCAAACACACACCAGTAGGGTAAACAATAAATTATAAATTAAATAATTTAGTTTAGAAAACTCTACTATTTCAGGGTTAAACTGAAAATCAGAAAAGTTCAAGGACTGCACTGTAGTTTTGAAATTTCAGAGACTGTATTGTAATTTTAAAAATATCAAGGTCTAAACTATAATTTCAGGAAAAATAGTGACTGAACTGCAATTCTGCAAAAAGAAATAGTGACTGAAATGCAATTTTCCATAATGTCAGGGAATAAGCTGCAATCTTCCCAACCATATGTGAATTAAAATCATGATTTACCTAGATAATTTATGAACTATTGCTCTGAAAGTATGTTATGCACTATTTTCAATTCAGCAAAACTAAATCAAATATCAAATTAAGTTTGATTGATGAATATAAAAGGACTACACCATAGCATTCTTTTAGTTTTATAATAGCATATATATATATATATATATATATATATATATATATATATATATATATATATATATATATATGCAGATAAGAAATTAATATATGTATAAAAAAAATAGTTTAATTAACGGAAAAATATGGACTAGCATTCCATTTGTTATTTTATGACAGTGATGATTCTTTTAAATCACCTTCGAACAAAAGCATGGTAAAGTACTTCACATAATATAAATATTGATCTCCAACCTTATTTTTAATTTTTCATATTAAATTTTATATGTCTTCTTTAGCCTTGAAATAGACATTTCTCTATACTTTTGCGGAATTAAAATTATACTACCAATGTAATCATCTTAAATATAACATACATAAACAATTAATGAAAAGTAATCATACCTGCTACATGAATTTCTTATATGGAAGCATGATTATAAAATGAATGAATCCATGTTTAGTCTTGTAGCACACGGAGCTTTCAAAAGCTTCATATATTTAGACAACATTTCTTCTCACTTCGATTGTTTCTTTGTTGATCCAATTAGCTAGTTTAAAAATGAAATATAGAGCAAAATCGTGCTGATAACGTGTTATAAAACTAATCTAAAAAGGAACAACAATAATAGATAAAATAGGAAGTAAAAAGCAAAAGAGATTAGGGAGAAAGAGGTGATCTTGTTATTTCATATATGATTGTATACAATTGTTATTTTCATACATGTTACAAAGCACCTATTTATAGGACTAAAAGTGCAACTCAAAGGCCAAGGGTTACATGATCACTTAGTTGAGTTCAATGTATAAATACTATGTCTTTTCATATCATGTCATCATTGGATGATGAATGTGGCTATTGGCATCCACAAATTTCTTCATTCATAACAAAAACTATTAAGTGTAATCATATTACTTTGAGTAACTCATTTTGGGCTAGCGATATTATCAGAACAAATATTGTTGCTGCCAGAGCAATCTTTTGTAATTTCCTCATTTGAACTACCAATTAAATAGTGAGTATGGGGATTGAAAAAAGTTTTTATGTCATTTGACTAAAAGGGGCAATTAAGAAAATTACAAAATATTGTTTTGGCAGCAACAATCCTTGCTCTGACAATATGTTACAAAATTATTGTCATTTCTTCTACTTTGTCTTTTGCTGGCCGTGGGTTTTTAAAAAGCAAAAGTCATTTCATCCTTGTTTAATGTAATTACACTAATCGTTTTTCGTATTTGAGAAATTACTCAAAATATCCCATATGTATTGATTTAGTTATATTTATCAACCTACGAAACTAATTTCATCAAGAAAACATTTGAGTTTCATAAATACCCCTAGGTACCATATGAGAAAAGAATTTGACATAAAAAAAATGAATGAAATTGATGAAAAAAATGATAAAATTGAGTTAAATATGTGAAAAATATTAAGTGTAATCATATTATTTTGAGTAACTTATTTTGGAGGGTTTTATTTTGGGCAGAAACTTCCTTTAAGCTGGAGAGAATCACCGACCACAATACGGCTGAATGTCTGAGTGAGTTTTAAAAATGACCATATAGAAAGTTTAATTTATAAGAATGACCTCCAAATGTTTAAAATGTTAGAAATGACCTTCATTTTGATTAATTAGTTAATAGGATAATTAATTAGTTTAAAATGTAATTAATTAATTTTAATTAAACTACAATTAATTATCATTACAATTTTAATTTCAGATTTTGAAATTGAAATTTTCAGTATTTATGGGGCCCTGAAAATGTTCTCGTGCGACTGATCAGTCGCCTGGGCGACTGAACCAGTTGCCCAAGAACATACTGAGCGACTGGCCAGTCGCCCGGGCGACTGAACCAGTTGCCCAAGAACAGCTTGAGCGACTGGCCAGTCGCCCAGTTGACCGAGACAGTCGCCGAGTCGCCCAGGCTGTTCTTGGGCGACTGGTTCAGTCGCCCGGGCGACTGACCAGTCGCCCAGGAACATTTTCAGGCGCAAATCAGGAAAAATAAGAAGAAGAAATTCATATCCGTGCACGGTTGTTGCAGATTCATCACAATCACATATTTATGTTCATCACCATCATTTGTGTGAGAGAGATGAAAATTATGGGAGAGTTTGAAGAAGAAGAAGAGTTGGGAAAGTTGGGAGAAGAGAAAGAGAGTTGGGAGAATTTGAATTTGAGAAGAGGGGGAAAATAAGAGAATTATTGAAAATGTTTAGGAGAAATAAGTGGGTTTAGTTGATAATAGAATTAAAAAGAAATTGAAAAACAAAGGAAGGTCATTTTTAAAAATACAACTTTCCATAAGGTCATTCTTCACAATTACTCCTGAATGTCTAGAAATATTGCCCTCAAGAAACTACCAAAGCCCGGCCTTCACCACCCGCCGCCGCCGCCGCCGCCGCAAGACGCCTCACATTCTCTCTCTTCTCTAACCCCAACCACCCAAACCCAATTATCGCAGCTCGCCACCCTCCTTGCAACCCATGTCAAAAAGAGCGCCACCTCAATCACACCAAAAGACCTTCTCCACTTCTTCAAAACCCGCCTTCACCACCACCCAACCCTCAACCACCTCGATTTCCACCTCTTCCGTTACGCCGCCACGATCGATTCCTTCCGCCACGATCATTCAACCTTCGAGTACATGGTGCGCTCTCTCGTCTCCTCCCACCGCCTCGATTCACTCCCGTCGCTCCTCCGCTTCATCGCCGCCAATCCTTGCCCCTGCTCCGACGGCATCTTCTCTTGCCCCATGACCGAACCCATTTTCCGAGTTTCGATTACTTCCTTCTGTAGGACTGGTAAATTTGATGATGCACTCTATGCGTTTGATACAATGAAACGGTTAATTGATGGGAAACCGAATGTTGCTTTGTATAATATTGTGATTCATGGATTTGTTAAGTTTGGGAATTTGGATAAGGGTTTGGAGTTTTATAGACGGATGGTTAGAGACAGGGTGAGACCGGATGCGGTCACATTTAATACTTTGATTAGTGGGTATTGTAGGAGTAATCGATTTGAGTTGGCATTAGAGGTTTTTAAGGAGATGAAAGAAAAAGGGTGTGTTCCTAATGTGGTTAGTTTTAATACTTTAATTAAGGGATTTTTTCGGGATGGGAAGGTTGAGGAGGCAGTAGGAATGGCGCATGAGATGATTGAGTTAGGTTGCGAGTTTTCTTACGTGACATGTGAGATCCTTGTTGATGGACTTTGTAGAAAAGGGAAGGTAATGGAGGCAGCTGATTTGATAGTTGGGTTTTTGAGGAAAGGGGTTTTGCCTACTGGGTTTGATTATTTCGTGCTAATCGAGATGCTTTGTAGAGATGGAAAGGTGGAGAGGGCTTTTGAATTTTTGGATGAGTTGTGGAACAATGGTTATGTACCGAGCGTGATTGCTTTTACGACTTTGATTGAAGGTTTACGCGGGGTTGGAAGGACTGAAGAGTCGGTCAATGTGACGAGAAAAATGCTCGATAATGGAATTATTCCGGATAGTGTGACATTTAGTTGTGTAATTCAAGATATGTGTAATGTGGGAAGAGCAATGGAAGCGAATAAGTTGAGGTTGTTGGCTTCAAAAAAGGGTTTGGTTCCAGATGGAATGATGTATAGAATTTTGATTTCAGGGTGCGCCAAAGAAGGCAAAAGGAAGGAGGGGGAGATTCTTGTGAATGAAATGTTGGATAGAGGGGTTTTACCTGATATTGCAACTTATAATATGTTGATGAATGACCTTTCTAAATCTTAAGGTTTTTAGGACTAATTTGCAATTAATTCATTGCCAAAAGATGTGGTTCACGGCAGTTCTAATACACATTGGCGGTTTACCAAGTTCTGACTTAGCAAGATGGAATGATAAGAATTTTGCACAGAACCTATCTACCTATGCAAGAAGGTAAAGTAATTTGTGAATTGAACATTGCTAATGTTATCTCTGTTCTGATTTCAAATTAATTCTATCTTTATATACTGTCATTCACTTTTCAAGTGACGATTTTGAATGCAATACATCAGCCGTGGCTGCAAGGGGGGAAATGGAGACATTAAAGCTAGTTTTGCAGTGCGTTTACATGACTAGAGCTTGTGCTTATAGAGATGCTCTCAGAAGTTTCATTGAAGGTTATCAAGAAGGTATACAACAAGTTATGAAGAAGAAAGAAGATGCTAAATCTGAGCCAAGAGACGACCCTACAAAAAAATCAACTTAACTTTTCTAGAAATTGCAATTTGGTGAGTTCTGCTTTTCCTTTCTAACGTACCAAGATTCGCATTTGTTGAGCTACCTCTGAGTGAATTTGGATTAGCAATCAATTAATTATTTTTTTCTCGATTCTATAAGCAAAACTGAATGCTACATCAAGTTCATAGATGAACAATCAACTTTTTCTTGGCGGTTCAGAAGCTCTATCATGACATGGACATGATTTATGCGTATTTTGTTATTGGTTAGTATTCTCTAAGAATTTATATTTAGCAGTCGAGACATGGTACTACCACCACCACCACACCCACCAGGTCCACAACTACTAATATTGTTAATAGTAATGTTTGCCATGTTTTTTTTTATTAATTATTTCATTGTAATACTTGTCCTTGTTATTGCTTTTTGACAAAAAGTATAATAATCTTAATCGATTAACCTGGAATGGATGGACATAAATTTATAAAGTCAGTTGAATTACTCTACTTAATATGAGAAAATTTGTGAAGTTTGTAGTTTGTTATTTAGTTCTTATCAGCCTTTTGGACCTAGAATTGAACAAACATCACAAAAGGGATTTTCTGATTCATTACCTATCTCATTAGAAAATGGTTTTTGTTCCTTGAAATTCTCATTGGAAAAAGTATTTACGAAAACAGGTCTTGATGTTTTGTGAAGGTTAATCTAAATGTGAAATTGAATAGGACATCTAATCCAATATAGGACTGAAATTAAACACTTCTTAAGTGTTGAAGACAAGTTATATATTTTTTCTACTGAATTGATCTTTCCTGCCTTTAGAATCAACCCTTTTGATGAAGCTTTTTCTTTGCAATCAGGAACTAAATCAATATTTCTTTTCTCGTTTTAGATAGTCTGATCGATAAACAGGCACATTAAGTGGGTGAGGTTCCTGTGCATTGGCTGATTAATTCACATCTATGTACTACAATAGTGTTGCCATTCTTTCCTGTCTCATGAGCCACATCATATATGGTGAACTTTAAATCAATATATTTAATTCATATCTATGTACTACTAGTCCTTTCCACTTGACCAATCACCTGTTGGTTACCAAGGTTTTATAGTATAAGGAAAAGAGATTTATTTTATGTACCGAGCTTGATTGCTTGTACAACTTTGATTGAAGGTTTACGTGGGGTTGGAAGGACTGAAGAGTCGGTCAATTTGACGAGGAAAATGCTCGATCATGGAATAATTCCGGATAGCGTGCCATTTAGTTGTGTAATTCAAGATATGTGTAACGTGGGAAGAGCATTGGAAGCGAATAAGTTGAGGTATTTGGCTTCGAAAAAGGGTTTGGGTTTGGGTCCAGATGGAATGATGTATAGAATTTTGATTTCAAGCCTATTCTTTTTGTTAAAAATAGGTAACAAGCTTGTACCCATTTGGGTTTACAATGATGTCGATGAACCTTTGAATCAAGTTTTTACATTATGTTGAGTTCATGTATCTATGTTTTTGTGTTGAAGATAAATGAATAAACGAATTGAAGCTAACAGGGATGGTATGGTTCTAAGTTTTGTGCTTGATTTGAGCTTGAAAGTATTAGTATAGAGCTGCCCAAATGGATAGTTGAAAACAAACCAAATATTTAGATTGTGAAAACTCACATAATAAAATATCAAATAAAGTTTGACAAATGTTTCAAATTTTTTATAGCTTATGAAGTTCAATTCGGACTATTAAAAAATGCCAAATATAAGATATATAAATTATTTGAAATATAAAAAAATGCCATATGTAAGTTAAAATGCTAAGTTATTCAAGTAGAGCTTGTATTTGACACGATTAAAATTTATTTGAATTTTTTGTTCAAATTAAATCAAGTTTAAATACAATTTCAATCTAATATGTAAAATCAAATGAACATCATTTTGTTCGACTAAAAGTAAAGCCCACTAATCCTTTTTTCCTTTTTTTAAATAACAAAAATTATACTCCCTCCGTTTTATATAAATTGGCACATCATTACTTTTCACACATATTAAGAAATCTCATAAGTACATATTTTTTATGGTAAAATGTCTCAAATACCCTTTATAATGATGACTACTTTTTAATTTTTTATTAGTGAGTGGTGATCATTGAGTTTCCAACTCCAATGAGAAAAAGGAACAAAATTGGAAAAAAATACTTTGAAAACCCAAACATGTCAATTAATTTGGAACAAAAAATTTGACAAATGTGTCAATTAATATGAAACGGAGGGAGTAAAATCTAATGTCTAGACCACTTATCCGATTTAATATAAAAAATTAAAAAGTACAACCGCACAATTTAAATTCTAGGTATAAATACTTCAAACTTTTACTTTTTGATGTCCAAGTAAAGGTTAAATCACATTTATAGTTCCTGAAATATAAAGTGTTTTACATTTATATTATTCTTATCAAATACATTTAAGTCCTTCTTATTTAAAAGGTTGGGGATAATGGCAGTAGGGGTGAGCACGGTCCGTCGGACCGAACCGAAACCGACGGTTTGGTAAACAGTTCTTGTCTGAGAACCGAATTTCCAAAATATCGGTTCTCGGTACAACCGGTCGGTTTACCGAAGCGAACCGGTTGGACCGAATTGGTTATTTTTTGTATGATTTGTATGTTGTAAGATTTTTTTTTATATATATATTTTGTGTTAAATTGATTTTTTGGTTTTTATAAAAAAAAAAAAAAATCAATTTTTTGGACCGAATCGGACTGAACCGAACCATTCGGTTTCATAGCGAATTGAACCGAAATTTTTGGTCCGGTAAATGGTCCACGAAAATCCAGGACCGAACTGGCCAAGAACCGAACTTCGGTTCGATTCGGTTCAGTTCGGACCATTTGCTCACCTCTTAATGGCAGAGCTGGACTTTTTGCCAAAACAATATTTATGAATATCCTAATTTACCCTCACAAATAAAAAGTTTTGACTCTTTGAGTCCCTTCCTCCCACTCTCTCTCTTTCTCTCTCTCACAGACACACACAAAGTTTATTTCTACACACCAATACATAATGGAATTATATTGAGATACATAAAAAATTATAGAATCAGCTCGGTTTCTTACTTCAGTATAATATTGCTTACTTCAGTTTTTGATCTTTCCCCCCATTTTGCTACCGTTTATGTAGATTCTTAATCTTATATAATTCCTTAACCAGGTGAGAATATTAAGAAATATTTACAATGAAAGGCACCGACCCTAAGTATTCTAAATTGTCAATTCAAAAAGATAAAGTTATTAAATGGTGGGCTAATAGGGGTAGAACATGAATTTGAGAATAATTGCTCAGGTAAGGTCATCTTCAATCCTAAGCCATCAAAGTGCGTAATCAAATACTCATTTGAGGACTGCTACAGTGTTATGGGTGTGACGAACCGTTCCCCTGGTTGGGTCCTATGTGGCCCATCCCCGAGTTCAGGATCGACCGGCGCGGAATAACCCATCAGAGTTGCTAATTTTTTTTTTGAACATGATGACATAATTAAAGCATGCGATTAATCAAAATTAAAAATTCAAAAGGCCTTCTAGCTCCGTTATATACGGTGAAGGACAAATATACGGTCATATGGGTAACCCCCGCAAGCCTACGGAATACAAACACAATATTCAAAATACATCAATCATCATCAGAACAAGACGACAACAAAAGAAGCAAAATAGCGAAAACAAGTAAAACAAAAGGGAGGACAATCCATCAACGACCGACTGGATCCTGGAAACTGACTCAACGACTCAACCATCATAACCCGAGACTCCTGCATCTGAAAAGATTGATAAAAGGAACACGTAAGTTGATCGTCCAACTTAGTGAGGTTGTGGTGCATTGTGTGTGTGACACATGGATGCTACATAATATATATCGTGAGCATATAAACGAATTAAACATATATCACATATATAAAATCAAAGCATAGAGTTCAAATAATCAAGAGTTGTTGATGCCGACCTCCACTTACCTTCCATCCTTATTATGATGTCCATCCAAACACACCGAGTAAGGAGCGACCTTACTATCTGAAGTGCATCTACATGTCTTTGCCAAAGTTCGTCCTTACTCCCCAAGTGTTCCTCCCCACTTGGATTGCAAGGCCAGACCTATGGGTAACCGTGACAATCCTGTCGGCCAGGTTGCCACCGGGTCCATATACCGAACAAATAGGGCCCACACAAAATCGAAAACAAACGGAAACATAACATATCAAACAGATATAACATTTTACCAACAATAACAATTCACCGAAAGCAATTTAGATATATGGCCAGGTGAACATATTTGCAACTAAGTAGATCTAGATTCGGGTGTAGCATGTATTATGGTAATCATGTTGATATGCTAAGTGATTCATACAAGTCAACCTATTTGCAATATATACAAGGAGAGTAACATAGCACATGTTCGGATTATTCATAGCTAATGTACATGCTTAGACTCGACCTACTAGCATATCAGACTGACACACAAATGAACACACAACGCTCCCATGTGCTACTTAGGGTTCTTGAAAGTTTCTTAGTAGAACGACGATTCCGGATCCTGTACATATTTACGTAACGTTTAACAATCTAAACACGAACAAGAACTTATGATTGACTAAAGAAACACTTTAGTCGCAATTATAGTCGTGTCATGGACGAATCGAGACCATGATCCAACTTAGACTAATTAGTCCAGCTTGGGGCTTCCTTAGGTTACGTGGTATGGTAAGTCACAAATAAGGATTTATAAAAACCCGAGCAAGTTCTTCAATAATTCAACAAAATATTTTACTTAATTTCAACAAACAAATTTAGATGTTATTTTCTTTAGGTTTAGATTTCATTTTAAAATTTTCAAACATCTTTGAATTCTTTAATTATTTTAAAATAGGTATACATTTAATTTCAATAATTCAAAGTTTATTTTTGAATTATTTATTTTTCAAATTTTGAAAACGAATTAATAAATTCAGAAAATTTAATCAAAAATATTTTATTTTATTTTCAAATTATTTATTTTCCGAAAAATTATTATTAGAAATTATTTTATTTTCCCAAATTATGAATTATTATTTTTTAATTAAGAATCAAAGTTTGCTTAAAATTATCTTCTTTTTCAAAATTATTATTTTTCATGATCTTATACGGAACATAATTTATTTGTATTTAACCTTACATTTTATTTTAAAATAAATTAGATTTCGGAAAATTCTTTTATTTTATTTAACCCTGTTTTCTTTTCAAAATTATTTAAGTAATATATTTATTTTCAAATATATATTTAATATTTAAATTAAATAAACATTTTATTTTTGGAAAAAAATGGGTTTATTATTTATATTTCAGAAAATAATTGTTTAAAATTATTTAGTATTATTTTCGAAATTATTTATTTCTTTTTCAAAATTTAAAGTTAAATAATTATTAAAATTATTTTTGAATAATTAAAATTTTTAATTTTCATAATTTAATTATTAATTTCAAAATTATTTTTAAGTTTATTTAATTTAATTTTCATAATTTAATATTTAAATAGAGTTTTCAAACAATTTTATGTTATGCAAATAATTCTTCTATTTTCAAAAGTATTTAATATTTTTCAGAATATATACTTAAAAATTATCTCTATAATTTTCAGATTTATTTTATTATGTATTATGTATTTTTCCAAAACTATTTATTATTATTATTAATATTATATTTTAGAAATAATTTATTTAATTATTGAATTTTTTTTTTTTTTTTTAAATGTGCACTGGCCCAAAGGGCCAACCCACAAACAAGCCCCCTTGGGGCCTGTTGCTTCTGATGCAATTTGCAACAGACCTGGTCGCTGCCACTGCTCCGAGCAGCGGCCGGGTTGGTTCGCCGGCTGGGAATAACATACTTTTTTGTTCGCCGGCCACCCCACCGAAAAAATGCACAAGTACCCATATTTTTTAGATTTACAGAAATAGCCCCAAATAAATAATAAAACTTTTTAACACGAAAAAATTTCACAAATTCCAATTCATTCACAAATATCTTATAGATCTATAATATGACACCTTATTTTGTAATTTTACACATGTAATCTTTGGGAATAACATACTTTTTGTTTTCAAAACTTAAAAATATATTATTTCATGGAGAAAAACATAGATCTATTAAAATCTCAACAAATTCAACTATTAAATTAAATATAAATGTAAAAATATTTTCAAACCCAAATTACAATCATCAATAAATCTGAAAATTAAAGTTATTATATGAACTAAATTTTTTAAAAGTGTTTCAAAATCATTTTCATTAACATAGGACTTAGGGTTTTCTACCAAGAACAAAAATACACTTATAAGAGAGTTTTGAGGTTACCAACACTCCTTGCAAGTGGTTCCGGTGGCGGTGGTATGGCAGCGTTGGTGGTGGTCCGGTGGCCGTGCTACGGGAGCGATGGTGGTTTCTCCTTCCACTCCCTTCACTTTCTCACACTAACTTTAACCTCTTCTCACACACTATTTTTTCTCTCTAATTCTAACTTAACTATGAACTCTAAGGTGTAAATAGGGGTAAAGGAAATCTGAAAAGAGAATAGAAAGGTGTTTATATACACCTTAGGAAAGTAGGAAGACATAATTAGTCTTCAAAAACCAATCAATGCATGTCCACCTTGGGTAGAGAAGTTTCTCTATCCAAGGGGCATGCTTGGCCACCCTCGGAAGCTATAAAGGCTCTCCTATCAGCTGAAATCAAGTATGGGCAGAATTTGCACTTTGCCCCATGAAGTTTCGGTAAAGTGCATTTTTGCCCCAAAAATTATTTTGGACAATTAAGTTGTATATTTTAAAATACAATTGAAAATGCACGAAATTTACGGGGTATTACAATGGGCCCCTGCAAATGTTTTATATTCTAATGCACAACCATCAAAATGAAACATTATTTTTAAAAATAATTAAAATTAAGTAAAATTGATACTGAAACAAAATTAAACCCATTTAAATTAAGCCCAAAACTCAAACTAATTTAAAATAAACTCATATGCAACCAAAAATAAAATAAAAATCAGCTCATATAAAATTAAACCCAAAACCAAATGACCCAATTAAATATTTTAGCCCAATTAACCTTAACATAAACCTAAACCTAAACTTAAATACACTTAACATATAAATATGTTTTCTCCCACTATGCTTCCATTTAACCTTCACTCATTCTCAAGCCGCCGCCACACCCCCACCCACACCTCCACTTTGGCCGCTGCCACCACCCACACCTCCACATCCACTTCTGAACACGGTTATACCGTTCTCACCTTCCCCCCAAAAAAAAATTAAAAAAAAATAAGAAACTCCTCTTCCACCTTCCTCTGCGTCGTCGTCGCCTCTCTTCCTCTCCAATTATCCGGTGACCTGAACATATAATTTTTTACCTTTTCTTCTTCTGCCTCTCTCTTCGATTTCAGATTTGAATCTTTGTAACTTTTGTTTATCTTTTATTTTTAATTTTCTTTGCTTTTTTTAATTCAGATCTATATTTGCAAGTATAATTTTTTTGTTGAAAGTGATGTTTAATTTATACAAAAAATTTACAACGGATCTTTTTCAAATAAAATGTTATCGTTGTTGAGTCTCTTTGGCCGTTGGAGTATGAAAAGTTTCCTACCAAAATCTGAGGTCAAGAAGAATTGGCCCTATCCTTGATGGCAAGAGGTTGTTGACATTAATTTGATGGTTGAAATAGGGCCTCCATTGGGGCTCACATTTTCTGATTTCAGTCCCAAATTGAAAGTTGATGGTTTTGATGACCCATATAGGGTCTCCATTGGAGATGCCCTAACAATGCATCAGAGCTCTGGCAGTATCACTAGCTTATTTAAAATGTGTTACACTTATATCTCTCGTGCCAAAATTCACACTTAAGTCACTCTTATATAAAATGTGTTACACTGATAGGCATTTTTCCGATCAAATTACACCAATAAAATGTTACCCTATCAAATCAAAATATTATAAGGCATAAAATCCAAAATACCCTTACTGAAAGTCACGTGACTTGCATGTGGTTGCATTTTAGTCGAAAAAGTGCCTACCCGTGTAACACATTTCATATAAGAGGGTCTTTAAGCGTAAATTTTTACCACAAGGAATATAAATATAACACATTTTATATAAGAGTGACTTAAGTTTTAACTTTTTTGGCAAAAGGAATATAAGTATAAAATACTTTATACTTGAGGGACCATAAATGTGACTCAGCCGTAAAACTGTATAAACATCTTCAGATTTTCAATTATTATCAATATTCTCTATTTTTCAGTTTTATCTTACAAATATTTATTGTCGAGAGTCTCCATGATGATAGTGATGATGCCATTACTCAGGGGCGGACCTAGATGGTGTTTGTTGGGGGGGGCCAAATTTTTTGTTGGTAGCAAATTCGATATTTTTTCGATGTTTTTATAAAATAACAAAAACTAAATTACGATAAAGTAATACTAAATATGATTTTATCTAACAAAAGGTGAAAAATATAACAGTAAGGATTCTTAAATAGTCAATATAAAAGTTTATGATGCAATACAATTCAGTTGAACTGAAAGCAAACTAATGTTGCTCAGATAAGATATGGAAAAAGGCCAATGAACCATTAATATGTTTAATATAAAGGTAAAATTGTAACATTAATATAAAGGTAAAAAGCCAACGAAGAGATCATGAAAAACATTGATTAACGAACACAATATAAAGGAGGAGTTCAATGAACCCGATGGTACGTTAAATGGAGATAGTAAATATAATAACCTTGGCCTTTTAACTCGAAAGTGAACTTTAAAATAAAGTCCAATTTTTTTTTAGCAAATCATACACGAAGATCTTACTATGCAATTAATGATTTAAGAAATTGAGGAACCCATAAAGCACAATGACAATTTACAATGTAGAATTTAGTTATTATAAAGATGTATATAATACAAGGTAATGCTAGTAGGAGTATATAACATCCAAAACTAATTAAATTTTCATAAGGAAAAGAAATAGAAACTAATACTGGTCTGGCGCATAATAAAGAAAAAATAAAACAGAGCATGAGAAAAAAATTAATACCAAAAAAACCAAAAATATATGTATCGAGCTTATCAGGATTCGAACGTAGGACATGGAGACTATTCTAAGCATTGTGGGAACTCTAACATTGGGCCACTATTTTTCATAAACATGTACATATATGTGGTATTTGTTTATTATATTATGGGGGACCATGCCCCCCCCCCCCCCCCCCAAGTCCCCAAAGAGGTACGTCCCTGCCGTTATTTCTTTTTTTCTACTAATGAAATGTCTATTTTGCCAATGATCAATCTTGACTTTCAACAACATTTGAACAGAATATTGTTTATGGTATAATATAAAATGAAATCCAATTAACATGCAGGGGTGTAAGGTTGTAAGCTATCTTAATGGGTGTGTTCGACTGGGCCGATCAGCCCCAACTTAGCCCCAAATTGGCTTAATCGGAAGAAGCAATCTAGGCCAATTTTTTGTTTGTTTTGCCCGATAAAGTAAAGTCCTGGGTAATCCGTAGTTATCGGTCCAAATGGTGGGCCACCCCACCTAGTTGGCCCGATTGCAATATGGCCTCCATCCCTGATATTATATAATTGGGCTTAAGAACAAAAAATTGAGACAAAAATGCCCCTATAGTTCGGACTTATTACAAAAAAAAAATGTCACTCAAATAACTGCCCAAATTGTTAAATAAGCCTCCATTTTTCCACCTCCATCTTCGTTTTTCCCTCCGTTGGCGTACGGTGAGGAAGAACCCTAGCTTGTTTTTTTTTTTTTTTTTCTGTCCATTGTTTTCTATTGTGTTAGACTCTTTCCTTTTAGTAATTATTCACTTCTCAAAAAGTTTGTCATCTAATTTTCTCATTTATTGTGTTAACCTAACTACAGGAAATAGCTATTTGTTCAATTTGAAGAGGGATTTCTTGTGCAATTGAAGGTGAGAACTCATATACACACAAGTTTGTGCCTAAATTTCATATTTAGTTTAGGTTGATTCGAAGGTGATTAATTGAACCCTTTCCTTTTTATTGTTTGGTGCGTGTGTGTGTGTGTGTATATATATATATATATTTATATATTTTGCGTGAAGTCTTTCCTGTCCTTTGGTAGTGTGGTTATTTGAAATATAATGGAATGTTTATTTGTTTGTTGTGTTTTCACATGTCCCCCCATCCATGCTTATTTGCTAGAATTTTTTACAAAAACACTAGTTTACCAATATTTAACAAAACCCCAAAATTTGACAAAACCCTAACCCCGTACCTTGTTTGTTAAATGGATGTTTTGTTGTATATTATTTGTAAAGTAGCATATTCTTTTTTATCTTGGAATGTTTGGGTATGGATAATCAAAATGCTTTTAGCATACAAATATATGTTTGAAACGGTTATTTCTTATATCAAAATTCAAGCTTTTGGCATATTAACTACAGAATGTTGCTTATGGATTCGGGGAGGAATGAACAACTCCTAAATTTCTTTGATCAGTTTTTTTGGAGATGTATTATAATTATATGTTTATGCCTCATTACACATGAAGCACAATCTAATGCCCAATTGTCTAGTAATAAGAAAAAAAGGAATAGCATCATACGAAATAAACACAAACCTGCGAAGTATTTACATCGCGTAACCATGAAGACGGATGTTAAACTATGTCATGTTCAAGGTTCACTATGAGTTCTTTTAGTAAGCTATGTAGTTTATTGCATACATTGGGGGTCTAAGGGACCCTAAATATGCGTCTCTCATTGAACAAGTCGCAATATTTTTGTCCGTCCTTTTACATCACAAGAAAAATCGAATCGTCAGGTTCATTATCGTCGGTATGGGGATACAATGAGAAAGTGTTTCCACCATATATTGAATAGTTTGATCAAATGTCATTCAATTATACTATCCCAACATGTACCGATTTCATAAGATGGTGAGAGTTCAAGATGGGGTTGTTTTCCGGTACATACTCATGATTACTAGTTACCTAATTCATTCTAGATGCGTTAAAATATAACAACTTAACTACTTTGCATACTTTATATGTTTTTTAATAGGGTTGTTTAGGGAGCTTTGGATGGGACTTATGTGAGAGTACAAGCACCTCTTGCTGATAAACCACAATATAGATCAAGAAGAGGAGATATTGCAACAAACGTGTTCGATGCTTGTGATGTAAATGGAAGATTCACGTATGCTTTGATTGGATGGGAGGGTTTAGCTGTAAATGGTCGTGTCCCTATAGACGCAATTACTTGGCCTAACGGACTTCGAGTTCCTGCCGATATACGTTAAATTTATATTTTAAACCATTTTATGCATCATATATTCTCATTCACACGATTCCATTAAATTACTATAACAATGTTTAATGATTTTTTTTTTGTCTGTTCTGAATAACTTAGGTACATACTACATTTGCGATAATGAATACACTAATGGGGAAAGTATTCTGACACCGTATAGGGGAGTATGCTATTATTTAAACGAATGGGTTGTAGGGCATGACGCTCCTCAAAATTATAAAGAGCACTTCAACTTGAAGCATTCTCAGGCAAGAAATGTCATTGAACGGTATTTCGGTCAAGTTAAAAAGAGGCGGGCAATACCAAAGAGTAATGCTTTCTACCCATTGAAGATTCAAAACCGAATTATCATGGCTAGTATTCTTATCCATAATTTTCAGCTAATGACAATGCCTAATGACATGTCAGATTCAGATTTGTTTAGTGAATCAGAAAGTAGTGATGAAGGGGATGGACATGGTCCTAATGATGAATACGTCGATGTAGTTGAGCAATCACAAGTGTGGACTAATTATCAAGATACTATGGCTCGGGCTATGTATGATGATTGGTTGTCGAGACTTTGAGATAAACGCATTTGTTGCATTTTGTTTGAGAAATTACTTTGTTTGATTGGATATTATGTTTGGGGTTGTGATGATTGTTTATTTGATTGTGGTTTTAGTGGTTGTGGTACATTACTATGTTATGTGTACAATGAGTTTGATGATTGCTTTTTTTCATTTTAATTTTCGGAACAATTCACGAGAATATTAGGACTTGTGTTTACTGATGTATGTTGCATTTTACTTAAATAACCAAAGTTCATGTTTATTTAGTAACGTGCCTGAGTATTTAACAATTCTTGATGCATTTCTTTAACTTTATATAACATGAAAACTATATGGAGCTATTACCAAGGTATGTTAGAACATCGCGCTCAACAAAAACACCACAAGGACCTCATAGAATTTGGACTACTGATGAGGAGCAAACATTGATTTTTTGTTTGCATGAGATGATAGCAATTGGGTGGAAGGTTGATAATGGGTTTAAGTCGGGATATTTACAATCCTTAGAATCCGTAATCAATGCAAGGATACCGGGAAGTGACATTAAAGTTAGGCACATAAACTCAAAGCTGACAGTTTGAAAAAAAAAATACATATTTGTTGTTTGGCATGTTGGGGACTAGTGACTTTGAATGGAATGTCACTGCTCAAATGTTAGAGGTCAATGATGATGTTTGGGTTGAATATGCATGGATAAATGCACTATCCAAATTTTATATCTAAAAATTATGTTTCATTTTTGTTGGTGTTGTAAACTCCTTTTTTTTTCTCCAAAGGCTAATCGTGAAGTTCGTGCAATGAGGATGAAGTCTTGGAGGTACTACGATGATTGGTGTGAATTGTTCGAAAAAGATAGGGCTACGGGTGATCATGCTCAATGATTCATTGATGTTGTGAAGGACATATTATGGAGTGAAAACCTAACGTAGTATTTCGACTTCATATGATTCTTTTTATGAGAATCTTAAAAAATAATAAAATGGTTGTTGCAAATTGGTCATCTATGTTTATAAATTATCTCTGATGGATAATATAGGAGATGCATCTCAATACAAACCAGTGTCTAAACGTAATAGAGGAGATATAGCGGATTGGCCACTAGAAAATCAAGAACTTTTAATAGATATTATGCACGATAAATGGACGGAAGGTTGATTAATTGGTCTGAATTTTTCCACTGCTGTTTGCAAAGAAATTTGGGGTTTGATGAAAACAAATGGATCTACACCCTTGGCTCGTCAGTATTCATTAGATGAACTTAAAGACAAATGTAAACGTATTAAACAACAATAAAGGCGATATTATGATATAATGAATAAACAGGCTGGTTGGGGATGGGATGAGGCAAATCGAAATTTCTTTCCTCCGGAAGAAGGTTGGAAAGTGCACATCCAGGTAAATCTCATGAATTTACATGTACAATGTGTATCTATATTTATTAATTTTATTCAAATGTGACCTAACATTATACATAACATCCATATTTTACAAGCACATCCTGAGGATGCCTCATTTTGTAAGAAGTCATTTCATCGTTACCACTTATGCACAGATATGTGGACTGATAGAACCGCAAGGGGTGAGAATGCTTTCTCATCAGCAACGCAGATACTCATCGAATCCAACGATGAAAACATTCTTGATGTGGGTGGTGCTAGCGTCGTTGGTCCGTCTATTGGTGGTCCACCTGTCAGTGGACCGTCTATCGGTGGCCCATCTTTTCGTCCTACCCCATCTTGGATGTCGACGGATTCAGATACCTCAAAGAAAAGTAAGACAAATTTAATTTGCGTGGATTCATGGACAAATCTTAACATTGTCAAACTAGTGAAGTTGAAAAAAACAAAAAAAATAGTCTAAGGAGGAACAACATTGGTGCATGGATGCGCTTGCGGACGTGGATGGCTTAGACCAACAACATTATTGGGAAGCTATGTACGCTTTACGTAACAGTTTTACTAGAGGGTGGTATATTGATATGCCTCAGGGCATGCATCGAGCTTGGGTCGAATCGCTCCCTTAGACATATTGGTTATTATGAACTATTCTTAATTGCATCATCATTTTAGTGTATGTGAACTATTTGAATATTTATTTCCCAATGTGTGCAACTGATTTTTTAGCTTATGCATTTATCTAACAATTATCTTGATCAAATAACTTGTGCATTCAAGATGACATTGGTGATGATTTTGGCTAGTGTTAATTGTTTTTTCACTAACTTTTCTTAAAATTGTTTTTTGTTAATTAATTGTTGATTTACGACATAGGGAATAGTTTATACATGGATAATATGAGTGACAACAACTCAAACTCCGATTTCGAGAGTGATGATGGATTTGATGACATTATGTTTTAACACAAGCCAATCCACGATACATTAGACCAAGAATCCCGAGAAACACGACAAGGCTTCAAGGTGTCGAGTGGATGGAAGATCTATTTAATTCACCGCACCCTGGTCATTTTTACGGCGACGGTTATCAATTTATGTTGTCTTATGATACTATGTTATTGAAAATGGATTTATATAACATACGCGAACATGAAAAGTATCCGCTATGGAATCAGTTGCCGTATTTTTAATACAGGTGGGATATACAAGTTGGGTGTTAGACACTCAAGAGCGATTTCAACTCTCATCTGAGACTATCAACTATCGTTTCGCGATTGTTTTGAATGATTTGTACATGATTGCACATCAAGTAATATTCTCCCTGATTATAACAGTATCCCCGACAAGATACAAAATAGTATATTCTTCTTTCCATATTTCAAGGTAGCTTTTCCACTTGCTTTTATTGGTGAGAGTTTATTACTGGCAGTTCCAAACCACTTTTTTGAATCATATTAGATTATGTTTTATTTTTATAAGATCGTGTGGGTCTAATTGATGGAACGCACATATGTGCCAATGTTCCTATCTCCAAGCAAGTAGTGTACATAAACAGGCACAATGATATCACACAACACGTGCTGGCAATGTGTGAATTTGATGTGATGTTTGCATACGTATACCCGGGGTGGGAATAATTTGTCCATGACTCGAGAGTGATCAGAGGTGCAATGGAAGACAATCCCGCTTTTCCGATGCCTCCCCAAAGTAATCTCTTTGTACTTTCGTACTATTGTCTTCTCATTACTCTACACTTAAAGTACTAAGGTGCAATATATATATATATATATATATAGTTTGAAGAGAAAAAAAATTAAATTACTTAGATAAAAGAGAATGTTAATTTTCATCAAACATAATTTTTGAGTTTTTATACTATTGTATGTATGAAAAATTAAATATATTTAGGATTAAATCACCCTTGTTAATAACAATCAATTTTTAATCAATACTAATCATATTAACTCGATTGAACCTATATATTTAATAATAATTTATGTGTATTTATATGTCTTATAAATGGTTGCATGAATTAAAAATTTACAAGTTTTCATTGGAAATGCTAATAATTTTCTATCTTGGGTTATAAAAATTAATTTAACAAAGTGATCTTTCTTATAACACTAGAAATAAGAACATTTTTTCTTTTATAAATACCAGAAAAAACTCCAACACTAAGTTCATGTTTATTGATATAGATAGAAGCTTACTAATGCATTAAAACATTGCACACACTCATATATGTGAATTTATTACAAACCTGTATAATTTCAACATATGAAAATATGAGGGCCTCAACTGAATGCTAGACAAAAATCAACATTTTTACCTGAAATTTATATAACAATAGTATGACTCTTCATCCCAAACTTAATCTAAAAAGTGTTTCAACTGCAACCTAACAATAGGGGAACCATGCACTAATATAAATATAGAATTCAGGAAACTACCAATTAAAGAGAATAATAAATTTTGAAAACCTCCCTTAATTAGTAGTTAGTGGCAACTTTATAGCTAATCATGTATTGCACTCTCAGTTTTGAAAACCTCCATTTTATTAATGAATGTATGGGTTTTAAAATTCGACAGAAGAAGGGAAACTACATAGTAAAGAAATATGGTTTTTAACCCGATTCTTGCATGATGTACTCTTACAGTTATTACAAAAAAAAATCAAACAATAGTTCAATATAAAAGAAAAAATACCGAACACATACAATTACTTGAATACATATAAAACTGTAATAAACTAATCAAAGAAGAGTAGCAAAACTCAACAATATATTGAATAAATCTGAATACGTTTCTTTGTTGGAAGGGGATGTTCGGAATTATCAGTCAATGAACCACAAGAACCACAATTAATACTCGTATGAATCAAAAGAACACAATCTTGAATTGAACTTTTTTTTTTGGAATTGGGCTTGAGAGTGGATGAACAACATGAAGCCATAGATCATAATATAGGCAAATAAAATATTCAACCCATCATATAATAATTTGGAAATAATAAAAAAATAATTATTTTAAAATTCGAAATAATACCTACTATGCAATTAAAGGTGAACCCTAAAATCATAAATCTACCACAAAAGACAAAAAATAACATTGTTTTAAGATATGGCCTAATTTGAAAATCAAAGCATAAATCTATCAAATATAATTTAAGAAAAGACAATTCTTCTACTTTTTTTTTTTGGTAATTCGCTAACACAAATCTTGTGTCAAAGATAAAAAAAAATTTGCAACCTTTGTATTAAGGATGGAGGAGAATAATAGATAATAGATATATGCATAGAAAATAAAATAGGACTGTTGGGGAAGATAAGATGAGAAAGGGAGGTAAGATATGGGAGAGGTGAATTGAGCCTCCCAGTGCAAACTACAGGCAACAGTCGACTGAATCAGTTTATCATTCTCTCTCATGTTGACATATTAAAAGGGTAAAAAGTTTGGTTGGTTTGAAGAGTTCCGGCCTTGTATGAAACCATGGTTTGGGCCAAAGCCCACTGAAACCTATCACCAAACAAGGTTTGGCCTAGTTTGGTTGAGACCAGACTGGGCCAAACTAGTACCATACAAGCCCTGCAACTTTCTTTTTGTGATATGAGGTAGGGTGTGTGAATGTTTTGTGTTAATTTTGGACTCATGAGGGTGTGAATTAGGTGGCTTCTTTTTTTGGTATGAGACATGCATACAAAGCTTGAAAATTTTTATGAAAGCATGTTAATTTTGGAGCCATGTTTGGTGAAGTATTTTTTGTATTTGTAAGCAATAGTGGCATGATTGTATTTGGTGGTTTGAATGATTTTTAAGGACCCTTGCTAAATGAATTTGAGAATATTTTTGTAATATTGCAAATATGGATTTTGGAGCCACAAAATTGGAACTTAATGTTGATAAAATATGATGTTTGCACAAGTCTCATATTATTGCAAGTTTTGAATGATTTATTACTTGAATTAATCAAGGCTAATGACAAAATGAACCGTGTTTAAAAATTGGATTTAAGGATGGGAGCTCTTAGGTCATGCATGGATTTGTAGAAAAGTTAGGCTAAACTTTTCCACATTGCAGGTTTTTACTAAAAATTTGAAAAGTGTTGCAATTTTGATTTACAAACTTTTTGAGTGTTAAGGTTGTTTGCAATTTGTTTTGCAAAAATTGTTGCATACAACAAAAGATTTGTAAGTTGCAAATTTGTTACAAAAATGATCATTAAGGTTGTCAAAATTGTTGAAAAAATGTTGCAAGTTTCTAAAAAGTGTAGTTTAGATAGTATTGCAGTTTTTGAATGTTACGGTTACTAAAATATGAAAAAATAATTTGTAAAAATATTGAAATGTGTAAGGAATTCCAATAAAGTCATATAATAATGCACATAAGAACAAAAAATTGTCAGTCAAAATTGAGCAAAAGTTAAAGCTTGTAAATTCACGTGAATGATTCAAAATAAACAAGACAAACATAAAACATAATGTCCATAAAACATAATATACTGGAAGATTTATAAAATCTACCTACATTCACACATTCAAAATATAAAAAAAAATACCAATCCTTACCATTCCACCATACTCCCCCCCCTAAATACCACCACAAAATAACATTTTACACGGTTCTTCGTGCATTTGAAGAAAACTGTGCATGAAGAACCATCGATTTCATATCATCATTCAATGAAAAAACTTATCATACTCAAACCTACCACCTACATCCCATACAATCCATCCCATTCCCCATCCCCATTAGTTAACATCAAATAACCTGCCCCCTGCACCAACATTCACATCACAGGCTGCCCCAGAACTTCCTCCCTCATAAAGCACAATAGCAAGAGGATTTACCTCTTCGGAATTGGGGGGCAACTGCCTTAGGATCATAGATATCTTCATAAACACTGATAGGCGAAATGGCAAGGGAATCCTCATCATTGGCAAGGATGCGAATGGGATATAACGGGGTGCCGACGAGGGATTGAGGAAAGTGGGCACATTCATTCGTTTCAAATATATACTTCAACTTTCGGTAGTGTCTATGCCCTTCAACCCGGTACCTCCCATAGCTCCCCGGCTCGTCCTACAAATAAAGTAATAAATGTTAATGGGAATTTATTCATCATTAGAAACGATAGTACGGCACGGGTATAGGTCATAATATATCCCAGGCTGCTCCAACAACTCTTTGAAATCGATATATCCCCTTCGTATGCGTTCCAACTTCAGACGAAGTGATGTTAGGTGTAACCTTCACTGAAAAAGTTCAGTTATTTTGACGCTGATCCTTTCGAGACATTGACGCAAATCTTCAATGTCTCTTACAAGGTTCCTCCTTGCAGCACAGAACAATTTGGTTATGCAGTATGCCCCTTCCTCGGGGCTCCAGCAGTCGTACCTGCCATTTATATCAGCTCTTTGTGTGAGTGACATGTTTGTACCTGCAGTTAACAAACATAAAAGCATTAATAGTTTTTTGTTGATGATATTATTATGAAGGAAGAATGTGTAAAAGGAATAACAAGGAAGAATAATTTTGACAAAAGATGAAAATTTTAGAGAACTCACTGTTTTTAATGGAGGGAGAGAAGTATTGTGTTCGGTTGAGTTGTAATGGCCTTATATAGACAGTTGCAAGTTTCAACCTTCAATTAATTAGGGTAAGTAAAGCTTTGTTTGGTATTAATAACAATTCAACATGAATAATGATGATTTGGGTAGGGGTGGGATCGAGACGGGATTTCGGGGTATTTCAGGACAGGATTTCGGGTTCCGAGATCTAAAATTTTATCCCGAAACCCGGTAGATCAACCAAGGTCCCGTGAATTTTGGGTACCTGATTTAGTTTCAGGACAGGATCGGGACACTCGGGAATCTAAAAATAACACAATTTTTGATGAACCAAGAAATCAAAATTACAAAAAATACACCACTTAATAGCAAAAAAAATATGCCCATCTTTCAAAAAGAAATAATATTGGGTCGTCCCATCAAGTCCTCGTTGTTTTACATTATACTCCAATATTATACGTGTACACTTCTACAATTAGCACAAAAATAGCAGCAGTGACGGATTCTGGCGAAACCAGAGTTTTACGAAAAATGGCGACAACTTCAAACAAGCCATGGGGAATGAAGCCTAGGTTCAGAGGAATACGATGACGAAGGAGTTTTGGTGATTGATGGAGGGACGAAGCCGAAATCCCAAATCGAAAATAGCAGGAGTAAACATTGACGAGAAACAAAAAATCAAGAAATTACAAACTTAAGAGAGAATGAAGAAAAGCTCACCGCGTAGGAGAAGACATCTAGAGAAGAAATTTGAAAGATTGAATTGTACAGTTTGCGGCTCAATGTAAAGAATTAAAGGGTTTCATTTACGTGGGTGTATTTAATCTTTATTTACTATATTATACTAGTTTAACTGAATAGTGGATATTGACTATATGTTCTTTGAAAAAATAAATTATGACTATGTCAATTGTACTGTAATCGGGTTGGGTTCCCATATCGGGTGGGGACCAACACCCGAAACCCGAAAAAACCCGTTTCCTTCGTCCCAAATGGGAAAACCCAATCGGGACGGGTACCCGAAACCCGACCCCATTTACACATCCCTAGATTTAGGTAATAAATGCTAGTAAAAATTATAATGGGGACAATTGAATAAAAAATAGGTAAGTGAAGGGATTTTTTGCATTAATTACAAGCATTGAAAAATGATAAAAGTAATAATTTTTACTTGCAAAAAGTAATTAAGGAAAATACACAAGATGACTTTTCAAGTATGAAAGATATGACAACTCAAAAAGCAAAATATTTTGGTAAGGATGAGGATATCTTATAAATTTTGTGCATATGTAATCTTCCTCACCCTTACCAAAATATTAATGAACCAAAAAACATAAATGTGTCCAAGTGAATGCTCAACATGTTACCAAATATTTGACAACTAAAAAAAGAATCATATATTTTGGTAAGGGTGAGAATGTCTTATAGAATGTTAATAAATGTAAGTACAATAGCTTGTAAAATCACCAGAATGCCTTAAAAACTCATATACACATGAACCATAGTCCCACTACCACTAATTAAAGCCAACCAGTGATCATGTCACAACCAAGACTCAACCAAGAAAGGAAACATATAATTACCTATATGAATGCCTAAATTTATGAATATTGAACATATGTCTCAACTGTGACGGCCCAACTCCGCGGGTCCGTCGAATAACAGTCAAAAAATTATTTTGTTTTAAAAAAAAGAGTTAAAATATCGAAACTTTTTTTTTTTTTTTAAACAGAAAAGATAAATCAAAAGTTTTAAAGCGGAAGCGGTTTAAAACAAAGCAAGAACAATTTAAATTACTAAGTTTTTGATGAAAAAGTAAAATCAATTTTCCATAGTAGATGTTTAAAGCGGAAGCATTTAGTCACAAAATATCAAAATATTTGAACAAAATTAACCGAAAGAGATAAATAAGTAATTTATGAAAATCTTGTATCTTTTATGAAAATATAAATCACTTTAACGATTCAAATATTCTAAGCAAGGTCTTAAACAAAATCGAGAAAGAACATAAATCAATAATAAAATGTAACTACTCTCCCAAATACTAGGGTGGGACCGCAACCGTGATGACCTAACCGCAACCCGACTATTATTTTCCAGAACACCTGAAACTGAAAAGAATGAAACATGGAACGCATAAGTTGATCGTCCAACTTAGTGAGTCTGTGTGCGAAATTTGCATGGTAATGCGTGTATGCAACATATTATATAACGTGAACAAGTTATCAAGCAAATTAAGCATATATTCAAGACGGAAGAAACACGTAATTCACATAACCAAGAATTGCTGATGCCGTCCTCCACTTACCCTCCATCCTCTGTCCGATGTCCATCCAAACACACCAAGTAAGGAGTGACCTTACTATCTAATATGCATCGACATGTCTTTGCCTAAGTTCGTCCTTACTCCCCAAGTGTTCCTCCCCACTTGGATTGTAAGGCCAGGCCTATGGGTAACCGTGACAATCCCGCCGGCCCTTGCCGTCCAGGTTGGCAACGGGTCCATATACCAATCAAAAGGGGCCCACACAAAATCGAAAACAAACGGAACCACAAAAATCGAAAACAGACGGAAACATAACATATCAAACATATTTAACATAATATCAACATTTAAGAACTTATCAAATGCAAATTTTGGGTATCATTATAATTTAGTAAAATATATTCGCAACTAGTAGATTTGGATGTAGCATGCATTGGATTATCATGTTGATATACTAAGGATTTCATGCGAGTAATGTCGACGTAACAAGTCCAATCTCTTTGTAACAACATGCAATAGAAATTATAATATAACACATGCTTTGATTATTAAGAGCATAAGTAAATGTTTGACTCGATCTACTAGCACATCGGACCGACATACAAATTCAACACACAACGCTCACCTTTGTCGCTTAGTATAGCGACTAAAACTCCACAATGAAGCGTATCCGAAACCTGAGCAAGTACGTATATGACTTAGAATGTATCTAACAACCTTAATGAAAATCCTACACAAGGATTTCCTAAACTAATACATCGCACAAAAGTGCTTAGAACTTACGACATCACTTCAATTAAGAGTAATTATGTTCAAAACTCAAAATACTAATTACATAAAACAGCGCCAAAACAACAAATTTTTCCCTTCATTTTTCAGATTTACAAATCAGCTCCTAAACTTTTGAAAACATCAATTTTTGCAAAAATTTGGAACAAACTTTAAATCAAATGATGTTTAACTAAACCCATATCGAAAATCAAATAAAAACAGAGTATTAAGTATCTTGTTACTTCAAAAATCAAAGCTTTAAAAATTCCACAAGTTTAAATTTTTTCAAAAATACCCTTATAGTTTTGAAAACTTAAGAAAATCAACTTTCTTGAAAAATAATTCAAGGTCCAAGCATCTAAGCAATATTTAAAAATAATTAAGCATAATTTCACTATAAAACTGAGATTAAAAATAAGTTTTAATAACTTTTCACCAACTAACATTGAGAAACAAAAAGTTCTTTAATCATAATTTTTCTTCGGAAAAATTTACAAATTTTCAATCTTAAAACAAAAGTGAACAAAGCACTACTCCAAATCAATTAATCAAAAGTTTATAAAAGTAACTATATAAAAACAGTGACAAAATAGCGCCTTTGCCCTCATATTTTCAGATTTACAAAAATAACCCCAAAAGTTTCAAAAACTCACTTTTTGCAAACAAACTCGGAGCAACTTTAAAACTAATAATTTTAAGTAAACTCAAACCAAATATCAAATAAAACAGAGATTTTCAGTCCACTTTTACTCCCAAAAAAAAATTGCATCCCTAACCCTTAAACTTTTAAAACCTTTCAAAAATACCCCCTTAAAGTTTCGAAAATTAAAAATATTAACTTTCTTACAAAAATAAATCAAGATCCAAACATATAAGCAATATCTAAACAAAACCACATCAAAGTCACTAAATATCTAATATTAAATATAAACTCAACAACTTATCACAAAAGCTACAAGGATAAATTAAACTTCTTCAATATATACTTTAAAGAGAAGAAAGTAAAATCACAAAGATTCAAGAACACAAGCATAGACAAATCTTTACCCAAAGCAACGAAGAGAATGAAGATCTCTTCATTTCCAGACCTCCGAAGGTAGTGGTGGTGGCTCCGGTGGCAGTGGTGGCGGCTCCGGTGGTGGTTCATAACAAAAGCCCTCAAATCCTTATTTGTTACCAATTTTAAATGTCTGCCGATTAACTTCGAGAGATCCAAACGACGATCCGAACGGTCAATAGGTATCCCCATGTGTGTAGGACCTTCACGAAAAATTTCGGCATGATCCAACGGTGGACGAAGATTTAATGAGAGAAAAACCGAGGCTGTGCTGTGAAAATCCGAAAATTGTATCTTTCTTGTGTTGTCTCTTTCTCTCTCTTATTTTGTATATCTAAGTATTTTAAGTTGTAAATAAGATAATGTGGGTTTGAGGAGGGTATTTATTATACTATAAAATCAGATTTTTACTGTATATACACATATACATACAATATGAGAATATTGGAGTATTATTACTCCACATTTTCCACCAATGCATGTCAACCTTGGGTGGATGAGTTTATCTACCCAAGGGCATGCTTGACAGCCCTAGGAGTGTGCAAGGAGAGAAAATGATTACTCTCCTGCAGAAAATCTGCAACTTGGGGCAAATTTTCACTTTGCCCCCCGAAGTTTTGAAAACTTACATTTTTGTCCCCAAAAACAAAATTTTTGTGCATCCAAGCCTGAAAAATTTCAAAAAGATCTTAATCTAATTTTAAAGTAACTTTTATATTTGGATTATTTCAAAGTTCAAAAGATCACAAGATTTAATCAAATTGTATATTTTGGTTCAAATTAATGCTTAACTTCAAGAATAAAACGTGGCACATGAAATTGGGTTAAAAATCCAATCAAAAGGGTCCAAAAATTTTGGGGCGTTACATCAACAACACTAATTAAACCCACCAGTGATCATGTAAAAACCATATGAATGCCCACAAAATAGCAAATATACCAATTCTACTCATCTAACATAAAATAGCATATAATAGAAAATAATTTATTAAATCTAAAACTGTAAAGTAAACTCTTATATTTAGCCTGAAGTTCCACAAGGGATGCATGTAGATGCATGTTTCCTTCTTGCAGGAGGATGTTATATATTTCTAGTAGACTGTTGTTGACTCCTAAGTGGTTCACACGTTGCAATAACTCAGGGATTATTGCAAGTGCACGATCATCGAAAAAATGGTCAACCTATTCAAAAAAATCACACATTTTGCTCCGTAAATCAATCAGAAAATAAATGTGATTCTATAAAAATTATCTTGGGGCATAAATCAATATAAAATTTATTGACATAGTCATATTACCTGAACCCCTGCAGATCGAAGGAACCATCTTCCAGAATTCGATGGGGTATTGGAAGTCCACATTCTAATTGTGGCTCCACATGCACAAGTCCGGCTAGGGACTCGAACACCTCCACTGCCGCCTCCGACAGACCTATTACTATGCCTAGTGCTATTGGAATTAGACACCATTTATGAATGAAATCAAGACCTATAAAAAACAAAAAGAAAAAAAAAACAAAAATCAGAATACAACAATCAAGATATAAATATAAACCCTAAAGAACAACCTAAATTCATACATATGTATTACAAATTAAAGCCCCAAATTAAACCAGTTATTCAAAATTGAGTCAAAATTTAAAGCCTTGATTTTTTCAGTAAACCCTAAAGTATAACAAACTTTATTCAAAATTGAAACCCTCTAATCAAACCCTAAAACTGATTGATTGATTGAAAAAAAATCAGATTTTCAAACATAGTAATACCCTATTTCAAACCTAATAATAAATTTTCACATCAGTAAACAAAAATTTAATACTTTTCCCCAGATTAAACCTGAATTGATTGAAAAGCTCTAAATTGATATTTCTAAACAGTAAGTCTTGATTGAAAAATCCCTAAATTAAAACTAAGCAATATTTCAATACTTTAACAACCATGCCAACAAATCTAAATGTGTACAATAAAAGTCCTAATTGAAACACTGATTGGCGAAATGTCAAACTAAACAACATTTCAACAATTTTACAACCATGCCAAATGATCTAAATGTATACAAGAAAAGCCCTAATTGAAACTTAAATTAAATGAAAGTATTAGTGAAAACCAGTGTTTTTAAAACCGGACCGGACACAAAACCTATAGGCCTACTGGTTACTGACGGTTCGACCGGTTTAATTACTGGTTCAACCATGATGTCATCATCATGATATAATAATTTATAATAAACCCATTATATTACAAATAATTACAAAAAATAAACACCAATACATTAATTATTTTTGCATCTTAACATAATAAAAGGAGAATATGTGTATTTTCACAAGAATTGCACATATTTCCAGGTGCATTTCTTTTTCTTGTATAACACACATTTATACCTCAAGACTAAGAAATATATGCAGATATGTTGAATGGGCCTGGCCTGTTTAACATGAATTAATAGCCTACATACTTAATTTCTCACCCAAGGCCCACTTCTACCCCAAGAGTCAAACTTTAATACTTAGCATAATAAAAGGAGAAATGCTAATCTAAAAATTCCTCTGCAACCTTTCATCTTCATTTCTTCTAACAACCCCCGCAACGCCCATTTCTTTCTATTCTCTTATTTGTTCTTTCTTTCATATTTTCTTATTACATGTAGATCTGGTTCTCTCGAATTAATTATTAGAATTGATTTCATTATTCCCATCATGAATCTTAGTATAGTTAGTTGTTGGTCCTAACCTGCTGTCAATGTTATAAGATAATTAAAGTGTAATTTTTTTTTTAAAAGTGCAAAATGGAAGAACAACTGGTTCATCCAGTCGAGCGGGTCGTCGGTTTCACTAGTTTTTGAACGGTTCTCGCCAATTCGAACTGGATTTTACACCTCTAGTTTTGGGGGTCGATTCGGACCGAACAGACCTCCGGTTAGCGGTTAGACCGGGTTTACTGGCAGGTCCGGTTCGATTTTTAAAACTCTAGTGAAAACCCTAAATATAGTGAAAACCCCAAAACCCATACGGATAATTAGAACTTAATTTTTTGTGATTTCAATTTTGGCCTTCCAAGAACCCGTACAAAGAATCTTCAAAAATCTTCCAAATTTTTCGAAAATCTTCGAAAGAAGCCTAATTCCTACATGTGGCGCAATAAGAGGAAGAAAACGATGATTCAATGAAGAACTTGAATACAAATTTCAATGGTGGAGTGAGATTGTTTGTGGGATTGGAGACGGTGAAAGGGAGAGGAAATGAGAAAAAGGTTGCACAACTTTTGGAGGAAAAGAAAATGAAAACTCTAGTTGAGCCATCGTGTGTAAAACTTTGATCCAACGGCCGAGAATGGGATACTAATCAACGGCCAGATTTAACTTAATTTAGGGGTAAAATGGTAATTTTAGTCTAATTGGATAAACCGAACCGAAAACTAAATAATTGGGCCAAGGTCCAATAGACACAATTTAATCTGCCGAACGGGTCATAAATTAGTTGACCCAGATTTTATTGTAAGACCAAATTAGGTATTGGGCTGATTGTGACCAGCCCAAACGAACACACATATACAGTATTATATATTCTTTAAAATATATGAAAATTGATTTTATAGAATTTTCTGTAGATTTTATGACTAAAGCAATGTTAAACTAAAAATATAATTAAAATATATATTGTAGTTTTCTTGTTACTTGTCATAAACATAAACGTTATGTCGGTTTTTTCATTTTAATAAATGTTATTACATTATATTTAAAGAGCAATATGTTTAATGTAAATTAAATTTTAAAATATTTATATTAGGGAAAACGAAAAAGAAAAATCCACTTGATACTCCCTTGTCCTTATCCACCAAGATCGAGATCATCGTGATCGCGCATCGCTCGTGAGCGACATCTTGTGTAGATGCGATCATTACCAACATTATCGATTGATGCTTGACAAGCTACATCACTTGAACGGCTACATCATAAATCTGCAAGTATTGGAGAACGGTCGCTATGGCCAACCTTTGAAAGCACATGCCTCTTGTCGCGTTGACCCCAATAGGAAAGGAGATGTTTGAGAGGAGTATGGGTGGGTGCGTCAGGGTTTCTTTAAATATATTGAGTGTATTTTTAAGTTAACTTTAAAGATAGAAAAATATCAACCAAGTATTTTTAATTTTGCCTAATAACAACTAACCTATGTAATAAAAGAGAAATAGTAGCAGATAAGTTGAGAGAATATATTTGTATTCATTATCAATTTGTATGTTTTTGTGCAACTCATAAAGTATGTAAAAGTGCTCTTTTATAGCTAGATGAAGAGCAGTTATTTGATACAAATAAACCCTAGATATAATGTGGTGTCTACACGTGTCCTATAAGATATTATTTGTGTGTTGGATGAAGATGAAGACTTAGAAGTGAAGGGAGGTTTTGATGATTTCCAAAAGTCATCAGCTAAGTATGGAAGCTTAGTTAAAACCTTAGAAGATATTTGACCAAGGAAGAAGTAACTTCAGACAAGTCAAATATGGTCCAGAAGACTACTGATCTGTTACTGAAGAAAGGAATCAGACTGGTGGATTTTCAGCCGACTCAAATCAGATTAGTTCAGTTTGGGATCAGCCGAGTGTACATCAGACGAGTGATTTCGATCAGCAGAGTGGAAGTGGATCAGAAGTTATTGCAACGGTAATAAATGCACTTGGAGTAATAAATGCTGAAGAGGAAGGGTATTTATGACAAATGATTCAAGAGAAACCTCGTATCAGCTTGGTGCATTAAATGCGAACTGACAGAAAGTACAACAGAGTGTATAGTGATCAGTCGCAGGTAGCCGTTTCTGCAGAAAGGACCAGTACTCGAGGATTTGAACACCTGTCGATCTCTCAACGGGCAGATTTTCAAATCTCAAGTATAAATAGTTCAGTTCAAGAGTTGAAGAAGAAGAGACAGCACAACTGAGATTAAAATCCGAAGCAGAATTCTTCTAAGTCTCAACCTCAAGAACAGAGCACTCATCAGCCGAGTCATTTGTTGACGAAGCAGAAAAGAGAGATAAACAAATATACATACAAATCTGAGTGATTTTGTGAGAAAAGTGTTGTGAGAAGTAGATATCCATCTAAGTGAGTGATATTACTTCAGAGAGTAGGAGTTTCTTTGTGATTTCCTATTGCGCACTTGTGGCCATTTCATTTGTTGTTTGGCGCAAGCAGTGTATATTGTAAAATGTGTGTTTATAGTATAACCCAAGATCTAAGTGACTTGGAAGAGTGGACTAAAGGATTTACATCCATATAACCACTATAAAAATCCTTTGTGTTTATACTTGCATTATTTTCTGCATATTTAAACACGAAAGTTAACTGTTGAAAAGTTTTTAAAAGGAGTTTATAAAAAATGGGGATAAAATATTTTCTAAGTTAAGAAAACTACTTGTGAAAAACACTAGATAAATCCGCTGCAAGTTAGTAAATTTAAAACTCTGATTTTGATAAAATCAGCTAAGTAAAATCAGAAGAGTGGTCAACTCTGCTGTTCAAAGCTTTATGCGAGATCAACCTAGTCTACTTACAATTCTTGATCTGCTTAGTCTGCTGACAGAAAAAGTTAGAGATTTTTTAAAGATAAATTTTTAGAGGTCTATTCACCCCCCCGCCCCCCCCCCCCCCCCCCCCCTCTCTAGACGTCATCTGACCACTTGGGACCAACATTGTGAGAGTTTGTTGTTATCTCCTTTGTAGGTGGATTGTCGATTATATCCTTAACACGTCCCCTTGAGTTTAGCGGGGGTGAAACCACAACCAAAAACCAAACTTGTTCTTAGAGTAGAAAATCAGGAATTTGAAAGAGGTTTTGTAAGAATGTCGGCGAGTTGATCCCGCTACAAAGGAAAGATATACGCAGTGCCTTCACTTGTATTTGATCCCTAACAAAATGGTAATCAATGTCGACATGTTTTGTTCGAGAGTGAAGAATTGGGTTCTTGGACAAATACGTAGCTCCTAGATTATCACAATACAACACACGAGGTGGAGAACAAATGCCGAGTTCTGTCATAAGGGATTGTAGCCAAAGTAATTCACAAGTAGCTAAAGCAAGGGCCTTGTATTCCGCCCCCGTGCTTGAACGAGCAACTGTAGATTGTTTCTTAGAGCTCCATGAAATGAGATTCTTGCCGTAGAATATACAATAGCCACCTATGAATTTTCTGTCATCATGACAGCCAACCCAATTGGCATCCATGAAGGCCGCAAGAGTGGGATTGGAAAATGCCTGTAAGAGAAGTCCAAAATCAGATGTGCACTTTAAGTATCGGAGAATTCTTTTCACGCTTTGCCAATGAGATACTCGAGGGGAATGCATAAATTGACATACGCAATTCACCAAGAACGCAAGATCTGGTCGTGTGAATAAGAGGTATTGTAAGCTCCCGACGACACTGCGATAAAGTGTGGGATTTTCAAAAGGAGAGTCAAAAGCAGTCAATCTAGTGTTGGTAGACATAGGACTATTGACCGGTTTACAATTAGCCATATTGGTTCGAGTAAGAAGATCCAAAATATACTTCTTTTGGGATATAAGAAGGCCGGAGGATGTGCGAGAGCATTCCAACCCGAGGAAGTAGTACAGGCCCCCAAGATTCCGAACCGGAAAATCTGTGCTAAGGAGTGAAATGAGAGTTTCTCTGGCAGTAGAACATGATCCTGTAAGAACAATGTCATCCACATATACTAGCAAATATAGAACCATACCCTTATGGCTATATATGAACAGGGAAGCATCCGATCTTGAGATTAGAAATCCCAACTCAGTTAATCGAGAACTCAGTCTTTCATACCAGGCCCGAGGGGCCTGTTTTAACCCATATAAAGCACGATTCAATTTACACACATATGTAGGATAATCTGGGTGAATGAACCCGGGAGCTGAGACATGAAAACAGATTCATCTATGGATCCATGAATGTCTAATTGTAAAATGCATTATGAATGTCTAATTGTAAAATTTTCCAATTTAGAGAAGTAGCAACAGAGAGTACCAGTCGGATTGATGTCGGTCTGACAACGGGGTTGAAAGTTTCAGTGTAGTCGAGCCCTTCTAATTGATTATACCCTTTTGCTACTAATCGAGCTTTGCGACGATCAATGGAACCATCTGACCGAAATTTTATTTTGAAAATCCATTTACAGCCGACCAAGTTTTCATTTGGCAAGGGGGGAACCAAGGTCCATGTTTGAGTGGTCATGAGAGCATTAAATTCTTGTTGCATAGCAGAGCGCCATTCAGGAAATTTGGAAGCATGAGTAACGGAAGTGGGTTCTTCCGGGATAGAGGCGGTGGATGTGGTGGAGAGGTGGGCACGTGGTGGTGGCCATGGAATCGTGCCGTCACTTCTGGTTTTGGGACGCAGAGAGTTGGTAGAAGAGCGAGTTGACATACGGTGAGGTCTAGAGAGATTGATTTGAGGTTGTGAAATTTCTGGGAGAGGCTGTAATGGAGATGGAGAATTTGAATTGAATTGGGACGGCAATTGAGATGGAGAATTGGGATTGAAGTGGTCAGAGAAGTTGGGTGTGGGTGGGTCAGTTGAATTTGGGATAAATGAGCTAGTAGGTGAAGTTGCTGGTGGATTAATAGAAGATGGGCCAATATTAGATGGTCTAATGGTAGAAGAGGATCGGTTTGGGCTTTGTGGTGGAGGGGATTGGGCCACATTTGGTGGGTAATTAATGTTGGTGGGCTCATTTGCAAGAGTAATGTTAAAAGGTAATTGGAATTAGTTATGAGATGTGCAATTTTTAGCTGCAGTAGTGAGTTTGACATGGGAGTAAGAAAAGCAAGATTCATTGAAAACTACATCACGAGAAATATACATCCGAGCGGTTGAGACATGATAACAAAAATATCCGAGATGAGAAGGACTATACCCAAGAAAAATGCATGGAATTGATCGAAAATTATTTTGTTCTTATTGTAAGGGCGAAGATTAGGCCAACATTGGCACCCAAAAGTTTTTAAAAAATAGATAATCCGGTTTTCTTTTGAACAAGACCTCAAAGGGGGAAATATTTTTAAGAGTCGGGGAAGGTAATCTATTAATTAAATAAATAGTCGTTGCAAAGGCATCCGACCAATATTAATGTGGGAAGAGAGGAATGAGATAGAAGGGCAAGTCCGGTTTCGACTATGTGACGATGTTTCGTTCAACGGTCCCAATTTTGGGAATGAGCATAGGGACAAGAAATGCGATGATCAATTCCAAAGTTTAGCAAAATTTTATGTAAGGAACGAAATTCACCCCCCAATCGGATTGTAAAGCACGGATTTTAGAATTCAACAAGTTCTCAATATTTTTATTAAATAAGATAAAGTTGTCACAAACATCAGACTTACATTTTAGAGGGAAAATCCAACAAAATCTAGTATAATCATCAACTATGGATAAGTAATATCTATAACCCCCACGGGATAACACAGGAGAAGGTCCCCATACATCAACAAAAAGTAATTGTAAAGGGGCAAATGACTTTTGTAAGGGAGGAGTGTATGGTAGTTGATGCATTTTAGCTTGACAACAAGCGGAGCAGAGAGCTGGAGTCTTTGATTTGTGAATAGGCATAGACACTTGAGATATTATTTGTTGGACTAACTTCATGGAAGGATGACCGAGACCCGTGTGCCACAGAGACGGGGTGGCTCGAACACTTATATTTGCTTGCGGTGGGGTAGAAGACGACGGGAGAAAGTAGAGGCCATTTTTAGTAGGGCCTCGAAGAAGAACCGTCCGAATTTTGGAGTCCTTTACGTAGAAAAAATTGGAATGAAACTCAAAAAATACATCATTATCAGTGCAAACTTTTTGTACAGAGAGTAAGTTTTTGGAAATAAGAGGAACATGATATATAGTAGGGAGGGAGAATTTGTCATTGTTTGAAGGAATGGAAAAGCCGCCAACAAAGTGAATAGGAAGACTCGAACCATCACCTACCCGAACCTGCTCCATTCCTTGGTATTCCATCAAACACCTTGGGGGGGGGGGGGGGGGGAGGAGTACCATCAATGAAACGGGAAAGATTGTGACCACGGAGAAATGGGATAACTTGAGCTTTCCACAACAAAAAGTTTTCGTTGGTAAGCTTGACAGTGAGAAGAGACGTCGGAGGTGTTACCGGAATCGATATAGGAGGCAAATGGGCGATGGTTGTATGTTTTTGTGCCACTTATAAAGTATGTAAAAGTGCTCTTTTATAGCTAGATGAAGAGCAGCTATTTGATACAAATAAACCCTAGATATAATGTGGTGTCTACACGTATCCTATAAGATATTATTTTTAAGAGTTTGTTGTTATCTCCTTTGTAGGTGGATTGTCGATTATATCCTTAACACTATGAAACACATATACTTCAAAAAAAATCAATATGCTGAGTCGGACTCTCCGCGGACTCGGATACACGTGCGACACGGCAATGATATGCGTCGGACTCGCCATGTGGCTTATCCGAGAAAATAAAATAAAAATGAATTCGAATACTTATATCCGACTCGGTCAACTGCTGAGTCGACACAGTCATGGACTCGGCGGGGGCTTTCTGCAATTTTTATCAAAATAGTGAGTTAAAAATGAAAATTCCAAACTGAAAAATTAAAAAAAACTAAAACGACTAATTCTACTAGTCTTCTACTTATAGCAGTACCTTACTCCACAATCTAATCTACAACCCAAATTAAAAGTTAAAACAAACCGATCCCCAATTTAGTCCTTCCATGAACCTTAGACGGCCATAGTTCAAGAATTCATTCTCTTCCAATTCAAATGTAAGTTCTTCGATTCTTCCTCTCTACCTTTTTGTGCAATTATGTTTTATTTTCTTGAAATTTGAATTGGGTTTTGAGTTGTACATATATTTAGAAGTTAGAACCTTTGCGTCTTTATCCAAGCCATCCTACTGAGTTAGCTACTTCTGCATCATTTTTTATTATACTTCCAGTTGCAATGTGGTTAGCTGCATATGTTCATGTATGATTAGCTGCCTATTTTCTCGTAATGAAATTTGAGTTGGGTTTTGATTCAAGAAACGAAATTTCTTTATTTTTGTTTCTTTTACTATTTTACATATAATTTTGGCTTTTAGGCTTGTGGGTTTTTGCTTTTTGGATATTCAAAGGGGTGCAATGCTTGTTAGGAGAAGGATAAAGCTCAAAGAATGTCTACTAATGTCATCGAGTTATTAATAAATGTCACCGAGTTGGAAATGGAATTTTTTATTGTAAAGTTTGGCATTGCATGAAAATATGAACAATTGAATTTAGTTAGATGTCTATTTGTATTGGTATCCAAATCCAATGCTCTAGTTTCCTTTTCTGGCATTAATTTTCTTTACAGAATGAAATTATGAAACATTTGATTGAGCTATTGGGTTTTGTGGCAAGGTGAATCCTCTTGAATTTGTGTACATGGTAAACTAAATATATTGTTTTGTTGATTTTCAGATTCATGGAATGTCTACTAATGCAAGTAATGAGGCTTCTCATACTCCTACGCCTACTCCAAGTCCAACTATAGATCTGAATGACCATTGTGACAATATGTTACAAAGCAAGAGAAAACTAGTGCGGGAGGTGGGAATCAAAATTTCATGTGCAATTTCTGCAAAGTAATATTCACAGGTTTATACTCAAGGGTTGAAGCACATTTGCTAAAGATTCAGGACAAGGGATAAGAACATGTTCAAAACTAACGGTTGGACAAGTCAATGACATGAAAAAGTTAGAATATGATGTATTACAAATAATAGAAAGTAGTAAGACGAAGATAATTCCCTTGCCTCAATCTAACTCTAGTCAAACTTCTTCATGTTCAATTTCAATGGATTCTTTAGGTCATTCTTCTTTTAGGCTCAGTTCGGTGGCCCCAATTAAAATTAGGCCCAATTGTCAATTTGGGGAGATTAACTAATGGAGCCAATAAAATTATTGTGGGTTGGGTTGTTAATTTGGGTTTCAGCCCAATAATTCAATATCCAGTTCGGTTTATCCGATTACGTCGAATTACTATTTTACCCTCGCACTCAATTAAATCCAACCGTTGATCTTCATTTAACCATAGCCTTCGGATTAGTATCTGAGAATTACCCAAAAGTAGGGTTTTTTCTCACATGTAATGTTTGGCAGCCTCTCTCTATCTCCCTAGGTTCTCTCTCTCTCTCTCTCTCTCTCTCTCTCTATTCTTGACGGCCAACCCAAATTCGAGCGTCATCTTCAATCTCAACGCATTTGAAGTGTTCAAATTCATATATAAGGTATGTTATTAATATGTTGTTTAATTTTGATTACTCCTTTTATCTCTTTTTGCTTAAAATTGATTTTTGCAATTATTTGCAGTTAAGGGTTTTTGGGGATGGAATCGAGTTCCACGAGTACCTGCCGCAGCCACAGGAACGGAGGAGGGTTGGAAATACCTGGACGACTATGTCATTGTGGCTCCACTGTCCGTATGTTCACTTCACGTACACAACAAAACCCTGGAAGACGGTTTTTGCGATGTCCTGGGAGTTGTGTGAGTGTCTCTTGAATATACACAGGGCTTTTATATATATTCTTGTTTTTGGTTAGTGATAAGTGTAGTGTATTGTGCTTTTGGTTTATTTACTAAATTTCTGAATTGATTTGCAGGGTGAAAGGTGTGACTTTTTTTAGTGGGTTGATTAATTTGGTTGTGATCGTGCTGCAATGATGATCCCAGGTGTAATGGTACACTTGAATCAATTGGAAGGCCAACATAGGCTATTGGAAACATAAATAAATCGGTTAAGAGAAGAAAATAGTCGTTTACTTGAATCTTTTATGCACTTGCAGGCTGCAAACAAAGCACTGCTTTACAAGTTTAAATTTGTATTGATCTGTGCTATTGTTTGTTTGTTAGCCTTAGTCTGGTATATGTGAAATTGGCATGATACATATTTTTATGGTACTATGTGTGTTGATTTATGTGGTTCCAGCCTGTTTTGATTGCAAAATATATCTCTGACAAATTTGTTATGATGCTCTGTATATGATCTTGGTTTACAATGTATATACTATAATCAAGGAAACTAAACTGAGACTTTTTATGTTGCATTCTTTTATGAAATGTCTGGTCTCTTGAATGCCTACATGAGTCTGAAATGAAGTAGAATGCATACAAGCTGCAAACAAAGCATTGCTTTACAAGTTTAAACTTGTATTGATATGTGCTATTGTTTGTTTGTTAGCCTTAGTCTGGTATATGTGAAATAGGCATGATACATGTGTTTATGGTATGTAATTTGGTACTGTATGTGGTGATTTATGTGGTTCCAGCCTGTTTTGATTGCTACATATATATATCTGACCAATTTGGTATGATGTTCTGTATATGATCTTGGTTTATAACGTAGATACTATAATCAAGGAAACTGAACTGGGCCTTTAAATGCTGCATTATTTTATGAAATGTCTGGTCTCTTGAATGCCTACATGAGTCTGAAATGAAGTATGTTGTTAAACATTGGGTTCAAAATTGATGATTTGGGGGGGGGGGTGTTGGTTTTCTTATATTTGCATATTCTGGATTGCTCTCCTTTAAACTATATTTCATTTGGCCTGATTGTTTTCTGATGCTTTACTTTGAGAATGTGGTTGAGTATTGGGTTCTTTTGTTACATCTTGTCCTATCAAAATAGGCATATCAAATCTTTATAGATTAATGTTGAGTATTGAAGTGGTGTGGTATATATGGTAATTCTTGTCCTTTGTCACATTTTGTCATATTTATTAGAAGATTAATGTGGTTGAGTGTTGGATTCATTTGTTACATCTTGTCCTATCAAAATAGGCATATCAAATCTTTATAGATTAATGTTGAGTATTGAAGTGGTGTGGTATATATGGTAATTCTGTCCTTTGTCACATTTTGTCATATTCATGGTTCAAATTCACATTTATTGCATGTCATCATTGTTGAGTATTGAACATTCTAAAATCTGAATTGCCTTGTCCTCATTAATTATAAACTCTTTGGTGTATGTGATATTAATTACAAAATGTCATTTCCAAGGAGTGTACCTATTAAACATCACTTATATATTACTAATGGGGGCTGGTAATAAATGCAAATCAACCCTTCATTTATCATTTATGACTCATAGTCTCCAAAAGGTCATTGAATTCTATATAAGTAAACTCAATTTTGTTAATCAAACACAACTTCTGAAATCAGATTGCAAAGGAATAAGAAAAGGTAATCCACCTCACTCTCAAATCTTCTATCCTAGTATTTTTCTTCTTTCATTTTCTGTTTTAAAGTAATTAAAAATTAATTTAATGTTTTCTATTTCAGTGGATATTCAACAAGATGCCTCTCACACGGAGTCCACGTGCTGACTTCAATTCACAACATGATTTATGGACGCCAAGTGAACGGGCGTTCTTCATTGGGAGGCTATTTTCGTATGCACATAAGGGAAAGGAGATTTGGAATCCAACTGAACTAAGTAATGTGTTGAAAAAAATTGCCAAACAAATGAATGATGAGTATCACCCACGCCGGTTCAGCAGGCCAGCAATGCGTCTCCGGCTTGGACGCGTCCGGTCAGAGTTTTTGGATTTCTGTAACTTCGTTACGAACCCGTGGATTGACTATGACCCTTGGGAGGTGAAGGTTCATGTCTACGATGCGTACTGGGATACCGTGGACCCGCTCGTAAGTATATGATGCCATTATCCACTTTTCTATTTTATGCCATATTTATTAATGCGTGAGTGCTTGCTTGCAGAATGAGCCGACAAGTTGGAGAAGATACCGACTCCATGGAGAACCGCAGTACATTAAGTTGAGGTTCATATTCCACGTCAAAAACTGCGCAAACCTGCCCCTTGAAGTGGTTGGAAGTCCAGACTGGCCTACTCACATTCGGGCCGATGATGAGGACGCCCGTGCAATTGTGCCAGTCAATCTATTTCGAGGTAATGTTCCTGAGGCTGGTTCCCCTCCCCAACCCGTGCTTCCAAATGAACAAGTTGATGTTGTTCTTGATGATGGTCAGATTGTTGGGGAGAGGGTTGATGTAAATAGGCTGATTCCTGGTGGTGGTGGTGTTGACTCTTGAAAAATGGTTCATGTGTGTCTAATGAAATCTGAACTTTATGTTTTTATGTTTGTTTTTAAATAGGGATGTGTTATGGGTGGTTATTTGGGTATTATGGTTGGTAAGGTAGTAGGAAAGTAAATTGTGTTTTTATGTTTATGTAATGTCTATTTTGTTGGCATGATATGCGGATCATGCCAATTTATATGTAAGCATTTGGGCACAATTTTGTATGAATATATATGTTGCCTTTTGCTCTATTTTGAATGTGCATTAGTGTAAAATGCATGCAATACAACCTTATGTAGTCCATATATATAGGACATCACATGCACAAGTGACAAAAGCAAAGACAACATCACATGCACAATAGTAATGTAAACTCCACACGCAAATGTGACTATTTATCTACAGAACAAGCCTTCTGATGTACAAAAGTAAAAGTCAAAAAATCATATAAACTTTCTATTTCAAAACCTGCACAATATCAATTCATATGTTAGTTACTTTTTGCAATTCTACTCAAACACACCATGTCTTTTAACCATATTCTTGTGTAAGTTTATCTGCATTCTTCCTATGTTTAAATACTACTGATATACAAAGTTGAGCTTCAGTTGGGAAATAGAGTTCTTGAAATGATTATTACAAGGTTCAGCTTGTTATACATTTTCCTATATAATTCCTTCAAATGATGAAGTTTAGAGTTTTTATGTTTGATATTGAATATGACAATATTTATAAATAAACCACATTGTAGTGTGTATGTTTGTCTTGTTTCCTTTCCATAAAGGTTGGATGCATTGATGAAACTTCAGTTCGATCATTCATATATTTTGTCTAACCACGAATTCATCATAATTAAGGATCACCATTAATTTCATGCAATTTTGGAAGAATCACGAAAACAAGATAGTCATAAAATTAACTGCAACTTAGTGGGTAGACTATCACATCCCAAACATTTGGAATCAACCACCTCCGAGACTCAAAAATAAAGTATAATGGATACATATTCACAAAAATGCAAACATTTTTGCATTCCAAATCAAAAGATTGCATCCAAATCCAGAAGATTAGTAGCGTAAACAAAAGATTAGCACCCAAAAGCCGTTTTGACTCAATTCATTTTACCTTTAAGCATCAAGTTGGCTTGAATTTCACGGTTTCGTTCAGAAGATTGCAAGAACAAACTGGCGTGCTTTGGATTATCCTTTAGTTTGAAACAAAGCAAATTCATGTCTTCCTCACTTAGTCCTGGTACAGATTCAAGTGCGGATATAACTTTTGCGGCCTTTTCGTCATCCGTATCTTCTTCCTTACTAATTTTCGAAGCAAAACTCCCAAAAGCCGCTTTTGCATCCTCAATCAAAGAAGTGAGAAATGGAGCATACGGCGGTGGAGTTGGAGTAATTGTTTCTGGGGTCTTCATTTTCCTCTCTTTTTTGATTTTCAATTTTTTCTTCTTTTCGTTCCCACCACTATTTTCCCCAACTTGCGTCAGTTGTGAGTTCAGTCCATAAAGTCCTCCATCAGATGCGTCTGTTGTCAAATCGACACAAGGACTACCATCCACATACGAAGGAGTATAGCAGTCATTCAATGGTTCTTTTCCTTTCCCGAATAGAGCATTAGAACGGTCTTCGTTCAACAATATGTCTTCCACCACGTAAACAAACCCCGCAGCATCATCTCCCGTTGCTCGATCTTTCCCAAACAATTCACACCAATCGTCATAATATCTCCATGACTTAGCTCTCATATTACATACCTCTTTATTAGCCTATAAATAGAAAATGAACTCACTAATAAATTATCAAACTTCATATCAAACTTGAAAAAGAATATTAATGTAGTACCTTCACATATTCTTCCCATACATTATCATTGACCTCAATCATTTTAGCACTATCATTCCAACCAAATCCACTCGTACTTAGCATGGCAATTAACAAATAATATTGTTTTTTCCATACAGTGAGCTTGGATTTGATATGCCTCACCCCTATGTTGCAATTAGGCAACCTTGCATTCATTGCAGCCTCTAAAGCTTGTAGGTACCCTGCCTTGAAACCATTGTCAGCCTTCCAACCATTGGACACCAACTCGTGCAAACAAACTATCAAAGTTTGCTCCTCCAAGCTGTTCAGAATTCTTCGAGATCCCTGTGGTTTTTTCGATGCTCGGGATGAAGTCCCATACCTTGGAATTTGATCCGGCTCCATATCCTATATGATGAAATTCATTTCCATAGACATTAAAGAATTAAGAATATATTTACATCATACATTTTGAAATCCAATATTACATATCATACCAAATATTCAACAAACATTCAATCAAACAATCAAAAAAAGTACAACCCATGCAACACGACAAATCATACAAACCAAATACATAAAATTACGTAAATCCCGAATTACACTAAATTTACTTTCTATCCATTTGGTTACTGACGCCTCAACAACCACTCGTGGTACATTGCACGAGCCATATCCTCCTGCTTAGCCGTTCATGCTTGCGAGGGTTCTACCACATCGATAAACTCAACATTGTCCCCACCACTATTTAATTCGTCATCACTATCCTCACTTTCCTCGTCACTAGAACAATCTGAACCTGACATATCATTTGGCATAGTCATTAGCTGAAAATTATGAATGAGAATGCAAGCCATTATTATCCGGTTTTGAGTCTTCAGTGGATAAAATGCATTGTTCCTTAGTATTGAAAACTTCTTCTTTACTTGCCCAAAACAACGTTCAATAACGTTTCTAGCCATAGAATGCTTCATGTTGAAATATTCTCTATGATTTTGAGGAGCATCACGGCCAACACCCCATTCCTTTAAATGATATCGAACTCCTCGATACGGTGTTAGGAACCCCTCACCGTTGGTGTATCCGTTATCGCATAGGTACTACGTACCTAAGATAGTATGAACAATAACTACCGTATAAGTATTAAATTTAATTTGTTTGATGAAACATTGAAGCCCCAAAATCAGACCCTACCCGTTGGAACACGTACTCCGTGTCGACGATGAATAGCATCTCTAAGAACCCTCCCATCAGCCGCAGAACCCTCCCACCCAGAAAGAACATAAGTAAACTTCCCATTCACATCACACGCGACTAGTACATTAGTTGCAATTTCACCCTTCCTTGATCTATAGCGCGGTTTATCAATCAAAGGAACTTGAATTTTCACATAACTCCCATCGAGTGCCCCCAATACAACCCTAAAAGTGGAATAAATAAATCAAGATGTCGTATTCAAGAAAATATGTATGTTACTAATGTATTATATATATATATATAAATATATATATACTGAGTAAATAATAATATATACCTGGAAACAACGCCAACGATCATCTTCGGAGTCTTCCGGTATTGGGTTCAGTTGGGACAATAGTATAGGATGAAGCTTGAGTAAACAATTTAGGACACGATGAAAACACTTACTAACGGTATCCCCAGAACGTCTATAGTCAAAGCCGACAATGCGATTTTTCTTATGGTGAGCTTAGACGGACAAGAATATTGCAACTTGTTCAGTGTGTGGGACGTGTTTAGTGTCCTTTAGACCTCCAACGTTACGCAACAAATTACAAAACTTAGCAAAATCATTCATTGTGAACCTTAAGTTAGCCTTACATTTGACATCACTCTTCATTGTTATGCGACGTAAGTAGTTATCCTGTTTCGGTTTTCTACGAATCATGCTATATCTCTTCCACTTTTTAGTATACATATGTGCTTCGTGTGCAATGATGCAAATACATATTAGATACACACATCTCCAAAAAAGTGGAGCATATTTAGCAATTGATCTTTCCTCCAAGAATCCATTCGCGATGTCTGTATTCAAATAAAGCCCAATCACATGGTGGTTTAGGTGAGTTCAACAAATATATGCATATCGGACATTCCAAACCAAAAAAATGTTTTTCTTTTTTGCATACAGGGGTCAACAAAAACCACATTCTACACCCACATTTCACCAAATCAGTTGTAATAGCAAAATAAACCCCATTTAAAACACCGATCGTAAAAAATACCACCTATTGTCAAATAAAAATGACATTAACTCCATAAGTTTCATCCATAAATAACAAAATCATTTCAACAAAAAAATATAAAGTCAGAGCAAAATTAATTCTCCTAGACATTTCAACAAACACCTAATGTGCATTTACATTAACCTAAGCACAACCCATTCACAGATTCATATACTCACCTGAAGGAGGAGTGCACGGTCTAGGGGTTGGTAGCTGACAAATTGCAAGCCCACAATTCTACAACCAAACCCAAAAAAATGAGAGTTAGATCTCCATTAACATCAATGTTGGACTAAAATGAAGACAAGAGTTTAGAGAGAGAGAGAGAGAGAGAGAGAGAGGGGGGGAGAATTTTGGTGCTGTATACCTTAGAGCGGGAGGGAGAGAGTGATGAATGTTTTTTTTTTCTGATTTTATAATTAATTATACATGAGAACCCGATTAAATGATGGCAAAGGACAGTAAAATTGATCAACTTCCAGGGCATAATTGTCACGAAATTTGTTAATTTGGGCCCGACTATATAAAATCTGGGTTGGGCAGATATTGTAATCGGACCAATTGAGGAGGCTGGACCACAAAAACCAAGATTATTACGGGCTGCCCGTGAAATAATCGGCCCAAGCGAACGGATATTTAAACCCGATTGAAAGGCCCAATTGTGCTAATCAGGGCCTAATCAAGGCCACCGAACTGAGCCTTAGGCAAGAGAGCTATGAGCCAAAGAAAAGAAAGACGTCTGGGAACACCTCTTTGGAAAAAGTTTTAACTTGAGAGTTAAAAAGCAATTAGATAGTGAGGTAGAAATAATGTTTTATTCTGGTGGAATTCCCTTTAACTTTGCAAGAAATCCCTACTTCAATAGATGTATTCAATCAATTGTAAAGGCAAATCTTCCAAGTTATAAACCCCCCCCCCCCCCCCAGGCTATAATGCTTTGAGGACAAAAGTGTTGGAAAAAAAAACTTAATATTGATGGTTTGCTTGAGAGTACTATATCTACATGGAAAGTCAAAGGAGTGAGCATAGTATCTGATGATTGGTCAGACCCCTAAAAAAGGCCTCTTATTAACTTTATGGCTATTAATAAGCATGGGCCAATTTTTATTCGTGCTATTAATTGTCAAGGGAATTATAAAGACAAACATTTCATTTTCAATTTGATAAAAGAGGTGATAATGGAGGTTGGAGTTACTAATGTAGTTCAAGTTATTACGGACAATGCCCCCGTTTGTAAAACAGCTGAATTGAATTGTTGATTGAACAAACATATCCTCATATCTTTTGGACTCCATGAGTTGTGCATACTCTCAATCTTGCCTTCAAAAATATTTGTGCTACAAAGAATACAGAGACAAATGGAGAAACGTATTATGAATGTCGTTGGATCAGTGAGCTTATTGGATCAGCTGTTATGATTCGGAACTTTATTGTGAATCATTCCATGAGGCTTGCCATGTACAATGAGTTCTCAAGACTGACACGTTTTGCTTCTATGATTGTTATGCTAAAAAGATTTAAAGTTGTTAAGCAACAATTGCAAGCATTGGTCATTAGCGGTCAGTGGTCTTGCTATCGTGAGGATGATACTACTAGAGCAAAACTTGTGAAAGACAAATTACTATTGATACATGGTGGGGTGATGTTGATTATATTTTTACTTTCACGGAGCCCATGTAATCTATGCTTAGATTTTGTGATACGGACCAACCTTGCCTCCATTTGGTTTATGAAATATGGGATTCTATGATACACAATGTAAATAAGATTATATATGCCCATGAGATGAAAAGTGAAGGCCAAGAATCAAGCTTTTGGAATGTTGTGCGCATAATTTTGGAGGAGAGATGGAGTAAAAGTAGTAATCCTTTACATTGTTTGGCTCATTCATTAAATCCAAGGTGATGAAGCTTTTTTTTTTTGAAATGATATTATATTATTCTAATTATACATGCTTGAATATTTTTAAAAGTCTTATATTTTTTTTTTAATCTATTAATCTTTTTTATAGGTACTATACAAAGGAATGGGAAAATCAACATCCACATGTTGCTTCACCTCAAAGTGATCCATAAATTTCTAGGATGAGAAAAATTTGTTTGAAACATCCTTTTCCTAGTGAGGAAACTCGGCAAGAGGCAAATGTGTTCCTTGGCGAGTTTGGTGATGAGGATTCTATTAAGGATAGATCACGGCTAACTCCATTGCAATGGTGGTTAATTTGGTCCAGCAGCCCCTAACCTCCAATCAATTTGCATTAAACTATTTTGTCAAGTTTGTTCTTTTCTTGTTGTGAGAGAAATTGGAGCACTTATGCATTCATACACTTAACAAAGAGGAATAAAATCACTCCACAACGTGCTAAAGATTTGGTATTCGTACATAGTAATCTTCGTCTATTGTCAAGAAAAACTCCACAATATGCAGAAGGGGAAACTAGGATTTGGGATGTGGGTGGAGATACCAACGAGCCTTTAATTTAGATGACGTTGGCACTCTAGGGGTTTCAAATCTCTCGTTTCATGAACCGGAGTTGGAAGCATTGTTATTTGTTGATGAAGTTAATGAAGACCTCAATGATGATCTTGTTGTGTAATTGAGTAATAGTTATGTACTTGGAGTGATTATTTTGCTTATGAGACTTGTTTTGTTTTGAATCATTTACCATATACTTGGAGTGAATGTAGACATCTTTCTTGATCTTTTCTTTTGATTTTGTGTTATGAATATTAGAGTGAATTTTTATTCATTGACTTTGATTCTAAGGTATTTTATTTTTATATAAACTACATAGATTTTTTTTTTAAATATACGTATTCATGACATGTCGTATCTTTAAGATTTTTTTGGAAAACGAGTCACCGAATCCGAATCGTGTCGAGCCCAAGTCGCCGAGTCCGTGTCTGTGCAACGTAGCAGCTAACCATATGAAAGTTGTTTTTAGGGTAAACACTACTAATGGTCCTCCCTATAATTAATTTTAACAGAGTGGTCCCATTTGAGTTTTTTTCCACGTTAGTCCCCAATATGAATTACTTGTTTCACTGTGGTCATTTACAAGGGGTCTTTTACTTATAGTGTTATACTTTCGCCCCTCATAAAATTATTTTGTATCAATTTAATCCCTCATAAAATTGTTTCTTAATCAATTTAGTACCTCATAAAACTGTTTTGTCACTTTAGTTCACCTTGGACCACCTGAAAATGACCAGAGTGAAACAAATAATTAATAGTAGAGACTAATGTGAAAAAAAAAATATAAGAGGAACCACTCTGTAAAAAATTAATTATAAGAAGGATTATTAGTGATGTTTACCCTTGTTTTTAATTATTGAATTTCAGTTAAACCCCAAGTGTAGGCATTTTGGTTGAAGAAAAAATAAACTTTTTATAGAGTTCGCGCTCAATTTCCTTGAAGGAATATTCAAGTATAATTTATACGTACGTATAGGTAATATTGTTTGAGTTTTAATATAAAATCCAAATAAAAATAATTCCATTGAGTAAAGCTTAATCAACCTTTACTAGTATAACATTTATCTCATGAAAAAGAAAAATCAGCAAAAAAGTTGAAAAAGAAAATGAGTGAAAAGCAAAAACACTCCATGTATTTTGTCTAACTAACAAAATCCTCCCTATATTATTTTGACTAACAAAAAATGCCGTATTTATTTTTTTATTAGTAAAAGAACCTCTCCCAAGTCAAAATAATAATTACCCCTCTTAACCAAAAATAATATCAATAACACTCCTATTAACTTTAAAAATTTACAATAACCCTTATTGTTCACTTAAACAATTAACAAAAACCTCCATATGATTTATGAAGGAATTTTAAATAGGTTATTTTTGTTAATAAAAATAATACAGGGGTTTTATTGTTAGTTAGGCAAAGTATAAGGGGTGTTTTGCATTTAGCTCAAAAGGAAGTAGTAAGGGGTAAAAATGTGAATCAAAGCTTCATCCTCGTGTTTTAGTTTTACCCTCAAATCTTTTCGCTGAAACAATCAGAAAGACAACGTTCCATTACCATTCTCAAAGATATCCTTCATTCATGGCCAATAAAAACCTAAGAAGAAACAGATAGTACTAATTATTAACTGAATGGCATCCATTTCCGCTTGCTTACTCACCGTCTCCCCAAAATCCCACTCCTTAACCCTCCTTCATAAACCCTCCCATTTCCACCATTTTAGACCTCTCCCTATTCTTCCTCTAAACCACAAATTCGGCTTCGGAAAATCCTCCGTATCCGTAATTAAGGCCAAAAGCAGCAGCGGCAATGGTGGTAGTACTGATGTTGACACCGTAACTTCAACACCCAGGCCCGGCGGCAGCGTCGAGAGCGATAAATTGCCGTCGGATGTGCGGAAGCGAGCTATGGACGCCATTGATTCTAGCGGAAGGAGAGTCACAATTGGTGACGTAGCTAGCAAGGCAGGACTCAAGTTGAATGAAGCTCAAAGAGCGCTTCAAGCCCTAGCTGCTGACACCAATGGCTTCTTAGAGGTCATTTTTATGTTTGAACTTAGATTAATTGTTTATGTTGTGAAAAATGATGTTAAGTAAGTGTGATTGTGGTTCTCTTTTTTTTGATAGGTGTCGGATGAAGGTGATGTTTTGTATGTTTTTCCGAAGGATTATCGGTCGAAGCTGGCGGGCAAGTCATTTTGGATAAGGCTTGAACCTTTGCTGGAGAAAGGGAAGGTATAGGCATTTGTTTGTGGATTAAATGGTGGTTTAAAGTTTGCTATGTTTTGATTGGAATGGATTTTTTTTTTTGGTGGCAGATGGCAGCAGAATATGTAGTGAGAGTTTCCTTTGGGACAGCGCTGATTGCGTCAGTTGTTATTGTATATACCACAATAATTGCTATAGTCTCGAGTAGTCGGTACGGGTTTTAATCTTTGTATGCCCATCAATGAGTTATGGAATAAATTATTATGGTTATTAATATACATTCATGGTGTGCAACAGTGAGGAAGACAACCGTGGAAGACGAGGAAGATCTTATGGTTCTGGTTTCAATTTTTTCTTCAGTCCAACTGATTTATTCTGGTAAATTCTCTTCGCATGATTTATGGTATATGGAGTAAAAACAGGGTGAAAGTGTGAAGATTTGTGTGTACTCCTAAATAGCTTCGTTTTCATGGTGGCACTTTGTGAGGTGATGTAATTGTTTGCTTGATGTAGATCACGTGGTTATGTTCTGATATCCGTAGCAATGACAAATAGGAATGAGCTGTAAGTATCTCGAGAGAAATTTAGAAGGAAAATTTATAGGCATTTAGTTAAAACAATAAGTAACAACTTACACTCCTTTTTTCATATGCCATATTTACTGTCGAAGAAATGTGAAAGAATTGGTGATAGTCCATCAGTTCTCTGATGGATTAAAGTAATACTTATATGCCACATAATATGTTCTTTAGTTCTTGAGTGATTCTCGGAAATGCTTCGATCTTTTGATATGATGTTTGGAATCTTTATATTGTTTTAGTAGGATCAAGTTATATCCTCCTTTTCCCTATCATGGATGCCCACTAATTTGCAGATCAATATTCTTTTGCTATATTTCCACACTGAGGTTTCTTTTTACTATGAATGGATGAAGAATTAAAGGAGGGGAAGGTTCGAAGAGGCATGGACCTTCACTCATAATTTTGTATGAAAGGAAAGGGGAGGGGACTGAAAAGAAGGAGGTGCATGACCAGTTCTAACATGTAACATTCAGCCTCAGAGTTGGAGGGATTGAACTCATAAGTCCTAGAAGCCTTCCCTTGTTTAGTAGCTTAACCTGTTACTTTTACCTATTAGTGTAGGAGATAAATTAATAAGTCCTAGGTGTTCTCCGCCAATTATTTTTATTGTGATGCTGAATTAGTGCTAATTGCTAAACATTATAAAGGGTTAAGTATACCCCTATTTAGAAGACAATTTGGATTTCTTCCCCTCATGATGATTATACGTAGACCCCGAGAGTGGAGAGTCTTAAAAATGAAGAAAGCAACTGTCAATCGCATAAACATGATTAAAGTGAAGGTTGTAATAAGGCAGATTCTCTTTAGCCTACTCGGCAGCTTTTGTTCAGCATAACTTTTACAATGTCATAGAAGAAACAATGCCATCATACCTGTATGGTTTTTGTCTTTTGTAGAGTAGTGGGGAAGCATTGTTCCCAATTCACCCGTGTAATGGTTTTATCCAGGTACTGGGATCCAAATTATTACAGGAGACGGCGAGTAAGAAAAGGTGATGGTGGGAATGGGATGAACTTCATTGAATCTGTAAGAAGAAAAAAAAATCTAACTGATTTTTGTATAGGTTCTGTTGATTTCTAGTTCCTACTAATTATAAATCCTTGGTCTTTCCTTCTTTTCAGATTTTTTCGTTTGTATTTGGGGATGGTGATCCCAATCAAGGTATTGAAGAAGAAAGGTGGAAGTTGGTAATAATTGAGCACTGATTTCAGTGGTCCGTTACTATAATGTTTTGATTGTTTAATATTTATTTATCATCATTCTACATCCTAAATTTCTGTCCATCTTCCCTAAACTTTGAAAATTTGTGACTATACCAAAGATATGATTGCCCCCATTTTTCTTGTATTTCATGTTGCATGGAACACTGTTTTTTAAGCTCCTTGAAGGCTCAGGTCCCCCTTAAAACAAAAGATCAGCCTGTAACTCCAATAGCTTCTTCTTTGTTATATTTGTTAGAAACAATTTGATAAAAAGATAAAATATTATACAATTTTATGGACGAGACTCATAGAAAAGAAGATCTACAAAATTAGTCACACTAGTTAAAGCACACTTTTAATGCACTATAATAGTCTAATAAAATATTCATGTAAAAGTGTTGACTGATGTGGCCCAAGGATGAAGACAAAAGGAATAGCTGATCTCTTGTGTTAGTAAATCTTGGCATTCTTCTTGGGATTTGTTCTCGTTGTTGCACTTATAGTGAAAACTATTTTTACATGAACTGACACTTTAGTTGTATATAAAAAACTGAAACTTTTCTCCGGTGCATCAGAACAGACTCTGTTGGCAGAAAACAAGGCCCTCATAGTGTTCTTGTAGTTCCCTGAGCAGTGAGCACCATCACAATTCCAAAAATAGAAGGAAAATGAAAAAAATATTAAATAAAGACTTGGCAATAGTGAGATTCACGATAATAAAGCTTTCATCTGGAGGAGAATAGAGGTCTCCTCTCCTGGAACAGATTAGTAAAATTCAAGATCTTAGATGCCAACTAAAAGTCTTAACGTGGAGATTACATCCTTTCGAGATAACATAATGTCTCTAACAAAGGAAGTGCATTTGCTTGGTTTAGAAGACATTTTACAGTTGAGGACTTCTGAACTATTAGGGGTAACTGTAAAATATTGGGAAGAAGGATAGAAGTGGAGAGCAGCTAATCAGTGTGATACCCTGAGAGACTAAATACTCTGGGTTGCACATGCAACTCCTTAAGAAATTGCCAAGCTTTTATTGAATATTGACAAATAGAGCTGTGTAATTCTGCTAATTCATGTTAAAAAAATGTATTGAGATATGCATGATCTTTTTAGATTATATGTGAAGCATATATTCTGATATGCATGATCGTTCACAAGAAATGAGATATTAATTCCTAGATCTTCATGTTCCCGTATATTTGCTCTAAAATCTATTAAGTTCCGTTGACAGAAGCTGGAATTCAATTTGATTTTCTCTTTGATTTCTAGCCTACTTTAAAGGGCTCGAGCTCTGTTCAAGGAGTAGCTTTATTGATCTCCTTTTTTGTTTGTTCTGAATATGTTTTAATTGTTGGGTCAATTGTAGGAAATTTACGGGATGCTGTAGATCTGCTTTACTTTTCTTCTCCCTTTTGTTGGTATTTCTAAATTTTGGGAGTGTTTTTCTTCTTGAATTCATATGACTGGCTGAGTAGCAAGGGTTTAATAGGCATAGATTGTTGGTAAGTGAAACTAGACATACCCATATCGCCCGTTTATCTGAAGGGTCTAACCTGTGGGGATAAAATGTTTGCACAATCGTATCAACCGATTTAGACACATTTATCACTTTTTTCAGAATCTAAGTAGATCTGTTCTGTTTCTCAAGGACCACACAAACTAACAAACAGTGGGCTAAATCACACCTGCTAGGAGTGACCGTTCTCAACCGTCACTTTACCCTTCCCAAACCCAAATCCAAATAGAGTAATACTATATCGGTTTATTCTAAGTGTCTAGTGGGATGAGGCTGAAAGTAGGCAGTGGTGGAGTTAAGTTGCTTATGTGTGGTCACTAACTCCAAAGAATTAGCATATACCTATTTATGATTTTATTAGAATTAAATTGGGATATGTCTTCATTCATCCCGGTCATAAAACAATCAAATCAAATATGAACGGAGGAAGGGTGAATTAGATCGAGTCTCGCTTATAAAACAAACATGCTGAGATTAATGAGGCCTCACTTCTTATAATAAAAAACAATAATGATATGTAAAGAAAAAGGGCAATGAATTGTGGTCGCCTGCTTCTTTCACTTTGGTTTTCTAGCATAAAGACCCACAAAAAAAAATCCTTTTGAGTTTGAGAAGGCATGAAGAAAAAACGTGCTATCAAATCTACAAAAACATTGCATGTGCAAATCTACTTGGTTTTTTACTTTGAATCAGTTTTCTCAACTTTTTTCCTGCCATTTCTCATTTGAATATCTTTCTCTATTAATTCATTGTTATATAGTTAGAATGGGTTTGAAATTCAGCAAAATATTTTACTCATTGACCCATTGGCAAACATATCCGAAACAATATTTGGGGTAGGGGCCATGGCAGGGAGTGGGTTGAATCTAATGTTAAACCTATTTATAATTGTTTGTCAGACTATTTAAACCTGCCTGTGGATTATCCTCGTTAATCTTTTACATGAAGCTACCAGCTTCATTATTTACAATCATCGTACCAAGAACTATTTAAGATTTTTCATCTCCTAACATATCTGCAGATTGGACAATACATAGCTTCAAATGGTGGTGTTGTTACAGCTGAAGAACTTGCTCCATATCTTGATCTGGAAAGTACTGCAAACATGGTATAGTCAAGCTTCTCATTAATTGTGACAAAAGCTACTATTTTTATTGGCCTCTTTGAAACATGACAAACTTTCTAGCTTTCAAGCTTTCAGTTGGTTTCTTTGAGAGTAACACAGAAGATCAATGCAATTTAATTTTCATATATAAGTGGGATTTTCTCTTATATTTTCCTTAAACAACCAATTCATTTTGTTTTCTTATGCCCCACCGTGATATTTGTGCTTACAGGGGCGTGCATTTGTATGTCAGTGTGGTTGTTTCTGCTTGTATCTGTGCAATTATGCATACTTAATTATCTTTATATATAGTCCTTTTGAGCTGTCTGGCTTTCTTTCCGGATATTATTGTTATTTTCAATTGTTCCAGGATGATGAATCATACATACTACCCGTGCTGCTACGATTTGATGGTCAGCCAGAAGTAGATGAAGAGGTTTGTTTTCAATTACTTGTTGCAGACTAAACATGAAAATAAATGGCGGCTAGTCAAAACTACGTTGCTAAACTAGTCTTATACTATCTTGCATTACAACATTAAGTTAATGTGCAACGGATAGATGTTATATGTAATTACTTGATTTATTCGAAAAATATCCCATTGATCCCTTCTCTATTTTCATTAAACCATTGTGCCCAGGGAAATATTTTATACCGTTTTCCATCACTACAACGTACTGCCGCACCAAAGAGGAGTGGGCGGAAGGAATACGTCGGAAAGAAATGGACTGATTGGGTCGGAGGAGTCGAAAAGTTCTTCAAGGAAAAGAAATGGGAATTTAGGTACTCTTTTTCTTAATGTTTTAGTTTGGTCAGAGCCATGCATTTCATATATATAATTCTGAGATATCATTTTGCAGCAAAACTACTGCTTCAGAGAGAGCAATGGTGGCTGGTCTCGGAGGACTTAATTTATTTGGAGTTATTATTCTTGGTACCATGTTGAAGTATGATTCTTCTTGTGTTGCTTTTTGTTTGGAATTTTTTTACCAGGTTCCTGACCTCTTTATTTGAATTTTATTATGAAGGAATGTGACGTTTAGCCAAAGTGGATTCATTTCATTTGTGTCCGACATATTTCCGTTACTTCAGGTATGCAACCATACATGGGCTTTTACATGATCAGTAATCAGTTGGCTTTATATGAGCTAAGCCAAGGCAAATTGTGAGTCCTGTGACTCTCAAGTGCTATAATTCTGACACTGCACTATCTTTAAAGATAACAGCTAAAACTGCATCAATTTATCTTTGGGGTTATAGAAAACTCCCTGAAGCAAGCTGTTTTTCTGTTTATCTTCGTATATAAAATACCTACTCATTGAAAATGTTGGACTTGTTTTTTTCCCTTTTTTGAGAGGCTTTTGTCGTTTTGGGCCACGGTGGTCTTGTTTTTCAAGGTTACAAATCCAAACCAACACATGTTTCTGTTTTCCCACTAAGTCTCACATATATACATAGATATTCAAACCACATTTTGCACTAGATTATTATTGCGGAAACAGATTTTACCCAATCATTATACGATCGAAACACATTACAACATGTTGGCGGCCCCATAGAAACCCAACATGATTTTCCGAATACACTTGTAAATATATTTCAACTCTTCAACCCCAATTTATTTCATTATACTTAATTTAATACACTAATTAGCATAAATAAAAGTAATTCAAAACACATTTACAGTTTTCTTCACAAAACCCGAAGGAATCTTCCAAAACTCCAAACCAATTGCAAAACCTGGAACCAAACCAAATCAATGCAAACAGGCCGTGTCTTTCAATCCTCCATGTTCTTGGTACACAAATCAATACTGAATTTATAGTTTGTGTATTTTAAGATTTCCCCTTCTTATGGGATCATATGCTTAATTTTGACCCAAGTCATGCCGCAAAGCAAATATTGATGCTTTTCTGCAAACCATATAGATATCAAATATTAGACTGTATTTCTTTTAATAATTATACAGACTATTTGCACTGTTGCACATAACTCTGGAAAATGTATCTGTTATCTGCAAATCAAGGGTCAATGTTTGGATATTTATTTGCATTTTTAGTTACTATCCACACAATGAGTTTCAATGGATGCTCTTTTTTCCTATTTAGAAATGATGGAACCTGGTCATCACATCATAAATTGTGAAGTTTCATATCTTTCTTTGTCAGGTGCTCGGGAAATTCCAGCTTGAGATCATACTAGGATTTTATGATTCTAGTCATTAGAAGCAATGATGTGAACATTACTTGGGTATTAAATATAGTACTTGTATGCTTGTAGGAGCAATGACATGAATACTGAATATTACCATGCATTCCTACTGTTCATTATCGTATTGGAAAACGTTCCTGGTTGAGCGTATACATTGTTATTAGCTATAATTGTATTTGCATCAACATCTCTGAGTACATGCATTAACCTTGCAGATCTATGCTGGCTCGTTCTTTGCCATTCCTTTGGTTCGATGGTTTTTTGTTCAAAACACAAATGCTAAAATTGGTAAAAGGAACAAGGCCAGGGAACAGTGTGCCAGGGCACTTGAATCACCCGATCTTTCCTTGAGACGAAAGGTGAACACATCTTATTCATAAAAATTTATTACTTAAAATCCGCTTTAGATTTTTTACATGCTCAACAAACTGGTTCCGCACCATCCTAAATTCCTAAGAATTTGGCCTATATGCTCACTGTAAACTTGCCATATACATTTGATGCTAAGTATTCATTAAGATTACTAGATCATCCAATTATGGAGCCTAGAGCCTTTGAATGCTGTACTTTGGTACAAATGATGCTCTTCTCATCTTAGATTTTTAATTCCAGTAGTGTTAATTATAGATGGCAGGCCTGTGATGTCTTACATTATTTGTTCCTTTCTCCCATTTAGTCTTGAAACTCAGAAGGGTTTTATTTCGCAATGGTTCATTTATATTCACAAACGATTGTATACTTCAAAATTGATTTCTCCTGAATTTATCTTTGTCTAATATTTTCAGCTTCTAAGTGCTCGAGACATGGCTCAGAGGACATTCATCGGCCAGGATAGAATCGTTTACAGTACTGAGAAGGATTTGTTTGAGCAAGATTATGACACTCAAGAATGGGATCGAAGATTCAAAGAGATTGAAAGATCTGACTGAGTTAAACACAAGGGTCCAATAGTCTTTTACATTGTTACAAGCAGGATGGTATTTTATCCCTTTGTTACATATTGTACATTATTTTTTGCAAAAGCAAGGAACCGAATAGACTTGTAATAGAACATATACTTGGTTGTAGCCCAAGGTTTTGAACATCGGAAAAGAGGTGAAACTATATTTATGTACACAATCAATTTCCCGCGAGTTGAACACAAACAAATTGATTTTCGATTACAGAGCGATGTAATGATCAAGAATCATGGATCGAGCACTAAAATGATAATGTAAGAAAAATGATGCGAAATGGATCAACATGTACACATGCGACGTGTTTCCCTGTTTTGCCGTACAAAGGGTGCCTCACGAAAATCAGTTATGGACCTTAGAACACCATAATACCTGTGAAAAGAAATTTAACTTTGATGAGATCCTTACACCAAAAAACGAAACGAAAGAAAGATACTCTTATAATTCCAAATTATCATCAAGCAAGGAAGAAATGTATCGACCAATTAGGATACATAAAATCATAATTTTGCAATTATGTAGAACACTCGGTCTGCAATTAACGATGTATAATAAGGCCCTTAGATTGATCTAATTTTACTGGTTTATTCCCAGCTTTCAAGCGAATGTAAGTCTCTTTATAGTTCTAATCATGTACTGACAGCTAAATTCGGTTCTGATTTTATTAGTTAATAAAATATAATTCATCATCATCAATGAAAAATAAAAAGATCCACCTGCACTGAAGGTCGAAAAAAAGAAACAAAATTCCAAGAATGGAAACCATAGACTTTGATATAAGGCTGAAAGATGTGAATTAGTGCTAGCGCAGTCGTGTAAGTTCCATAAGAGGACCAAAAAAAAATAATGCTCCATTTACAAGTATCCAAATGCAGGGACTTCCCCCTAAAAAAAATAAAAATGCAGGGACTTCACCTTGATAGTAATATGTGATTCAGTACTACCATCATAAAACGAGTTAATGACAATTTACCCTCTGTGATTTAAAAAATAGCACTTTACCCCCCTATAGAAATTTTAAAGAAGCAATTTATCCCCTTCAGCCGGAGAGTGTAAATCACTTGCCGAAATTGAGAGTGGCATGAACAGTGTTTTGTAACATAGGTACATATTATCATACTCTGATATACTGGCATCTCACCAGAATAGCTACAAAAGTTAGAAGCAGTAAATCAATTCAAATATGATAAGAAACTTACCTAAAATTAGTAGTGTCAAAATCACTACTGTTAAAAGTAGAAGTGGATGATGTCGGACTTGGAAATCATGTAAAGATCTCTGGAATTTTTCTCTACGATCCCTTATCCAGATAGATAATGGCATGATTTGTGCAGATAATTGTGAAACTGATACATAAAAATTACGAAATCCACAAGCTGGCCTCAGTTGTGCGAAACATCTCTGTCAGAGAAAACAAATATATTAGTAAATATTAATTTTTTTTTGTCAAGTTTATGTTATCTTTATATACTCAAAAAAGAAAATAAACGAGTAGTCCCCAACAATATTCTACTGTTCCTCTTACACATAAAGGTGACAGAAGGCTACTATGGTACAGAAAACATTGAGTTCTATCTCAAACTGTCATGGAGAATGTCAAAAAAATTGTGACAGGATACATGTGATTGGTTATAAAATGGTTTTTTGTAGATCTTTGAAATATATCAATGTGAACATAAGTAAATCAGTAATAATAGATCTTCTCACAGAACTCAGGTTACAAACCACCTGTATGTATCACCAACTTATCATAGCACGAAAGCAAGAGCCAACACTGAAGTATATGCTTACCTTTAAATAACTGTCGAAGGCTAAAGGCAAAGTCCAAAGGAGTCAATTTACCAAATACCATACTGTTTATTGAGGCTTTCTGTAACGGTCCTAATTGAAGGGTATGGGAACTTGATCCCACATTGGTAGTATCGGATAATGTGGGGTTTATATGGCCTTAGGCTCTCCCACTTCAATAGCTAGCTTTTGGGTTGGGCTCTACCAGGTCATAACAACTTTTCAAAAGTTTGGCTCAAACAAATGTACTTCAATATCAAAGCACCATAATTGTTAAAGCCATCCTGATAGCAGCCAAGCACAATCTATATATTCTACACTAAACAAATTTAGTACAGTATCCTTGTTCAAATACGATGCCAAAGGTCTTTAATCCGACTTTGATCCATTGCACTTTACTTTGATATCATCATTTATTCATGCAAAACAGAAGAAAAGTATAAGCTGCATAAATCACAGTTCCTTCTTTATGTAGGTGATGTTTCCAGCAGGATAAAAGGAAGCACACCACCCCAGCAGCAACAGAAAGAAAAAGAGAAAGAAAGACATTCTAAACAATTGTAAACTATATTTTCTAGTTCATTCAGTGTAAAAATTACTAGCGCCAAAACATAGAAGAGATCTTTCTTTTTGTCACGAAACAAATTAACTGAAACTTCTGCAAATTTCTACCAGCGTAAGGTATAAAGAAAGTATAAACATAACGGCATACTTAGCTTAGAGCACACATAGTAGCTTCAACTGTTTATATGCAACAACAACAATTGAACAACCATCACAACCCCAACAACAAATAAAAAGATAATATAGTAGTAATGATAATAATCTGCATGTGCAACAACACAGCACGAGAATACTAAATTCAATTTAGTAAAAACTTCATTTTACTTGGGCACTTTATCCTTTTTTTTTTGGACTTCAATACGTATTCTTTATTCTACATTTTGTCCAAATAATCTGGGAAATTTTCTTGAATTGCTGTTTGACAGACAACTAATGACCATTCCCCGTCATCATTTTAACCACTTCTTTTTAGAACAAGTATGTGGCTCATCTGCCAAATGAAGCATCGTTCCGCAACTCTCTAGATGGTGTGTTCCGAAGCAGTGCCCAGATAGAGCGTTCTTATCTTACCATCATCATAGGATTTACCAAAGTCTTAAGAATGTAATGCATTTTGGGCCGCTGAGGAGACCTTGGATTAAGGCAGGACCTAGCAAGAAACGCCACAGCCCATACTTTCTCTAGGAGATCCTCCTCATCGTCTATAACTAAAGATGGGTCCAATATTTTTGTGACGAGTTCTATGTCGTATATGCTTATGTAACGTAAAGTTTCTTCCAAAATGTCCTCATCTTTAGAAGAAGAACTAATGCCTTTAAGTAGCTCGAGCAAAATCTTTCTGAAGAATCACTGGCACAGGTCCCTTTAGCCATCCCTGGTAAGCGTAAAGTTGCTGCCCCCAGTGTCAGTTTATTCCCTGAGGACAGAGTTGACTCAAACTCCCTAATTGAACTTCAAAATCATCATCAAGAAGTATCCCTTTCCAAGAATCAAAACAAGGCAAGCAGGGCAGGTCCTAGGGTTATGGGGGGCCCTTAGGCCCTTTATCTTATGATATAACCAATACCAAATAATAAATTCAAAAGTAAAAAGACTCGAATGATGCAACAATCAACATATAGAATTACTAAACAACCTCAAGCTATATGATTGTTTAATTCTCATGTCACAGAGAGAAAGTGGGAAGTGGCAACCCTACAAACAATAAAGGAAGAGAGTAATTAATGGAATTCACCTGTATGGCAGGGGGAAAGTAGTCGTATGATGGAGACTGCCTCTGTTCTTCTCCATCTTTCAACCTCTTTGTGAAGCTTCTGCTAGCTGTATTTCCATAAATGGACAAGAAATTTCTCAAAGGAATGTTGATTCTCCCCCAATAACTTCTCGGCTTATATTTCTGCAAGTAGCTTGTATCTATTTTCTCGTTAGCTTCTAAATCCCAACTACCTTTTTCATCAAATCTGTCGTAAATAGCTTCCTGAACAGAAGATGAATCTTCCAAATCTACTTGTGTGGGAGATATTTCATTGGACTCCAAATTATGGCCTGAATATGCAACATTATTCTCATTCAAACTCACAGTATTACCACCTCTCTGCTCATCGGTACTTCCCATAGAACTAGATGACACAGCAGGATCAAGAAACTTTCTCAAAATATTGTTATCCTCCAATTCCTGGTTCACAATGTGTTTAACAGGTTTTCCCCCAGAAAGAAACAATGCCAAACCATCTGTATCTTGTTCATTCAAGTTCCTGTTTCTTAAAAAGTTTCCAGCAGAAGTGTTCATGTTCTGCTCCACACGGATAATTTGTTCTCTAATAGCTCCAATAAACTGCTTGTATTGCATCATCACATTTTGCTTCATCTGCGACTTGTTATTTACCTCTCTTTCAAAGTCTTCAAGCTTCAGGCACCAAGTAACAGACATAAGCACAGAAAGAAAGAGAACATAATGATTACATTAACTAGTCATCAACAATACCTGCCATTTTGCTGTTTCCAGAGTGGTGGCAAGATCACGCCTATGATATTCAATAGAACTCAGGAGGTTCGTATCTGGATGATCCCCTTTAACCTGATTTTGCTCATGCAATAGAAAGCGAAATATCGATTCCATCCTGAAAAACAAACCAAGATATGATTAATGTGCGTATTAATAACTATTGAAGAGGAAAATAACAGATATAGTCATAAAGAGAAGTTCCTTATTTAACAAAAAACACGAATTCCAATTATACAATTTGCATATTTGCCCAATTAAGAACCAAGAACAATATGAAAATCAAAGTTTCAAATGAACTAGCAGAAGTAGGCATGTAGTTTAGCAAAGTCCCATACATACAATAGCACAGCTGCAAGTTCTATCAACAAATTAACTAACAATACTGACAATAACTCAATCCATTTCCACATTGATCAAATATGACAAAGTTACATTACATTAATGAACTAAGTATAACTAGGGTTCAACTCAATAAATGATTAAAACATGCAAATTTGCAACTGAGAATCACAAATATAAGCAAATAACCCAATTTTAGCCATGATTCAGAAACTTCAACTCAGCCCCCGTAGATTTATCAATAAAAAAAATAAAAAAACTCAACCCCATAGAAAACTATCATAGAGAGAGAGAGAGAGAGAGACCGATCGGCAGAGTCTTGCACGACTTCGGCAGCGAAGAACAGCGGGTCGGATTCCCATTCCTGCATAATTTCGGATTCTTTACTTATTCTCTATGTATAAATTTCCTCTTTGACTAAAAATTGAAGGAATTTCAGTAGGGTTTTTCAGCAACTCATTGAAGAAATTATTCTGTTTTTATATTTATTAATTTTCATAAAAGTGAAATAGCAGCAGTAATTTGAAGAGAGGCTCAACTCATAAATGTAATAATTAATTTATCAGAAAAATTGCATTTTTAGTTGACAGGAGCTCAGCACTTTTTATTCTCTATTTTTAAATTGCACTTTTGATTTTATTAATTGCATTTTGGCCCATCACATTAGTTGAGACATACTAATACAAAATAGAGATAATTTTATATAATAAAAAGTGCTAAATAAAAATTATTTTATTTAATAAAAAATGTAAAAAAAAAATTTCTTCAATTCAAATTGAATCAATATAATGGGCGAATTCTATCAAAAATGTATTTTTTTTTTTCAAATTGAATCTAACGTGCAATATATAATTTTTCTTTTCTTTTCTTTTCTTTTCTTTTTCATAAGGTAATATAGAAATGTGAATATTGGAACGTTGGCTAAAATAATGTTAGGCTTGGGACTCATAAGAATAATGTATTTGTATCATAAATTAACAATTTTTAAATTGTCTTTCGTTGGATTTCAATGATAGGGAAAACTTCATAACCAACAGTGGTCTGGGAAACGCTAATGGCAATGGCAAAGGAACAAAATGTTGGGATTTTAGAAGTTTTTAAACTTCAAAATAAAAAATAAATTTTGTAACCTAAATTGCATTAACATCCCCCATGAATGCCATAATGTGGCCTTTAAATTTCTTTGACCTTAGAGGTCCCATCCCATGTATACTATAAATAGGTGTCCTAGAATCTTAGACACACACTCACTAGGTAGAATGCATTCACAAAATATTTTCTATATTATTATTGGGCACTAGAGATAAAGTCTGGTTCTTTGTCTTCCTGTGAACGTGCTCACGCATGAGGACGCCGGCGAGGCCATTGGGTTTTATATATCTTGGGATTGTGATCAGCCGCCAATACCTGCACGAGGGGAGGCAATCACTTTCTTAGATTGTTGTGAAATTTTAGTTTTACACTAAATTTAAGTAAATTATAGTTTTGAAATAAACAACTCATATAATTTTATAATATGAAATATGACATAAAATAATTAAAATATAAAACGACTGGCCTGATGAGAGTCAAGCCATATTATAAAATTATATCAGTTGTTTATTTTCAAAACTATGATTTATTTAAATTTAGTGTAAAACCAAAATTTCACAACAATTTAAGAAAGTGATTCATATGTTTTAGCTGATTTTGTTGAATATCATATTTGAATATTTGATTGATTTTATATAATAAAAAAAAATATTGTGACGAACTTGTACTTCTTTGTATGATTTGCATGTGAGGTAATCAATCATTCAATCTCCACCAATTGTTTGCTTCAAGAAGTTCACACAACCGATACATATGCTCCATCAGTCCACTAAGATTTTCATTATTATGCGTAATACTCTTTGAATATAAAATTCTGCTGACTCGTAAATTGAAACTTACTTCTGTCATAAAAGAGTCATAATGTTTTAACATGTAAACATATGTAAATTTGAAATTTTTGTCATATGAGTAATAATTTATTTGGTGTTTCAATCTCATTTGGCAAATTGCATTATAATGAAAACATGCAATATTTCATGTGTTATATGTATATTTTGATTATGGGGATTTGAAATAATGAATAACGTTGTCTCTTGATTGCTATTGGAAGAAGGCTATTATCAAGATCTGGTACTAGATTCATATGACGTTTTGAATTCAGGTTCATCCATAGCCGGTTATCAAAATTGCTATAATCCTTTTAATTTTAAAGTTTTAATGTAACTGATTTTTTGAAAGTCTCTAAAATAAAACTAAGGTCTAATTTTTAATAAAGTCTTATTGGAATTAGAAACACACATGGCAAGTTTGAGTGTACTTGTTATTGCATTATGTTATTTAATGATATGAGAATCAATGTGATTGTTACGTTTTAACGACTAATTAACTTGTTAGTCTTTATTAGAATATTTATGCCAATTGAGTGGTCAAACATAAACATATTCAAAAATAATTGAAAGCTATTAGAATTTGAATGCATGAATTACCAATAAACATTTCTTCTTTTATGGATAGAAAATCCAATGTATACACTGACAAGAAAAAAAAAAAAAAAATATATATATATATATATATATATATATATAAAGTTAATTAAAGCCGCTCTATTTGAAGACAGGTATTGCTCTATTAATTTCCATGTCATGAGTAATTATATTACCATTTCCAAAATGAATTAATTTACTTTTATGACCTCGAATGTTTTTCCAGTTAATATCCAATTGTTCTTCTTCTGGTCATATCAAATTATTTGGCTTTACTATATTTAAAGCATGTGATTTATTAGCTCAAAGGATTTATCTAATCCAAGCTTCGTATAATGACTATATATTTGTTGGTAGACTAGTCCTAGCATTGAGAATAAACAATTCTTAAATTTATATTCACTAATTGAGTGATATTTCTTTTAAGGAAAATATTTTCTATAAGTTCGCTAATGATATGACCTATATATTAACATTGAGAATTCCATGTCGTAGTTTACCTTTAAAATTACTACTTGTTGTCTTATTGGATGTCTCTTTCTTGGTAACATTTAAAAAAATAAAAAAAAAAATAAAAAATATCTAAATGCTAGCAGAGTTCATATGTTTTAGTAAACATAATTCTTTGAGTATCTAGTTTCTATTCTGGCTAAACTGAATTTTGTGTGAATTAAATAACTTAAAGAGGTATAAAGTGCCCATTAACATACTAATTTTAAAAGGCTGTTAAAAATACAGTAGTTTTTAATTTCGTAATAGTATATTTATGAGTTATACATAAAACCTGTAAATAAATAAATAAATAAATAAATAAATAAATTGTATGTCATGTGTATAATTTGCTTAATGTATTGTTATAATTTACTGTGAGAAAGTTATTATATGTTTCAATGGCTTAAGGATTATAAACAAAATCATGATATTGCTATGTTTGATAGCCATCAATGTATTTAGTGTATTATCATGATTGGGGGGTTACACAATGTGTCTTAAAACCATTTCCATTAAATTATTCTTGCTAAAATATTTTGTTCCTCCTGTTTAAATGTGAAAGTTCTATATTTATTGAGGTCTCAATAAAACATTTGTGTTACACTATTGGGTGGAAATGCACTTTGATTTAATAATTTTATGAAGCCTTATTCCTTGGGTAAAATATATTAATTGATTTTGAGATCAATATACATTTCGTTGTTTATTATGTGACATAATTAATATCGTGGCACTCATTACCTTAAACATTTGCATCCTCTATAATGATTTAATAATGGTCTCTACTATTAAGTTATATGACTTATACTTGTGTAAAATCTTATATAAGTCTGAATTATTAGTTGTTTGTAAAATCTTCTTTTTGAAAATATATGATGAGGCATGTTATGAATAAATTGTTGATAAAAAAAAAAAAGGTATTGGTGCATTTTACTAATTAACAAAATCTCAGACCGTTTTCATGGATGATTTATTTGTGCCTTCATGCATGTGCTCAAACATTAATGAGTAATTAGACTTCAACATGAAGTGTATAACAGTGTTTTATGAAATACTATCATGATTTATTATGTTGATGTTACAAGTATTTCTATCTAAATAATAAATTTTCAAATATTAATATTGTTATTAAAGCATTTTGAGTAATACACATCAGTGCAATTAAAAAACCCTTTTGTGAAAGAAAGAAAAAAAATTCTCTATCATATAAGAAAAGTGTGAAGGCTTAATATGATTATTATTGTGTTGAACATGATAGTTTCAACTTTCAACTGTCATCTACATTTTATTTTGATGAATATAAGTGTGATTTACATATGCTATATCTCGAGTTTAATGAGATTTAATTCTAAGTGGTGAAAAGTGAGGACTTCAAAATAATTATATTTAATGTAGCTAGTGCTTACCTCCAACAACTTTTGTGGTGATTGTTTCTTATAGCTAAACTATAATTATTTCACGAAATATGGTGTCTTATCATTCATGTATATATGTTACATCTTGGTATTGACATCGTAATCTATGGATACATGTTCAAATTTATCTATCTTATATATTAGATATAACCATAATAAATTTGATTATCATATAAAATGATTTGGTTGGTCATGAGGAAAACAATCGAATATGTGATTAAATTGGATACTTGTTTCTTGACCTGGCTGTTATATGGTCTCGTGAAATGTGGGGGTTGGTCTTGATAGATTTTATCCTCTCTAATATTTGCTTTTAATATAGGTTGTGAGGAAAAATAAATTTTGATAATATTTTGACAAAAGCTAATATAGTGGTGCTTGTGGAAGCTATAAAATAAATAAAATGGCAATGACCAATTTGAGGTATTGTTATTAATTTATTGTTAATTTATTAATCACTTTTGTTGCGGAGTTCAATTTTGTACAGGTGCACGTGCACGAGACAATGAAATATTGAAGAAATCATATGCGACACAGATCGCACAAAGAAAAAAAGATGTGGAAAATTAATATTAAGAGGTAATGTATACTAGTTCCACGAGGTGGAAATTTGCCTCAGGACTAGCTATAAAGGCTAGATCCTTTATCATCGAGGGGATGGGCGTAAGCCCGTAAGGGAGTCACCTCCGGGAGAAACCCAACCTTTGTGATTGGAGATCCCATGAAGAAGGTTCAGTGGGTAGAAACAACATGTAATGCGTGACTCGTTTAACACTAAATTATATGAGAGCACCTCCTTCCCATCCCTATGGTGATAGTGTTTCATAGTGTAATATTACGGTTGGGTTTAACCCTTAATGAGATCGAGGCGGGAATTCCGCAGGGTATAGGTCGCACGTACCCTTGGAGGTTTCACCTAAGTGAGAGTTGCCATGGGGCCGTGGCTATGGGTTTGGGCTGACCCTAGAAACTCTTATGAGAATCAAGATTCGAGCGCATGGCCGTTAACGCACTAACCCGCGAACTAAGACCGATGTCGATACTCTGTGTGTGATGTATTGAAGTTTGGCCAAGGGACCTAATTCAAAGCGCTTGCGCCATTATGGTTTCCTCAAATGAAAATTATCAACACTAAGTGTAGGTTCAAGCCCAGAAGGCTTCTGCACCCATTGCATAGTATTTTAGTGCCCAATTATTATATATACATATTTTGAAATTTTAAAACTTGTGGGGGATTGTTGGGATTTTAGAAGTTTTTTAAACTTCAAAATAAAAAATAAATTTTGTAACCTAAATTGCATTAACATCCCCCATGAATGCCATAATGTTGCCTTTAAATTTCTTTGACCTTAGAGGTCCCATGTACACTATAAATAGGTGTCCTAGAGTCTTAGACACACACTCACTAGGTAGAATGCATTCACAAAATATTTTCTATATTATTATTGGGCACTAGAGATAAAGTCTGGTTCTTTGTCTTCCTGTGAACGTGCTCACGGAATAGGACGCCGGCGAGGCCATTGGGTTTTATCTTGGGATTGTGATCAGCCGCCAATACTTGCACGAGGGGAGGCAATCACTTTCTTAGGACGAGCATCTAGTGGCGTGACTCTCATCAGGCCAGTCGTTTTATATTTTAATTATTTTATGTCATATTTCGTATTATAAAATTATATGAGTTATTTATTTCAAAACTATAATTTACTTAAATTTAGTGTAAAACTAAAATTTCACAACACAAAATGTTCAACGGGTAATGACAAAGTCTTGGTTTGATCAATTTTAGGCCTAGTTCACATGCAAATTTCTACTGATGACTGAGATTTTTCGAGTAATAGGGTCATGCGTTCCTGTGTTTTGCAGACGCAATTTATTTACACAATCCTACCAATTTTATGAAAAACCATAAAAAAATAGAGAACATACAATATTTAGATCTTCAAATCTAACCACTAATCAATGTTTTATTTTATTCTCTTAACCGGTACATGCAGACGACAATATGAAATAGGAGTGGCAGGTTTAATTAGGGGTGAACGCGGTCGGGTTTTGGCGGGTGACAATGAAAAAATCAACCCGACCCGACACATTCGGGTTGCCAAAATTTCAAACCGCACCCGCATGTTTAAGTTCATAAACCGCACGGTGCGGGTGAGGCGGGTGCGGGCGATTTGGCGGGTTGAACCATTGAATTTATTTAATGCTTAAGTGTTTTTGTTATATAGTATATTCAACTAATTTATACTACATAAAATTCAATCAAACTAGAAAGAATAAAAATAAAATAAGATTGGGCAAGCTCATGGTTAATGGTCCATTTTACCAAACGCAACTATAATTCCAAGCTAGAAATACTCTAATCCGGTTTGGTAAACAAAATTAATCACGGGTACAGTGATCTTTATGGGTAGGATCAATTCCTGCGATTATTTTATAAGAAGAAACTACGTACATACAGTGCAAAAAATATAATAAAAAAAATAATTAATTAATTGATGCATAAGTTACATTACTCATTTTATTTATAGAAATAAAAAAAATGATTTAAATATTCTAAACTCAAATGTTCTCCAAACTCTTTTTGGGTACTGCAAATGAAAGGGAACTACTGAGCACATGAAATAAGGTAGGTGTGGCAAGATCTTTAAACTAAATATCCAACAAACGGAATTTGGTACTTGGTTAATAACTATGAATAAGTCAAACTTTGAAACATTCGATGTTCCTCTTTCCTCTTGATCGCTCAAATTTCCTACACTTGGCTCGCACGTATGGCTTGGTGTGACTTATGAGTAAAGAAAATTGAGAATTGATTTTGAATCTTGATTTTTGAGGAGAGGCGCGATGGAGAAGAGAACTGGAGAGTGTAGCAGGCGTGAAGCTTAGAGATAGAAAGCCCTAATTATTTTTCAATGTTTTGTTTGGTAAGTGGTGTTGGGTAGAGAAAACATGTAATATTTGGATGGGTCGGGTTAGGGGCAGTTTTTAACCACTAAAACTGTAACCCGACCCATAACTTTCGGGTGGTCACAATTTTAACCCGTTGCTAGTATTATAAGAACAAAAACCATCGGGTTCGGGTTGGGTCGGGTCGGTTTGAGCGGGTCGGGCGGGTTAATGAACACCCCTAGGTTTAATTGAAGTAGCAAGTGAGAGGAATGACATCGTCATCTCATTCACTGTTTGTTGAAATGTGATATATTTTGCCTAAGTTTCTAGAAAGTTCTACACGTATCAAGAAATATCAAGATATCACATGTAGATTCAAAACAATCATATGGTAGAGGAATCTAGAATAATATCAAATAATCCTAGGAAATCTAAGATAGTAGTGAATACTCTAGAAATAATGAATATCCTAGAAAGTTTAGATAGTTCTATGGTAACTATAAATATGTATGTACTACCAAATTGTAAGAATAGCAATTGAATGAAAAAAAAATTTCTTCAAAAATCATTCTCCTCCAACTAACTACAAAAATAATTAACTAACAAATCATCAAGTTGATATAAATTTTACAATTGATTCAACCTCAAAAACCCAACAAGTGGTATCTAGAGCTCATTGATCTTAAGGGATTGAGTTACAAATAAATGGGTTCATAAGATATAGCGCTTCCTACACCACCGATTTTCAACGGTGAAGACCAAGATTATTGGGCGGTAAGAATGAAGGCTTTTCTCGTAGCAAATGAGTTATGAGAAATTGTTGAAAACAGTTATGAAAAATCGGAAGATGAAGGTACTCTTACCGCACCCCAACAAAAGAAGAACAAAGATGAGTATACAAAGAGCATGAAGGCTCATGCATTCCTCCATGCCACCGTAACTCAAGAAATCTTCATTAGCATAGTCGCTGCAACTATGATAACGCCGTGAAAACGTCGTTATTACTTATCTCTTTAAGCCCAAAATGTCTTGTTTTGATCCGAGTTTCTGTTTGTCTCAATGTGTTTTCGTGTCTTTTGTGCTTTTGGTCCCTTTGTTCGACCTTTGTTCGTTTTTCGTGTTTTGTTAGTGTTTTAACTGTGTTTATCGGTGGTTTGCAAGATTCGACGCATTGAAGCAATTTCGGGAACATTTCTTGCGTGGATTGCAAGTCACTTTCGACCGCCGGGGGGGGGGGGGGGGGGTGGGGGCTAAAGCAAAAGAAAGGACAAAAATCATGAATCTAGGTCCTGCGCGGCCGCGAGTTGGTGGCAGAGAGTTGCTTAAACTCTCTGCCTCAACCTCGCGGCAGCGAGCTTTGATCTCGCGGCCGCGAGGTCCTACACAATTGAATTCTCGCGGCCGCGAGGGGCTTTTTGTACATAACCCCTTTTCCCCCAATTGTAATTCAACACTCTTTAGGGGACTTTTTGGTCTTAGTTACCATGATTTTTGGGGTAACTTAGGCATTAGGAGGTTATTGTTTTGCTAGGTTAGAGGGTTAGGAGGTGAAATTCATAATGAACTTCTATCATCTCATTTTATCTCTAGCCTCCATTGAAGAAGCCAACTTTTGCTTGCACTTTTGAATGAAGAACAACAAAGGCTTGAGGGAGGAGTTGATATAGATTTCACTACCTAGCTTACTCTAACTCTCCATTTATGGCTTTCATTAATGTAATGAATGATATAATTATTGCTATGAGTAGCTAATCTCCCTTATTCTAGGTTTTTATTGATCCTATGTTTGATTCTTGATTAAATGATGATATGATGATTGATATGATGCTTACATGGTTCGTTAATCCGATTTCGTGCTTATTGTTCGTCTTAAGGTTTGGCCAACTTTGAGGTGAAAGTTATTGATTCTTGATTGCTACACATAGTGATTTTGAGGATTTGATTATGAAATTGGATTGTGATTCGATTCTAGGATAGACATATACCTAGGTCGTTTCGTATTCGTTTAAGGTTTGAGTTTAATGCTTCGATTAGATCTTAGTCCATTTAGGCATAAATTGGATTAGTTTAATTCGATAGGTTGGTATGCAACTCGGAAGATACATACGAACGTCATTGAATCCTTGAATAGCAAACACAAGCATTAGTTTCCATAATTTCATTCTAGTTTTTTTTTTATTATTTAAAAAAAAAAAAAAAAAGGGAAAGGAAGTCGAAGAAAGAAGACAGAGGCGTGAACACCATTACTCCAAATTATTGATACCAGGTGGCATCTTTTCATCATTCTTTATTTGCAATGTCTTCAACTAGTAATTCATTTACAACTTCAAGTTATGACACAAATGCTAAATTAACTTCCATACTTTTAAATGGATTGAACTATTTGCCATGGTCTAGAGCAGTTATTGTGTCTCTTAGTGGTAGGAAAAAACTGGGATATATAGATGGAAAAATTATTTCCCCATCCCCTAGAGATCCAAAATATGATGAATGGCTTGCCAATGATAATTTGGTTATGTCATGGTTATTTAGCTCTATGGAGCCTCACATATATGAGATATTTGCCTATACTGATAACTCCAAAACCTTATGGGATTCCATAAAGGATATATATGGTCATGAAAAAAATGCATCAAGAATTTTTGAGTTGCAGCAGGATTTGGCTCGTGCCGAGCAACAAATCGATCAATCTTTTACGGAGCATCTGAGTTTTATGAAGAAGAAATGGAACGAGTTGCGACAATATCGCCCACCAAAAAATGATATAAACATATCGTTGAAGCGCGAAGAGCAAGATCGCATTTTTCAACTTCTGGCAAGTCTGGAATCTGAGTATGAAGATTTAAAGCCGCAGATCCTTAGTAGCCCAGATCTCCCATCATTTTCTAGTGTATGTGCTACCATTCAAAGAGAGGAAACTAGAAAAAAGATAATGAATCCAGACACTAAACGAGGGGGAGAAATAGAATCAAGTGCTCTAGTTGCTAAAAATGATACTAGAGGTTTCTCGGAAAGCCAACGTAGAGGTGGATATACTGGAGGTCGTGGAACATAATTTTCCATCAGCTGCGCATACTGCCACAAGCCAAATCATAGTAAAGATAATTGTTGGAAGTTAAATCCTCACCTTCGCAAAGATGGAAATTATGTGGCAGCCTATGCAAACACCAATGACTCAACTAACTCTAATGCTCCTGACCTCCACAACTCTTTGGAAAAGCTCACCAGTCAGTTGCAACAACTTCTAAAATCAGGTGCCTCCACGCATGAATCCTCAACTTCAATAGCTGAACATTCAGGTAATGATTTGGCCTTTTTATCTATTCATGATAATTATTGGATTGTTGATTCCGGCGCAACGGATCATATGACTTCAAACTCTAAAAGCTTATCTAAAATTAATGAGAAACATGACACACATCCAATAACTATTGCTAATGGGAATCACATACCTCTTAAGGGAATTGGAGACATTAAAATATTGGGTTCTAGGACTAACCAATGATTTGAATTGCAATGTTATTTTCTCTCCTAATGGTGTCTCTTTTCAGGATCGAACCACAAACTTGATGATTGGTAAAGGAGAACTTCGTAATGGACTCTATATTCTAAACCCACAGGGAGTAGCTTTTACTACTAGTTCTAGCAAGGAAGAGTTTTCAAAACTTTTGCATCGTAGACTTGGCCATCCATCTGATCCTGTTTTACATTTATTAGACAAGTCAATTGTTCTTGATTCAAAAGATTGTGAGACTTGTCATTTTTCAAAACAACATAGACATAGTTTTGGTAGAAGCAATCACGTGTCTAAAATATTTTTTGAATTAATTCACTCTGATTTGTGGTGTTCACCAATTGAATCACGTGATGGTTTTAAGTATTTTATTACATTCATTGATGACAAATCACGTGCTACTTGGATTTATTTATTAAAGTCTAAAGAAAATGTTTTCTTAATCTTTCAAGAATTTTATAATATGATATTAAATCAATTCAATGCTAAAATCAAAATTTAGTCAATACATGCATGCCCCTAAAGTAGAACATATAACCATAGTGGATCAAATACTTCGCTACCTAAAGGGAACGCCAGGAAAATGAGTTTGGATGAAGAACAATGACCATCATGAAATTCAAGCATACACAGATTCGGACTGGGCAGGCGATCGTCTTGACAGAAAATCAACTACAGGGTATTGCACCTTTGTTGGAGGTAACCTTGTCACCTGGAAGTTGGAGTATCAAACAACCATTTTACCAACATCATTTATATGAACTCAAGTAAAGTCTCAAGATAGCTTTTGGTAATTAATTGAACAATTCCTCGTGGGTTTGACACCCCTTATCACTTTATTACTTGTAAACTCCGTATACTTGCGCGATTTACGTACTCGTATTTGGAACGTAACAAACTACCACTAAAGAAGCATGGGAAATCCTCATAGAAGAATATCAAGGTACGGAGAGAATCAAAGCAATCAAGTTGCTAACCTTACGAATGGATTTCGAAAACCTACGAACGAAGGAAGGTGAGTCCATCAAAGACTACTCCTCTAGAGTTAAAGAAATAGTTAGCAAAATAAAATTACAAGGAGAAAAAATGGAAGACAAGAGGGTAGTAGAGAAAATACTTATAACCCTTCCTGAAAAATTCGAATCAGTTGTCGCTGCGATTCAAGAGTCTAAAGACCTCACTAAACTCTCTGTAAATGAGCTAGTGGGTTCACTTCAAGCACACGAACAAAGAATTAACAAGAAGGTGGAAAATTCAACCGAAGAGGCCTTTCAATCAAGGCACATAAACAAATCATCCGCTACGAAAGAAGAAAATAATTTTATCAACAAAAGGCCTATCAACAGTCAATGAGGAGACAAAATAAACAATTTTCCATCATGTGGTGTGTGCAAGAAGACAAATCATCTTACAAAAGGATTGTTGGAAGAAGAAGACATGTGAGTTTTGTGGTATGTTCGGGCATATTACGAAAATTTGTAGGCTCAAACAAGAACACGAAAGAAAAAAAGGCACAAACATCAAGCTAATTTTGGCGAGGACAAAGACGAGTTAGAAGGAGAACACCTTTTCATGTCTTGTCAACCTTCATCAAACGACAAGCACATTTGGTAAATTGACAGCGGTTGTACGAGTCATATGGCCAAACATGTGGAGATGTTTCAAGAGTTGGACACTACGGTCAAAGTTCCAATAAAAATGGGAAATGGAGTTGTCCTCGAGTCCGAAGGAAAAGGAACCGTCGACATCTAAACAAAATCAGGTACTAAACTCATCCAAAATGTTCTTTTAGCACCTAAACTTGATCAAAATCTATTGAGTGTGGCACAAATGATGAAAAATGGGTATTCTATAACTTTTAAAAACGATTCATGCTTTATAATTGACAAAAAGAGAAGAGAAATTGTTAAAATAGTTATGAAGAACAATAGCTTCCCATTAAGAATGCATGAATCATCAATAAAAGCACTAAGAGCTAAAGTAGATGACAAAATTTTACTAGAAAAACAAATAGATGGTGCTAATGGTTGCACCTTTAATATTGCAACTGAGAATTTGGGCAAAAATGTCGATACAAGTAAACTAGAAGCACCAATAACGTCTGAACAACATAAGACAAAGAAGGGCCAGACTAAATCCAACAATAAAAGAGAAGAAATGACGGAAGACTCTTTTAGAAGCAAATCTCCAAAAAAATTCAGATCCATTACGGATATTTATGGAAGTTTTCAAATGGCATTTACGGAGCCAAGCAATTGCGATGAAACTTCTCAATACAAGAAACATAGAGCTGCAATGGAATAGATAAATAACGACATATATATATATATATATACAAGGCAATCATGGAAGCCGATGAAAAATCCTAAAGACAAAAAGGTGATTGGTGCAAAGTGGATTCATGATAAGGTAAATGGAAATGACACAATCAACAAACACAAGACTAAGTTGATTGCAAAAAGACATGCACAAGAAACGAGAGCTGTCTACAACAAGTCATTTGCACCTATGAGTCTATGACACATTATAGTACATTCAACCACTTCCAAAATTCAAATTTGAGATACATAGATAGATGCTTGGAGTATCAGGCAAAAATCTAAATGTGGAGTGTTGAAATGTGAGATATTTTGCCTAAGTTTCTAGAAAGTTCTACATGTATCAAGAAATATCAAGATATCACATGTAGATTCAAAACAATTATATGATAGAGGAATCTAGAATAATATCAAATAATCCTAGGAAATCTAAGATAGCAGTGAATATTCTAGAAATAATGAATATCCTAGAAAGTCTAGATTCTATGGTAACTATAAATATGTATGTACTACCAAATTGTAAGAAAAACAATTGAATGAAAAAAAATTCTCTCCAAAAATCATTCTCCTCCAACTAACTACAAAAATAATTAACTAACAAATCAAGTTGATATCAATTTTACAATTGATTCAACCTCAAAAACCCAACAATGCTTCACGGGTTGGCAACGTACTTTCGTCTTAGCCAAAATTCTAGGCTTCTTAGCTCATCCACCCCCTCTACGGACCCGCTAAGGATCTCTTGTCCCATTAATGTGTACCACTTAGTGTTCCATCCATAATAAACTGCCACTTGACAAATACATATAATATGCATCACACATGATTTTTACTTATAAACTAACCGTCATCCAATGTTTTAAAAACCGGGTACCCTTACTGGTTACTGGTTGGATCGGTTTAACCATTTAAAAAATCGTTTCTCATCCAAAAAAATTCCAAGTTATTTTCATAATCTAAATACTATCTCACAAATCACAACTAGTAGACAACAAATCATCAAAGTAACTAAAAACAAAACAAACACAAGTAATTATGCAATTTAGAATCCAACATAACATGTTCAAACAAGAAATCAAAATAAACACCAAATATCCAAAATTACAACTATGATAACATAATATCAAAGCAATAATACAAACTATGATATCTACAACATATCAAAACAATAATTTTATCACTAATCATCTATAGAAAAGAGAAATTATTGGATGAATTTTGTCAGCTAAATTATTTTATGAAAAAACATGCAATTTCTTGAAATTGGGAAAGAAGAAATGTATAAAAAATCCCTAATTTTTTTTATTTTTTTTAAATAAGTGAACCAGTGGTTCAATCGGTTCACTGGTTTTACAGATTTTTGACCGGTTTTTTTCGGTTCGAACTGGACGGGAAGATAACTGGTTTTGAAGGATTAACCGGACCGAATTAACAACCGGTTATTGGTTAATCCGGTCGAACCGGCTGGTCAGGTCCGGTTTTTAAAACACTGTCGTCATCTCCATTTCCTTCTCAATAATCTTATCACATATCTATTGAAACTTAAAATATCATCCATCTTTGTTATGTGTTGCAATTTAAACATCAAAAATTAGTAAAACCCTCCTGTACTAAAATTTTAGATTATAAATTAATGGATGTTATTTGAAAAAATCAGTAAAATCTTAAAGTTCATTCGGATACGTGCCTTCAGGGTTTGATATAATTCGACCAAATAATTGTGACTTTCTGGTGGTCAAAACATTGGAATTCTCTTGTTTAATTATGTGTGAAATAGGAAATGGTGAATAAGATGGGTGAAAAAACAAATTAATTGGATGGAAATGACGAAGAAGATGGGTGGAAATGATCCTATGTAATCGCACATAATTAATTTTACACATTAGGAGTGTGATACAAAGTGGTACAAACTAATGGGATAGAAGATCCTTGGCGCTACGAGCCCCAGACTTCTTCACCATCATCTCCCGATGCCTTACAAATGAACGACAACTGTGTTTGAAACGTCAGGGGAGGTCTCTGTAATTATGATAGTCGGAGGAAATTGGGCGGTAATTACACCTAACCTCAGGGGAGGTCCCTGTAATTATCCCTAACTATTATTATTTCTCTGATTTTTTATTTGAAGTTTACGTTACTGTTGATTATGTTTGACCTAAATCGCCCTGGAGTCACAGAACGGTCAGGTGTGACTAAAATAAATACATGAGCGTGCCAATATGTTTGACGAACATCGTACAACATAATTTTGGTCTTTGGTGACCGAGTAATGCAACTATGTGAAAATAAGTAAGTCAAGCGATTGATTGAAGTCTGGTTGATTTATAGTGTCATTAAGAGGGTGTGGGGCAGTCGGAATACACATGATCGATGACCCATTTGTCTTGGGTCGGGTTGATTTTCTTATAAGAATGCGCCTAAATCCGCCCGTGTTCACCACTAATAAATACAACCTTACATTAGAATATATTCAACAATAAATCATCGTTACACCATAATCAATTCAAATATTACAAAGAATAGTTTGAATCCCTGTGCCAACACTTTCTAGGTCGAGCTCGTCACACTTTGTTTGCCTAGTGTGGTTTACATCTCTCATGTGGTTTATGCGCTATTGTATGAGAGCGAGATTCACCTTGTGCGCTTTGGTGGCTGCGGGTTCCCTCGTCAACAAAATAAAATATATTAAAATAATAACTAACAACACTAATAATAATTCAAAAAAAAAAAAAAAACACTAGCGGAAATTGACAAAAACTTACATTGGAAAATAAATGTGCAATATTTTTTCATAAATGAAAATACTTTATGCTGGAACTTTTGTAATGTCATATTTCTTGTATTGGTGTCAATGGAAGAGTCATTTGAAAATAACAATTGTCCGAATTTGATTTGATTTTGTTACCATGTTATAAACATAGAATTTAATTTAATAATTCATAAATCAAATTTGAATAACCTCTTATTGTTGAATAAAAAACGAATTCAAATAGCTTTATCTTTTAATATATATTTTTATCATTTAGCTTATTTAGTCGAGACGAGTTGTGAAACATTTTATGAACATTCAAGGCCTATTTGGCTGGGTTCTGGCCCGGTCTTGCGGGTATTGCGAAATTGAGCCAGAACTCTTGTAAATGGAGTCTGGCAAAACCAATGAAACTCATCACAAACCTATTCAGAAAATCATATTCAAACTCTTGAATCATATAAAACATGGATTTGACACATACCACCTATTTCCCCCCTCAAACTCTATAAAAAAAACATTAATTTGACACCTACCACCTACTTTTATCCCAAACCCCAACATCCAAACCCAATCCAAGTGGGGTTTCAGCTTTTTCAAAACCACAAAACCCAACATCCAAAATCTAACCAAACGAGGTTTCAAAGATTTCACCGAAAACCACCCAAACCAGTTTTTTGAAACCGAAACCCGCAAAACCGAACAAAAACCCTTCCAAATAGGCCCTCAAGATCTAGTTTGTTATGTCACATGTGTACCGAGCAGACTCGAATCAATTTTTGTAATTTAGATCCAAAGTCAAATTTCAAATATGATGATTCCATTTTCAACCCTATTAGTTCTTCGTCTTTGGGATGGAATTCAGTAAATGCAAAAACGTATTCCATGTGTTAAACCTAATTAACAGAACATCTCATATGTTATTATTTTATTAGCAAAAAATCTTAATATTTTATTATTTTATTAGTTTACTTCACTCATATGCAATTAAAAGTTGGCGACAAGGGGATTATTGCTAATATTTTTAAGAGAATATGAGAGTTACGTTATTGTCAATTTTTTCTCGATGGGGCCAGATTTAAGGCACAAACCTAGTTTGAATCCCAGTGGATAGCATTTAATCAAAGATATAAATAGACTGTTAAATAAATTAAATTCTAGAACATCAGAAATAATTAAATCGAGAATCTAAAAAATGACAATATTTAATTAAAACACAAAGAACTTAACTTCTATAAATTCAAAACAACCCATACAAATAAATTCTCGATACATTATATAGTCCCTAGTTCAGTGGCTTGACCACCACGTACCAATACATACACTAATATTTCTTCATATAATTCGCACACAGTAAAACTATTTAAATTAATTAATTATAGTGTTTAATACTTTAAAAAGAAATTGTTAAATCCATGATTATTATTAATTAATTTCAAGGACACTTCTTTCTGCCGCCGTGTGTAGTCAAGCCGGCGTAACAAGGGCACGTCTCATAATTGCCGTAGGTACCTGGCGGCACACAGTTGCACCTAGCACAACACGTCCCACAAGCTCTATGGCACAAATTCGGCCTCGACGATAATTGGCACCTTCTCGAACATTCCGCACCACAATCTGTACATATGGTACACAAATATAAATCATTATAATACGTACTTATATAACATAACCCCAAAAAGAATTCAATTTATTAACAAGGATATGTATTTTTGGTATCGAGATTTATGTCAATTTTTACTTTTGATACCAAACAAATGCAGATTAACACATTTTGTACCATAATTTAACAAATATTTCCATATTTGGTACTGTCGTTAACTAAATTTGAAAATACCCATCAAATTGGCGACATGGTCGTTAAGTCAGTTTTATTACTAGTTGACAATTCTATCCTATAACATTTTGGGCTGGCAAAATAACATTTCGGTAGAATTATCAGCTAATATAAGTTATGACACTAATTTTGCAATAACTGAAACTGACTTAATGACCACATCACCAATTTGACGGTGCTTTTTAAATTTAGTTAACGGCGGTACCAAATATGGAGCAATTTGTTAAATTATGGTTAAAATGTGTTGACATGCATTTGTTTGGTACCTAAAGTAAAAATTAACATAAAGCTCGGTACCAAAAATACAATTCTCTCAATTAAATGTAAATTAATTTTTTTATACGATTACTATTGTAATTTTATATTTTTGTTGGTGTACCTATTTTTTGGTCACCAAAAGAGTATCTATTCTCGTTGCTTTCGACCTGCAAATGGAGAAAAATGAGTCTTTAGTGAACCAAATTAAATCTAGAAATAAGTTTGATAGATAAATGTTAGTTGTATTTACCGTTTGATCACGGGCTTGAACAATGGAGACTAAGAGCAAGGCAGAGATAAGGCAAAAGAGCAAGAACTTGAAGATTGCCAATTCTTACGTACAATATAATTTAGTGACAATATTTTGTGGTATGACGAAATGAAAGATTGAGGGTGCTATTTATAGTGTAAAAGATCTAGATAAAATGTCTTGTCTTTAATTTTTTCTCTTCTTTGATATTTGATTTTAACTTAATTAAGTTAATTAAGTTTTTTTGTCTTCTTTGATATGTGTTGTAGATATTTCCTAGATTGTTACATTAAGTTAATTATTGAATGCTAGCTAGCTCAAGTTTACTAAGAGATAATCATATTATTACCATGTTCTTAATTTTTGCCTAAGAGATATATATTATATGTATACATGTATAAATGTTCATATGTATATGTATGTGTATTTCTGTATGCGTGTGAGTGTAAAGTGGAGAAGGAAATGGGTTTGATTCAATTTATAGGAAAAAAGTTTAGCATAGAAGTCCTTGCACTATTCTATAAGTTAATTGAACTCCTAAATTTAACTCTTCAATTCAATTAAGCCCACAAGGTTTTAAGTTTTATCAATTGACCCCAAAATTATATTATTTCTTCTAAATTAAGTAATTTATTTTCAAAAATACCAATGGTAAATACAATTATAGATTTTTGGGATGTTACAATTTTGCTTAAAAGTTTAGGTTGAGATTATTACACAAGAACTCAAGATTAATTATGCAAAGATCGAGTTATTTAATTACATTGTGTCCAAAACTATTTTTAGAGTAATTTTAACTTCTTAAATAAATATTTCAAATATTATATATTGTATCCAATATAATTGTATTCTCATTGGTTGGCTCCTCTACCTGGAACTTGCTTGCTAGCAATTACTGCATAACGACAACAAATTATTATGTCATCAATTACAAGTAAATTTATCATGTTAGCAAGTTTATGGGTCAACTAATATATTTATCGATTTATAGTATCACTTATTCTTTTTTAAAAAGACATGCTTCGTCACTTCAATAATTAAATAATTTAAAAAGACATGCTTCGTCACTTATTCTTTTTTCCATTATAGATTGACTTTATTTTGAATGGAGCATGAAAATTGATTGACTTTTATTTTTTACTTTTATATATTGAAATTGACATATCGCAAGGCAATTACTTATATGATGAATTAATTAATAGTAATGTTGATGAATGTAAATTTTGTGTACGTAGAATATGGATATACGTTTACTACGTAGATGGATGTATGATAGAGTTGATCTCAACAACAAAACCATTAAGGAGGAATATAAGAGTGGGGTATACGGGTTCATTGACCATGCTATATCGCAACCTGGAGTTGTATCATCGGCTAATGAAATTAGGTGTCTGTGTCGAAAATGTAAAAATCTAAAGCATATTAAATTTGAGCTTGTAGTAGTACATTTGTGTAAATGGGGATTCAAGTCCGACTATTTGTATTGGACTTCACACGGTGAAGTTGAGCCACCTGTGAATTATAACAACATCGAAGCTTCTAATAGACCTCAATTTTTTCATAATGAGGTTCACAACCGTTACGAAGATCTTGTACATGATGCTATGAGGGATGTGCACTGCTTTGGGACCACTGGAGGGCAATCTATTTCCAACGCAGATTATCAACGTTTCTATGAATTGTTGACTGCTGCCCCAACACCTTTATGGGAAGGGTGTGACACTCAAACTGACTTGTCGTTTTCCTTGCAAATGATGACTATAAAAGCCGAATACAACATGTCACAATCATGCTATGATCGAGTGTCAAAACTAATCATACAATTAGTGGAGCTTCTACTTCTTATGAGCAATTCCTAATTGCTTTAAAAATTCTTGGATGACAATTTAATAGGTACATCATCCATCAAACATTATACAAAACCAATCTCTTATTCATTTATCATGGAACCCGAGTTTGAAAGTGAAATCATGGCGGAAATACAAAGTTAATGGATATGCATTCCACATAAATGAATTGGGGAAAGAACGTGTGACTTTTAATGCATGTGTGTGCTTGAGGGGCGAAGACTCAACCAATTTTTATGGGGTGCTTCGGCAAATTATTCAGTTACAATATCAGGGTTCTGATGATAATACAGTTATATTGTTTAATTGTAAATGGTATAACTCGGTTTCTAACAGAGGAACTAGGACACATCCGCGGTACGGAATCGTTGAGATCAATGTGAAAGAGGAGTATCCTAAAGATGAGCCATTTATACTTGCTCAGCATGCCTCTCAAGTTTACTATCTCCCATATCCGAGTAAGAAAAAAGATAAGGTCAATTGGCGTGTAGTCATCAACACAAGACCAAGGAGTAGAATGGACCGAAGTTATAATGTGTTACAAGAACCACATGCAATGTCTCCATCAGAAATCCATATTGTCCCTCAGGGAAATTTGGTTGACGAAGTTGCCTCCCTTGAAACAGAGGAAGAAGTAGATGAAGACGAAGAAGCACCGTATGAGGAAGAAGTTGAAACAGAGGAAGAAGTAGATGAAGACGAACAAATAGAAGAAGAAGAAGATAAAGAAGACACGGAGAATGAAGATGAAGAAGAAGACACGGATAACGAAGATGAAGAAGACGACATGAATGTCGAAGATGATTAATCAACTTGGTGTCACTTACAAATGGATTAAAATTGAACTCTTAATATGTGATTGTAATTAACTCATTTGAATTTTAATATTACTATTTTGAATATGTGTACTTTTTCATTTATTGTAATCAACTTGGTTTGTGTGACAAATATTAATTAATGTTTAGTATGTTGATATTTTAATTGTCATTACATCATAAATGCAGATGTCACCTTGGGACAGAGGTAGTAGATCTAGAGGTACAGGTAGGGCCGGTAGCACACAGAGGCGTCAGACCATTCCGACTCCAAGGGAGACTACTGTCATGCCTCCGTTTGACCCGCCTGTTTCTACATCGGACATTCTTAGATCATCTTCAGGTGACGACGTTGGTCGTAGTCCGAGTTCTGTCACCTGACCATCCGGACATGGTTTTTCCTGACTTCATCCTAATGAAGGACCTAGCGTGCCCCACCCAGATGCCCAGAGCGATTCCATTGATCGTAGGTTATTCATATTTCCTACGGATCAAAATGAGTATGATTTTTTAATTTGTCTTTGTTTATTCACTAAATTTCTTTCCATTTTTTGTGATGTTTGTTGTGATGTAACATTTTTTGTCTCGCATATAGTTTTGGTCCGTTGGAGCATAATCGGGATGCCGTGAAGAAGATAGGATGTATAATTAAGGAAAGATATACTGGTTCTGCCTCGACTTATACCGAGCTCGAGGATCATCTGAAGGAGATGTGGTGGAACGAATTCAAGGTATGTTTTTCCCTTTTTACACATAGTTATCCCTATTCTTATATATGTTCGTTTGGTACTTACAGAGATGTTTTCGTTGGAATGTCGCTGATGAGAGGGTTATTAAGAAAATATATAAAAGAAGGGTTTCAAGAGCATTTTCTTATAAATTATTCAACATTCGAAAACAGAGAAGAAGTCGGGTTATATGAATGAAGATGAGTATGATGGCGTATTGGGAGACGGAGGAATACAAGGAGAAGTGAAAAAGCCAAGGAAAATCGGGCGGCAGATAGTGGTGGCAATATAGCTTATTTCAGTGGGGCTAAACCTCGGATAATGGTTGAAAAAGAATTGGTAACTAAGTTGTACAAATATTTATTTTCGCATCTCTTGATTGCATTAATTAGATATTTTTTCAAATATCGGGTTCATTTTCAGTGGGACGAGTTAGGATATGGCCCCAAGACAAGACGATTTTTTTTTTCGCACAATATGCCAAAAAAAATGCAAAAGGAGAAATAGAATGGGCGAATCAAAAGTTAGAGAAGGCTTAGATAAGTTGAATACTTTAATTGAGTTTTATTTTACCTAAATCTTAGGAGTACACTTACAAACTTATTTGATGTGTAGAATGATTATTTGGGGAATTTACCTAGTCCAGCGTCGAATTTAGATGGAGAAGAACCGTCTTTCCCGCCACCTGAGATTCAGTTGCAGGTATAATTTGGACAACTAGTAGAAAAATGTTGGGATACCTCGGTTGTCAGAACAACGAGAGTGCGGAATTTAAAATTTTTCCGAGGCACCCAAGCAGCCCATGATTCGATCTCCACGTTCATTATGCGAAAAGGGTTGATTAAATCTATAATCAAAACATAAAGTAAAACTAGAGGGGGTGAAATCGCTATTTACCTCACCACAGGTTAGGTGGTGGTAACCTCCGGTCTTCTTGTCTGATTCACGAAGCGATCCAAGTGTCTCGCCTCCAGAGTGTATCAACACCAGTTGGATTGTAGCAACACCTCCAAGTCACAGGCTACGAACTAGATCTTGGAGATTGTCAATGGAGGAAGAGGCAGATCTAGATCCAGATGGGAGAGAGGAAGAGGAAGGGGCGACGGCCACAGGGCTTATGCGGCTAGGGTTGGGCGATTTTCAGCTATTATTCTCTTCTTGTTTAATTTTTGCATGTGTTCATTCTCTCTCAATTCATTATGGAAGATATGTAATGAGTTATATATATATAAGAGAAGAATCCTTCTCTTAATAGATATCTCATTTAGATTTATTAAAATCCTTTCCTTATCACAATAGGAAACAAGATTTATATAAATCTCTTCCTTCTTTCTTGTCCCACAAGAAACAAACTCTTCCAATTAATTTAGCTAGCAAAAATCGCCCCTTATGCCATAATTATCCAATCCGAAAATTGGTTAATTATTTATTCTTCCATCTTTATTAATTAACACTTTAATTAATATTATAATTAATTAGATAATCTAATTAATTAATTAGACATTCTAATAATTTAATTAATTAGATATTCTAATTAATTACTCTCTACTTTGAATTAACACTTTAATTCATCAGCTTTTGATTTAACTTCCTTAAATCAACTATTTTCTTTTATGACTGTCACTGTCCAACTGTATTGTGTGTGACCCTCTGGGTTCACCATCAATTGGCAGCAGGCCCACGACTTTCGTGATTTAATTAATGAGCAATTAATTGCTCCGATCAATTAAACACTTTTAATTGACCACTCCAGAATTAATCTCCTTATTAATTCAGGAGTACCCACACCTTATGGTCGATGTCTAGCCACAAGCCCATGAGGCCAAACTTCAGGTGAATTGATCTTGTGAACCTCACCTAACTGCCATGTACATACGGTCCTTCCAACGTCTAATTTCCCGACCGAGACCTAGGGTGTGTGAATTGATCGGCACTTCTAATTATCTCGATTCTGTGCTTTATAATTCTGGATAATAATTCCAGTGTGACTGCTAAATTTGGAAACCCCTTTCCAAATCCGTCACTGACCACGGACGTGGATTTCTCGGAATCTATTATCTAAGAACATACAGGAAATTCTCCCACCTTATCAGGATGAGTCGACATATCCTTTCTTAGTACTAACCATTCGCGTACACGACTATACGCACCCAACTTAAGCACACAATGGTCAGGCTACGTGACCGGCACCTAGATCAAAGTACGTACACCCATGCACCAAATTCGAGTACGCACTCAAGTCTAAGGACTAAATCGTACACCATTATAAGCCTTAAGAAACATCCCATCACCGATATGCGACACGCGCTTCCACAATGGGTTTCTCTGTTCGGATCGTTCGATGCGTTCGATCCCCTATCGAACCACCTAGTCATACGCACTAGCATCAAATGCCTTGTTCATGAAACGCTACAAATTCACTCCATGTGAATCATGCATACTCGTACAAGTCTTCGCGATTCCTTCGATACCCTGTCTCGTTCGGAATCTATGACTTGAAACGTGTTTTAATATCACGACCTTAGAGATTGGTTCATGATTGCACTCATACTGAAGTGAATCGTCCCATAGTCGAATGTGATCTTAGGATTTCATCCAATCGCTTAGATACGTTCGCGAGAGATGAAGTTGGCCATTTTTTAATTTACGTACTATAAATAAACGGGCGAATTGATTATTAAACCATAAGAAGATAGTCCACTTACAAGCTAATTAGATTGGCTTGCTGGGCACTATCCTATTGTTGGTATAAATTAGAGAAGGTTTTGAAGATGACAAAAAGGCCATAATGGTTTTGAAGATCAAAAGGTTATGTCATCAACTAAGAACAGCTTAGTGAAACCTATCTCAAGGTCTTGAAGCGAAGTAACCGAATCAGCCGAGTGGGATATCAGATTGGTTATCATCAGCCGAGTCAAGATAGATGTGTTCATTCTTGAATCAGCCGAGTAGCCATCAGCCGAGTGATCATCAGGAGAGTTGTCATCAGCCGAGCATTCCCATCAGTGAAGTGAAGTCGGTGAAGTAAGCTTATCAACGGTAACCAGCTGAGTGCATTAAATGCGACTGGACATAAAGTGAATATACGTACAGCAGAGTGTACAGAAGACAGTCTGCAAAAGTAAAAACTGCCGTCAGAGAATAAGACCGTTGCTCAGGATTAAAGAGTAATTTCGCCTTCCTTCAACGGGCAGAAATTCAAATCCGAGAGTATAAATAGAAGACTGACTAAAGATCTAAAGAGAGACTTGCAAAATTCAATATCACATCTATAGAGCAAGATCCATCAGTTGAGTCGTCTGATCACAAGCCTAGTCATTTGTTGACGAAGCTTTTTCGTTGAAGAACAGAGAACTCACATTGTCTGTCTGAGTGACTTTCAACTGAAAAGAGAGAGGAGTGTATATCCATCTTTGTGAAGTGATATAGCTTCTTAGTGTAGGTTTTCTTTGTGACCTCCTATACTGAAAATAGCGTGAGGAGTGTAGATCCGTCTAAGTGAGTGGTCTAGCTTCTGAGAGTAGGATTTCTGTGTGATTTCTTACTGCGCACTTGTGGCCATTTCATTTGTTGTCTGGCGCAGGCATTGTATACTGTTAACTTTGTGTTTTCTAGTATAACCCAAGATCTGTGTGACTTGGAAGAGTGGACTAAAGGATTTTCATCCATATAACCATTATAAAAATTATGTGTGTTTGATTCATTGTTTCTTTACTTTGCATATTTTCAAAAGAACTCAAACATACGAACTGAACCAAAAGATTTAAAAGGAGTTGTAAAAACTGGGGATAAAATCTTTTGTGTGAGAAAACTTAAAGAGGAACAGATTGGTTGAAAAATACTTGACAAATCCGTTGCCAACTAGTTTCTAAAACTCTGATATTTCATCTGAATCAGCTGAGTGAAATCAGATTAGTGGTCAACTCTGCTGCTCAAAGCTTTGTGCGCAAACAGCTTAGTAGTCTTACGAATTCTTGATCAGCTTAGTCTGCTGACAGAAAAAGTTGAAGAAAAAGTTTTAAAGTTTTCAGAGGTCTATTCACCCCCCCCCCCCCCCCCTCTAGACCTCATTGACCACTTTTGGGACCAACAAGTGGTATCAGGGCAGATTGGTTCACCTCATCCTCTGCCTGATCAAACGAACTTGATCCTAAGTGTGTTTTTCAAATTTTTCAAAAAGATAGCATATTTTGAAAAATCAAAACTTTTTGAAAAATGGATGTCATAAGCCATGTTCCTCACATTGGCCTTATGGACTTTGAAAGCTGGAAAATCAGAATGGAAATCCTTCTTGCTGCTTACGACGACAACATGTTTACATGTATTACAAAAGGACCATTCAGATTTCAGAAGACTGTGAAGGTTGCTGGCCAACCTGATCAGATAGTTGACAAAGAGCTGGATGAGCTGACACCCAAAGAAATCAAGTTAGTGAATCTTGATAAAAAAGCGAAGTTCATCATGTTCAAAGCTGTAGACGAAGACAGATTCCAGAAGATCAAGCATTTCTAAACTGCCAAAGAGATGTGGGATAAAGTCTGCGAGCTAAGCGAAGGAAACAACGCTATCAAAGAACACAAGCTCAGTGTGGCTCTTGAGGAGTTTGAAAATTTAAAGATGAAGTCTGGTGAAACGATTGATCAGATGGATATCAGATTTACCAAAGCTCTGAATGAAGTTCTAAGGTTTGGTAAAGAATTTTCGAACAAGGAGATCACAACAAAGGTTCTCAAGGCCTTGCCACCCAAATTCAACATGAAGGTGACAGTCATGGAAGAATCAAGGGATTTCGAGAAGATTTCTCTTTCCGAACTGTTCTCATCTCTCAAAGCGTATGAGTATCAAATGCCAAGAATGGGATTAGAAATGTCAACCAGTTCAGACCCTACTGCTGCTCTAATGGCGTCAGACAAATCAAGAAAATCAGCAGACAAGTCAAAACAGAAGACTCTGCTGAGTTCAGAAAAAGTCTACACTGCTGACGACGTTACCCTGCTGCTGAATGATTTTGAGAAGTTCTACAAGAAGAAAATGAAATTAAAATATAAAAATGCTACTTCATCTTCTTCTGATCATTTTCAAGAAAACAGGGATTCCTCCAAAGCAAATTTACTTCCTTCTGTACGTGCCTTACTAAATCCTTGCCTATTACACACAAGCTCCCTAGACTTTACAACACCATCTGAATTTGACCTTTTCTGATTCTTTTGGACATCAAAACCTTTTATTGTAGCATGTTCTTTATAGAAATCTTCAGCTTCGCTAAGAGACTTAAAAATTGAATGCACAATTGGATCAAGGATTGGCTCACTATCAATATCATCAAAATTCGAGTCTATTTTATCTTCCGGAATTGAATTATTATCACTATTCGAATTCCACTAATTTAAAGTAAATACATCTTCATCTTTCGAATCATCTTCTTCCTGAAAATATTAAATTACTAGATTAAAAATTAACCAAACCAAAACAAATATTTTTGAATAGTAATTTAGGGGATATTTTTTGCATCCAAAATGTCGAGTTAATGGCCTTATGTAACAAGAGTGGGCACTTTAGTCCAAATAACTAACGTGGTATCGAAAGTGGAATAGTGTATTAAACTATAATATCAAAATTTGCAATATTAGAGAACCTCAGAACCATAACTGTAAACCAGCAAATTATAAATTTGTAGAATAATAATTTTCCAATTTAAAATCTTTATTATCTCCCTTAAATATTTTCCTGGCATTGGACAAATCATAATCAATTACTCTATTGACTATATATATAACTACAACATACCAATTAGACTCCTTGCAACATTACAAATACATTTCTTCCACCAAATAAATATATATATTTCTCTCTCTCTCAGGTGAAATCTAGATTATTGTTCTTAAATCGCATTAATTCATTTCCATGTTATTAGCTACGTTCCCAAATTCCCTAATTCTTCAAGACTATCATGTCCAACAAATCACAGAATAAGCATTTCAAAATCACTGCCAACCACCAGTGTGTGTGCACTGTGAGTTTATTTTCTTCTACGCTACATATGTATGTTGAATAGTTCAACCAGATTTTGGGGTTCAATTTAGTTTTTAATCAGTATTTTTGCAGTGGCTCAAGAACAATAACAAATGCATTCAAATTCAAAAAGAATTCTCAATCACAATGCGCAAAAAATGGATACCTGCATCAGCCCCTTCAACAAAACAAACTGATCTTGCTCTAAAATATTTATCTCACACCCCAACAAATACTAAATAAAACAAAAGTTCAATTAAAATCCAAAATTGCAAAAAAATAAAAACAATCTAAGCTCTATCACAATGACTACTAGTTTTTCTACGTTTTACAAAAATTAGCTAAATTGGAACTCAAATACAGGAAGGAAGATGACCTTACCTGTGTCACAAATTCGAGCTATTTGGGTCTTGTAAGAAATAAGGGAACGAGACTACTAGGTTTTCAAATTTTGCAACAATGGCCAAAGACTTGGTTAGCTGCTTCTTATGATATCATTATAAAAAAGACAATAAGATGAAGAAGAGTTGAATAATTTCTTGGAGAAGATTTGTCTTTGTACGAAAAAATTGTGAAGACAATGTGAACAAAACTGTCTAAGAAGATAGAAAAGAATTTTGTGAAGTGTACAAATGAATAAGGGTAATTAGGACAATTTGCAGAGTCATAGGATGACTTGATTTTGCCGATTTCAAGTGTCTTGAGTGCCACATGGCAAGAGCTGAGTGGAGAACTATCGGTAGTTCTCCCCAAGCTGAACTGTTATTAGCACATCCGATCAAAGTATGCGAAGTAATAATTATTTTTTACTATTATACAATAAAACACTTTGAAACAATTGTAGTTGTAAATATTCAAGTTGATATCAAAATATGCCAATAACTGATTACTAATTTTGTTAGACGAATAGTTGATGATTAACAAACAAACTTTATAATATTTTGGTGCTCGTGAGTTTTATGATTTGAACAGGTATTAATTTATTGAAGATCAACTCATTTGCAATTAGAGAAAGTCCAAACAATGAAGAAGGACCATTTTTGAAGAAAAGGCTTGTACGAAATTGGAAGTTAGCTCATGAGAAGCCCAATTGAAAAAGTAGGCTCGTTATGATTGAAGATCAAGATCGAAGCCCCTAGCACCCTTGAAGGACCCAATTTTCGATTCAAGAAAATTGTGGTCAACTTAGTAAGTAAATTCAATTGATTAAAAGAGCAAAAAAATTCTTAGCCCAAAAGTTTCTTTAATAAATTGGCCCAACATCTTCGGCCCTTTTCCAAAAATTGTTTTGAACGAGAGTTGCCTGCCTTCCTTTTTCAAAAAGAGCCGTGAACCTTTTCTATGGCCGAAAATTATTTTAATTAGAGCCTAATGACTTTTGTAAATTTAATTATTCCTGGCTATCAAATTTGAATTCTCTTTTTTAAATGAAAGATTTTCTCAAAATCATTTGACTTAGCTAGCAAGAAAATTTGTCTCTAAGATTACCTAGCTAAAATCTTACCTTGTTTATTTGATCATTTGAAAATATTCCCCAAATCATTTTTATAGGAAATATTTTGTCTTCATCCATTTATTAAACCATGTCTACATTCATTGAAGACTTTGTCACATGTTTTAATCTTGCAAAATCATTTCAAAAGTGACAAAATATTTTTTCAATATCAAAACCTTTCCCAATTGAACCAACTCCACTACCCTATAAATAGGGAGTCCTTCTCTCGACCAGAACACACAAGCATACATTCTGAAAATTCAATTGGTCAAATCATTTCTCTAAGCAAAAGTTTTTTAGTGCTCTTTAAACTTGCAAAAATTATTTTTGTCAAAAACTTTCAAAAACCTTGTTTTCTTCTTGCTCTTTAAATCTTGAAAATACTCTAAGTGATAGAAGAAAAAGAAGAGTGTTTAATCTATTGCAAAATCAGCTCACTTTGGAGCATTAGTTTGTAATCAAATTTTCATAATTATTTTTGAGCGAAAGTTGTATACTTGCAAGCTCGTTAGTGCGATAGGACTGAGTGTTCTAGCAAGCACGGTTTTGTGCGATAGGACTGAGTGTTCTAGCAAGCACGGTTTTGTGCGATAGGTAGTGACCTAGCAAGCACGTTGTTGGAGCGATAGGTTAGTCCTAGCAAGCTCGGATTAAATCGAGATAAAGTTGTAACTTGTAATCTCGTGTAGCGAAGGTTCGTCCTGCAAGCCACGTCTTTAGTGAATTTCCCAGGGGTGCTGGAAGAGTGGAAGTAGGCCATTTGAGCGCGAACCACTATAAACCGGTGACTGTGTTTATTTACTTTTTCGCTCTTAATTTTTGTCATCTAAATTTACTTTTTACTGGAACATTGTTCTTAAGCTTCTGCAACGTAAAACTGTTTTCTCTGGAACATATAACTAATTTCTTCTGGAACGAAACTGAACAAATAAACTTTGAAAAAGTTTTATAAACCTAATTCACCTCCCCCTCTTAGGTAGATCTTAAGTATCAAAATTTATAAAAGCAGTTGATTTAAATTAAAGATATTTGTTCATAATTATGCAGGCCATAATTCACTTAGCCAATGGGGTGTTCTGGTAATTAGATTGGTTTTTTTATATTTTAATATTGATACACATTCAGAACTTTATGTAAATGCCAAATATTAACACAACCATTTAATTTTATTTACATAAATAACATTTTTTTATGACATGTTGCTTCTTTACATGTAAATTTTATTAATAATCTTATCATAAAGGCATTATTTAGAATAATAATTATATATAATTTTGTGCATAGCATGGGAATAAGTTAGTATCAATATACCTTACAAAATATTTGTGTGGTTGCACACAATAATATTTGAGAAAAAACTAAGATCAATTATTTAAAATGAAGTTACCGTAAACTTCTTGAGTGAGGTTTCTAATAAATTCATGAACTGGATATTATAACATGTGATTTGTTAACCAAAAGAGTGTTTGGTTTCTAGTTTTTAAAAAGCAAATATTATTAAGAGAATACGAGAGTTATTGCAAATTTTTTAAGTTTAGAGGAGGGTTATAACCAATTTTTATTAGTGAATAATGGCGTTTTCGCATTTTATCCCAAGAAAAAAATATATCTAGAGGTATATTAGTCACTTCTTCTACAAATTATGAATAAAACAAGAGTATTTTGGAAAAAATATTGAGGAGATATAGTGTAGAATTTTTTGTACCTTTAAGTTATTTTGATTACTTATGAGTCTTAGGTATTATATTTAAGTTATTTTATTTCCTTACGAGTCATAGATTAATGATGAAAACTCACTGGGAGAATACTTCTTATTCTACCCAACTTCATACGATCTTAGAGGAGAATAAGTGTCTTTGATTTGTTAACACATGAAGTTTTTGCTGATAAAAATAATACAAATAATTTTTTGTCGGTTAGAAATAACATAAAGGATGTTTTTGCATTCTCAATGATTTTTCGTCGGTTAGAAATAACACAAAGAGGGTCTGAGTGCAAATCACCCTAATTATTAATTAACCCAATGGATAGATAGTATTTAATTAAAGATATAAATAGATTGATTTAAATATGTTGGTCACAAGTGCTCTCTAATGAGGTCTAGAGGAGGGGAAGGGGTGAATAGACCTTAGTACCTTTAAAAAAATTCTCTGACTTTGCTTAAGTAGAGTAAGCTTATTTGTTGTATGAGACTTAGATGTTCTAGCACTCAGGTCAATGTAAGATAGACCACTCGTCTGATTTACTTATCTTTTCAGATAAATTCAAAGTTTTAAACTTGGATGCAATGGATATGAAAGTGTGCTTTTTTCAAACCAAATTAACTTAAAGGTTTTAACCCCAGTTTGATAAATTCATTTTTATAAGATAAGTCTTTTAAAACTTTACTTTACTTATGAAAATATGCAATGCAAATGTAAGTAAGTAAACACAGGAATTTTTAAAGTGGTTCGACAGGCAGAATACCCCTTAATCCACTCTTTTAAATCACGAAGATTTAGACTCCACTAGAACACAAAGTAACTAGTACAAACACTGGTGCTTTTACAATAAATGACCAAGCAACAAGCTCACAATAGGAGATCACTCAGAAAACCTATTCTATGAAGTAATATCACTCACAAAGATGGATATTTATTTCTCATGACACTCAGTTAAACAAAATCACTCAGATTTTATAAGTGTTTGGTCTTTTTCTTGAACTTGCTTCGTCAACAGATGACTTAGCTGATAGAACTTGCTTCGAGAGTTTGAGCTTTAGATTTTGCAAGTAGTTCTTGTGTTGTTGCTCACTCTTGAATCTCGATCTATTTCTACTGTTGAATTTGAATTTTGTCCGTTGAAAATAGGCAAAATTGCAGTTTTAATCCCTGTCAACGGTCATTCCTTGAACGGCTCCCTGTAGCTACTTTACTGTACAATTACAGTCTATTTACTGTACGGTTTTATCAGGTGCATTAAATGCACTTAGCTAATCTGAGGCATTTTGAATTTAAGTCTACAATCATTTGCCATAAATATTCTTCTCAGATAGCATTTATTACCTTAGGTGCATTTATTACTGTTGCAATAACTTTTGACCACTTCCACTTAGCTGAGGAAATCACTAAGCTGATGATCAATCTGCTGAATCAAGTCTTCACTCATCCTTCTTGACTCTGCTGAAAGTGACTGATCTGATCTTCACTCGTATGTGATCTTCACTAAGCTGATTTTGGTCATTAGTCTTCCAGACCGTAATTCATTTTTTTACTGATTAGATTTATCCTTCTCTTTCAGATTGAATCTTCAAAGGTTAACTAAGCTTCCATTACATAGCTGATGACAATTTGTTATCATCAAAACCTTTATCTTAGAAATTTCATTCCAACAAAATCAATTAAATTCGAGAATATCTAAAATAATTATATCGAGAATCTAAAAAATTACAATATTTAATTAAACACAGATAACTAATTATAAATTCAAAACAACCCATATATATAAATTCTCGATACATGATATGTCCCCTTGTTCAGTGGCTTGATCACCACGTACCAGTACATACACTAATTTTTTCCTATAATTCTAACACACTAAAACTGTTTAAATTAATTAATTATAGTGTTTAATACTTTAATAACAAATTGTTAAATCCATGATGATTTTTAATTAATTTCAAGGACACTTCTTTCTGCCGCCGTGAGTAGTCAAGCCGGCGTAACAAGGGCATGTCTCATAATTGCCATAGGTACCCGGCGGCACACAGTTGCACCTAGCACAACACGTCCCACAAGCTCTATGGCACAAATTCGGCCTCGAAGATAATTTGCACCTTCTAGAACATTCCGCACCACAATCTGTATATATATACACACATATAAATCATTAATACGTACTAATATAACATAACCCAAAAAAATATTCAATTTATTAATAAGGATATGCATTTTTTGTATCGAGCTTTATATCAATTTTTACTTTTGATACCAATTAAATGCAGGTTAACACATTTGGTACCATAATTTAAAAGTACCCGTCAAATTGGTGACGTGATCGTTAAGTCAGTTTTAATACTAGCTAACAATTTTACCCTATAACATTTCAGGCTGACAAAGTAACATTTCGGTATAATTGTCAGTTAGTATAAGTTATGACATTAATTTTGCAATAATCGAAACTGACTTAACGACCACATCACCAATTTGATGGTGATTTTTAAATTTAGTTAAGCGGTACCAGATATGTAACAATTTGTTAAATTATGGTATAAAATGTGTTGATCTGCATTTATTTGGTACCAAAAGTAAAAATTGACATAAAACTCAGTACGAAAAATTCAGTTCTCTCAATTATATTTAAATTAAATCATTTTACGATTCCTAATGTAACTTTATATTTTTGTTTGTGTACCTATTTTTGTGTCACCAAAAGAGTATCTATTCTCGTTGCTTTCGACCTGCAAATGGAGAAAATTAAAATGAGTCTTTAACAAATTAAATCTAGAAATAAGTTTGATAGATAAAATTTAATTGTATATACCGTTTCACGGGCTTGAACAATGGAGACAAAGAGCAAGGCAGAGAAAAGGCAAAAGAGCAAGAACTTGAAGATTGCCATGTCTTACGTACGATATAATTTAATGAAGATATTTTGTGGTGTGACGAAATAATAGATTAATGGTGCTATTTATAGTGTGTAAAAGATCTGGACAAAATGTATTTTCATTAATTTTAAGGAAATATATTTATTGAGAAATAATGAAGAAGGACCAGGACAAATTACAATTATTATCGAGCCAAACCCAAAAATGGAAATTTACTCATACCGTGAAGCCGAAAACAATACCACTCTTTTAAATTTTTAGAGTTAATTAATATCTCAAAAATAAGAAAAGGATTGTTTCCCAAAACAAAAATTGTTTGAAATATATTAAAAAACATTGACTAGAGTAATCAATCTACAGTGTGATGCAATAAAATGCATTCAATGTGTGGGACTATTTTGTTTATTTAGAATCGATTTGATTCGGATTAATTCTTATTTTTGTCAAATCTATTAAATTTATGCAATAAAATGCATTCAATGTGTGGGACTATTTTGTTTATTTAGAATCGATTTGATTCGGATTAATTCTTATTTTTGTCAAATCTATTAAATTTATTAGGCCGAGTTTGATTTTAGATGGTGAGTACATCATTACATCAATCACTATATCGATAAATCTATTCAAATTTATTTTATTGGTATCAAAGTACAAAAATAAATTAATTATACTGACTAATATTTAACTAAATATATACATATACTAGTGGGTCGACCTCTTGATCATGTAGCCTCAACTTTAGCGAACACACGGAAAATTCTTACTTAGACCAGGTCTAAGAGATATATCCTAGACTGTGGTTGAAAATATACCACATCATTAATTGTGATGATGTAGTGCTCTCACATGATGTGGTATATTTTCAACCAAGAGGTCTAGAAAAATCTCCTAGACCAGGTCTAGTTAAGTAAGAATGTCCCCGACTTTAGCTAAATTGTCGGACTATATGGCGAAGACACCTTTCATTGAACAATTCATTTTTGAATGCATCGATGCATCGATGTACCATGTCCAAATGTTCTTTGTTCGCCGATGATTTAATGGCATCGATGGTGTGATGCTATTCATTGTAATTTGGGAATTGTCATTTATGGTACAAATAATTTCCCCTGTAAGTTGTGGTTGGATGAATTCTATTTAGCCTGGTCTAAACTGCATCATATCTAAATTGGACAAATAATTTTTTTTTTTTTTTCAGAATACACTGAAAATTATTTGATAATACTTAAAATGAATTGTCACTATTATAGTTCTCACAAAATATTATTGTGACAAAACTGAAATTGTATCACATAGATGTGAAATAGATAGTTATTGCCTAAACCCGACTTGGTCACACCAAACCAAACCATTTTTGCTAGTAGTGTATATTTCTTTAATTTGTATGGCAAGCGACAAGCGCACGTGTCTTTCTTATTGCTAATTGGGGTTCCTTATTTGCATGGCTTCGCCGTGAGCACCCTTTGATTTAATATGTATTTTTGGTACTAAGTTTTATGTCAATTTTTACTTTTAATATCAAAAAATGAAGGTTAACATATTCGATACTATAATTTAATAAATTGTTCTACATTTGGTATCGCCGTTAACTAAATTTGAAAATCATTGTCAAATTAAAGACATAATTGTAAAGTCGATTTCAATTTTACAAAATTAATGCCATAATTTTTTGTAGCTAACAATTTTACCCTTTAAGATTTTGGCCTGACAAAATAATTTATGACATCAATTATGAGCTAGCATAAGCTAGGACAACAATTTTGCAATAAAAACTACTTTTTTTTTTTGAGATGGTGAATACATTGTTACATCAAATACTATATTGAATCGAAACTATTACAATAATATCAAAGTAAACTAATTACTAGCATTAAACTAGAGAAAGATTCGTATGAAACTAGAGAAAATACCTACGTCAAACCATTTTTGCTAGTAGTGTATATTTCTTTAATTTTTTTATGGCAAGCGACAAGCGCACGTGTCTTTCTTATTGCTAAAATTGGGATTCCATATTTGTATGGCTTCCCTCTTAGCACCCTTTGATTTAATACAATAGAATTGCATTTTTAGTATTAACTTTTATGTCAATTTCTACGTTTGATATCAAAAAATGAAGTTTAACATATTCGGTATCATAATTTAATAAATCATTTTATATTTGGTATTGCAATTAACTAAATTTGAAAATCATTGTCAAATTGGTGATGTGACTGTTAATTCGATTCTAATTATTGTAAAATTTGTGCCATAATTTATACTAGCTAACAACTCTACCTTATAAAATTTTGGGTTGACAAAATAACTTATGGCATCAATTTTGCAATAATTAAAACTACTTAACGACCATTTCTTCAATTTGACGGTGATTCAAATTAATTTAGTTAATGGCGGTACCAATTACGGAACAGTTTGTTAAATTAAGGTACCAAATGTGTTGACCTGTATTTGTTTGGTACCACTAGTAGAAATTAACATAAAGCTTAGTACCAAAAAAGCAATTCTCTCGATTTAATATTATATTTTTATGTAAATCGGATTTTGGTTTGAAAAAAATGGTTTGGGTCGTTTCGGTTAAACCATTGAAACTCCATTTGATTAAGTTTTGGATGTTGGGTTTTGTGGTTTTGAAAAAGTGAAACTCCACTTGAACAGGGTTTGGATGTTAAATATGTTGGGAAAAAAAGTAGGTGGTACGTGTCAAAATATTGTATTTTTTTATAAAGTTTAGTAGAAAAAAATTGGTGATAGGTGTCAAATCAAGGTTTTACAGATTTTCAAAATTTGGGTGTGAGTTTGTGATATGTTTGTAATGAGCTTTATGGATTTTATCAAATTTTATTTAGAAGACTTCTGACTCGGTTTCACGAGACCGGAACAAAACTCATCCAAACATGCCGTATTTGATTTGATTATAATGTTATAATAATGATCAGCCACATAAGATATACAAACACACCTAATGCGTGCCAAATGTATGTGCTCCTAGAAGTTTGCATATAGAAGAAAGAAAGAGAGAGAGAAATAAAGGGGCCATTTGGGGATTTAAGCAAGTAGAGGAAATGGTATCATTTCATTTTGGTTGGGTTGTGAGGTTGACAAAGACATGAAATTTTTGTGTGATTTTTAGAAGTTTTGGGCCAATAGGGTTGGGAGATTCGATTGTATGCATCAATTCAATGGTTGTGCTTTTAATTATTTATGGGGAAAATGCAAGATACTCCTCTGTATTATGCTAAACCTGCAAGAAACTACCCTGTGAAATTTTTATTGCGCCAAACTTCCTTGTGTTTTCAAAAACCCTGCAAAAAATACCCAATTTGTAAAAAATAGGTCATTTTTTATCGACATATTTCAAGAAATTATTTTTAAAATATATCACGTGAAGTTGTAGGACCAACTTGAAGTATTTTAAAAATGATTTCTTGAAATATTTCGATCCCAAACGACCTATTTTTTACAAATTGGGTGTTTTTTGCAGGGTTTTTGAAAACACAAGGAAGTTTGGAGCAATAAAAATTTCACAGGGTAGTTTCTTGCAGGTTTAGCATAACACAGGGGAGTATTTTGTATTTACCCCATTATTTATTGTGAGATGTGTTCATGTGGACTCGGTTGGAAGAAATTTGAATGAGATATTTTGTTTGGTACTTGTCACTCAATCAATTATTTATTTATTAGGTTCTCAGTCTCAACTCGTTGTTTCTGTGGCAGGAGGGAGAGTGTTCACAAATGAGAAGTTTGTTGAGATTTTTAATCTGATTTTGAGTGGGATCGAAATTCTAGGGATGAAGTAAAAAGGCAAAGAGTAATAATTTTAAGGATTATGACAAAAACAAATTTTTGTGAGATTTATTTTTAAGGATCATTGATATATTTGATATTTTTATAGGATACTTAGTCAACTCGCACATCACAATTAATATTCAAATCAATCAATTGATACGTCTAACGAATTTGACCCACTCGACACGTTTGAGCTTCTCGACCAGACCGAGCTAACTGACCATAACAATCTATCATCCACTTGGAATGAAAATCATTATGATCTAGTAAGGAATAAAGGGGACCATCGTCAATGTGTAGGTATACAATCCATTAGATCATAAACTCGATCATAGCCGTCGAATCACCAAATGATACTCAAGTTGGCAATCCAGATGACAAAATAAATCATTGATTGACAAATAAACCCTCTGAATCATTTGATACGACAAACACTAAGGGCCTGTTTGTTTGGCGTTTGGGAAAGTAGTTTGGGAGAGTAGTGGAGGTTTGTGAAATAATCTCGATTTGCGTAATGTTGTTTGTTTGGGTTTTGAGAGAGTGATTTGAGAAATAAAGTAGGTGTAGGTTTTTTTGGAAGAGTTGTGTTGTAGGTGTAAGATGTGTAAGACTTTATGTCAAATCATGTTTGTTATGTGAGATAAATTGTGTAAGAGATAGGTTACTTTATGTCAAATCAAAGTAGAGTTTGTATAGGTTTTGTTTAGAGATAAGAAAATTGTTGTTTGTTTGGCTTTTGAGATAGTAGTTTGAGAAAATTAATGGATGAAAAATTTATTTCGGAAAATAGAAAACATGTTTGTTTGGCATTTCCCAAACACGAAAAAATTCTGGAAAACGCCAAACAAACAGGCCCTAAAAGATTCGAGCAAATTTTATATGACCGACTCGAACCTGTCTTGGGCAATCTATACCTATAAATACCCCTCACTCTTCGAAGTCAGGTATGCATTAAATGCACTTTTACCACTTTACTTAAGCTCGAATTCACCTGTTCTTGTGTATGATTTGACGTAGGCATCGGAGAGATTTTATTGAGATGATCACTATTATTGATGACTAGTACTCAAAGCACTATTATAATTTGTTCCCATTCGTTGTTTATGTGGGCGGAGGGAGGTCTAAGAGATTTAATGGACTTACATTGATTTTGTTTAGTCATATTGGTTATGTCTAAAGCCCAACATTTATGTATTGAATTACGTGTTTAGTCATTAATATTATAATGAGTTACTATGATGGATAGGCCCATTTGATACATTGGATTAATGGGCTAGGTCCCATATTCTATTCAAAACAGACAAGCCTATAACGAAGAGCTGTATCAATTTCTTAAGGTTGCTACTCTTCGTAATAGATGTGATGAAGAGATACATTGCAGTCTATAAATAGACATGCATTTCTATCTTTTTGACATGCAAGAGATAATAAAAATCATATAGTGAGTATGTGGCTATTATAATTACAAGGATTAAAATTTATAATTATGGTTAATGTGTTTGTTCATAAGAGAGAACGTGTTACCCATTAAACACGTTCTTGAATCTTGAATGGAGGAGTAGGAAGACTTGGTCTAAATTAGTAAATTACACTTCAAGTAAATTTACATTGTTGCAAAGTAAATAATTCACATGATGAAATCGTCAATACATATTAAGTATATTGGAATTAATACGGTACGTTTCAGCTTAACATTATCTTATTTGTGACTTAATTTATGATGTAAGAATGTGTTCTTTACATCTATTATGGTGATCTTGGGGTTTTAAGATATAATATCTTACGGGAAGGTGTTCACAAATAAGAAATTTCTTGAGATATTTAATTTAATTTTGTGTATGGGATCGAAATTTAAGGGATAAAGTACAAAGGCAGATTTCTCTGTCTTCATCCATTTACTGCTTGACCCATTAGAAAGAAATTGTTCCTACACTCCATACTTATACAGATTGATGGTTTTTTAAAGATTAGTTGTTAAAAATTTGTTGTGGGAAATAAGTCAATGGATTTCGGAAACAGCGGGCGGCCCATGACCCGTCCTGACCCAGCCCATTAATTTTTAATATTTATTTTTATTGACTTAGGTCTGGATTAGGTTGAATTTTATAGTGGATTTGAAGTTGGGTCATTAATGGGTCATACAGAAAAAAAATAAAGTTTCATTTTCAGATTTTTCTATTAGTTACATCATAATTTTTTTTATTGATGTTAAATTATCCTTGCTTAAATATTAAATAGAATAAAATCAAATCACCAAGTTCCTCAAACTCACTTCCATGACCACATCAATTATTAGCGGGTCGGCCCGACTCAACCTAGACCCATTAATGACCCGACCATTTGGAACCCGACCCGTTTATGACCCATTTTTACCCGGCCCATTTATGGTCCTCACGGACCCGAACCGACCGTTTGCCACTACTAGATACAATGAAACCTAATGTTTAATTTTATTTTGTACTCACATAATTAAATCACAGAGCATAAACGAATTTGACAAAATTATCTAACTTATAAAATAATTTTTTGCGGTAAAATATAGTATAAGTAATATGGATAACAGAAGAAGAAGATGTATTTTTTATGTAACCAAACAACCCTATTTATAGACAGAATTCGTGTTTATTCAAATAGACACAACTCTTTATATTTTTGTCTGTTGGGAAAAATGACAATAATTCGAATTTGAACAGACTAAACTATCATAAAGTTTACTATTTTATTATGTCCAAATAACTGTTGTTTCAAATATTTAAAATTCAAAAAATGAATCTTAACTAACCCGGAAAACAAAATCGAATTTTAGGAGTGTAGTAATTTTATTACTACAAATGCAAGTGCTTAAGTGTCAAGTCAAAGATATTAAATATTTTGGATTAAATGAGGAGGAAATTCTTGCTTTTGATCATATAAATGGCTTTTTAACCCGAAGCGGGACAAATAAATGTATAATACATGACTATGGTAGTAGATGAAATCACAATTAATTGAATAATTTCTTGAAGATTTTCTTTATGCGGTACAGATGAATCCTCGAGCTTGGTTTCTTTGATGATGGAAATCTCATAGTATTTTTTTAGGGGCCGTTTGGTAGGGTGTATGGGATTAAGGTGGATTAGATCAGAGCTGGATTGAAAGCTATATTAAAAATACGTTTGGTAGATTTGATTGAGTCATATTAAATTAAAGTAATAAACTGTAATATGTTTGGGGAAATTATGAGTTTAAACATATATTAATATATTTTCACTACTTAATTGAATATATTATGTTAGTTAAGATATATCAATTCATCAAAGTCATTTGTATAATTCGTATAAGAGTAAGAATTGATTTTTATTTTGAATGCCTCCATGTTAATTGTAAATTGATATAGATTTTAGTTTTTGATTTATTTATGTAGATGTGTTTCCATTTTCAAGATTTTAGAAGAATTTATGATATTTAATAATATGTTAAAATAGATAATATGTAAATTTGAGGTTATAAGTGATATTTCATCGAATCCATATTCACCCGGATTAACTAATCCACCCATGCTTGGGTGGATTATAATCTAGTCTTAATACCGGGTCATAAGGATTTAATCCATTTGGCCCGGTATTAGAGCATTGACACCAAACGTTGTATTATTCCATATTGACACATATAATATGACCTAATACCCCCTATTAGGTCCTACCAAACGGCCCCTTAGTGGATGAATCAATTCACTAATGGCTTAGATTCAGTGCTGAATAATGCAAGTGAAATTTTGGGGGTAAATGCAAAATACTCCCCTGTGTTATGCTAAACCTGCAAGAAACTACCCTATAAAAATTTTATTGCGTCAAACTTCCTTGTGTTTTCAAAAACACTGCAAACACCCAATTTATAAAAAAATAGGTCGTTTTGGATCGACATATTTCAAGAAATCATTTTTAAAATACTTCAAGTTGGTCTCTACAACTTCACGTGATATATTTTTAAAATTATTTTTTGAAATATGTCGATCCAAAACGACCTAATTTTCACAAATTAGGTGTTTTTTGCATGGTTTTTAAAACACAAGGAAGTTTGGTGTAATAAAAAATTCACAAGGTAGTTTCTTGCAGGTTTAGCATAACACAGGGGAGTATCTTGTATTTTCCCCAAAATTTTGCTAACTTTTAATTTTTTGAATTGATACATGGTAGTTTGATGGGGGACTTAAGTGTAACACTATAATAGTGAACGGACGAAAATATCTTCAAGAATATGCATGTGCATGTCACGTGAGCTCGACGTAGCCGTGGGTCGTCTAAAAAAATCCAAAGTGAAACAAATATTCATAGTGGGAATTAATATGAAAGAAAACACAGGTTTTTGGCACTTTGCACCCCCGAAACATAGGAAATAGGCACTTTGCACCCTCGAAACTTAGATTTAGCACTTTGCACCCTCAAAATATGAAAAATACAGCACTTTGCACCCTCTTTTATTTTCAAGCAAAAACTCAACGGCAAAATAGGTAATTCAATTATAAATCTTTGGCACTTTGCACCCCAAAACTTGAGAAATTGGCACTTTGCACCCCCAAAATAAAATTAGCACTTATCACCCTCGAATTAAGAACAAATCAGCAACTTGCACCCCCAAAACACAATAAATGGACACTTTGCACCCCGAAACACAAAATTAACACTTAACACCCTCAAATAAAAAAAAAAAAAAAAAACCCTCATTTTCTCCGACAAAGTTGAACTTACCAATTTTTACTCATTCAATTGTTGTGCATAGCACGTTTAATTTGTACAAGCTATAATTTATGGCTTGGTAATTTGTTATATGATGTAATCATTCCAAATTCATGGTATTTAATTCGTATATATGTATATAAATGTAGGTTGTTCAATCGGATCGGAAACTTACCTATTTTGCTTTAGGTTTTTTTTCACCCCGATGGTCAAGTTTGCCGGAAAAAATGAGGGGTTTGATTTTTTTTAATTTGAGTGTGTTAAGTGTTAATTATGTGTTTTGGGGTGCAAAGTGTCCATTTTATTGTGTTTCGGGTTGCAAGTTGCTGATTTGTTCTTAATTCAAGGGTGATAAGTGCTAATTTTATTTTGGGGGTGCAAAGTGCCAAATATTTATAATTGAATTACCTATTTTGCCCTTGAGTTTTTGCCTGAAAATAAAAGAGGGTGCAAAGTGCTGCATTTTTTATATTTTGAGGGTGCAAAGTGCTAAATCTAAGTTTCGGGGGCGCAAAGTGCCTATTTCTCATATTTCGGGGGTGCAAAGTGCAAAAACCCAGAAAACACAGAAGGGGGGAGGCAAGCAACAGCCCCCCCGTCGGCTGGAGACGAGCTCCCCCCGGATGGGCAGGCAAGCATCCGGGGGGAGTTGCTTGCCTGCTGGCAGGCAGGCAGGCATTGGTTGCCTGCCTGCCTGCCCGCTCCTTCACGCGCCTTTACCTTTTTTTTTTTTTTTTTTTTTTTTTTGCAACTGCTGAAAAGTAACAAGAGAAGGAAATGGAGAAGGAAAATGAACAGGAGAAGGAAATGGAAAAGGAAAAGGAAAAGGAGAAGGAAAAGGAAAAGCATGAAATATTTCTAGAACATAAATGCATTTAATGTTTGGCAATTTAAATAATGCTTTAATTATTTGAAAAAAAAAACTTCTACATGTCATGAAGTTATATTCAATACATTCAAAGCTTTCTACATAGGATAGATCTACTTGCACTTTTGGTACCATTAGATACGAAAATGCAAATTTGGTACCTTAGGATAGGTTTTCATTGCAACTTTGGTATCAAACCCAATTTTTTTCCAAAGTTAATGATAATTTACCCCCTATGAAATGCATAATGTTCAATTTACCCCCTTGTGATTTAAAAAATAGCATTTTGCCCCCTAAAATTTTGGTACCATAGGATAGACCTACTTGCACTTTTGGTACCATTGGATACGAAAATGCAAATTTGGTACCATAGAATGGGTTTTCATTGCAACTTTGGTACCAAACTTAATTTTTCTCCAAAGTTAATGATAATTTACCCCCTATGAAATGCATAAGTTCAATTTACCCCCTTATTATTATTATTATTATTATTATTATTGTTGTTGTTGTTGTTATTGTTGTTGTTGTTGTTGTTGTTATAATTAAGTGAGAGTGGGGAAAGTTTGAGATTGAAATAAATATTTTGGATTGTTGGTTCGGTTGGAGATGACTGACTTGGCAAGGCAGGCAGGCAGGCAGGCAGGAGGGGGCTGTTGCCAGCTTCGGCTGGAGATGGCCTAAATAGAGGACCACCAGTGTCATTACACTTATTAGAAAGATAAAAGTTGGTGTTAACCCCTCCTTCCCATATCTTTTACAACCGTTAAAAGAAAAACAAAATTCTAAGAAAATAGTATTAAGTCAAAATATAGAAAGCTAGACAAATTCGATAGCCTTGGTACAATAGTATGTTAGATTAGATTAGATTACAAGAAACACATTGCAATCAATTCAAATTTTGTGCGAGATATTTTAATAATTATTGAAAATAAGTTTTTCTAACAAACACGTTACAATCGACTCAAATTATGTGTGTGTATTTTTTTTTTTAAATTATAAATACATTCATACATCAGAATATTTTCAATATAATCAAATTATAAAGATAAAAATTAATAACTACCAAATTACAAAGATTAGTAATAAACTAGAAATATACCCACACAAGTGGGTATGGTATCGAACCCTACTCTTAATCCTGTGGTCTCAGTCTTTCGCCAAAAATTGTGTATGCAGCATCAATATAAACTTATTGAAGTCTATAATCAAGAATTGAGCTTTGCCGTTAATCCCTTTGTAAAATTGTTATTCCTATTTGAGTGAATCGCATTATCCGTCTTTCTTATGTGTCGATTTTTGCACATTCGTCCCTCCTAATTTTTTTGTACCAAATGCATCATTCTTATCAATGCAGTGTATCACCGATTTATTTTCATGCTATTTCACAGCAGAGACGGCCTCACGTACAAAACACGTGCATTACTTAAAGGTCTAATATTAGGTGAAGGGACACAAATGTCCTCCAAGTAATGCACATGATTTGCACGTGAGGATGTCTCCGCCGTGTAATAGCTAGAAAATGAATCGGTTATACCCTACATAGATAAGAAGGATACATCTGCTACAAAAAATTTAAGAGAGACGAATGTTTAAAAGGCCGTCCATAAAAAGGACGAAAAGTGTGATTCACTCTTATTATTTACTTTCCTTTTAGCGTTTTTTATCAGTTTGTTTGTTAGTTTTAGTGCTTTATCGGTTGTTAGACTTAAGGGGGCGTTTGCATAAGCTTTTCGAAAGTGATTTTCTGCTTTTTTTTCTAGATGTTTGGTTTCACTACTTTTGCTATTGCTTCTCAGTAGAAAAGCAGCCAGAAGTAAGTTTTGGAGAAGCATCTAAGGCCCTGCTTTTGTGGGTGTTGACATTTCTATAATTAAATAGAAGTTATTTATAAATACTTGTATCCATGTAATTGAATTAAAGTTTATGTTAGTCTCCCTTTTTTGTCTCATTGTTGTCTTATTATTTATTTAGAAATTTATTATAATGTGTATAAAATACTTAAAGTATATTAATTTATTAATACTTATTACGAATGGATTAACAAAAAAAAATACAATTATTCTTCACAATTGGTGATTTAAAATAAATAAATCCGAACAATTTGACCTAATTTTGATTAAGGTTAAACAAATTTATGAATTAGTATATATCAAGCTACACGAGTTCGGCTAATATTTGTTTTGGTAACTAAAGGTCGATTAGTCTAACAAAAATCATATATAAACATAACGTTCAAGCTAAATAAGAAAAATAGCTAGCTTGAACGATAAGTTGTTTGATTCTACTCGACTAGTTTACATCCCTGATCATAATATTATATAAAATAGTAATAACTAAGACATCAAATTTAATTAAAATTTATAACGAAATAGACATTAATCTAAAAACTTGACTAAACACTTAATAAATATATAATATATAAATGTTTAAATAGCGTTATTATATAATTAAAGTTTGTAATTATGTTATAACCCTTATTCATCAAATAATCACAAATATTAATTATATAATATACAAAAAAGGTACATGTGAATTTAACAATTCAGGAAAAACAAAACAGTTTTTTTTTTTAATTACAAACATCTTTATATAGGCTTAAAGCAACTCTTAACTATATAAACCAAACACCAATACTATTAGGAAAAAAATATTTGTTTTTGGACATTCAACAAAAAACAAAAGCATTTACAAACACCCCTTTAGGAATATATATGTTAGGAAGTTGTGGTACCGACACCCAATTACAACTAAAGTAGAAATGAGAAAACTTGTGAAATGATACAAAACAATTGGAGTAAAGCAAACAGTAGAAGGATTTTATTATAGCAAAAGGATTACAACACTTTTTATAACAAAGGAGAGACACAAAATATTAGGAGAAACCTCACTTTTATTCTCTCTATATTTTTCTCACACTCTCTCAATGTTATTTTCTCAAGTGAGAACCAATCCCTATTTTACTCTCAATATGTGATTCAATCTATGTTCTCCACTCTACACATCTATAATGTTACAACATACATATATATAGATGCTCAAAGGCGGTGACTTGAGCTTAAACCTTAAGTAACAAATTTTTAATTTCTTTTGTTGACTTCTAATTCGTAGCAATGACGATTACTTCTTTGCTAAGTAATTCTACCGCCACTAAAGTGGCTTTATTTTCTAACAATCTCCCACTTAAAGTTACTTTCATCCTTTCTACTTTGCTATATCCATGCTACTTATATTTCTGCTAGGCAGATAGAGGATCGACACCATATAAACTGTCTTTGTTTAACGGCTTTGTTAGAACATCTGCTAGGTTGTCCTCCATATGGATTTTCTGAAAATCCACACTTCCTTCTTCCACCTTCTCTCATACAAGTGGTATTGAACTCGTATGTGCTTTGTTTTTTAGTGAAATGTTGGATTCTTTGCCAAGTGCAAAGCGCTCTGACTATCACAAAATAGAGCAATCTTCTCTTGTTTTTGTCTGAGCTCTTCCAGTAACATTTGCAACGATATTGCCTCTTTGCTAGCTTGTGTAGCTGCTACGTATTTTGCTTATGTCGTAGTAGTAGCCACGATAGACTGCAGTTTTGAAACTCAGCTTACAGCTCCTCCAGCAAGAGTAAACACATAATCTGTGGTGGACTTACTTTTATCAAGATCACCTGCAAAATCTGAATCAACATAGCCTCTGACAATAAAGTCTGATCCTCCACAATATAATGCAACATTTGAGGTACCCTTGATGTATCTCAGGATCCTCTTCATAGCACTCCAATGCTATTTACCAGGATTCGCCATGTACCGACTAACCGCTCCCACTGCTTGTGCAATGTCTGTTCTTGTACATACCATAACAAACATTAAGCTACCCACTGCTGATGCATACAGTACTCAAAACATTTCTATCCTCTCCGCTTCGTTGCTAGGACTCCTACTTGAGGATAACTTGAAATTAATAGGAAGAGGGGTAGAGATTGACTTACAATCTTGCATGTTGAAGAGCTGCAAGATTTTCTTCGGATAATTTTGCTGAGAGAGCCAAATCTTCCTATTATTTATGTATCGGTAAATTTGCAACCCTAGAATATTGTTTGCTGGTCCCAAGTCTTTCATTTCAAGTTCCCTAGCCAATTGTGCCTTCATTTCTTTAATACGATCTTTGTTGGGGACTGCTACCAACATGTCGTCAACATACAACAGCAGAATAATGAAATCACCATCACCAAATCTCTTGTAGTAAGCACAAGGATCTGAACTAAGTCTATTGTATCCGAAGCTCATGATGAAGGAATCAAATCTCTTATACCAACACCTCGGGGCCTATTTAAGACCGTATAGAGATTTGTTCAATCTGCAAACCAAGTTCTCTTTTCCTTTTTCTTCAAAACCTTCTGGTTGGAGCATATATATTTCTTCTTCAAATTCTCCATGAAGAAATGCAGTTTTCACATCTAACTGCTCTAAATACAAGTCAAATGTAGCACACATAGCCATAACTACTCTAACCGTTGTTAGTCGAACAACAAGAGAAAATATTTCATTGAAGTCAATACCTTTTTCTAAGCAAATCCTTTCACCACCAATCTAGCACGATATCGCTCCACTTGGTCATTGCCATCTCATTTGATCTTGTAGACCCATTTGTTTCTAATGGCTTTTCTTCCTTGTGGTAGCGGAACAAGATCCCATGTTTTGTTTTATGGAGAGCTTCAATTTTTGCGGAGTCAAACTTTTCAATTTTTCAATTTCATAAGTAACTTTTCAAGTTGAATTTGTTACATTTATTGTGATTTAAACTTTCTAAATAATAATATATATATTTTTATATGATATTATCAAATTATTATTTAAATAAAGTAATTATATTATTTATTATAAATTTTAAAATTTAGCTGACTTGACTAGTCAACTGTAGCAATGAGAAAAAATATGGGATGGAAATAGTATGAAATTGTGTAATATTTTAATGAAAGAAAAATATTTTATTAATTATTAATGAAATTTAATAATCAAACAAAATTAAACGACAATACTACTGAAAGTAAAAAAAATATATTAGAGGATCCCACAAACATCAATAACAATTGTGTAACACCATCAGGAGTAGAGATTACGACTTGGTTTTGTTATTATTCGTGAAGAGAATTTCAAGGAATTATGAAATAGAAAGTAATTTTTTTTTGGTACAAGAAATAGAAAGTAAATACAATTTAACCCTCACGCATTAGGTATTTTATTGCCCTCACGTATTAGGTATTACAAAAATTCCCCTCATATTTGTCACCTTTTTACATTTAATCCCTTTCTCCTAAAAAAAATTCAATTTTACCCCTTGGGCTTATTTGTAGTGTTTAGAATATTTTATAAATTTTAAAAATTGGATACTATTATATTCTATGTTATAAATTATAAAAGTGAAAAATATATTCTTACTACCAAAATAATTAATAAAATATATAAATTGCCCATAAGTTTCCATAAATATTGCCAAAAAAAAGACCTTATTTACATACTTATTAACAATTTAAATTGTATAACAATTAATTAAATAGAATTATAATAATAATATTTTATAAATATAAAAGTAATAGTTTACAAATTTAGTTAAATGAATTAATTTTTCTATATTAGTAATAAATATGAAAAAAATGTAAAAAATTAAATTATTAATAAATATGTAAAAAATTATTATTATTATTATTATTATTATTATTATTATTATTATTATTATTATTATTATTATTATTTTGCATTTGCATTTGCAACCTATATATACCTTCAAAATATCTAACATGTTTTAGTGGAAAAAGACCAATTTAATTTTTATTGTCTTAACAATTAGCATATATTCAGTTATAAAACGGAAGCAATTAGATTTTTAGTATGTACAAGCACATTATATTTTAACTAGCTAAAAAGGCATATTATAAAGCCCGACCCGTTTAACAACTAACCATCTAATTAGTCGTTCAGATGAGATTTATTTGTTTTCTTGAACAACCCTAGCGGCTGCACATTGCCATTCAAAAGTCGGAAACTTGTTTAGTTTTTTATAGCCACTACCTTTAATAATTCTAGGGTTTCCCCATATCTCTATATATACGTGGATTCATAATAATCTTATTTACATTATATTACATTAATTGTTTAAACAAGTCAAAGATGGAGGAAGAGAATGCAAATAGAGCAAAGATCAGAGAAGATCAAAGTTGAGCATGATGAAAGTGGACTTTTGTCGGTTGACATAGTGAAGGAGATACTATTAAGATTGTCCCATAAAAGATTAAATGTCTTTTAAAGTATATGTCCGTTTCACGGCAATGGAAATTTCTAATCTCCCATAATTCGTTCAAAAAATTACACCGTGAAAGATCCCTCAACAAAAATAACCCCCCATTAATGCTAGTTTTGCGATATTATTCTAATCAAAGCTCGTATATTCTAACCACATTCAATCTCCATGGAAAAGTAATCCAAGAATGGAGTCTTCCTATAGTTTCATCAACATCATTTTTATATATGCTTCCCTTTCCATCACAATCTAAATTGGTGTGCTTTCTCAACTGTGAGAGATTCTACTTGTGTAATCCTAGAACTCGACGAATTTTTCGCTTGCCTGATCCTCCTTTTGGTCCCTTCCTATATGAAAAATCCTATGGTTTTGCTTATGTTCCATACAAAGATGAATCTCACATTAATACATTTTGGAGGGAATATATGTTGACTTTTGAAGGGAGTGACAAAAATACCCTTGCTTTTTGGCCTAAAGTTCACCTAGGGTGCAAAGTGAAAGACAATATATGTTTTGAGGGTGCAAAGTGGGATTGATTTTTTTCGAGGGTGCAAAGTGCCAAACTGATACAATTCTAGGGTGCAAAGTGGGATTAAGCCATATATATGAATATCACTTTCGTCCCGGGAAAGAACAATGAATAAATATTTGGTCCTGAAGTACCATATTTAATTGCAATAAAAGCCCTCATGTATCTTGAAATTGTTCGAGGTCGGATATAGCTTTCTCGGTGAACTAGATACAACTTTGTACCAACATGAAGTCATTGAAATGACATTAAACAAATATTATGTTATCTTCGTGGATCAACTGACATGGGTTTATTTTTACTCTAAATATTCAAGCCCACAAGTAGAGGGTTATGTGGATGTTGGTTGCATAAATTTTTTATTCCAAAGTGAACATGAATTTACTTATGGTAGAGCTTCTAAATCATGGCAATCTCTGAAACAAACTTTAGCAGCCAACTCTTTCAACCACTCTGAAATTTTGACATTTCATAAATGTTTATGGATGAGATCTATGATTCAATATTTTCATAAACATGTGGGTTACATTCAATAAGGAATACGCCAATATTATTATATGAAGACAATATTGCTCAAATCGAAAATGAAGATTTTTCTACTATTGGGTTGCCTAAGGATTTTGGAAATGGCTTACGTGGTCTTCGAATTCGACATTCACTTGTGGAAATCAAGGAAAAACTCTATATTATGGCTTTTGGGTATCACCATCAAACCTTAGAACTGTGGAGGCTATCTGATGTTAAGAACCAGTCATGGACCCAAAGTTGGAGCATTAATTTACAAAGCATTATCCCTCGCCATGACGATTTTGACGCAATTAATCTAACTATTTACAGGCGAGAATACCTCCAGGATTACAATGGATCATGCGAGGATATTTTAAGAGACATTAAAAAGCTTAAAGTGAAAAATAGGGTTCGTTTGGATGTAGGAATTCACACAAACATTTTCTCACTTTAAATACATAGACTGATAGAAGGAACCCACTTCTGACTGCATTGATTGAGTGTCTTCCAGTCATTAATTAGGACTATAAATTAATTTTCTAAATTTTAAACTGCATTGATTAAGTGTCTTTTATAACATCTTATTATATTATGTTTTAGATGATGATATTTCAGACAAAGATTTAACTAAACTTTTCTGGGATGGAAAATATTAGAACGATATATATTTGAGCTAAAAAAGGATTGCTTGTTTGGAAAGGTCATTTATGCTGACTTCTTTGTTAGGTGCTAGGACGACATGTAATATTTGAGTATATATTGCATTTTCTTGTGAATGCTTAGGGGAATGTCTCGACTAAATTGATCAAATTAAATAGTTTGATTCAATTTGTTATTTATTTGGAGAGTTCATGGCAATTTAACATCTGATTACAATGTTCAATTTACCTCCTTTTAATTTAGAAAATAGCATATTACCCCCCTATAAAAAATTTAAAGAAGCAATTTACCCTCTTCAGCCGGAGAGTGGAACTCACTTACCGAAATTGAGAGTGGGATGAAAAATATTTTGTAATATAGGGGGGACAATTGCCATATTCATCATAATACATGGGGTAAATTGCTACATTTATGATAACACAGGGGAATAAACTTCCGCATTATCATGACACATGGGGTGAAGTGCCACATATAAAAATGTGTGTTGAACTTTTATAAAATTATAAGGGGATAAAATACTCTTTTCAAATCACATAAAAGGTAAATTGAACATTATAAATATTATAGGGGGTAAATTGCCATTAATTCTTTATTTGGACTCCATTCCAATATTAAATAATCCCACGGCCCAATTAATCTTGTTTCCTTTTCAATTTGTCGTGGAGTTCGGATAATTTAATATCTTTCATACATTTTTAACTAACGAGCATAGCTTGAACAAAATCTTATTTATCGAATTTGAGTAGAATATTGAATGATTTTTTTCGATTTTTAGACCTGGAAAATTCTTGTGCAAGCCTGGCTTGGCCAAACCCATCCAACCAACAAGAAAGTGTATTGCACTTGTTTTGTGATTGATGAAAGGATAGTGCCCTGCAAGCCAATATATTTAGCTTGTAATAGGACTATCTAAAATTTTCTCTAGTATAAATGAATTAATACGCTCGTCTGTTTATAGTATGTAAATCAAACAGTGGCCAACTTTATCTCTCGCGAATTACTTAAGCAATTGGATGAAATCCTTAGATCACAATACACTATGGGACGATTCACTTCAGTATGAGTGCAATCATGAAACAGTCTTTAAGGTCGTGATGTTAAAACATGTTCCAAGTCATAGATTCCGAACGAGACGGGGTATCGAAGGAATCGCAAAGACTTGTACATATATGCATGATTCACGTGGAGTGAATTTGTAGCGTTTCATGAGCAAGACATTTGATGCTAGTGCATATGAGTAGGTGTTTCTCAAGACTTATAATAGTGTACGATTTAGTCCTTTGACTTGAGGTGCTAGGGCGAATTCGGTGCACGTGAGTACGTACTTTGATTTAGGAGCCGATCACTTAGTCTGATCATTGTGCGACTACTTTGGGTACGTAGGATCGTGTACGCAAATGGTTAGCACTAATATGGGATCTACCGAATCAACGTAGTAAGTTGAGAGAATTTCCTATACGTTCTTAGATAATAGATTCCGAGAAACCTGTGGCCACAGTTGGTGACGGATTTGGAAAGGGGTTTCCAAATTTAGCAGTCACACTGGAATTATTATCCGGAATTAGAAAGTATAGTTATCGAGATAATTAGAGGTGCCGATCAATTCACACACCCTAGGCCTCGATCGGGAAATTAAGTCGATAGAATGACCGTATGTACATGGTACTTATAAGAGGTGAGGTTCACTGAAATCAATTCACCTGAAGTTGGGCCTCATGGGCTTGTGGCTAGACATCGACCATGAGGTGTGGGTACTCATGAATTAATAAGGAGATTAATTCTTGAGTAGTTAATTGAAGGTGTTCAATTAATCGGAGCAATTAATAAGCTCGCAAATTAAATCACGAAAGTCGTGGGGCCGCGGCCAATTGATGGTGAACCTAGAGGGTCACACACAATACAATTGGACTGCAACAAATCATATAAGGAAAGTTTGATTTAAAGAGTTAAATCGAAACTGGAGAATTAAAGTGTTAATTCTTATAGGAGAAAAACTAATTAATTAAAGAGTTAATTAATAAGAGAGAAATTAATTAATTAATTGGATTAATTAATTAAATGGCCTGAATTAATTAAAATTGTTTAATTAATTAAAATGTGATTTAAGTCCATTAGGAAACAAATAAAGGCCATAAGTAAATGGATTTTAAGTTTCCTAGTAGGATTAGATTACGTCTAGATCAAGACTCCTTATCTATATAAGGAGTTCAAGACCTCAAAACCCTAGCCGACACAAGACAAGAAAATCGCCCCCCCCCCCCCCCCCCCCCTCTCCAAGGGAGTGGCCGCCGCCCCCTTCTCATCTTCCAGTCTTTTAACCTTCTTCCTTGCTTGATAACCTTTGAATCATAGTTCTAAGCCTGTGGATTCAAAAGGAGTTGTTTCAATCCAGTTGGTGTGGACACCGCTAGAGGCACAACACATGGGGTGCTTCTCCGAACCAAAAGTCCTGCAGATCTGAAAGAAGACCGGAGAAAAACCACCACTGTTCCTGTGGTGAGGTAAAAATCGATAAATCCCCTATTGTTGGTTTATTTGTGTAAAAATCCTTTTCGTACGACCAGATGAATAAAGATTCTGCTTTGGTTGTTTTAAAAATTTTAAAATTCCGTTGCTTTAACGTTCTGACATTACCAATAACCCAACAATTGGTCACTCTCCTGGGAGTTACATCCAATCCCAACGCAAGTGTATTGCACTTGCCATGTAATTACTTTGAGTTCGACTAAATCCGGTCTGAGTAAGAATTTCCCTTTAGACCTACAAAGAGTTGTGTAAACTAACAACTGTAGAGCATGTTTGTCTCGCTCAAGACAAACACTTTAAATTTATCTTCTCTCTATATCCTTAAACTACTCTCCTGAAAACCAAACAAACAATATTACGAAAACCGAGAAACTTTTCAAACCACCCCATTTTCCCAAACTACTATGCAAACGAGGATTGTAATCTTTACGTGTATAATTGGGTTTTTATTTACGAGAATCTTCCATGTGAATATGGATTATTGGACAAATTAAGCCCCTGTCGTATAAAAATACACAAATAGTTGCTGTACATTCTATTACCCGATCGATATGTCATAAGTTTTATTAAGAAAAGATGTTAATGCCTATTTATGCTTCCTTTCTCAAACCTAAGAAGATACACGTTTCTATTGAAAAGCCAAAGAATTCTGTACAGAAACAAGAACATGTAAAATAGCAGCAAACTAAAGAGTACATACTACATACATACTGATTATACTTTGCATGACATGGAATTAAGCTCTAGGATAGCGGGACCGCCCTTTCTTCCTCAAGAACTCCGGGATTTCCACAGAACCGCCTTCTAGAAACGATGATGGCCGTCTATTCAGACCAATGTTCGAATCTCCCTGATTTGCCTGCTGCTGCTACATTGAAGCCAACAGTGTTATTCGGAGAAGATTGATTGATTGAATGAACGAGTGTTTTTGTGTCGAAAGAAGATAGATATACCTGGAGGGATCTCCCGTCACTTTCCTCTTGACGTTTAAACCCAGTCGCAATCAAAGTTATGCTTATCTGAATTATTACAAAAGCATATCAAACAAGAATTCAACATACAAATGTAATATATAGGGTAATTTACGTTTGCTACCCCTCAGGTAAAGCCAAATTACACTCACTAGACCTGCTGTTTCGGAAGTTATAAGAACGCCCTTATGGTTTAGCATGTTTTACCACAACATCCCTTACGGCATTACAAGAACCCCCTTCTGGTATATAGCATGTTTTACAAAAACACCCCTATAAGGGGATATATTTGTAATTTCCGAAACTACAGGGGTTTTTGATAATTGGGGTTTACCTGAGGGTGTTTGAGTGTTAATGACCCTAATATGTACATATATATATGCGGGAACTTAGATTCTACACCGCGTGAAATACACAGGTGCATTCTTCAAATGACATATACCATCTTTCATTAACCACAATCAACAACGTAAATTTTGAAAAAATAAAAAATGTGACACGTGTCATTTGGAGAATATACCCATGATTTTACATGCCGTGTAGCATCTAAACCGTCATATTACGCTTGAGTAGATAAACTTACTTGACCACTTATCGAGGGATCTACGACAGCGCCAAATATTAAGTTGGCACTTGGATCCACGAGATCATATATGACCTCTGCTGCAGTGTTTACCTGTCATTTCCGAAATGCATGTTACATACACGATCAAATAAAAGAGAAATTATGCAAAAAAGGTCGTGGTGTTAATCAAATACGTTATAGTTATACGAATACCCACCTCTTAATATAACTAACATATGGAAGACAAATAAGGGAAAGACTGAAAATGAAAAACTACCTCGAACAATGTAAGATCACTGCCGCCAGTTATATTCCACACAATTCCAGTAGCTCTTTCTATACCAATATCCAGTAAAGGAGATTGAATGGCATTTAAAGCAGCATCTCTAGCCCTCGTCTTTCCTGCATTGTATCAAAATGACAATCATAAGTGAGGACTCAAATATCAATAATACCTTCACGGGGCACTGACAACTATGACACAGAAAACCTTATGCAATACACAATATTTTAAGCCTTCATAGAATGTGTGAATTGTCATGAGTTCCACAAATACTAAATCTTCATCTCCCTTCACCCACACGTCCCATGGTATTTCAATCAAATATGAACACTATTTCCCAATTCTGAAACTTCTTCTATATATCTATATGATTTGATGGCAAAAAAGCAATTTTAGTCCTTCAACTTTTGCAGAGACGCGAAAATGGGACACATGTAGTTCCAACAAGCAATTTACATCCTAGATGTTTTAAGGTGTTGCAATTTTAGTCCTCTTACCCGCGAATTTAGTCCTAATTTTGTCAGAATTTAAATTAGAGTCCTTAAATTCCTATGCAAGCAAATAAATAGGGGGTTTTTGTCCCTCTGGCTGCCACACGGTGGTAATCCACCAAGTCACCTTGTCAGATTAGCTTAAACTGGAGGAAAAATAACAGCTTTTTTTCCTTTATTTCTTTCCCTACCTACTAATTATTTAAGTCAAATGTGTCATAATGCCTCAATTTATTTGCTTATGTGGAAATTTATGGGCACTAATTTTAATTCCGGCGAATTTAGGACTAAAATTGCGGCTAAGAGGACTAAAATTGCAGCAACTTAAAACATAAAAGATGTAAATTGCTTGCCAGAACTACAAGTACCCCATTTCCGCGTCCTTCCCAAAGTTAAAGGACTATTATTGCGTTTATGTGGCAGCCAGAGGGACAAAAACCCCCTATTTATTTGCTTGCATAGGAATTTAAGGACTCTAATTTAAATTCTGACAAAATTAGGACTAAATTCGCGGGTAAGAGGACTAAAATTGCAACACCTTAAAACATCTAGGATGTAAATTGCTTGTTGGAACTACATGTGTCCCATTTTCGCGTCTCTGCAAAAGTTGAAGGACTAAAATTGCTTTTTTGCCATGATCTGAGACTACTATTTTGGTATGGTTTCATTACCAACATGTCAGAGATTAAATAATTTATAGTCAAAATTTGTGAATTGGTTGAAATGATCATAAAGAGAAAATATCAATACACTGAAGCACCATAAAAGAAAAAGAAGAAAAAGTTAATGGAGCTAAAGTATGCAGTACTTATCCAAGTTAACGGAAGTTCCAAGGAGAGGCTCGACTTATCAACAGAGCGTAAACTACCAAGTACTCCACCCTAACTGGAACCATAATTCCTTATTTCTTGGTGAGGTTAGTAGTTTAAATCAGGGATAATTGACAAGTTAACTAAATGGAAGAAACTAATAACTAATTTAAACCAATCATAGATCTGTCATAATGGCCTTCTTTTGGAAGAGTAAGGTGTTCCAGAAATGGGACCTTACTGAGCAATAATAAGTCATCTCAGAATTGTCTATGATCTGTCAAAAAATGAATGCAAGATGGTATTTTTACCAGTTTGTGTCTTTCTAGAGATCCAATATCTAAAACAACCAGGAAAAATAAGCAAAGTCCTCTATTGCATAATTTTAACCAATAAAATGGGCTATAAAACCATCTTATTTGCAAGAAATTCAGGATCATAACCACATTGATTAGTCTATATATTTGGTTCCATTTTTTTAATGCTCATTCCGGAAAAGTTAGACACTTCACTCATCCCATATTATTTACATCATTTTACCATTTTTGATGTGCCAATATATTTCAAAACAACAAAAAGGAAATCTTGAAAGACATTATATATCCTTATCTTAAAGTGATATATTACAATAATAGGGATACATAGGTAAAATACCATCACAAGTTGAGCACATTTTTTTGGGTGGAACTGGAAATCATTGTAATAAAATATACAAAAATTAAGACAGAAAGTTAAGAGTTAAATCCAGGAAGCAACATTGCTAACATAAAACAAGCAACAGTACTAACATGAAACCAAATGCTTTCAGATAGATAGTACCTGTTGCAGTTCCAATTCCCATTAACGAAGAACCTGCATTGGCCATAATAGCTCGTACATCAGCAAAATCTACATTAACTAGTCCTGGAATCTGCAAATTATACAAAAGGAAAAATAAATGGCAATCAATTAAATGTTATACAGATCAGTACTGAATAATATTTTAGAACCAGCATGTTTGCAACCCATTATCATAGAATTAAACGAGTAAAGAAGCTATCCTTTTTCATACTGGTAAGCAAGGTCCCTAAGTCTCACTTCAGTCCAAGACTCATATAGAGTTAAGGGTATATTTAGGGTATGCCAAATACACAAATGTGACTTTAAGTAAACCTTAGATCAAAACTAAGACAAATAACTGGACAGAGATGAGTTTTTTATCAACAAAGAGAAAGCTTATGTTGATCCCAGAAAAAGTTTTATATACAGACCAAATGATAAGGATATAGTAAAAATCTATAACTCAATAAGTCAAACACCTCTTCGGAGCATGGTACAATTTAATGAAGTGCGGAAAAATAGAGCATTCATAGGGGAAAAATAAAAAAGGAGATAATGGCAACTTACCCCCATGTGATTTGAAAAAGAGCACTTCCCCCCCCCCCCCCCCCCCCCCCATAATCTTATAAAAGTTTCGCACTGCCTCCCTAACTTTTTTAAACTAAAAAAACTACAAATTAACAAAACTACCCGATAAATGTGGCACTTTACCCTCCTATGTTATGCTAAATTGCACTTTACCCCCCCTCCCTCCATGTTACAAAAACACTGTTCATGCCCACTCTCAATATCAGCGAGTCAGTTACGCTCTTTGGTTGAAGGAGGTAAATTGCTCCTTTAAAATTTTTCACAGGAGGGTAAAGTGCTCTTTTTCAAATCACAGAGGGGTAAATTGAACATTATGCATATCACCGCCGGGGGGGGGGGGGGGGGGTGTTAAAGTGCCATTAGCTAAAAAAAAAATCTATGAAACACAGTCAAAACCTTGCTGAAGATATATGTGCAGATAAAATGCAAATTATAAATGAAAGGCCAAAGAAGCATCACGAATAGAAGAACATTTATACAGCACACAAAGTCAACTTTGTCATGCATGAAGTTGACCACCCATACCGTGATTATATCAGAGATACCACGAACTCCTTGTCGAAGAATATCATCAGCAAGATTAAATGCTTCTGTTACTGGTGTAGAAGGGGAAACTGCAGTCAGTAATTTATCATTTGGAATGACAATTAGAGTGTCAACATTTTCTCTTAAAGCTGCAATTCCTTCTTGGGCTTGGACAGCTCTTCTCCGACCCTCGAAAGAAAATGGAGTGGTGACTATACCAACGGTCAAAATTCCCATAGATTTCGCAACTCCAGCAATTACAGGAGCTCCACCAGTCCCTGTTCCACCACCCATTCCAGACTGCACAATTTACAATATAACAGAATGTAACAAGAAAAAGAATAATCAATTTATAATCCACGTAGATTCTAGCTTCTTGCTAGGGAAATGGCATTTTGTGACTATTCATCAACTTTTAAGAGATGCATGTTTGAAATCAGCATCACATTTAATATTTGTGTTAATGCCAATTTACCTCCCTGTGAAATGCATAATGTTCAATTTACCTCCTGTGATTTGAAAAAGAGCACTTTACCCCCCCTCCCCCCTGAAAATTTTAAAGGACCAATTTACCTCCTTCCAACAGAGAGTGTAACGCACTCTCCGAAATTGAGAATGTGCGTGAAAAGTGTTGCGCAAAAGACAAAAGTACCCTTGGGGGGGTAAAATGTCACATTTATCATAACACAGGGGGTTAAGTGCTACATTCATCATAACACATGGGGGGTAAAGTGTCACATTTATCATAAGTCAGAAGGTAAAATGGCACATGTATCATAACACAGAGGGGTAAAGTGACACATTTATAATAATACAGGGGGTAAAGTGTCACATTTATAAGTTGACTGGGTCAAAGTATAGTATATAAGAGGGCTCGTCAATTCGTACTTTTTTAAGTTTAAAAATATCAGAGAGGCGGTGTGAAACTTTTATAAGATTATGGGGGTAAATTGCTTTTTTTACAAATCACATGGAGGTAAATTGAACATTATGTATATCATAGGGAGGGTAAATTTCGTTAACTCTATAATATTTTAAAACAGGTAATATGATAATTCATCCAAAAATGTCATTTATCCAACCAAAGAAATGAACTTACAGTGACAAACACCATATCTGACCCATACAATGCATCCTCAATAGCTTGTTGGCTTTCTTTCGCAGCATTCATTCCAATATCTGGGTTCCCACCAGCACCAAGTCCTCTAGTCAGCTCTTGCCCAATCTGCAAACGTTTCTCGGGAAATACAGGTGACATTCTCATGGCTTGTATATCCGTGTTAACAATCCAAAACTCAACTCCCTTCATCTCACTTTCAATCATACGGTTAACTGCATTTGAGCCACCACCTCCGACACCAATAACCTTGATCTTGGCCTCATTAAAATTGTTCAAACTCGATGAATCTCTCAAACTCTCAGTAACGTTTCCACTAGAAGTATCCTGTCTCGGGTTGATCGATGTAGAATTCCCCCCCTCACCTCTAAGCATCGAGATCTCGGGGTGTAGGTTAAGAAACGGGTCCTTATTTTGAAAATGATTAGCATTGTGTGAGTTAAACGAGCATTTAAACCGTCGTAAATTTGAACTATACTTTTGACGAACACTTGAAAGTCTGGACCCAAGAACAGTCAATACCCCTGTAGTCCTTGGAGTATTCAGAGGCGTGATACAAGGGGATGCACAAGTAGCCATTAAGTAACAACTTCAAACTCGATTTGCTTTTATCTTTACCGCGACAAAACCCCTATCAAATATGTACCAATTTTTAGCCCTTTTTCTGCCTAACTACCTTGAAATATATAAACCAGTACATTAAAAGGAAGTGGAGATTATAAGAATGTACCCCCATTCACAGCATAATGATAACACACCAATTTAAAGTACACAAACTAAACAAAAACATAATTCATGCTATGAAGAGGGCATCAGCACAATATAGAGCTATGATTGGAAACAAGATTAATCCACCAACTAAAGTACAAGAAACCCAGATAGAAATAAGCTGCAGATGAGATTTTAAACCAATAAAATCCAAAAAAAATAAAAATAAAAAACAAGTACCTGAATACTAGAAGCCCCAATGCAAGGATACAGATTTTCCTTATGTAGGAAATTGAAAACGATATTTGTGAAGCGCGGAAGCTGTCAATTAGCAGTTAACCTTAATATTTTTTAATTAATTAGTGAAAAATGAAAGAGGGGAGAATGAAAAATTCTCCATTTCAGGGTTTTACTGCAACAAAACACAACAAACTATTTTGTCAAGCTAAGTGATGTTACTATTTACTCATTTAGAATTTCCATTTCTTTTTTGGAAGGAACAAGAATTGTGGGCCTAGATCCTCATGGGTTGGGCTCAAACCCTTATCACTGAGGGTTTTCTTTTTTGTTGTTTTTTTGATTGATTGGTTTCTTATGATTTTGACCTATCTACCCAAAAGAAACAAAGTTACATAACGGAATTTTTAATGAATTTTAGAAAAGGTCGTTATTATTTTTCGACTGAAACGATAATTATATTATTAAATCAGAATATCTACTCAACTTAATTTTTAAGAAAATTATCTATCAAATATTAATATTAAATTAGAAGAAAATCTACATAAGTTGGAATCCAACTAGAATTTCTTGGAACTGGGGCCTCATTTTTATGCCTCGTCGGCTGAGAAAAAATAAGTCTTGAACTAGAGTATATTTTGGCTTGAGAGTTTAGTTTTAGAATTTTTTAGCGTTACAAAATTTTGAAATAAGTATGACGAATTGGCTTAAGAAATTAGAATCTTTTAGTGTTACAAAATTTTACTATGTAGTTTTTCCATTAAAATGAAGAAAAAATTGCACATGGTTTTACAATGAGATATGATCGTTGAGGTTCTCGTAATACACTAATACATAATATCTATAATCTTTGTGTAATTTCTAAATAAGGCTAAATCCCATTAATCGTTCCTTAAGTTTAAATTTATTTATGCTTTTGTCCCTCATAGATAAAGTGCTACATTTTCTTCCCTTTTACATAATGTGTTACATCGTTCACTTTTCAGATCAATTTCCAGCAAAAATATACAACGGGCAAAACACGTGCATTTTGACAGGGATATTTTCGGAAGACCATATTTTCTAATATTTTGGATTTACACATGCGTCCCTCATTTTAATATGTTGTATTATTTTCGTCATTTTTGTTTCAAATTTTGTTGCATAAAGGTAATGAGGTACGTGGCTCATTCTTTAGCTAGATTAATATCTCTTATTGAACTCTTTGTTTCTCCCTAAAAGAATTAGAAACATTCTATTAGCAGAAGCCCTTTAATTTTATTTATGAGATATAGGTGAACTATTACATTAAATACTTTTATTTTCTGAAAAAATATGGTTGTAGTTTATTATGTTGAATCTGTATGCTACATTTATGATGTTTAAAATTTATATATCATAATGTTTTTAATAAGATTTAATAATGAAATATATATCAACCGGATTATTTATTAAAATTATTTGAATATCGTTTAGTAGACTGAAACAATGAAAAAAATGGATGAGAGGGCTAATAATTTATAATCTACTAAGAATGTCTCAATTAATAATTTGATAACTTAAGTATGATATAATTGAAAAAAATAGAATGCAATATATATTGCTATTACTTATAAGGAACACTGCAATTAAAATACGCAACATATATTTATTATACTGATAAGATTAATGTATAATTTAAATATTTATGTTGGATGAAGATGAAGAAGTGAAGGGAGGTTTTGATGATTTCCAAAAGTCATCAACTAAGTAATTGAAGCTTAGCATACCTCTGAAAAGTTCAATCGAGAAATCAAGTAAAATCAGAAGATTGAATTTTGGTCCAAAAGACTACTGATCTGATGATGAGTTCGGAATCAGACTGATGGATTTCAGCAGAGTCAAATCAGATGAGTTCGATTTGAATCAGCAGAGTGAATTTGATCAGCAGAGTGGAAGTGATCAGGAAGTCATTCCAACGGTAATAAATGCACTTGGCATAGTAAATGTTGAAAGAGAAGGGTATTAATGATAAATTATTGAAGAGAAACCTCGTATCAGCAAGGTGCATTAAATGCGACTGACAGATACGTACAACAGACTATACAGTGAACAGTTGCATAAAGCCGTTCAGAGACAAGGACCAGTACTCGAGGAAGATCTGAAATCTGTCTCACTTCAACGGGCAGAATTCAAACATCAAGTATAAATAGTTCGAGATTCAAGAGTTAGAGACGTACACAACAACTGGAGAGCATTCAAAGATCAAAACTTTCTAAGTCTCAATACTCAAGAACAGAACTCTAAACAGCCGAGTCATCTGTTGACAAAGCGAGTTGAAGAAAAGGAATATATCTACAAATCTTAGTGATTTTTGTATAAGAGAAGTTGTGAGAAGTAGTTTTTCATCTTAGTGAGTGAAAATACTTCAGAGTATAGGTCTTCTTTGTGATTTCCTATAGAGAACTTGTGGCTTTATCATTTGTTGTAAAAGCGCAAGTAGAGTGTACTATTTACTTAGTGTTCATAGAAGAGTGGACTAAAAGACATCTTGTCTATATAACCACTAGAAAAATTCCTTGTGTTTGATTACTTGTTTTAAACTTGCATATTTTCATGGGATAATTACAGGGACCTCCCCTGTGGTTTGGTGCATTTCGCGTTCAATCCCCTCCAAGAATCATAATTACAATGACCATCCTTGAGGTTTCAAAAACCTTACAAAACCCTAACGGACATTAACGGAAGTGGACGGAATTTATGAAATGACTTAATTGCCCTCGTCAGTTTTAATTTTAAAAAAAAAAAAAAACCCAAAAATCGTGTAAAATATCTGACCCCAGAATTGACAAATTTGCCCCTGCCTCTTCTTATTCCCGCGCTCAATACTCTCTCCCATACAATTACAATCAAACCCTATTTTTTTCCTCAAACCCTTCTTCTTCCCCACCATCTTCAACCACCATTGTTGCTCCCATATCAAAATTCTGCAAACCCATCTTACAACATTCACAAAACCCGTACTCCCAACAAACCCCAACCCCCATTGACGTCGATTTCTACGAAGCAAAGCCACAAAAATTCGAAGATAAAATCAAAATTTTCATTCCTTTTTTTTAGAGTTTTTTCGGTGATGGTAAAATCATTTTAAGCACTAAATCTTTGACTAAGTGGAGAAATTATAAATTATCCTATTAACCAATTTCACCTTTTAATAGAACCAAGCTCATGATCTAATTTTTTTTTGGAAACCATCAAGAAATCCCAGCAATAAGTTAGCTCCTTCCAACATAAACATATTTCGGCAATGTATGTTAATTTATTGACAAAAAAATCAATTTTCTGTCATCTAAGGTTTTTTGTAATCTATTTGTTCACTGTTTTGCTTTCTTCGAAGAAAAATCAAAACTTTTAATGAATTTTTTATTATATAGTAACATAGTAGTGTGATTCTGTTTGGTACTTATTTTTTTGTTAAATTTTTGTTTCCAGATTCTGTTTTTTCTTTACATCGTTGGTTACATTGTTATATGATATCTTTACATTATTGGTAAATTGTTGTTACTGCTTTTGATTAGGGTTTCTTACATTGTTGGTCCCATATTTTGACAATGTTGTTACTGATTTTGTTGTTGCACTTTTCATGTACAGATCATGTTGTACGACATTGTAGTCCACTACTTGGATGAGATGTTTATCCTCAAGAACATTCAATCGAGGAACTATATGTACATGGACCTATTGTACGATGTTTGTGAAATTGCTCTGAAGAACATGTCAGCAATACTTAATACTCTTATTGTGATGAGTTATACTGAGACATTCATGGGCAGGGTTGATAAAATCAGGTTGTGGGGTGATGAGGATGTCTACAAAATGTTTGAGAAGAATAAGATGAAGTCAACTATTGACTTGTTTGTTCAAACATTTGATAATGAGGCAGAGGTTGAAAACCAAGCAATGGTTGAGAATGAAGAATGTGGTGAAGCTGAAGAATCTGATGAAACTGATGAGGGTCAGAGTGAAGGTGATGAAACTGATGAGGAGCAGAGTGAAGGTGATGAAACTGATAAAGGTGAGTTGAGAGATGGTGCTAATGTTACAGGGGATGAAAATGTAGGAACTGAAGAGCTGGAGGGGTTGAAAGTAATGTAGAAAGTGGTATTGGGGTAGAAAGAAATGATCATGGTGGCAATAAAGGAAAAAAACCTTCAGATTCTGATAATACACTGAGTGATTATGAGTTTGATGATCACTGTGAAACTGAAAATAGTTCAGATGAGGAGTTTCAGGATGACCCTATGGCTGGATACATTGATAGAAATGAGTTCATTATTCCTGAGAATGTTGCTGAGAAGATGATTTTTACTGTTGGGATGGAGTTTCCCACTGTTGATCACTTTAGAGAGGCATTGAAAGAGTTTGTGATTAGGGAGGGATTTGAGATAATAAGACAAAAGAATGAGAGAACAAGAGTTACAGCAGTTTGTGCTGCATTAGATTGCCCTTAGAGAGTTCATGCATCTCATTTGCCTGATGGAGTTACATTTATGATTAAGTCTATCAATCCTGTGCATACATGTGTTAGGATTGGAGGACTTAAGGAGGCTAGATCAAGCTGGATGGCTGACAAGTTGGTTAGTGTGCTAAGAGAAAATCCTGATATGAGGCCTAGAGGGATAAGAAATGAGTTGAAAAAGTATGGTATTACTCCTAACTACATGAAGTTATATAGGGCCAAGTTAAAAGCTATGGATGATGTTGTAGGTGGACATAAAGAATCTTATTCTATGTTGCCTAAGTATGCTGAGATGGTGAGGACTACAAATGTAGGGAGTCTTGTTGAGATCCAGTTTGAGGGTGTTGGGGATGGTGATGGAGATGAAGTAGTGGAAGAAGAAGGAATTGAAGGTATTCCAACTGGTCCTACATTTAAAAGGATTTTTCTGGGTTTGGAACCATTGAAAAGAGGTTTTCTGAGTGGATGCAGCCCATTTCTGGGCTTTGATGGGTGCCATTTGAAAGGACCGTACAAGGGAATCTTATTGTCTGCTGTTGGATTAGATGGGAACAATGGCCTCTTCCCTTTGGCATTTGCTGTTGTGGAAAGTGAGAACAAAGAGAGCTGGAGTTTTTTCTTCCACTGCTTGGAGATCTTATTGGGAGGATTCAACATTGAAAGGCCCTGGACTTTCATGATAGACAGGCAAAAGGTAAACTTTCATACTGTACATCTTAGTAATATTTAATAGTTCAGAAGGACTTATTTGTAATGTTTAATAGTTTATAAGGACTTATTTGTAATGTTTCAGGGTTTGGTTGAGGCTATCAATGAGAAAGTGCCCACTGCTATTAACAGAAAATGTGCCAGACATATTTATGCGAACATGAGGACCCTATATCCTGGTATGTTGGAGAGAAAGTGGTATTGGGCAGCTGCAAGGGCATACAATAGACCCATGTTTGACTTTGCCATGAGGAAGTTAAGAGAGGTAAAATCCCAAGCTTATGATTGGTTGATGGAGATAGATGTTAGGATGTGGTCAAGGCATGCTTTTGATACTAGGCTAAGAAATGATCATGTGACTAATAATATATCTGAATCTTTGAATAATTGGATTGGAGATCTTAGAGGTTCACCTATTCAGACTTTGATGGATGGTTTGAGATAAAAAATTATGAATAGGGTGAACAATAGGTATGCTAATGGCTTGAAGTGGACTGGTACTTTGTGTGGGAGTGTTGTTAATAAGATTAACATGTTGAAAGTAGAAGCAAATAGGTGTGTGTTGCTAATTGGTGGGGAAAATGAGTTTGAAGTGAAAGATAACAACATTCACTTCATAGTGAACTTGAGTACTAGGACATGTAACCGTGGATACTGGGAGGTGAGTGGCATTCCTTGTAAGCATGCATTGGTAGCTATACAACATAACAGAGAAAGTGTGGAGATCTACACAGACAAAAGCTACTATAAAGGGTTTTACATGATGGCCTACCATCACAAGATCAAGAGCATTCCTAATCCAATGTTCTGGCCTACATTGGAACATGTTGAACCTCGAGTTGTGCTCCCCCCACCTCTAAAAAGGCAACCAGGTAGGCCAAAAAAGCATAGGAGAAGGGAGCAAGGAGAGGCGTCAAGGGTAATCCCATCAAAGAGGTCAGCTACCTTAAAGTGTGGTAAGTGTGGCCAACTTGGACATAACAAAAGGACTTGTGAGGGTGGGCAAACAAAAAAGAAAAGAACCAATAGAGGAACCAACAGAGAAGAGCCACAGGTCATTATAAGTTTGTATAGTTTGCTTAACTTTGCATTTCCAATCATTAATGTTTTAAATTCATTCATTCATTGTATTTGTAGGTTGCTGGACATGGAGATGCTGGAACATCTAATGCTGCTGGATCATCTAATGCTGCTGGAGCTGGAGGTGTGGATTTTGATGTTGATATTCCACTTAGCCAAGTGGTGGGACTTATAAGGAGATCAAGAGCTGAAATTATGGTGTTGAACAACCAGGAAGGCCCCCCAGTCTCCCAATCCTCACAACTTGCTTCTGATGATTGAATTTGATGTTGTTTATGAATTTTTAATTTCTGAATTTGTGTTAAGGTTTATATTTTGCTGGTGTTTTTGGACAAATTATGTTGTGTTGGTTTTTGAGGTGTTTATGGACAAAGTTTGAATGGTAGTTTAAAATTTCTGGATTGTAAGGGAGAATATGTTTTGCCAATTTGGATGAAACTGTTATGTTTTGAAACATCGAGGGGTTAATATGTAATGAACGATTGTTAGGTTTTGTGGTTGGTTGTTGTTTATGAATTATTAAATTATTAGGAACTATTATTATTTTAGCATTAATTTGTGTATTTTATTCAATTTACTTTTCAATTTTATTTCGCATTAAATATGAAAAAAGTAATTAAGTTTATTATAAAGGGATATTAATTATAAAATATTTTAGCAATTTATGTAATAGTAATTTATGTATTTTTATTCGGATTTTATTTTGCAAAAGAAATTGGAAAAAGTAATTATGTGTTATTAAATTTGGTAACAAAATTTGGTAAAAGTAATATAAGTTCAATGTCAGTTTACAACATTTTCATCCATTCTTAAATATAAACATTACAATGAACATCCTCCCATGCACAAAACATAACCAAGGGCATAATTGTCCACAAAAAATACTATGGTAAACTGAAGGGTAAAATGGGGTTTTCAATAAAATTAGGATGATGACGTCATCAAAAACTAACGGTGGACCAACGGATGTAAGGTTTTTGAAACCTCAAGAGAGGTCATTGTAATTATGATTCTTGGAGGGGAATGGACGCGAAATGCACCAAACCACAGGGGAGGTCCCTGTAATTATCCCTATTTTCATAAGCAAACAAACACCTTAAAAGACGAAAGCTTTTAAAAGAAGGATTTATAAAACAAGGGGTAAAATCTTTAAAAAGGAAAAAACTTGTTTGAAAAACATACTTGACAATATTCGCTGGATACAAGTTTTGAAACTCTGAGTTTATCTCAACAGATAAGTAAATCAGTCTAGTGGTCAACTTACGCTTAAGAAGCTTTGTGCGCGAACAACTAAGTAGTCTCATAAGTTTCGATCAGCTTACTCTGCTGATAAGAAAAGTTAGAGAAATTTTTTAAAGGTTCAGAGGTCCCCCCTCTAGACCTCATTATGACCTATTGGGACAAACAGTTTACATAAATATTTTTAGTTCAATATATAATTTACACGAATGAGTATTTTATTGATGACAATAAAATTTAAATCACATTTTGTTATTGAACTTGGCTTATTATCTAATATTTATTACCTGATAATAATAAATACGTCAATTTGAGTGCACGTTAAATCTAGTGGCGGAGCTAGGAACAATTCTTTGGGGGGGCTAATTTTTTTTTGTCAAATACTTTCTTAATATTTTGTAGTTTCTCAATATTTTGATACCATGACAAAAAATAAGATAAAGCAATACACACAAAAAAAATAGACAAAAATTGAAAATATAAATATCTTAAAAAATAAGAATCATTTAAACTGTAATCGACAATCATTTATTGAATATAAATAGTTATTATCGAGTCCGCGTTAAAAGAGTCAACATTTTCTTTTGAAAAAGTATAATATATAAGTATGTAATTGATAAAAAAAAATAAAAAAAATAAAAAAAAAAACCTCATTTTCAACTATGTTATGAGATCTACTTCAACATAAAATGTTTGTTCCCTAAATATTCTTGGAAAACTAGAAGAAACAATTTGTTAAGAAAATAATATAATGAAATATTTTAATCAATATTAATTAGCTCTATCAAGATAATAAAAAAAAAATATGTATAAAATGTCAAAAAATAGAAATGCTTCCCTAGAGATTCAAACTCAGAACAACACGATGAAAACACATTCCCTCAACCAGCTCAACATAGTGTTTCAAATTAATAAATTACTAATATATAAAAACAATATTTTTTTTGGGGGCGGTCGCCCCCCAATTTCCATGACGCTCCCCCACCTGTTAAATCGAAAAATATTATAATTGTTTATTTATTAGTTATTGATAGCGTATTGAAGATAAGCATAAAAATACGACATAATTCGAAAATTACATCAATTTGTATCTATATAGCCTCTTTGAATAATTGGATCTAGGGCTGTCAATGGGCTGGACTCGGATCGGATTAGGGCAGATCCGGATCCGAGTTCAATTTCCATTTCTTCTATCCGGATCCGGATCTGGATCCGGATCCGAGCGGATCTTGAAAAGTAGCAACTGGATCCGAATTCGGTGTCTATCCCGGATCCGTTTAGCATATTTAGCAATAATTTTTTCTTTCATTTTCCTTCAAATCACTTGTAGATTCCACCACAATGAATTAAAAATGTAATATTTTGCTTATTTCATCAAAACTATTGTTAGAAAATTATAAAAGATGGAATATGATGGATCTATAAATGATAAAAATTAGAACAAAGGAATAAACAAAACTACGAATAAAAAAGATAGAAATTGGGAAAAAGAAGAAGAAAACCCAATAATGGAAGAGAAGAAAAAAATTGGACGCAAAAGTAGGGGGAAGATGGCGGCTACTTCATAGATGAATGGTTATGGTTTTGATTTTTCTTATTAAATAGCATAAATTAATATGATTTAGGCCCAATTAGTTACCATATCAGTCCAACAATACCTCTCATGTATTTCTTCTTACGATTATTTTTAATATAGTAAAAGATTTTAGTGGAACATAAATAATTTTATTTTTATTTTGGTTTAATACATAATATATAAACAACATATAGTAATATATATTGGATACGGATCTGTAACGGATCGGATCAGTCTAGATTCATATTCGCTCCATATAATTCGGATTACGGATTTTCTTAATCGAATCATGTCCATTAGATCACTAATCGGACAATTATCCTAATAAATTGGATCGAATTCGAATCGGATCCGAATTGAAATCCACCCCATTGACAGCCCTAATTGGATCAAACAAAATAAAATTGCATGCATGTTGTATATTATAAAAAGATTTAAGTGGATATAAGCAAAAAGACTCGACATTAGCCCATATATTTTATCTTAAATAGATTGGACTGTGTTCTTTTGAAATATATGGCCCAAGTTAGAGACCAGTGATTGGGTTGTCTTCTCTAAGAATATATGGCCTAAATGGCTAAATAAGAGCTTAAAAGGTCATTGTTGTCATTTACTTTCCTCCAATTCTAAATACACGTCGTAAAAAAAATTAATACTATAAATTGTATTTCATTTTAAAAATTCAAGAGAGACTTAAATTTTTTTTTTGACATTTTTACCCTTTCTCATTAATGCCAATATGGACAGTTGCATATTTTGTTATTTCTTTTCAAGGGTATATAGTTTTGTACCATAAGATTTTTTTTCTTAAAATTTAGATAATTAATAATTTCCTTAATTAATCCTTGTGCAATAACTTTAAACGAAATTTATTTAGGAATGGAGGGAGTAATATTTTGTGTAACAAATAAAAGTTTTTGAGGGACATATGTCACCATTATAACACTCTCCCGCACATGGAGAACCTCCAAGGTGCATGCTAGAAATTTCGCAAAAAAGTAATTTATTGTTTCACTTCTTTACATAATCTCTAAAGAACCTAAAACTCTCTACAAAATAAAAACACGGTACATTTTTTCTATATAAATCCAAACAAACAAATTTTTCCTCAAATAAATTGAAAGAAAAAAAAAAACTCAAATGCAGGAAAGTTGATAATATTATCTTAAAAAAGCCTCCAAATTTCTTAAACTACGTACTCTCCTATACATTATAAAATGTCTTTCTAATTATTTTTTGTGGCATTATTTGAGGTCATTAATAACGTTATAAGTGTTACTTTAATATCTTTGCATTATTTTATGATGACAATAAAAAATGCACCAATTGATAACAATTCTTTTCATTTTAAAGTAATACGAAAATTATATTCTGACATTTTAAAATGCAATAACCTATATTTATTGGTATTTATAACTTTTATGGAATTTTACTATGTCAATTTATTCATGTATAACTGCATTCCATAATATCATGTGGCATTTTATTTATGTAACTAAAAAGACAGTATGATGGCACTTAATTTTTAGCTACACCAATGTAAATGACACTTAATTATTAAAAATCCTTTATATTTAAAATTATCACCACAATATATTTTGGGCGAAAGTTTTTAATGCCCTTAAAGCACATATTTGTTCTAATGATGTGAATTGTTATTTAATCTATATTTAACAATACATTATATTCTCAGAAGAACCTTTTTTTGGCTGCAATTAAAAATGATAAGAACTTAGCATTTCTTTCGAGATTGCCCATTTCGGCTCCAATTAAAAAATTAAGAATCTTGGCATGCCCAATAGGCCAATACATCAACCTAAATGTTATTCTACCTAACTATAATTAAGAAAAAAGAAAGGAAAAAAAAGAGTTCTAGATGTTTTTTTTTTGAGTCATATTCAGAATCCTCCCTTTTCTTTAGGTTTGATATTTCCATTAGACATTCCCTCCATTTGTCGAAGCATTCATCATCCGCCCAACTGGAAAGTCTTCTTTACAAGTAGAGACAATCACCTGGACAATTGGAAATTCTCCTTTGAAAAGTAGATAATTATTTGTGCCATTAGATAGGTTAAATCAAAATTAGTCACGGAATGAGTGATATATGACTTGTCTTACAATTTAAATGAACAATCAAAGAATGGTTAATTTAATTTGATTATGAATGGTAACATGAGTTTCTCTTTTAACGATTATTACATTAATATTATTACATCAATATTAAATCTATGGAAAGACAATGCTTGCATATCTCTTAAACATTGATATTTTTCAAACATAACTTTGTCTCCTATTTTTTCCAAACAAATTTTGTTCATCTAGTTTGATAATTGTGTACTAATTCATCCTCATGAGCAAATGTTTAATAAATAAAATTTGACCCTCAAGCATCTCTCTTTCCATCTATATTCTACTTAAATAAGGAAATTATATGATTATAATTTTACTATATATGATTATATTCCGACCATTAAATATAATTGTATTTGTAAACCTCATCACTTGTACAACACTTCCCTACATTTGCTCAAGGAAAGCTAGTGAATATATAGTAATTATTTGCCTATATTCTATTCTACAATCAACTTGAAAATTGATCTTTAACTGATCGATCATATGGGAAATGCTACCTAATCATTCCTTCAATATTTAATATATGGCTAGCAATATTGTCATGACAACAATTGTTGTTGTCAGAGCAAAATTAAAATATTTTCAGAAATGCCTCGTGCTATTTAATATTTTTGTTTGTAAAGCTTTCTATATTAATTAGTACACTAATTACTGTATTCCCAAAATTAATGTTTTAATTGTTTCTGCCTATTGTTCTTCTTGCACCACACACCGCAGCCGACCCCAACCATCCATTCACGTTAGTTCTTCTCTACTCAAACCACCAAAAAACTCAAATTTTCTTTTTCGTTTTTTCTTTTACTTTTACTTTCTCTAGTTTTAATTTTTTTAGTAATACTAGAAAAGTGAACGTGCGTCTGCACGTGATTAACTAATTTCTTATATTAATTGAATCATATAATCATTTTTGATCATACTATGGTCTTAATGACATTTCACATAATTTTTTTGATTAAATCACTTTAATTATTACTATTGTTACCAAGAATTTAAAGTTGTTATCATAAATACCTAAAACAAAAACTAGAAAATAAAAAATGAACTATAATTGTTGAGTATTCTAATTAAAACTACATGTCTACATAACTATTATTCTAAAACAACAATTTGAAAGAATGAACACTATCAATTTTTTTCCAACTTGATTTCATCTAAATAATTTTTCCATCGGAACCAGTTATCACAGGTTTAACCCTTTTTTTTTTTTTTTTTTTAATCAATTTAACCAGTTTCCAGTTATATCTATCTTTTACTGAGTTCATCCATTTTCAATTACATGCCTAATCCATTTTTTAACTAATCTAACCCGTTTTTACAATTTTTTCTCAATTTTGTCGAGTAAATCTGCTTTTACACTAAGTATAACATTTTTTTTTTGTTATTTTAACATGTATTTTCATCGATTTCACCCGCTTTTACATTGAATTTACCATTTATTTTTATGTTATTTTACTTATTTTTTTGTTGATTTATCCTATTTTCTCGACGATTTTACCTTTTTTTATTATCCCGTGTTTAGCGGATGTCATTCAATTTTTACCGGTTTACCCGTGTTTTGTCGGTTTGCCTAATTATTTTATCGACTGTACCATTTTTTGTTGCTTTAACTCGTTTTTATTCGATCTAACTCATTTTTTTATTTTTTTTACCATTTTTATCATATATTTAATAATTGAATTTTATCCATTATCACCAGCTTTAACCATTTATATGTTTTGACTTTTTTTAACTTAAGCCAATTATAAGTTTTTCAGTTAACTAAACAATACTTTATTTTATTCATATAGCACAAAGGTGGTTTTTTTTTTTTTTTTTTTTTTTTTTGAGGTTCTTTAATAAATGATCATTTCTTAAGAATTGTCCAAAGAAATATCGATTGCACCCACTTTTACACTGAGTTTACCATTATTTTTTGTTATTATAATCCGTTATTTGATAGATTTCACCTATTTTTGTGTTTTATTCCATTAGTTAATAAATTCACTCATTCCTTCCGATTTAACCCAATTTTATTCCATTTTACCTATTCTCATGTTGATTCAACCCATTTTCTCACATATTTCACATTTGTTTGCCAATTTAATTCATTCTTTATTTTTATTATTTTATCGTTTGATCTCCTCCCCAACCTTTTTTTTGTTATCCCATGTTTACTCAATATCATTCATTTTTTACAAGTTATCTGTTTTTTGTCGACTTACCCCATTGTTTTATCAATTGCACTATTTTTTTTGCTTTAACTCGTTTTTCTTCTATGTTAAGCCAATATCATTCTCTTTTTACCAGTTACCTATTTTTTGTCGGCTTATCCAGTTGTTTTATCAATTGCACCATTTTTTTCCTTAACTCGTTTTTCTTCTATTTTTCCATTGATTTTACCAGTTTTTTTTATCATATACTAATTTTTTAATAGAATTTTAAGCGTTTTCACCAATTTTAACCATTCTATGTATGCCTTATTTTAGCTTAAGTCAATTATAAGTTTTTCTGTTAACTAAATAGTACTTTTTTTTATTCATATAGCCCGAAGGTGGCCTTTTGTTTTTAGTTTCTTTAATAAGTGATAATTCTTAAGAAATATCGATTATACTTGCTTTCACACTGAGTTTATCATTTCGTTTTTGTTATTTTAACTCGTTCTTCCACTGATTTCACCCATTTTTTGTGGTTTATCCCATTTGTTAATCAATCCGTCAATTCTCTCTAGTTTAACCCAATTTTAGTCGATTTTCACATTTGCTAATCAATTCACTCATACTCTCCGGTTTAACCTAATTTTGTTCTGATTCTTTTGCTTTTTTAACCTATTTTCTCACATATTTCACTTTTTTTTGCCAATTAACTAATATTTTTGTTCTTATTCTTTTATTGATTTGATCCGTTCTTTGCTATCCCGTGTTTAGACGATGTTATTTCTTTATTTTTATCGGTTTTACCCATTTTTTTGCCGGTTAACTTTGTTGTTTTATCAATTGCACCATTTTTTTGTTCTAACTCGCTTTTCTTTCTATCTAACCTTTTTTCCCATTGATTTTACCAATCATATATTCTTAATCGAATTTTACCTGTTTTTGCCGGTTTTAACAATTTCTATGTTTTGACTTTTTTTTTTGCTTAAGCAAGTTATACATTTTTTAGCTAACTAAATAGTACATTTTATTATTTATTTAACACGAATGTGGCATAATTTTTTTGAGGTTCTTTTTAACTCATTCTTCCACTGAATTCACCCATTTTTTGTGGTTTATCCCATTTGTTAATCAATCCGTCAATTCTCTCTAGTTTAACCCAATTTTAGTCGATTTTCACATTTGCTAATCAATTCACCCATACTCTCCGGTTTTAACCTAATTTTGGTCTGATTTTACTTATTCTTTTGCTTTTTTTTAACTATTTTCTCACATATTTCACTTTTTTTTGCCAATTAATTTTGTTCTTGTTCTTTTATGGATTTGATCCATTTTTTGTTATCCCATATTTAGACGAATGTCATTCATTTTATTTTTTACCGATTTTACCCATTTTTTGCCAGTTAATTTTGTTGTTTTATTAATTGCACCATTTTTTTTGCTTTAACTCGCTTTTCTTTCTATCTAACCTCTTTTCCTATTGATTTTATCAATCATATATTCTTAATCGAATTTTACCTGTAATTATCAGTTTTTACAATTTCTATGTTTTGACTTTTTTTTTTTGGCTTAAACCAATTATACATTTTTTAGCTAACTAAATATTACCTTTTTTTTATTTATTTAACACGAATGTGGCATAATTTTTTTAAGGTTCTTTAATGTTTTTGAGGTTATTTAATAAGTGATAATTTATTAAGAACTTTTCAAATAAATTTTTGAAGAAATGTAGAGTAATAGTTTTAATTTTTTTTTATATTAATATTTTAATGAGTTGTAAAAATTTTAAAAATAATTAATTATAAGATTGATATGGAAGAAATTTCATTGGCCAACTGGTACTTTTATATATATATATATATAAAATAGATAGATAAGAACATCAAAAATATTTCTAGGGGTGAAATAAAATAGGAAAAAAAAAAGTGGTTAATTAGATGTTTAAAGGATGGAATCAAAGATAATGTAATGAATTTAGAACAAATCAATAAAACAAAAACTGACCTTCAAAAGATGACATTAAAAATAAAAAATACAAACTCGAAGCTTTTGACCATTCAATTATGATTTAAGATCCAATCCTTTTGTTCTAAGAAAATCCTTTTTTTTTCTTATTGTAATTAGCAATGCTATGAACATATTAGACAATTCATGAGTTAAATTTAAGTATCAAACTTAGAGAGATGGCATGACGAGGGGATGAAGAAAGAATAATAAGAAAGAGGAAAAGGGTCTGTTGAAGAAATGGGTAGTTTGAGATATTTAGGAAAGTGTAAAAGAAAGTAATAAGGTGAGAGAGAAAGAAGAGGATAATTAATGTAATTAATTCGAAGGATATATTAGGTAGTTGACATATTATGTTCTTGTAGCAACAATTATTGTTTTGACAATATCGCTAGTCTTAATATATATTGACCTTAAAGTACTAGCTAGAATGTCGAAAATTCGAAACAAAGAATGTTGAAAATCTTGCCATTGTAAAAGCATGCATGCGCGTAAATTACTGACTTAGTTAAATGAGATTTATTCCAATAATATTATATCTCTTGGATATCATTTAAAAGTTTTCCGTCTATATGATCCATATCATGGAAAGTGATCAAATCCAATTAAATATGTAAACAAGAATATATCCAAAAGTTATCTACATGCATACTCCTCAATTATAAAATGTCAATAATTGACATTCTTTTGTAATAGTCAATAACATCTAGCAATCAATTGGACCACAATTGGACTACATAGTTACAACGTTCTAGACTTGAAATCTATTGAAGTATGACAAGTGGTTTAGGCATATCTTTTTTTCTTCTTCAATTTGATGAAGTTCAAGTATGATAGAAAGATGAAAAATGAAAAGAGCAAGCAACCTTCATTTATGTCTGTTTTTTGAGTATTTTTCACTTTATACCCCCGAAATAGGGCAAAAAGGCATTTTGCACCCCACAATCACTAATATAGCACTTTACACTCTTCAATTCCAATAAACTTAGCACTTTGCACCCCCATTCATTTTTCAGTCAAGTCTACCATCGGAAAAATAAAAATAATGCTTCTTAGAATACAAAATTTCCACTGGAGATCGATCGAGCATTTACTTTTTAAACATTGTTTTGTTGATATATTCAAATTATTTTTTCTCTTGTTTCTTGTTTCAATTTAAGCTCCGGTAACAAAATTATCGAAATCTAACGTCGTTAAATCTTGGGCATCGGAATTGTACCCAACCGATCTGTTCGAGCTCACCTTAGAAAACGTAGACAAGCTTGTCAACAACGGCTGACCATACCTCATCGCCAATGGCGGAAATGTAGACGTTGTATCTGTTAAAAAATGCTCACTCCAGCTCCAAGGTGCGACATATTTTCATATTTATTAATTATAATCTTATTTAAAAAGTAAATGATTCATCTCTAGTGGAAATTTTGTAGTATGAGAAGTCTGATTTAATTTTCTTGATGTTAGACTTGGCCGAAAAGTGAATGGGAGTGCAAAGTGCTAGGTTTAATGAAATTCAAGAGTGCAAAATACTATTTGTTGTGATTGAAGGCTACAAAATGCCTATTTAACCTATTCCTAAGATGCAAAGTACCAAATACCACCTTTTGTTTTTCTTTTTCTTTTTCTCTTTATTCACGTGACAGTCATATTAAAATGTGAGGGGTTAACGTTTAAAAGGATATGTATAGCTTATATGATTCGCATCAGAGTTCACTTCCATCTCATTGGACGTATATTTGGAATGAGTTTCGGATTGAGACAGGTCCAAATCCCATGTCTCAGTATATCATCATTCCTCCCTTGGTTTGGTACAATTGACTCAACTGTACCAAATTTTAAAAAATTAATAAATAATCTAATTAATTTATTTCTATAATAATATTATATAATACTATATATATTAATATTAAAAAAGTTTAAAACATTATAAATGACAAAAAATTTACTTGATAAGTTACTTAAAAAATTAAAAAGTTTGACTTTGTACTATAGCTAATGGAGTAAAAAAATTGAAACAGAGTATTATATTGTAATTTCAAAATAATAATTAATTATTATAATTTATCATCCCTATTACTGAACAATATAGTAAGTATTATCTTTCAACTCTATCAAATTATTGATTCGATCAAAATTGCTTACTTTGCTCCCTCAAATCGCAACATCCATTATAATATTATTTTTCACCCTATAAAGTTACTGACCATTTGATGTGATCGCCACCAATGTTCCTCCCCCGAACCCCAACAACCGAAACTTAATTAAGATATATTTCAATTTTTCAAAATTCATTAACGTTATTAAATTTTATAGTCTCAATCCAAATCGAGTTTCAAAAGTTTCATGATCAGAACTCCCAACAAGTTTTGAAACCAAAGCGAAATAAAATCAAGCCAAAACTCTGTCATAATATCCCCAAAACCTAATAATACCATGAACATAAAAGTTACTAATTTGACACCTTATACATATTTTTTTCTTTATAAAAGTATTGATTTTAACATATACTCATATTTTTTCCCTCCAAACACACGACATCCAAGACCAATTTAATTTGCATGTCAAAATATCAAAAAAAACAAAAAATAAAATTTAAAACTAATTAAAATCATATTTAAAGATTTCATTAAAACCACTCGAACCATTTTCCTAATCAGAACCAAGCAAAATCTCACTGACACCAATCTATACATGCATACTTGTCTCTACGCCTCCGATTTAATAGACCCAAATGCCCTTTAGATCACAGCTTAATAGGACTTCTAGAAGAAATTGTAGAGAATTTAATTGATTAATTCTATTTGTTTATATTTAAAGTCAATTATTTAGAACATTTTTTACGTGCACACTCACTCATTTCTATTGCAATTATTTGTACACCCTAGATAATGAAGAGTAGTACTGTTCAATTAAATTTTGCTCAAATTGAAGTAAACATATATGGGGTTAAAATAAGATTAATATATTTGAGAAATAGTCACATTTGCAATTATAGAGATCAGCAATAAGGTATTTGTAAAGCGAAATCTAAATTGTGTGAGGTTTGAGTATTACAATTTTTGGGTAATATTAATTTTTTTTTTTGCAGAAAATTGAAATCAAAAGTAAAAAATTACCAAATTGTTAATCATGAGGCCCACACATGACTTGGTCGGGCCAATTATCAAAATTGGGCCCCATTGGGACCAAAGTTGCGAAAAATTAGGTTATCATGGAGTACCTGAAAGCCCGAATATATGGAAAAATTCTTAATTACAGTCGGGGAAATTCTTATCCAGATCGGGTTTGGCCGAACTCAAAGTAACTACATAGCAAGTGTAATACACTTACTTTGTTATTGGATGTAACTCCCAGGAGAGTGACCAATCACAAAGCAATTGCAATACACTTGTTTGGTGGTTGGATGGGTTTGGCCAAGCCAGGCTTGGATAAGAATTTTCCATGATAATGATATATATTTTTTCAACCACAAAGTATAGGAAAATCTCATTGACCTGATCTAGTAAAAAATGTCCTAGAATATATACGGGTTAAACCTCTCGAACGCGACTAGTTGTGGATTCAAATTATCTATCACAGAATGGAATGGAATGGAATGATAAGAAAAGAACCGGACCTCGGGGAATTAGAATGATGGATCAATGATGTGGGCATGCAGAATTATCCTTGATGTCATCACACTATACGTACGTACTTAGCTAAGCTAGGAACTACTATAAATAATAATCGATTCATAACATGCATCCATGCACTAGAGCAATACGTACACTAATTAATCTCTTGTACTTGATTCAAAATGGTAGGAGATCAAAGTACTAGGCACCCATTGGTGATTGGTCGTGTGATCGGAGATGTTGTGAACCAGTTTACCGGTTCGACCAGCCTCCGAGTCACCTACGGTCGGAGAACGGTCACTAATGGATGTGACATGAGGCCATCTCAAGTTCTTGATCAACCTAGGGTGGAGATTGGAGGCGATGACTTTAGAACCTTTTACACACTCGTAAGTACATAATTTTTTGTGTATAATAACTTTGTACATGTATATCATTCCTATATATATTTGGGTTATTCAAATTTTCATTTTTAAAGACATTGGTTTCTATTAATTAATAGAGTGATTTACACTCAGACCCCACTAAGGTTTGGTCGTATAATAAGAAACCCCCTGATGTTTCAAAAATTACAGGGACACCCTCTCTGGTATGGCCTATTTACAAAAAAACCCTTACGGCGTTAAGAACTGACTGAATTTGATGACGTCAACAATATCTTTTATTGATTTTTCAAATTTACCCCTGGTCGAATATACCCACAGGTGGTGTCTATGTAATAATATTATACCACAGGGGTGTATTTGAAAAATTACAATAACTTCAGGGGTTACTTGTAGCCAAATGTCCTATTTTAAAAAATAACATTTAGATATTACTGTTGGCCACATATTTTGGCTATAAATCAAAATGTTCACGTGTAGGGTTGATACACCTTCAAATCTCGGAGTGCATCCGCAACCATTATGGGTGCATTCTTCACACACCCTACACGTGAACTTTTTGATTTTCGATATTTTAAGCCTCTCACATTACCTTTTGAATTTTATGATGATATTATCAAATTTGTGGGATGAAATGCAAAAAAATTAAACACTTGGATTGGTATTTATAGTCAAAATATATGGCCAACAGTAGCATCCAACAATTATTTTTTAAAATATGACTGTAGGCTACAAGTAACCCCCTAAAGTTATTGTAATCTTTCAAATATACCCCATGTGGTTTAATATTATTACATAGATACCCCTAATGGTATAATATTATTATATAGACAACCCTTATGGGTTGAATCTTATGGGTATATTCAACCAGGGATAAATTTGAAAAATCAATAAAAAAAATTGTTGACGTCATCGAATTTCGTCTGTTTTTAACGCCGTAAAGGGTTTTTTTTTTTGTAAATATGTCATACTAGAGGGGGTGTCCCTGTAATTTTTGAAACAACAGGGGTTTCTTGTTATACGCCCAAACCTGAGGATGTCTGAGTGTAAATCACCCTAATTAATAACTTCAGGTTTTGGTGGATCCCGATGCTCCAAGCCCTAGCAACCCAAACCTAAGGGAATACTTGCACTGGTGAGTAAAAGGAGGTTAATGGCAATTTACCCATTGTAATTTGAAAAATAGCAATTTATTCCCCTGTAAAAACATGAAATAAGCAATTTACTCTTTTCAGCCGGAGAGTGTAACTCACTTGCTGAAATTGAGAGTGAGCATGAAAAGTGTTTTGTAACATAGAGAGGTAAATTACCACATTTATCATAACACGGAGGGGTAAACTGTCACATTATCATAACATATGGGGTAAAGTGTCACATATAAAAGTATCAGGACGGTGTGAAACTTTTATAAAATTATAAGGGGTAAAATTCTTTTTTTCAAATCACATGAAAGTAAATTAAAATTATGAATATTACAAAGGATAAATTGTCATTAACTCTGAGTAAAAGTTATAAATTAATATTATGTACTTCTCTAGTTATTGACTAGCTAGGACACTTACCAGATGATTTATGATTTGTTTTTCCAAACTGTGTAGTACTTTATGATTAGATGGTGTTTCTCTTAATGATTATGATTCGATGGGGTGGATTGAGTCGTTTTTCCAAAATGTGTAGTACTTTATGTGTAGTACTTTATGATTAGATGGTGTATTTTTTATTCTCTTAATGATTATGATTCGATGGGGTGGATTGAGTCGTATATTCGAACAAGATACTTTTGTAATTGGAGTCTTCATGAATTGTCTGAGTCGACTGTTTTCTATAAGGTTTGATAATATTATATATTGTGTTAATTAAATGATAGATTATTTGGTTCCTTCTTTTAAAAAATTACGTGGTTCAACAAAATAATACCAAGTAAAATTTATTCAATGTAGTTTTTTTCTTTAAATTTAGAGATTATATGCAATCTCCTTGATATGTTGCACCACATCATCCGTACAATAATTAATGCATCAAATAATTTTTTAATTTAAGATTAAGAAGCATACACCATAATTATAATAAATATTGTTGTAGATAATCACATAGATTAATAAAATTAATTAATGATTAATGATCTAGATAGTATTTAATATAGATAGATTTATTGTTTTGGTTTAAAAAGTTCATTTTTTAGGTCTGCTTACTAGTGATGATTGTGCTATTTTCTAGTTTGGCAACACATTACTCATTTAAAAGATTTAATATTGAAAAATTAATAGAACTAGTTTTTTCTATCCGTCACAGTTTAGTTGCGTGTCACGTATAACAATGTGAATGTATATTCAAATTTATATTTTTTACTACAAATATTTTAAATTACACAAGTTATCAACTTTCAATAGAGTAACCTATTTCTTTTGGTTTAATAATTTCTGTTTTTTTTTTTTAATTACATTATTTGGTTTATAGTTCTGTTTAATTCTCAAAACTTTTCATCTCTTTATGCTGACTTTTTGCTGGTTTGAAATGAAACATAGGTTGGTGACTGACATCCCAGGAACCACAGGCACATGTTTTGGTAAGCACTTTTATGTTCTCTTGAAAATGGTATTTTAGTTTTCAGACTTGGTATATGAGATTTGCATAGAAATTATAGATGTAAATATATCACATCATATATTGCGAGAACGTAACATCACTAAAATGTATGATAAGATGCATTTACAATAGATTTATGCAAGAAATTTTCATTTATTAGCTATACCTTACGTTATTGAACATAATAAGAAGGTTTTGGTATGATGAACGTGAATAAAATTAACTATTATTGTAAAAAAATATACTCTCCGTCTCATGGATTTATATGTAGCCTGTAATTAAGAAAATAAAAATTTAAATTACTTCCTATGTCACATTCAAAATTTATTTATTCTTTGTTTGGTGTTATATAATTTATCTCAAATCTATAGGTCTAAGGCGTGTATATATATATATATATATATATATATCGATCAACACAAATATACATTAAAATATTTATCCATAGATGCAATATATATTACGAATTGATGGATACAAAATATTTAAATTACTTAACCTGTTACATTCAAAATTAAGCTTGGTATGAAAGTTGCAATGAAAACATATTACGTGGTGTCAAATTTATATTTTGTGTTCAATGGTACCCAAGTTGCGAGGTGGCCCAGACGCGGAACCAAGAATTAATATTAGGAAAATTCTTGTCCAAGCCTGGCTTGGTCAAACTCATCCAACCACCAAGCAAGTGTATATCACTTGCTTTGTGATTGGTCACTCTCCTAGGAGTTACATCCAATCCCAAAGCAATTGTATTGCACTTACCATATAGTTACTTTAGGTTCGGTCAACCCAGTCTGGGTAAGATTTTCCTGTAAGATTAAGGGGTGCGAGATTTAGTTAGAAAAATTATTGATAAATATTAAAGTTCAATAATTTGTACATCTAATTAAATAGCTTTTAATTTTTGCAATAAAAACTTTAATAATAATTTATAGAAATAACAGACAATAGAGTAAGTTGTTTGACTCCCTCATAATTAGCATAATCCAAAGTAAAATGCTGAAACACCCCCTGTTTTATTTTTAATTGACAAAAAATTATGTGTTGTTTTTATTAGTAAAAAAACTGAATGTGTTAATATTTTGTTGGGAAAAAAACCCCTCATGTTTTTTATTTTTTTGACATACTATACCCATTTGAAAATTAAGAATTGATCACAGGGGAAAAACACAAAATTATAAGTTTATTGGGGTTTAATTCTCATTTTTGAAGTCTACAACGTTTCATTGTCAATATTTTGAAGTGAATAATAGGATATTGACATTTAGTTCCAAAGAAAAAACAACATGCAAAGGTAAATTTGTTTCTTCCCCTGCAAATCATGGGGAATAACGCACTTAGAGTGAGTAAAACATATATTAGTCTCAGAGGCTGGTAATTGCCTTTTACTTGTTAACAAGAGGGTACTAATAAAAATAATACAAGAGATTTTCTGCCAATCAAATAATATAGATGATGATTTTGAATTTCAATCTAATTTCAATTATCTTAGTGCCAGAGCAATTTTATTACTTTTACAATATTACCCCAATATTAACTCTTTCTTTTTTATGTAAAGGCAAAAATTCATTTTTGGCACCATAGAACTAGACGTTTTTCAATTTTGGTACCACGGTGTCAATTTTGGTACCAATTCTAACTGGTGTTTTCAATTTTGACACTTCTGTCAGTTGACTTAATAGTCAACTGACAGAAGTGTCAAAATTGAAAATGCAAGTCAGAATTGGTACCAAAATTGACACCATGGTACCAAAATTGAAAAACGCCTAGTTCTATGGTGCCAAAAATTATTTTTTGCCAATTTCCCTCACCAATTACTTCCAATTCACAATTTATCTCACTCGCATTTTCATAATAATAATAAGAAGAATAAGAATAATAATAATAAAATAGTAAAAAAATTATATTAAAAAAAATATTTGGGTACACAAATAATAATAATAGATGTAATAATAATATTTTTTTTGCTACACATGTTATCATCAACTTCATCCAACAATTTTCCTCTTTTTTATGATGACAAACCATTCAACTAAGAACGTCTTCTAAGTCTTCAGTTTGGTCTTCACTCAAAGATGAAAATCACTTGGCTGAATAAGGATATACGATTATCTTCTGATTTGAACTTCAGCTTATCAGTTGTATCATTCTTTCAATTGTAAGTTGCATCATTCTTATTTTCTTCTTTCTCTTCTTCTCCTTATTATTCCAATAATGAAGATGTTACTTAGATGCATTACTTCTTCTCATTTTGAAGAGTTAGAAGCGATTCTTTGTTGATTCCTTTTAAACCGTTCGAAATTATATAAACATCTTTTAAACCATATTTGAAAGTTGGGTCGAAATAATAAATGTACAGATCAATAGACTGCATTGATGAGCTATATAAAAAATATATGAATAAAATAATATAGAAACTAATTTTATATATACTCATAGTTAAAATAAAATACTTTAAATAAGTATGAAAACTATTATATGAGAATGTATAATATATTTATATTCCAAAATTTACATTAACCTTTGGAGTTGATCTTAGTTTTCTTTTTTCGATGTATCTCAAGAGATATTCCTTAATTTAAAATTAGAAGTATTATGAAACTTATGAATAATTTTTTTTTTTAATAAATTCAACATTATGAATGATGCCTCTAAAAATTCATTTCTGGCACCATAGAACTAATCATTTTTTAATTTTGGCACCATTGTGTCAATTTTGACACCAATTCTGACTGGTCTTTTCAATTTTGGTACTTTTGTCAGTTGACTTAACGGTCAATGCTTCTCTTCCTCTCTCTCTCTCTGTCCCAGCAAGACAATTTCCAAATCTAGTCCCTCCCCCGTCAATGCTTTATTTCTTCCTCCCGCTGCATTGTAGCCTCGTCCCCGTTTTAGTCGTGTTCGTATCTTCAATGTTTCATCGTATTTAATTATATCTATATCATTAAACACTTAATTTTTATGTGCACGTATATAAGTATTGTATATTCAGTTCACTCTTTCGAAAATATTTATGATTTTTTTGTGTTTTTAAATGTTGAAATATGTGAATAATTTATCACATTTTGAAGTGGGTGTTTGACAATTAATATATTAGCAGATTAATATAAGTATACAATTGAAAATTTGGAATGGAAGTTAAATTATTTGTTGGTGCTGAATGGAAATTCGATGATGGTTGTTGAAATGAGGAAATGTGTTAATGACATAAATGGAAGATGTCATGAGGGACCGACAAAAGGCAAACGTTGATCCAGTGGAAGCAATATGGAGAAAATTAATGAGGGTAGAATTGACAATTAACTACCAATTGCTCTGGCATTACGCTAATTGCTCTAGCTATATCATCATACAATAGTGGGCTGAGCATTTGGATCGGGTAATTTGGTACCGTAACGACCCGATTGGGTATCAAAACTCGAAATATATTTTCGGGTTGAATTTTAGGTATTACTTTTACACCCAAACTAGTATTTCAGGGCCCGTTCGGGTATCGAATAAGAAAAAAGTTGCCCAATTTATAATTTAGCCCAATTTGAAAACTTGATACGTTTGTGCTATGTTTATTTTAAAGTTATTGCGTATAATTTAATGTTTGAATTCTTTTATTTTAAAATTTTACATACATATATGTTAAAAAATAAGATTTCTTGTACATTTATATATATTTAATAAATATGTGAAATTTCGGGTACCCGAAACCCAAAACTCAAAATATCAGAAAATTTTAAGTACCTGAAATTCTGATACCCGCCTAAACGGATTGGATTTTGGGTGTGAAAATTCAATACCCGTCAAATCGGGTACCCGACCCGAAATACTCAAAACCGACCCGCGCCCAACCCTAATATATAGTGTATATAATGGACCTCCAAAAGTCACTTTTATAGTACTAGAATAGAAGATGTGTAAAATAGTATAGTATAGTAGGAATCATATTATTAAGCTAGAAAGGCCCAAGGCTTTCGAAAGCCTTAGCCGAAAAAATCTAGGAATAGCATTTCTAGCTCAAGAATATGATTCCTACTATTCTAGTCCTTTATATCTCACCTTTTTTGAGATAGGTAGATCTAATGTGGGTCAGTTTTCACTGATTTTATGGGTTTTGACTCGGTTTTGCGGGTTTCGATTTAAAAAAAAATGGTTTGTGCGATTTTGATGAAATCTTTGAAATCCCATTTGGTTAGGTTTTGGATGTTGGGTTTTGTGGTATAGAAAAAATTGAAACCGTACTTGGATTGGGTTTGAATGTTGGAGTTTGAAGAAAAAACTAGGTGGTAAATGTTAAATCAATATTTTTTTAATAGAATTTGGGGAGAAACATTAGGTCATATCTTACCTTAGCAATTAAAACTTTTTTTATTGAGATCTAGTTATAATGAAAATAAGATTACATAGAACAGAGTGAAGTGTATTTCGTTGAAAAGTTCGATTAACTCGAATCATCATCTCATCTAAAAGCTTTATCGTTTAAAGAAAATATACTTTTAATATCTACTAATAATATTTAAGAGTAAATAGCAAATTAACTCCATTGTGTTATTCTAACTTGGCAATATAAATCACTGTGATAAATAAAAGGGCAAAATACCTCCCTGTGTTTTTATAAAAGAAACACATTGCATCCCTCTTGATTTTTACATTTTTACAAGGGGGTAAATGCCTATTATGCAATATCCCACGGAGTTAAAGTGTCAGTGAGGAGAATATGTTGTCAATGATAAGGTTAAATTGCTAAGTTTTTACATGAAAATAAAGTCTCTGTTGCATTATAGAATATGTGTGTGCAACACCTGCATTAGCAAGGAGTTAATTGTTCATTATTTCATGTCACATGAAGGTAAATTGATCATTATTTCATTTCACAGGGAGGTAAATTGTCCATTAGACGTATCGCAAGGAGTTAACTTACCAAAAACCCAAAATTTAACAATAATATCTACTAAATAAAATAAAGATAACTATACGTTCTAATTTTCGATAACATTCTCAATTGTTTTTTATTCCGCAGGGCAAGAAATTGTGTCGTACGAGAGTCCACGACCTTCAATGGGTATTCACAGGCTGGTTTTCGTGTTGTTCCGTCAACTGGGACGACAAACAGTGTATGCTCCGGGATGGCGACCAAATTTTATAACTCGAGACTTTTCTGAACTCTATAACCTTGGTTCTCCAGTTGCAGTTGTCTATTTTAACTGTCAAAGGGAAAATGGCACTGGAGGCAGAAGAACTTGATCTACGTACGGGAGGAAGAATTAAGCAGCTAGATTTGCATCATAATGGCCTAAAATTTATGTGTGAATGTATGTGTGTTTTCATTTTGTACGTGCAATAAAATAAATAGTGTTGTCGACTTATAATTTTTGCTACACTCATAACAAGGCAAAAACAAATACAATATTAGAGGCCGTTTGGCTCCCCGATTGACCCCTCCATTTCCACGTTTCAATCTCAAAAGCAAAAGATGGACTGTTTGGTCCAAAATGATGGAATGACTTTTGCTTCTCCTCACTGTGAAAAACTCTCGGCCAACAAAAGTACCACATTTGCTCAATGTTTTCAGAATCGGACCGGACAGTGAACCGATGAGCCAACTGGCCATTGGTTTTACTGGTCGAACCGGTCGGACCGCTGGTCGGACCGAATGACGTCATAATGATATAATAAATATATTTAATTTTAAAGTATATATAATATGCATAAAATTTAAACATTATCCTACAATTGATTCAAAATATATAAAATCTTAGAATATATTTAAATTAAATCACATAATATTTATATAACTTATATCATAATTGTAATATGATACTAATTTGTAAGCTCATATAAATATTATTTCTTTATAAAAATTTAAAAGTGTAAGTTAAAAATACAACTACTAAGAGATTAATAATTTTAAAATATGATTATGCATAAAGTCTAATATTGAAAATCAAACTTGCATAATATATCGATTTGATTTTCAAAATTTGACACTCTTTATCCTAAAAATAATATTGGAAAGAAATATCTTATAGAATAAATTTTAATAAAAATTATTATTTGAGTATTAATTTTCATTGATAATGTGTAAAATGTTAATTTGAGTTATCATAATATAATTTATAAACAAATTTGGCTACAAGTTTTCTGTAATTTATAAATTTTTGTACTAGAAATTCAACAAAAATGATGTAGCTCAAATGGTAAGGAAGTTATGTTCAAGCAAGAGGTCAGGTGTTCAAATCTCACCTTCTACAAGAATTTTTAGTTTATTTTTAACATCAATAAAATTTAAAAAATCAAAAAAAAAAAAAAAAAAAAAGGAAATTCAAAATCGGGTTGAACCGGCCCAAACCGGTTCGCCGGTTCGCCGGTTCACCGGTTTTGGACCGGTTCAACCCGGTTCACTCTGGTTTTTGAGACAAGTGGTTTTATGGGGTAAACCGGACCGGACCATCATCCGGTTCGCGGTCGAACCGGTCGGACCGGCCGGTCCGGGCCGGTTTTAATAACATTGCATTTGCTACTTTTGCCAACGTGAGAGCACAAAATATGAGAAATGACAATAATGCCCATAGTTTTAGATGTTGAATCTGTTAGCATTCTTCTACTTGAGTTGGTCTAAAATTTAATTGTTGATTTATTTTACTAATTTTATCTATCATTTTAAATTTTTAATTGTAGACTTGTGTTATGTGAAAGTAATGCATATTCAATTATTAAATAATTCTTTTTACTATTTAATTTATTTTTCATAATAGTCTCATGTCACATAAATGTAAGAATTTCTTAATTAATTTTCCTTACTAGATTTACTATATCTTATTTTATTATAGTCTTGTGTCTTTTGATAGTTAAAAAATATTTTTGGATGGCATTTTTTAGTATACTATAAGGTCAATTTTGTAAATTGTATGAAAGTTTACGTTTTTTAAAGCAATTTTAAAAATGTGAAACCAAACGCTAAATCAATTCTTGTAAAAGTAATTTTCCTAAAAGTAATTATACTAGAATCAATTCATTTATGCAGAGACGCGAAAATGGGACATATATAGTTCCAACTAGCAATTTACATCCTTTATGTTTTAAGTTGTCACCATTTTAATCCTAAATTTATCGAAATTTAAATTAGTGTCCTAAAATTGCTATGCAAGCAAATAAATTGGGGGTTTTCTCTTTTTGGCTCCCACGCGGTGATAATCCATCACATCACCTTGTCAAATTGGCTTAAAATTAGAAAATAACACCTTATTTTCCTTCATTTATATCCTTACCTACTAATTATTAGGGCAAATATGTTATATTCCTCATTTTATTTGCCTATGTAGAAATTTATGAACACTAATTTTAATTCTGGCGAACTTATAACTAAAATTGCGGGTAAGAGGACTAGAATTTCAACAACTTAAAACATAAATGATGTAAATTGCTTATCGAAACTACAAGTGTCTCAGTTCCGCGTCCCTGTCAAAGTTAAAGGACTATTATTGTTTTTTTCTTCCCTCATAACAATGGCCTCCTTGTGTAAAGATCTAGTCAGTACAACTCATATGTGATATGGGGCTGGCAACAAGAAGGGTGAAGAAAAAAGAAAGATAGATATAAAAAAAGAGAAATATCTCTTAATAGATATTGAAAAATTGTGAAATTAGTTCATATCTATGACACAATAATAATTTAGTCCCTTAAGGCCATTTCCAATGGAGATGGCTAAGGTCGGGTTCGGGGTCGGGGTGGGCGGGGAAATGGTCTCCAGTGGTTGGGGCTGCGGGGCGAAGGGAGAGCTGGGGCTAGCTAGGGTGGCCCTGGCCGCGTCCCGGGGACGTGTGAAAAAGAAGGGAGAAGAAGAGGGGCGCATGCAACTCTTTAAATCAAATGGGGCCACCTGATTGTTTTTTGTTTTTTTTTTTAATTTCTTTATTTGTTTTGTTTAATTATTCATTTCTTTTACATATTTATTAATAATTATTTAAGCAAATATTTAATAAAATTAAAATTTCCTCCTAAATTAAATTAAATTATTAAATATAATTTATTTGTAAATTTGCTAGTATATTTTTGCTAGTATTTAATAAATATATATATATATATATATATATAGCCACCATTTTTTAATTGAATTATTTAATGTAATTAACATTAAAATTTCTTTTATGGACAAATCATTAATAATTAATAAGAATTGTACTTAAAATATTTAAATTCATAAATTAGTTAGAATTGTAACTAGAATCAGAATGAATTAGAATTTTAATTTAAATATTTAATTAGAATTGTAATTAATATTTTAAATTAATAATTTCTTTAAAACATTTTATAAGAGGAAATATAATTTAATCTTAAGCCTTATAATATAAGTGTACCTGGGTCCAGAATGGTATGAGAGCCATGGTGGTGGAAGATATATAGTGATTGTACAGTTAAACACATGATTAAACTTTGTGAGAATGATTATTTTCCGAAAATCTGAAAATATTAAAAATAGCATTAATCAGGAATATGATATTCCTCAGAACTTAGAGTTATTAAATCGTTGGACTATTCCAAAAATTGAACCAAAGACCATATATAAAATGGGTACTTTTGAAAAAATTGGACTTAAACAGATTGTAAAAACTACAGAGGAATCTGTTTCCTTAGATCATGATGAATTGACTATTAGATTGTTAAATGAAAATGATATTTTACCTTATAAATATACTCATAAGTTTATTCATATAGGATTAGTTCAGATTGCTTTTAAACCTTTGACTTTGGTAGGATTACCAGAAAGTTTTGTTGCAGCTCTACGAGATGGTAGAAATCTAAATTGGAAAAAATCCTTAAGGGGAATAATACAATCTAGCTTGGCACATGGACCAGTTTATTTTAATGTTTATCCTAATTTACAGTTATCATTAACTGACATAAATTTATTAGATGCCCTTACTTTAAATGTTAAAACTCATGGTTTTGATTATGAAAATGGATCAGAAGTGATGTGTGTATGCTATAGAGTATATTATAAACCTCTATTTACTTTAAATCCGAATTGTAGAATAATGGATAAAAAATTAAATGAAACTATAATCATTGAAACTAATCTTGGTAAATCTAATATAACCACTAGAAGAGCGGTTAAGTGGGATGAAATTCCATTCCCTGAAACATGGAAAATAACTCAGGCAGTTAAACCCATTCCTCAAATTTACAATGAATTTTCATCTATATTTCAAACTCAATCAGGAGATGTTTCTATAAGGATGATAGAAAATAGACCAAGAAATAATATTTCTAGATCTTCATCTGTTAGATCTTTTATATCCCCATTGGATGATATAATTACACCTTCTAAAACTTCTACTTCTCAAATTAGAGAAAACTCAGACTATAATAAAGTTGAAAAGATATTTCTCAACAAAGATAATATAGGTAAAGGAATTTATAATAGAAATTCTGATGAAGATGAATCGGTTCGTGACTTAAAAGAAGCAGATGTTAGTGCTTCAGAAAGAGATTTTGAATTATAATGGATTTTACAACAAAAATTGATTTTAGTCCTGGATCTCAGGCAAGACAAACTATTAAAAAAGAATTCAATCTTCCAAGATGGAAACCTTTTAGAAGTTGGTTTTTTGAGAATATTTCTTCCCAAGATCAAATCTATTTTCAAAATGAATTTTATAAATTCACTACAGAAAAAAATATAATTATTCATTTTGTACCTTGGTTTGTTACTACTTATTTACAAAATCATATTTTAGTATTAGAAAGAGCTTATAAACTCTCTAATGGAGACATTTTGAAAAGTACATACCCTCCTCAAAGTCCTTTTACTATGAGTAGAGATCAGAAAACAATAAGTTTTACTTCTTTTTCTAAATTATTAGAAAATGATGTTTTACAAATAACTACTGAACATATAAACCAAATATTTCAGCAACATAATTATACAAATCTTTATTTGAATATTCTTGGAGAACAAATAAAAGCTTTACATAGTAAAGTTGAAGATATTTTTTCTGTCATAAAAAATATAAGACCTATGATAAACTTAGAAGATAAAACTCCAGAAAATATTGTTGTTTCCACTTCTCATCTTCAACCACCACCTGAAATATCAGATTTTAAATTAAAATCTCATAAAGAGTTAGAGAAATTCCTCGCAGATAAGTTTAAAGGGTTAAAAATAAATACCTTAAATACTGAATTTTCTGATAATATCAGCAGAAATGATTACAAAAACAAAATAACTGATGAAATAAATAAAATTGAAAAATATGCTGATAGACCTACTCAAAGGTTATACTATTATAGGAGACCTTCTCCCATGGATACTTTACATGAAGAACAGGAGTATACTGTAAATAATAGTTATAATGGAAAAAATATTTATGAATGGAATCTAGATGGTTTTACCGAAAAACAAATTTACACATTGGCACATAGAATGCTTATGTATAGTACTATATGTAAAACTAATAATAATAGTGATAGCACTATAGCTAAAATGATAGTTGCTGGATTTACTGGTCAATTAAAAGGCTGGTGGGATAATTATTTATCTGAAAGTAATAAACTTGAAATTTATAGAACCATAAAACAAGAGAATGGTCAAAACATTGAGAATGCAGTTTATACACTAATTGTTACTATTTTAGAACATTTTACAGGAAGAATTTCTGATAATAGTGAAAACATAAGAACTATGTTACAGAATTTAAGATGTAAAACTCTAACTGATTTTAGATGGTATAAAGATACTTTTTTAAGTAGGGTAATGGAACTCCCTGAGTGTAATAATTCCCATTGGAAATCAAAATTTATTGATGGATTACCTAACCTATTTGCTGAAAGAGTTAGGAGAAATCTTAGAAGGGATAAAATTAATATACCCTATGAAGATTATACTTATGGAAAATTAATTAGTACTTGCATACAAGAAGGATTGGCCTTATGTAATGAAATAAAATTAAACCAACAAATTAAAAGACAAAACTTAACTGAGAAAAATCAGTTAGGTCAATTTTGTAATCAATTTGGAATGGATATTCCAACTACCTCTAGAAAAGTTAAGCATTACAAATCGAAACCAGAACATAATAATGTTCCTTATTATAAGAAAAGAACGCACTATTCTAAAAAGAAAAAAGATCAAAAGGAGAAAAGGAAGGAAGAAAAATCTTCAAATAAAATAAAAATTTCTTGTTATAAATATGGTAAAATAGGCCATTATGCTAATAGATGCAGAATGAAGAAAAAAATCAATGAATTAAAAATTGATGATCTAATGAAAGAAAATTTAGAAAAATTATTATTAAACTCTGATTCAGAACCAGAAGAATCTCTAAGTAGTAATAATAGAACTAGTTCTAATGATAGTTCTTCTGAAGAATTTAATATATTGGAAGAAGAGGAGATAGCCTCTCAGGATTCAGATTATTGTTGTGAACCATGTTCTAAGGGAAAAATTTGTGAAATTCATCACGATGAAGAAAAAGACGAATATTATAAGATTCTGTCCCAATTTAAAAATATGAATATCAATGTATTAACCACTGGAAATATGCTAGAATTCTTAAAACAGATAAAGGATCCAGAGTTAAAATTAAAACTAATAGATCAGATGCAAATTGAAGATATTCATTCTACTAATACAGAACCTGATAGGATTCAGACTTCTATGATTTCCCAGGAACCATATTCCATGAATAAAGTTTACAAGTTATTGAAAGAAAGACAGAATATTGAAATCCCTACTTCTGTCAATGATTTAAATAAAGAAATCAAGAATTTGAAAAAAGAAATTATAGATCTTAAAAATAATAATCAAGAATTGGAAGAAAGAGTAACTAGATTAGAAATGGTTAAACAAATTAATACGCATGTAGAGTATGGTGAAAATGAATTCACTGAAAATATTTTTGAAGAAAACTTTTTATCAAATTTAAATATGGTCATATCTCAAAAATGGTTTATAAAAATTACTTTATTAATTGATAACCATTTTACGAAGGAAGTTATTGCTTTAGTAGATAGCGGAGCAGACATGAATGTTATACAAGAAGGAATAATTCCTACAAGATATTTTCATAAAACTACTAATTCTTTAAGTCATGCTGGAGGAGAAAAATTAGATATAAAATTTAAAATTCCTGTAGCATATATTTGTAAAAATAATGTTTGCATTCCAACAAGTTTCTTGCTTGTAAAAAATATTACAAATCAAATTATTCTTGGTACACCCTTTATTGATAAAATTTATCCTTTGACTAGAGTTGATAACTCAGGTATTACAGGAACCTTTGAAGGAAAGGAGATCACTTTTCAATTTATTACAAAACCATTTCCAAAACTATTGCATGAGTTAAAAGATTTGTTAGATAATAAAGTCTCTCATTTAAATTATTTAAAACAAGAAGTAAGTATTCTTACCATAGAACAGAAGCTTCAAAATAATACTTTACAAGAAAAAATAAAATTAGTTTATAATAAATTATCTTTAGAAATCTGTAATGACCATCCTAATGCTTTCTGGGATAGGAAAAGACATATTGTTGAACTACCATATGAGGAAGATTTTGATGAAAAGAAAATACCAACTAAGGCTAGACCTTGCCAGATGAACTCAGAATATTTAGATTTATGTAAAAAAGAAATCGAATCTCTTTTACAAAAAGGTTTAATAAAACCATCTAATTCACCTTGGTCTTGTACAGCTTTTTATGTTAATAAACATAGTGAACAAGAAAGGGGTGCTCCCAGACTTGTGATAAATTATAAACCTTTGAATAAAGTTTTAAAATGGATTAGACATCCAATTCCAAATAAAAAGGATCTTTTAGACAGATTATATGATGCTATCATATTCTCTATATTTGATTTAAAATCAGGCTATTGGCAAATCAAATAAATTGTAAAGATCAATATAAAACTGCTTTTAATGTTCCTTTTGGACATTATGAATGGAAAGTTATGCCTTTTGGTTTGAAAAATGCTCCTTCTGAATTTCAGAAAATAATGAATGATATTTTCATACATTATAGTGATTTTATTATTGTTTATATTGATGATATTCTAGTATTTTCAAAAACGATTGAAAATCATTTTAAACACCTTGAAATATTTAAAAAGGTAGTCACACAACATGGTTTAGTAATTTCTAAACCAAAAATGTCTATTTTCCAAACTAATATTAGATTTTTAGGTCATAATATTGAGAAAGGAAAAATTATTCCTATTAATAGAAGTATAGAATTTGCCTCAAAATTCCCAGATATAATTACTGATAAAACCCAATTACAAAGATTTCTTGGAAGCTTAAATTATATTTCCTCTTATTATAAGGATCTAGCTACAGATGCAGCAGTCTTATATGATAGGCTTAAGAAATCACCTACTCCTTGGAGTAATAGTCATACAGAAGCGGTTAAATTAATTAAGAGTAAAGTTAAACTACTTCCTTGTTTAATGTTAGCAAATCCCACATGGGAAAAAATTATTGAAACAGATGCTTCAGATATTGGTTTTGGAGGCATTCTTAAACAAATTTGTCCTTCTACAAAACAAATGTTTTTAGTCAGATTTCATTCTGGAAAATGGAATAATAGCCAGAAAAATTATGCTACCATTGCCAAAGAAATTCTTGCTATTCTTAAATGTGTATTAAAATTTCAGGATGATTTATATAATCAAAAATTCAAGATATTTACTGATTGTAAATCTGCTAAGTATATGTTTAATAAAGATTTTAAACATGATGTTTCTAAACAAATGTTTGCTAGATGGCAGGCTCATTTAGCCCCTTTTGATTTCGAAATACATTATAAAAAAGGAGAAGATAATCATCTTCCTGATTTTTTGACTCGTGAATTTTTACAGGAATGAAGCCAACCATTCTAAATATTGGATCATCTGAATATGTCTGTCAAGGCAATTCGTCTGTTAATACTCTTAATAAAATGAATTTTAAAGATAACAGAGCTGCTATACGCAAACTTAAGAAAGTTATTGATATGTATCATTGGAGCAGGGCTACTTATATTAAAACTAGTCCTCGTATAGAAATGGATGTTGTCGAATTTCATGATCATATTATAATTGATTTCCAGCACAGATTGCTAAGATTACAAGGATTTTATAAATGAGTCAAAATCCTTATTCAAGTTCTTCAAACCGATTTTCTACCAGGAAGAATATTTCTTACCTTAAAACCAAAATTAATGTTTGCAGAGACAGGATTTCCTTTATTGAAAAATATCCACATTTATTTAAAGATGCTCATAAAGCAAAAGAGAAATACCATGAAGATATTCAGTGGTATGAGCATAAATTGCTCAGATTAACCAATTTTTATAAATAATTTTGCAGGTTATGATACCGCGTGATTACTCCTTTCGAGGAAGGCCTCAAAATTATAGAGGTCGAGGAGGAAGAGGGAACATAATCTCTCAAATTCATGGAAAGAAATTAGTTGCAGAAAATATTTCTGGAGTGGGTGAATCATCCACATCAAAGGGAAATTCCCAGACTTTTGCAAATATTTTACAAGAAAATGAATTTGATGAAAATATCAACTATGCTGAGAATTACAAGAAAGAAGTAATACTTCATCTGGAATATTCCGATCTTAAATGGCAAGATGATCCATGGTTTTTAATGAACAGATATATTGATAATACTCAATTTACTGCTACATCATACAAGCAGAGAAATTTTTATGAAAATTTGCTCAAAGCAACTGAAAGTTGTGAAATTACACACTTTGCTTCGAATGATCAGAAAAGTTATACTTTTAGCAAGATCATTATCAAAAAGATTTTTTCATGCCAAGAATGGGGTTTATCCACATTCAAGGAAAAAGATTATATCTTTTCTGAGAAAAATGTTTCTATAAAATTTAACTACTGGGATTATATCTCAGCTTTTGATAAGGTATTATATTACCAAAATAACAAGAAAAAACATACTTGGTTTATCAAAGTTTGTGGAGAAGTATATAAATCTCCTATACCAAATTGGTTTGTTAATTGGTGGTCATACCATGGCCCCTCTTATAAAATCCTTCCGGAAAAATGGAAGAGTTTGTATTTTGAATGGATAGATTTATCCCCCCAAATTTCTCAGTTAATAACTTCCCATAAAGCAGACGAGCTAATAGCTTCTATGCACTTTTTTACGGAATTTTCAATTCCATGGATTTCAAAATGGATTCCAATTGTTAGTTATACAGAACATCATACTCCATGCCTTTATAGGGCTTCTTACTCAAAATTTTGGGAAAAAATGAACAAAATAGATCCATCCTCTGGAAGATTATTCGGAGCCGAGACGGAAGAATTAATTCAGTCCAAATTATTGACATACAAAAACAAGACCAAGGAAGATACTCCAAGTCCATTCCAGGCCATATCTGGAAAACTAAAAATGAAAAAACAAGATTTATCCAAAGCCGAAATTATTAAAGCTTATATGGAACAAATGAAGAAGGATTTGAAGAAAAATTTCAAGGAATTCTTAAATGATGAAACAAAGTCAGACACATCTATGGCGTCCGCCTCAAATTTAGAGTTGGCAGGCGAATCACAGGATCCTTATGAGGATGATGAAGATCCATTCAATGCTTATGATCTGGAAGAAATTTTTGATAAAATCAGATCTGAAAAATGATGAAGACTGTTGGCAAAAGTGTCGGCAGATCAAGACAAAAGACAAGATACTATTAATGAATAGTAAAAAAGGCACTGTTCATGAATAGTGAAAAGTAATACTTTTTCAGAAAAATTCACGGGCGAGTAATTAAACAGTATTGAAGAAAATTGAAACCAAATTTCAAGTCCGGGAATCCCGTCTATAAAATGCTGGCATAGCAGCTTTAGGAAGGCATAAGCTTTCATACTACTACTACTACTACTACTTGTTTAAATTTCCTCTGCCTTAATCGCGAACTTGTAATATTAAGTTTTAAAATTTCCTTTTGTAAAATATTATTGTGAATTAATAAAGCTTTGGTTTGAAGATCCTCAAGGTAATTTTCTATTTTACTTTTCTGTATTTATTTTAATAATTTTATTTGTGTACATTTAGCCTAATGACAGGCTAAATCATTTAATCATGTGTTGAGCTGTATATAACTATGTATCGGAAACCCCATGTGTTTTAAATATTGTTTTGGTACATGGGTTATGAATAATATAAGGATTTAAGATTATGGTTAAGAAGGTTTTTCTGGCAAGAATAATCTTACGAATTCATTAGTAAATATCCTTGCCCCCTCTTTGCCGTGTGTTGGCGTTCTTGGGCTTTTTGATATTGAATTGTAACTAGAATTAGAATGAATTAAAATTTTAATTTAAATATTTAATTAGAATTGTAATTAATATTTTAAATTAATAATTTCTTTAAAACATTTTATTTTAATTTTTTTATTGTAATTAAATATGTGATCATTTAATTAAAATATTGGTGGTGGCTATATATTTAAAAAAGTATTGAATTAGTTGAAAATATAATTAAACACTTATACAAATAATTTAAATTAATACTTAAATTAAGAAATATTAAAATAAATACTTAAATTAACAAGATAAGTAAATTCATACAATTTACATTCATTGTTAACCGTATTTTGCATACACATGGGCAATCAGGTCTTTCTGAAGTCTACAGTTGGCTTCCTTGGATCGTATTGCATAATGACGAATCATATAGTTATCCAAAGTTCGTGGCTTGGTACTGGATTTTCCATCTTTATCCCGATGCATGGATAAAATTTAACACGTGCCCTACTAGATGTGCTCATTTAAGTATCATCGTCGTCGGAGTCATCATCTATGTATTTGTTGGTCCCAAGTGGTTATAATGAGGTATAGAGGGGGGAGTGAATAGACCTCTTAACCTTTTTCAAACTTTTCTCTTTTCTTAAGAAAAGTCAGCTGATTAGTGAGATGAGTCCACTTAGATGATATGCATTTAGCTTATCAACGGGATAGATCACTTAGTTGATTTGTTTTTCTTACTTAAGATATCAGAGTTTTCAAACAAAGTTGCAGCGGATATGTCAAAGTATGTTTTTCAAACAATGTTTTTAATTCAATCAAAACTTAGAAAGTTTTACCCCTGGTTTTTGGAAAATTCCTCAAGTTAAAAGTCGTAGCTTTTAAAACTGATTTACTTAGCTTATGAAGAAAACAATGCAATGTAGTAAAGTAAATCACACAAGGAATTTTATAATGGTTCAACAGGAACAAATCCTCTTAATCCACTCTTCTAAATCACGGAAATTTAGGTTATACTAGTATCACACATTAGCCAGTACAAAGGTCTTGTGCTTTTACAACAAATGATAAGCAGCAAGATAGAACACTCAATTCCGATTAGGAAATCACTCAGAAAACCTAACTACCAAGTTATATCTTTTCACTCAGATTGGATATACACTTCTCACAACACTCAGTTGAAAAATTCACTCAGATTTTATAAGTGTTTGGTCTTTTTTTTCAACCATGCTTTGTCAACAGATGACTTAGCTGATAGAACTTGCTTCGAGAGTTTGAGCTTCAGATTTTGCAAGTAGTTGTTGTGTTGTTGCTCACTCTTGAATCTCGATCTATTTATACTGTGGGATTTAAATTTTGCCCGTTGAAGTTAGGCAAAATTGCAGTTTTAATCCCTGTCAATGGTCATTCTTTGAAAGGCTCACTGCAACTACTTTACTGTACAGTTACAGTCTATTTACTGTACGGTTCTTTTAGGTGCATTGAATGCACTTAGCTGATCTGAGGCAATTTGAATTAATGTCTCCAATCAATTGCCATAAATACCCTTCTCATACAACATTTATTATCTTAGGTGCATTTATTACCGTTGCAATAACTTTAGACCATTTCTACTTAGCTGATGAGATCACTAAGCTGATAATCACTCTGTTGAATCAAGTCTTCACTCATCCGTCTTGACTTTGCTGAAAGTTACTGATCTGATCTTCACTCGTCTGTGATCTTCACTAAGCTGATTTTGGTTACTCGTCTTCCAGACCGTAATTCAATCTTCTACTGATCTGATTTATACTTATCTTTTCAGATTAAATCTCCAAAGGTTAACTAAGCTTCCATTACTTAGTTGATGGCAATTTTGTTATCATCAAAACATTTATCTTCGAAATTATTTTCCAACAATTTCCCCATTTTTTATGATGACAAAACTTCAGCTAAGTACTCAATGTATCTTCAGTTTAGTCTTTACACAAAATTTTTGAGTTAGAAATTGAGTTGGAAATGAACATGTAATTGATTTTTAATGATAATTCTTTACATTATAGCAAATTACAAAGTAAATGAAAATTACATAAGCTAAAAAAGAAAATCTAGGTTTCATTTTGATCTTCTTCTTTTTCATCCGAGTCCTCAATGATAAATTGTTTGTCCTTTGAACTTGTAGTCTCTTCAATAGCTTCTATTTCTTCAGCAAAGAGTTTAAGCATGGCAGCTAGGTCGAATGTACTTTGCTTATGCTTTCGAAATGGATTTTCTTCACTCTTAGTTGCAGAAGACTTATCAGTAGACTTATCAGCAACAATAGCCTTGTCTTCTTTCGCAACATCCCTTAATGGGGTTCCTTCAACATCATCTTCTTCACTAAAATGAAGTTCTTCAGTAGGCACAATAGTTTTAGACGTCCCTTCCTTATTTTCCCCCCTTTTGTCATCATCGGCAAGGTTAGAAATAGGAGTTATATTCAAAACTTTGCAAATTTGTTTGATGTTGAGATCCATTTCGTCAATCTTCCTTAGTTTGGAAACACTTTGTAGCACAACAGCCTTGAGAACTTTCTGCTCACTGATGACAGTATCACTCTTCAAATGCAGTGTACTGGAGTTTTTATGCATTCCAGTTAGTAGATCAACGACCTTATTTGAAGTGTTTATGTGCTCAGTGTACATTTATGTGGCAGCTGCCTCAAATAATTTTAGTTCTTCCAACAATTATTTGGAGATGACTCCAACCCCCTGAATAGCAGAATCAACTTTACCATCGACTGATTCCTTGACAATCTTGACAGTAGAGTCGATTTCTTTGATGTTAGTTTTGATAGCTTCAGCTTCATTCATTATAAGAGTTCTATCTGCATCAGTTAAATTTTTCAATCTAGCAGTGCTGGCAGCAAATTGTCCTGTTAGCTCTTCAAAACGTTGCAAGTTTGCTATGTTCTTCTCCTCCAATTCCTTGATTGCCTTCAAAGCATTTATACTGATCCAACTAGTCTTTTGAATAGCATCCAGACTTTTTTCCATGAACTTCTTCATGTTTTCCATTACACCAGATATAGTCTTTGCTTTTTCTGAACTGGTGGGAGCAACACTTTAAGTTTGCAGAGGTGGTGTGATGAACATCATACCTTTGTCAAGTGAAGTCACTAGAACTGCATTTTCATTAAGCATTGTAGTAGTAGCAGGCTTCTTAAGCACGTCAACAGAAGACTTGTTCACAGAGGAACTTGTATGTTCTCCGATGTCTAGCACTTCAATTATTTGAGTGTTTCCTTCATCTGCTTCATCAGTTTGATTTGTCCAAGTGAGTAGGAGTACATGTTCTCTCACTTCTTTGATACTTCGTAAATCAACTTTCTCTGCATCAGTATTGATTTCTGGAATATGATTCCTACTATACTAGAATTCTTTTATATCTCATCTTTTTCAAGATGGATAGATCCAATGTGGGTCAGTTTTCACTGATTCTATGGGTTTTGATTTGGTTTTGCGGGTCTCAATTTAAAAAACATGGTTTGGGTGATTTTAGTGAAACCTTTGAAACCCCATTTGGTTAGATTTTGGATGTTGGGTTTTGAAAAAATTGAAACCGCACTTGAATTGTGTTTGAATGTTGGAGTTTGGGAAAAAACTAGGTGGTAAAGTGTAAAATCAATGTTTTTTTAATAGAATTTGGGGAGAAACAGTAGGTCGTATCTTACCTTAGAAATTAAAACTTTTTATTGAGATCTAGTTAGAATGAAAATAAGATTACATAGAACAGAGTGAAGTGTATTTCGTTGAAAAGCTCGATTAACTCGAATCATCATCTCACCTAAAAGCTTTATCGATTAAAGAAAATATACTTTTAATATCTACTAGTAATATTTAAGAGTAAATAGGAAATTAACTCCTTCTTTTATTCTAAATAGGAAATATAAATCTCTGTGATAAATAAAAGGGAAAAATACATCCGTGTGTTTTTATAAAAGAAACACATTGCTTCCCTCTTGATTTTTACATTTTTACAAGGAGGTAAATGCCTATTATGCAATATCACAGGGAGTTAAAGAGTCAGTGAGGTGAATATGTTGTCAATGATAAGGTTAAATTGATCATTTTTTACATGAAAATAAAGTCTCTGTCGCATTATAGAATATGTGTGTACAACACCTCCACTAGCAAGGAGTTAATTGTTCATTATTTCATATCACATGAAGGTAAATTGCTCATTATTTCATTTCACATGGAGGTAAATTGCCCATTAGACATATCACAAGGAGTTAACTTACCAAAAACCCAAAATTTAACATTCTCCGTTGTTTTTTATTCCGCAGGGCAAGAAATTGTGTGTTACGAGAGTCCACGACCTTCAATGGGTATTCACAGCCTGGTTTTCGTGTTGCTCCGTGAACTGGGACGAAAAACAGTGTATGCTCCGGGATGGCGACAAAATTTTATAACCCGAGACTTTTCTGAACTCTATAACCTCTTGGTTCTCCAGTTGCAGTTGTCTATTTTAACTGTCAAAGGGAAAATGGCAATGGAGGCAGAAGAACTTGATCTACGTATGGGAGGAAGAATTAAGCAGCTAGATTTGCATAATAAGACCATCTCCAACGATCCTCTTAAATTCCGACCTCTTATCTTAAAATTTAAGGGGTGAACAGTGTTATACATTTTCACTTTTTACTCTGTACTCCAACAACTAGTTTATACTTTAAGATTGTACTTTTAAACAACAACACAATTTCACTCCAACATCTAGGTTATATTTAATAAGTATTATTAATTATAATTTACATATAAATAATAGTGGGATATATATATTTAATATTTATTTATTTAAAATAATAATAAAATATTATTATTTTGAGAAAATATTAATAATTTAAATTAAATAATCTTGTTCTATGAATTTAAATTAAATATTTCGTGAAAGTAATATAAAATTAAAATATTATTATTTCAATAAAATAATATGAATTACTATTTTAAAAATATTTTTAATTTTCTACGGAAAAAGTACAAAAGTTTTGTACTTTCAATGCTTTGGTCTCTTATATTTAAGAGGCCAAACTTATAATTTTTTGTGGGTCTTAAACATAAGAGCTCTCTTGGAGCTCAATTTGTTGGCAAAACTTATATTTTTTCTTATAATTTGAGTTATACATGGTCCCTGGGAGATGGTTTAATGGCCTTAAATTTATGTGTGAATGTATGTGTGTTTTCATTTTGTACGTGCAATATAAAATAAATAGTGTTGTCGACTTCTAATTTTTGCTACACTCATAACAAGGCAAAAAAAATCAATTTTAGTCTTTTTGCAGAGACGCGAAAATGGGACATATGTAGTTCCGACAGCAATTTACATCCTTTATGTTTTAAGTTGTCGCAATTTTAGTCCTAAATTTGTCGAAATTTAAATTAGTGTCCAAAAATTGCTTTGCCAGCAAATAAATTGAGGGTTTTGTCTTTTTGCTCCCATGCGGTGATAATCCACTAAATCACCTAGTCAAATTAGCTTAAAATTAGAGGAAAAATAACACCTTATTTTCCTTCATTTTTTTCCCTACCTACTAATTATTAGGGCAAATATGTTATAATCCTCAATTTAATTGATTATGTAGAAATTTATGAACACTAATTTTAATTCTGACGAACTTATATAGGACTAAAATTGCGAGCAAGAGGACTAAAATTTCAGCAACTTAAAACATAAAGGATGTAAATTTTTTATCAGAACTACAAGTGTCTAATTTCCGCGTCCATATCAAAATTTAAGGACTATTAATACTGCTTTTTTGCCCTCATAACAATGACCTCCTTGGGTAAAGAACTAGTCAGTACAACTCATATGTGATATGGGCAGCCTGCTGGCAACAAGAAGGGTGAAGAAAAAAGAGAAATCTCTCTTAACAGATATTGGAATTGTAAATTAGTTCATATCTATGACACGCTAATAATTTAGTCCTTTAAAGAATCGGACTTAAGTTGCATTCCATAACTACATTATGTTGGAAATTTAGGTCTTATTTCGATCTGAAATCCACAACCTCCCCGATTTCCCCTTAATCCTACATCATAAATCATTGTGTTAGGATTGAACCAATGTAAAAACTAACTTAAATTTGATAGCTTTTTTTGTTGTTTGCCTTTAATAATAATATTGTGAAATTGGATTGTGTTATAGATGAAGAAATTCTATCAATCAAGGAAGAGTCAAAGAAACCTAGTTGTATCGGTAATTGGTGATAGGATCCCGTTATACGGAAGTGGTGCTAGTTTGAGCACACCTACAGGGACGACCACAGTCCCCGTGCCCGGCCCTGAAATTGGATTTTACGGTTCGATCACGAGCCTACGTACTTGGGAAAGTAGTGAAGCCTAAATTCTACAAGAACATTGATTGCTCAATTGTGTTTGATATCAAGAAACTTAATGTTCCCATTTCCTTGAAGAATTAATTGCACATATATACACCTAATGAAATTGGTTTCTTTTACTTTACTTTACTTTACAAAAGAGGATGAATGAACAGCTAAGGGCAAACCCAATGGAAAAGGAAACAAACAAGCTGGATAGTTGGTGGGTTTTACATTTAATTAAAGAATCATTATTTATTTAGTACCACCAGCTGCAAATGACCTAAGATTAAATAGGACAAATATTTTTTTATATGTATTTATTCTACTTTAAGTTATATAAAGGTTGTATTATGGGGTTTATTATTTTATTTTTGTGGAGAATTATTATGAATTTGACCGTGTACAAATTATTACTATTTATGTATATTTGCTTGTGAGATTGTTTACTTATATTTATAGTTGACTGGTTGGGCTACTGGATTTACTGTTCTTATCCCTGTTCAATTATACTACAAATATATATATATATATATATATATATCATGGTTTGTTATTCAGGAGTATTATTATATTATTCAGTCATAATTTAAGTTTGTTGAACTTGTCTTTTTAATTATTGATCGAACATGATTTGGGTTAGAATTGCTATTCTGGATATAGTTATTTAACCATTTTTTCAGTAATGTATATGTCATGGTTTGTTATTTAGGCTGCACGTTACAATTTTTTTTCTCTTAATGTACATAATAAATGAAAATTATTATCAAATATATTACTACTTAATTTATGTGATTCCAGAAGGAAAATATGGATAATATATTTCTAACTTCGTAATCATGACAATTGATGGAAAAAAGGATACCCATTATTGGAATCGGCTGTATATCTTATCAGACCGAATCCGGCTCTTTAATCATTTTGGGTTAATATGCAAGTAGTTTGACTGGGTTTGGTCTCGGTTTGGTTTGGAAAAATGGTTTCGGCGAAACCGTTGAAACTCGATTTGGCCAATGGTTTCAATGGAATATTGAGATGGTAAAATATTATTAAATAATAGTTAGTGGGTTTTGAAATTTTGAGATTTGATTTGGGTGGTAGTTTAATTGTTGGGGTTTGGAGAAGAAAAGTAGGTAGTAGGTGTCAAATCAATAACTTTATAGGATTTGAAATATAATATTTTATTGTGTAATAATTGAAATAATGAGTACATTGTAATGATAGAGAATTGAGTGTAATTGTTTAGATATGATTGTGATATTAATTTAGATGATGAACAATTATTTATTTAAATAAAACAATTAATAATTTTTATATTTTCTAAATTAGGTAGATATATACGATATCAGACACGACGTTATTTTATAATTAACATATAATCGAATATAATATGAAAAAATACAATAAAATATTTTGATAACAATTATTTGAATGCAAAAATAGTAAACTTCATTCACATAGTGCATAATATTAGAAAATAGTTAATTGAATAGCACAACATTAACCGTTTTAATCACTGGTTCAACCGGTGTGACTTCATTACAAAATAATATTTTAATTTAAGTTTTACTGTATGTAATCAACTATTTAAAAAAAAATTATTATCCATTTTTTCAAGTTTATTTCCATAAACTAAATGTTTATCTCATGACCAATTATTTTTCCTTCATATTTTGAGTTGAGAATGAATGATAGCAACAAAATTACAAGTATAATAACATGATATCAATGCAATAATTCAAATTATAATAAACACCATATCAGAAACAATAATTTTATTGCTAATCACCTATGAAAAAGAGAAAATATTGATGAATTTTGTCATCGAATTATATAAAAAAAAATGAAAATACTTGAAGTTTGAGAAAAAAAAAAAAAGACTTTTCTAATGAAATTGATGCTCAAATATATTTTGTGATTATTGAGAAGTTATTGTAAATATTGTAATACTTAAGGTTATTATAAATAGATTGTATATTTAATGAGGTAATTAATATTTTTTGTGATTATTGAGAAGTGATTTTAATTATTTTACTGTAATTATTATAATGATCAATGTTGTTATAAATAGAATGTATATTTAATGAGATAATTAATTATTTTTTATGTTGAAATATATACAATATTAAAATGAACTTCATTTTCGCCAACTAATATAATTACATATAACATTTAAAATTATAGTTAGATATTTTAATAACAAAAAATAATATACAAAAATTGATAATGCAAAACTCAATTTATGATAATTTAATTGATAACATGGAAATATAAATTAAGTAAATGTGACATATAGGAATAAAATAGATTAAAGAAAGCATAGGGAAAAAGGGGGGAAAAAAAAAAAGCAAAAGCAAATGGAAAACAAACAAACAAAAAAAATTATAGACAGGCGCTGACAATTGTCAACGCCTATCTACCACTTGGCTGGGAAGGTTTCGGTCTTGGGCCGAAATCGTGGTCTGGGCCGAAACCCTCCCAAGCCAATTGCCAAACAAGGTTTGACCCAGTTTGGCTGAAACCAAATTGGGCCAAACCAGATCCATATATAGCCTTTAAGATTCTAATTAATTTTGAATACCTCGGCTCGTAGCCACCAAAATCACTTATAATAAAATAAGTGGATAAAAGGGTATACATACGCACTCTTTCAATTAATCAATAAAATTGTCATGAATGAATTATAAAAACAGAGACATGTCCGACACGTTTCTACATATATTTGATTTGATCTCAATTTTATAAAAATTACAAATAAATTTGAAGTTGCGTCAAATACTCATTTCTAATTATTGTTGTAAAGGGAAAAAGGAAAATAAATATCCAATTTATTCAAACAAAAAAATTCATGCAATATTGGACACAGTATTTTATATCTCTAGCTATTTGATTTGTTATTTTCTTTTTTCTATCCAACCATGGGGACACCTTCAACTCTGCCGTTGTTGTCAACGAACACCCAAACTCGACTGCAGTAGAAATCCTTAGTTATTGATTTGCCTCTTGGGACGAATTCAACTATCACCTCTGGATTGTCTCGCTCGATGAAGTCTTTTGCTTGATGTGCATCCACCCCTTCTAAATATGGCCATACCAATTTATACCCTACAAAAATATTATTTTTTATTTAGAATTTAAATAAATTTATTATTTATTATGTATTATTATTTCACTAACAAGAAAATTGTTTCATGCATTCGCTGTAAACATTTGTTGTAAATTCTTGCATTTCTCTTATTTCTTAGTAGACTCCCATAAGAGAAATTCAATGAGGCTTAACATTTCATTTGTATTTTAAGTTGCAAAATAAGTACAACGAACTTCATAAAATATTAATTCACTATATATATAAACCACCAAGTCTTATTGAGGAGAGTAATCAGGGGAAGATGTGATAATTGTGAAAAAAGTTTACCACTGACGTAACATTTGACCTCATTGCATCCAGGATTTTTACAGTGAAACGACATTTCTTTGTGAATCTTTAGTAACTTATTGCTTGTTAACATCTGTATAACGTAGTTGATTGGCTTTATATACTAATAGAGAGACATAATACTAAAATCTTAGTAAATCATATTGCGAAAACAGAATCTAGTCAAATATCATTGCCATTATGATTAATTATTGAAATCAGATTTAATACGCTTAGAATAACACATCAAGAAATCATGTATGTAGTGATAAAATACTTAATAACAATATAAAAGTTGTCATTTCTACATGTATTTTATGACAAGAGCACTGGTTTCGCACAACAATATAAAGACCAATAGCAATAGTAGTAACAAAAAATATTAAGTCAATAGTTATTTCTCCCTCCATTCTAAAATGCATATCTTTTAAGTTTATTATACAAGAATTAAAGAAACTATTAATTACCTAAATTTTAGAAGAATAGAAGTTTAATGATTCAAAACTAACCTTAAAAACTAAAAGACATTTAGAATATTTATGAATTAAATCATTAAATCATTAATAAGAAAGGATAAAATTGTCAAAAAAAATTAATCTTTTCTTGATTTCTAAAACTACATGTATATATATATATACACGCATGTATATTATTAAAACAACATATATATATAAATGGAGAGAGTATTATAAATGTTTAGTAACTTAAATTGTAACTATCAACAATTAGTGACACAAATTTAATGACAATCTTAGTAATAAGAAATATTGTCAGAATAATTTAGTATTATTGTTACATATCACTAATTCACTACATGTCAATCATCAAAAAATTTGTCACTAGAAAATTGTGAAATTTTATTTAGTAATAATATGTAAATTATTGTCATTTAACATGTGTAAAAATTAATAAATTTATAGCAACAAGTAGGCATCCTAAAACAAAATTTTGATAACAAAATTTTGGTCTGAAAAAAGAACTGATACTAGTATTAATATACATTCCACTAATATCTAAAAAAGGTTGGAAGGCAAAACTTCCCGTTGCACAAGGTATATATATAGCAATTGTTATACCCCAAAAAGAAAAAAGAGAAAAAAGAAAAAAAAGACAAAGCTAATAGCAATCAATATCGAAGAGTTAATCTCCATTTCATCAAGGGTGTTAACACTAATTAAGATAGAGAAAGAAAACTTATAATACAGTGGTACAGAAAAAAACTCAAGAAGCTCATTAAGTAAGTTTCTCACCTACTGCAGCAGAACAGCCTCTGGTATAAGGGTGCACGGGTCCATGGACTCCGAAACAGTTGTGAGTATAGTATGATCTGCCCGAGAGGGGCGGGCAAGGGACCAGATTAGCAGAAAGAGCACCATATGAAGTGTAGTATTATTGCCTTGGTGCCAGTGACTTCCATTTAAATCTATAGAGCCATCTGAATCTGCACATTAAATCTAAATCTAATCCATCCATTTGCACTATAGAAACATTTAATATGATTACTGTTGCGTATAGCGCAATGATATGTAACTTGTAAGAAAACATGTAAGACAAGTCCAACGCATTTTGTAAAAGAAATTTGCACTCGTAAACTAACTGAGAAAATAAATACAAGAATAATTAAAACTATCCCTACATACTATTGCTATAATGCTGCAAGGTCCCAAACATATTGCATTTATATGTACATGTGGGAAAATAATTTAGTCATTTTTAATACGAATCAGCAGTCAAAGCAATGGAAAATTCTTCAAACACCATAAAAAGATTTGTGTAGACAAAGTTTTCAAGATAAGTTTAGCCTTACTGGTTCATAATGTGAAATTCTTGATGTCTCATGACATGTAACCAAAGGATTAACTTCTCCATTTTCCTCACACTTCTGGCCTATGAAGTTGGAAAACTAGGTAGATCACTTTCGCCTTATCCACAAATCTATGGAGCAGGGTACATTCATTTTCTTTTCTCTCTGTCACGAATGGACCTATTGTCCCGTTCCCTGTCATATTTGTCTTCCCTGTGATAAGATTCAGAGTCGTACTTCCATGATCCCTTTTCAGTTCTCCAATCTTGCTCTTCCCCAGAATTTGGTTCATTATAGCTTGGTCTTGATCTTTTATCGGTCTTTGTATTATCATGAGCATTGCCCCTTGCTTGAGAACTACGTGAGTCTTTGTCACCGATTCTATGCCCTCTATGTGGGACAGGTGGTCGTGATACATGACTAGACTGATCAGTCCTTCCATCACTTGTTGAACCCTCATACTTGTCCTGCACCGACCTTGTAGGCCTATCTTCCTCGGCTCCCCATCCCGTGTTTGCTGCTCTCTGAATTATGAATAAAAAAAACTTACTAAATACACAATGGAACTATGAGTAATGTATAGCTTTAAATTGCAAAACATAACAAAAGCTGAAGAAAACAATAAAAAGCTAGTTTTATGAAACTAACATCGACAAACAGACATCAAACAAATTCAAACCTCCCCACATTACACTTGGAGAATATATTAGTTTTTATTATAAACTTTACAATCGACGTCAAAATTCTTATTCAAGACAGATACACTGAATTTGGTAATGGGAACTTTTCATCAGGCATTATAAACTTTATTGTTTAGGAACCAAATCAGACATCAAATTCGAGGTTTGGAGTTATTGGCTCGTCAGTTCTGAAATTATAGTTTAAATGGTGTGAGTCAACGAGATATCATGGTTATGTAAAACGTGAGCACACATACATATGATTAAATAATAATCTATAAAATGCCAGAAATTATGCTAGTCTGTTAAAAAACAATCCCCTGCCTCCCCACCCTTCCCACTCTTCATATTCCCTCAACTTCCGCTAACTCCGAAGTTCTTCATTATTTCTACTGGCTGCACAGATTTCTACAAATACTTTTATATTTCAGCCTTGCATTTGACAAGTTTGATGGCAATCTCTACACTAAAAAACCTAGAGACTGAAATGCTACCTGCAACTCCACCACTATCACTGGAAGCAGCACTTTGGCAGAGGAGTTCTAGTTTGTGTAGAAGAGATGAGCTTTCCATATTTTCAGATTTTACATGCATGCAAATTTTCGTATTAACTCATAACAAATGCACATTGCATTTTGAGCTTGAGTAACTCTGAGCACTTTCTTTCTGAAAAATTTAAGCAACAGTGGCCTACAGCCTACTCATAATTTGGCTATTAAGTGACCAAAAATTAATTAGAATAAATGCAATTATAAAAGTTCGTGATTAATTACTGGACATTTATGTCATCAAAGTATATAAAAATACAATATAATTCAGTGGGAGAAGATGCAGGAGGAAAATGTTTAGTTCATGTAAAGAAGATGAAATACTGATGAGGTTCTTCAAACTTACTTGTTCATCGTGAGAAAATTTGCAGCCATCTCCATAATTACAATTTCCTCTTTGAAAAGCACGGCATACGCCTCTTTCCTCCCTCTTCTGTTTCTTGGTTTCCTCATCCTCTTCCTCTAATTTCTTGTATTTATTGACATGATCAACTCTAACAGTGCGGCCCAGAATTTGAGTTCCATTTAGATTGTCTGTTCAGTCAACGCAAAAAAATCTTTTAAAAAGTACTAAACAAAAATCAATATATTGTGAGTTTTGTAAGGCGAAAAACCAACCTACAGCTAGATTGGTGCTTCTTTGGTCCTCATATGCTACAAAAGCAAATCCTTTTGATTTTCCAGTGCCTTTGTCTCTAATTAAGTTAACGTCGACAATCTCCCCATACCTATAACGCCAGAGAAAGCTTCATTAATCAACGTCCCACTACAAATAAGGGTACTAACTCAAGAAAAAAAAATATAATAAGAACATACTGAGCAAAGACAGCTAGGAGATCGCCTTCAGTCAGATCAAACGGGATCCCCCCTACATAGACATAAGCGGAATCTCTATATTTGGCGTGCCATGATGCGTCTTCGTTTATGCCTAGAGCTGCTTCTTTCTTGTTGATATCTTGAATGCGTTTCACCAATGTCAATGGATTCATCCTATAGGAAAATTTTATCAAATTAACAGACATTATCTACTAATTAGTTGACAAATAAATGAATACAATCAGTGAATTAGTAACTAATTATTAGTTTGATAATGAGATACGAATTGAGTGAATGGGGTTAGGAGTGGCAGCGAACTAATGAATAATGATGGATGATAAGATTAGGCCAGATAGCTTATTTGGGTTAATTATAGAGTAACATCGAATATCTTATTTAGTGTTCGGTTTGTTTTAAATCTAAATTTATGTTCTGGCCCATTAAATTATATTGGGTTCTGTTAGCTAATTGAGTGTGATAAGACTGAAATCTCTTTTATGCCCGTCCATACATACGCAAATTACACACAATACTTTCTTGTTTCGTCTGATTATAAGACCAAGTGTTCCTTATTCTGAGTTGTTTAAATCTAAAGGAGCGTAATTATTTTTTCAAAGTTGATTTGTTGTTCTTGATGGACTAATATCATTTTAGTAATGCAAGTAATAATAGTAAATCTTTGTTATATGAACAGGGAAGTATTCAAAATCACAATTTACAGACAGTCATTTCATATGCAGCCAATAACCAAAATGTCATGTGATTGTCATGTAATACTATAAGAACATATACAACCATTAACCAAAATCCCAACCCACATAGACACTGATTAACTTTCTTTTCTTATTTTTCCAGATACAAAAACACCTCTAAGTTGATGGTGGATTCGCTTTAAGTTTTATTTGGAACAAATGTCAACTCTACAACTACACATGAATAACAAATTATTAATCTAATTAATCAAATAGCTATACCCAAATCAGACATATCAAAATACTCATAATTTTTTTTAGAGAGAACCTATTTAAAACAGGAAAAAGAAGAAGCCCTAAAACAACATCACTAACATAAAAACTCGATTTCAGATACTTAACACAAAATAAAATGCTGAAAATCATGAAAATTACCTAGAAAAGGTCGGTCGTAGGTATTTGGAGAAGAAAACCTGAAACAATAGCAAGAACTAACGATTAGTAGATTTAATTGAAGAGAAGAGATAACTTTGAACTTTGAAGAATAAAGAAAGAAGGTTTCACACCTCAAAATTGCAGCTAGGGTTCCAACGCGCCCAATTTGTCAAATCAAATAATGTAGTTTAGATTTTCAGGTGCTCTAAAGACAGTAATGAGGTTATAATGGGCATAAAAAAAAAGATTCTCTATTCCTAAAGAAAAAAGGAAAAGAAAATAAAAATAATAACTCTAGAGTTTTCCAATTTCCAACACTTGGAGGACTATATAGCAAATACAAAAAAGTATCCTATCTTCGCTGCCCTCTCTCCACTTTCAATTTACTGTATTTTTTTTTTTTTTTTTGTCATTTCATCAATTTTATTTTCCTTCTCTTTCAGCTATGGCTTCTTTCCATCAAAATCAATTTCAACAGCTACCTTCACAAACGCAGCAATCAAAACCCCTTTTCAGAGATTTGTATGAAAACAGCAAAATCAAAATGGAGGAAGGGGGTCAGATTTTACAATACTTCAACAATACCCTTGATCACCACCCACCCTATATTCCTCCTTGTAATTTTCTTTAATCTCTCTCTAGTTTTCCTTAATTTTTAATTGGATTAAAAACTAAATAGTAATTACTAATATGTTAATATTTTAGTACTCAATGAAATCTAAGAACTATTTTTTTCCGGCAAACCAATCACTAGAATCTAAGAACTAAACATTGCTTTAAGGACTTAAACAAATTCCTTTGAATATATACCTTTTGTATCCAAGGATTGTTCCACGCACGTACAATCTGCGCAAACAAAATTCAAAAAATTACAAACAAATAAATAAACAAGCATACGGATGTGAGATACGTATTTGAGGGATTGGTTAAAGGTTAAAACCTGACGCGCTCTCCTTGCCGGCCTTTCACCGTTGCAGCTGTTAGGATAGTTTGGCGGAGCAAAAATGGCTAAAACCCTAATTTTTGCGAGAGTGAGAGATTTTGAGTATTGTTGATTTTGTAGTATGTGTTGGGCCACATAAATTGGGCCGGAGTGAACCCTGTATGTTTGAATCCATTTTGGGCTCATTGATCAAGTATTTCAATCCAATAAATGAGCTGGTTGAACTTGGAACCAATGACATCAATATAAGAAAAACTAAATATATTAGAAAATTTAAGGGCTACCAGGATTTGTTCTTTTATTTTAAGTTTTATTTTATTACGCTGGAGAAAATTATAGTGGGACTTGTGAGTATTGAAAATTATGCAAAGCTAGCTACTATTAAATTTCACGTGAATTAAGTTAAATCCACTTCGAATGGTTTGGAAATGATCTGGTAGAAGGAATTTCAAAGACAGTCATGAGCAAAGACAAGCTTTGTGACGCATGTCAGAAGGATAAACAAGTGAAGTCCACTTTCAAAAGCAAGAAGCACCAATCTTCAACCAGAATTTTGGAGCTGTTACATATGAATTTGTTTGGCCCTATTGATCCTATCAGCAATGGTGGAAAGAAATACTGCCTAGCTGTTGTGGATGATTTCTCAAGATTTACTTGGGTGATTTTCATGAAGAAGAAAAGTGAAACCAAGGAACATCTTACAAATCTGATGGAACCGATCCAGAATGAGAAAAGTCAAAGAATATTGAAGATCAGATCAGATAGAGGGACTGAATTTACAAACTCTACTGTTGAAGAGTATTGTAACTCCAGAGAAATCAATCATGAGTACTCTGCTGCCAGAACCCCTCAACAAAATGGAGTTGCTGAAAGGAGAAACAGAACTCTAAAGGAAGCTACTAGGACAATGATAGCTGAAGCAAAGCTGCCCCAAAGATTCTGGGCAAAAGCCACAAATATAGCATGTTATACACAGAACAGATGTATGATCAACAAAAGTCAAAACAAGACACCTTATGAGCTATGGAACAACAGAAAGCCTAATTTACATTATCTTAGGATTTTTGGTTGTAAATGTTATGTTTTGAATAATGGGAAAAATCACCTTACTGCATTTGCAGAGAAGGCTGATGAAGCTGTTTTTGTAGGTTACTCTACTGTTAGTAAAGCTTACAGAGTCTTTAACAAAAGAACTTTACTTGTAGAAGAATCTATTCATGTAGTGTTTGATGAACCAAACCAATCTTCTGAAAAGAATCAAAGTGCAAATCCAGAGATATCTGCTGACCTTCAGAAATTGAGTATGGAAAGAAAAGAAGAATATGTTCCCATCATACTACCTGATTTAAGCCAAGCTGTTAACTCAAGTGCTGTTCAAAATCAGTCTGCTGATTGTCTAACAGATGAGTTGCAAACAACTAACAGACCAGAGCCTGTACAACAGACTACTACTGAGACTCCAACAGTAGTGTTGCAAGATCAATCAAGAGGACAACATCCAGATTTGCAACCTGATCTCAGATGGCTCAGAGATCACCCAGCTGATTTAGTGATTGGTGATCCACTGGATAGAGTGAGAACTAGAAGGTCAACTGCAAATGAAACAATGTTTGTAAGTTTTCTTTCACAAATTGAGCCTAAGTTGATTGATGAAGCTCTTAGTGATTCTCACTGGATTGAAGCAATGCAAGAAGAGTTGAATCAATTTGAAAGGAATGAAGTCTGGTACTTAGTTCCCAGACCTACTCATCAAAGGGTACTTGGCACTAAGTGGGTATTCAGCAATAAAATGAATGAAGATGGTATTGTTACCAGAAACAAAGCGAGACTAGTTGCCAAAGGTTACTGCCAAGAAAAAGGCATTGATTTTGATGAGACATTCGCACCAGTTGCAAGGCTTGAAGCGATCAGATTATTCTTAGCCTATGCTGCTCACAAGAACTTCACTGTCTATCAGATGGATGTGAAGTCTGCTTTTCTCAATGGAGAATTGCAAGAGGAAGTATATGTTGAACAACCTCCTGGTTTTGAAGCTTATCAACAAGGAGACAAAGTGTATCGTCTGAAGAAAGCTCTCTATGGACTGAAACAGGCTCCAAGAGCATGGTATGATACTTTATCTGATTTTCTTTTAGTTAAAGGATTTCGCAAAGGTAAAGTAGATAAGACTTTGTTTACTATTGAATGGGATAATCATATATTGTTAGTTCAAATATATGTGGACGATATTATTTTTGGTTCAACTAACAAACAGATGTGTGAGAAGTTCTCTAAGCTGATGCAGAACAAGTTTGAAATGAGCATGATGGGAGAACTTAACTACTTTCTTGGATTACAAGTCAAACAGCTACCTGATGGTATCTTTATTAATCAAGCAAAGTACACAAAAGATCTGTTCAAGAAATTTGGTATGGAAACTAGCTCATCTGTTAGTGTTCCTATGTCTACTGGACTTCGTCTGGACAAGGATGAAGATGGCAAATCAGTTGACATCACCAAGTACAGAGGCATAATTGGGTCACTGTTATACTTAACAGCTAGCAGACCTGATATTATGTATTCTGTTGGGGTTTGTGCGAGATTTCAATCAAATCCTAAGGAATCTCATCTCTTAGCTGCTAAAAGGATATTAAGGTATCTCAAAGGCACTCAAGAATTGAGATTGTGGTATCCAAGGGAATCAGGATTTGAACTTACTGGATATTCAGATTCTGATCTTGCTGGCTGTAAAATTGATACGAAGAGTACTACAGGTACTTGTCAATTTTTATGCAGTCGTCTGATCTCATGGATGAGTAAGAAACAGACTTCAGTATCCATATCTACTGTTGAAGCTGAATACATTGCTGCTGGAGCATGTTGTGCACAAATACTTTGGTTGAAGCATCAATTAGAAGACTATAATCTCAAGATCAGTGGAATCCCTATCTACTGTGACAATACAAGTGCAATCTCACTTACTCAGAATACTACTAGTCATTCCAGGACTAAGCATATTGAGATCAAACATCACTTCATCAGAGACCATGTTGAAAAAGGAAATGTTATTATTGAGTATGTTCATACAGACAGTCAGATTGCTGACATTTTCACCAAACCTTTAAGTGATGCAAGATTTTCTACTCTAAGAGTGGATGTTAAAATTGGATTCATAAGCTGAGGGGGAACCTATCAGAAGACTGGGTTCAACAGCTGACCAATCTGATATCAACAAGTGTTACACTTCAAGAAGTCTGACTCTCAACAGACTAGTTGACTGATGAATTCTTGAATTCAGGGGGAACGTGTAAGACTAGCGGTACTCTTGTTTTAAAGATGAAATCTTCAATGACAGTTAGTTGAAGTTGTTTTAATCAGAAGATTTGTTTTTAATTCTTGAAGACTTGAAGATTATTTATCTTGCTGGATTGACAAACAGCAAAGGAAGATCACTAGATATTGGCTTTCACTAGTGATATATTGTATCAGACAAGTCGTCTATCAGATAAGTATTTTACTCATCTACTTTTATTTATGTCAGCTTATATTTAAGTGTTATATTAAAAACGTTTTTATCAGAAACACGCTTTTATAAGTAACAGACAAGTGGCGTTTCAAATTCCCGCATGTCTGACATAATTAATGATTTTTTGAAATCCGCGTATATCGTTCACACGATCTGCTTTTCAGTAACTGATCTAACGGTTGACACTAATCACGGAAACCGACAAGAAACCAACATCTATAAATCCAGATCTGATCAGCTTACTAAGCTTTTACGCACCCTCAAAATTTCAAAAGAACACAGAGCAATTTTGCACTATTTCCATTGCAAATTTCTCTCCGTTTTCCTTAATCTTTTTCAGATATGTCTGCAAAGAAGCTGTTGCTGAAGGTATGTTCTTGAATTACCTGACGTATCACACAACTGGTACCCCATTGATGAAAGAAATATTGGAAAAGTTCAAGGCGGCAACCCTGGTTAACTTCATGGAAGCCCATGAAGATATGATTTTCAAGGATCAGGTTATGAAGTTTTATGGTTCTAAAGAGAAGCCTGACTTTGAAAAGTTGGAGATTGTTGCCAAGATTGGGGATAAGGTTATCTGCGTAACCCCCAAGCTGCTGAACGAGAGATATGGACTCTCTCTTGAAGGCTCGACTGAGATTTCAACCCTTGCTGAACCTCTTGAAGCAGATTTCTGGAATTTGGCTTCAAAGAAAAATAAAGTGATGTCTGGAGGCATAAAGAAGAATCAGTTGAAGGATGAATTTCAGCGAATGGCAGATTTAGTTGCCAAAGTACTGGAGAATTGCACATTCTCGTTGGACAGTGTGCCGATGAAGAGGCTTCACACCATGATTGCTATCTTTTATGGTTTGAAGGTTAGCTGGGCAACCTTCATCTGGTACATACTTGCTGATCACAAGGAACGTGGTCTTACTCTTCACAGAATATTCCTTAGTCATCTGCTGGTGAATTTGGGATGTATAGTGACTAATGGCAAAGACGTTCATAAGGCAAAAGAGTTAAAGATTTATGATCCAGTGAAAACTGGAAAGTCAAAGGAGCCTGCTAATGTGCCAGAAAAGAGGCAACAAAAGAGGAAGGCTGCTGAGCCTAAAGAGCCTGCTGATAAAGGCAAGAAAAGTAAGACAACTGTTCAAACAGCTAAGCCAGCTGTTCAAGCCAGAACAGTTTTGTCAAAGAAGAAGGATGCTGTTGATTTGATTGTTGATGAAATAGTCAAGGAGATTGATGAGATGGCAATTGAATCATCTCCTGAAAGAACCGTTTCAGTTGAAATACCGGCTGAGAACGTGGCTAAAAGGACAAGGAGCGCCATGAAAGATACTGCCACATCTGCTGCTGCTGTTCCTTTTACAAAGAAAACTGCCAGAAAGAAGATGACGTTCATTGACAAAGATAAAGAACTTTCTGAGCTAGTTAGAGAAAGTCCTCCAACAGCTGAGAGGCCTGTTGGATCAGAAAAGGAGTCTGCTGCCGTGAAGTTAGCTGATGATCAAGTGAAACAGACTTCTGCACCAACAGCTGAGGCTGCTCAACCTCAAAAGGATCCTGAAGTGCAGATCCTTGAACCGATTGCTGCTGCACTAGTAGCAATTGCTGCTCCAGAACCAACAGTTGCGGCACCAGTTGTTGAATCTAGAGCTGCCGGAAGAAAAGGTCTGGCAAATCCAAAGTGCCAGCTTATCACAAGAAGAAGCGCGAAGAAGTTGAGCAAAGAAAACGTGATGAAGCTGAGCTCAAAAGAGCTTTAGAAGCAAGCAAAAAAGATGCTGATGTCAAGAAAATGACTGAACCAGAATTGGCTGCCAAGGAGGAAGCAGACTTGGCAAAGGCCTTAGAAGCCAGTAAGAATGATGCTTATGGACCAAGGAGGTCAGAAGGAATCGTAATTGGTGGAAAACCCAAGGAAGGACAGTTTGTTCTACCAAGGGCAGAAACAATTAAGAGAAAGAAGTTTGAAGTCAGGAGAGCAATTGAAGTTGTTCAGAGTGACCCTGCTGCTTTCAAAAGATTTGAAGCTGAGCTAGAAAGGTTAAATCAGCTGCTTCAATCAAGAACTACTTTTCTCCCTGAAAAGATCAGATACAACAGATGGAGAGAGTACAGATTGAACAAGTATGAGGAAGAAATCCAAGCTTGGAAGGAGTTTGCTGCAGAAGGACGCTGGGTCTTAAACTGGTTGCAAACCACTTCTGTTGCAAAGGCGTTGGACTCAGATTTTGTAAGAGACAGACTACATGACTATGCACGAGTCATTGTAAGTCAGGAGGCAACTGCTATCAAGGACTCATTGCTAAATAAGCATGGTCCTGCTGTTGACCGATTTGATAGAGCAGTAAAAATTGATGTTTACACAACGTAGGAGAAATGGGCTGAGAGATCAAGGTACGAACCGGGAACATCAAGTACAATGCCCACTCTGCCAAGTTTACAGCATATTGCCTTTGGCTCAGAGATCAGTACTTATCAAGAAAAGCTGAGTATTCAACACACTACTTCACCTTTTGTTCCAGCTGACTTGATTCGTCAGAAGACTGTTGTGTCTGCTGATGGTACTGAGATCATTCACATTGCTGATGAGCCAGCTAGTGAAGAACAAAATAAAGACCAGCAAGCTGAAGAAATTAATCTAGATACATCTACCAAGTTGCATGCTGCCGTCAAAGACTTAGTTCCTTTAGCCATTGAATGGAAGGCTGAAGAAACTCAAGTTCTTCATGAAGCTCCTGTTCAACAGGAAGAACCTGCTGAAACATATCACTCTGCTCCTACTGCTGACTTGCATTCTTCACTGATGGAGTCAATGCAGATGCTGATTGAGAATGCCATGAAGGAGATGGAGATGAGGAATCAGTTGATGTTGAAGCAAATGCAGGAGGAGACTGCAAAGATGGTGAAAGATGCCATAGAAAATTTTCCTCTACCACCAGACAATTCTCTTGCACTGACTCAAAGTATATTGAGCATGAACAGAAACATTGAAGACGTGAAGGCTGATGTGAATCACCTGCACACTGCTCTTCAAAAACATGAGTCTGATATTGCAGGAATTGCCAGAGTCATAACGAAAGTTGGTGAAGCAGAGATAGAGAAGAATGTTGCATTAATGCAAGAGTTCACTGCTGTCACTAATAAAGCTCAAAGTGAAATATCAACACTTCAGCTGAATGTTGATTGCTTAAATGACCAGTCTGGTGAGATAAATACTACTCAACTTCGCATGGAAACTACTCTGAATCATCTCTCTGATCAAAACATAGTTATGGATCAAAACATTAAGAAGCTTTGTGCTGCTGTCAACATAACTCCTGATCAACTCAACCCTGCTGCTGATGACAAAAAGGGGGAAGAGGAATCAGCTAAGAGGACTGTTGTTGCTGCAACTGTTCAAGTACAAGACCAACGGGCTGCTGCTGGAAAGCCAAGTGATGATGAAGTACTTGAAGAGGAAGCTGAAGATGAAGCTGATGATGAAGTAGAGCCTAAAGATGTAGCTAAGACTGGCAAAGAGTTAGCTGCCTCTAAGTACTCTGCTGAAGAACAGCCTAATCCATACGTGAAGTATAAGAGAATTAAGGACATCAAAGCAAAATTCGAAGCTGATGAAAGAAGAGAAAAATTAAAGAATCTTGCTGATGCTTTCTCAAGTGGTGAAGATGAAAGTAGTGATGAAGTTGAAGAAGAGGAAGATGAAGAAGCTGAGGACTAGACTAGGTCATCTGTTGAAAATATGTAATCAGCTTACTTTACTTGTAATTTTTCACTTAAAGTTCATTTTCCTTGTAACTTGTACTGTAATTTCAAAAGAATATCTATAAAAGTTCAAGCTTCCAACATATAATTTCTATCTCAGAAATTCTTGAGGACTCAACTTTAGTTTTAGGTACAGGTACTTAGCTGAAGTTTTGTCATCATCAAAAAGGGGGAAATTGTTGATAGAAGATGAAGACTTTGAAGTGAAGGGAGGTTTTGATGATTCCCAAAAGTCATCAGCTAAGTATGGAAACTTAGTACAAACCTTAGAAGATATTCAACCAAGGAAGAATTTATTTCAGACGAGTCAAATATGATCCAGAAGACTACTGATCTGTTGCTGAAGAAAGGAATCAGACTGGTGGACTTTCAGCCGACTCAAATCAGATTAGTTCAAGTTTGGGATCAGCTGAGTATACATCAGACGAGTGATTTCGATCAGCAGAGTGGAAGTGGATCAGAAGTTATTGCAACGGTAATAAATGCACTTGGAGTAATAAATGCTGAAGAGGAAGGGTATTTATGACAAATGATTGAAGAGAAACCTCGTATCAGCTTGGTGCATTTAATGCGGACTGACAGAAAGTACATCAGAGTGTACAATGCTCAGTCACAGGTAGCCGTTTCTGCAGAAAGGACCAGTACTCGAGGATTTGAACACCTGTCGATCTCTCAACGGGCAATTTTTCAAATCTCAAATATAAATAGTTCAGTTCGTGAGTTCAAGAAGAATATACAACACATTTGAGAGAAAAAATCTGAAGCTGCATTCTTCTAAGTCTCAAACTCAAGAACAGAACACTCATCAGCCGAGTCATTTGTTGACGAAGCAGAATAGAGAGAATTCAAAGAATACATATAAATCTGAGTGATTTTGTTAAAATCGTGTTGTGAGAAGTAGATATCCATCTAAGTGAGTGATATTACTTCAGAGAGTAGGAGTTTCTTTATGATTTCCTACTGCGCACTTGTGGCCTTTTCATTTGTTGACTGGCGCAAGCATTGTATACTGTAATCTGTGTGACTATAGTATAACCCAAGATCTAAGTGACTTGGAAGAGTGGACTAAAGGATTTATATCCATATAACCACTATAAAAATCCTTTGTGTTAAACTTGCATTATTTTCTGCATATTTCAAAGAGCATTCTTTAACACGTAAAAGTTAACTGTTGAGAAGTTTTAAAAGGAGTTTACAAAATTGGGGATAAAACTTTTTCTAAGTTAAGAAAACTACTTGTGAAAAACACTAGAAAAATCCGCTGCAAGTTAGTTATTTTAAGAACTCTGATTTTGATAAAATCAGCTGAGTGAAATCAGAAGAGTGGTCAACTCTGCTGTTCAAAGCTTTGTGCGAGATCAGCTTAGTCAACTTACGATTCCTGATCAGCTTAGTCTGCTGACAGAAAAAGTTAGAGATTTTGAAAGATAAATTTTTAGAGGTCTATTCACCCCCCCCCCTCCGCCCCCCGCCCCCCCCCCCCCCCCCCCCTCTAGACCTCATCTGACCACTTGGGATCAACACAAGAGGTGAGGATTGTCGAATACCTCACAACGACGACGTGGTCATGTTATCCAACCCATGTGGAAAAACTTTCAACAATATTTTTATTTAATAACTTTCAAAGATTGATTCGAATTCAACTTGATAAACTAAAAATTGACAAAAAGACATATAAGATACAAGCTACTCAGTATACTATTCAAGCTCGTATAATAAAAGTTTTTTCAAGTTCAGTTCATCTAACAAACAAATTAACCTAATATTTCAAACACGACATAAAATTCAAACTAAAATTGAACAATGTGTTGTTTGACACTACTATGCTCATTTACACCCTTGTCGAAGTCACACAATGTTGAAGTTGGCTTCCAATTTCTAACGAGCTTGAAATTGTATTTGAGTTTGATTTGATTGTTTATCAAATTGAACTCGAACAAGCTTTAACTGAGTTGTTGAATGAGTCAAACTCACATTACTTAAAGCTTGTTTGAACTCAATTCATCTAAATCATATTTAAAATTCAACTAAAAATTGATAAGATAATGAGACAAGTTCAAGTTGTCTTCTTCTTTTGATTTCTTAGCCAAGAAGTAATTGAAGTAGTCAATTTCAATTTTTCTTCTTCCTTCAATTTCCTTATCTTCTTAGCCACTTTTGTAGACTTCTAATTACTTAGCAATGAAGATTACTTCTTTGCTAAGTAATTCCACCTCCTCAACTCTTCTACAAACTTCAAGAGAGTCACCAATTTTGACTTCAATTCCTTAGTGTAGAAAGTTTTCTTAGTAATGAAGAAATGCCAACAAAATGGCTTTATCCCTTAACATAAAAAAGAAGATATATAAAAAAAAAGAGAAATCTCTCTTTATAGATATTGGAAAATGAAATTAGTTGATATCTATGACACGCTAATAATTTAGTCCTTTAAAGAATCGAAATTAAGTTGCATTCCATAATTACATTATGTAACTTATGTTGGAAATTTAGGTCTTATTTCGATCTGAAATCCACAACCTCCCCGAATCAGTGCATGTGTGTAATATACTTGTCTACCTGGCTTATGGTGAAATGCCAATTGAATCCAGAACTACTCCAACCGTTTCACAATATTTTTCATTTTAGATAAATTTTTTTGTTCCAAAATATATGTCGCTTTAGGATTTCAATGTAATATTAACTATCCATTTTTCAATGAACCCTTATTTATTACACCTAAAAGCTTTATCTTATTTATCCATTGTAATATTAATTAAGGGTATTTTAGGTACATCTTTTATTTTTTACCATAAAATTTATACTATTTATTTGGATCCTTAATACCCGTGCAACACTCTAAAACGACAGATATTATGGAACCGACGGAGTAGGTTTTTTTTTTCTTTCCCAAAATGCATTAAGGCACAACAATTAACTGAACATCTAAAACTAAAGCACTATTTTGGTTCGGGCCACGAGAGCAGTACCCAAATTGAGATTGACCCTACGGGAAGTGGAAAAGGACAAACCATAAGTCTAATGATCTATCCCATAACTAATGTATGCCTTTGCCAAATCATTTTAAGATTCATCATTTAAAATGTATTAAATTATATTTTGGAAAAAATATAAAAAAATCCTCGCCTTCTCACTCGTAACCTCATCTCAAGTTTGCCTAAACTCAAGCCTTAGGAATTGATTAAATGGGCCATTTGGGCTTTGAAATAAAATTGATTAAAGTCTCAATCGTTGAAGTCAAAGTATATAATTTCCTTGACTGCTTTTTTCATAAGATTCGATATATAAATAAGTCTCAAAGTATATATTAACAACTCGTGATTTTTTAAGGCAAAATTTCATTTTTGACCCTCTAAAGTGGCTGCATTTCAAAATTGGTCCTTTATTGTGGTACCTCGACAATATACGTCATTTATTGTGTCAACATCATCAATTTCAGTCCTTACCACCGATTTTTTTAATTATCGCCAAAAAACATCAATTTATGTCATATGTGACCTATCACATGGCTTGGTCTTGCACATTATGGAGTCAGAATATGAAATTCTTAATTTTAAGTGTCACTCGACAAATGATATTTTGGCTAAAATTAATTTTTTCGGTCAAATTAGACATAAATTGGTGATTTTTTACCCAAAAAAATTAATTTTCAGGTCAATTAGGACATAAATTTGTGATTTTCGACGATAATTAAAATTTCCCGACAATAAGGACTAAAATTGATGAGGATGACACAATAAAGGGTGATTATTGTCGAGGTACCACAATAAAGGACCAATTTTAAAACGTAACCACTTTAGAGGGGCAAAAATGAAATTTTGCCTGATTTTTAATAAATTTGAGTAATATCTCTCATAAATCGAGTTTGTTCCACATATAATAATGTCAAATAGCTGGATTTTATATTAAAACTTTTGCCCGGAAAAATTCCTTAAGGTTTAATCATGCAATAGTAAATAGTTAGTCTTTCCGTCCCATTTATTTTGCTCCCTTGGTACGGTCAATTGGTCAACTTGACTAAATTTATAAAATTTATAATAAATAATTTAATTAATATATTTCACTAATAAGTTGATAATATCATATGACACCATATATATTAATATTTAAAACGTTTAATACACCACCAATGTAAATAATTTCATATGATAGATTACTTTATAAGATTGAAAAGTTTGACCCGATTCTGTAGTAAAATGAGCAAAATAAATGGAACAAAAAAAGTACATGATTGCTGAAATAATATGCGACTCATTTAGTCTAACGAGACGAAATATAGAGGATACTTTCACAAATCGAGTCCTTGACTTTGAATAAGTATTTTGTAAGAGGATGCTTCAAATATATGCTTTATTCGTAATTACAATATTTAGAATATTATTATTTATATTATACTACTCTATGCTAAAAAAAGAAATAATATAATGAAAAGCCGCACATTATATTACTGTTGGGGTTTTTATATGTGAATGAAATAAATAAAAGTAAGAGATGTATCTATTCGGTCCGAAGAGGTACCCTTTGGATCGAAACATTGTGTCCCTTTCCAAGAGGCACTTTTGTGTCTATAAATATGAGACAGAATCTGGCCAATTCTGAATCAATTTGATAGTAACTAAAAAAGGAAAATTAATACTCTCCTTTCTCTTACTTTCATCAAAATTTAGTCTGAAATTTCTGTTTGTTCAAGTTCGCCGTGGGTTCATTATTTGTGCAAATAATGAACAACAGACTGTTGTATCTTGGGAGACTACCGGTAATCAAACTGTATGCACCGTGGCAGCCCCGAAAATATTGTCTTAAGGAAATTTGTTTCGGCAAGCCTCAGTTTTATTTCCTATTTTTATGTGTTGATTAAAATGTTCTACGAATTAATCCTAACCACCTAAGTGTGATTTATATGCTTTAATAATGCATGAATATATTTGTTAGAACATCATTTATTATATTCTATGTTTTGTGAAACATATAAGTGCACAGATTGTTAGACACCAACAATTACTACAATCTTATTTAATCCCGACAAGCGACAACACATGAAGTTATGCAGTTGGGCTTTCAAATCATTGAGCAGCGGCCTTAGCAGCTTGAATGATATCCGTATAAAGTTGAGCCAATTTATCCTTTCGGGGTAGGTTTTCCTTCACAATGCTGCAATTAATGTAATCATTTACCCATTCACATATATTGGGGAACTTATCTTTAGTGATCAAGGGTGGCTGCATAATTTCGCTGAATTCTTCAAAAAATCTATGCCAATGAGCAATAAAATTGGCAGCAATATCAACCAGCCCAATTGTATCACCCCCAAAGAATTTCTTGCCTATAAGTTCATTTTCAAGAAACGTAAGTAATTCATTTGCTTCTTCATTGGCCTTCTCTTGCTCCTCTCCATTGCTCAAACAAGCTCTTCGCATTGCAGACGAACACTGACAATAATTTATATGTAGGGAAATTAAATAATATAGTATTAATTAAACTACAAAAATAAGAAACAATAAATAAAGGCAAAATTGCAGAAAACGTCCCAAATTAATCAGTGATTTTGGATATTTAGCCAAATTCGTGCCGTAATTTTATATTTTTTTTGAAATATCGTCCCACTTGCCACATGGCTGCTTACGTGTCACGACGTGGGAAATTCAGCATAAATAATTATACAAGATTGCAGAATTCGTCCCAAACTAATTACAAATTTTGGTTTTTCGTCCCAAACTATATTAACTGGCCGAATTTCGTCTCACAATTTGTCATTTTGCATGAATTTAGTCCATTATTAAATTTCTAACTTAATGGAAATGATACGTAAGCAGCCATGTGGCAAGTGAGACGATATTCCAAAAAAATATAAAATTACGGCACGAATTTGACTAGGTAATATAATTTGGAATGAAAATTTAAAATCACTGATTAGTTCTATAACGCAATTTTGCCATAAATAAAATACCTTTTCGTCGATTAATTTGGCCCAGAAACGAGCCATGGCCCTGTCATAAGGATGACTCGGCAAAATAGGTGGGCCGGGCCAGGTCTCATCTATGTATTCCAGAATGACTAAAGACTCTACAATGGGCTTTCCATGAGAATTGGGATTTTCTTGTGAACTGGGTTGTACTTGAGAAGATCAGGAGACTTGTTTTTCAAATCTTCTTCTATGTATTCATATTCAACACCTTTCAATTTCAGGGCCATTTCAACTCTCCTGCTATATGGGCTGCTCCAAACTCCAAACAATTTCACCGATTCCATTATTTTAATAAATAATTATCGGCCCAAACTCTCTCTCTCTCTCTCTCTCTCTCTCTCTCTCTCTCTTGATTTTAGGTTAATAACTTTTGAGCTCTTTTTATAGAAGCTGGCTTGTTAAGCAAGACAAAGATTAATTATTAACAATTTAAAAATGTAATGAACAATTCAATAAAGTGGTTAAAAAAATATATATATATATATATATATATGTATATCATAAAGTCTATCCTATTTAGTTTTATAAATTATCTTCAATTGGTGATCAAACAAATCCAAACTTTTCTTTGACTCTTCTACCCACTACCACTAATGGCCCCTTTGGGCGTGTTTGTTTGACGTTTCCCAAATTTTTTTCGTGTTTGGAAAATACCAAACAAACATGTTTTTTACTTTCTGAAATAAATTTTTCATCTTTCAATTTTCTCAAACTACTCTCTTAAAAGCCAAACAAACAATAAATTTCTTATCTCTAAATAAAACATATATAAACTCTACTCTGATTTGACATAAAGTAACCTATCTCTTACACAATTTATCTCACATAACAAACATGATTTGACATAAAGTCTTACACATCTTACACCTACAACTTAACTCTTCCAAAAAAACCTACACCTACTTTATTTATCAAACCATTCTCTCAAAACCCAAACAAACAACATTACGTAAATCGAAATTATTTCACAAACTATCACTACTCTCCCAAACTACTTTCCCAAACACCAAACAAAGAGGCCCAAAAAGTAAAGTCGAAATTGCTATTTATTGATTTTGATTAAAAAATGCAAAATATCTATGTTGACGTGCGGGATGATCTCGCGTACCTTTTATCAAGCACAGGTGGTCTTCGATTGCGAGAAGGCTTCTGGTCGAAGATGACACGAAAAACTATTGGAACACATATTTAAGAATTGTTCACATGCCAGTCGATCGGCCACATAACAGATTATAGTAACCCACTGCTATATTTAAATAAAAGCAATAAAAGGACAAACTAAAGCATATTTAAGAAAAGTGCACATGCATTGCACGTTATTAACTAATTTTTTGTGTTAATTGAATCATATAATTATTTTTCATCATACTATGGTCTTAATGATATACCACATAATTTTTTTGACTAAATATCTTTAATTATTACAATGTTGTTACCAATAATTTAATGTTATTATCATAAATACTTAAAATCAAAATTTGAAAATAAATATTATTCTAAAACATCCATTTGAACTAATGAACAATATCAATTCTTTTCTTCATTGACCTTGATATTTCCATCTAAATTAGTTTTCACAGATTTAACCCTTTTTTTTTTATATCGATTTAACCAGTTTTGCCTGTTATACCTATCTCTTATCGAGTTCATCCATTTTCAATTACATATCTAAATAATTTTTTAGCTAATCTAACCCGTTTTTACCAATTTTTCTCAATTTTGTCGAGTGTACCTGCTTTTACACAGAGTTAACATTTTTTTGGTTATTTTAACATGTTCTTTCATCGATTTCATCCGCTTTTACATTGAGTTTACCATTTATTTTTATGTTTTTTATTTCGTTCTTTCAACGATTTCCCTAATTCTTGTGGTTTATCCCATCCGTTAATAAATTCATTCACTCTCTCCGGTTTAACCCAATTTTAATCGATTTTACTTATTCTTTTGCTGATTTATTCTATTTTCTCGACTATTTCACCTTTATTTTTTGTCAACTTAACTCGTTTTTTCGTTCTTGTTTTGAGGTTCTTTAATAATTGATAATTTATGAAGAATTGTCCAAAGAAATATCAACTGCAATCGAATTATATTGAGTTTACCATTTCTTTTTGTTATTTTAACCCGTTCTTTGACCGATTTTACCCGTTTTTATGTTTTATCTCATGCATTAATCAATTCACTCATTCACTCTGGTTTAACAAAATTTTAGTCGATTTTATCTATTGTTATGTTGATGCAACCCATTTTCTCACCTATTTCACTTTTTTTGCAAATTTAACTCATTCTTTGTTTTTGTTTTATCGATTTGATCCCCCCTTTTTTTATTATACCATATTTAGCCAATATCATTCATTTTGTACCAGTTACCCGTAATTTGTCAGCTTACCCCGTTGTTTTTATAAATTGCACCATTTTTTTTGGTTTAACTTGTTTTTCTTCAATCTAACATATTTTTCATTGATTTTACCTGTTTTTTCACCAATTTCAACTATTCTATGTTTAGACTTATTTGGCTTAAGCCAATTATAAGTAGGGCTATCAATGGGGCGGATTTCAATTCGGATCCGTCCGTATCCGGTCCGATTTATTAGGATAATTGTTCGATTAGAAATTCGATGGACCTGATCCGATTATAAAGATCCGTAGTCCGAAACTCATGAAGCGAATATGGATTTAGGTCGATCCGATCCGTTACAGATCTGTATCCGACAATAATAAAAAGAAAGATATATATACATAATATTTTATAAAAATAAGTATCATTAATAATATTTCACCGTCAATTTAAGAAGATAATAATTTATAACTCGTTTATAAATTTATTTAAACCAATATTTTCATTCTAAAAATATGAATATAGCAAAGAAACTTTGAACATGTGAGCTAAAATTAAATAAAATTAAAAAGTTAAAAAAATTGTTTTAGGAAAAAATATAATTGAACTTTTTAAATAAAAATTTATTGGATCCGAAAAAGATCCGATATCTGGCCAAATCCGATCAAGATCCGTTGGATTCAAAAAATCTAGATCCGAGCACAATCCGAGCAAGATCCGAATCCGCCAGGATTCGATCCGATATAAATGGAGCCTGATCTGGACGAGCCTGATTCGACTAGAATCCGACCCATTGACAGCCCTAATTATAAGTATTTCAGTTAACTAAATAATACCTTTTCTTTTATTCATATATATAGCCCAAATGTGGCATTTTGTTTTTAGGTTCTTTAATAATTTCTTAAGAACTTTCGAAATATATATCGATTTACCTGTTTTTACACTGAGTTTATCATTTATTTTTTGTTAGTTTAACCTGTTCTTTAACCGATTTCACCCGATTTTTCTTTTTGTGGTTTACACAGCAATTGAACTACATTACGAATTTCAGCTCGAAGACCACCGAGGTAGCGAGCAATAGTTTGTTCCTCCGGCTCCACTATGTCACAACACATTAAGAGGTGATCAAACTCCGCTGAATATTCCTCCACCGAAAGATCCTTTTGCTGAAAATTGTGTAATTTCAAGAAGATATCTTGACGGTAGTTGTCGGGTAAGAATTTCTTCTTAAGTTCCTTCTTCATTTTATCCCAAGTGACAAATCGACTCTTTCCTTCACGTGCTCGTCGATTTTTTAAGTGTTCCCACCACATGGATGCATGCTTTGTGAGTTTGATGGCTACAAGTTTTACTTTGCGATCATCGGGCACATCTTTGTAATAAAAAATTCTTTCTACTGTGTACAACCAATCTGAAAATTCTTCCGCATTTATTTTTCCGGCGAATTCTGGAATATCGACCTTCACATCATATTCCCGAGGGAAATTTTGCCTTGGAGTTCTTTGTCGAGGTCTACTTGAGTCACTAGATATGCGGCTGCGAGTATCCACGAAAGGATTTGTTTCTTCTCCTTCATAAGAAGCATCACCCTCAGAATCGTGGCTAACATCATGATCCTGGGTTTCAAAACGCAGCAAACGTTGCTGGAGTTGCTCGACTTGTCTTCTCAAATCGTCCATCTCAACATCTCGAAGGTCTCTCTCATGAACTGGGGTAGTATTGACTTTTGGTTTGTGTCGGTTACCACGACCAGCCATGAATAACCTGGGCTCTAGATACCAAATCTGATGCAGGGAATGGAGGATAGGGGAAGGTAACACAAGTGAGAAATGGGTTATAGGCACCACTTGTAGGAATCCACCTAGAGATACAGGGCCTTATGTTAGCTCACCACTCAGAGGAATCCAACTAAGAGATACAGGGCTAAGTATGTAAGAACAAAGTCTTAGATTCAAATATTATTTCACTTAACTTCACTTATTCCACATGAACATTTCAAGACATTATTTACAGAGTTGGAACAACCCTCCAACTTAGGCAATAAATAAGACTTAGATAAATTAAAAGACTTCATAGAAACTAGCTTGCTACACATTATTAGACTCTTAATACTTATAAATTACTTTAGGAATACTAAATATTAGTGGATATATTTAGAAAATCCACCTAAAGTTCATTGAACCCGAAGGTGAACTTCTTTTGGTACTATTCTGCCACCTCTGACAAGAATTGTCATAACTTCTTCCATAAAATTCCAAAGACAAACCGTTTGTTGCATTGGAAACTAGACGCCCAGAGGTTTCCATCCATATAATAATCGTTTTATAAGTCCTTCCAGATTGAGAGATATATGTATTTGAAATTGACTGAAGTTTCTGTTTTGACTTTTTCAACTCTTCAACTTCATGCATTAATTATTGGATTATTTGGATAGTGTAATGTATGGAGAAGCTCATGCATCATTCAGACATACCGGAAGGTGGCTCTGAAGAAAAGAAATTGATCATGAAGAGGAAGTCAATCCCTTCTACACCCAACAACCGCTCTAGAAACACCTGAACATGGTGGTGGATTGGAGGACAGATTAGTGAGGGCTCTTGATTTGAATGGAGGAGGTATTCGAATAGAAGTTGCTGATTTTTCCGATAAATTACATACAAAAGATTACCTAGATTGGGAGGCAAGTATGTTAATTTATTTTGAATGGAAACCCATGCAAGAAGAAATAAAATATTGTGTGTGAAGCTGGAGTTGAAAGGGGCTGCACTTCAATGGTGGAAGAGAGTTGAAGAACAACGCACTGGACACAGGCGAATTCAGTATTTTTAATCAGGGAGGGGGCTAAACTTAACAAAAAAAAAAGAATTTCAATCAAACAGTTAAACTTAAAGCTATATATATGACACAATAAAAAAAGGGGGAGGTGAGTTTGACAAAAATAAACCCTTCGAGATACTTTAATTACATATGATTCCCCGTTATAGTCCCAAAAGAACCCAAAATATCTACGTATTTACTTTAATAATTAACCACGGCGATTTTTCATCTTTTGAAATCGGTCCATGAAAGCATCGTTTGAAATACTACTAAATATGCCTCTCTCTATAGAGGCAACTAAACTATCATTTAGCCATTGATCGTCCATTCGGTTACGAAGTTGATTCTTTACTATCTTTATAGCGAAAAAACTCTCTCCACTCCAGTGATGCAGTTGCAACGGGTAGAATAAGCGCCAATGTCACAAGTTTGTAAACGATCGACAATGCGACATGCCTTTTAGTTGTAACCATCTTCGTAACAAGATCACCAATCCCTTTCAAGTTATAAAAATGACCACTTGATCGAACTTCCCTAATATAATTTTCAAGTTGATTGGGAAGGGCCGAGAGCTCAAGAAAAGAGAAGTCATTTGGATAAAGTTCGGCAAGACAAACAAGTTTTTTTTTTTCCAAAAGCCTCAAAGCGATTGGATGGGTTTTAAGCATGCAACACAAAGAAACAACTCCGTGTTTACTTCATTGAAACGGTTGTTCAACTCTTGCAATTGTCTATCTATCACCAAATTGAATCTCTTAACTTTGTAATGATGCTCGATAGTCACTTGTTCAATCCTACGCCTTGGCCTCCCATATGGAACATAGACATTACTTATTGAAGAAATTTTAATTTCATGCTTAGAACAAAAAGAAGTAACTTCCTCCAAAAAAGGTCCCCATCCATCATCTCTTGTCTCTTAAAGATGATCCTTAGCTAATTTGACTAATTTCATAGCATTTACTATATCTTGATCTTTTCTTTGTAAAGCTTGAGATAAGTCATTAGTAATGCTCATCATCAACGTCATCAAATATAAATTGAAGAAAAATGATTGAAGTATTATTAATAGATTTCTTGCTTCCCCATTCTTATCGGTGCACTCCTCAACTATGAGGCCAATAATATCCATTTAAAACACTCTTCTTTTAAAGTATTTACTTAGCTTATGAAATATGCAATGCAAGACAAATATAGTAAATAACACAAGTAATTTTTATAGTGGTTATACAGGAACAAATAATCTTAATCCACTCTTCTAAATCACGAAGATTTAGGCTCCACTAGAACACAAAGTAACTAGTACACCACCACTTATGCTTTTACAATAAATGACCAAGCAACAAGTTCGCAATAGGAAATCACAAAGAAGACCTATTCTACGAAGTAATATCACTCACAAAGATGGATATTTACTTCTCACAACAGTCAGTTGAATATCACTCAGATATGCAAGAGTTTAATCTTGTTCTTCAACAATTAGCTTTGTCATTAGATGACTCCGCTTATGATCATATGACTCAACTGATAGATTCTTGCTCCAAAGATTTGATCTTGAAAGTGGAAAAATCTCATTTGAATCTTTAGTTTACCATCTGTTTATACTCTTGGATTTGAAATTATGCTCGTTGAAAGTTGGCAAAACTATATTTTAGTCCTTGAGCAACGGTCATAATTTGGACCACTACTTTTGCAGACTGTCGCACTGTTCACTATTCACTATTGTACGAATCTGATCACTGTCGTACGGATCTAATCACTACGGATCTAATCACTGTCGTACGGATCTGACAGTCGCATTAAATGCACTAAGCTTGTTATCGTTGGAGAGCTTACTGACTCACTCTGCTCATGATCACTCATCTGATGCACTAGTCTTATGCACTAGTCTGATGCACTAGTCTTATGATCAGTCATCTCATGATCAGTCATCTCATTTTGGCCGCTTAGCTCACAGATCGTAATTTAATCTTCACTAATCTGATTTTTATTCTTCTAATAAGATTGAATTTTCATTTCTTGAATACATATGTTCTTAAATGATCTTCCTTAAACCAAGTATCCAATCTTCAAAGGTTTACTAAGCTTCCATTACTTAGTTATGACACATTTCTTTTATCATTAAAACCTTCTAACTAACTTAATTAACTCAACTCATAAGATCACTTAGCTGTTCTTGAGTTAATAAATTCTTCCAAAAATTTCCCCCTTTTTTATGATGACAAAACCATCAACTAAGAACGTCTTCCAAGTCTTCAATTTAATCTTGACATTCTAAGATGGAAATCATTTGATCTGAAAGAAAATGCAACTTTTATTTTGCTCCTGCATCCTGTTCCCCTTTCTTATTCCCTTTATGTTAGAGAACTGAAGGCGTTTCTTAGTCAACTTTTATTTTGCTCCTGCATCCCTTTCCCCTTTCTTATTCCCTTTATGTTAGAGAACTGAAGGCGTTTCTTAGTTGCATAATTTTCCCCTTTTTGTCATCAATAACCAATCATCAATCTTAGTATATTGAAGACGAATGGGTGAATACTTAGTTGTTCCGGGTAGTTGTCTGTTGAATTTCAGTCGGCTAATGAGAAGTAGTCTTCTGATAAGATAACTTCATTTGACTTATTGAGAACTTCTTCTCTAATTAGGAGTACCGCAAATGTACATGTTCCCCTTGAGTTCAAGAATTTGTGGTCAAGTAGTCTTATGATAATCAGTCTTGAAAGACACTTAGCCATTGAATTCCAGTAAGTTGTTGAGATGAGTCTTATGATATGTTCCTCCTCAGCTTATGAATCCAAAATCAACAAACCCAATTTCAACTCTTGAGAGCTGAAAAACTACTGTCACATGGTTGTCTAATGCTCAGCAGATTCTAGTTTCCTTTGATATGCTTCAATTTTTCAACAATCTTGCTTTCCTTGAAATATCCAAATATAGCGGCTACAACTTGTTGATTGATACCATTTGCTGGTACACACTTGTTGGTAAGACCACTTGTTGAACTTTTTGAAATTAGCAAGGACAGTCAACTCATTTTTGTCACCACACATGTGCTTCAACTACAAAACAAATGATTGTTTTTGGTACCCCTTATTTATTGGGTCCTACAAGGTTAGTATAACTTTTGACATGTGATGATCTAGTGACTTTAGTTTTATCATGAATTTCAGTATATTTAGCATAGTTATAATTTTCATGATGAAAACAGTGATCATAAGTAAGGTTAGATGCATGAAGTAAGTGATTTGTTTTGCTCTTTTAAGCAAATGTACTAACAATATTTGAATTTGTAATCATCATTTGCTCAAACGATTCAAATAATGGAAGTTCATTCATCAGTAGAAGTTACCTCAGTTTTAGAATCATCAGATTCCTTGGCCATTAAGCATAGAGTTTCAGGTGCTTCTTCAAATTCTTTATCGGACGACTGTTGGTCTGAATAAGATGTGCCGGAGTTTGTTAGCTTTGTAGCCTCAACTAACTTTGCTTTGCTTTTACTTATCTTATGCTCCCTTTTGTCATGCTTTTCCTTTTCAACAAGTTTTCGAGAGATTGGATGTGGACGATCTTTGATAAAGAATCCATACTCCTTGCAATTTTGATCGTCAAGTTTTGCTTTTGAGGAATCCCTGTTTTCCTGAAAATGATCAGAAGAAGATGAAATAGCATTTTCATAATTTTCTTTTTATATAACTTCTTGAAATCATTCAGAAGAAGGGTAACGTCGTCAGCAGTGTATGCTTTTTCTAAATTCAGCAAAGTCTTATCTTTTGACTTGTCCGCTGATTTTCTTGACTTGTTTGACACGATACGAGCAGTAGTAGGGTCTGAACCAGATGAATCATCTATTCACATTCTAGGCATATTAAACTCATAAGCTTTGAGTGATGAGAACAGTTCAGAAAGGGAAATCTTCCCTAAATTCCTTGATTCTTCCATGGCTGTCACCTTCGTGTTGAATTAGGTGGAAGAGCTTTGAGAACCTTCATGGTGATCTCCTTCTTTGAAAACTCTTTATCAAGTCTTAGAACTTCGTTCGGGTTTCCATTTGATCAATCGTTTCACCAGACTTCATCTTGAAATTTTATAACTCCTCAAGAGCCATGCCAAGCTTTTGTTCTTTGATAGCATCGTTTCCTTCGCTTAGCTCACAGACTTAATCCCACATCTCTTTGGCTGTTTGGAGATGTTTGATCTTCTGGAATATGTCTTCATCTAGAGCTTTGAACATGATGAACTTAGCCTTCTTGTCAAGATTGACTAACTTGACTTCTCCAGGAGTAAGCTCATCCAACTCTTTGTCAACGATCTGATCAGGCTGGTCAGCAACCTTCACAGTCTTCTTAAATCTGAATGGTCCTTTAGTAATACATGTAAACATGTTATCATTATATGCAACAAGAAGGATTTCCATTCTTATTTTCCAATCTTCAAAGTCCATATAGCCCATGTGAGGAACATGGCTTATGCACTCCATTTTAAAAAATATGTTTCAAAATTTCTAAATATGCGAATTTTTGAAAAAGTTTGAAAAGGATCAAGTTAGTTGATCAGGTAAATGATTCAAATGAACAACCTGCTCTGATACCACTTGTTGGTCCCAAGTGGTCAGATGAGGTCTAGAAGGGGGGGGGGGGGGGGGGGGGGGGAGGGTTGAATAGACCTATGTACCTTTTTAAAACTTTTCTCTTTTTCTTCTATAAGTAGAGTAAGCTTATCAGCAATAAGATGACTAAGCTGATTTTGCACTAAGCTTCTCAGCAGAGTAGACTACTTAGCTGATTTTGCTCATCAAGCTTATATAATCAGAGTTTCAAACAATATGCAGCGGATATGTCTATGTGTATTTTTCAAACAATGTTTTCAACTCAACTAACTTTTAAATCACAAAGAGAGTTTTAACCCAAGTTAGAAATTCCTCAATTTAAAAGACTCTTCTTTTAAAGTATTTACTTAACTTATGAAATATGCAATGCATGACAAGTAAAGTAAATAACACAAAGAATTTTTATAGTGGTTATAGAGGAACAAATCCTCTTAATCCACTCTTCTAAATCACGAAGATTTAGGCTCCACTAGAACACAAAGTAACTAGTACACCACCACTTGTGCTTTTACAACAAATGACCAAGCAGCAAGCTTACAATAGGAAATCACAAAAAAGATCTATTCTACGAAGTAATATCACTCACAAAGATGGATATTTACTTCTCACAACACTCAGTTGAATATCACTAAGATATGCAAGAGTTTAATCTTGTTCTTCAACAATTAGCTTTGTCATGAGATGACTCCGCTTATGATCAGATGACTCAACTAATGGATTCTTGCTCTAAAGATTTGATCTTGAAAGTCTGAAAGTCTCATTTTAATCTTCAGTTTACCATCTATTTATACTTTTGGATTTCAAAGTCTACCTGTTGAAGGTTGGCAAAACTGCATTTTAGTCCTTGAGCAACGGTCATAATTTGGACTTCTACTTTTGCAGGTTGTCGCACTGTTCTCTGTTGTACGGATCTTATCATTGTCGTACGGATCTAACAGTCGCATTAAATGCACTAAGCTTGTTACCGTTGGAGAGCTTACTGACCCACTCTGCTCATGATCACTCATTTGATATACTAGTCTGATGCACTAGTCTTATGCACTAGTCTGATGCACTAATCATATGCACTAGTCTGATGAACTTGATTAATGCAGTAGTCTTATGATCAGTCATCTCATTTTTGCCACTAAGCTCACAGACCGTAATTCAATCTTCACTAATCTGATTTTCATTCTTCTCATAAGATTGAATTTTCATTTCTTGAATACTTTTGTTCTTAAATGATCTTCCTTAAACCAAGTATCCAATCTTCAAATGTTTACTAAGCCTTCCATTACTTAGTTGATGACACATTTTTGTTATCATCAAAACCTTCTAACTAACTTAATTAACTCAACTCATAAGATCACTTAGTTGTTCTTGAGTTAGTAAATTCTTCCAACAATGGCATTAATATTTTTGATGTTATGTGATTCGGAAGATTCTACCTTATGTTGCCCCTTAGGGTTAGACTGCGGTTGGGAAGGGAACTTGCCTCGTTCTTGTAAAGTAAGAGCACTAGTTAGCTTACCAATTTGAATTTTTATCTCTTTGTTCTCTTCCACAATTTGAGTTATTACGGCTTCTACCTTTTGATTAGTCTTACTTTGTGCCTCAATAAATGCTTGAAGTGTGTCCTCTAAAGGATTCCTATTTTGGTGAGCATTATTTTGAGGTGCAGGGTAAGTTCTAGGTGCTTGTCCCTCATATTTCCAACTAAAGTTAGGGTGATTTCACCAACCAGAATTGTACGTCTCGGAATAAGGTGAAAAAGGTTTCCTATATGTTCCTAAGGTATTATATTGTTCTTCGTAAACCTCTCTCATCTCACCAAGTGTAGGACATACTTGAGCTAAATGATCTACCCCACCACAAATGAAACAACTATCTTGTGACTCTACCATTGCAACTTGTTGAAGTTTTTGACTAACTTTTGTTTCTAAAGCTTTTAATTTCTTTGTCAAAGCATCAACTTGGGCTTTAAGGTTGTCTCTTCCTTAAGATATTAAATCCCACTAGTTTTTGTTCTACTAATACCATCAGTAGTACTAGGTTCAGTCCAGGTGTGAGCTTTTTCGGCTATGACATTTAGGTAATCTATGGCTTCATCAGGATCCTTTCCAAGAACCTCTCCACTACACATCATTTCAATAAATTGACGCTCCCTAGATGTAAATCCCTCATAGAAATAGCTAATGAGATGCCAATTTTCATATACCCATGGTTCGGACACATATTCAACATTTATTTGAACCTCTCCCAGGCTTGGCATGAAGTTTCATTATCTGTTGGTGTTGGTTAGAGAAGGTTTTGAAGATGACAAAAATGTCAGCAAGAGTTAAACGCTAAAAGGGAAGTCATCAACTAAGAACTGAAAAGCTTAGTGAAACCTATCTTACAGTCTGGAAGCTAAGTGACAAAATCAGCTAAGTGGAAATATTAGATTGGTTATCATCAGACGAGTAAAGATAGATATGTTCATTCTTGAATCAGCAGAGTAGCCATTAGTAGAATGATCATTCAGCAGAGTGATCATCAACAGAGTAATCCCATCAACAAAGTGAAGTTGGTCAGTAAGCTCATCAACGGTAAAGAGCTGAGTGCATTAAATGCGACTGACATAAAGTAGATATCCGTACATCAGAGTGTACAGTGAAAAGTCTGCAAAAGCTGCCGTAAAAACGAAAACCGTTGCTCAGGATTAAAATGTAATTTCGCCTATCTTCAACGGGCAGAATTTCAAATCCAAGAATATAAAAAGAACAGGGACTGAAGTGTTGGATGAAGATGAAGAAGTGAAGGGAGGTTTTGATGATTTCCAAAAGTCATCAGCTAAGTAATGGAAGCTTAGAAACCTCTGGAAAATTCAATATGAGAAGACAAGTAAAATCAGAAGGGTTGAATTTTGGTCTATAAGACTACTGATCTGATCCTGAGTTCGGAATCAGACTGGTGGATTTCAGCAGAGTCAAATCAGATGAGTTTGGTTTGAACCAGCTGAGTGTTCATCAGAAGAGTAGATTCCATCAGCAGAGTTGAATAGATCAGAAAGTCATTCCAACGGTAATAAATGCACTCGGTGTAATAAATGCTGTAAGAGAAGGGTATTAAAGTCCAATGATTGAAGAGAAACCTCGGATCAGCAATGTGCAGTTAATGAGACGCATCAGAAAGTACAGCAGAACTGTACAGTGAACGGTTGCAGAAGGCGTTCTGAAACAGGGACCACTGCTCGAGGAAAATCTCAAGATCTGCTTTGTTCAACGGGCAGAAATTCAAACCTCAAGTATAAATATTTCGAGATTCAAGAGTTAGAGACACACAACTACATTGAGAGAATTTTATTCAAGATCAAATCCTTCTAAGTCTCAAACTCAAGAACAGAACACGTATCAGCTTAGTCATTAGTTGATTCAAGCCGAAGTTGAAACCAAAGCCAAATACAAAATCTAAGTGATTTATGTAAACAGAGATAGTTGTGAGGAGTGTAGATCCATCTAAGTGAGTGATCTAGCTTAAGAGAGTAGGATTTCTTTGTGATTTCTTGTTACGAACTTGTGGCTTTTCATTTGTTGAATTGCGCAAGCAGTGTATATTGTAAACTGTGTGTTTATAGCATAACCCAAGATCTAAGTGACTTGGAAGAGTGTACTAAAGGATTTCAATACATATAACCACTATAAAAATTCTGTGTGTTTGTTTACTGCACTTTACTTGCATATTTTCAAAGAACTTCAAACATACGAACTTAACAAAAGATTTTACAAGGAGTTGAAAAACTGGGGTTAAAATCTTTTAAGGAAGAAAACAACTTGTTGAAAAACACTTGATAAATCCGCTGCAAACAAGTATTTCAAACACTCATAATATTTGAATCAGATAAGTTAAATCAGGCGAGTGGTGAACTCTACTGATTAAGCTAAGTGCGCAATCAGTGAAGTAGTTTTACGAGTTCTTGATCAGCTTACTCTGCTGATAAGAAAAGTTAGAGAAATTTTTGAAAGTTTTTAGAGTTCTATTCACCCCCCCTCCCCCCCTCCTTCCCCCCCCCCCCCCCCCCCTCTAGACCTCATCTGACCACTTGGGACCAACATGAAGATTGAAAAGAAACTTGCACAATTCAAGATCACATCTAAAGAGCAAGATCCATCAGTTGAGTCGTCTGATCACAAGCGAAGTCATTTGTTGAAGGAGCAAATTGTTGAAGAACAAGACCAAACTATTGTCTGTCTGAGTGATATTAAACTATAAAGAGTGAGAAGCTTATAGCCGTCTTTGTGAGTGATATAACTTCGTAGTATAGGTCTTCCGAGTGATTTCCTATATTGTGAGCTTAGTATTCTTACTTAATGCTTATCATTTGTTGTAAAGCTTAAGTGTTCAAATTGCTGAGTGCTTTAGAAGAGGTTTTTCTGAGTGATACATGAGAGCTAAGTGTGAGCTTGTTGCTTTATCATTTGTTGTAAAAGCGCAAGTAGTGTGCTAGTTACTTTGTGTTTCTAGTAGAACATAATATTCGTGATTTAGAAGAGTAGACTAAGAGGATTTGTTCCCGTATAACCACTATAAAAATTCCTGTGTTTGATTACTTGTTTTTAACTTGCATATTTTCATAAGTAAACAAACGTTTAAAAGACAAAGCTTTTAAAAGAGGAATTTATAGAACTGGGGTAAAACTTTAAAGAGAAACTTGTTTGAAAAACATACTTGCTAAAATCCGCTGCATACGAGTTTTGAAACTCTGAATGTATATAGAACAGATAAGTAAAATCAGATGAGTGATCGACTCTGCTGAATTTGCTAAGTGCTAAATCAGCATAGTAGTCTCACGAGTAAGATCAGTTTATCCTGTTGACAGAAAAATTAGAGAAAAGTTTTAAAAAGTTTAGAGGTCTATTCAACCCCCCCCCCCCCCCCCCCCCCGCGACCTCATCTGACCATTTTTTGGACCAACAAGTTGTATCAGAGAAGATTGGTTCATTTGAATCATTTGTCTGATCAAACGAACTTGATCCTAGGTGTGTTTTCCAAATTTTTCAAAAATAGCATTATTTTGAAAAATCAAGAAGTTTTGAAAATGGAGTGCATAAGCCATGTTCCTCACATTGGCCATATGGACTTTGAAGATTGGAAAATCAGAATGGAAGTCCTTGTTGCTGCATATAATGACAACATGTTTACATGTATTACTAAAGGACCATTCAGATTTAAGAAGATTGTGAAGGTTGTTGACCATCCTGATCAGATTATTGACAAAGAGCTAGATGAGTTAACACCCGAAGAAATCAAGTTAGTAAATCTTGACAAGCTTAATGAAGAGATGACTCTGCTGAAAAGAGCAAAACAGATCACTGAAACTCCAGGTCGAAAAACCTCAAGAACCAGTTGACTACAAAAAGCTTGAGCATGAGAATTACACTCTAAAAGCTGAGTATGCAATTCGTATAGAAAATATAAATGAACTTGAAAGAAGTAATTGCATCATTCTCTAAAAAGAAATCAGAGGCTTAAAAGAAGAAGTCTAAAGCTCAAAAGGTTAGAAAACCTAGTAAGCAACCTAAGACTAAACAGACTAGTAAAACTCATCAGCCGAGTAAGCTGAAAGATGCTGCTGATAGGAGTAAAATTAGAAAGAAAAATGTTAAGTCCGCTTAATCTATAGGAGAGTTATTAGATAACTCAAGTAGGAAATTGAGGCAAAAATGAAATAACTGGCAATAATTTGACTCACATTATGATAATTATTATTATGACATGCACTATGCTTATCCATAATATCATGCTGATCATGTTCACTGTGTTGATTGCCATCCTCATTACACAATGCATGCTTATCACGTACTTCATGCATCTTACCTTGCTTATGAGCACTGTTTTAATCATGAGCAATGTTTCATTATGAAACTAAAGTCACTAGATCATCATATGTCAAAGGTTATACTAACCCTGCTGGACCCAATAAATAAGGGGTACCAAAAATAGTCATATGTTTTGTAGGTGAAGCACATGTGAGATGACAAAGATGAGTTGACTATCCTTGCAAATTTCAACAAGTTCAACAAGTGCTCTTACCAACAAGTGTGTACCAACAAATGGTATCAAAACAAATAGTATCAACAGGTGGTATAAATCAACAAGTGGTAGCCGCTATATTTAGAGATCGCAAGGAAAGCAAGATTGTTGGAAAGTTGAAGCTTATCACAGAACAACAATTAGTATTAAAGACCATCAAGTGATATCAAGTGGTATCACAAGGGGTATCAACGATTAACAACAAGTGCCAACAAGCAGTATAGTCAACCATGTGACAATAATCTTTCAGCTCTCAAGAGTTGAAATTGGGTATGTTGATTTTGGATTCATAAGTTGAGGGGGAACTTATCAGAAAACTAATCTCAACAGCTTACCTGAATTCAACGACTGAGTGTGTTCAATAGTGACTCTCATAAGACTACTTGACCACATAATCTTGAACTCAGGGGGACCGTGTACCACTAGCGGTACTCCCGATCAGAGATGAAATTCTCAATAATTCAAATAAAGTTTATCAGAAGACTACTTCTCATTAGCCGACTGGAACTCAACAGCCATGTGACTTTCAAGAATATACACTCCTACAAGTGGTATCGATTCTTGAAGTCAGGGGGAACATTTATTCTAGCTGGAGTGATAAACAACAAAGAAGACTACTGAATGATGGCTTATTAACAACTAACTACCCCCAAACAGCTAAGTACTCGCCTACTTGTCTTCAGCATACTAAGTTTGCAATTTTATAAAGGGAAAAATGGAAGAAAGAGATGCAACTAAGTATTGGTGTTGATGACAAAAAGAGAGAAGAAAGAGATGCAACTAAGAACCCCTTAAACGGACAATAACAGTTTTTGAAAGTTGTATTAGATCAAATAGTTTCCATCTCAGAGTATGAAGACTAAAACTAAAGACTTGGAAGACGTTCTTAGTTGAAGGTTTTGTCATCATCAAAAAGGGGGAAATTGTTGGTGTTGGTTAGAGAAGGTTTTGAAGATGACAAAAAGGTCAAAAGAGTAAAAGGCTAAAAGGGAAGTCATCAACTAAGAACTGAAAAAATTATTGAAACCTATCTCACGGTTTGGAAGCTAAGTGACCAAATCAGCTAAGTGGGAATATATGATTGGTTATCATCAGAAGAGTCAAGACAGATATGTTCATTCTTGAATCAGCAGAGTAGCCATCAGCAGAGTGATCATCAGCAGAGTAATCCCATCAGCGATGTGAAGTTGGTCAGTAAGCTCATCAACGGCAAAGAGCTGAGTGCATTAAATGCGACTGACATAAAGTAGATATCCGTACAACAGAGTGTACAGTGAAAAGTCTGTAAAAGCTGCCGTAGAAATGAAGACCGTTGCTCAAGATTAAAATGTAATTTCGCCTATCTTCAACGGACATAATTTCAAATCCAAGAGTATAAATAGACCAGGGATTGAAGATTGAAAAGAGACTTGCACAATTCAAGATCACACCTATAGAGCAAGATCCATCAGTTGAGTCGTCTGGTCACAAGCAAAGTCATTTGTTGACGGAGCAAATTGTTGAAGAACAAGACCAAACTCTTGTATGTCTGAGTGACATTCAACTGTAAAGAGTGAGAAGCTTATATCCGTCTTTTTGAGTGATATAACTTCGTAGTATAGGTCTTCCGAGTGATTTCCTATATTGTGAGCTTAGTACTCTTACTTAATGCTTATCATTTGTTGTAAAGCTCAAGTGTTCTAATTGTTGAGTGCTTTAGACTAGGTTTTTCTGAGTGATCTACCTGAGAGCTAAGTGTGAGCTTGTTGCTTTATAATTTGTTGTAAAAGCGCAAGTAGTGTGCTAGTTACTTTGTGTTTCTAGTAGAACTTAGAAGAGTGGACTAAGAGGATTTGTTCATGTATAACCACTATAAAAATTCCCGTGCTTGATTACTTGTTTTTAACTTGCATATTTCATAAGTAAACAAACGTTTAAAAGACATAGCTTTTAAAAGAGGAATTTATAAAACTGGGGTAAAACTTTAAAGAGAAACTTGGTTGAAAAATATACTTGCTAAAATCCGCTGCATACAAGTTTTGAAACTCTGAATATATCTGGAACAAATAAGTGAAATCAGATGAGTGGTTGACTCTGCTAAATTTCTTAAGTGCTAAATCAGCACAGTAGTCTCACGAGAAAGATCAGCTTATCCTGCTGACGAAAAAGTTAGAGAAAAGTTTTAAAAAGTTTGGAGGTCTATTAACACCCCCCCTCCTCCCCGGACCTCATCTGACCACTTTTGGGACTAACATTATCTTTTTGGGAAAAGGTAGAGATTTGTCTCTTAAGGTTGTTGGTCTTATGAGTATTTGTTGAAAAAGGCTTCTGTCATTTCTGCCCATGTACCTATAGATCAAGGTCTCAAAGTGTACAACCAGCTTGTTGCTTTGTCTTTTAGGGAGAAAGGGAAGAATTTCAATTGACTCTACGACATTGGATTGACTATTAAAAGTGACGATGACCTCCTCGAATTCCCTAATGTGTAAGTAAGGATTCTTGTTATCCATGCCATGAAAGGTTGGTAAGAGTTGGATCAATCCTGGTTTTAAATCTATTTGCGGGTATTTGCGGGAAACATGATGCATGAGGGGTGGCTGTGCGGTTTGGGTGTAGGTATTCTCTTAAGGAATGTGCATGGTTGTTTTCAAGTTGGTCCATGGAGGTAGGTGTTTCAGTTAATGCAATGCTTGACCAAGATTCACTTAAAACTTGAGAATTTGGATTGATTTCTTTAGTATTTTCCCGAAGTTCCTTCTTTAACCTGCGCATAGTTTTCTCAATTTCTGGATCGTATTGCAATTCACCTTGATTAGAAGATCGAGTTAGAAACATAAAATCAAAACCTAACTTTATATATATATATAAACTAACCAATTAACTAATAAATATAAATAGGAAGAAACTTGAATAAAATAAAGTTTACTTACGTCGTTATCTAAATAACTACTTACGATGCTTACTTGTTGAACCACCCTGGCAACGGCGCCAAAATTTGATAACGCCCAAAATTGTGGAAACAAAGCGATCGATGTAGAATAGATTGGGCGGTCGTATCCACGAGGAGATGACTAAAATAAGCTAAAAACGTTAGTAGACAAAGTAGCTTTAGAGATAAATAAACAAACTAAATTAACGAAGCGATTTGATTTACGAAAACTTAAAGAAAAATGAATTTTTGGTTGTTGAAAAATACGATAATTAAAACGGTAAGGTGTCAAGAATCCCTTATATGCTTCATTCACTTATTTGGATTAATTCATAAAATTACTCAATTGAAAGCTTCACATCCCAAACTATCAATTGGAAGATAAAGAATTGAAAAACACATGATTTCTAATGTATTTGAGTAAATAATTTTCTTGCTTTTAGAATTGGCACAAAATGTCATCTTATGAGAAATCGAAAACATACTATATACCAAGGCATATTGCATTAAAAGACTACCCATAAGACGAATGACTTATATCAATATAATTATATTATAAAGTTTTTCACATAAAAAGAATGATAGTGTGTATCTGATAGATTTGTATGTTTCTACGTTGGTAGAAAAAATGAATTACTCGATCTTGAATTACATTTCACCAAAAAAAAATTACCCCTTAATAAAAATCATTTAACTTCACCTCAATGACTTTCTTTCCTGCCCCATTTCCATTTCCCTATAATCTCAAAAACCACTCTCTCACAATAAAGCCTACAATATTTTTTATTTCAACTACTCAAAAACATCTCAATTTATGAGATGCACAAAAATCAACACTCTCAAAAGTATGATACTAATATCTCTTTGAAAAATCAGATAAGATCTTTGTTAGTGACTTCCTTGCTTCTTCTTATCAATTGGCCCACCAAATATGGCCCTAGTGATTGTAATAAACAACATATATTATTTGATTAATTATATAATTATTTGTATTCTCGCGTTGAAAGTGATTTAGAAACAAATTGAGATTTAAGAAAAAAATGATTTTCATAATATTACTGTTTGTTTAAGTTTTTGATATAAAATATTAGTGAATATATGTTTTTTCTAGAGAGCATGGGAAGACGAGAAATAGTGTAAGATATAAGTACAATTTTTGTTATATGAGATAAGCAATGTAAGATAAATATTATTTTATGGCAAATTAAAGTAGATCAAATTTTTTTAGAAATAAGAGAATCTTTTTAAGATCATATTACTTTTTAGAATTGGGAGTGAATAATTTATTTTTGAAACAAAAATAATTATTTGTTTGGTTTTTAGATCACACCGAAATACTCTCTGAAAAACGAGACAAACGTGCCCAACATGTTTGGAATAAAATAGTCTCGACATGTCATATATCAATTCTCAGCAATTCTTTACTTGGTTTTGTTAAACAATCCACCAAGATATGAGTAGAAAGAGAGCTTGTTTGTTTGGATGTTTTTTGGAATTTTAGAAAAATTTTGGAAAATAAAATAACACAACTTTATTTATTTCCATAACAGCGACGAACGGGGCAGTAACAATATAGTATTGTTATACGGTAATATTATCTTAAATAAATATCAATAAGGTATTAATAGTTCTTATTTTAAACTCGCTTTATCCAAAAAAAAAAAAATTCGCCACATTTAATTAGTCGACTTAAATAATTGTGAAACATAATTAAGTTATTTATTTAGTTAATAATTTGATAATATCAAATAACAATGTTAATATTAAGATACCCCTACAAAAATATGTAAGGATGTAATTTTTAAAAAACTATGTAAATATAATATATTCAACAAAAATAAATTTTTCGGTCAAAACGAGTCAAATTATACTCCGAGCGAGTCACCTAAAGCTCTAAACCCAAAAGACCATATAGGGTTAAGGGATTTGCTATATGATGTTTGAGGTTTAGGGTCAGGGATAGAGCTAGAAAATTTTCTTAAAGTGGGTGAATTTTTTTTGGTAGCAATTCGATATTTTCGATGTTTTGATAAAATGAAAAGGATTAAAACAAGATAAACTAATACTACAATTTTATCCAACAAAAAGGTATAAATGAACAAATCTACAAATTTTTTTTAAATATTATACATTCAAAACAATACTGTAAAGTTGTGCATAACACAAATATAATAGTATTATACATAATGCATATGAGATTCATGTAATACCAGTATTGTGTTAAATTTTCGATAGTCAAAGTCCATCCACTTAAATCATGTACTTGATTATATAATATCTAAAAGAAGTTAAATTCCATAAAAAATGATAAAATAAAAATAAATTGCTACAACATTTTTGGACTCGAGCTTGAGTCCTCACATTCATTTAGGAAGAACCAAACCCCTACGCCAAGATGCTAAAAAATTAGTTTAATAGATATTAATTGTCAAGAAAAGATCAAATGTAATATAACAACACTAGGATTCAAACTTTGAACATAAGGAATGTCAAGGAAGGCTATACCATTCACCCAATCAGAAGCTTGAGTTGCCGACAATTGGGGGTATAGAATTAATGGTTTTACCCATGAATTTATTTGCTAGTAAGCCAATTCGATTAAGTTCATCTTTTAACCGCGCATTCTCAATTAGAAGATGGTGTTGCTCAATAGGTACTTCTCCAAGAATCGCTGGGCCACCACAATTGTTACAAACCGGGTTTCTCATTGCTTCTTTCACTGAAACGTTCTCAACTCGGAGCTTATCATTCTCTTCTTTTAGGATTAAGTTCTCATGGCGCTCCAATTGTATCTTAATCATTACACTTAAATCAATATAATCATTTGTAAAAGCAAAATTTTAAATAAATGAGGAATTAGCCTAAAAAGTCTAAGTAGTTACCTTCATCTGAGTTATTCGGTTCTGAAACCAAAATTTGATCTGTCGAATCTCCAAACCTAATCTCTCGCCAAGTTCCGATCTTTGTTTCTCATCGGGATGCGGGTTCTCCTTGAAAGAACTAAAGGAAAGAGCAAATTAAGTAATTAAACTTCATGAATAAATAAACTCAAAATCATAGAGGATTGAAAAGAGTAAAAAACATACGTTTCAAGTTCTTGGATTTGGAATGCACTATGTCTGTGATACTTTTTCCTTTTGGATGATCTATTTCCAGAGGTATTCTGGTCATCCCTTGATGCAGCTTCCAAGTTATCACTTTCAGACCGATTTTCCATCTCATCCTCTCTTGTCCTTCCAGCTAAACCATAACTTTGTCTTGTCAAACTCATATCCCCAAGATTCTCCAACTTAGGCTGCAATACCCAACCCACAAAATAAGCTACTTTACACAAAAAACCTTAAATAACATAAACATCTTAGAAGTGAAAGAATATAAACACAAAAGAAACACACATTTTGACACACATACACGCACACACACACACAGAGAGAGAGAGAGCGCATACAAGAGGAAGAGAAAGGGGTGAAGAACTGAAGATAGGTTGAGAAAAAGCTGAACTGACCATTTGCACAGGACGTGAGATAGAACCAGTGGTGGTGTTGGATGACCGCAAACCATTAGCCACCATTTTATCACCCCCGCTAGGTTTATTATCTTTACCAGTGAAACCCCAAAAGTTCATCGAAAATGTTGAATTAACAAATAGAAATAGAAGAATAACCCCTTTTATCCTCTCCCAAGAAACGACTCACGATTTAGTCTTTCTTCGTCAAATATTTACAGATTAATACAGTTGTTTCAAATAGATAAATAGCAAATAAGATTCTCTTTCTCAAAATTTCATCATTTTCCTTGACATTTGCAAATACAGCTGTTTCAGATTTATACATATATGTAATAATGAGATACATATAATAGTAATAATATCACACGTTGAAGCCTAACGCCCCGTGGCATAATAATTCACTATTTTTGCCTTCGGAAATTTGCAATTAATACGAGGTGGTGAGCTTTTTTCACCAACCAAAACGCAAAATATTTATGAATGACCAAACAAGGTTGGTAAAAATACTACCGAACTCCGTTATTACACTCTCATCCCTAGGCCCTCTCTTTAGAAACCCCAACAAGCTTCTTTCCAAGAATTGGGTTTTTATTAAAATGAAAGAAAATGAAAGATATCATTTTTTCTATTAAAATTAATTTAAAAAAGGGAATCATATTAAATACATAAATTAACAACTCCTTTTAAATTTTCAGATATTATATTCTTAATTTTTTTTTATCCGAGAAAAAATAAAATCTTTCCGCACTTTAGCCTTTAAAACATCTTTCCATGTATACATTTTTGTGATTCTTATATCATGGAATAGAATAGAATACATAAAAAGACAACCCGTTTACTGACTTTTGCTTATACAAAATTATGACAACAAAGTCAAATGGTACGACTTCTGAATATGACCACAACACTAAATGTTAATTATATCATGAAAAAGAAAAAAATAGTATCATACAAACAAATTCTTAGATTTGTGGGCATTTTTGTTTCTCCGTGTTATTAAATTGTTTGTAATAGAAAAGATGTTTTTAGCAGGTCAAGAATTGACTTACAATGTGACTCAAATGAGGTGCCTACTGTCAATGAATTGTGTTCTCTTTTGATGGAATCGAAATCCCAAATTTAAAAATTAAATAACAAAAAGTAGGAATTTTAGGTTGAATATTTTATACATGGAATTACTGAGAAAGGTAAAAAAAATCGACAATAATGCAAAAAATAGGGAAATATAGAAAAACTTACATATAGGGGAAAAATGCTTAGGTTCATGGTGTGCTGGAAATTCCCTCTCCCACACTTATTATCTGGGGTGTGGATTTTACTTTACTATTACTGTTTCAAAGATTTTTACAAATATGAAGTTCAAATGTTTAGATTATTCTTTATTACTTATTTGACAACTTTTGTGATTCATTATCCTAAACACATACCATTATCTCTAGTTTGGTACCCCAGTTAGATAAAGTTGGATGAAAAAATATTATGAAAAAAATTCTACATCTTAATGATTAGTATTTAGTATGCGAACACTGAAGAGTTGAAACAAAAATATTTCATGAGGAAAATTTTCGTCGAGAACGAGTTGGTCATATTTAATAATTACAAAGTAAATAGGTTACACTTGTTATGTAATTGAGCTATGATAAGGTCAATCATTCATAAGATAATTAACACCCTCATTTTGTGATTAAATAGTTATGATTAAGCTAGCCACAAGTTAAATTTGTTATCTTTTTGGATTCAAATTGATTGTAGTAATGGTAGTGAATATTACTTTAAAGCGTTAAATGTCTATATATTTTGTTTCTTTGAGTTTTGATCTTAGCAGGCCAAATACTTATCATATTAAAAATGTTGGAAGAACAAGGCCTATTTGTTAAATAGTAAAGCCCTTGAAGAAATGTCAAAAAGAAAAGGCCAAGTTGAAGAATAAATTGAAGACACATGCACCACTGGAAGGGCCCAACTCTCGACACAATAAAGTTGAGGTCATAGGTTTAATCTATCTCAATTTATTAAGAGCAAAAGTTCTATCTTGGCCCAAACTATTTTCTAAAGTTTTAAATTCATTTTGACCCAAAGTCTTTTAATAAAATGATCACTTTTTAATGGGCCATAGTAATATATCAATATCAGCCCATCCACTTTTTGAAATATATTCATAATGATTTTCACCTATTTTGGTAGAAAATTACATATACTTATTCTTGCTTACATTAGTTACTTATCATTCAAGAGAAGCAAGATCTTTCCTTTAATTTCTTAATAGGCTATACTTTAAAAGTCAAACTTGATTTACAATTGTTTCCTAAATCCTCTTGGCCGAGAATCATTTTTTTAATTGATCTTGTCCAAATATTTTTATAAGGAAAAATTCTCTTTAACTTGGCATTGAATCATGGGCTCATTCATTGAATCACATCTTTGTCACATCTATTTAAAATCGGCACAAGATATCTTTATATGTGACAAAATCATCTTTGTTTTAAAGGAAAGATTTATTAAAAAAAATCTTGCCCATTTTACATATTGCTAGCTCACATATAAATTTAGCTCATTTTGATCAGTTAAAACATAACTTTTTAGAGAAAAATTGAGCATTCATTTGAAAAATCATTCTTGCGTTTTTTAGCCTTAACTTGCGAAAATACTATTCTGAAAATCAAATATATTTTTAACCTTTGCCCTTGAGAATTTTGAGATACTTTGAGAGGTTAAGAAAAAGACTAGTGAGCATACTTGTGTACATCTTACTCGAGAGGATTGTTCATTGTACTACTTCAAATTATCATATACTTGTAATAGTGCGATAGAAAGATTTCTAGCAAGCACTTGTTGTGCGATAGGTTGGTACCTAGCAAGCACGATTTAGTGCGATAGTTGTATTCTAGCAAGCTCGATAAAATCGAGAGAAAGATTTGTATCTTGTAATCTCGTGTGGCGAAGGTTCGTCCTGCAAGCCAAGTTTTTTTAGTGAATTCTACCCAGGGGTGCTGGAAGAGAGGAAGTAGGCCATTCGGGCGCGAACCTCCATAAAATGGTGATCTTGCTCCTTCTTTATTTTAATTTCCGTACTTACTCTTCTGGAACATTACACTTAAGTATATCGGAACCATAAACTAAAACTTACTGGAACAACAAACTTCAGTTTAGAACTTATTAGGTATATCTTGGATATCAATTGGTATCAGAGCAGGTGCTCTTTTATTTATTTAACGGTGCGGGTTAACCCCCGAGAGCTAATGATCTTATGTCTACCTTTAGCAATGATGTTTTCGCAGAGGGACAATCCCATAATAAGCCTCCACTTTTCGATGGCACTGCATACTCAATATGGAAGAACAGAATGGAAGAATTTATGATTTCCATTAGTTGCGATCTATGGAATGTGATTCTTGAGGGACCATCCATACCCAATGAAAACCTAAGGTGAAAAGCAAATTCATAAGGTGTGGAAAAAATTTACCGAGGGAGATAAAAGAATGGTGTCAATAAACTCAAAAGCCAAAAATTCGTTGTCATGTGCTCTCACCAAATCCGAGTACAATCAGGTATGTTCGTGCCCTACCGCAAAAGATATGTGGGAGATGTTTCAAGTCACTGTACAAACCAAGTTAAGGAGCAGCGTATTACTATTCTCGTACACCAATACGAGATGTTCACCATGGAAACCGATGAAACCATCAGTGAAATGTATTCTCGGTTCATGGAGATTATCAACCCTATGTCCGCACTTGGAAAAGTCTACCCTCAAAGTGAACAAGTCAAGAAAATTCTAAGATCACTTCCTCGAGAGTGGACACCAAAGGTCACTGCGATCCAAGAAGCAAAAGATCTCAACAACATGTCAATGGCTGAACTAATTGGATCTCTCATTTCTCACGAGCTCACTATCTTTTCTAAGGACGAGGTAAAACAAATTAAAGATAAAAATATTGCGTTTAAAATTAACAATGTGCAGGAAGATGATAGTGACATTGAAAGGAATGACGAAAATGAAAGAAACGAGGAAATGGCGATACCAATAGAAGATTAAATCAGCTAACCAATCGAAGGCTTAACAAAAGGGTTTCAAAAGATACCAAGAGACCCTTCAAGATCAAATGCTACGAGTGTAATAAAGATGGACACTTGAGGTCCAAATGTCCTCTACTCAAGAAATCGGAGAAAAGTTTCAAAAAGGGAAAACGCAAGAGGATGATAGCATCATGGGACGATCCAGAATCCAAAGAAAAAGAATCGGAAGACGAATCCAAAAACCTATGCTTCATGACTAACGAAGAGGTACACGCTTTTACGATATTGAAAGTTGTGATGATTTAGATGATGATTTCGATTGTGAAGGTGAATGGAACAAAATGTTAAATGAATTTAAAAAGGATCTCGAAAACATCGCTTTAAAAAATGAGAAACTCAAAAAGAAATTTTTTCATTAGATAAAGAAAAGAAAGATTTTGATTTGAAAATGAAAGAAATTTTTGAAAAGTTAGATCAACAGAAGAATGAAAACTTATCGCTTTCAAAAGAGAATTTAAGTCTTAAAGCAAAGATAATCGATTTAACTAGATGCTTAGAAAAATTCACGAAAGGAAAAGAGAACCTTGATAAACTTCTTGGCATGCAAAATGTTTCTCTAAATATAGCCGGAATTGGATATGGACATTCATATAATAAACTAAGTAAACTTGCTAAAAACTCTTCATTGTCATACCATACTTGTAATTTCTATGGAAAAATCGGTCACAAATATTTTAATTGCATTTACAAAAGGAATACCGCAAATAAACTCATTTGGACTCCTAAAGATGTTTTGACTATCCCGCAAGGACCCAAGAAAATTTGGGTACCAAAAATGCGAAAGTGATTTTCTCTTAACAGGTACAAAAAGCCCTTTACTGTAGCTTTTGAAGTATGTTGAAGTATTAACACTATGGTGGCTTTGATTAATATGGGAACTTAATTTCAGAGTTTGGAACATAATTCCTTGGTGTTGAAATCGAAGTTGATACAGAAAACTGAATCTATTGGAACGAATACTGGAACCAGTACCGGAACCAAAAACAGAAGGAGAAAGTTCCGAAAAACTTTCGGAACATGGTACTGAGACAAAAACAGAAGAAGAATGTTCCGAGAAAACTTTCGGAATATGTCAAGCTGAACTATCCTAACGGGATTTCAAATCTGAAAATGATTAAATCTATCCTAAGGGGATTTCAAGCATCAAGCGAACAAAGGGATACCATAAGAATGAAAGGTAAAAATACTCCACTTCGAGGTAATTAAGGTAATGATACGATATGTAAATACCAAAATATCCCTTGCATCTTCTTAAATATCTGCATTTGCTGAAATTATCTGAAGTATAGCCTCATGACTTATATTGCACTTGTTGAACATTCCATGGCCTTATATGATTCACATGCACTTCGCTTACAAAATGATCAATGTTTATGTGCAATAATTTATGAAGGAAATTCCACACATGCTAATACTTGATATGATATATTGTGGATTTCATAAATCATTATTAGATTATTTTGGGTAAAAATTGAAATTATATTGATGATTATCATTCTTGTATGAAGAAATATAACTGAGGGGGAGCATTATATGCTTATCTGGTCTATCTTTGAACTTCACTATCATGAGATTGTTATATGATAATCAAATGCTTAAATTGTTCATCTTGGAAAATGTTCTTAAACTGTGCCCAACTGAATTTTCGCTAAATATATATATACTCTGATTGAAAAACTTTTTTAAGTGGGTAATAAGAATGATATGTTTGATTGACAAAAAAGGGGGAGAAATTGTTTGATGCTTTGACTTGATATGATTGCCTTAACTTGTTATAATTACCTCATTATAATTTCTTCATATATGCATACATTGAGGGGGAGTTTGCGAATACTTTTAAACTACATTACTTAATGGGGAGACCTCTTAAAATATTTTATCGCATCAAAATTGTTTGTCAATCAAGGGGGAGATTGTTAGCCGAATGAAATATGATTGCCAAACAATTATCGTAATGTTTACTTGAGTTTTGATCTTAGTAGGCCAAATACTTATAATATTAAATAGGGAAATTTACATAGACACCCCCTAGCTATTACCCTAAGTATAGGTTTTTACCCTCCTGTTTCAAATATTATAAAGACACCCCCCTCGATCAAATCTATATTACAAGGACACCCCCTGCTACCCCCTCAAAAATTACAAATGTCTATTTTCCAAAATTAAGTTGTGGCTTTTGTTCCTCTCATCAATAAGAGTTCATAGACACCAACTTTGTCAAATTTTATTGAGTAATTTGGTAGAAATGGCGACCGAGTTTGAAATTTTGGATATAGGATTCTTCGCGAACCAAACTTTGAACAACGATTTATCTCAAATTACTCGATAAAATTTGACAAGGTTGGTATATTTTTTTCTTCTCATCAAGACGAGTTCATAGACATCAACCTTGTCAAATTTCATCGAGTAATTTGATAGAAATCGTTGTTAAAAATTAAGGAACTTAAAGATTTTTCATGACTTTGAACAAGGAGTTCTCCCATATTACTCGATGAAAAGTGACAAGGTTGGTGTCTATCAACTCTGTTGATGAGAGGTAAAAAAAGACACCAACCTTGTCAAATTTTATCGAGTAATTTGAGAGAAATCACTGTTCAAAGTTTTGTTCGCGAAGAACCCTAGATCCGAAATTTCAAACTCGGTCACCATTTCCCCCAAATTACTTGATGAAATTTGATAAGATTGGTGTCTATGACCTCATCTTGATGAGAGGAACAAAAGCCACAACTTAATTTTTGCAAATAGACAATTGTAATTTTTGAGGGGGTAGCAGGGGGTGTCCTTGTAATATAGTTTTGGTCAAGAGGGGTGTCTTTATAATATTTGAAACAAGAGGGTAAAATCTTGTAATTAGGGTCATAGTCAGTGGGTGTCTATGTAAATTTCTCTATTAAATATGTTGGAAGAACAAGGCCTATTTGTGAAGAAGTAAAGCCCTCGAAAAAATGTCAAAAAGAAAAGGCCAAGTCGAAGAATAAATTGAAGACCCATGCACCACTGGAAGGGCCCAACTTTCGACACAAGAAAGTTGAAGTCATAGGTTCAATCTATGTCAATTTATTAAGAGCAAAAGTTCTATCTTGGCCCAAACTATTTTCTAAAGTTTTAAATTCATTTTGGCCCTAAGTCTTTTAATAAAATGATCATTTTTTAATTGGGCCATAGTAATATATCAAAATCAGCCCATCCACTTTTTGAAATATATTCAAAATGATTTTCACCTATTTTGGCAGAAAATTACATATACTTATTCTTGCTTACATTAGTTACTTATCATTCAAGAGAAGCAAGATCTTTCTTTTAATTTCTTAATCGGCTATACTTTAAAAGTCAAACTTGATTTACAATTGTTTCCTAAATCCTTGGCCGAGAATTATTTTTTTAATTGATCTTGTGCAAATTTTTTTATGAGGAAATATTCTCTTTAACTTGCCATTGAATCATGGGCTCATTCATTGAATCACATCTTTGTCACATCTATTTAAAATTGGCAGAATATATCTTTATATTTGACAAAATCATCTTTGTTTTAAAGGAAAGATTTATCAAAGAAAATCTTGCCCATTTTACATATTGATTGCTCACCTATAAATTGAGCTCATTTTGATCAGTTACAAAACACGACTTTTAAGAGAAAAATTGAGTATTCATTTGAAAAATCATTCTTGCGTTTTTGAGACTTAACTTGCGAAAATACTTTTCTATAAAATCAAAAATATTTTTAACGTTTGCTCTTGAGAATTTTGAGATACTTTGAGAGGTTAAGAAAAAAATTAGTGAGCATACTTGTGTACATTTTACTCGAGAGGAGTGTTCATTGTACTACTTCAAATTATCATATATTTGTAATAGTGCGATATAAAAATTTCTAGCAAGCACTTGTTGTGCGATAGGTGTATCCTAGCAAGCTCAATAAAATCGAAGAATGATTTGTGTCTTGTAATCTCGTGTGGCGAAGGTTCATCCTGCAAGCCACGTTTTTTAGTGAATTCTACCCGGGGGTGCTGGAAGAGAGGAAGTAGGTCATTCAGGCGCGAACCTCTATAAAACGGTGATATTGTTCCTTCTTTATTTTAATTTCCGTACTTTACTCTTCTGGAACATTACACTTAAGTATATCGGAACCATAAACTAAAACTTACTGGAACAACAAACTTCAGTTTACAACTTATTGGAACATTGTGCTTAAAGTTACTGGAACGATAAACTTATTCCTTTTGGAACTTATAATTGGTTCTTTCTGGAACAAAATACTTTGAAAAAAGAATTATCAACCTAATTCACCCCCCTCTTAGGTAGATCTTGGATATCAGATATTGAAATATGCTAATCGGAGAAATAGATTGAGTTCAAGGCAGATTTTTCATGAAGTTGTAGAACGTACTTCATCGTTATATATATAAAAATGAATATCTTACTCAGAATTCTGAAGAAACACCAATGCCATATCAAGCCGCTGTAGTATTTCCAATTCTATTATAAAAGGAATATTCAGGAGTTGGTTAGCAAATCATTTCATATTTTTAATAAAAAGCTAAAAATTATGTAAATTTAGAATTTCGTCAAAATAGATTTTAAATGTGAAATGCCTATTGGCTAAGCTGAGGTCCATAACCAAGAAGTCAAGGGTTCAACTCTCACTAGTGCGAGTATTTATCTAGCTTTATACTAATTTTTGTAGTTAGCTTATATCTTTATAATTTGATACCAATAAAATAGACTCAAATAGATTTTTTGATATAGTGGTTGATGTAATGATGTATTCATCGTCTAAAAAAAAAAAATTTTGCGTGCAACAGTTACCAACTGTCCACAACATTTTTTTCTTTATTTGGCCAAGTGTAACTATAATTAACCTAAAACAAGGCTCTTATATATAGAAAATTTCCACCAACATCCAGTATATGTATATAATTTGAGCAAATCTATTCAGGGCTGAAAATCAAATCAAATTATTCGATATTTGACACCAGCTCATTCGATAAAAACTCGTTTGACCTCGGTTTGTCACATAAATCAAACAAGTTTGAACATTGTTTTTAGTTTAATTATTTTTTAAGCTTGACTCGAGCTGGACTCGATAATCCAAAAATTGACAAAGTATTTATAAAATTATCAGGCTACTCGATAATCGATTTGAGCTCCTTTAATGAAAGCTCATTTAAGCTCGGCTTGTTTAACAATTAAACCAAGCTCAAACACAATTTCAAGATAGAAACATAATTCAAACCGAGCTACTGATTAGTGCGAGTATTTCTCTAGTTTTATACTAATCTTTGTAGTTAGCTTATCTTTATACTTTAATACCAATGAAATAGATTCAGATAGATTTTCTAATATGGTGATTAATGTTATGATGTATTCACTTTCTGAAAAAAGAAAATGCGTGCAATAGTTCAACTCTCACTAGTGCGAGTATTTCTCTTGTTTTATATTAATCTCACCAGGGCGAATATTTCTTTAGTTTTATACTAATCTTTGTAGTTTGCTTATCTTTATACTTTGATACCAATGAAATAGATTCATATAGATTTTCTGATATAGTGATTAATGTAATGATGTCTTCACCGTCTGGGAAAAAAATGCGTGCAATAGTTCAACTCTCACTAGTGCAAACATTTCTCTAGTTTAATACTAATCTCACAAGTGCGAGTATTTCTCTAGTTTTATACTAATCTTTGTAGTTAGCTTATCTTTATACTTTGATACCAATGAAATATTATTTCTCTAGTTTATACTAATCTTGGTAGTTAGCTTATCTTTATACTTTGATACCAATGACATAGATTCATATAGATTTTCTGATATAGTGATTAATAAAATGATGTATTAACCGTCTAAAAAAATGCGTGATAGTTCAACTCTAACTAGTGCGACTATTTCTCTAGTTTTATATTAATCTCACTAGTGCGAGTATTTCTCTAATTTTATACTAATCTTTGTTGTTAGCTTATCATTATACTTTGATACTAATGAACTAGATTCAGATAGATTTGCTGATATAGTGATTAATGTAATGATGTATTCACCGTCTAAAAAAAATGCGTGCAACAGTTCAACTCTCACTAGTGCGAGTATTTCTCTAGCTTTATATTAATCTCACTAGTGCGAGTATTACTCTAGTTTTATATTAATCTCACTAGTGCGAATATTTCTCTAGTTTAATAAAAAAAAATCTACCAACATCAGGAATATGTATATAATTTAATCAATTCTATCTAGTCTGAAAACCAAATCAAATTATTCGATATTTGACTTGAGTTCATTCGATAAAAGCTCGTTTGAGCTTGGTTTGCCACATAAATCAAATAAGTTTGAACATAATTTTTTTGTTTGATAATTTTTGAAGCTCGACTGGAGCTCGACTCGATATCAAAAATATTTGTAAAATTATCAAGCTACTCAATACTGGATTTGAGCTCGTTTAATAAAAGATCATTTGAGCTCGGCTTGTTTAACAAAGAAACGAAGCTCAAACACAATTTCAAGATCGAAATAGAATTCAGAGCTACTGATCAGCTCGTTTATACACCCCTAAATCTATCAAAGTCAAAAGGGAGATAACAACATAATTAAATAAACCCCAACCAAAATAACCATTAAAACTAAAAATTTGTTCAAGAATTCAACAAGCAAAAAACATAATCAATGTTCACCAAGACCTTTCTTTCCATTCCAGGGCATTTAAGTCAATACTCGAACCGCAGCCCTTCATCTCAATGAGGATGTTTTTTAAAAGGTTCATTCTTGACTCAAATACCTAGTAGCTTCTGATCTCTATATTAAAAACCCAGGACAGAAAGTTTGTTTTTGACAAAAATAAATTACTAAATATTGGCAAATTAACCGTGCAGAAGGCCACTTTTAATACCCCGTACCGTGCGTGTAATGAGCGACTTCACAGCATCGACAGACTCTGTTCTTGGCATGGCTATGGTTGGGCTGTTGGCTAATATTTGGAAACCTACAGTCAGCAACGAGCCACGAACTCTGCATTCAGTACCCGAATAAGGAAAACAATCCGGCATGATTACAAAACCGGATGGCAAGATAGCCACATTAGCTGATTCTTCACCGATTAGAACCGCGTTTATCTTTGCAATGTCGATTGCTGCATGAATAATGACTGATCCTATGGCATCTGTGTATGTGTCTTGCAATATCAACAAGTTGCTATGACCTATAGGAACCTGCAAGTTGAAATCAAGAAAAATCAAAAACTTTATTTAACAAACATTTTTCATTGAATTTTTCATGCATAACCAACTTCGTTTAGATGTCAAATCAAGAAGACTTGCATATAGGATAATGATGATGTTATATTTTAAGAAATTTTCTAAAAAATAATGTGTATTTGTATTAGGGTGATTTACGACCATACCATCTGAAGTTTTGATGTTTTACAAGGAACTCCCGGACGTAGGTTCAAAAACATTATGTATCAAAACACACCTTACAGGTTCAAAAATCCTTACAAGGACACCCCATACAACTTATGAAAATATTTACAAGAAAACCATTGTAGGGGTGTCCTTGTAATTTTTGAACCACGTGAGGTTTTCTGTAATTATGGTAAACCTTAGGTGGTCCGAATATAAATTACCCATTTGTTTTATCCTCCAAAAAAGCCTGAAAATCTAAAAAAAAAAAAAAGTCTAGACAAAGAAAACATTCATATTTTGGATGGATAACTCTAACCAGACTTGGTTCGTCCAAATTCACTCAATCACATGGCAAGTAGCTAGTGCATATACACGTGCTTTATGATATGTCACTCTATAAGGAGTGTAACATGACCGCACAATAGGGTTATTGCATTTTCCATGTAAATGATTTGAATTCGGCCAAATTGTGGGTAAGAATCACTTGGGTTACGGTTTTATGGGTTAGTATTACCCGATTTTAGATCTAGGCATTTGGGACTGATAAATATCTTTATGAGGACTCACAATAGCACAGAGAAGGGATATACTATTGCCAAGATCAGGGCTTTTGGGAATGTGCAATATTTGTTTCATAGGACCATCTTGAGATAAGACATCCCAATAGCTCCTGGCCTTTTCGTTCTCCAAGAATGCGAGTAGAACGTGCGGTGAAATGGGCATCCAAACAGTTGTTGTAGCACTCAATATAACTCCGAGTGGCTCCCCAAAACTACCATTGCCTTTGCGCATCAATATCCTAATATCATCAGTAATTTGGAGTACTTCCCATTTGTGTATTGTGGCACAAATGCCGGTTGAGAAGCTACGAGTCATTTGTTGGGCCAACTTTCCAATACTCTTTTGACCACTTGGAGGAATTTTTGTGTACATCAAAATGTATGAGAATCGAGTATTATTTGTTGTAAGTAGGAAATATAAAGAAAATGTAAATGAAGCAAACCTGAATTATCTCTGATGGAGGGTATAGAGGACATAATAGCGGAATAAAGTTCACATTGTTTTTGTAGATTTGCAACCCATTTTTTTGAACCGGATGCCATACCAGACCTGAGTAATGGTCGATATATTTGATGGACAACATTCTCATCGTATTCTATGTGCTCAATCCAGGTGACCTGAAACTCGAGTTTTCAGGTTACCAAATATCATAATATAACAAGAAATAGTATATGATAAATATCTCTACAATAATGAAGATACTTAATGGACGTAGTTCAAGCTTGTATAACTTGTTATTTATGTACTTGCATTGAAAGGAATAAAAAAATTGTAACTTTGCACAAATGATGAGATTAAGTAGAAGTAATAAAATCTTCTGAAGTAATATAATCATTTCATTTTTTGGCCAAAAAAAATAAAATGATATTAAGTAGAAGAGTGATGGACATGGAAGCACAGACCTTTTTGCATCCTATTAAATTTGTGAAAGTTCTATGCTTCATCTAACAAATGACCAATTCTAAGTATTTTGCTAAATGGACAAATGCACTCGGGAATGAAGGACTAAGAGGGAACACGCACAAAATAGATAGATACGAGCACATGTTTGTGATGATGGAGAAAAAGAACATAAGATGGCATATTTGAAAGGCATGTTTATTTCAAATGTGAAAAAGCATCTTATTTCAATATGCATATATTTATATTGATGAATATAATATTTCTCCATTTAAGATGTAGAATATTTATAGCCTCGTCAACGATAAACAATATTCGTGCGATATGTGTGCATGTATGTTAGAGAGATGGAGATGAATAGAAGCATTGTAGGTTTAAACTTAATACAAAATTGTCTCCAAATAAAGCATTGTAGAATTATTAGATTTGGGCAGCAATAACAAAAAATCTCACATCAAACTTAAGCATTTTCAAACAACATTCAAATACCTTTGAATAACCATTTGACATATCTTGCACGATGCAGCCTGAAGGGAGCCTCCTACAATTCATAGACGTGGTTCCTCTCAAACCATCGAATATAGTGTCTACAGACACGTCAACTACAGCCCATATGTCCTTTGCATGTTGCTTGCAAAAGCGAACAAACTTTGCTTGACGCACAGGGACCATAGGTGAAAGAACTTGGAACTCAGCTTGCATCTGACAAACAAATATAATAATAGAGATTTTAAAAAAAAAAATTCAGAATTATGAAGGTTGTCTTTTATAAAACCCAATTTATGACATTCCATCGGTATGCAAATACATTTATTGTCTATTTTTATTTCCCACTTGAGGGGGTGGAGGGGTACGAATGCCATACCAGTTGTAGTGCACCATTTTTGTTTCCGCTCATTCCATTGGAAATCACATCGAAAGTCGAGGCTTTCCCAATGTTCCATGGAAATATGTGTGTCCATCGATCTTGCATAAAAGAAATTATATCACAATTAGTAAAGTGTCAAAGCAAATTCATCCAAGTTTAGGCATTTGTTACATAATACCAAAAATCTAATGATTCAACACTCAATTAATTGACATTACTTCTAAAGAATCTTTTCATAACAAACAAAACTATTGGTTGTTGTTTATAAACTAAATATAAATGGAGTAACTAATAAAAAATGAAGTAGTTACCACGTTCATCAATGTTTCATAAGCGTCACACTTTCAATCATTACAACACCAGTGTATCTTGTTCCGTCAGACACAAAATGACCTGGCTTCAAGCCTATGCAAGAGGAAAATGTTTTTGTGTACTCCTCAAAGTTCAACGACTCTCCACTTCCTTCTAAGTTTTTGAACCATAGAGGACTATCAAGTTGGGCCAACTTTATCAGCTCATCCATTGCAGCCAGTGCAAGTTCTAGCAACAATGATTTGTCAAAAGAAGCATCGACATTCATGAGGCTTGTAACTGGCCCACTTGATAACCCTACTGGAAAATTATTCGAGACCCGGTTGCCAAAATCAAGTCCTGAAGACAATGCAGGAGCAAAAGAACCAGAAAAGTTGTTCCTTCCTACAAGAATATCCAAGCTTGAGTTGCCGACTACTGAGGGTATAGAGTTAATGATTTTACCCATGAATTTCTTTGCTAGTAAGCCAAGTCCATTAAGTTCATCCTTTAACCGCGCATTCTCAATCAGAAGATGGTGCTTCTTAATAGGTACTTCTCCAAGAATCGCTGGGCCACCACACTTGTTACAAATCGGGCTTCTCATTGCTTCTTTCACTGAAACGTTCTCAACTCGGAGCTTATCATTCTCTTCTTTTAGGACTAAGTTCTCATGGCGCTCCAATTGTGTCTTAATCATTACACTTAAATCAGTATAATCATTCGTAACAAAATATTTTTACATAAATGAGGAATTAGCTTAAAAAGTCTAAGTAGTTACCTTCATCTGAGTTCTTCGGTTCTGAAACCAAAATTTGATCTGCCGAATCTCCAACCTAATCTCTCACCAAGTTCCGATCTTTGTTTCTCATCAGGATGCGGGTTTTCCTTGAAAGAACTAAAGGAAAGAGCAAATCAAGTAATTAAACTTCATGAATAAAATAAACTCAAAATCAGAGAGGATTGAAAAGAGTAAAAAACATACGTTTCAAGTTCTTGGATTTGGAATGCACTATGTTTGTGATACTTTTTCCTTTTGGATGATCTATTTACAGAGGTATTCTGGTCATCCCCTGATGCATCTTCCAAGTTATCATTTTCGGACCGATTTTCCAACTCATCATCTCTTGTCCTTCCACCTAAACCATTTCTTTGTCTTGTGAAATTCATATCCCCAAGATTCTCCATCTTAGGCCGCAACACCAAACCCACAAAATAAGTTTGCACGAAAAACCTTAAACAATATAAACATCTCAGAAGTGAAAAAACATAAAAACACAAGAAACACACATTTTGACACACACACATTGAGAGAGAGAGAGAGAGAGAGATAAAGCATACAAGAGCAAGAGAAATGGGTGAAGAACTGCACATAGGTTGAGAAAAAATTGTATTGACCATTTGCACACTTGAGATAGAACCAGTGGTGGTGTTGGATGAACGCAAACCATTAGCCGCCATTTTAGCACCCCCGCTAGGGTTATTATCTTTACCAGTGAAACCCCGAATTTTCATCGGCAATGTTGAATTAACAATAGAAATAGAAGAATAGCCCCGATCCTCTCCCAAGAAACGGCTCACGATTCAGTCTTTCTTTGTCTAAATATATACAAATTATTACAATTGTTTGAGATAGATAAATAGCAATTAAGATTCTCTTTCTCAAAATTTCATCTTTCTCCTTGACATTTGCAAACACAGCTGTTTCAGATTTATTCACATATGTAATAATGAGATACAGATAATAGTAATAAAATCACACGTTGTAGCCTAACGACCCGTGGCACAATAATTCACTGTTTTTGTCTTCGGGAGTTTTGTAATTAATACGGATGGTGAGCTTTTTTCACCAACCAAAACGCAAATATTTAAGAATGACCAAACGAGGTTGGTAAAATACAACCGAACTCCGTTATTACACTCTTATCCCTAGGCCCTCTCTTTATAAACCCCAACAAAGCTTCTTTCCAAGAATTTGGTTTGACTATTTTAGTTGTCGCCCCTAGCCACATAAAAGAATAAAATGAAAGATATCATTTTTTCTATTAAATTTAATTTTAAAAAGGGAATCATATTAAATACACAAATAAACAACCCTTTTTAATTTGTCAGATAACATATTCTTAATATTTTTTATCCTAGAAAGAAATAACCTTTCCGCACTTTAGCCTTTAAAACCTCTTTTCCATGTATACCTTTTTCTAACTCTTATATCATGGAATAGAATAGAATACATGAAAAGACAACCCTTTTACTGACTTTTGCTTATACAAAATATAGACAACAAAGTCTAATTGTACGACTTCTGAATATAACCACCACACTAAAAGTTAATTATATCATGAAAAAGAAAAAAACTAGTACCATACAAAAAAAAATCTCAGATTTTTGGGCCTTTTTGTTTCTCGGAGTTATTAAATTATTTGTAATAGAAAAGGTATTTTTAGCAGGTCAGAGCTGACTTACAATGTGACTCCAATGAGGCGCCTACTGGCAATCAATTGTGTTCTTTTTTGATTTTTTTTTATGGAATCGAAATCCCAAATTTAAAAATTAAATAAGGAAAAGTAGGAACTTTAGGTTGATTATTTCTATACTTAGAATTGTTGAGAAAGGTAAAAAATCGACAATAATGCAAAAAAATAGGGAAATATAGAAAACATATATAAAGGGAATAAAATGTTTTAGGCGCATGGTGTGCTGGAAATTCCTTCTCCCACCCTCGTTATCTGGGGCGTGGATCTTACTGTATTGTTACTATTCCGTAGGTTTTTATAAATATGAAGTTCAAATGTTTACATTATTCTTTATTACTTATTTGACTACATATGTGATTCATTATCCTAAACACATACCAATATGTCTAGTTTGGTACCCAGTTAGATAAAGTTGGATGAAAAAATACTTCATCCGTCCCATTTTTCTTTATCCATTGGTACAGTTGACCAGTCAACTTAACTAAATTTATAAAAATTATAACAAATAATTTAATTAATATATTTCGCTAATAAGTTGATAATATCATATGACACCATAAACACCACAAATATGAATAATTTAACATGATAAGTCACTTAAAAGGTTGAAAAGTTTGACCGAGTATTGTAGCTAACGGAGTAAAAATAATGGGACGGAGGGAGTTGGTGTGCAGACAGAATACTAGTCTCGTTATTAATAAAAATTTCTATAGCTTATTGATCATCTTATCCTCAATATATATTTATGAATACTATTTCTTATCCTCTATAAATTCTTTTAACTTGTAAACACTGACACAACTCTTTAATTTGTATATATATGTAACTTTACACACACACACACAAGATATATATATATATATATATATATATATAATTGATAAAGTTGGGTGTTAAAATTACACCATTTGAGAATTGTAAAGCTAAAATTGTGTTAATTTTCATATTCGTATATTAATTCGCATGACTTTTTAAGAAGGAATTTCTTATAGTAAAGATATGAATTATTTAACAATTTTTTTAGTTTTGCTAAAGGAAAACTTTGGCTTAACATTTTCTAATATTGAGGTAGTGTATGATTAAAATTTCAATCTTAAAAGTTTGGAACTTGAGATCAATATAAATTTATATATTAATTTTTGAAATATATGATTACACTAGTTGAGATAATTTAGTTTATTATATTTAATTAACTGATTCTCCGATAGACAATTTTTAGTCAAGGAAACAACGACAATCGAACTGATAGTGTGTATACCATAGATTTTTGTTTCTACGTTTGTAAAAAAAATAAACTACTTTATCTTGAATTACATTTCACCAAAAAAATGGCCCCTCAATAAAAATCATCTAACTTCACCACAGTGACTTTGTTTCCTGCCCCATTTCCCTTTCCCTATAATCTCAAAAACAACTCTCTCACAATAAAGCCTACAATATTTTTTATTTCAATTAATCAAAAACATCTCAATTTATGAGTTAATGGTTTTACTCATGAATTTCTTTGCTAGTAAGCCAAGTCGATTAAGTTCATCCTTTAACCGTGCATTCTCAATCAGAAGATGGTGTTGCTCAATAGGTACTTCTCTAAGAATCGCTGGGCCACCACAATTGCTACAAACCGGGCTTCTCATTGCTTCTTTCACTGAAACATTCTCAACTCGGAGCTTATCATTCTCTTCATTTAGGATAAAGTTCTCATGGCGCTCCAATTGTATCTTAATCATTACGCTTGAATCAATATAATCATTCGTGAAAGCAAAATTTTAAATAAAAGAGGAATTAGCCTAAAAAGTCTAAGTAGTTACCTTCATATGAGTTCTTCGGTTCTGAAACCAAAATTTGATCTGTCGAATCTCCAAACCTAATCTCTCGCCAAGTTCCGATCTTTGTTTCTCATCGGGATGCGGGTTCTCCTTGAAAGAACTAAAGGAAAGAGCAAATTAAGTAATTAAACTTCATGAATAAATAAACTCAAAATCATATAGGGTTGAAAAGAGTAAAAAACATACGTTTCAAGTTCTTGGATTTGGAATGCGCTATGTCTATGATACTTTTTCCTTTTGGATGATCTATTTCCAGAGGTATTCTGGTCAGCCCCTGATGCAGCTTCCAAGTTATCTCTTTCAGACCGATTTTCCAACTCATCCTCTCTTGTCCTTCCAGCTAAACCATAAATTTGTCTTGTCAAACTCATATCCCCAAGATTCTCCAACTTAGGCTGCAATACCCAACCCACAAAATAAGATACTTTACACAAAAAACCTTAAATAACATAAACATCTTAGAAGTGAAAGAACATAAATACAAAAGAAACACACATTTTGACGCACATACACGCACACACACACACACACACACAGAGGGAGAGAGAGAGAGAGAGAGAGCATACAAGAGCAAGAGAAAGGGGTGAAGATCTGAAGATAGGTTGAGAAAATGTTGAACTGACCATTTGCACAGGACGTGAGATAGAACCAGTGGTGGTGTTGGATGACCGCAAACCATTAGCCACCATTTTATCACCCCCGCTAGGTTTATTATCTTTACCAGTGAAACCCCAAAAGTTCATCGGAAATGTTGAATTAACAAATAGAAATAAAAGAATAACCCCTTTTATCCTCTCCCAAGCAACGACTCACGATTTAGTCTTTCTTCGTCAAAACATTTACAGATTAATACAGTTGTTTCAAATAGATAAATAGCAAATAAGATTCTCTTTCTCAAAATTTCATCATTTTCCTTGACATTTGCAAATACAGCTGTTTCAGATTTATACATATATGTAATAATGAGACAGATATAATAGTAATAATATCACACGTTGAAGCCTAACGCCCCGTGGCATAATAATTCACTGTTTTTGCCTTCGGAAATTTGCAATTAATACGAGGTGGTGAGCTTTTTTCACCAACCAAAACGCAAAATATTTAAGAACGACCAAACAAGGTTGATAAAAATAATACCGAACTCCGTTATTACACTCTCATCCTTAGGCCCTCTCTTTAGAAACCCCAACAAAGCTTATTTCCAAGAATTGGGTTTTTATTAAAATGAAAGAAAATGAAAGATATCATTTTTTTCTATTAAAATTAATTTAAAAAAGGGAATCATATTAAATACACAAATTAACAACCCCTTTTAAATTTTCAGATATTATATTCTTAATTTTTTTTATCCGAGAAAAAATAAAACCTTTCCGCACTTTAGCCTTTAATTAAAACATCTTTTCCATGTATACATTTTTGTGATTCTTATATCACGGAATAGAATAGAATACATAAAAAGACAACCCATTTACTGACTTTTGCTTATACAAAATAATGCCAACAAAGTCAAATGGTACGACTTCTGAATATGACCACTACACTAAAAGTTAATTATATCATGAAAAAGAAAAAAATAGTATCATACAAACAAAATTCTTAGATATTTGGGCATTTTTGTTTCTCCATGTTATTAAATTGTTTGTAATAGAAAAGGTGTTTTTAGCAGGTCAGGAATTGACTTACAATGTGACTCCAATAAGGTGCCTACTGTCAATGAATTGTGTTCTTTTTTTATGGAATCGAAATCCCAAATTTAAAAATTAAATAACAAAAAGTAGGAATTTTAGGTTGAATATTTTTATACATGGACTTACTGAGAAAGGTAAAAAAATCGACAATAATGCAAAAAATAGGAAAATATAGAAAAACTTACATATAGGGAATAAAATGTTTAGGCGCATGGTGTGCTGGAAATTCCATCTCCCACACTCATTATTTGGGGTGTGGATTTTACATTACTATTGCTGTTTCAACGATTTTTACAAATATGAAGTTCAAATGTTTACATTATTCTTTATTACTTATTTGACAACTTTTGTGATTCATTATCCTAAACACATACCATTATCTCTAGTTTGGTTCCCCCTTTTAGATAAAGTTAGATGAAAAAATATTATGAAAAAAATTCTACATCTTATTGATTAGTATTTAGTATGCAAACATTGAAGAGTTGAAACAAAAATATTTCATGAATCTCATTCGAGGAAAATTTTCGTCGAGAACGAGTTGGTCATATTTAATAATTACAAGGTAAATACGTTAAACTTGTTATGTAATTGAGCTATAATAAGGTCAATCCTTCATAAGATAATGAACACCCTCATTTTGTGATTAAATAGTTATGATTAAGCCAGCCACAAGTTAAATTTGTTATCTTTTTGGATTCAAATTGACTATAGTAATGATAGTGAATATTACTTTAAAGCGTCAAATGTGTATATATTTTTTTCGGTTTTCCAAAGGTTTAGTCCCTTTTGAGGTGCGTCGGACTTATTATATGAGAACCTCTCCTAACAAGGATTCGAACTTGGATCACCGCTTTGGGGGAACTAGCTCCTTCCACTAGACCAATCACCTGCTGGTTTATATAAATATATATATAAGATAACACTGATTTAACAAGAATTTATGTCATTGGCTAATTGGTCAGATTGCATCCATTGATTTACAAGTCAAGGACATTTATGACATTTGCAATCATAGTTGTTTTAGATTTATACACATATGTAATAATGAGATACAGATAATAGTAATAATATCACACGTTGAAGCTTAAAGCCCCGTGGCACAATAATTCACTGTTTTTGCCTTCGGGAGTTTTGCAATTATTACGAGGTGGTGAGTTTTTCCACCAACCAAAACGCAAATATTTAAGAACGGTCAAACGAGGTTGGTAAAAATACAATCGAACTCCATTATTACACTCTCATCCCTAGGCCCTCTCTTTAGAAACCCCAACAAAGCTTCTTTCCAAGAATTTTGTTTGACTATTTTAGCCATCACCCCTACCCACAAAAAAGAATAAAATGAAAGATATCATTTTTTTCTATTAAAATTAATTTTAAAAAGGGAATTTTATTGAACACACAAATTAACACCACCTTTTAATTTGTCAGATAACATATTCTTAATTTTTCTTATCCGAGAAAGAAAAAACATTTCTGCACTTTAGCCTTTGAAAGCTCTTTTCCATGTATAGCCTTTTCTAATTCTTATATCATGGAATAGAATAGAATAAATAAAACGACAACCCTTTTACTAACTTTTGCTTATACAAAATATTGACAACAAATTCTAATGGTACGACTTCTTAATATGACCACCAACTAAAATATTAATTATATCATGAAAAAGAAAAAGAAAATAGTATCATAAAAAAAATCTCAGATTTGTGGGCCTTTTTGTTTCTCGGAGTTATTCAATTATTTGTAATAGGAAAGGTGTTTTTAGCAGGTCAAGAGCTGACTTACAATGTGACTCCAATGAGGCGCCTACTGTCAATGAATTGTGTTCTTTTTTGATGGAATCGAAATCCCAAATTTAAAATTTAAATAACGAAAAGTAGGAACTTTATGTTGAATATCTCTATACTTGGAATTGTTGAGAAAGGTAAAAAATCGACAACAATGCAAAAAAAAATGGAGAATTATAGAAAACATGTATAAATGGAATAAAATGTTTAGGCACATGGTGTGCTGGAAATTCCCTCTCCCACGCTTGTTATCTGGGGCGTGGATCTTACTGTACTGTTACTGTTCCATAGGATTTTATAAATATGAAGTTCAAATGTTTACATTATTCTTTATTACTTATTTGACAAAATTTGTGATTCATAATACTAAACACATACCATTATGTCTAGTTTGGCACCCAGTTAGATAAAGTTGGATGACAAAATACTTCATCCGTCCCATTTTTCTTTATTCATTGGTGAAATTGACCAGTCAACTTGACTAAATTTATAAAAATTATAATACGTAATTTAATTAATATATTTCTCTAATAAGTTGATAATATCAGATGACAACATATATATTAATATTTAGAAGGTTTAATACACTACAAATATGAATAATTTAACTTGGTAAATCACTTAAAAGATTGAAAAGTTTGACCGAGTATTGTAGTTAATGGAGTAAAAATAATGGGACGGAGTGAGTTGGTGTGCAAACATAATACTAATTTCGTTATTTGTAAAGGTACTGTAATAAAAACTTCTATAGCTTATTGATTAGTATTTGGTGTGCAAACATTACAGAGTTGAAACAAAAATATTTCATGAACCTCGTTCGAGGAAAATTTTCGTCAAGAACGAGTTGGTTGTATTTAATAATAACACTTGTTATGTAATTGAGCTATAATATTACAAGGTCAATCATTCAAAGATAATTAACACCATTTGTGATTAAATAGTTATGATTAAGCTACCCACGAGTTAAATTTGTTATCTTTTTGGATTCAAATTGACTATAGTAACATCAGAAGAACTCATAGTGAAACTTCCTAAATTTTCTCAATATCAATTCAACATTCATAGATCGAAACTCTACTATGTCACTTTACATTAGTAATTTGATGTGAGATATTTTCATTTTCAAATAGGGGTGGGCATTCGGTATCGGGTTTCGAGAACCCGTCCCGTCCCGGTCGGGATTTTGTAATTTGGGACGGGAAATATGGTGGATTTTCGGGTTTTGGGAAACCCGAAAAACTAAATCGAGACGTTATTCTGGAAATGTTTCACACCCGATCGGAAAAACCGAATCCGGAATTCCTTATTATACAAAATAAATTACCCCTTTCAGTCAATCTCTTACGCCAAACCCATGCCCCATCACCTATCCCATTATCTTGAAATTAACAATTCATGACCATACAGAAAAATATAATGCTATGAATGAGCAAAATAAAGAAAGGTGTACTATTTCTACCATATAGGAGTTTAAAATTACTATTTTCGAGAAACCCGAATTCCGATCTTGAAAACCCGATATTTATCAGGAAATTGAAATACCGGAACCAAGTCAATTCAAACGGAATTCGGGTAGTAAAAATCAAAACCCAAATCCCAAAAATCCTGTCCCAAATTACCTGAAATCCCATCCAGATCCCACCCCTATTTTTAAAGCATTTGAAATTAATATATTGATCTTATATGTTATTTGGATAATATGATAAAATAAGATAGTGAATATTACTTTAAAGCATTAAATGTGTATATATTTTTTTTGGTTTTCCAAGTGTTTAATCTCTTTCTAGGCATGTCGGATTTATTATATGAGAACCTCTCCCAACAAGAATTCGAACTTGGATCACCACTTTGGGGGAACTAGCATCTTTCACTAGACCAATCACCTGCTGGTTTATATATATATATCGCCGTAATACAATAATGCAAGATGAACACATAAATGATAGGTTAAGACAACTATGTTATCAAACAAATATACATTATAACATCACTAAACATAAGATAACACTGATTCAACAAGAATTTATGTCATTGGTTGATTGGTCAGATTGCATCTATTGATTTACAAGGTAAGGGCATTATATTTGTCATGTAATATTATGAAGACGGTCGATCATAAGAATTGAGATAATATACATATTTTGCAATTTGATAGATATTATCAAGCTTGAGGCGAGTTAAGTTTTTCCTTGTTTTGAATCCAGATTAACTGTAATACCTTCTAAAGTATAGAAAGTTTAATTTCCTAGATTTTCTAAAATTCCATTCGACATTCCAAGATAAATACTTTACTTCTCACTTTACATTAGCAATTTGATTTGATAGCTTATAATTTTTGAAAAAATCGACATTAATATTTGGATCTTATAGGGTTCGTTTGGGATAATTAATCGTATAAGGTTATTTTGATAATATTTGATAAAATATGATATTGAATTATGCTTAAAATCATTGAACATATATTATGTACCATAAGATGAACACATACAATATAGGTTAATAGAACTAAGCAATCTAAAAAAAGACATTACGGCATCACAAAGCATAAGATAAAAAAATTATTCCACAAGAATATATGTTACTGACTAATTGGGCATATTACATATAACGGTTTACATGGTAAGTACATTATACATATCATGTTATTGAGCTATAATACTTGAATAAGATCAATCTTAAACTTGCGTTACTATATTTATTTTGTGATTAAATAAAAATTATCAAATTAATTAAGATTCAAGTTTTTCGTCATTTTGAATGCAGAATGACTATGATAACCCCTAAAGCATGAAAAAGTAAATTCAACTAGATTTTATGAAAATCAATTCGAAATCCCAAGATAGTAACTCTACTTCTCACTTTACATTCACAATTTGATGTGAGATCTTATAATTTTAAAGCATTTGACATTAAGAATTCCAACATTTTAGTAATTGTAAGAATAGGGTCTTTTATTTTCTTTATATTACAGTTTGAATCTAGGTAACTAATTCAACGAGTGTAGAGCACGAGCGCAGAACATCATATTTTGGAAAACTTTATTTTTATTGCGTCTTTGGACGGTAAATATTTCATATTTATTTATTAAATATTATGATATTAAGTATTTCATAAAGTCATTAATAATATTTAATATGTAAAATTTGAAATATTTAGAATGTACATATATATAACTAGGTCAATTGCACCGTCCAAATGCGCGGTGTCTCGTGCCCAGTATTGATGTTCAATTTGGAGTTTGATAGATGTTGTGGTTTCATTAATGCTAGTTTGATACAACTGAATTTTTATTTTTGTTTGTTAACTTTTTACACATTACAACTAAAAATATGAAAAGATTGCATGATTTATTTTGTGTTGAGATGCAAGTGATCAATCAACCAATTAAACAAGAAAATGATTTACTGTTTGTAAACTATAAAACAAGAAACTTTTTATTCCATTGCTACACCGTAAACATAGGTAGAAAGAAACTATCTCAACTCAAAGTTTCGTTGCTTTACAAGAACACCTAAAAGTTGTTTGCTAAATCTTGTTTATAAATATACTAAAGTAAGATCACATCAATTTGTAGTAACAATGGTTACTAAAGAAGAGAACCTTACAGTAACAATAAAAAAAAAAAAATTTATTTGTTAGTCATTTGCTCGAGGTTCCATGAAATCTGCAGGCTAAACTAAAATTCTTAATGGCAAACTCTTCTATCAAGAGACTCGTCAAATAAAAAAAGTAGCACTACTTGTCCAATGGGTCTGATATCATTAGAATATGGAAGATATATCATATATTTATATGCATCCCAGGTCGCTCAACCTGACAACTTGCACTGAGTATCTCATCCCGCAATTCAACAATTGCATAAAAAATCATAATATTCAGGTTAAGCATCATATGTAATGTGGAAGCCAACCAAGCATCCAATATTTTGTGAAACGAAATCAAGGGACCATTGCTCCTATGAATACGTGAAAAATTGGAATGGGATTAGTCAGTCACAAATATATCTGTGAAGGTGTTCCTACGGCTTGAAAGAGAAATTTTAGAAATTGCAAGTCGAGCTCATGGGATGATATTCTTTACAAAACAAGCACATTGCCACGGTATGTCCCAATAATAGCCTAACCATGCCCCCAACTGAGTTTTTCAAGATTCATGTTCCCTAAATAATTATTATTCTTGTCCTTTTTTCATCATATGAGTAACCACAAAGAAACTCATTTCAATGACATTTATATGTATAATGCTCTAATTGAATTAAGGGTAATTCAAATTTCTTATTCCCAAAAAAGTAAGTTCCTAGATTGAAATAGAAAATATTTAGATAAAACAAAGAGGACTACAAATTAGTTTTTTTTACATGCATACACACCTAATAATGGAGCTTTTCTTTGTTAATAATTTCATTTTATAAATGACAATTGTACTTCAGCTTATTGCAGCAATCTTCTAAAGCAGACTCTTCATAATCCCCTTCATGCATAACCTAATAGCACTATTCAGTCATATTCATTATTTTGAACCTCTGGCACTAACTAAATCATGGCGAGGAATTTTGTAATATATGTAATTCAAAATTATTTCATGAAACTACATTTAGGCAACTTAGAAGTGAGCACAGTGATTAAGAAAGAAACATACGACAAACAATTCCTGAAAATGCTTTAGCTCTACCTTAAAATATTATTAAAATATGTCCTGATTGACTCGCATAAAAGGCAATCCACAACTACAAAAGACAGACAAACCTGCTATTTATTTCTTGTATCTTAGACGACTGCAGCCAACACCAACAACACCTGACATTGCCTAAATCTTTGGTTCCACTTTACTAGATGTCATTTGTAAATGATTTTCTTACGTTAGTGCCATAGCCCAGGTTTCGCACGGGTGAGGTTCTGGGCACTATAAGTAGTATGGTAGAATAAAGCAACAAATAGACGCAATCTTAAGTGCAGCCATTTCGACACACAACATCTAGCTTTCTCGTCTTAATAAGCTAAGACGTTTATAATATTCCAGTATGTACTTTCGTTTTTCAGCATACTAATAAATTAAAAGTGACATATATCACTATTAACTACAATTGCATGAAACTTAGCCATTGTGTTGCCTAAGTTACAACGCAACAAGAACAAACATTCATACGGGGCATAAACACCGTGCATTGCTAGGTGCGACTACCCTAGTATATATATAATTGATAAAGTTGGGTGTTAAAGTTACACCCTTTTAAGAATCGTCAAGCTAAAATTGTGTTAATTTTAATATTCATATATTAATTCGCATGACTTTTTAAGTGGGAATGTTTTTATAGTAAAGATATGAATTATTTAACAATTTTTTTAGTTTTGCTAATGGAAAACATGGGCTTAACATTTTATAATATTGAGGTAGTGTATGGTTAAAATTTCAATCTTAAAAGTTTTGAACTTGAGATCAATATAAATTGATATATTAATTTTTGAAATATTTGTTTACATTAGTCAAGACAATTAGTTTATTATGTTTAATTAATTGATTCTCCGATAGACAATTTTTAGTCAAAGAAACAACCTCAAGATTTATATGAAAATTAACAAAACAATTGTATTAACATAAGAGTTGAAAATAGTTGAAGAATATTAAATAACTCAAATTTATAAAACTTACAAAACCTTGAAGAATCGAATCCAAATAAGAACACAACGCACATAAGTTCATCTCTAACCTCACCAAAGAACTCTAGGCTAATTTGCTAATCATTATCTCAAGTTCTAGAGAGAAAATATGATAATGATTTGAGAGAGAATTGTAACTAAGACTAAGAATTGTGTGTTCCAAGATGTGTAATTCTAGGACTATATATAGGTGTTAAGGTGGCCTAATTCAAGTAGGAGAATGTTTAGGAGGTAGAAATTGAGTAGGAAGATGTTTAGGAGGCCCAATCCTCATATGGAAAGGACTTAGGCAAGTTTCCACCATCTATCAGTGGCTTCCATTTCACCTACATTTCTCAAAATAACAATCCGAACGGTCGATACGTATAACTATATGCGTTGAACCTTCACTTAAAATTTAAGGATGATCCAACGGTGTATGATTTCAAAACGATTGAAAAACTGAGACTGCTGGGTATGGAGCCGAAAATTGACCTTACCAAGAGTTTTGCCTATTATTCCTTCTTCAATCCATCTTCTCAATCTTTTCCTTTTCTACTTAAAACCTCTCACTCTTGTACTCTCTTGTGTAGGGAAGATAGCTGAGTTTTAATTCATTCAAATGAAGAGAAGTTGAGGATTTTATAGAGCATGATATCCAATTAAAATTGTCCATTGCTTTGGACATGTGGGATATATGAGAGATTGCATACCTCAATTAATTTTAATTTAATGACAACTTATAAACAAGTGTCCCCTTGAGTTGTCTTCATTAGAATTAACCACATTGCTAATTTCTGGCAAAATTGGAAAAAGACCACTGCAATTTTTTACATTCTTATTTTTTTACTTCAAAATATCAAGAAATGTAAAATCAGGTCCTAACTAAATATTCAACACTTAATTAAATTTTATAAGGCTTTGGATTAAATTTTATAAGCAAATTTTTGGGGTTTTTACATTCATCAATTAATTTAGGATCAATTTGTGAAAGAAAACTTACAAACATTGAGTCATTTGCAGTTGACCTTCTTGTTCTCACTCTATCCAACGGATCACCAATCACAAGATCAGATGGGTGATCTCTGAGCAATCTAAGATCAGGTTGCAAATATGGATGTTGTCTTCTGAATTGATCTTACAACTCCACTGTTGGAGTCTCAGTAGTAGTCTGTTAAATAGTTTCTGGTATCAGCTGATTGCAACTCGTCTGTTAGACGATCAGTCATCTGATTTTGAACAGCACTTGAGTTTTCATATTGGTTGAGATCAAGTAGTATGAAGGGTACATATTCTTCTTTTCTTTCTACATTCAATTTCTGAAGATCAGCAGATAAATCTGGATTAGTACTTTGATTCTTTTCAGAACATTGAGAACGTTCATCAAATACTACATGAATGGATTCTTCTACAAGTGAAGTTTTTTTTGTTAAACACTCTATAAGCTTTAGTAACAGAAGAGTAGCCTACGAAAACAATTTCATCAGCCTTTTCTGCAAATGCAGTAAGGTGATTTTTCTCACTATTTAAGACAAAATATTTACAACCAAATATTCTAAGATAGTGAATATTGGGCTTTATGTTGTTCCACAACTCATAAGGTGTCTTGTTTTGACTTTTGTTGATAATGCATTTGTTTTGGGTATAGCAGGCTGTGTTTATGTGCCCAAAATCTTTGTGGCAGCTTTGCTTCAGCTATCATTGTTTTAGTAGCTTCTTTTAGAGTTATGTTTCACCTTTCAGCAATTCCATTTAGTTGTGGGCTCCTGGCAGCAGAGTACTCATGACTGATTCCTCTTAAATTGCAGTACTCTTCAACAGTAGAGTTAGTAAACTCAGTGCCCTAATCTGACCTGATTCTCAAGATCTTCATGCTCTTTTCATTCTGAATCAGTTCCATCATATTAATAAGATGTTGCTTGGTTTCACTCTTCTTTTTCATGAAAACCACCCAAGTATATCTTGAAAAATCATCAACAACAGCAAGGCAGTACTTCTTTCCACCATTGTTAATGGGATCAATTGGTCCAAACAAATCCATGTGAAGTAGCTCCAAAATTATGTTTGAAGATTGGTGCTTCTTGCTTTTGAAAGATGATTTGATTTGTCTACCCTTCTCACAGGCATCACAAAGCTTTTCTATGCTCATGCTTGTATTAGGGAGTCCTTCAACCAAATTGTTCTTGATTAATCTGTTGATGGTCTTGAAGTTTACATGATTCATTCTTTTATGCCATAGTCAACAAACTTCACTTGGTGTAGAGGCCACCAAACATACATTTGAGTTCTTATCAATTGAACTCCAGTTGACTATGTAGATGTTTCCTTGTCTTCTTCCAGATAATATCACTTTCTTGGTTTCAATTTACTCCACATAGCACTTATCTGATGAGAAGATGACAGAAATCCATTGTCACAAAATTGACTTATACTCAGCAGGTTGTACTTCAGGCCTTTAACATATGAGACACCAGATATGTCAATGTTTCCTTTGATAGGCTTTCCACTTGCCACAATCTTGCCTTCTTTGATGTCTCCAAATGTAACTTTTGAACCGTCTAGGCAGCAACATTAGTCAGCTCATGTATGTCACCACACATGTGTCTTGAATATCCACTATCCAAATACCATTACTTCTCTACTTTACTCCTACTCCTAATCATATCCTACAAAATAAAATCAAATTGTTTTAGGTACCCTTTATTCAGAAGGTCCTGGAGATTAGTCACATTCGACAACCCAAGATTTGGTAACCTTAGATTTCTTAGGCTCAGTAGACTTTGGTGATGCTTTTGTTACTCTTGATGCATCATAATTTTAAGTAGATATGTTGTGGTGATAATCATTATAATGTGAGTAATGCTCATAAGTAGGGTACGGTGCATGATAAGCAGGATAAGCATGCATAGGATGATGAGTAGGGTATGCAGCAGCATAGTAAATTGGATAATGAGGTGCATGATAATATGATGAATAAGTAGGTTGCACATAATATGACTCATTTTCATACCAAGCATTATCATTTTTATGATTTCTTTGCTTCTTAGGTTTCTTTCTTACTTGCTCTGTTGGTCCCAAGTGGTCCAATGAGGTCTAGAGGGGGGGGGGGGGGGGGGTGAATAGACCTCTGTTTTTCCTTTTAAAATTTTCTTCAACTTCTCAAATCAGCAGAGTAAGATGATCGGACTTATGAGACTACTCTACTGATCGCGCACAAAGCTTGTTCAGTAATGTTGACCACTCGTTTGATTTTACTTATCTATTTTTCAAACACAAGGAAATTTTATAATGGTTATATAGACAAAAATGTATTTTAGTCCACTCTTCCAAATCACAAAGATTTTGGGTTATACTAGAAACACTTAGTAACCTAGTATACTCTGCTTGTGCTTTTACAACAAATGTTAAGCCACAAGTATAGGAGATCACAAAGAAAACCTATACTCTGAAGTATTTTCACTCACTCAGATGGAAAACTACTTCTCACAACTTTCTCTTTTACAGAAAAGCACTAAGATTTTGATATAAGCTTGTTTTCTCGACTTCAGCTTGTCAACAGATGACTTCGCTGTTTTAATGTTCTGCTTTTAGAGTATTTGAGACTTGAAAATTTTGATCGTGAATTGCTCTCAGTTGTTGTGTTCTTTGTTGTCTCTAACTCTTGAATTCAGAACTATTTATACTTGAGGATTTGAATTTATGCCCGTTGAGAAATGACAAATTTTCAGATTTTCCTCGAGTATTGGTCCTGTTTCAGAACGGCTTCTGGAACTGTTCATTGTACAGTTCTGCTTTACTTTCTGTCACGTCGCATTAAATGCACCTTGTTGATTCGAGGTTTCTCCTTAATCATTTGTCTTTAATACCCTCTTCTTACAGCATTTATTACACTGAGTGCATTTATTACCGTTGTAATGACTTCCTGATCACTTCTACTCTGCTGATTCAAATCGAATTCATCTGATTTGACTCTGCTGAAATTCACCCGTCTGATTCCGTACTCAGCATCAGATCAGTAGTCTTCTGGACCAAAATTCAACCCTTCTGATTTTACTTGTCTTCTCAGATTGAATTTCTTAGAGGTTGCTAAGCTTCCATTACTTAGCTGATGACATTTGGAAATCATCAAAACCTCCCTTCACTTCTTCATCTTCATCCAACATGCTTATTAATAGACTTCTTAGACTTATTACAAGTCTGATTATGCTTGCTCTTATCAGCAGACTTCTTTGGACTATTCTGCTCTTTAGCTTTATTAGTCTGTTTATCTTTCATAGGCTCTTTACCCTTAATAGCCTTTTGAGGCTTTTTCTCTTTAGTCTCCTTTTCTGGTGAAGTAGGTTTGCATTCTGAACATATAAGATTGTCTTATTGTTACTATAAGATGTGAATTGTTCAGCATAGTCAAAGTCTAAACCTGTTTTTTCATAAGGCAGTTTCTGATTACTAGGCATGTTATCTAATGCATCAGAAGACTTAGTATGGGATACAAGAATCTTTTCAAGTTCCACGATTTTTCCCTTATAAACTTCGCATTCTGCTTTCAGAGATTCATTCTCATGCTCAACCTGTTTATATTCAACTGATTCTTGTGGTTTTTCAACCTTAAGTTTCAATGAAGTGTTTTGCTCTTTCAGCATAGTCATCTCTTCCTTAAACTTGGTAAAAGCAGAAACAACGCTAGCGTTGTTAATCATCATTTGTTCAAATGAACTAAATAGCGCATTATCTTCTTCAGAAAGAGTTACCACATTATCAGAATCATCTGATTCTTTGGCCATGAGACAGAGCAGTGCAGGTGTCTCCTTTTCAGCAGAGTCATCTTCAGATGTCTCTGAGTCTGAATCAGACGAGTAGATAGCAGCTATCTTTTCGGCTTCAACCAACAATACTTTGCTCTTGTTATGTCTCCTCTCTTTTCTCATTTTATTTTCTTCCTCCGTGTACTTCTTAGCTTTTGGATATGGGCAGTCCTTGATGAAGTGTCCCAATTTTCGGCAATTATAGCACATTAGTTTGGATTTATAATTATCCTTACTATCATGAGAAGTATGGTTAGAAGTAGAAGTATTGTTGTATTTGTTCTTCGTCTTTCTTTTGTAGAACTTTTTAAACCCGTTCAACAACAACGCAACATCGTCAGCAGTGTACTCATTTTTTGTTGAGTAGCATGGTCTCATCAGATGAGTCCATTTCCTTTGATCTCCCTGTTGATTTCTCCGGTATGTTTGCGGCAACTAAGGCAGCAGTGGGGTTCGAACTAGACGACTCGTCTAGCCCCATCCTTGGCAATTTATACTCATACGCCTTGAGTACTGAGAACCACTCGGTAAGAGAGATTTTTTCCAAATCTCTGGATTCTTCCATAGCTATGGCTTTTATGTTGAACTTTGGAGGCAACGCCTTGAGAACCTTTACAGTGATCTCTTTGTCCGTGAAAGTCTTTCCCAACTTTAGAACTTCGTTGAGGGTCCTTGTAAACCTTGTATCCATCTAGTCAATGGTTTCTCCGGACTTTATTTTGATGTTTTCTAGTTTTTCAAGAACAATGCTTAGATTGTGCTTCTTGGTAGCATTATTCCCTTCGCTCATGTCGTGAACCTTGTCCCACGTCTCTTTTGCTGTTTTGCAATGTTTGACTTTATCAAACCTTTCATTGTCGAGGGCTCTGGTCATGATGAATCTAGCAACTTTATCAAGAATATTCAACTTGATTTCTTCGGCAGTCATCTGTTCAGGCTCTTTGTCAACTGTCACCTCTTGGTCGTTGACTTTGGTTGTTTTGGTGATTTTTAAAGGACCTCTTGTAATGCACGTATACATATTGTCATTATAAGCAGCAAGGAAAATTTCTATGCGAATTTTCCAGTCTACAAAACTCATACCGCCAATGTGAGGAACATGGCTGATACAATCCATTTTCAAAAAGTTTTGATTTTAAGAAACTGCTTCATTCTGAAAACATTTGAAAAACATACCTTGGATCAAGCTCGTTGAGCAGGCAAATGATTCAGATGAACCACCTGCTCTGATACCACTTGCTGGTCCCAAAAAGTTAAATGAGGTCTAGAGAGGGGGGTGGGTGAATAGACCTATGTTCCTTTAAAAAATTTCTCCAACTTTATATAAGCAGAGTAAGCTTATCGTTCGTATGAGACTACTCAGCTAATTTAGCACTTAGCTTATTTAGTGTAAGTTAGACCATTCTTTTGATTTGATTATTTTTTCAGACAACCTCAGAGTTTTAAAACTTATATGCGGCGGATATGTGAAAGTTGTTCAAACAAGTTTAACTTAAAGGTTTTACCCCAGTTTTATAAATTCCTCTTTTAAAATCTATATCTTTCAAATCACATTACTTATCTTATGAGATATGCAATGCAAGTAAGGTAAGTAAGTAACACCGGAATTTTTATAGTGGTTATACAGACAGAATGTCTCTTAATCCACTCTTCTAAGTTACGAAGATTTAGGTTCTACCAGAACACTTAGTACCTAGTACAACTCTATTTGTGCTTTTACAACAAATGATGAAGCAGCAAGTTCACAATAGGAAATCACAAAGAAAACCTATACTACGAAGTAATATCACTCACAAAGATGGATATCTACTTCTCACAACACTCAGTTTTATAGAAATCACTTAGATTTGTGTGTTTGAATTATTTCTTCAACTCGGCTTTGTCAACAGATGACTCAGACGATAGTGATATGTTCTTGAGTTTTTTAGACTTAGAAAATTTGATCTTGAATTCTCTCAGTTGTTGTGTATGTCTCAAACTCTTGAATGGATCTATTTGTACTCTGCAATTCAAATTATGCCCGTTCAAGTGAGACAGATTTCAGATCTTCCTCAAGTTTTGGTCCTAACCTTAAACAACTCCCTGCAATTGTTCATTGTACAGTCTGTTGTACGAATCTATCTGTTTCATTAAATGCACCATGCTGATACGGGATTTTTTAATTAACTCTCCCAATCATTTGTCATAAATACCCTTCTCGGACAACATTTATTACACCAAGTGCATTTATTACCGTTGGAGTAACTTCTGATCTCTTTTCACTCTGCTGATCGAATCTACTCTATTGATGAACACTCTGTTGATTCAAACCGAACTTATCTGATTTAACTCTTCTGAAATCCACCCGTCTGATTCCGTACTCAGCTTAATATCACTAGCCTTCCAGACCGAAATTCAATCTTCTGATTTTACTTGTCTTCTCGATTGAACTTTTTCAGATGTTTGCTAAGCTTTTATTACTTAGCTGATGACTTTTGGAAATCATCAAAACCTCCCTTCACTTCTTCATCTTCATCAAACAAGGATTATGTAATGGAATTATACGAAAAATATCATAATTTGTAGCAGAGGAGTATGTTGGTGGAAGAGTACACAACTGAATTCAATAACCTCTCTGTTCATGTTGGTTTAATAGAGAACGACGAGCAATTGACAGCCCATTACCTTTCAGGGTTCAAGATGTGCCATTAGGGATGAAATGGGAGCTTGCTTGATTTTTCAACTTGAGATACTCGACAATATGCCTTAATGGCAGAAAAGCGTGTTACGCGTTATGGAGCAAGACAACCTATTGTAGGGCGTAGACCAGGAACTATTACGAGGGGTACGATTAATCACAAAATTCGCACTGAACCTGGTCAAAAAACTTACAGAAGAACTACTTCAGCAAGCATAGCTGGAGGAAGAAATGTTACTAAAGCCAAAAATGAAAAGGGAAAGGAAACTATGCTATATGGATCGCAAAATAATGTTGGTACAGGCTATACAAGATGGGATAACAATGATCTAAAACCATGTTTCACTTGTGGGAAGATTGGACATAGGTCATACTGTGTCCTCGGTTAAGGGTAAATTTAGTTGAATTTGAAGATGGGGAACCTGATTTTGGAGAACCTATATACGATGAATACCATGATGAGGAGCCAGAGAGTGTGGATATCCTACCTGTTCAAGGCGAATCGTTAGTGGTGTGCCGTGTTATGACTACTCCTAGGGTAGAAGAAGAGGATTGGTGACGACATAACATATTTTGAACTCGTGTTTTATGTGGGGGAAAGGTATGTGAAGTGATTTTAGACGGAGGTAGCATTGAAAACATTGTTTCCAAATAAGCAATTGAAAAGTTGAAATTGTCGACCGAAAAGCACCCTAGTCCATAAAAGATTGATTGGCTTTGAAAAGGAAATGAGGTACCGATAACTTCTCGATCCCTTGTTAAATTCACTATGGGAAGTAATGTAGAGGATGAAGCGTTATGTGATGTAGTTCCCATGGATGCTTGTCACATTCTGTTGGGAAGGTCGTGGTTCTATGATAAAGATATGGTTCATCATACAAAACCTAATACATATACATTTTGGCGAGAACATAAAACTTTTACCTTATATCCCTTGAAAGAAGAAAGATCTAGAACATCTAAAAGCAAGTAAAGAAGAAAGTAAAGAAGTCGGAATTATTTATGTGCTAGTTGGAATTAGTAATTCAGATGATGAGTCACTGAATTTCACTGCTGAAATTCAGCAATTGCTAAAAGATAAGAGCAATTCTTGAGTGGCCCAAACCTCAGTCTATTGGAGATGTGCATAGCTTCCATGGTCTGGCCTCATTCTATAAAATATCTATTAGGAATTTCAGCGCAATCATGGCACCTATCATTGAATGCTAAAAGAGTAGTACATTTGTGTGGACTGGATCTGCTGAGAAGGCTTGAAATTATGTGCAATTACATGATCATCCTTTGAAGTTTCAATAATTACAAAACAATATTTGATGTCTTTAAAAAAATTAACTTAACATAAAATACATTTTACCACTTCATTATACTTATTAAATTAAGATAAATGTCAAAATATTAACTGATTATTGGTTGAGTAAAAAAAGTTAAATGTAAATTTTAAATTAAAAAAATCTCATAAATCATTTATAATAATATATAAATGGAACATTTTTGTTAACATGTGTAAAAATGGATTTCATTCCTTAAGTTTACCAAACATTTGAAAAGGAATTTGTTACATTCCTTCATGAAATCCTGAGTGTTACCCAAACAATATAATGGCGTTATATTCCTTGTAATCACATTCCTAGAAATCAAATTCCTAGAATCAGATTCCATTCCAGTTAAACAAACGGGTCCTTAAAAATATCACAAGGATAATTTGATATTAACTCCCTTAAATTGATCAAATTAGTCGGTCTAAAACTAGATTTTGGGTACAAACGTTGAGAAATGCAATACAAAGCTCCCTTTATACACTTTGGTTACTTTGTTGGACTTTCCACTTGGCTTAGAGAGCATTTTGCCAGTGTCACATTCATTATCATTTTCAATAAACCCTGAAGATTCTTAATTCTGTTTTCTGTTTTATTATCATCCTTTTGGGTCCAATTAATAGGCGACACCTTATACCCAAGCATCTTGGAGTGTCAATTTTACCCAATCCCTACTTTAGCATACCAATAAAGTTTCAACATTACACAATTCTCCTTTACACAGATCCGATGCGCCTTTTTGGCCTTGCATGTTTTGATTTATTTTGACTCGGTCTCATTTAATTTGAGTGAAAAATATATTAGTTGACAATCGCAAATTCTTTTAAATTTGTGCTGAATAATTAAGATATTTTTTTTATAAGTGAAACAATTGAAATATGACTTGAATTTATTTTGGTTAGAATCAATTGAACGTAAAATAATGTTTATTAAATAGTGAGTTGTGTTTGAAAATATGAGTTGTAGTTTGGAATATTAGGTATCAGATCGTATATTTTTAATTAGATAACTAATACTATATTGAATGATAATTGATTTAATTGAAATTACTACTATTATTTTAAGTTAAAACATTGTTCGTGAATTTGATTTGATAAAAATCATTTCAAACAATGTTTGATTCAACGAAAATTCGAAACATGTGACCAAAACACATCCAAAAAGAACCTTAATTTGTTTCTTGCACATTTTCATTTGTTTCTTCCAATGATGATTGGACTGCATGGTTGCAACCTATAACCACTGATATACCTTGTTCTAGACTTGAACCTATTGAAGTAACATGACAAGTGGTTTTGGCATATCTTTTTTTCTTTTTCAATTTGATGGAGAGTTCAAATACGATAGAAAGATGCAAAATGAAAAGACCAAACTTTCATTTATGTATGTTTCTTGACTCTTGAGTATTTGGTACTTTGTACCTCCGAAATAGGCCAAATAGACACTTTGCATTCCACAATCACAAATATAGCACTTTGCACTCTTGAATTCCCATAAACCTAGCACTTTGCACCATTATTCATTTTCCAGTCAAGTTTACCATCAGAAAAATGAAAATAATGCTTCTCAGAATACAATATTTCCCACTGGAGATCGAGCATTTACTTTTTAAAAATTGTTTTGTTGATATATTCAACTCATGTATTCTCTAGTTTCTTGTTTATATTTAAGCTCCTGTAACAAAATTATCGAAAATCTAACGTCGTTAAAGCTTGGGTGTCGGAATTGTACTAGACCGATCAGTTCGAGCTCACCTCAGAAAACGCGGACAAACTTCTCGACAATGGTCAATCATATAGCAGAAATGTAGATGGTGTATCTATTAAAACTGGTTTACTCCTGCTCCAAGGTACGACATATTTTCATATTTATTAATTATAATCTTATTTAAAAAGTAAATGCTTCATCTCCGGTGAAAATTTTGGAATCTGAGAAGTCTGATTTTAATTTTTCTGATGGTAGACTTGGGCGGAAAGTGAATGGGGGTGCAAAGTGCTAGGTTTAATGGAATTCAAAACTGCAAAATGTTATTTTTGTGATTGGAAGGTGAAAAGTGCCTATTTAGCCTATTTTGGAGGTGCAAAGTACCAAATACCCCTTTTTTTTTCTTTTTCTCTTTTTTACGTGACAGTCAAATTAAAATGTATGAGGTTAATGTTTAAAAGGATATGTATTGCTTATATGATTCGCAATACAGTTCACTTCCACCTCATTGTGATTTTCCTAGACCTTGTGGTTAAAAATATATCACATCATCATTGTGAGAGCTCCACATCATCATAATTAATGATGTGGCACATTTTTAATCACAAGGTCTATAAGATATCTCCTAGACCTGGTCTAATTAAGAATTTTCCTCCAAATTCCATGACTCAATATATCATTAAAAGTTTTTTTACTCCCTTGGTACAGTTGACTAGTCAACTTGAAGAAATTTTAAAAAATTAATAATCTAATTAATTTATTTCTACAATAATGTGATAATATTATTTAATACATATATATATATATATATATATATATATATATATATATATATATATATATATATTTAAAAGGTTTAAAACGCTATAAATGAAAACATATCTACTTGATAAGTTACTTAAAATTAAAAAGTTTGACTTTTCACTAAAGCTAATAAAATAAAAAATTTGGAACAGATGGAGTATTATTTATAGTAATTTCAAACTAATTATTATTAAAATCATAATTTACCATCTCCATTACTACACAATATAGTAAGTATTATATTTCAACTCTATAAAATTGATTATACGATTAAAATTGCTTACTTTTGTCCCTCAAATCGCAACAACCAATATAATATTATTTTTCACCCCATAAAGTTAATGATTTGATATGATATGCCATCAATGTTCCTCCCCCGAACCCCAACAACCGCAACTTAATTTAGATATATCTCAATTTTTCAAAATCCATTAACGTTATTAAAATTTTATCGTCACAATATTTTATTGAAAACCAATCCAAATCGAATTTCAAAAGTTTCATGAAGACTCCCCACCACATTTTGAAATCAAAGCGGAATGAATCAAGCCAAAACTCTTTCATAATATCCCCAAAACCTGATAATACCATAAACATAAAAGTTACTAATTTGACACCTTATACATATATATTTTCTTTATAATAGTATAATATTCAGAATAACATTTAAAACTATTTTTCTAAAATCAAAACCAAGCAAAATATCACCGACACCAATCTATACATCCATACACGTCTCTACGTTTCCAATTTAATAGACCCAAATGACCATTTAGATCATAGCTTAATAGGACTTCTAGAAGAAATTATAGAGAATTTGATTGATTAATTCGGAAAACAATATTTTTTTTATAATATGATTATTCACCAAAAAAAATAGTAATTGTGAAAATTATTGTTTATATCGTTTAAACATATATTGTAATATTGTCGATAATTATATTGAAGATTAATGTAAATATTTTAAATAATTTAGTAAGATGATTGCATGTCTACTGTCAAGTGTTTGAATTTTACAACATGGGATAAATGAGCATGAAACATAAAATAAAATAAAAAAAATTCAAATATACTTGACCATATTCATAATTCAATTTTTACTTGGTCATTCTGAATTGTGCTTTGCGTTTTTCATAACATCAACTTCATCCACGATTAAAATTAATATCAAAATCCCTAAACAAATTTCTTTTTCTATATACAATATTAAAGAATTTAACATGAAATGATCTTCCATTTTAATTAGGAAACTAAATACTTAAATTCGGTTGGAGATTGTATGGGATGGAAAACTTTCTGGTTTCCTTTTCCAATTGACCCAGAAGCTACGGCTGCATTACAAGTTGTCCAATTCGGCCTTGAGTCTGGTTGGTCTCAAGTTATCATTGAAGGTGACTGCTCCAATGTCATTAAGGGTATTATGAACAAAGAAACCTCATTTGGTTATTTGGGGTGCATTTTTGAAGAAATTAAATCCCTTGGGCGTTATTTTGGTTCTTTTAGCGCTTTACATACCGTTCGGGAAAATAATAGAGTTGCTCATTTGTTAGCTAAACTTGCGTTTGTTGATTCTGATTTTGATTTTAGCTGTGAAATTCCTTCGGAAGTTTTCGAGATTGTATTTCATAACATTTGTGAGTTAATACAATCCGTTTGTTTCTCAAAAAAAAAAAGTTATACTAGTTTAGTTAGAAATTCCCTAACCAAATTCACTCTGGGAACAAAAATTCTTGGTTAATATGAGTTTATTGCCCCCCTAAAAAAAATTACTTTCTCCTTTCCATTTTTCTTTATTTCTTGGTATATTTGATCAGTCAACTTGAATAAATTTATAAAAATTATAATAAATAATTTAATTAATATTTTTAACTAATAAGTTGATGATATCAGATGACACCATATATATTAATATTTAAAAGGTTTAATACACCACAAATATGAAAATTTAACATAATAAATCAGTTAAAAAATTGAAAAGTTTAATCGAGTACTATAGCTAATAAAATAAAAATAATGGGACGTTGGGAGTATGAGTTTATTGCCCTTAATTAATTAAAGAGCTTTTCTTTCCTTCCAATGCCACGTAACCCACCTGCCTCATAATCCCATTATTTCATTGCTTTGTGTTATTTTATACTCTTATCATCTCCCGACTCCATTACATCCATTCTAGTGCTATAATTTTTTTTCCAACAAAAGTTGGGGGTGCAACTTGCCTGTACGAATCGGGTGTGGCTCCACCATTGGTGGAAACCTCTTCCAATATGAATTCAAACTTGAGTTCGCTATTTTGTAATGATTAGTCTCTTCCGACTTTCACTAGACAAATTACATGTTTATATAATACAATTTAAAAGCTCAATTACTTGTTTATATATTACAATTTATGGGTAATATTTAATTTTTATGACAAATATGTAATTATCTTTTCTTATGCGCATAAAATTGAAATCAAAAGTAAAAATTTACCAAATTGTTAATCATGAGGCCCACACATGACTTGGTCGGGACAATTATTAAAATTGGTCCCCATTGGGATTAAAACTGCAAAAAATTGGTGTGTGGATGGGTTTTGGCCCAGTCTCACGTGTTTCGTGAGACCGAGCAAAAACCCTTTCAAATGAGTTTTCGTCAAACCTATAAAATCATCAAAAACTTACATTCAAACTCTTCAAACCTATAAAACGTTGATTTAACACATGCCACCACTACAACAAATAATGGTTTTAGAGACCAAATTCTCAGCAACGAAGTTCAAATGGTTGCTATATGCCCGTATTTTGCAACCAGAAATCAATCAGTCACTAAAATCTGTTTGCGCCAATTTTTCTGTGACCAACGAACAATTGGTGTCTATGGAAGGTCACTGAAGATTTGACACAAGTACAGTGACCATGTATGGTTCATATAGCGAGGAATTTCATGGTCGACGTGGCTAAACATCTACAGTGACCATATTTAGCAATGAATATTTTGAATGGTTGTACTCCTTTCCAGAGTTGGATGTCAGTGACCAATTACTATGGTTGCTAAGTGCGAATTTTCCAGCAACAAGTGAGACTTGGTCAGTAAATTTATATTGATAGCAACAACTGTAAAGTAGTCGCTGACTTGGTCAGTAAATTTATATTGATAGCAACAACTGTAAAGTAGTCGCTATACACTCTCCTGAGTAAGAATTCACCGACCAATTGTTATTGTCACTAAGCGTAAATATTTTGCAACAAATTTATGATGGTTGCTCTATGTGAGTACCCAACAACGAGTTTAAGATGGTTGCTAAAATTTATTAAGAGCAACAATTTTGAGATGGTCGCTACTTGCTCTCTTGACTTATATGTCAGCAACCAATAACTACAGTCACTAAGAGTAAATTCATAGCAACGAGTTTTAGATGGCCGCTATAATTATGATCACAACATCAAGTTTAAGATGGCCGCAACTAGTCTACTCTAGTGGGTTGTCAACAGCCATCAACTTTGGTCACTGAGTGTAAATTCGCAGCAACAAAATTTATGGTCTCTAAAGTTATATTCCTAGCAACTAGTCTATGATGGTTGCTAATATTCATAAATACAACAAGTCTAATATAATCGATGTAAATATAATGTAATTTTAAATGTAGTAAATATGACTTGATTTTTAATATCTCTTAGTATTCATTTTGATATGCAAATATAGACCTTTTTTTTTACTTCAAATTAATTAGAGATTTTATTAATATGGCTTAGTATTTTGATTGTCTCCTACAAAAGTGAAAAACTTATCTTTGTTCAGGTTTCCTTTTCACAGAATCGGTTCCTCAAATTGAATACAATAAAATTTATCATAGGAAATATATAAAACAGGTTCATCTAGAAGCCCATTAGAGTTAATAAAACTATAAGAAAAAAATATTGGAGAACTTACTCTTGGTGTTTTTTGGAAGGTGACTGGGATTTGTTCTTTCAACTGGAAACTGTTTTTCGCATGTGGTTGGATCAAATATGAAAGCATTGAAATGCATGTTACCATTGTGCTCGAATACAATAAAATCTCCAACATTAAGACCATGGTGATGCACAAAATTAGGCCATATTCTTATAAAATCATATGCTTTCTTATAAATGTTCTTAAAAATTAACATAGATTAAACTCTATTTTTAATTTAATTCAACATAAATAATATATCAATATTGAAAAAGAAGAAAATGTATATTAATTTATACATGGTTCACTTGTATTCGTTCACATATCGAATCAAACTTAAAATATATTGATTGTGGATAGTATTGGTGGATTTATTTTTTTAGATACTTGTTTTTATTTTAATGACATAATGGATTTGAGTAAATGATATTAAATGTGTTTTCTTAAAGATTATGGAATACTTTTTAAACTTTAATATAAATAATTGTTAGCATTTTTTTAAAGTATCATATTTGTAGATTCTCACTAAGTTTTCAATCACACATTTCAAGAGAACTCTAATCTTCATGTACTTTATTGTTTGTAATGTAGTTCCTTAATTTACACTTTTTCCATTTTTTAATCTTGCTTGCTTCATATTGGAGTTATATCTACCGTATGCTGACACTTTTTAAAATGTTCATAGGAATTATTTCTCAAAACTATTGAATTATTCTATGTTATCTAACTCATTTGTTAATTTTTGTGGCTGCTAAATATGTGTGGCTCTATCACTGTTTACCTTACCAACATGGATTATAATTATCTTTGCACTTTCAATTTTTATGGTGTAGCTTTAATTTGACTTGAAGGATTCAATTGTTGCGTGTTTGCAAACGATCGAGTTTGCTGATGTTTATTAATTTGGGCCAGTGCATGTCATGAAGTTTTTCGGTTGAGTTGTTTGTTGTCTAAGGATGAATTTCATATTGGAAAGCTTAAGGATTCTTGGACGTGGATTGCTCAGTTTTGAATTTTGATTTTCATAGGTGTTATCCAATTTTACATAAGATTTAGCTTCAAGTAGTCATTAGCTTTCAAGCCAATGTAAAGGTTCCTCACTGTTTTATCATATTTTTTATTTTGTTTTTACAATTACAGTTTGAGCATTGAATTTTCACTTAGTTAATTTTGTTGTTTGAAAGTTTAGCTAATGCATAAGCCATTTTGCTCACTATTTTGAACTTGTTTTCTATTATTATTATTTCGTGTGATGTTTGTGTGATGGTTATATTGTACAGGTGTTATATTTTTAATTAGTAATATATACTAAATCAAATAATGCGATATAAGCTTTGCGACTATATTAACATTGCATTTAATTAAAAGTTTGGTCGCTTAAATATATTGAATACCATAATTTGGTCACTAAATAATTCGAAGTATGAAATTTAGCAAACAATGATAAATTTCTTTTTACGACAAATGACATGGTTGGTAAAAGACATTTATCAACCAACAATATTGGTTGCTACATGTAAAAATATATCATCCGACACAATGTTACAGTGACCGTGAACTTTCACATCAGCGAGGAAATATGTTAGTCGCTTATGGCTGCACTTTTAAAGACCACTGGCAGTTGGTCATTAAACATGATTTTTTTATTGCTATGTGAATCAATTTGCGACCATGTAATGCTATAACGACCATATATCTTAACATCAGCGACTACAAGAATTGTTGCTTATGCAAAGTCTATCAAAGACAACTACTGACTAGTCACTAAACATGAAATTTTATTGTAGTACACACAATATTAGCAACTATTTAATGATTCAGCAACCACCGTTTTCTACTTTAACGACTACAAAATTTGTTGCTCATGGTCATGCCTTTTAGAGACCACTGATGGTTGGTCCCTAAACATACATTTTGATTGTTGTGTGCATATCATGAGCAACCATGTCAAGTTGCAGCGACCATCGATCTCTAACATTAGTGGCCACGCATATTGTCGCTCATGTCTACTTCTTTTAGATACCATTCATGGACGGACACTAAACATGAAATTTGGTTGGTGTACACATAGCGACCATGTGATGATGGAGAGACCATTTGGCTCTGCATTAGTGACTAAATAATTGTTGCTCATGTCTGTGTTGTTACCAACCATCACTGATTGGCCGTTAAAAATAAATTTTGATTGCTGTAAGTATGAAATTAGCGACCATGCAATGATGCAGTGATAATCCATATGTACATTTGCGACAACAAAATTTGTTGCTAATGGTGGCATTCTATAGCGATCATTAGTGAATGGCTGCTAAACATATACTTTCAGCATCCAAATAAAATGTTTGTCACTGCGTAGCTTTAGTCGCCATACTATTGTGGCCAACATTGTTCTGGTCACTGTATGTTTTAGTGACCATTTTTATACTTTTAGCGACCAATATCCTACGTCACTAAAGTCGATATTTCTTGTAGTGCACCTACTTTTTCCCCCAAATCTCACTAAAAAAATATTGATTTGACACCTACCTACCTAATATTTTCCCCCCAAATTATCTCACTAAAAAAAATATTGATTTGACACCTACCACCTACTTTTTCCTCTAAACTCCAACATACAAACCAAATCCAAGTGGGGTTTAACTTATTCAAACCACAAAACCCAACAGGCAAAACACATTGAAATGAGGTCTCAAAAATTTCATCGAAACTACCCAAACCATTTTTTTTAAACCGAGACCTACGAAGCCGAGGCAAAACTCATCCAAAGAGACCTAGATTATTGTGGAGTACCTACCAGCCTGAATATATACGGGTTAAACCTATGAAACCTGTGAATGCAATTTATCTATTACAGAAAGAAATGGACCCGACCGCCTGGAATTAGAATGATGAATCAATGACGTGGGCATGCAGAATTGTATCATCATCCTTGATGTCATCACAATATACCTAACTAAGCTAGGTACTACTATAAATAATAATCCATTCATAACATGCATCCATGCACTAGAGCAATACGTACACTAATTTATCTCTTGTTCTTGATTAACTAGATTCAAAATGGTAGGAGATCAAAGTACTAGGCGCCCTTTGGTGGTTGGTCGGGTGATCGGAGATGTTGTGAACCAATTTACCGGTTCGACCAGCCTCCGAGTCTCCTATGGTCGGAAAACGGTCGCTAATGGATGTGACATGAGGCCATCTCATGTTCTTGATCAGCCTAGAGTTGAGATTGGAGGCGATGACTTTAGAAATTTTTACACTCTTGTAAGTACATCTGTTTACGTAGAGTAAATCGCGTTTTTGGTCCTCTCTTATGGGTTGACTTTTACACTTTTGTCCCTCTTAAATTTTTTGTAGCAGATTTGTCCCTCTTATCAATGTAGTGTAACACATTCATCCCTCTTATCAATGTAGTGTAACAAGTCCGTCCCTCTTAAATTTTTCATAGCGGATTCGTCCCTCTTATCAATGTGGTGTAACACATTAGTCCCTTTTAAATACAAAATACATCATTTAAATCCAAAATATATTATAAAATGAATGAAAGTTGATGTATTTTGGATTTAAGAGGGACGAATGTGTTACACTATATTGATAGAGGTATGAATCTGTTACAAAAATTTAAGACGGGTGAATGTGTTATAAGAGGGACGAATGTATTACACTACATTGATAAGAGGAACGAATCTGCTACAAAAAATTTAAGAGGGACGAAAGTGCAAAATTTGATCATAAGGAGGACCAAAAATGTTATTCACTCTTTTAACGTATATAACAGCTCTGTACACGTATGTCATTCCTATATATATTTGGATTATTCATATTTTTATATTTTGACACATTGGTTTCTATTAATTAATTAATAATTTCAGGTTTTGGTGGATCCCGACGCTCCAAGCCCTAGCAACCCAAACCTAAGGGAATACTTGCATTGGTACGTGAGTAAAAGTAATAAATAAATTTTATGTACGATGATAGTGATGCTGATGGTCGTGCTATTTTCTAGCTTGGCAACACATTATTCATTTAAAAGATTTGATATTGATAAATTAAAAGAACGAATTTTTTCTATCTATCACACTTTAGTTTGATGTTACGTATAACAATGTGCATGTATATTCAAATTTATATTTTTATTACAAATATTTTAAATTGCACAAGTTATCAACTTTCAAGAAAGTAGATGTCCCAATTATTTTTTCTATTTCTTTTGGTTTAAATAATTTCTGTTTTTGTTTTAATTACATTATTTGGTTATAGTTCTGTTTAGTTCTCAAAGCTAATCATCTTTATGCTGACTTTTTGTGTTTATAAATGAAACCATAGGATGGTGACTGACATCCCAGGAACCACAGGAACAGGTTTTGGTAAGCACTTTTATGTATGATCAAAATGTCTATGAAAATCTCATAAATCATATTTATACAAGAAATTTATATTTTTTAACTATCCCATAAGTTATTGAACATAATAAGAACGGGAATAGAGTTAACTCAACTATTATTGTTAAAAATTAATATGTGTCATCTATTTATATGTAGCCTATAATTAAAAAATATTTAAATTACTTCCTATGTCACATTCAAAATTTATTTATTCTTTGTTTGGCGTTATATATGAATTTATCTCAAATATATAGGTCTAAGGCGTATATATATTATTATATATATGTCGATCAACACAAATACAAGCTAAAATATTTATCCATAGATGCAATATATATTACGAAGTGATGGATACATCTAGTCCAATCCACTAGAGCAAGTCCTCCGACCTTTATTTAATTTTATGTAATGTAAGTACACTTAAAGTGATATAATAATTGCACACACACTTGTGTTTGTGTTTTTCCTTTTTTTTTTTTCAGAGAAAACATTAATCCTTTAATTAATTTCCCTCATATTTGAGAAAGTAATTTCATGAAAAGGAAGTGAGATCATCCAATAAAATCACATAATTAAATTGGTTCGACCAAAAAAGATTTTGAATCATAAGACTGAAAAGTAAAAATTCTGAGAAGAAAAGATTCTGATAAAAGAAAAATACCTTAATATTTGGACCTCCAAAAGTCACTTTTATAGTACTAGAATAGAAGATGTCTTCTGACCAAAAACTAAAAAGAATAGAAGATGTCTAGGAATAGCCTTTCCAGCTCAAGAATATGATTCCTATTTACTAGGAAACTTTTATATCTCATCTTTTTAAGCTAGATAGATAGATCCAATGTGGATCAGTTTTGACTGATTCTATAAGCTTTTTTTTTTTTTTTTTGGTAGAAATTTCTATTAGCATTTAAAACATTTAATTGAGATCTAGTTAATATAAAAAAAGATACCATAGAACAGAGCGAAGTGTACTTCTTTGAAAAGCTCGATTAAATCTAATGATCATCTCATCGAAAAGTTTTATCGAATAAAGAAAATGTAGTTTTAATATCTACTAATATTTAACATTAATATCTACTAAATAAAATTAAAAAATCAATTTTCCGATAACATTCTCTATTGTTTTTTATTCCACAGGGCAAGAAATTGTGTCCTACGAGAGTCCACGACCTTCAATGGGTATTCACAGGCTGGTTTTCGTGTTGTTCCGCCAACTGGGACGACAAACAGTGTATGCTCCGGGATGGCGACAGAATTTTATAACTCGAGATTTTTCTGAACTCTATAATCTTGGTTCTCCAGTTGCAGCTGTCTATTTTAACTGTCAAAGGGAAAATGGCACCGGAGGAAGAAGATCTTGATCTACGTATGGAAAGGAAGAATTAAGCAGATATGCATAATAATGGCCTTAATTTATGTGAACGTATGTGTTTTCATTTTGTACGTGCAACATAAATAAATCGTCTTGTCTACTTATTGGAAAGAAGATAGATATGTAAAAAGAATTCTCTCTTAATAAATATTGGAAAATTGTTATATTAGTCCCATATCTATGACACACTGCTAATTTAGTCCTTTAAAGAACCAGACTTTCGGTTACATTATGCTGAAAATTTCGGTCTTATTTCGACTTGGAATTCACAATCTACCTGAATCAGTTCATGTGTACGAACCTCGTAATCATAAAATTGGGGTTTCGAACCAATATTTTTTCACACTTAATATCGTTGTTTCCGTGGGTTAGGGTGAAATGCCACTCTTGAACCCATAACTAGTTCATTTTTCCCAAAATGCATTAAGGAACAACAGTTAACTGGACATCTTAAGCACCGTTTTGGTACGGGCAGCGAGAGCGGTACCCAATTCGAGGTTGACCCTACATGCAGTTGAAAATTACAAATCATAAGTCTAATCCCATAATTGATGTATACCAATTCATTTTAATATTCATAATTTAAATTTATTAGATTATATTTTGAAAAAAATATAAAAAATCCTCGTCGTCTTCTCACTCGTAACCTCATCTCTGAGGATTGCCACCAACACCACCATACGGTTATATCTATTTATTCCTATCTGGATGCAAATCTTCCCCATCCCTTAACCGCAATGGTCACCGCTTTGTGCCCTCAAGAATTGAATTTTTTTAATAGGATTATGACCTAAAGAATCAAAGTCTGTTTCGACTAATTTTCCAGGAATTCTCGGTGCCATGGGTAGGCAGTTGCACAAATTAACCAGGAAAATAATTATACATGAAATATGTGGATAAACAGTATAAAAACTTGAGGATGACTTTAGCAGCCTACTGATCAATCCAGATTCATAGACAAACCAATAAGAAACTCTAGTTAAGATCGATGGCACATACTTTATGCAATCGCAGCCACAATAACCTGCCCTTCTTTAGAGACAAACAAAACAATAATCGAACATCATTGATCCGGAGAATTAGACAAATATTTATGTGGTCATTGCTAAGTATTTTTTAAACAAGTAAGGAGGACTCAAGTTTTGAACAATGTCATGCCAATTTGTTTGTCTGTGTTGGTAACGCGTACCTTTTATGAAGCACAGGTGGTCTTCGATTGCCAGAAGGCTCCTGGTTGGAGATGACGCGAAAAACTATTGGAACACATATTAGAACAAGGGAGTCTCTAAAGGCCAAATTACGCACCTGTGTTCACAAAGCGAGAAGAAATACGAATTATCATCTGGATATCACCTGAATGAGGATAATCCAGAGAAGATAACAGCACTGAACACAAGGGAAGGGGAAGAAGATGCTGAGTTAGGTCTTGGATAGAAGACCTGAAAAATGTAAATTGTGATATGGATATACAGCTACTTACCGCAGAATACTGACGGATCTCTCACACCAGCAACTATTTCATGCCCATACTGGACGTAGACAGTCTGCTTTTTTGGAGGCATTCGGAACCAGTAGAGATTAAATAAGTAATGCAGGATACACTTTTCCTGTAACTTAAGACCAGAAACCTAAATTTTGTGTCCCTATTATATGGTGGCCCATATGAGACCAGAAAATATAGTAGACTCATTATTTAGTATTCTAGCACAGACAAGTGATCTCAAAGCTTTTTCGTATTAAAATTGAGCTGTCTGTTACATATATTTCATCCTTCAAAGTAAAAGCTTCAGCTCTTCAAACAGTATCTCACATCAGCAGAAAATTTCTTAAGTGGCTTCTGAAACTTGCTGGTCCTGGAAAATCTGGGATTTGCATTATCAAGGCCCAGATCTTCCAGGATTTACGAGTCTTGAAAACTACTAAGAATGACCACATGAAGATATATATCAATAATTTTATATGCATAATTACAACATTCAAAAGTTAATTGACAAAGGATTCACAGATATTGATTGGCTGTTTATTTTTGAAGAATAATCTATAGCACATCGTCATCCTGTTGAGTATATATTGAAGCATCTTCAAGAGGGAGTGAAGGTGGAGTTCCAGGTGGGATAGAAGCTGCGCCATTCTCACCAGCACATATGCACAGGGCTTCGGCATCTCTGAGTGTTGCATTAAGGTCAATATGACCACTCAGCTCATTGATAAATTTCAGGAGTGTGTCGAAATCCATCTGCTCCCCCATTATCTTACTACGATGTCTCTTGAGGATAGCAATACAAACATATAGGTGTAAGTGCTCACTTGGATAATGAGTCCATAAAACTTCCCACATATTCATTGTGCTCTCGTATTCAAATTCCCTGCAAAACATGCCAGTCGGCCACAAAACAGATTAAAGTATCCCACTGCTATGTTTAAATAAAAGCAATACACCAAAGCACAAACTAAATTATCCATATGACTATACGAGCAGGCTATGCCTAAAATATTCGATATGTCCAGAATATGGACCGTACTATAAGTGGTACATTACTTGGTAGACTGTAATAGTCTCAATCTAACATATAGGCTCGTGCTATACCTTCCACTTATTTCTTAAAAGTTGAGCTTTATTTTCTCTGGGTAATATTAAATGCATCTACAGCTTTAATCATGTGGTTAAAAATGAAATATAGTTATTAATCTTGAATGAGAATTCTAGAATGCAACTACTAGATATAAGGTCTCACAGCAAAATTTTGGCTATTCAGAAACAATTCAAGTAGCAAAACTTTACTAACCTTATAGCAATTTAACAAACAAAAAACATAACTACGGTATTCCCACTAACAATAGAACATTTAAATAACTAAAGCTTATTGAAAATTTGAACTACAAGAGTACAAACTTAGCAGACAAATATCAGGAGGATTATTCAATGCACACACTGATAGCATTGGTGAGTCTATCAATTGTACAACACTACAACCTTACAGATTAAATAGAAATTCCTTGTTATATCAGAGGAAAGAATAAGATATTGTAACATGAAGAAATAAGAGAGAAGAGAATATATAGTAGTCAAACTTGCCTCTTAAACTGTATAAGAATCCAGCGAAAACAGAAGAAATAATTCAAGCAATCATTCTGCTCAAAATACTTGTGCAGTGGGCTGTCTAACAACTCGACCAGCTGCATGACACAAAAAAATATGCATAAGCCATATTACTTAAAAGCAACATCCAATTTATTTTCCACAATTCAAATAATTAAGCTGAACATATTGAGAAACATTTCCACTGGAAAACCATAAAAAGCAAAGTGAGACAAGCAAGATAAATACCTACAGCAAAATGCATGATAAGTCTCAACACTAGAAGGAAAATGGTCGTATCTTATAAACATATATCTATTGAGAACCTGCATAAGAGAAATTTTAGAGTACAGCAACTCTATGGTGCTTGCATAGATGACTACGTAGACCTAAAAGAGGCTTCCATTTTAAGCTTCAATTTGATGAGTTATTCTCCCACCACATGGACTTGAAGCTTTTGGAAGAATAAATCGTAATTGGATTAGCTCAACACTTAAAAAGAGAACTTTTGCAGTAAAGAATAATAACGGAATCATCATTACTTAAACTCCTGGCACACCAACCAAGATCGTGTCCTAAAAAAATCACAATCATTACATTTGCAAGGTTAAATAAGGGTACCAGTGAAGATTGTAAAAATCAAATTAGGTGGAAGTATACAATAGCGAGTAAAATACAGGCTCAACACACAATTACAGCATGCATGTGAACACACACGAGAGAGAGAGAGAGAGAGAGAGAGAGAGAGAGAGAGAGAGAGAAGAGAGCAAACTTTTGATAATGCAAATAGTTGAGAGTGCATCCCACTTTGGTCACGATTGAAATTGGGTCCAAGACGTTCCATTAGAGAAACAAAGCACCAAAATGATTCGGATTCATCTTTCATTACATACAAGATCGGGGACAGGAGATCACTCATGCCCTATCGAAAACGTGTATTGTCTTGATTAGAAGCAAACTAAGATAAAAATTGTGGCGATGGTGAAAAGCCTTTAGAAGCATTATCAATGCGAAAGTAATAGTTTATTACCTGACAATACCCAAGGTCAAAGTTGTAAAATGAGTATGTCAACAGTATGTCACGTAGAAGATACACATTAGGATTATCATCTCCATCATAGAATGAGAGTGACCTGTCAGTCCTCACCTTATAATGAAAGAAAAAATGAACAGTATTATTCTAAAAGAAGTGATGCATCCTTTATAATTTTTGGTAAAACAAGAAATGTGCCAGAAAAGTGTTGTAGTGTACCACATCTTTGTCAATAAGGCTTTTCCTCTCTCTAAATTTTGTAAATTTTCTCGCCTGCTCTGGTGAGATGGTCTGCATAAAATTAACATTAATCATCTATGCTAGCTCTTCTGGATCAACAAATTCTTCAAAATAAACTCATCATCGAAGTACAAGATAGAAGCTTTCGAAAGATTAAATTCCAGAAGAAATGGCAAACGAAGCTTAGACATATGATAGTTCTTCAATTTTAAGCATCATGCCTCCCAGAACTACACATCCTAATCGACATCATGGTTCTGATAGAATCTCACTCTGGCGCTCAGATTCAAGCATAGTTAATCAATCCTTTCAAAACCACCAGTGAAATCTATACTTCACTACCACGAGTGAGTCGGTCGGATTTTAACGGCTGCCAGATCTGTATGAGACTAATTGCGAGTGAAAATAGGGTTTTGGGTGGCGGCGGCAACTCAAGATTTAGTATGGTGGTCTCTATGTACGACCTGTCGCGGCAGTGATGATATTGATTATATTTTGTTTACCTAGATCTAAAATCTAAACTCTAAGCTCTCATGCCATTTAATGTCCAACTCATTTAAAAGCTTAAGAAGAGACATTTCATATTTATGACTTAACAGTTAACACCTCCCCTCACGTATATGCAATATACATATGACTCAAGCCTAACACGTGGAATTTAGAAATGAGTGGTGGAGAGATTTGAACACAAGACCTCATCTTGAGCCTGGCTCTGAAGCCATGTTAGAAGAAGGAAGAGTATTGGAGAAAGTGTATTCAATAACGAACCCTAGAAGAGGTATTTATACAATGAGACCTTTCCAAAAAGTATTTAAACAATGAGACCTTTCAGAAACGTATTTATTCAACGAGACAAATATACCTCAATTAGTAATAGGCTAATACTCTTAACATGATAAATATACCATCTGAACCTAGTAAGAGTCGCAGCGTATAGCCAACTAATGACATGAATAACAATTAACTAAAGCAAATCCTCAAAAAAAAATGTCATAGATCAACTGAGGTTAACAGCAAACCTGCCACTGCTTCTTTATCGTTTCATACTCTGACTTCTTTACTGACATGAGGTATTCCCTCTCTGCATATGTTGAATCATATGAATGATATCCTAACAAGAATGTCCAAACCTGTAAATAACAATGAGATTCATTACAGATCTGCTATAAAGCAAAATAGATATTTACAAACATTAAAAACTTGATCATGCATTCAACAAAAAGGTCTTTCAATACAGAGACCTCCTTCCGCAAATTGTGCTCCACTCCACCATAAAAGATTCTTTTTCTTAATGCTTTTGAATCCAGAACTCGCCCTTCTGAATCGAAGAAGGTGACCCACTGCAAGTAGAACTTTAATCAGACAGAATTTACCACTAACAGTATAGCAACCATAGTTGCAATATATGCAAACTCCCAATACCAAAAGATTCTGGATGTAGACTACATTCATGTAATGTTATTATACAAAGTCAACAAAGGAAGAAAGTTTCAAGCAAAAGTGTTACTCAATAGAAAATCAATCGAACATAGGATACAGCTAGAGCACATGACAAGACATTTCATTGAATCCGATTAGGTATGATTCTTGTCACTCAATCTAAATCACATTAAATGATCCACACATAGTGAATAAAGACAGAATGTTACCATACATTTACAGGCATATGATATCATTTACAACTTACAAGTAACATACAATCAAGTGAACGAGCCATTCTACGACTCTGTGTAACCATGAATGTTTTCGCAAAAAGATGAAAAGAGAAGAAAAAAATGTGTAATAATTTATCATTTAAGGGAAGAGTGAGCAATCACCAAATGCATTGATGTTACTTGTAAATCAGACAGCCCGTTGATAATGTATCTTAGAATTAAATTTTTAATCTGGTGGACAGCCCAACAGGCCCCAAGTCCGCACCCAGATACTGATAATACGTTCCATTGTTACAATATGCTGAGTATGGTGGAAGGATTGCAAAGAGATCAAATGTGTCCTAGACTCCTAATTAGCTTCTGTCACATTCCACCATTTTAATTTTCTTCCAGAATATTCCACCAGCCACAAAAAAATTATAAATCTTTTAGAAAATGAAGAATATCACTACGCCATACATATCTCTTCTCAATATCCTGAGAACAAACAATTATTTCGGCTCTCTTTTTTAGATCCTTTTGTAAAGCTAAAAAATCGTTCTTGGTGCTTTCATTGCCACATGGAGTTGGTAGCCCACAATCAACCAGAAATTAAAGCATTTTACTAATCACGACAAGCTTTCTAAGATACAAATTGTTTCTAAGATATATAAATGATATCTATTTTATATATGCATTTCTTAAATATCATTTTCACTATTTGTGGATTTCTTATGCACTGATAATATATAATTGAAATATTTAAAATACCCCATAAAAAAAGTTCATAAAATGGTAAAAGTACCTACTGTAAAATAATATCTTGTTGTTTTTTCCAGAAAAACGGTTGTACCATAGAATTACCACAAACTGGTGACGTCAAATAAAAATTATCATATCAGGCACTTTGAATCCGCGTTTGTTACTAATTGATATAACATCAATGTATGTGTTACTTTCAGTTTCCTATCTGGACCTAGTATGTAAATGAAAATCATTTATTTTGATTGCATGCACAGAGAAAAAGCTACATATCTGATTTAATCATTTTACCCTTATGAAGTACCTTCTGTCTTACATGAACACTTTCACAGATAACAAATCCATAATAACAAAATAAATGAACAACTGGATGTGAGTAATGGACATACAAGAACTGATATTCTATTTAGTTGCAACATTAAAGATAAACATGTCTGATGGTCACTGGTTGGGCAAAAAGACACTTTACCTCTTCATGCTCCAAGGGTGACTGGCGTGGCTTTCCCCATACTAGTGAAGATTTATCGAACTGCTAAGAGAAAAAATGATAATAATTAAACTGCTAAGTGATGAAAATAAATTCACGGCAACATATGGGGAAATCTAATAATCAGTTTTACTACTCTAGCATATAAAACTGCTAGTCTCTACTATCTAAACGTCAGCTTTGGTAGTACAAATAACAATAAACTGAAACAACGAAGACAACTTATCTAAGTTTTTCACAACTACTACGACAAAGTTAATCCTCAAAAAGTTTATCAAGACACCACAATCAAAATAGTACTTAATACAAGCAAGTAGCATGCTTACTCCAAATCATAAGGATGTCTAGATTATGATTTGGATTTTACAAAAAAATGTATGTTTTCAACAAAACTGATCCAGGAAAACTTGCTTGCTTGTTATGACTTATAGGTATCAGGCTATGAGCCGTACCGGGGAACTGTAACAGTAAAGAAATGAAGGCTATTCTGCTGTAACTGCATATAGGGAAGGGATGGCTTTATGAATTAGTGAAAATCTAACTAAAAAAAAATTTACTAGAATGCTGGGATTTGTAAATGACGAATGCAGTTTATAAAAGAAGAGAAAACAGTGTCCCTTGCAAGGGTTGAAGCGAATCTAGGCAAACAGTACAGTAACAATTCTTCTCTATTAAGAACATAAGTATACATACGTACACCTTACAAACTAGCTCAACTAGGTAAATATCTACTAGTTAAAGGGTTGTAGACTTCAATTTACAAACAACCAATTAAGTTAACCCTAAATCCAATCATATTTGACTAAGAACTTCAAATAAAACTCATCCAAAGATCAAAAGTCCTAATTAAGGACCTACAAGAAAGACTGAGGTAAGAGATTAAAAATCACTAAAATGTCCTTAACTTGGAAGCATTTTTTTGAAATTGTTTTGTGGTCCACATACAAATAAATACATTGAGTTATCTGCTATGCATCTTTAATAATATCTGTCATGATTACCTCATATTGCCATTAACATAACAATCAGTTTACTGCCTGCTAGTAGAAATAGATCGAAGGACACAAAATTATGATTAGTTATCTGAATATTATAAGTCTAGTCATTAGGTAGAGATTAGAAACAAATGAGCAAAAAATTGTTGCTAAATCTCTCAATTTTATGTGTGCATTAGATGGCAGATCGACCATAACTAAAGTTTTTGCCTCCATTCAATACATTGTCCTCCAACAGTTAATAAATCCCATTGATGTCTACTTTGGTCCCAAAGCTATTGGATTACTTTTTCAAATAAATGTTCAGTTAATTACTAAGAGCTCATGTAGCCGGACTCATTCTGTTCTGAGCAATCGTTTGCAAAAAGAAACAATTATATTTGCTTAAAAAGTACTTTAAACACAATTAAATAGGGAATGAGTGCTATTCAAATGTTGTGATCGTTGGTGAAATGGAATCGATTGATGCACTGTACAGGGGTGCTACTGCAATTAACAGCATACTCGAAATGAAATAATATCAATATTCTTCTTTTTGTTCATTTTTTTAATCAAACTTATTTCTTTAGTCATCAATAGCTTGTATAACAGGAAATTCTAAAACAAGAAAATGATTTTTTAATGCTCTTATATTGTCTGGAAAAACCACCTAATACAAAATTCATCTAACCAAATAGATAAGACAATTTAACACAGTACTCTAGGTAGATAATTGAGATATGATATTTAAAAGGGAAAAAAAAACCAACTATACGATCTCTGATCGAATAATCAGTTTACCGAAAGTACAAGCGAATTAGTCTACTAAGTTAAACATGTTAAAATTAAACTGCAGGATAACTCAAGAATATGATATAAGGCATCATTTTAGCCAAGCATTTTGAATTAATTGTGAAGGGAGTATGGGAAGGTCCACGGCATCTAGTTAGAAATAGTTTCATTATATTTTAAACAAGAAAAAGGTCCACTTTGTCTTCAGGCACATGGTTTAAACACTTCAACAATTTATTTCCTTTTTATATATACTAAGCTTATATTTCTATAAGTTACACTTTGTTATAGGTTTTCTAGTTCACAAACAAGCCTTTGATTTGGTTTCGCATAAATTGTAGTCTTTGGTGACACCTTCCTTTTCTTTCATAAAGTATCACCGAGGTTTTTTCTTACATAAATATCCACCCTGTGCTTCAAGGTTCTAATAGTAAACCATTCTGCATTTATTAAGATTTTAAGAATCAATGTCTCAAAGAAAATTGAATATCTGATGTGCATGAGCAACTTCTAGACGACATGGTACAATATGTCTTTGCATTATTGGTATTTCGATGATCAGAGAAAGTACTGTAAGCAACAAACATTATGGGGCCCAATTCTATACGAAAACCATCAACTACTTTCAGTGATGACTGAAATTTATGTTCAACATACTTATGCATCTACAACTTAGCCACCGAGAAATATGTCCCAGGACCAACACATTTATTTAGGTGGGTGGGATTCACTGAGCTACCTTTTAGGATGGTACGTATATTTGAGATATTAGTTCTGCAGATGACTGTAGATTCAGCATTCATCAAATTAGACAAAAAGAAAAAGATAAAATGAATTAGTATGCCTCTACGTCGATATTTGGTATTAATGACAAATTAACTAGAAACCCCCAGGTAGATGAGATATTTTGTGAACAATTTCCACTAAATGGGGCGGACATCATTTCCGCATTACTGAGGTATGCTACAACATAGTAAACAATCAAACTGCGATGTTCAACCAAAACCACTTCAAAATAGATTATATCAAAAGTTCAGTTATTTGTGCCTGCTTCTTCGCCAAGTAGTTTCTTAGATGAGTTTTTCTGTGTCAAAGACTGAATCAGTCATTCTTGGAATTGATGTCTGAGTAGAAGCAAATGATTTAATATGTTTGGACCAAACTTCCAAGAAAAGTTTCACGTTCTAATTTCATATGCAGTATCTCAAGTCAAATGTTCTTCCTCCAGGACCAATGAATTGATAAGCCAATAGCCATAAGATTTCCAAAAGGGGCACTCAGCTAACTAATTTAAGAATTCAAAAATCGCTCTACATTTTGCTGGCAAACACCAATATTTTCAATGTAACAAAGCGAATTAGCGGAATTATAAATGATTATTCCTCATTTATTTGTCAGGAAACTATAGAGAAGTAATAACAACTATCTAGTAAGTAAAAATTGTAGGGAAGAACGATAAAGAAGAATCTATGGACAATGCAGTACCTCTAATGGATCAGATGCTACAGGAACCTCATCAGGAACATTTTGAGAATCATTAGATGCTGTGATGCTGTGATGTTCAGGAGATAACTGGTCATGTTTTCTCCCTTCATTAGAAGTAAAGCCATCAATTTCCCGGAAGAGCTGGGAAGTTGTTTCGCGAGCAAATCTGGTAACAAGTGAGAATTTCTCCAATACGTTAATTGAAAGATCCCGAGCAGGATCATGATGTTTCTGTCTCTGTCGGCCATTTTGCTGAAAACTACCAGATATTTTATCAGAAGCAACCCTCTCTTGATCGGCACTAGCAGGATATTCATTAGCTGAAAGAGTAGGTGTTGGGTTACTTGCAACAGAAACAGCCATAGGAAGCTCCAACGAAGAAAGAGTTCTCTGTATAAGGCAAAGATGTGCAGTTATTTTAAGTAAATTGGCTTATTTAAAAGCCAGTAAATAGGGACCAGTTCTCAGTAATAGGCTTAAAATTAACAGGAACATATGTAAATCCATGTCACACTACATTAAATAGCTAATTCCATTAAGCCAATTAAGCAACTAAACGTTCCAGCATACCTGGAGAGGATTTTGAAAATCATTCACAAGAAATACATTGGCATCTTCCGCCGACCTGGATATAAATAATATGAGTATCTAGAAAGAATCAAATCAACTGAAATTGCTCCCACATTTAGCTGATTGTTATTTGTTAGCCAATGCAACATGAGTAAAATCTTTTTTCCTTATTACAATTAAGCCAATTTGGTCATGCTGTATCAACAATTTCAATGAGGGAAAAATACAAGACAAACTATCATATTTCTTCTACTGAAATTTCACATTCACAAAAAGACTTTAAACATATTAAAAAGGAAAAGTGTGCAATTCAGACCTGACATTTTTTTTCTCAGAAACATTCGCCAGGAAGTTACAAAGGGAATATCTTCCTAACATTTTTACTCTTTCATCCTTTGTTACAGGTCACATCAACTATTTGATCTAAAAAATCTATCTGATAAATATTCAGTTCATTTTCCCCAGCAACTGAATTTTTATCTCGGTCTGTCTAATATTATAACAGAAAAGTGACACTAACAATCAGCTAAGAAATTGAAGATTTAGGACTGCTAAACTATCGAACATAATCATATCTAAGATAATTCATGTTCCGTTTTTGTGGCTTCAATAGTAATTAGAGTATCATGGTGCACGAAATTGGACATCTTGAGTTTTGCCCACACAATATTTCAAGTCAAAAAAAGTTAAGCTGGGTTGAAAAGTATAAACTTCTTGTGAAAGTTCAATAAGGAAAGAGGCAGGCCTCGGATTTGACGTTTTTTAGCATGTAATTGGAACAGAATAGAACAGAAGAACAATATATGCTTATCTAGACTTCACGACTTCTTCAACAAACTTTTAAAAAGTGGCAGCTACAGAGCTACTAGAGTGCCAATCTCCTTAATAAAGAAAATTAAGACTTCTTAAGGTTATTCCTTGAACAAGGATAAAGCAAGCAAGCACAGATTTACATATGGGACATGCTTATTTTAATTACCATTTAAGGTTGCTGATGGCTCATCAGACCAATATACTTCAGGAAAAGGTACAGAATATTTCGTATGTCGATTTTGGTATTGGATTAAAGAGTACCCAGATCTAGCAAGTAGCCATTTGAATGCTTTAGTACAGAAAAAGTAGCAATTCGTTTAGTTTTATCAAGCGAAAGAACCTACGCAATCAGAGAAGTATTGCAGCATACTTACCTCACAAGAAAAACATGTTGCTTAATGGTCGCTAGAAATTCTCTTACTCCTCCATTGTAGAAGTAAAAAGGAGGAAAAGCTAGTCCTGAAAGTGATACCCGATATGAGTTGAGGGGAGTGAAAATTTATGTCAAGATGGAAAGCAAACTGATTGGCAAAGATAACTATGAGAAGACAGTAGTTTATTCAGTGAATCAGAAAGAAAAATATCACATAATTACTAAAAGGAAAAAACATCCCCCTAGCCATAACCAAGAATATTAAATGGAAACAAGATTGAAAATATTAACTGTATATATGTTCGTAAAAGGAATCACCTGAAAGAAAACATGAAACTGAACAAGTATGTTTGACAAACAAAGCACAAAGTTAGATTTCTAAGGACTGGTAACAGTTCATAAGCTTAACTGCTTAAGATAAATAAACCTTCATTACATGAACGAATTAATTTGAAGTGTGAGCGAGCTCAGAAGTACAAGCATGAAGATCAAGGACACCTTGAAGACTACACAATATATCTGATTGCATGGGAAAATTTTAAAGCATAAAAACCCAGAACCAACTTAGTTATCGATGAAGGCAGTTTACAAGTTGTCACCTGAAGACAGAACTACAATAATATATTGCCATCCAAGTGTAGGAGTGTGTCTACGTATTGAACGAATATCTGAGAAAGGTACCGCTCTGATAGTATAGAGATTTTTATCTGCACCAAGAAAATTGAGGCAAAACCAATCAACTTAAGAAAATGGAAAATAAACACTTATGTGCACAATATACATCACATTCACATAACAGAAATTACAGTAAAGGAGGCCTAACCTTTCTCAGACAACCTCGCATTCGAACTTTGACCTTTGTAGGGAATCCATGTCTACACAAAATTAAAAGGTCATTTCTAAAGTCCGAACGCAAAATGCACTAGAAATCAAATAAATGTATAATATATAGTTTTATAGAAATATAGCCATTGCTATACATAATTTTCCTACATATAAAAGAAGCACATTGTCTCTCTCTTGGTTTTTACATATTTTCACAAGGGGTAAAGTGTCTATTAGGCAATATCACAGAGGGTAAAGTGCCCATTAGCCAATATCACATGGGTAAAGTGTTCATTTGCGCATATCTCAGGGGGTAAAGTGTTCATTTATGTTTTCAAGGTAAGGTTAAATTGGATATTTTCCACATCAGAATGAAGTCGCAGTCGCATTATAGAGCGCATGTGCAACACCTTCACAATCATGGAGGCAAAGCACATCAGACGGTAATATGCCTATTTTTATATCACAGGGGGCAAATTGCCCATTAGGCATATCACAGGGGTAACTTTCCAAAAACTCGAGGAAAAAGCAAGCAAACAATTTATTATACCATGAAAAGGCAATCCCCTTGCTTAATCAACTTCAAGCGTCCACCGATTCTATCATAGGCATACTGTGTGGGATGAATAGTCACGTTATCCTTGCTGTACACCAACTCTGCACCCTCTGATTCACTAATTGAGCTCCGTCTACTACTGTCACTCCGAATCATCATGCTCGCAGAACCCTAATATAATACTTCAAAGAAACTAAATCAATTCATACACAAATTACACGATTAATGCAATCCAATCCAACAAACTTTAGAACCTTAATACAATTCAACAACTACATTCGATCACCAGAACACCAAGCAGTGAAGCAATATTAAAGTAAAAAATCGTGTGTTCCTGAAATTAATTACCTGTTTAACAGATGCGGCGTAATCGGAGTCGTCCGATAGGTCGTGGAGTTCGGCTTCGTGCATCACTGCGAGTGTGTTTTACTTTCGATTTCTTGCAGACGAAGAAGAAGGATTAACCGATTAAGGAAGAGAGATTTATTTTCACCATTTTAAATTGACTATTTGTTCTAAAAAGATTAATAAAGAAGTAGGAGACTACATGATGTGGCATACAAGGGACAAAAATAATATTAGGCCTTTAATTTTTGAAAAATAAATTGTCAACAGGTCATAAAAATATTACCAGCATAAGTGGTACTATACCACAACAATTTAATCAAATCAAATAGTAAATTATTTTTTAATAAATTATTATGGAAATAAATAAATGAATATTATAATAATATTTTAAATAAATAGTATGTAATATTTTTGTTGAATAATTAATATTAAATTTGGAAAAATTGAATAATATTGTGTGGTAATACAACCTAATGTGAAATAAATACTACATGATGTGGGGTCATACTAAACATATGGGGTATACTATGTAATGTGAGCTCGTACGTCACATGTGAGTATACCGTAGAATGTGATACACATTGCATGGTAATACCACATAATGTGGAATAAATACTACATGATATGGGGTCATACTAGATATATGAAGTTAATACTATGTAATATGAGCCCGTAATGTCACATGTGAGTTATTCCACAGAATTTGATACACATTGCATGGTTATACCACCTAATGTGGAACAAATACTACATGATATGGGGTCATACTAAACATTTTGGGTTAATACTATGTAATGTGAGCCCGTATTGTCACATGTGAGTTATACAATACAATGTGATACACATTGCGTGGTAATACCACCTAATGTGGAATAAATACTACATGATGTGGGGCCTACTATATATATGGGGTTAATAATATGTCATGTGAGTCCGTACTTCACATGTGAGTATACCATCAAATGTGATACACATTGCGTAGTAATACCACCTAATGTGGAATAAATACTACATGATGTGGGGTCATACTAGACATATGGGGTTAATACTATGTAATGTGAGCCTGTACTGTCACATGTGAGTTATACCATAGAATGTGATACACATTGCGCGGTAATACCACCTAATGTGGAATAAATACTACATGATGTGGGATCATACTAAACATATGAGTTTAATACTATGTAATGTGAGTCTGTACTGTCACATGTGAGTTATACCATCTAATGTGACACACATTGCGTAGTAATACCTCATAATGTGGAATAAATACTACATGATTTGGAGTCATACTAAACATATGGGGTTAATACTATGTAATGTGAGCCCGTATTGTCACATGTAAGTTATACCATAGAATGTGATACACATTGCATGGTAATACCACCTAATGTGGAATAAATACTACATGGTGTGGGATCCTACTATACATATGGGGTTAATACTATGTAATGTGAGTCCGTACTGTCACATGTGAGTTATACCATAGAATATGATACACATTGTGTGGTAATACCACCTAATGTGGAATAAATACTACATGATATGGGGTCATACTAAATATATGGGTTTAATACTATGTAATGTGAGCTCGTACCGTCACATATGAGTTATACCATAAAATGTGGTACACATTGTGTGGTAATATCACCTAATGCGGAATAACCTCAACAATGTTGATTTGGTTAATTAGTCGAGCATATTATCGATTTTGAATTACGATGAACCTAATCATACATTACTACTTTAAGGTCAATAATGTTGACTTCGATCAATTAGTCTAGTCCATTATCGATTTGAATTACGAGTAATTATACATTACTCTAAGGTCAACAGTGTCGACTTTGGTCAATAAGTCGAGCCAATTATCGATTTGAATTATGATTAATCTAAATATACATTATTTTAAGGTTAACAATGTTGACTTTGGTCAATTAGTCGAGCCAATTATCGTTTTGGACTACGATTAACCTAATTATACATTACCCTAAGGTCAATAATTATGACTTCAGTTAATTAGTCGAGCCAATTAACGATTTGGATTACGATTAACCTAATTATACATTACCATAAGGTCAACAACATTGACTTTGGTTAGTTAATCGAGCCAATTATCGATTTGGATTACGATTAACGTAATTATACATTACTCAAGGTCAACAATGTTGACTTTGGTCAATTAGTCGAGCAATTATCGATTTGAATTATGATTAACTTAATTATACATTACCATAAGATCATCAACATTGTTGACTTTGATCAATTAATCGAGTCAATTATCGATTTAGATTACGATTAAACCAATTATACATTATTTTAAGGTTAATAATGCTGACTTCGGTCAATTAGTCGAGTCAATTATCGATTTTGATTATGATTAACCTAATTATACATTACCCTAAGACATTGTTCAATTAATCAAGTAAATTATCGATTTGGATTACGATTAACCTAATTATACATTACTTTTATCAATTGCCAATATTAATATCACACCTGTCCTTTTGAAATTCTTCCACATTTATGAAATTTACTCAATATCGGGAAAATTGCTTTTTTGGATTTTGGAACTTTCCGCCCCAAAATAGGCAAAATAAGCACTTTTAATCCTCAAAACTAAATAATTGCACCTAGCACCTAGCATCCTTGAATTAAAAAAACCCAACAATTTGCACCCTCCTTTCTTTTTTTTTTAACAAAACAATCCAAATCATAATTTGCGGCATTTCACCAAAATCTTCAAGATTCTCAATCAAATTTTTTAGCGATCCAAATGAAATCAAAGAGAGACAAAAGGCTTTCAATTGAAATCGAGAGACCCCTTACTTATTCTCCCTTCCTCTTTTAGTTACTCATACAATTCAATTGAATTTGGGTTTATTGTGAGATTTTGCAATTTGTAAGCATCCTTCCTCTAACTGATGCGTTATATATTTAGGTTTTCTATTTACTGAATAAATCTTTTGTTTAAATCTGTTGTAGCTTTTGTTTATTCTTTTAAAGTTTAGGGTTAAATTTTTCTAATTTTGTTTCTACTATCTTTAGGATCACCAACTGTTCGATAAAATGCCGTATAGGAAAAACCTTTCATTATCCATCTAAAATGAAAGATGGAATACTTCAAATGGTTGTTTGCGAAAATATGGTAAAATATTGAGGTCTTTTCATTGTACGAGGTTAGGCGCATAAAGGAAAGGTGATTATGCTAAGCAGAAAGACTCTTTAAGTTTGATCCCTAAATTCTAGTGGGCAAATTGTATTAACATTGAAAGGGTTTACGAGTAGCATTCAAGCATTATCCTAAATTGTTTACATTCCATTGCTTTTAAAGTGTTTGTTGAATTGTCTAGCTTAATTTTATTATTAGTTTATTTACCAATCAATATTATCTACATTGGTGCTTTTATTACTTTGATATAACAAAAATCGATTAGAAATGAAATAGGCTACATAAGTCCAAATCACTGTGGAAATTGATACTTGATCTTACAATTTTATATTAGGGTGATTTACACTCAGATCCTCTAGGTTTGGGCGTATAACAAGAAACCCCCTATATATGCGTGCATGCATATGCATTTAGGTGCATTTATGGAGTCTATAAACTTGCATTTATTAGTTGCATCATTTAATTAATCTAACCAAATTTCGTTGTATATTACACTTGCATGATTATTTATTTTTCATCTGTAAGCTTTTAGATGGAGGAGCCTAACATAAACAATCGTGGAAAGAGAAAGTTGGGTGTAGATTTTAATGCAGATCCGACATCAGAACGTTCTAAAGATTTTAGCTATGATGAAAGTTGGTCGGAAAAAGATGGTGAAGAAACTTTGGATGAAAATAATTTTAGTTTTAATGAATTTGGGCCGTGTACTGATGATATGGATATGACTGAAGTCATGCAGATGACATTTGGTAGAGTAGAAGATGCGGAAATTTTTTACAATGCATATGCTAAATTTATTGGTTTTAGCATTCGGAAAAGAGACATGAAAAAAACAAAAGATATAATCACTTCAAGAGAATGGGTGTGTAGCAAGAATGGATTCCGAAACAAAAAGTCATTTACGAGAGAAAAACGAAAGAGAGAGCCCAAGGCCTTAACAAGATGTGGATGCAAAGCACACTTTCGAGTTCTATATGAGAGGAAAATACAATCTTACATTGTGAAAGATCACAACCATGAATTAATGAACCAAGATTCTGTTATTTTTCTTTACTCGCACATAAATTTGGGACATGGTGATATTGCAGAGACATGTGCAATGAGCAGGGTGGGAATTAGAACAAGCCAAATCATGTCGTATTTCGCGAATAAAGCCGGTGGCTATCGAGATGTGGGGTTTACTGTAAAGGACCTTTACGATCATTTGAATAAACAACAAATATGTGACATTGTTGATGGAGATGCTGAAGCTGCATTAGCTTATCTGCATGCCAAGGTAGACGTTGATCCAATGTTTGCTGTTGAATATGATGTAGACGATGAAAAGAGATTGCGTAGATTATTATGGTCTGATTCAAAATCAAGATACGACTATAAGCTCTTCGGTGATGTATTAGTGTTGGATTCGACTTACCGAACTAACGCTTATCATAAGCCTTTGGTTGTTTTAGCAGGTGTGAATAACCATTTTATGACAACAATATTTGCATGTGCTTTATTGTCTGATGAATCTATAGAAACATATACCTGGGTGTTTAGGACCTTTTTAAGCCTGATGAAGAACAAAAAGCCGATCTCAGTGGTTACCGACGGTGACAAAGCTATTTGTAAAGCTATGAAAGATGTGATTCGTGAAACACGTCACAGGTTGTGTAGTTGGCACCTACAATGCAATGTTGTTAAAAATGTTCATATTGTCGGAGTTACTCAAAACTTTGTTAAGTGTACAAGGAAAGAGTGTACTGAAGATGAATTTGATGAGAGCTGGAGAAATTTTGTTGCATAGTTTGATTTTGAGAGTAGTGACTGGATTAATGATACATATTCAATCCGAGATAAATGGGCTACCGCATATCTGAGAGGACATTTCTTCACTGGAATGAGTAGTACACAACGTTGCAAAGGAATGAATTTATTTTTGAAAAAGCATGTTGATCAAACAATCAAATTGTATGAGTTTGTCAGGTCATTTGAATTGGCTATGGGTTGGCTTCGACATAAGGAGGCTGAACAAGATACTATTTGTAAGAATACAATGCCAGTCTTGCTCACTCAATTAAAGTATCTAGAGGCTCATGCAGCAAACATTTTCACTCGTAAGGTGTTCTTCAAAGTTAAAGAAGAAATTGAAAAGGTTGCAGTTTTATCGTATACTCATATCGAGAGACATGAATTCAATTGTACATACTCGATGTCCGAGTATGAAAAATCTTCAAGTTGGAATGTAACAATCAATCTCAATAATCAGGAGATGCAATGCTCATGTTTGCAACTTGAAACTGTGGGGTGGCCTTGTTCGCATTTGTTTAATGTAATGAAATCTGAAAATATGAGGGAAATTCCATCAAGTTGCATAAAGAAAAGGTGGACTATAGAGGTCAAGGTTGAAGCAAGCCAACCGTATCATGACTCGATCCCTGCTGATGTAAGGGAAGTTGTATGTTATGGATCTTTGTTCCAAAAAGAAATGTGTTTCTATGCATCTCAAGTTGATGAAGGTCCTCAAGAATTAAGTTCTTTCATAGCCACACAGACAAAGAGAATGAAGTTGCTATACATGAAAAATAAGAATAATAATGGTGAATCTGCAAGCACTATGAATGCTGAAAGTGTTCGCAAGTTCAACGTCCGTGATCCGCAAAACGTGAAGACAAAGGGGGACCATGCAACTAAAAATGGTTCTAAATCAGGACCAAAATGCAGCATTTGCCGGTAAAATCTTATACATATTTTTTTTATGGAATATACAAATGAAAGTTATAACTATTATTTTATTGTCATCTTTTTAGACTTCAAGGTCACAACAAGTCTACGTGTAAAAAGAAGAATGCTAATACAAATGCTCAAAACACAAGGATGAGTGTCGATGACGAAGGCGATGATGCAAGTTTCAAAACCTTTTTCACCCATGACTATATGAATTCAGCATCACAAACTCCATTGCACCAAAATTTCACTACAAATGCTGATTATATGTCAAATGACTGGCATAATAGAAGTACTGGAAACGAGGTATATGTATAGTACTATATGTATCATTGTTGTCTTTATTCAATGCATCTTGCACTAGTTTAATGTGTTTTTTCTGTTATCATTGTAGAATCAAACATTTACCTTTAACAACAGTGTGAATGCTCAAAATGTCAGTTATGATGGTTGGAACATTGCCAAGGCAAATCAGGTAAAACATGTATCTTATTTTACTTGGTTTTTGTGAATTTTCACTTTTTATATTTTTCATAGTTGAGCACTAAAAAAACCTTAAGTGTTTTTCATCAAATATTGTGATTGCAGGTTTGTGGATCACAAGGATTTAGCTCAGCGAAGAGGTTGTAGTTGGGTTTTGTTTTTTATTTTTTATTTTTTTTATAGGAGAATAAATTAAAACACTAATGATTAGCTTTGAAATAGCATATATTGATTAGCAAATTTTAGATGGTATACAGCTGCATAGGCCAATTGCTTGTTTCAAATTTCCAATGTGTATCCAATATGATCAAGAAAATACTCCATATACTTTATATAAGAAAGTTTAAGAGTATATAATATATAAGGTTTTTATGCAGTAAGGTTACATTGTGCCTCCAAAACCAGAAATCAAAGCCATAACAATTGACAAGCTCCTTAAGCCTGATTTATGAATTGCAAGAAACCAATGAACTCAATATACAAGTCTGGTTTATCAAAGCACCTCCCTCTTCTCCTTTCCTCCAATTTATGCTACACCTCATCAACTATATATAAAAATCTCGCATTTTAATCTACAAAAATAAAATAAATAAAAGGAAATGTTGTATGAGTATCACCATGTAAGACCTTAAAGAAAATTATCATTTAATATATAAAATAGTATTTTATGCTAATATACCATAACAAAGATAGTTTTTTCATGATTGAGTCTCGGATTTTATTGCCACTATCCATATATAGCTTTTCCATGATTGAGTCTCGAATTTTATTGCCATTATCCATAAAAAGCTCTATTGCTATCTTCTGACGTTCATCAACTGAATCAAACTACACATGGAATCAAGTGAATCAACATCAATCAGTTAATAAATGAGTCCCAATTCAAGAAGCTTACAAGCTTACCTGTATTTTTTCTCCACCATTCACACCAACTATACTGAGGATCTTTCTCATAAAGTTGATGACATAGATTCCACAATCGTAATTTCCCACTTGCCTTGGAATCCAAGTTGCTGCTTCAATAGGAAAATGGTTCAAGTCATATGAGTAGCCTTTCTTATTTTTAAGTATATTTTGCATCCAATGAACCTAAAATTGAATAAAAGACAACATTAAAGGTAACCTAAAATTGAATAAAAGACAACATTAAAGGTAAGTAAACAATAAACAAACAATAATCATATTAATGAAACTTAACATACCACTTTTTTTACATCTGCCAATCATTCTTCGTTGTACGTATTTCTGCGTGTCCAAAGTGAATCAAATATGACCACTTTTTGTTCAGCCAGATCTATGGCAAATGCGTACCAGTGTACCATACGATCATTCATCGGAACGAAAATCTGAAAATGTAACATCGAATAAAACAGATGTTAGATTCTATGAGTCAATTAAAAAAGCTACAAACTTGACTAAATATATAAATATATAAATATATATTACCATATCACAAGAAGCTATTTCGTCACCTCCCCAATTGCGTTCTTCAAAATATTCAGTACCAACACATGGAGGATTCTCTAAGAGTAAGTACTACATGAAACGGAAGCATATTTATGCTAATATCTTTTTCAATCAAAAAAGTAAGTTATTTATCCAATAATTGCATGCTTACTATTATAGCTTACCGATTAGTGAGTTGGTAAGAACCACACGCGAGTGTCTCCATAAGGATCCAACTGCGTTATCTTTCTCTTCTCTATTATAGCAACTAAATTTATAATATGTCCAATAATTTCATGATTACTATTGATTGTGTAAAAAATCAAAATTTGTGTATCTCAAAAGATAAATTTTGAATAGGATATTGACCTCACTGGATACCCATTCGACACTGGATAATGATATCATGCTTGAGCGGTACGCTTGCTCAAGTCCCAAATCCACAATCATTTCTCTATTAAATAAAATTTGCATGTAAGTCAATGTAAATAAGAACAAACACAATATAAAAATATTGTAATACATTATTTCAACTCACCCTAAATATAGAGAGTTTTTATCCCACAAAAACTCGAGGAGCTTGTGGACTGTCACATCATTTGTCCATTTACATACAATTTTTTTCCTTTTCGGCAATGAACGTTTATCAACGTTGGCTACTCCATCATGCTACACATCAAACAAAAGAGTTAAGCTTAAAATTTCTAAAATATCATAAAGAAAATGAAGAAAATAATTACAATAATATAGTCATACCTCTTTTTTTGTTCCATTGCCTAAGTTAGTCATTTTATTAGAACTCTTATGTCTAGACTTATCGATAACCCATGGCGCCTTTTTATACGGACCAGGTTTCTTCACCCTTTGGTTTCAGAGTTTAATTTTATGGGCTAGTGTTGCTGACAGAGTAGTCGAAGAAGCTTTTGACTTTAATTTTCGTCTCACTCTTACATTTACTCTTTGTACACCACTTTCACAATCTATTTCTTCAACAGAATTGCTCGCTGATGACACATAATTACAAGCAACATCATTTTTTTCGTTGTACAGAGGATTTAAGTCTTTCTTCATTTTAAGATGGGTAGAGTCTTTAGAGTTGCACTTTTTGCATTCATAGGGAATATTAGATCTCTTTTGCAACTCTTGTAAAATAACACTAAGAGATGTGTCCACCTTACTTGCAAAAGCCTCCAACTCATTTTTAACATCCATCCTGACTCCGTCAATTTCTTTCTTAACATCTAATATCTGCTTCTCAATTTCACCTAACCTTGCATTTATGCTACATAGCTGATCTAGAACTGGTTTACTCACTGGCAATAACTGTGATCCAATGTTACTTTGGCTAACCTTTTGATGAAAATCACTCTCTCTTTTAGATTCTTGGTTTTTACCATCTTGTTCGTTGCCAACACCGGAAGGTATACTCGTCTTAGGTAAGCAAGTGTTAATACTGCATGTTGGACCTTTTTTCTGTTTATACCAATCTGATGCTTTTACAACATCCACCCTTAGTTTGACTGCATCTTTATCCCACAAACTGAGGCGAGGTATCAAACCTTTTTGCAAAGATAAAGATGCTGATCCGATATGTCCAAGGAAAAATATCTGCATGAAAAAAAATTCATTATTATTCATATTTAGTAAATGGTTTAAAATAAGGACTTAAAATATGAATGATATTTACCATAAAAAATGCCAAGCAACCACGTACATACATATTTTTTGTTTGTTGCCTTTCTCGTATCCCTTGCACTAAACAGTCAAATACAAGATGTGCTAAGTTTATTTCAGTAAGTTTGTTAATATCCTTGACAATGGACAAAAAACCCTTATTCACTTCAGGCTTTACAGCAGGACAAAAAAAATTCCAAACATATAAAGAGCAAATTTACGTTTAAATTGCTCATCCGCATCTTCCACATTTACTAGGTCAGCCTTCAATTTGTTTAGTTTCAGATAATTGGAATCTACTGCAATATCATTAGATGGCATACATGTACTAACTCTAACCCCATGATCTTTTAAACCCAACACATGACTAATATCACTAGGACCAACACTAATCTTACTTCCGTTGATGTTTAGCATGCAAGTGTCACAATCAAATTCATTAACCAAATATAGACATAATTCTCTACAAATCTTAAAAGGTCTTAGTTCCAAAATACCATCTAACCCTATCAACCTCACGGAATCTTTTTGCTCTTTGGTTAGCTTCGAAATCACATCGTATGCTCCGATCACTGACATACGAGTGCAAATTGTGTGTCCTGAATATTGAGTTATAGAAAAAAAATAAAACATTAATATAAATATAATACTTCAACAACATGCATGCAAACATGATCTCTCGCTAACCTTTGGGACTCCTTGGGGCAACTTTTCTTTGTACTCTTTGTACATTGCCTTTTTATCGTTGTTTATTTTGATAAAAGATAATTTTTCACTATCTGAAAGTGAATGATATTTCTCCTTTATATGCTCCATTAAGTCCTTTTCTCCAATAGTATTCAAATCATTTCCTCCATCAATATTAGCACTCTTCATTTTTTCTCGTTTGCTGTATAACAAAAAGATTCAGTTTAATAAAAGAAACATTAAAGTCTCTCACTATCCCAAAATTCAATCAAGGTCCATGGAAACTAAAACAGTGCTTCTTCTTTCAGTTGAGAGAGGGCAGGCAAAAGATCGGCAAATTTTAGTCCCACTGATTGGACTCTCACCATTTTTAATCTCATACCTTACAAATTTTCAATTGTGGTCTCAATTTTTCTTGCTCTTTTCATAAATTGTAGTTTAGTCCCAACTTTTCAAATTATTTTGCACTTTGATCCCATAAATTAGTTTCTATTTAGCATTTTGGTCTCATTGTCTCAGTTCTGCACTTTTAGTCCCAAATGAGGCAATGGGACTAAAACTGATATACATTTAAAAAAGTGACATTGATGAAAATGATCTAGTACTATGTGACTAAAAGTGCAATTCATTTTAATTTTTTAGAGTTTTCAAAAGAGGCAGTTACAATCTACTAAATTTGTGCCTACATAATGATTCACAATTTCACATGTAAACGTGTGTACTGACCGTCAAGGAAGAAAGTATATAGAAGAAAGGTTTCATTTCCTCTATACACTTACTTTTACTTGATAAATGAGTTATTATACCAAGAGTTATGAAAATAATATATGAATGTACCCAATATAACTTCAACTCTTTTTTATTAAACCACAAATCATAATGTATTAAACTATAACCACGTTATCACATCTAGAATGATATAAATATATAACTTACTAGAACCAAATCCATGCAGATCCCGACCTTTTCACCTTTTCTTCTTCGGATTTTACACGAAAATTCCTACTATTTACAACTGATTGTTTTCTTCTTTTGGATCTACATACAAAGGTATACCATGTAAATAAATTTGGAACAACATGACTTGTTCAAAATATAGAAAATATTAACATGATCTCTTAACTAAGTATTGTGATTCAACTCGGTCAAAATATAAATAATGCGTCATATAAAAAATACAAATTTGAAACTTTGCTCCCCAAATTTAAATTTAAGTGACAATTAACATGAAAAACAAGTGTATATACTACAATTCAAAGGGAAAAAAGTTTAATTATGCTAAAAGTGGGGTAAGTTACCTCGTCTTCTGCTGACCAATAATCGACTCCGTCATCTTTGAATCCAGCAATCATGTTATAAAGTTTCAAAGTTTCATAAAGATGTTAATTATATAATAAACACGAAAAACTATTAAACACGTTCAATCAATCAAGGTTGACTATTCAACAAAAATACCTTAGTAGGCTTAAGAATTTTATATCATATATTGATTTATAATTGTATTTTTGACAATAATCAAATTTTAATTGCTTCCTTGAGGTATACCAACATTTTGCAGGTAAAAGTTATTATGTAACTGCACAACATTGTGTGTTATATGCTCCTTTAAAATAACATGCAATTCTTCAAGAACTCAAATTCACATTCACCGACTCTGACATTAATAATAAACTAAGCTATCAATCAAGAACTTAAACTAACAACCTAATTAAATGAAGCAAGAAAAGGTTTAATTCTAACTATACACGAAACAATTACAAAGTACAATCCAACAAAGATGAAGATCAAACATTTTCATCCTTTTAAGCTCCTCTCATTAATGCATCAAAAAGAAAAAAAAAAAAAAAAGAGCTCCTATCATAGAAATCAGCACAAGAAAGAGATTAATCCATATCAAAGCAACAACTTAATGAAGGGTGCGCTGCAACTTGATTCTCACTCGTTATTCACTGCAAAATACAAAGAGCAAACAAATCTACAATTGAGTTCAAACTCGTAAAGTAGTCACTACAAAAACTAAATTGAATACCCGACAAATTAGAGTTCATGTTTCTCGTCACATTAAAGCTATATTCACAAATATGATATCAAAATAGTCATGTAATATAAGGGTGAGTTTGGCCTAACTTTTGCATAATTGCTTCTAAAATAATTACTTTTAGTAGAATTTCTTTTAAGATAATTACTTTTATTAGAATCGATTAAGTGTTTGGTTCAACTTTTGAAAAATTGATTATCAAAATATAGAATTTACAAAACTAGCATTATTTGTATGATAAAAGTCTATATCCAATAAATTTCTTTAACCTTCATGAAACACATAAAATGTAATGCAATATTAATAAAACTAATAAGAAAAAGGAACTTATTTTAAATTTCTTACTTTCACATTATGCTAAAATGAAATAGTATTAAAAATATTAATTAATTGAAAAATATTTACTTTCATGGGACCTAAAATTAATATTACAATCATAAAATAAAAAACTCAAACTGTAAAAAAAAAAAAAAGTTGTTCCTAAAAAATTGTCTCGAACCTGTATAAAACAAATCAATCAAATAAATTCAAGAATAAAATATTTATGGGTTTTGCATATAAAATAAATTGACTATGTGCATAATTGATATTTCTTAAATATTGTGTTCCCACGTTGAGGAAAAGCACCAAAATGGTTGTTTCTATAGGACGTGAGTTTTCTCCGTTGAGAAAAGCAAAAGCCATCTAGATTTTTTGAGCCAAACATTCAGGTTATATGGCGATTGAGTTTCAATTGTGAAAAAGGGACATTCAATCGTGAGGCCAAACGGCCCCTAAATCACGCTGCAGCTTTTGAAGTTCAATAAGCATATATTTGAGTCGTACCAAACGAGTAGGAAATATTAAATAGAAGAAAAGATAAGCTGGGGACTTTGGATGCAAAATTATGATGAATTTCCCATATTCAGATATAATATCAGTGCATAATTTGGCAATAACCATTCACTCCATCAAATTTTGTTAAAATCCCCATATAATCAAAACAACGCACCTTTGCTCGGTAGTTGAGGAATCAGATTCAAAGGATGAAGCCCTAGGTAGAGGGGGACGGCGGATTAGGGTGAGCAGTCGATTCTTCAACCAGTTAGTCGCGGTGATCGGGGTGGCAGTGGTTGGCTGGCAGGAAAGGAGAGGGGGATGGCGGATTAGGGCTAGGTGAGGAGAGAGTCGAGATATGAGATATTAGGGGGAGAGAGTGTTTTGAATAAGAAAATTAATTAACTGGTTAAACAAGTCACCATTTGATAATTTAATTTTAATTTATTTTAAATTAAAAGATATTTGTGGTTGTGATTAAGTACTCGCAATCCAACGATTTAAATTAAATTTGCGGCACCTAACGCAACGACACCCTAGAATCCCCCTTTTTTTTATATTTTGCAAAGAAGTTTTGCAAAAATGGCACATAAGTATTTCCGACAGAACAATTTACATTATTCGTGTTTTAAGTGTCACAATTTTAGTACTCTTATCTTCAACTCTAGTTTTAAAATCGCTGGAATTGAAATATGAATCCATAACGTGTCATGAATTTTATGAATTGAAGATTTTGTTCGATTAGTTGTTACGTCCCACGCGGTTGTAAACCACCATGTCACATTGCCAAATTAGTTTAAATTTGAGAGAAAATAATATCATGTTTCATTTCATTTCTTCCCCTACCTACTAATTATTAGAGCCAAAAAGTTATAACACCTCAATTTGTTTGTATGCGTGGAAATTTATGAGCAATAATTTTAATTCTAGCTGATTTGGGACTAAAACTGTGGATAGTATGACTAAACATAAAACATAGAAAATATAAATTATTTATCGAAACTATACGTCCTATTTCCACGTCCCTACTAAATTTTAAGGAGTAATATTTTTTTTTTGCCTGTTATATAATTTGGGGTTCAATAGATTAGTATTTGCTCATTTTCCTTTGGTCTTGATTTCATACTTTTAATTTAAGTGATTCAGAGAAATCTTTAAACACGATTTAGATTAAATTTGGATATTAGATTTTAAAAAGAAATTATATTTGAGATCTGATTTAAATTGATTTTAGATGTTGGGGGTTTGACGGGGAAGTAGAGGTGTGAACGAGATGAGTAGTGTTGAACGATACATCAACTTCAAGTTTGTTTTGAAGTTTTGATCGAGCTTGAAATTTTGTACGATGTTGATTTGATAGTTCAACGAACTGAGCTCGAACAAGCTTGAGTTAAGTATCGAGTGTCATGATTTTTAACATTTATTTTGTCAATTTTTTATTTATGAAATCGAGCTTCTAAAGTTATCAAACAAAAAATATAGTTCAAGTTTGTTTGGTATGTAAGATAACCGAGCTCAAACGAGTTTTTATCTAACGAGCTCGATTCGAATATCGAATAGCTTTGTTTGATTTTCAGTCATAAGGAAAAGTATGTAATAGCTGTCAAATCAATGATTTCTAAGGAGAAAAGTAGTTGGTAAGTATCAAATCAATAGATATGTTTGTCTCCTTTTTCAGAGAGTATTTTGGTGTTCTTTAAAAAGACAAACAAACTACCTTTACTACTTTCATAAATAAGTTTATTTTTCTCATTTTTCAAAAATAATGTCATCTTCAAAAAATTGTCTTATCGTTAAAAATCATAAACAAAATCTCTTACACGTCTTATATCACATAACAAATATAATTTGACATAAAATAATTTATTTCTTACACTATTTCTCTTATTTCTAGAATCTCTAAAATTACCTGTCTATTTCGAAAACTTATACCTAATATTTATTTCATCTAAAAATCTCAAACAAAAAACATTATGAAAATCAAAAAATTTTAAAATTCGATTTATCTTTTAAACCACTTTCAGAAAAGCGAGACAAACAAGTCTAATTATGTTGTAGGTTTTATTGTTCATTATGTTTGAGTACATGAATTGAAACTTGGAACTCAAACCCAAACATTATTTGTATTGGTGTTGGATCAGTTTCGTGAAATCGGGAAACCACAACTAGGGATGAGCACAATCCGGTTTACCGACTGGACCGAACAGAAACCGAACCGATCAATGATAGCTATCGGTTTTCGATATTACCGGTCGGTTTATCGAACCGAACCGGTAGTACCAATTTTATTTTTTATTTTTTTAATAATCATAAAAAAAAAAACCTAACATAATGGATTTTAATTCTCAGCAAAAACCAAACCCATCTCCATTTCCATGTCCCAGCAACCCGCCACCACTGATCTATCCCTCGAGCAAGCCTTCTTCAATACGGTAGCAAACCCACCATTGACTCGAAGATTATTAACGACTATGAGACTGGAAAATCGAGGGGTTTCAGATACGTGACTTTGAAGGATGAGCAAATGATGAAGGATGCTATTGAGGGGATGAACATCTTGACGGTCGGAATATTACCATGAACGAAGCTCAGTCCCGTGGAAGCGGCGGTAGATTTCGTGGACCTGGTCGTGATGGCAGTGGAGGCGGACATCGTGAAGGAGGTGGAGGATACGGTGGATGTGGCAGTTGATATGGCCGTGAAGGAGGCGGTGGTTATGGTTGTGACTGTGGCTACTCTTCCAAGGGTGGTGATGGAGGAAATGTTTTGGAGAAAAAGATCCATTTAGGAGGGTTGTGAAATATTGTGGCTCTCCAGATCTAGGGTTCTGTGTTTAGTATACATTGAAATGTTGTGGCTCTTTGTCTCTAGGTTGTTTTGCTAGTTTTCGGTTTTTTTTATCGAATCGGAACTGGACCAGACCGTTCGGTTTTTTATTGAACCGAATCAAAATTTTTGGTTCGTCAAACAGTCCGGTGTCTGGAATTTATCGAACCGATTGAGTACCGAAATTCGGTTCGGTTCGGTTCGGTTCGGTTCAGTCCAAATGCTTAGCCCTAACCATAACATTGTACACCAATCCATGTGCAGTTCTTAATACAACCTAGGGTGGGGTTTTTGCATAGTCCACCGTGGGACGAGATTTTGAGCAGAACTAATTCTTACGTTTAAGAATAACTTTACCAATTAAAGGTGGAGATAATTACATTTTTGGTATCGAGCTTCATGTTAAATTTTAATTTTGGTACCAAACAAATGCATGTCAACACATTTGGTATCGTCGTTAACTAAATATGAAAATAACTGACAAATTGGTGATGTGACCGTTAAGTTATAGTTTAATGATTGCAAATTTAGTGCCATAACTTATACTAGTTGACAATTCTCTCATATAACATTTTGGGTTGACAAAGTAATATTTCGGTAGAATTGTCAACTAGTGTAAGTTATGGAACCAATTTGCAATAATTAAATTGACTTAACGGTCACATCACCAATTTTGACGGTTATTTTCAAATTTAGTTAACGTTGATACCAAATATGTAACGATTTGTTAAGCTATAGTATCAAATGTGTTGACCTGCATTTGTTTGGTACCAAAAGTAGAAATTGACATAAAGCTCGGTACCAAAAATACAATTCTCTCGAAGCATAATTGTCTAGTTTGGGTGCACCTATTTCCTGTATTGTAGCTTTAGCTTGGGCAGATTTAGATGGGAGCATCAAAATGGTTGTCCTTGTTAGAGATATGATTAGACACATGGCTTAAGATTAGGAATATTGATTTGATTATGTTTGATTATATAATCCTTTATAATCTACTTGTGATTATAATTGATATAATTAGCATATAAATGTACATAGCTGAGTGTATATATAAACCTTTGTAATGTAATATAAAAATAAAATAAAATTCACCATTTCTTTCATCTTGGTATCAAGAGGCAGGCGATCCTCTCTTCTTAATTTTTCTTTCTTATTTCTCTTCTTTCCACTGCTACTACTCCAACTCAACCAAAAACCCAGCCTTCTATTCCTTCCAAACTCCGAATGTTTCTAACATCAAAACTTTCATTCTTTTAGAACTCACATATAATAACTATCTCACTTGGAAACGTGTATTTTCACCTTTCTCAAGAGCCATAATTTGCTCTCCTTTGTTGAAGGTCTTACTCCTTGCCCTGAACTTTCTTATCCTAGTTACTTGTTGTGGATACAATGTGACACTACAACCCAAAGTTGGATCAATGCTACTTTGTCTCCATCGGTTCTTGACACACTACTCAACTACAATTACAAAACTTCCTATGAATCTTGGAATACTTTGGAATCTCTTTCTCGATCACGTGTCCTCCTCCATTCTCCATCTCAAGAGCAAATTTAATAATTTCAAGAAGGTTCTATTACCATGGAAGATTACCTCCAACATATTCACTCACTTGCTCGCTCTCTTGCAGCAAAACCTGTAAGTGACGATGATCTCGTTACACAAACACTTCAAGGTCTTCCTTCTTCATATAGGACCTTTGTTTTTGGTCTTAATGCAACTCGTCCTTCGCCAACTTTCATTGCTTTATGAACACTATTACTAAATGAGGAAGAATACATCAAAGCATTTACTAAGGATGACTCACAGGCTTTGTTCTCTTCCACTAAAGGAATCATGTTCCTACTTATCAACAAACTAGTAATGGATCTAATTTTCATCGTGGTCGTGGCAGAACAAACAACCGTGGTCGTGGGAGGGGAAATATTTTTTCACCTCGTCCACCCAATCAATCATATTATACTGCTGCTCCTCGCCAACCATCTCCAGTTTCTGGCATTCTCGGGCATGCTCCACACCCACCACCACCTGCGTCTTTTTTTTCACAAGTTCAATGTCGATATGTCATCATTTCAACCATATTGCTACTGCTTGCCCACATCGCTTCAACCATGCTTTTGAGACTCAAACGCTGCCACCGTCATTTTCTGCCATGAGCCTTGACGAAGTCCCGACAACCACATGGTATCCTGATTCATGCACATCTGCCCATATGACTAACAATCCGGATTTGCTCACATCCACTACTCCTTATAATGGCTCTTCTCAAGTGATGATTGGTGATGGTAAATTACTCCCTATCTCTGCTACTAGTTCCACTTGCTTAAATAATTCTTCCCGTCCGTTATATCTTAAAAATGTTCTTCTCGTTCCTCATTTACAAAAGAATCTTCTCTCTATTCAAAAACTCTGTGCAAATATTAATTACTTTGTTGAGTTCACTAATGATTCTTTTTCTGTTAAGGACAAGTTGACCCGGGCCACTCTTCTCAAGTCTAGCGTTTATGGATCACTTTATCCCTTCTTAGAGACGAGCTCCTCTCCTCAAGCCTTCATATGTTCGACTTCAAACTCCTCTTTGTGGCACAAACGTTTAGGGCATCCAAGAAGTTTTGATCTTGATGCTCTCGCCAAAAGTAATCAAATTTCTTGTTCTAAGTTTTCTACGAATTCTTGTAATGTTTGTCATTTAGGGAAAAGTTCTTGGTTGCCTTTTACCATTTCTTCTACTTATGCGAGTAAACCATTTGCATTAGTTCACTCAGATGTGTGGTAGTCTTCTACTGTCTCTAATTTTGGATATAAATATTATGTTATTTTTCTTGATGATTACATAAAATTCTCTTGGATATACCATTGCATGAAAAATCTTATGTTTTTGGAAAAGTTGTGAAATTTTATCAGATTGTGAAAAATATTTTCAATAAATCAATTTCTTTCTTCCAATCTGATGGGGTCGTGAATATGACAATAAAAAAATTAAAGAGTTTTTCAATAGCAAAGGTATTATACACCGTTTATCTTTCCTTCATACCTTTGCCCAAAATGGTAGAGCTGAACGCAAACATAGACACATTAATAACGTAATATGGTGTAATTATTTCAATCAAATTTACAACCACCATTTTGGGCATATGCTGCTCTTTATGCAGTTCACTTAATAAATATACTTTCTATGCAAATACTTGATGGTATTTCTCCTTTTCAGTATCTATTTGGGAAAGAAGCAGATTTTGCACTCATTAAAGTATTTGGTTGTCTATGCTATCCATTTACCGCTGTAAATCATAAACCAAAATTAGCCCCCGCGATCTTCACTCTCATCTTTCTTGGAGTTTCTCCAAATAACAAGGGATTCAAGTGTCTAGATTCTTCGACAAACCGTCTAATTTAGGCACGTGAAATTTGTTGAAGAAGTATTCCCATATTCTTCCTTATTTCTTGATTCCACAACCTCAACATCCTCTACTAACTTGGAGTTTCTCTCTTGCACTACTAAAAAATATTTACTCACCGAGTTATCTCATCCATTGACTCCAAGATTAAATCATCCAATCCCCGTTATGTCGCTATCTTTTCGATCACTAACAAAAAGTAATTCATCCTCTAAACAACATGAAAATTCTCCAACCAATTCAACCTCTAATCAACAAGAAAATTCCTCACCTCCTAAAATCATATCTCATTCTATATCAATTAGTTTGTCTAACCAACCTGAAATACCAACCTCCAGTCCATGTCAAACAAATCCTTCTACTTATTCTTTACAGGAAAATATATCACCTCAAATAGTGCAACCCCGCCAAATGATTACTCATTCCAAAACTGGTTCACTGAAACCCAAGATCCTTCCTTCCATGATTGCTTGCTCCACCGAGCCTACTATTCCGGTGGAACCAACATGTTTTTCTCAAGCAGTCAAGGATGCTCGTTGGCGTCAAACAATGAGTGAAGAATAGAATGCACTTCTTTTAAACGGTACTTAGACCTGTGTTTCTCTTGCTCCTGATCAAAATATTGTTATAAACAAATGGGTATATCGGATTAAATATAATGCAGATGGAACCATAAGTCGATTCAAAGCTCGACTTGTTGCTCAAGGCTTTTCTCAACAACCTGGAATTGATTATGATCAAAATTTTGCCCTGTTGTGAAACCATGTACAGTAAGACTTCTCCTCTCTTTGGCTCTTCATTATATTAGATGTGTCCAATGCATTTTTACATGGTATCTCAATGAAGCTGTATACATGAAACAACCTCAAGGTTTTGTGGATCCAGAATATCCAAATTATGTGTGCAGGCTGGATCGTGCCTTGTATGGCTTGAAGCAATCACCCCGAGCATAGTTTCAATGGTTAACTGTATTTTTACTTGATATTGGCTTAAAAAAAAGTACTTATGATCACAACATGTTCATTTTGCGACAAATTCCGACATTGTTATTATCTTGATTTATGTTGATGACATAGCTATTTTCGGTTCCTCTAATTCTTTGATCGATGAGCTAATCAAACACATGCAAGTCGAATTTTCTATGAAGGACTTGTGGCCTCTTCGTTTCTTTCTGTGCATTGAAATTTTACCAAACTCTTCGGGAATTCATTTATGTCAAAGAAAATATATCAAAGACTTGCTCCGGAAGTACAATATGCAAAATGTCAAACCGGTACTTACACCGCTTCACAGTAAGCAAAATTGGTATGCTACTGATTCTCCTCTTCTTTCTGATCCATCACTATACAGACAAATGGTTGGAAGCCTCTAATATCTTTCTTTCACTAGGCCTGATATTCAATATGCTGTGAACTTAGCATCTCAACATCTTCATCAACCTCACGAAAACCACTTACGATCTGTCAAGTGTATTTTGAGGTATTTGGCCAACTCTTCTACTCATAGCTTACAACTCTATACTACGTGTTGAATCTCTCTATATATTCGAACTCGGATTGGGCTGTTTGTGAACAAAGTCGGCGATCTACTACTGGTGTTTGCATATATATTTATTGGGGACAATCTAATTTCTTGGTCTGCTAAAAAGCAACCCACTGTAGCAAGATCAAGCACAAAAGCTGAATACCGGGCTCTTGCCTCTGCCACTGCCGAAGTTACATGGATAAAATATCTTTTGAGTGACTTGACAATCTTTATTTCCTCTCCTGTTGTGGCACACTGTGACAATATTGGTGCTCCTTATCTTGCTCATAATCCAATTTTTCATTCACAAACCAAACATGTTGCTATTGATTATCATTTTGTTCGTGAAAAAGTGGCACAAGGAAATCTTCGTGTACAACATATTCACACTTCTCAACAACTCGATGATGTTTTTACCAAGTCTCTATCTTCAACGAGATTCAAGGAACTTTTATCTTGCTCATAATCCAGTTTTTCATTCACGAACCAAACATGTTGCTATTGATTATCATTTTGTTCGTGAAAAAGTGGCACAAGGAAATCTTCGTGTACAACATTTTCACACTTTTCAACAACTCGATGATGTTTTTACCAAGTCGCTATCTTCAACGAGATTCAAGGAACTTGTTCACAATCTTTACCTTTGATTCAGATTGAGGTAGAGTGTTAGAGATATGATTAGACAAATGGCTTAAGATTAGGGATATTGATTTGATTATGTTTGATCATATAATCCTTTATAATCTTGTTGTGATTATAATTGATATAATTAGCACATAACTGTACATAACTGAGTGTATATATATATATATATATACCTTTGTAATGTAATATATAAACAAAATACAATTCACCATTTCTTTCATATGTCCTAATGGGAGTGAGCATTGAAGTGCTATTTCGATGGCCTATTTTGTGGATTAAGACTTAGCCTCGATGGCCTATTTTATCAGAAGAATGTGATCAGGCATTCGAACAGCTTAAAAGTTACTTGGCTTCACCACCTTTACTAGCCAAACCGCAAGATGGTGAGTCCTCGTATCTCTACATAGTTGTGTCTGAACATGCGATTAGCTCAGTCTTGGTCAGAATTGAGGAAAATATTAATCGACCCATTTACTATGTTAGTAGAGTTCTACAAGGACAAGAAAAGAATTACTCGGAAATCGAGAAATTCACATTGGCAATTATGATAACTGTAAGAAAATTTAGACCATATTTTCAGTCGCATAAAATTGTTGTGTTAACCAATCAATTGTTAAGGCAAACTCTCTCGAAATCTAACGCCTGGGGAAGATTGATCAAATGGGCAGTCGAGTTGAGAGAGTACGATATCAATTATGCACCAAGAACGTCCGTGAAGGCACATGTCTTAGCGAATTTCGTCCTTGAAACTACATCGATAGAAGTAGCTACACCAGAAGTTTGGATGTTATATGTCGATGGATCTTCAACGTCATTAGGTGGAGGAGCAGGTATATTCTTCAGGGCCCAAACGAAGTGGAATTGGAATTTGCCTTGAAGCTAGATTTCTTGGTGACTAACAACGAAGCTGAGTATGAGGCCTTGCTGGCAGGATTGAAAATGGCCAGTGAAATAGGTATTCAAAACTTGGTAGCCTACACAGATTGCAGTTGGTAGAAAATAATACAAGGGATTATTTGAAGCTAAGGAATAATCTATGATCAAGTATCTCGACCTCGTGAAGCATCATGCATCGAAGTTCCAAAGTTTTCAACTGGAATACATAAGGAGAACGGAGAATACTAGAGCGGATGCATTTTCGAAGTTCGAAAACTTAATAGACAGAGTTACGACCAGAAAAGTGACTCTATTGATTTCTACTACGCTAACCATCGATAAATGCATGGGGCCATCGGGTGTCGAAGTGTTAAATATTGAGGACACATAGAAAAGTTGGAAGACGACTCTTATCGAGTATCTGAGCTAAGGATCCCTACCTACGGATATCAACAAAGCAAGAAGGAATAGATATAAAGCTTCTCGTTATGTACTCATGAACGGGGAACTTTATCGACGATCAACCTTGGGGCTTCCAATGAAATGCCTCTCAAGTCTATAGCGGTATTAAAGAAAATGCACGAGGGCTCATATGGAAATCATTTTGGAGGAAGATTATTGGCCGTAAGATCTCAATGATGGGTTACTATTAGCCTACTTTAGCCAAGGACGCAGATAACTATGCAAGGATGTGCGTGAAATGTCAATATCACGCGAAAATGCGTCAGCAGCCGGCTCAAAAGATGGAGTCATTTTCAATAGCTTGGTCTTTCGATCAATGGGGAGTCGACCTAGTAGGACCACTTCCAATGGCTAGGGAACATAAATGGTTACTCGTCGGAGTTGAATACTTCAGCAAATGGATAGAAGTGGTTCCCTTACAGAAAATTACGCAAACTCAGATTATCAACTTCTACTGGTCCATTATTTTCCGGTTTCGTCTCCCTAGAACCATCATCTCCGACAATGGGAGGCAGTTCATGGGCAAGAGAGTGAAAGCATGGTGCTCAAAACATAAAATCGAGCAGCGCTTCACATCGGTAGGTTGTCCACAATCGAACGGTCAAACCAAGGTCACAAACAGAGACATCGTAAGGCTGCTGAAGAAGAGGCTTACAGAAGCAAGTGGAGCATGGTTAGATGAATTGCCTTGGGTAATTTGGGCAAACTGGACAAATAAAAAAGTCAGCAACTTGATAAACTCCATTTGGCCTAGTTTATGATTCAAAGGTCGTAGTCCCGACGGAATTGGAAGTCCCGACCACTAGGGTTGAGTTATATAGGGAGAAGAAAGTATGAAGTCAACCAGGCAGAGGCCAGGAGAGAGAAAGCATTGACTAAAATCCAAGCGTACAAGACGACAATGGCAAAGGCGTACGACAGGAATGTGTGTTTGAAATTCATCCAAGTAGGAGATTATGTCCTGAAAAGAGTGGATGTCTCAAAGAACAAAGGAAAGCTCGACAACAACTGGGAAGGACCATTCAAAGTGGTCGAAGTCAGAAAGAAAGGGATGTATCGCCTCGAAACAATGGAAGGAAAGCTAGTTGATCGCACATGGAATGGAAGAAACATTAGAAAATTCTACGCTTGAGTGGTATTTTCTTATGTTTTTTTTAAATTCCTTTAGTTAATCATTTTGTAACTTTTTGTGATAGCACTTCTATGAAGACTGAATGGAGGGCTCTTTTGATGAACTAATGTCAATTATGGCGGATCGACAACCTATCAAATATTAATTCGAGAAAAAGCTATAAAAGTTATAAAAGAAGAACTCGACAGCCGAATAAGCATCGAGAAAAAACTATACAAGCTATAAAAGAAAAACTCAACAGCCGAAGGCATCGAGAAAAAACTATAAAAGAAATACTCAAACTATTAATGCGGATCATAATCCCAAGGCGCGTTAAATTTATTTATAGACACAATTGCTCGATGAAGGTCATACCCCGAGGAAGCCTAAAATACTCGAGCATCGAAGAGTACAATCTTCAAGAGTTTCAGCAGCTACATGGTTTTTGCACACAATTGCAACCATTTGTTCCTCACCAAGACATTGTGCAAGCATCCTACTAGGCTCGGAGATCTCTAATCAAGGTAATAATTACATGTTGCCGGCTTGCTTTCCTACAAGTTGGATATTTCTTCCGAGTTTTCCAACGAACTTGCAAGATCGACCCGTTCATTTTTACAATCACAAATTTAGTCGCAAACTTGTGAAGTTTTTCTTTTTCCATTTCCTCACATACCGATCCAGAGATCAATATGTTGTCACCTCGCATGAGTTAAGTAAGCGAGCTTCAGTGTTGATCTTTATATAGGAAAAAAGTTTACGATTGAATGGAGGGGAGGGGGGGGGGGGGGGATGAAAGTTTACGATTGAATGAAAAGAATGAACAAGTAGGCCCTTTATATAGGAAAAACGTTGTTGATCCAACGGTCAAGATCTATAGCTTTCAACGGTCCGGATGAATGCATTAAATGCGGGTAACTCCCCAACTACTTGGCGGAATTAATGCATCTGACTTCTCAACTACTTCGACGGCATTAAATTCGGGAAAATCGAGTTAACAAAATAGTAATTGAGGACTTCCCCAATTGATACCCGACACACATAGCCATAATGTTGAAATGGCTTAAAACAACCAAATATGGTCTATTTATACTACAAGAGAGAGAGGGGGAAGGCTACGATTCTTCCCAATATGAATTTATTACAAATTAGAATTTTGAAAGCATATAGAAATGTTTTCGATAAAAAGATTTCTTAAAAATTGACACACTTATCACGAGATAAAAAACATAAAGATTGCAGACAAAGTTACATCACATCTTGGTGAAAAACGATCGAAAACTAAATAAGGAAGTTAGAGGGAATTTCAACTCAAATAGATTAACGAAATTAAGAAATAAAATGATAGGTTTGCCGCAAATTACAAGAAATATAAAAGATCGCATCAACCTAAGGCACCATCGATAGGTCCGGCACAAATCAATTACTATCGAGCTACCTAAATATAAATAAAGCGAAAAGGGAAAACAAAAGAATCCCATTTTCAGAATAGCTCAGCTGGAAAAAATACGCATCATCATTCAGGGGGAGGTCCATTTCGAACTTGTTTTACTGCCTGCTTGGAGGAATGATTATCTGCCAACTTAGCCTGGAGCTTCTCAGCTTCTCGAGCGGAGGTTTGAGCAATCTTACGAGCTTCGACCTTCAACAGAAATCCAAACTCATGCTTCTCAGGGTCCTTTTCCTCGACCTCTCCATCATCAGTGATAGACTTTCCCTCTTCGTCATAGTAAGGATTCAGTTGATGCTCATTGAACATCTCATTTTAAAACCAGTTAGCTTGACATTGTTTTCAGCCTTTGGTAAAAAACTTACTCAGCTCTCCATCAGATGCTCGATCTACCATTTCCTGATATACAGGACAATCGAAGAACTCCTGAACAATAGCTCTTCGTTGCTCGATGGTGGGATCTCGAGCAAGAGATAAAGCATCTTTTTGACCTTTTCGTAACTCTCGGCCACACCTTTTTCCACCTAGGCGTCAAACCTCTCCTTGAGCAAGGATAACTTAGCCTCTCGAGAAGATAAAACCTTATTCGTCCTCAGAAGCTCAGCTTCCAGCTGGCCTAGTTTGCTCTCAGTCTTAGATACCTTTTTGGCCGCATCTCTGCATTCTTTCTCCCACTCCTTGAGAGCAATTTTGTATCGATTACCCCTCTTGTGCTCAATAACAGCTTGATAAATTGTCTGGAACATGATTTGGTTCACCTGCAAAAAGCAAGATAGGAATAATCAAAATCAATAAAAAAAATTACAGCTTTCTTACCCCGATCAACATATTGGCTCTCACCTTTAGAAGTTCCGTCTGATGCTTCGATGATAACGAGGCTTGATCAAGCACATAAATTGTCGATCTAAATATGTCCCAAGCTTGCCCTCCGACCTTGGAGTTCATTATCAAAGAATTTGGGACGTTCCCACCGATACAAAGCTTCATATCATCGAGGATAGCGGAAATTTCCTCCTTTCCAAGGGCAACAACACCAAAGAGGGGAGCGGTTTGTTCCGGCGTCGCTGTGCTAAGTTCCGATGTTGTCCTTTGTTTTTTGAGAGCTTGATTGCTCTCAGGCTCATTGATGCCTCCTTCCCCAATGATCGACTTCCCTTTATCAAGCTGAGAAGGTGAAACCTCCATGGAACATTTCGTCCCAACAACCCTATTTGAGGCCACCATTTGAGAAGTCATACACGTGATCGGTTGCGATGTTTTCATAGAATCTACTCGATTAGTCCCCGGAGGGGGAAGTACGAAACCTAACTTAGCAACCTTTGCCATAGCTTTAAGCGCTATAGACATGGTAGATTTCACAGCAAATTCTACAAGGATAAAAACATGTTATAAAATAGGAAGACTTAAAACGATATGATAGGGTAACATCAACAAAGCAGTATATACCTAACAATGGAGTATCGATGGCCAAAGGGACGATCGACATACCTCCAAAACTCAAAATTGGTTCTCGCAGAAGTAGATTTGTATCGTAGATTGATTCCAACAACGGCATTGGGAAGTCGGGCCCCCAGGAAGGCTTGGGCATATTCTTTAAACAAATGGGGCCCGACCTTCATTCGCGTTTGGTCCTCCATACATAATCGAAAGGAGCCCGAGCAAAAACATACTTGTTTTTCCTCTCCTTGCCATGTGAAAATCTAAGATCTCCTAGAAATCTCCTATTGGGTTTCGACTTCACGAAGTAAAAACTCTCGTTCGATTTAGGGGACTTGTAAACTTTGAGCATATCGCATAAATTGGCAAAAGAAGCGGGTTGACCTAACGACTTCATAACAATACAAAACCTTATCCTACAACATTAGGAACGAGTTGAGTGGGAAATACTCCTAAACTGTTTATGATATCGACAAATTCATCCGCTAGTGGAAAACGAAGCCCATTATCAAAAGCATAGATATGAAAAACCCGACATCGATTAGGCGGTTCATTCATACGCTGATCTGGAGTAGGAAGAAGAATAGATAAACCAGTCGAAAATCAAAAGTTTTCTTTAATAGTCTCGATAGAGAGTCGTTGGCGACCTGTTATCATAGTACTGTAATGTTGTAAAGTACGAAATCGATCAAATGGACTACCGCCATGATTGACGTCCCTACGATTTTCTACATTTACTACATTTAATAACTCATAAGATAGTGGGCTATGGACCCGACCACCAAAAGAAATCTCGAAATGGGACATTATTGAATCGACAGACAGTTCCTCACCTCCACCTACCGACTCGCGTTCAGAGCTGGACGATAAACTAGACATACAAAAAATAGGTAGGAAAATAAAAAATACCTAAAACAGTGAGTAGACGACATAGCGGGAATACGACGTTTCTAGAAGAGTATCCACTTTTGGATGAAGATGAAGACTTAGAAGTGAAGGGAGGTTTTGATGATTTCCAAAAGTCATCAGCTAAGTATTAGCTCAAACCTCTATAATCATTTGACCAAGGATGAAGCCAAATCAGAAGGGTCAAATTTATGGTCCAGAAGACTACTGATCTGTTGCTGTATTTGGAATCAGACTGGTGAATTTTCAGCAGACTCAAATCAGATGAGTTCGATTTGGATAAGCAGAGTGTTCATCAGACGAGTGGATTCGATCAGCAGAGTGGAAGTGATCAGAAGTTATTGCAACGGTAATAAATGCACCTGAAGTAATAAATGCTGTAAGGGAAGGGTATTAAAGACAAATGATTGAAGAAAAACCTCGGATCAGCAGAGTGCATTTAATGCGACTGACAGAAAGTACAGCAGAGTGTACAGTGAATAGTTGCAGGTAGCCGTTCCTGAAATTGGGGAACCAGTACTCGAGAAATCAGATTATGTCTCTCTACAACGGGCAGAATTCAAATCTCAAGTATAAATAGTTCGAGATTCAAGAGTTAGAGACAAGCAACACACTTGAGAGAAAAATTTCGAAGCAGAATTTATCTAAGTCTCAAAACTCAAGAACAGAACACTCATCAGCCTAGTCATCTTTTTACGAAAGCCGAAGTTGAAGATAAAAGATATACACATAAATCTGAATGATTTTGTGAGAGAAGTGTTGTGAGAAGTAGATATCCATCTTAGTGAGTGATATTACTTCAGAGGATAGGTTTTCTTTGTGATTTCCTATTACGCACTTGTGGCCATTTCGTTTGTTGTTTGGCGCAAGCATTGTAAATTATAAACTGTGTGTTTATAGTATAACCCAAGATCTAAGTGACTTGGAAGAGTGGACTAAAGGATTTACATCCATATAACCACTATAAAAATTGTCTGTGTTTGAGTTTGCATTTTTACTTGCATATTTATCAAAATCTTTCAAACACTTAAGATAACTGTTAAAGATTTTAAAAAGGAGTTTGCGAAAACTGGGGATAAAATCTTTCAAGTTAAAGAAAACTACTTGTGAAAAACACTTGATAAATCCGCTGCAAGTAAGTTATTTAAAACTCTGATTTTCTCAAAATCAGCTAAGTAAAATCAGAAGAGTGGTCAACTCTGCTGTTCAAAGCTTTGTGCGCGATCAGCTTAGTCTACTTACGAATCTTGATCAGCTTAGTCTGCTCACAGAAAAAGTTAGAGAATTTTATGTTAAAATTTTCAGAGGTCTATTCACCCCCCCCCCCCCCCCCCTCCCCCTCTAGACCTCATCTGACCACTTGGGACCAACAAGTGGTATCAGAGCAGGTGGTTCATTTGAATCATTTGCCTGATCAACGAGCTTGATCCTAGAGTGTTTTTCAAAGGTTTTACAAGAGCTTTCAAAAGAGCATATTTTGAAAAATAAAAACTTTTTGAAAAATGGATTGTATCAGCCATGTTCCCCACATCGGCGGTATGAGTTTTGAGGACTGGAAGATCCGCATGGAAATCTTCCTTGCTGCTTACAATGATAATATGTACACGTGCATAACCAAAGGTCCTTTCAAAATCACCAAGACCATCAAAGTGAATGACGAAGAAATGGTGGTGAATAAAGAGCTTGAAGAGATGACAGCTGAGGAAGTCAAGCTGTTCAATCTAGATAAAGTTGGTCGTTTAATCATGACTAGAGCCCTAGACAATGACCGATTTGATAAGGTCAAGCATTGTAAACTGCAGAAGAAATGTGGGACAAGGTTCGTGATATGAGCGAAGGAAATGATGCCAACAAAGAGCACAACTTGAGCATAGCTCTTGAAAAGTTGGAGAACTTCAAAATGAAGTCTGGAGAAACCATTGATCAGATGGATACAAGGTTTACAAAGACTCTAAATGAAGTATTGAAGCTGGGAAAGACCTTCTCGGATAAAGAGATCACTGTCAAAGTTTTGAAGGCGCTACCTCCCAAATTCAACATGAAGATTACAGCCATGGAAGAATCAAGGGATCTGGGGAAGATCTCTCTCACCGAGCTGTTATCTGTACTCAAGGCGTATGAGTATAAACTGCCAAGAATGGGTATAGAAGAAACCTCAACTTCTAGTCTCACAGCTGCCCTGGTTGCTGCTGAAAATCCAAGAAGATCAGCAAACAAAAGTAAAGAAATGGACTCATCTGATGAGACCATGCTGCTCAATAAAAAGGAGTACACTGATGGTGACGTCGCACTGTTGTTGAATGGATTCAAGAAGTTCTAAATGAAGAACAAATACAACGATGCTTTTACTTATAACCCTACCTCACATTCTCATGATAGTAAGGATAGCTATAAATCCAAACTAATGTGCTATAATTGCAAGAAATTGGGACATTTCATCAAGGACTGCCCATATCCTAAAGCTAAGAAGTACACTGAGGAGGAAAAGAAAATCAGAAAAAGAGAAGAGATACAACAAAAGTAAAGTGCTGATGGCAGAAGCTGAAAAGATGGTTGTTGTCTACTCGTCTGATTCAGATTCAGAGACGTCTGATGACAACTCTACTGAAGATGAGCAACCGACACTACTCTGTCTGATGGCCAAAGATTCAGAATCATTTGATGATGAGGTAACTCCTTCTGAAAATGAGCTATTTAATTCATTTGAGCAAATGATGTTAAATGACTCTAGTATTGTCACTGCATTTGAAAAGCTTAAGGAAGAGATGACTATGCTAAAAGAGCAAAATACTTCACTGAAACTTAAGGTTGAAAAACCACAAGAATCAACTAAGTATAAAAAGCTTGAGCAAGAGAATTAATCTCTTAAAGCTGAGTGTGAAGTTTACAAAGGGAAAATCATGGAATTAGAAATGATAATATCTACTCATGATAAGTCGTCTGTTGCATAAGTGAACACATCTAATGAACAGAGAACACCTTTAGTAACTGAAAGTTTAGAACTGAACAGAACTGAAAAATTTATATCTGCTGATAATAGTAATATTATCTTGTATGTTCAGACTGCTAAACCTGCTTCACAGGAAAAAGAGAAAAAGGAGAATAAAACTCCTAAGGCTAAAAAGGGTAAAGAGCCTAAGACTGAAAAACAGACTGGTAAAACTAAACAGCAGAGTCCTAAGAAGTCTGCTGATAAGAGTAAAACCAATCAGACTAGTAAATCTCAGTCGTCTATTAATGAGCAAGCTAAAAGCAAACCAAATAAGCATAAGAATTATAAATATGAAAATGCTTGGTATGGAAATGAGTCATCATATTATGTGCAACCTGCATATCCACCATCTTACTATGCTGCATACCCCGCTCATCATTCAATGCATGCTTACCCTACTTATCATGCATCATACCCTACTTATGAGCCATACTCTCATCATAATAATTATAACAATAACATGCCTGCTGAAAATTATGATGATACCAGAGTACCTCATGCTCCTGCAAACACTCCAAAGCCTAAGAAGCCTAAGACTTCAAAATCTTAGGTTGTCAAAGGTGATACTAATCCGCAAGGACCCTCTAAATAAAGGGTACCTAAAACAATTTTATTTTGTTTTGTAGGTTAGGATTAGGAGTAGGAGTAAAGTAGAGAAGAAATGGTGCTTGGACAGTGGATGTTCAAGGCACAAGTGTGGAGACATACATGAACTGAATGATGTTGCTGCTATAGACGGTCCAAAAGTTACATTTGGAGACAGCAAAGAATGCAAGATTGTGGCGTGTGGAAAGCTTATCAAAGGCAACATAGAGATATCTGAAGTTTCTTATGTTAAAGGACTCAAGTACAATCTGCTGAGCATAAGTCAATTTTGTGACAAGGGATTCTCTGTTATCTTCTCATCAGATAAGTGCTATGTAGAGCAAGTTGGAACTAAGAAGGTGATATTATCTGGAAGAAGACAAGGGAATATATATGTAGTCGACTGGAATTCTGTGGACAGGAATTCTAATGTTTGTTTGGTGGCCTCTACACCAAGTGAAATCAGTTGGCTTTAGCACAAAAGAATGAATCATTTGAATTTCAAGACCATCAACAAATTAATCAAGAACAATTTGGTAGAAGGAATTCCAAAGACAGTCATGAGCAAATATAAGCTCTGTGACGATTGTCAGAAGGGTAAACAAGTGAAGTCTACTTTCAAAAGCAAGAAGCACCAATGTTCAATCAGAATTTTGGATCTACTTCATATGGATTTGTTTGGCCCTATTGATCCTATCAGCAATGGTGGAAAGAAGTACTGCCTAGCTGTCGTGGATGATTTTTCAAGATACACTTGGGTGATTTTCATGAAAAAGAAAAGTGAAACCAATGAGCATCTTACCAATCTGATGGAACTGATCCAGAATGAGAAAATCTTGAAGATTTTAAAGATCAGATCAGATAGAGGGACTGAATTTACAAACTCTACTGTTGAAGAGTATTGTAACGCCAGAGGAATCAACCATGAGTACTCTGCTGCCAGAACCCCTCAACAAAATGGAGTTGCTGAAAGGAGAAACAAAACTTTAAAAGAAGCTACCAGGACTATGATAGCTGAAGCAAAACTGCCTTAAAGATTTTGGGCAAAAGCTACAAACACAGCCTGCTACACCCAAAACAGATGTATGATCAACAAGAGTCAAAACAAGACACCTTATGAAGTCTGGAATAAAAGAAAGCCTAATATACATTATCTTAGGATTTTTGGTTGTAAATGTTATGTTTTGAATAATGGGAAGAATCATCTCACTGCATTTGCAGAGAAGGCTAATGAAGTTGTTTTTGTAGGTTACTCTACTGTTAGTAAAGCCTATAGAGTTTTTAACAAAAGGACTTTACTTGTAGAAGAGTCAATTCATGTAGTATTTGATGAGCCAAATCAATCTTCTGAAAAGAATCAAAGTTCAACTACAGAGATATCTACTGATTTTCAGAAACTGACTATGGAAAGAAAAGAAGAATATGTTCCCATCATACAACCTGATCTCAATCCAGCTGGTAACTCAAGTGCTGTTCAAAATCAGTCTACTGATTGTCTAACAGAGGAGATGCAAATAGCTGACAGACCAGAACTATTCAACATACCACTTATGTTCAACATACTACCGCTGAGACTCCAACAGTAGTGTTGCAAGATCATTCAAGAGGACAACATCCAGATTTGCAACCTGATCTCAGATGGCTCAGAGATCACCCACCTGACTTAGTAATTGGTGATCCACTGGATAGAGTGAAGACTAGAAGGGCTGCTGCAAATGAATCAATGTTTGTAAATTTTCTCTCACAGATTGAGCCCAAGCAAATTGAAGAAGCTCTCAGTGATTCTCACTGGATTGAAGCAATGCAAGAAGAGTAGAATCGAATTGAAAGAAATGAGGTTTGGTACCTACTCATCAAAGGGTAATTGGCACTAAGTGGGTCTTCAGAAACAAAATGAATGAAGATGGTATTGTTACTAGAAACAAAGCAAGACTAGTTGCCAAGGGTTACTGCCAAGAAGAAGGCATTGATTTTGATGAGACATTTGCACCAGTAGCAAGGCTTGAAACAATCAGATTATTCTTAGTTTATGCTGCTCAGAAGAACTTCACTGTCTATCAGATGGATGTGAAGTCTGCCTTTCTCAATGGAGAATTGCAAGAAGAAGTTTATGTTGAACAACCTCCTGGATTTGAAGCATATCAAGAAGGAGATAAAATATATCGTCTGAAGAAGGCTCTCTATGGACTGAAACAGGCTGCAAGAGCATGGTATGATACTTTATCTGATTTTCTTTTAATTAAAGAATTTCGCAAATGTAAAGTAGATAAGACCTTGTTTACTATTGAATGGGATAATCATATATTGTTAGTTCAAATATAAGTGGACGATATTATTTTTTGTTCAACTAATAAACAGATGTGTGAAAAGTTCTCTAAGCTGATGCAGAATAAGTTTGAAATGAGCATGAGGGAGAACTTAATTACTTTCTTGAATTACAAGTCAAACAGCTACCTGATGGTATTTTTATTAATCAAGCAAAGTACACAAAAGATCTGTTCAAGAAATTTGGTATGGAAACTAGCTCATCTGTTAGTGTTCCAATGTCTACTGGTCTTCGTCTGGATAAAGATGAAGATGGTAAATCAGTGGACATCACCAAATATAGAGGCATAATAGGGTCACTGTTATATCTAATAGCTAGCAGACCAGACATTATGTACTCTGTTGGGGTTTGTGCGAGATTTCAATCAAATCCTAAGGAATCTCATCTCTTTGTTGCTAAAAGGATATTAAGGTATCTCAAAGGCACTCAAGAATTGGAATTGTGGTATCCAAGGGAATCAGGATTTGAACTTATTGGATATTCAGATTCTGACCTTGTTGGCTGCAAGATTGATAGGAAGAGTACTACAGGTACATGTCAATTTTTAGGCAGTCGTTTGATCTCATGGATGAGTAAGAAACAGACTTCAGTATCCGTATCTACTGCTGAAGCTAAATACATAGCTGCTGGAGCATGTTGTGCACATATACTTTGGTTGAAGCATTAACTAGAAGATTATAATCTCAAGATCAGTGGAATACCTATCTACTGTGACAATACAAGTGCAATCTCACTTACTCAGAATACTATTAGTCATTCCAGGACTAAGCATATTGAGATCAAACATCACTTCATAAGAAATCATGTTGAAAAAGGAAATGTTATTATTGAGTATGTTCATACAGATAATCAGATCGCTGACATTTTCACCAAACCATTGAGTGATGCAAGATTTCTACTCTAAGAGTGGAGCTAGGCTTGTTAAAATTGGATTCATAAATTGAGGGGGAACTTATCAGAAGACTAAAGTTCATCAGCTTACTAATCTGATGCCTTTCTTCAAGAAGACTGACTCTCAACAGACTAGTTGACTGATAATTCTTGAATTCAGGGGGAACATGTAAGACTAGCGGTACTCCTGTTTTAAAGATGAAATCTTCAATGACAGTTAGTTGAAGTTATTTTAATCAGAAGATTTGTTCTTAATTCTTGAAGACCTGAAGATTATTTAATTTTGTTGGATTGACAAACAGCAAAGGAAGATCACTAGTTATTGGCTTTCACTAGTGATATCAGCTGACAGTTCAGTCGTCTAACAGTTAAGTATTCTGTTTTATTTACTGTTCTGATACTTTATAAAAGAATGTACTAAAAACGCTTTATTTAAAACACGTATAAGTGGAGGCTAGGGACGGTTCGCATTCCCGCCCAGTCCGCTGATTATTTTGATATTTGAATTTCGCGTATTTCGTTCACACGATCATATCTGACAAGTAACTGATCTAACGGATGGCGTGATTCACGAAAACCGAAATCACCCAACCTCTACAAAACAGGTCTGATCAGCTTACTTAGCTTTTACGCACCCTCAAATATTCAAGCACTTAAAGAGAATTTTTTATTCCAGTTTTCTGCAAATCTACTCTCGTTTTCTCAAATCTTTTTCAGAAAAACAAGATGAGTTCCAAAGAAGCTAACGTTGAAGGTAGATTTCTGAACTACCAAACATATCACGCAACTGGCACTCAACTAATGAAGGAGATTCTGGAGAAATTCAAGGCTGCAACGCTTGTAGATTTCATGGAGGCCCATGAATCTATGGTGTTTAAAGATCAAATAATGGATTTCTACGGATCTACTGCTAAGCCTGACCACGAAAAAATGGATATTAAGGCAAAAGTTGGGGGAGTCGACATCTGCATAACCCCCAAGCTGTTGAATGAAAAGTACCATCTGACTTTTGAAGAAAACCTAGCTGAATGATGAATTTCAAAGAATGGCGGATATCTTTGCCAAAGTGGTAGAAAACTGCACCTTTTCACTGGACAGCGTGCCTATGAAAAGATTCCACTCCTTGATTGCAGTCTACTACGGACTGAAGGTGAACTGGGTTGCATTCGTGTGGTACATCTTGGCTAATCACAAGGAGCGTGGTCATACTCACCACAGGATTTTCCTCAGCCATCTGTTCGCAAGTCTTGGCTGTTCAATGACCCATGGGAAGGTCATTCATAATGCAAAGGAGTTGAAGGTTTACGAAGCTGTTCGATCAAAGACTGCTGAAGTAACTCCTGAGAAAAAGAAAGAGCAACCTAAGAGGAAGGCTGCTGCTGCTGAAAGAAAGAAGAGGAGTAAGGTAACTGCTCCTGCTCCTAAGGCTTCTGTTCAAACAGCCCAGCCAGCTGTTCAAGCCAGAACAGAAGTAAATGCTAAGGAACAAGAAGCTGCTGATGTTATCATAAATCAGACAGCTAGGGAGATAGAGGAAATGCCTCTTGACTCTCCTGAAAGAACCCCATATGCTGAGCTGCCTTTAGAAAATGTGGCAAAAAGAACAAGGAGTGCTCTCAAAGACACTGCCTCTACAAGATTTGTTCACACAAAGGTAACTATTAGGAAAAGGCTAACTCAGATCGATTCACCCACTAAATTGACTGACTTAGTAAGGACAAGTCCTCCATTAGCAGAGAGGCCTGTTGGAAGTAAGTAAGAGTCTCTTGCTCAAAGTAAGTCCGCTGCTGATCAGACAAATCAGACTACTGCACCAACAGCTGAGGTGAGCATACCTCAAGAGGAGCCAGAAGTAATGATCATTGATCCAATTGTTGCTGAACCAATTGCAACTGCTGCTCCTGAACCTACTACTACCGCACCAGTCACTGAAACCAGAGCTCAAAGAAAGAAAAGAACTGGAAAAGCAAAGGTCTCTACCTATCATAAAAAGAAGAGAGAAGAGGCAGAACAGAGGAAAAGAGACGATGCTAGAGTCAAGAAGGCCATTGAGCTGAGCAAAATTGATTCTCAAACAAAGAAGATGACTGATGCAAAGATTGCTGCTAAAGAAGCAGAAGATTTGGCTAAGGCCTTGGAGTTTAAAAAAAAGGATGCCCATGGACCTAGAAGGTCAGGTGGCATAGTAATTGGAAAACCCATGGAAGGGAAATTTGTGCTGCCAAGAGCCAAGCCTGTAAAGAGAAAGAAATTTGAAGTCAGAAGAGCACTTGACATTGTCAAGAGTGACTCTGCTGCCTTCACCAAGTTTGAAGCTGAACTTGAAAGGTTTAATCAGCTGCTTCAAACAAGAACTGTTTTCCTCCCATAAAAGATCATATATATCAGATGAAGAGGTTACGATTAAATAAGTCTGAAGCTGAAATCCAAGCCTGGAGAGAGTTTACTGAAGAAGGACGTTGGGTTCTTAGTTGGCTGCAAACAGACTCCGTTGCATAAGCTTTGGATTCAGACTTTGTACGTGACAGATTGCATGGTTTTGCAAAAGCCATTGTCAATCAAGAGGCGACTGCTATCAAGGATTCATTGCTTAATAAACCTGGTCCATCTGATGACCTTGTTGATAGATCAGTCAAAATTGTTGTTTATACAACTATGGAGAAATGGGTGGAGAGGTCTCGTTATGAACAAGGAACAACCGGTGATCTGCCCAGTCTGCCAAATTTATAGCAAATTACCTTTGGCTCAGAGATCAGTACGTTTCAAGAACAGCTGAGTGTCCAACAGTTTACATCCAAATTTGTTCCGGCTCTCTTAATTCATCAGAAGACTATCGTGTCTGCTGATGGTGCTGATGTCATCCATATAGCTGATAAGCCAGCTGATGAAGAACCAAAGAAATACCAGCATGCTGTGGAAATCAATCTTGATCCATCCAAGCCACTGTCTGCTGCTGTTATAGAGAAGAGCACTTTGGCACTTGAGTGGAAGGCTGAAGAAGCTCAAGTTCTTCATGACACACCTGTTCACTAGGAAGCTGCTACTGCATCACCCTCAACCATTCCTCTTGCTGATATCCATTCCTCACTCATGGAGTCAATGCAACACTTACTTGAAAACGCTATTAAGGAAATGGAAGAGAAAAACAGGCTGATGCTAAAGCAATTAGAGGAGGCTACTGCCAAGATAGTGCGTGATGCCATTGACAACTTTCCTCTCCCAGCTGATAATTCATTCCAACTGACTCGAAGCATCCTGAGCATGAATCAGAATATTGAAGATGTCAAGGCAGATGTCAATCACTTGCATACTGCTCTTGAGAGAAATGAGTCAGATTGGTCAAGGGTGGAGAAAACTTTAAGAGACTTATCTGATGCTGAGATAATGAAGACTGAAAGTATGATGCAAGATTTCTCTACTGCTGTAATATCCCAAAATTTTGTTTTTCAAAAATTCCTGAAGTTTTAATTTTGTTTAGTTAAAATATTTATGAGGTTATGTATTTTGAGAAAGTTTAGATAATTTTATTTACAAATGAAGTTGTGCTTTTATATGAAACTAAAATGATCCTGAAAATAAGAGATATTGGAGATTAAAGTTTTAAAAGCTTTTGGAGTGAAAGTGTAATTGAATTCTTGACTAATATGATTAAGTTTATTTATTTTTGAGATTCTTTTGCTGTTTTTAAGAGTTTGGGGCTAAAGTTCCATTTTTGAAAACTCAAGGGTCAAAATGTAGTTTAAAAAAAAAATAGAATTTTGCAGCAGGACAATTGTCCTGCTGCTGGCCGTGAAAGCACAAGTGGAGGAGGTCTTAAACCTCCACTTGTAGCTCTTGTTTGTTGGAGAAGAAATAATGGGATATCACCCATTATTTTTTATTCTTCTAATTATGTTACACACCATTATACATACATTTTTAGCAACAAAAATCAGAGAGACAAAAATGAGGGTTTGATAATCTCCTTCTACATTTCTCACTTTCACCATTGTCATCTTCCCAAGCTTTGAATACTACACATCAAATTTCAACTTCTTCATTACTCCACCAAGTCAAGCAATTAAACACTCTAAATTATAGTATTCGGAATGTAGAACGTCGTGGTGGAGTTATTTTTCAGAAATATCGATCGTAGATGGAGAAATCGCGACTTTAAAGTGACGGTTTTGAAATGGGTTTCTTCGCATGAACAGTTTCCGGTCATTCTTTCGACGATCAGTCTCCACATTCATGTCCTAGGCTTAGAGGAGAGCGTAATGGTGGGATCGGCTCATTTTCCGGTGCCGGTCAACGCCGGTCAACAGCCGGTCAACAGGGGTTGCTCCGGTCAGCAATTTCATCTCGGAATGAGTATTCCATATCCAGTCTCCATTTAGAGTTTTGAGTTTGTTTGGGTATTGAATCTCGAACCTAAAGGTTTTTTTTAGTGTTTATTTTGCTTCAAGAGTTGATATAATTAATTTTTATAATTCAAGTTACACATAAAAATTGAGGCTTGTTAACGCATTAAACTCTAAATTAATTTATCGAAATTGCACAAGTTTGACTTAAAACTTTCGGAAATAAGTTTGTTCGTTTGGACCTTGTTTGACTTAGACACTAAGCGTTGTATTTATTATTCAGGAATTGAAGGCGAATCGGTATTCGAGTAACCAAGTCAGGTGAGCGCTATGTAATGTGGTATTGAGTCCCTATGTGCTAGTAGTTGAGTTTTGGCATGAGTCTTTGAATGTGGATATGCATGGTTACTTATAAATTATATAAAATATATTATATAAAATATTTCAATTGTGTGATTGTAAGTCATGTTTGGATGAATATGAAAGAATGCATGTTCGAGACTTTTTAAATTATGTTATACATGAATATGCTTGGTCGGTGTAGGAACTTATGGTTATATAAATCGTATGTGTTTTGTCTTCTTTAATTGTATATCATGAGATTCATTGGTTATGTCGTACAAAAATAGCATGCTTAGTCAGAATAAGACAGAAAATACGGATTGTATGTATAGCTTGCTTTGTCAGGTATGGTACTCGATGTTATTTTTCAATTTTTATTGCACACGAGCATATTTAGTCGAAATAATATATATAAAATTTTGGTTGTATTTATGGATTTTGTTTTGGTCAAATACAATATGAACTAATACTTGTAAAATTTTACTACACATAAGCATGCTTAGTTGGAATTATATATGACTTATGTTTGTAGGTCTTAATGATATGTTTATATGATTTGGTGGATTCATTTTAATAATTATACTGGAATAGCGTGTATCTGTTATGATTACTATTTGTTACTGTTTTATTACTGTTTTGTTCTGTTTTGGTTTGTTCTGCTCTGTTATGTTCTGTTATATTCTGCTTTGGTCTGTTTGCTCTATTCTGTTCTGTTTGGGGCCCCAAATTTTCGGTGGACAGCGGTTTGAAGCAACCTGGGTAGTAGATGGCTACAGGGTTGCCTCGACCTCACTGTTGACCAGACTCATTAACCAAGTATGGAGGTATGCTTGGGGAGTGAAATCAAACTTCTGACTGCTAGCAACGACATGTCAATGCATCTGTCTGTGTAAGGTCGCTTCTTACTGGTGTGTCTGGTTGATCTACATGGAGGGTAAGAGAAGACGGCATCGACGACCTCTGGTATCTGTAATATATTGTTATTTGCTACGATGTCTGTTTCTTTCCTTATCTTGGGTTATGTTGATTTTGTTTTATGTATGTATGATTGAGCTTGCTTGCACCGCCCTTCATATGGCCTTAGGCACCATAGCCTCACTAATTTGAACAATCAACTTATGCGTTCCGTGTTTACTATTTTTCAGTATTCAGGTAATAGAAGATAGTACATCGGGGTATCTATCTGGTTCAGCTCGGTCATAGGTTCTCGAAGTGAAGTCCCATGTTTTTGGTTGGTCAAAATAAGTAACGTATCATCAGGTGTTTGTCTTGAGCTTTTTTTTTTAATATCTCATTCTACTATGTTTCCGTACTAAATTTTTTTTTTTGTAATATATAAATATTTTTATTGGATTGATGTCGTGGACCATTGTTAATCGCAAATGGTGTCACCCTTTTGTCTAAAGCTTTCGAAAGATTTTATTTTAATAGCCCTTGTGATTAAAATATGGATTTTGAAACCGTTTTTAAATAAAATTTTCATTTTATTTTTATCAAGTTTTTTTTTTTTTTATATATTCGAGTTATACTTTCAAAATTTTGTCTGGGCCGTTACAACTGCTGCTGATAAAGTTCATAGTGAAATATCAACACTTCAGCTGAATATTGATTACATGAATGACCAAGCTGGTGCAATGAAAGCTACTCAACAACATCACTCTGCTCAACTCCAAGTGGTGGATCAAAACATCAGGAAGCTGTGTGCTGCTGTCAACATCTCTCCTGATCAACTCAACCCTGCTGATGATGACAAAAAGGGGGAAGAGGGATCAGCTAATAAGAAGAGTGTTGCCACTGCAACTGTTCAAGTAACTGAGCAAGGATCTGCTGCTGAAAAGCCTGCTGAAGATGAAGTACTTGAAGAGAAAGCTGAAGATGATGAAGAAGCTGTTGAAGAAGAGCCCAAGGACGTAGCAAAATCTAACAAAGAGATTGCTGCTTCCAAGGACACTCCTGAAGAACAACTCGATCCATTCAGGAAAACAAGCAAGATGGAAGAGATCAGAAGAAGAGTTGAAGCTGCCAATAGAAATCTGACTCCTGCTGATGTGTTTTCTAATGGAGAAGATGAAGTTGAAGAAGAAGGAGAAGAAGAAGAGGAAGAAGATGAAGAAGCTGAAGACTAGACTAGACTTTCTAGACTAGGTCACTTAGTTGAAAATTATTGTATCAGCTTACTTTATTGTAATTTTAATTTAAGTCCATCTTTTGTAAACTTGTACGGTAATTTCAAAGATCAAATCTATAAAAGTTCAAGTTTCCAACATATTATTTCTATCTCAGAAATTTTTGAGGACTTAACTTTAGTTTAGGTACAGGTACTTAGCTGAAGTTTTGTCATCATCAAAAAGGGAAAATTGTTGGATGAAGATGAAGACTTAGAAGTACATGGAGGTTTTGATGATTTCCAAAAGTCATTAGCTAAGTATTAGCTCAAACCTCTATAATCATTTGACCAAGGATGAAGCCAAATCAGAAGGGTCAAATTTATGGTACAGAAGACTACTGATCTGTTGCTGTATTCAGAATCAGACTGGTGGATTTTCAGCGGACTCAAATCAGATGAGTTCGATTTGGATCAGCAGAATGTTCATCAGACGAGTGGATTCGATCAGCAGAGTGGAAATGATCAGAAGTTATTGCAACGGTAATAAATGCACCTGAAGTAATAAATGTTATAAGGGAAGGGTATTAAAGATAAATGATTGAAGAAAAACCTCGGATCAGCCGAGTGCATTTAATGCGACTGACAGAAAGTACAACAGAGTGTACAGTGAACAGTTGCAAGTAGCCGTTCCTGAAATTGGGGGACCAGTACTCGAGAAATCAGATTATGTCTCTCTTCAACGGGCAGAATTCAAATCTCAAGTATAAATAGTTCGAGATTCAAGAGTTAGAGACAAGCAACACACTTGAGAGCAAAATTTCGAAGCAGAATTTATCTAAGTCTCAAAACTCAAGAACAAAACACTCATCAGCCTAGTCATCTGTTGATGAAAGCCGAAGTTGAAGATAAAAGATATACACATAAATCTGAGTGATTTTGTGAGAGAAGTGTTGTAAGAAGTAGATATCCATCTTAGTGAGTGATATTACTTCAGATGATAGGTTTTCTTTGTGATTTCCTATTACGCACTTGTGGCCATTTCATTTGTTGTTTGACGCAAGCATTGTATATTGTAAACTATGTGTTTATAGTATAACCCAAGATCTAAGTGACTTGGAAGAGTGGACTAAAAGATTTACATCCATATAACCACTATAAAAATTGCCTGTGTTTGAGTTTGTATTTTTACTTGCATATTTTTATCAAAAGCTTTCAAACACTTAAGTTAATTGTTAAAGATTTATTAAAAAGGAGTTTGCGAAAACTGGGGATAAAATCTTTCAAGTTAAAGAAAACTACTTGTGAAAAACACTTGATGAATCCGCTGCAAGTAAGTTATTTAAAACTCTGATTTTCTCAAAATCAGCTAAGTAAAATCAGAAGAGTGGTCAACTCTGTTGTTCAGCTTAGTCTGCTCACAGAAAAAGTTAGAGAATTTTAAGTTAAAATTTTCAGAGGTCTATTCACCCTCCCCCCCCCCCCCCCTCTAGACCTCATCTGACCACTTGGGACCAACATCCACAAAAGCGATCTGAATCCAAGAGTTTCTCGAGATGAAGCACCGATAATGAAGCTCTTAGGGAAAGTGAATAGTGAAACTATGAAGGGGGTATTTATAAACGTATTTTTTGCCGTTGGTAAAATTTGCCAAAACGACCCCTACAATAATGCGACGTTTCATCTTCTACCCTAGGGAAATTGCATAATAAGCCCTTTGGTAAATGACTAAACCTACTTAATATATGCGTGGTCAAATGATCGATAAACAAGTAGCAAAGCGACAAAAGTAAGAAACACGAATAAATGACAACTCTCCATTAAAATCGAGTTAATTTGTCGTACAAAAGAAACTTCAATGTCAACTAGCTAATACAATCTAAGGTATTTACTAACTCTTCGGAATGACATACGTAGGTATCAAGCTCCCAAACTCGTGATTAAAAGCAATTGCATCATTGTCGTTGAGGTCCTCAAGACCAATCTCGAGCTGACACTCGTCATTTAGATAAGGGTCGATTAGGCGCCGATCGTAATCGACAGTAAGGAAACCCCTGGTGGCACATTGATTCGAAGTCTTCTCATACATTTTGAATAATTGCCCACCAAGCTTCTGATCCGATATATATTCATAGATCTGGGATTCGGGAAACTCAGAAATTGCTAATATTTGTTCACGACTAGGACCGACTTGAGACCCAGCGACCTGAGCCTGAAGTCGCTCGACCTCTGTATTTTAGATGTTTAGTCTCTCAACTGCTTCAATCAACTCATCATCCTTAGCCAGCAAAGATGCTTTTGCTTCCCTCTTATACCTCTCCAGTTCCTCCTCAGCCAACTCAGCTCGATAGTATCCATAAAAGATAAATTGCAGCAGCTATAGGAAAATGAACACCTCGAATAATTAAAAAAGAGAGAATCAACTTTAACCAGATAGAACAGAGAATTACCCCTGAGGCGTATCGTCCAACGTTATGAAAATTCTCCTTCACCGACTTCTTCAGCAACGAAAGCTAATCCGGTTTAAAGATGTTGTGAACGAAGGCCTCAAAGGCAGAGTCATATGACGACGAATAGACAACGGAGGTATCAGAGGGCAAGCCTCCAGGATGAACTGCAGATTCCAGAAAGGAAGCAATGTTCCAATCCATATAACTTCTACCACCCTCAGGCTCATCATTAGCATGGTCCTCGTCAGACGGGACATCGACCACATCTTGGTCGAATCTAGGTCTCTTCTCGATACGTCGTTGCTCTCTAATCAAATCTCAAAGGGGGACCTTGGGACCACTTGATGGTGCCCCTTGGGTGAAACGCACCTCTCGAGAGCTTTGACCAACATCGAGACCAATCTTTGAAGTAGCTATGGGCTGAGACCTCGGACCTAAGCTAATAGGCCGACAAGTCGAGGGGTGAGGCATATTGAAGGCTGCATTGGATCATTGCAGCGATTCGAATTTCTTTCCCTTGGGAACAACCAAGGTACTGTCGAGAACAGTTTCTAAGGCATTAAGAACAAATAAATGAAAGATATTTACGAAATAACGAACGATTGTATATAATATTGAAAGTGGGACATACCTAGAGTAGGATCGTCAGTTTGCTTTTTGGACTTCGAAAGCCCACATGCTCGAAGTCTCGGCTCCTCGGTCAACTTCTTGGTGTCAAAATTATAACACCACAAGGACTTTAGAAAGCCCTCTTGCCATGTAGGCTCCAGAGGGTTTTTGACAACTATGGGACCAGTACACCAGGGACTTTTGACGTTCCAAACGTACCCCAAAGGAGGGTAGACATAAATGTACCTCGACTTCCATCCCTTACCATGTGAACTCTTGAAGGATTCCAGAAATTTTTTATTATTTCCCCGCGACTTCACTTGATAGAACCCTTCATTCAACTTGGGGTACTCAGTCACCTTAAATAGGGCCCAAAAATTCCCAAACGAAGCGGCTTGTTTGAATGCTTTCATCACGTCACAGAACGCTATTATGGAAGCCATACAGTTCAGCAAGATCTCGATCGGTCGAACCCCCAAGGACTCTATGATACTAGCAACCTCGAAAGCGATGGGGAATCGAAACCCGCTTTCTAAAGTAGCTTCGTGGATCGCCATCGCTCTCTCGGGAGGGTTGTGCATCTGTTGTTCCTCATGTGGCTTTGCAATGGTCCAATTGGTTGAAATCGAGAAATCAGATACATCTCTCCAAAAGAACGCCTATAATCTTCGGCAACAAATTCGTGATAGAACATCTCGGTAATAAATCGACGCGAGGACACATTTGTTGCCTCGTCATCATCGTCGATATCTTCGTTACCCCCACCGACCAGTCCGACTCACCTTATACGATGTGGATATTGAGAATTCTCTTCGCTCCCGAAGACCTCGTCAACAACGTCGTTCACGACTTCATCGTTGAGACTCTCTTAAAGAAGATGACATGATCGAATATCAGTGATCAATAGATTAGCGGTAACAATAAATATCCGGTTTGAAAATAATTCTTACTGAAGTAAAACGGATAAAAAATATGGCCCATTTATAGGCGCCTAAAATAACCACGCTGGAAAATTGCATTTTTGGTCCCTCACCTTAGGCGACGATTTGAATTTCACCCAGAATAATCATTTCGTTTAAACCCCACATATTGTAATATTATCCAGAAAGCACCACAATAAATTTATTATTACGAAGAGAAGTCGTGACCATAAAACTCCAATACTTCTACTTGCGATTGAACTCTAGAATTTGGGAGACTCCATCCTGATACGAGATACATAAAACCCATTAAATTTTCAGACTTCGATCTACACTCGAATTCTAGAACTTGGGGGACTCTTGATATACCAAGTATTCGTCAATCATACATTGCAGTCAAAATAATATGAAACACAACTAAAGATATAATATCTAGGGCCCACACCTATCAAGGATCATGTCATCAACATGTCAGGTAAGTACTCAAGATCGACACTCATCTATCGAGATAGTCATCGATATTACGTCTTATGTGTCAATATCCTTATAATATACTATTGGGCACATCGATAATTTTATCATGTTGCATGTAGACTATATTGCCCTTATCAAGACGAGTTATTAACCTCAAAACCTCGAACTCTGCCCGTTACAATTGAATCGGTGCTTCAATATCCATATTCGACCCTTATCTGGCTTACCAGACCCGGTGGACTAATTCTACAACTATAAATACCCCTCATTAATATGCCTAGAGGTACGCACAAAATACTGAACCTTTGAGCTCCGATTACCTTCTCTTATCTCGATACTTACTTAGGCATCGAAGGGTTATTGTCGGGTCACCACCTGCATTTCCTAACGTAGTCATATTTGATTACAGGTTAGATTCCCAAAAAAAAGTAAAATTTGATTGACCTACTTAACTTCACATTGAAGAAAAGTGTTTAACTTTGACACCTGAACATCCTATATAATTATATTAACACACCAAAAACGCCTTCATCAAGGAGTAGAATAAGGATTTAATCGTGAAATTTGATTTCTTGGATAGAAATATACCGAGTGCCTTAATACCCCTATTTAAGTTTGCTCCATAATGTTTCTTCTTAATTGAGTCACTTAGGAATGATGTTGATTTGATTGCTTGTGTTGGATGAAGATGAAGATGGAAGACATAAAGTGAAGGGAGGTTTTGATGATTTCCAAAACATCAGAATCAGCTAAGTATGGAAGCTTAGTAAAAACCTTCTAAGATATTTGACTAAGGAAGACTTATTCAGACTAGTCAAATATGGTCCAGAAGACTACTGATCTATTGCTGAGAAAGAAATCAGACTGGTGGACGATCAGCCGACTCAAATCAGATTAGTTCAAGCTTGGGATCAGCCGAGTATACATCAGACGAGTAATTTCGATCAGCTGAGTGGAAGTAGATCAGAAGATCAGTGCAACGGTAATAAATGCACTTGGAGTAATAAATGATGAAGAGGAAGGGTATTAATGACAAATGATTGAAGAGAAACCTCGTATCAGATTGGTGCATTTAATGCGATCTGACTGCAAGTACAGCAGAGTGTACAGTGTTCAGTCGCAGGTAGCCGTTTCTGCAGGAAGGACCAGTACTCGAGGATTTGAACAGCTGTCGATCTCTCAACGGGCAGAAATTCAAATCTCCAAGTATAAATAGTTCAGTTCATGAGTTGAAGAGAAGAACAACACAGAGACAACACACTTTGAGAGCTAAAATTCGAAGCAGAACTTCTCTAAGTCTCAAAACTCAAGAACAGAACACTCATCAGCTAAGTCATTTGTTGACGAAGCAAATAGAGAGAAAAATAGAAAATACTTGTAAAATCTGAGTGATTTTGTTAGGTTGTGTTGTGAGGAGTAGATATCAATCTTTGTGAGCGATATTACTTCAGAGATTAGGAATTTCTTTGTGATTTCCTACTACGAACTTGTGGCCAGTTCATCTGTTGGTTGGCGCAAGCAGAGTGTACTGTAATCTTTGTGACTATAGTATAACCCAAGATCTAAGTGACTTGGAAGAGTGGACTAAAGGATTTACATCCATATAACCACTATAAAAATCCTTTGTGTTTTTAACTTGCATTATTTTCTGCATATTTGAAAGAACAGTTTTAAAACACTTAAAAGGTTAACTGCTGAAAAGTTTTATAAAGGAGTTTATTTAAAAACTGGGGATAAAACTATTTCAAGGTTAAAGAAAACTACTTGTGAAAAACACTTGATAAATCCGCTGCAAGATAGTTAATTTTGAAACTCTGATTTTGATAAAATCAGCTAAGTAAAATCAGAAGAGTGGTCAACTCTGCTGTTCAAAGCTTTGTGCAAGATCAGCTTAGTCTGCTTACAATTCTTGATCAGCTTAGTCTGCTGACAGAAAAGTTAGAGATTTTTAAAAGGCAAATTTTTAATGAGGTTTATTCACCCCCCCCCCCCCTCTAAACCTCATCTGACCACTTGGGACCAACAAGTGGTATCAGAGCAGGTGGTTCATCTGAATCATCTGACTGATCAACGAGCTTGATCCTTAAGTGTTTTTCAAAGGTTTTCAAAAGTTTTCAAAAGAGCATCTCTTTGAAAAACAAAACTTTTTGAAAAATGGATTGTATCAGCCTTGTTCCCCACATAGGCGGTATGAGCTTTGAGGACTGGAAAATACGCATGGAAATTTTCCTTGCTGCTTACAACGATAATATGTACAGATGCATAACAAAAGGTCCAATAAGGATTACCAAGACAATCAAAATCGATGGCGTAGATACTGTTGTTGATAAAGATGAAGAAGAGATGTCACCTGATGAAATCAAGTTGAAAAATCTTGATAAAGTTGGAATCTTCATCATGACTAAAGCCCTGGACAATGAAAGGTTTGACTATGTCAAACACTGCAAAACATCAAAAGAGATGTGGGACAAAGTCAGGGATATGAGTGAAGGAAATGAAGCCATCAAGGAACACAATCTAAGTGTTGCCATGGAGAAGTTTGATAACTTCAAAATGAAGCCTGGAGAAACCATTGAACAGATGAGTTCAAGGTTTACCAAAGTGCTGAACAACGTGTTAAAGCTGGGTAAGACATTCACAGACAAAGAGATCACTCTCAAAGTCTTGAAGGCGTTACCACCCAAGTTCAACATGAAGATCACAGCTATGGAAGAATCTAGGGATCTGGGGAAGATCTCTCTGACAGAGTTGTTTTCTGTACTCAAGGCGTACGAGTATAAAATACCAAGGATGGGAATAGAAGAGACCTCAACTTCTGGCCCCACTGCTGCACTGGTTGCTGCAGAAAGAACAAGAAGATCGTCTGGAAAAAGCAGAGAAGTGGACTCATCTGATGAGGCCCCAGTACTGAGCAAAAAGGAGTATACTGCTGACGATGTTGCGTTGTTATTGAACGGGTTCAAAAAGTTCTACAAGAGAAAAATGAAGAACAAATATAACAATGCTTCTACTTCTAAACCTACCTCTAATACTTATGACATTAAGGATGATTATAAATCCAAAATGATGTGCTATAATTGCAGGAAATTGGGACACTTCATCAAGGACTGCCCATATCCTAAAGCGGAGAAGTACACAGAGGAGGAAAAGAAACAAAGAAAAGAAAGAAGAGAAAAGAGATACCAAAAGAGCAAGGTATTGTTGGCTGAAGCTGAAAAGATGGCAGCCATCCACTCATCAAACACAGAATCGGGCACTTCAAGTGATGACTCTGTTTTTGACGAAACACCTGCACTACTGTGTCTCATGGCAAAGGAATCTGATGATTCTGACAATGAGGTAATACTCTCTGAAAGTGAGCTTGAACTGTTTAACTCATTTGAGCAAATGATGAACAACAAAGTAGATGTTGTTAATGAGCTTGCTAAGCTTAAGGACGAGATGATTCTGCTGAAAAAGCAAAATGCTAAACTGAAACTTAAGGTTGAAAAACCTGACGAATCAGCCATGTATAAAAAGCTTTCGCATGAATGTGAATCTCTGAGAGCTGAATGTGAAATGTACAAGGGACAAATCAAAGAACTTGAAGCTAGAATATCTTTGCATAATAAGTCGTCTGTTCCTAAGTCGTCTGTTGTGACAATAGATAAACCAACTGAACAGAGTACTCCCTTAGTAAAAGAAAGTTTAGAACTGAACAAAGCTGAAAAATTTATATCTGCTGATAATAGTAATATTGTCTTGTATGTTCAGACTACTAAACCCATTTCACCTGAGATTGAGAAAAAGGAGATAAAGACTCCTAAGGCTAAGAAGGGTAAAAAGCCTGAAACTGAAAAACAGACTGGTAAAACCAAACAGCAGAGTAGTCCCAAGAAGTCTGCTGATAAGAGTAAAACCAATCAGACTAGTAAAGCTAAGTCGTCTGTTAAAGAGCAAGTAAAGAGCAGACCTAAGAAGCAAAGAAATTACAACAAAAATGCTTACTATGGAAATGAGTCTTATTATGTGCAACCTGCTTATCCACCATATTATGCTGCACCTCATTATCCACCTCATTTTGCTGCATATCCTGCTCATCAAACAATGCATGCCTACCCTACTTATCATGCATCATATCCTGCTTATGAGCCTTATCATCATCATAATGATTATCACCATAATATGCCTGCTGATTATGATGTAAATGAAGTTGCTCATGCTCCTGCTAAGACTGCAAAGCCTAAGAAGCCTAAGACTTCAACATCTTGGGTTGTCAAAGGTGATACTAATCCGCCAGGACCCTCTCAATAAAGGGTACCTAAAACATTTTTATTTTGTTTTGTAGGTTAGGATTAGGAGTAGGAGTAAAGTAGCGAAGAAATGGTACTTGGACAGTGGATGTTCAAGGCACATGTGTGGAGACATACATGAACTGGCAGATGCTGTTGCTGTAAATGGTCCAAGAGTTACTTTTGGAGACAGCAAAGAAGGCAAGGTTGTAGCTGTTGGAAAGCTTATCAAAGGAAACATAGAGATATCTGACGTCTCATATGTTAGTGGCCTGAAGTACAATCTGCTGAGCATAAGTCAATTTTGTGACAAAGGATTTTCCGTGGTGTTTTCATCAGATAAGTGTTATGTTGAACAAATTGGAACAAAGAAGGTTATTTTATCTGGAAGAAGACAAGGAAACATCTATGTAGTCGACTGGAATTCTGTGGACAAGAATTCAAATGTTTGCTTAGTGGCTTCTACACCAAGTGAAATCAGTTGGCTTTGGCACAAAAGAATGAATCATTTGAATTTCAAGACCATCAACAGATTGATAAAGAATGATCTGGTAGAAGGAATTCCAAAGACAGTCATGAGCAAAGACAAGCTCTGTGATGCCTGTCAGAAGGGTAAACAAGTGAAGTCATCTTTCAAAAGCAAGAAGCACCAATCTTCAATCAGAATTTTGGAGCTACTGCATATGGATTTGTTTGGCCCTATTGATCCAATCAGCAATGGTGGAAAGAAATACTGCCTAGCTGTTGTGGATGATTTTTCAAGATTTACTTGGGTAATCTTCATGAAGAAGAAGAGTGAAACCAAGGAACATCTTACAAATCTGATGGAACTGATCCAGAATGAGAAGAGTCAAAGAATTTTGAAGATCAGATCAGATAGAGGGACTGAGTTTACAAACTCTACTGTTGAAGAGTACTGTAATTCCAGAGGAATCAGTCATGAGTACTCTGCTGCCAGAACCCCTCAACAAAATGGAGTTGCTGAAAGGAGAAACAGAACTCTAAAAGAAGCTACCAGGACAATGATAGCTGAAGCAAAGCTGCCCCAAAGATTCTGGGCAGAAGCTACAAACACAGCATGTTATACACAGAATAGGTGTATGATCAACAAAAGTCAAAACAAGACACCTTATGAGTTATGGAACAACAGAAAGCCTAATTTACATTATCTTAGGATTTTTGGTTGTAAATGTTATGTTTTGAACAATGGGAAAAATCACCTCACTGCATTTGCAGAAAAGGCTGATGAAGCTGTTTTTGTAGGTTACTCTACTGTTAGTAAAGCTTACAGAGTGTTTAACAAAAGAACTTTGCTTGTAGAAGAATCTATTCATGTAGTATTTGATGAACCAAGTCAATCATCTGAAAAGAATCAAAGTGCAAACCCTGAGATATCTGCTGACTTTCAGAAATTGAATGTGGAAAGAAAGGAAGAATATGTACCCATCATACTACCCAACCTATCTCAAGCTGTTAACTCAAGTGCTGTTCAAAATCAGTCTGCTGATTGTCTAACAGAGGAGTTGCAAACAGCTGACAGACCAGAGACTGTTCAACAGACCACAACTGTTCAACAGACTACTACTGAGACTCCAACAGTGGTGTTGCAAGATCAATCCAGAGGACAACATCCAGATTTGCAACCTGATCTCAGATGGCTCAGAGATCACCCACCAGAGTTAGTGATTGGTGATCCCTTGGATAGAGTTAGAACAAGAAGGTCAACTGCAAATGAAACAATGTTTGTAAGTTTTCTTTCACAAATTGAGCCTAAATTAATTGATGAAGCTCTTGGTGATTCTCACTGGATTGAAGCTATGCAAGAAGAGTTAAATCAATTTGAAAGGAATGAAGTCTGGTACTTAGTTCCCAGACCTACTCATCAAAGAGTAATTGGCACTAAGTGGGTTTTCAGAAATAAGATGAATGAAGATGGTATGGTTACCAGAAACAAAGCAAGACTAGTTGCCAAAGGTTACTGCCAAGAAGAAGGCATTGATTTTGATGAGACATTCGCACCAGTTGCAAGGCTTGAAGCAATCAGATTGTTCCTAGCCTATGCTGCTCACAAGAACTTCACTGTCTTTCAGATGGATGTGAAGTCTGCTTTTCTAAATGGAGAATTGCAAGAAGAAGTGTATGTTGAACAACCTCCTGGATTTGAAGTTTATCAACAAGGAGATAAGGTATATCGTCTGAAGAAAGCTCTCTATGGACTGAAACAGGCTCCAAGAGCATGGTATGATACTTTATCTGATTTTCTTTTAATTAAAGGATTTCACAAAGGTAAAGTAGATAAAACCTTGTTTACTATTGAATGGGATAATCATATATTGTTAGTACAAATATATGTAGACGATATTATTTTTGGTTCAACTAACAAACAGATGTGTGAAAGATTCTCTAAGCTGATGCAGAACAAGTTTGAAATGAGCATGATGGGAGAATTAAATTACTTTCTTGGATTACAAGTCAAACAGCTGCCTGATGGTATTTTTATTAATCAAGCAAAGTACACAAAAGATCTGTTTAAGAAATTTGGTATGGAAACTAGCTCATCTGTTACTGTTCCTATGTCTACTGGACTTCGTCTGGACAAGGATGAAGGTGGCAAATCAGTTGACATCACCAAATACAGAGGCATAATTGGGTCACTGTTATACTTAACAGCTAGCAGACCTGATATTATGTATTCTGTTGGGGTCTGTGCAAGATTTCAATCAGATCCTAAGGAATCTCATCTCTTAGCTGCTAAAAGAATACTAAAGTATCTCAAAGGCACTCAAGAATTGGGATTGTGGTACCCAAGGGAATCAGGATTTGAACTTATTGGATATTCAGATTCTGACCTTGCTGGCTGCAAAATTGATAGGAAAAGTACTACAGGTGCGTGTCAATTTTTAGGCAGTCGTCTGATCTCATGGATGAGTAAGAAACAGACTTCAGTATCCATATCTACTGCTGAAGCTGAATACATTGCTGCTGGAGCATGTTGTGCACAAATACTTTGGTTGAAGCATCAACTTGAAGACTATAATCTTAAGATCAGTGGAATCCCTATCTACTGTGATAATACAAGTGCAATATCACTTACTCAGAATACCACTAGTCATTCCAGGACTAAACATATTGAGATCAAACATCACTTCATCAGAGATCATGTTGAAAAGGGAAATGTTATTATTGAGTATGTTCATACAGACAACCAGATTGCTGACATTTTCACCAAACCACTGAATGAAGCTAGATTCTCCACTCTAAGAGCGGAATTAGGCTTGTTAAAATTGGATTCATAAGCTGAGGGGGAACCTATCAGAAGACTGGGTTCAACAGCTTACTAATCTGACATCAACAAGCGTTACACTTCAAGAAGGCTGACTCTCAACAGACTAGTTGACTGATGAATTCTTGAATTCAGGGGGAACGTGTAAGACTAGCGGTACCCTTGTTTTAAAGATGAAATCTTCAATGACAGTTAGTTGAAGTTGTTTTAATCAGAAGATTTGTTCTTAATTCTTGAAGATTCGAAGATTATATATCTTGCTGGATTGACAAACAGCAAAGGAAGATCACTAGATATTGGCTTTCACTAGTGATATATTGTATCAGACAAGTCGTTTATCAGATAAGTATCACTTTACTCATCTGTTATTATTTATGTCATCTTATACTTAAAGTGTTGTGCAAAAACGTTTTATCAAAAGCACGCTTTTATAAGTAACAGACAAGTGGCGTTTCAAATTCCCGCCTGCCTGACATAATTAATAAATTTTGAATTCCGCGATTCTCGCCCGCACGATTAAAAACTGACAGATCAAATCAAACCGTCCGCGTATAACAAGGAAACCGAAGCATTTCGAAATCTATAAATCCAGATCTGATCAGAAGGGTTAAACCTTACGCACCCAAAATTATTCTAAGTGAAAAAGAAGTTACTAACTCATCTTTTCTGCCTTAAAAGTGTTAAATTTCTCTCAAGCTACTACAAATTTTTCAAAATGGCCGGAGCTGAAGGACGTTATTTGAATTACGAGAAGTTCTACTCTTCTGGAACTCCTCTAATGAAGGAAATCTTGGTCAAAATTAAAGAGGCATCATTGGTGAAGGTTTTGGAAGCTCATGAGGAGTATGTTTTCACTGAAGATGTTGCTGACTACTATGGATCTAGAAAAAATGACCTAACCAAAATGATTTCTGTGGCTACTGTCGGAGGTAAAACTATCTGTGTTTCACCTGCTGTTTTGAATGAAATTTATGGCCTGAAAAATGAAGGAGGAGAGGTATTTACCCTGGCTCAAGAAAAAGAGGAAGAATTTTGGTTTGTTTGTGCGAAGGATGGAGAACCAATGACTGGAAGCCTTATGAAAACTCAGCTGAAAGACGAGTTTCAAAGGTTTGCTGATATCATTGCAAAAATTTTGGAGTGTTGTACGAGCTCCTTAGATGGGTTACCTAGGAGAAGGTACCAAACAATGGTTTGCATCTACTATGGGTTGGATGTTAACTGGGCTATTCACTACTTTTATCTTCTGGCGTTAAAGAAGAATGGACATGTGGTGATGATGAGTCATCTACTCTCAGCTCTGGGATGTCCATTGGTGAACGGGAAGACAGTTCACAAGCTGAAGGAAGTAAAGATGTATGAACCAGTTAAGATTGGAGCTACTTCTAAAAGAAAGGCAAAAGGAAAGGAAGAGAAGCCTGCTGCCAAGAAACCCAAAGTTACCATCAAAACGAAGTCTGCTGATCAAACAGCAAACCCTGCTGTTGAAGCCAGATCAGTAGAGTCTGCTGATGTTGCTAACCAGATAGTCACTGAGGTGACTAAGGAAATCAGTGAGATGAGTACTGAAACATCTCCAGAAAGAACTGAGTCTGACGAACCAGTTCAGATTAAAGAAGTTGGAAGAAGAACAAGGAGTTCAGTAAAGAGAACTGCTGAACCTCAACGACCTGAAGTTTTGCCCAAGCCAAAGGCAAAAAGAAAGTTAACTCTGGGAGGTCAACGAGTTACCTTTACAACTGCCCCAACTGTTCAAGTCAGAGAAAACCCTGCTGCTGAAAGACCAGTGGATGCAGTAGAAAAAGCTGCAGAAGATGAGTCAGCAGTGGACCTATCTCTTGACAAGTCTGCTGTTGCTGAACAACCAACTACTTCACCAGCAGAGGAGAATGTCCCACTCATTCATCTTACACCAACTGCTGCTGTTCCACTACAAGTAGTTGAATCACCTGCCGCCAGAAGGAAGAGAACTGGTAAGGCAAAGGTTAAAGTGATCACTGCTGCTGAGCAGAAAAAGATAGATGAAGCTGAGAAGAAAAAGAAAGAAAAAGAAAACGCTCGCAAACTTAAGGAGCTTGAGGCTCAGACTAAAAACATGTCTGAAGCTGAGAAAGCTGCTAAAGAAGCTCATGATTTGGCTATGGCTATTGAAGCCAGTACCAGGGATGCTCAAGGTCCAAGGTACAGTGGTGGAATCACAATTGGAGATCCCAAGAAGCCAAAGGCTGTTATGCCAACACCCAAGCTGCCAAAGAAGAAGAGATCAGAACTGAAATATGCTCTGAACATAGTTCAAAATGATCCAGAAATGTTTAAACAGTTTGTGGCAGATCTTGAGCGATATAACGACGTTTTGGTCCGTCAGAGTCTCTTTGTTACGGAAAAGATCAGATACAACAGATGGAGAGAGTATCGTCTGACAAAGACCAAGGATCAAATAGTACAGTGGAAGGATTTTGCTGCTGAGGAAAGATGGGTCCTGCAATTTCTGGAAACTGGATGTCTGAGGCAAGCATTGGATTCAGACCACTTCTTTGATATGATTCACTATCGAATGCGGAAGTTGGCAAAGTCTGAAGCCAAGTTGCTACAAAGTTCTGTTCCTGAAACTCCTGCTTCAGATGAAAATTTAAAGAACAGAATGGTCAAGCTGGCATTATCTGTAACTTTGGAAGTATGGGCAAAGAAGACCAGACATCAGAAGGGTCAACCCAGTTCAATGTTACCTATGCCAAGCTTACAACAGATCGTCTTTGGACCGGCTATCAAAACATATGAAGACTTACCTGAACAGACAACTTCACCATTTACACCTGCTCTTATATTTACACATAAAACTGTTGTTGCTGATAATGGTGTTGATGTTGTTACAGAGATAAATGAGCCAACACAGGTCCAACAGAAGATTGCTGAAATCTCAACATCATCAGAGAAGTTGCCCCAACAGTAGACTACTCTGACTGATGAACCAAAGGAGAATGACAAAACTCCTGAGATTGCTCAAGCAAGCACAGCCACTCCATCAACTTCAACAGACTTGCAACCAGCTATTTTGGAGTCCATCCATCAGCTGATTGCCAACTCAATGAAGGAAATGGAAGACAGACATAGAGAACAAATGAATACGTTTAAGGAAGTAGCCTTAACTATGCTGTCTGCTGCTGCTGAAAAAGTCCCAAAGGCTGCTGATCCTAGCCCTCTGATAGTGGAAGAAATGGCAAACATTAAAAATGAAGTACAAGCTATCAGACTGGATGTGGAAACATTTGGTGCAAGGGTCAAAAACAACACAGCTGGTTGGAGGGACATTAATGAAGTTGTTGCAAATGCAATGGAGGCTCATGAAGTAAAAGCTGAGAGCATGCTGAAAGCATTCACTACATCAGCTGACTTGATTCTGAGTTCTCAGATTCAACTTTGTGATCAAGTGGATCTTACATTCAAGAAGATTGAATCCTACAACACATTGCAGCAACTGAAGAGGGAAAATCATCTTCTGGCGGTGGATAAAAACATCAGACTGATTTGTGACGCAATTAACATCACTCCTGTTCTGCCTGAAGAACCTGTCTACCCTGCTGATGATGACAAAAAGGGGGAAGATGGAGATTCTACAACGAAGAAGAAGAGTGCTGATAGAATTGCAAGAAGATCGGAAAATTATTGTAATTATAATGGGTTTTTTGGCATTTTGCACCTTGAAATTATAGGGTATGGTACTTTGCATCCTGACTTAAAAGTTTTGACACTTTGCACCCTGGAAATATAATTTATTTGGCAATTTGCACCCTAGTGTGTGTTTTGGTGAGAAAATTCCATTGGTAGAATGGTAGAATAGTCCTTTTTGATTTTTTTTGGTGCACCCTGAAAATATAGAATATTGGCTTTTTGCACCCTAAAATTATAAAATGCTGGCGAATTTCACCCCAATTTAAATTTTTTGGCACTCTGCAACCTAAAAATATAATTTGTATGACATTTTGCACCCTAATGTGTTTTTCTTAAAAAAAACTCATGAATGTCGTCGATGTATAAAATGGTCATTATATGCATAACAATCATAAACATATTATTCTTAATATATTTTACTTTATAGTAACTTATTTTAACATTTTCTCTCAGTAAAATTTAGATTAAAAAAAAGACACTGTCTTCATTTTTTTTCCAAGTATCCTCTAAATTATTTACTTTATATCTAAAATACAGGTTTACAAATCTAACATGTTATTATATTGCATGTTATTTACATTATTTAGATTATTATAATAAGTCGAGGTTGAAAATGCCAAAAAAAATATTTTGGGGTGCAAAGTGTCAACATTCTATATTTTCAGGTGTAAAGTGTCAAAATCTATACTTTTAGGGTGCAAAGTGCCAAAAATATTCGAAAATAACTATTCTACCATTTTATCAATGAATTTTTATATCAAAACACACACTAGGGTGCAAAGTGCCAACTAAATTATATTTTCAGGGTGCAAAGTGCCAAAACTTTTAAGTTAGAATGAAAAGTGTCAAAATCCTATAATTTCAGGGTACAAAGTGCCAAAAACCCTAATTATAATTGAATCTTAGGATATGAAGCATATAATCAGAAAATAACAAGAAAATAATATGAAATATCCTTTTTTATTGAACTCAAGTCTTTAGTCAAAGATATAAAACTCACCTTTTTTTTCTCAATTTTATCCGTTAAAAGGAAATTATGGATACGATAGTTGGCCAATCAATTCAATTATAAGTTGTTAAGGAGACGTTACTCGTATACTTATTATGAATCCGCAACGTCATGCTTCAAGCTCTTTGTAACCGTCGGTTTTATATCTAACTGCTCTTGGTGTAATTTGACTTTGAGTAGTTTTTTTTCTCTTTCCAAATGAATCATCAAATAATTTACCACACTGTAAAATAAAAGATATACAAATTACCCTAGTGTGGAATAAATTAAAATCTAGGTGATACGCAAACATTCAATTGAGACTTTATTTTGGGTCCATCTAAAATGAGATTTTGTGGGGTGGGGAGCATATGAGATTGCTCTCTTTTTATTGACAAATGTCCCATTTGTTTTCATATCACCTATTTTTATAAAGACAAATATACCCTATTTTGTCTTGTACTAATTTATTATTATTATTTATAAAGATAAATTACAAATATTTCCTTCAAATAAGTTTTAATTACTAAAATTTCTCTCGTATTGAAAATTAAAATAGCCCCCCTCCATTACCCTTGCCCCACCCCGTTACCCCTCCCCCAGTAGAAACCAGGGTGCCGACGATCTGAGTTTCTGGTAGGGGGTGATTTTGAGAGATCTGCTAATTCAAATTTATCTATTACGAAGTTGATACATCGTATAGCTAAAATAAAAAAAATAAAAATAAAAAACTTCCTTCTCTGAATAATCATCTTCAATGCAAAAGGGCTATGTGATTCACTATTTTTTTTTTCTCTTCACTCGAAACCCTAACATTAATTTCAAAGAATTCATCAAATTTGTTTTTGCATTATATCATAAAAAGAAGAGAAAGGCATGAAATTGGTAGTATGATATAGAGGTGGACGATTAATTCAATTTACGTTCCCAAGAATAAACAATGGCAATAGAAAATTACTCTCCAAAAAAATAACCCAAATTTGGAGATGAAGAGATGATGAAGGAGAACAAACTTAAATAGTTGACATTTCCAGTGGCATAGGTAGATTCTACGGGGTTGGGGAAGATGATATGTTCTTCCTTTTTTTTAGATTTAGGGGTATTTTGGTGATTTTATATTGATGAAAATTGAATTCCAGTCACACAAAACATGAATGAGACACACTTTCCGTAACTTTTGACGGAAAAGGAGTTATGTGCAATGTTTTGTAAAATATAAGGGGATTCTATACAATGTTTTCCGTATAGCTTTGTGCTCTTTTTACCTAATATTTAAGCGATGGGTACTATGTCAACATCGGACATGACCAAAAAGTGTGGTTTAGATTTTAGAGAGAATTACAATTTTGGTACTGTGTTGTAGGTCAATTCTTATTTTAGGTACACCCTTTATGAGTCCAACACATTTGGTACAACATTTTAACAAATTATGACACAGTTGGTACAACCGTTAAATGGTGATGTGGCAGTTAAGTCTAATTGCAAAGTTGATGTCATTACTTATGTTGACTGATAATTTCACCCCATAAAATTTCAGGCTACCAAAAAAGCCACACGTCTCCAAATTTAGTGACGATTTTTGTCTACATTGTTGTCAAATTTCAAAATTGACTCAAATAAGACCACGTGCGGACCAATTTAAAATTTTTACTTAATTTATTTAAATAACTAATTTAAAATATAATCAATATTAATAAATTAAATAATGCTTTAAAATAAAAAAATTTAAGAAAACATAATCTTTTCAAATATAAGATTTATATAATAGTATTAATCTATTTAATATTTATTAAAATAATAAATTATATTATTAAAATTATATAATTAAAACTATTTACTATTTATTAAAATAATAAATAATTATAATTTAAAAAAAAACTAAAACCCAACCCACCCACCCCAACCCAACCCCTTAACCCCAATGGGGGGAGGGGGGGTGGGTGGGTTGGGTTTTAGTTTTTTTTTAAATTATAATTATTTATTATTTATTATTGTAATAAATATTAAAAAAAATTAATTATATAATGTATTATTTTAATAAATATTAAATAGATTAATACTATTATATAAATCTTATATTTGAAAAAAAAAAATTCTTAATTTTTTTATATTTATGTTAAAGTATTATTTAATTTATTAATATTGTTTATAAATCAAATTAGTTATTTAAATAAAATAAGTAAAATTTTCAAATTGATCTGTACGTGGTTTTGTTCGTGTCAATTTTAAAATTTGGCAACAATGTAGACTAAAATCGTCACAAAAGTTTTTTTTATAGCCTGAAATCTTATGGGGTAAAATTATCAGTCAACATAAGTAATGGCATCAACTTTGCAATTAGACTTAACTGCCACATCACCATTTAACGACAATTTTTAACGACTGTACCAAATGTGTCACAATTTGTTAAAGCGATGTACTAAATGTGTTGGACACATAAAGCGGTGTACCAAAAGTGAGAATTGACCTAAAGCGCAGTATTAAAATGCAATTCTCTCTTAGATTTTATGTTTTTTTTTAGTTGTTAAGATGATGTATCTCATATACACCTCTGTCCTATAAAATCTCATTTTAGTAAGATCCCTCTATTTTTATGTTGAAAAGATAATTTTAACTCCGATTATAATTCATAAATTATAGCAATTTACTTCCTCTATAACTAATGAAGAATCTGTTAGCCGAATAGTTGATTATTAACAAACGAACTTTATAATATTCTGATGCTCGTGAGTTTTATGATTTGAACAGGTAGTAATTTATTAAAGATCAACTCATTCGCATTAGAGATAGTCCAAATAATCATTTGCATTAGAGATAGTCCAAATAATGAAGAAGGACCAATTTTGAAGAAAGATCATGAGAAGCCCAATTTCAAAAGAAGGCTTGTTATGAATGACGATCAAGATCGAAGCCCCTAGCACCCCTGACGGGCCCAATTTTCGATTCAAGAAAATTGTGGTCAATTTAGTAAGTAATTTCTTTTGATTAAAAGAGCAAAAAAATCCTTAACCCAAACAATTTTTTAAAATGTTTTTGACCCAAACACTTCGGCCCTTCCTAAATCTTTTGAACTAAAGTTGCTTTTTTTTCCTTTTTCAAATGAGCCGAGAATTGTTCTTTTAATTAAGTCAAATTCAATTTTGGCTATTAAAATTGCATTCTCTTACAAGCCAACTTTTAAGGAAAGATTTTCTCAAATGATTTGACTTTAGCTAGCAAGTAAAATTTGTCTCTAAAAATCCCTAGCTAAAATCTTACCTTGTCTATTTAATCTTTTGAAAATCTTCTTCAAATCATTTTATTAGGAAAGACTTAGTCTTCATATTTTATTAAAACTTGTCCACATTCATTTTAAATATTGAAGACTTGTCACATGCTTAAATCTTGCAAAATAATTTTAAAAGTGACAAAATATTTTTTGAGTATCAAAAATCTTTCCCTATTGAACAAACACCACTCACCTATAAATAGGAGCCTTCTTCATCGACCAAAACACACCACAACATTCTGTATATTCATTTTGCTAAAATCATTTCTCTAAGCTAAAGTTTTGAGTGCATTTTAATCTTGCAAAAATTGTTTTTCTCAAAACCTTTTAAAAACCTTTTTCTTCTTGCTCTTTAAATCTTGAAACTACTGTGAGTGATAAAAGAAAAAGCAGTGTGTTTAGTTTATTGTAAAAAATTAGCTCAGATATGAGCATCTTTTGTAATCAAAATCATTTAAACTTTGTTTGAGCGAAAGTTGTTAACTTGTAAGCTCGTTATGTGCGATAGGGCCGAGGGTTCTAGTAAGCACGTTGTTAGTGCAATAGGACTGAGAGTTCTAGTAAGCACGGTTATTGTGCGATAGGTAGTGACCTAGCAAGCACGTTTTTGGAGCGATAGGTTAGTCCTAGCAAGCTCGAATCAAGTCGAGAGAAAGACTTATAATCTTGTAGTCTCGTGTGGCGAAGGTTTGTCCTGCAAGCCATGATTTTTAGTGAATTTTACCCAGGGGTGCTGGAAGAGAGGAAGTAGGCCATTTGGGCACGAACCTCTATAAAAACGGTGATCTTGTTCTTACTTTATTTATTTTTCGCACTTTACTCCTCTGGAACATTGAACTTAATTATATCGGAACAATAAATATAAACTTATTGAATAACAAGGTTCTGTTTAAAGTTACTGGAACATTTAACTAATCACTCTGGAACTTATAACTAATTGTTTTTTGGAACGAAATACTTTGAAATTTTTTTTATAAACCTAATTCACCCCCCACCCCCCACTCTTAGGTAGATCTTAGGTATCAATTGGTACCAGAGCAGGTGCTCTTTTATTTTTTAACTGTGCGGGTTAACCCCCGAGAGCTAACGATCTTATGTCTACCTTTAGTAATGATGTTTTCGCAGTGGGACAATCACATAACAAGCCTCCACTAAACTGCGTACTCAATCTGGAAAAACATAATGGAGGAGTTCATGATCTCCATTGATTGTGACCTATGGAATGTGATTCTCGAGGGACCATCCATACCAATGAAAACCGAAGGTGAAAAGCAAATTCCTAAGGCGTGAAAAGAACTCACCGACGTAGATAAAAGAATGGTGTCAATAAACTCAAAAGCCAAAAACTTGCTCGTCTGTGCCCTAACCAAATCCGAGTACAATCGGGTATGTTCTTGTGCTACGGCAAATGACATGTGGGAAATGCTACAAGTGACTCACGAAGGCACGAGTCAAGTTAAAGAGCAACGAATCACCATCTTGGTTCATCAATACGAGATGTTCACTATGAAAGAGGATGAAAGCATAAGCCAGATGTATGCTCGATTCATGGAGATCATTAACCCCATGACTGCACTTGGAAAAACGTACCCTCAAAGTGAGCAAGTCAAGAAGATACTGAGATCTCTCCCACGGGAATGGACACCCAAAGTTACTGCCATACAAGAAGCCAAGGATCTCAACAAAATGACCATGGCTGAACTCAGGGGCGGATCCAGGATTTTTGGTCAGGGGGGGCTAAACTTATACAGAAAAAAATCTGTCAAAACTTAAAGTTTATATTATTCACGAGAAAATATATGACGCAATACAAAAATAGGGAGGTGGAGTTTGACAAAAATAAACCTTTGAGCAAATATGCTCTATGAACTCTCTGTCGAATGTTAGAATCATATAAAGTTATATGAGGTCATAGACCGGGATCACTCGGAAGCTCGGACAAGTTCGTTTCAATATGAAAGTTTGGAAGCTCATGCGGGTCACTTTGAATGTGAATGTTACTTGAAGACTCATCGTGAGGTGTAGGTGTAGGTGTAGCCTTAAAGTATCTCTCCATATTTCTAACACTATAAAATGTACAAAACATAACTATCTCAAGAATAATGACATACTCAAGAAGTAGAAGTTAAATATAATAGAGACATAATAATTACAAGACTTATTTTTCATTCCATTTGAGAAAACAAGAGAGGTTGAATCCCAATAGGCCAATAAATGCTAATAAAAGACTATTAAGAATATAAGATTAGTGTTTGACATTTCAATAAAAAAAAACTATTAACCATCTAAGATTAGTGTTTGATATGTAAATGAATACTATTAACTCTATTGCATCTTGATTTAATCATCATATTATTTTAATATAATACTATTAACTCTATTGCATCTTGATTTAATCATTATATGAAAATCTTAACAAATACATAATTTGAAGCACAAAAATGAAACTTGAATCTAAAAATTGATTTTGGAAAGTGAATATAAACATTAATAATGAATATATAACACTATTAGTTTATTACATAAGCACAATTGCACAAACATATATCATAAATATATATAGAAAAAATTACTAACATTTACAATTTGGCCTTTTTGTGTTCAAGACTACAATGGGTTGGGACTTGGGTTGGGTGGATGGTCGGAGGTGGGGCGACGGCGGTCTGGTGGCAGGAGGTGGCAATGGTGGCAAGAGTTAGGGTTTGGAGATGTTGGGAGTAGAGAAAAATTGGGCTTTTCATTGGGTAGAGTGAGTTATTATTAGAGTGGGTTGTGTGATATTAATTGGACTAAGATTATATTTGGACTGGAAATTTCATATTGGGCTAATTTATTGAATTTTTTTTTTCAAAAAAAAAAAAAATACACCACTTCTACACTAAAAAAATAAAAAATTCAGGCCCCCCCTTGTCCCTATGTACGTCCGCCTATGGCTTAACTCATAGGCTCACTCACATCACATGAACTCACCATCTTTTATAAGGATGAGGTAAGCATAATTAAAGATAGAAGATCAATTGCTTTTAACTCAAATTCTATGCAGGACGATGATAGTGACATTGAGGAACTAGACGAAGAGGAGCGAAATGAAGAGATAGCCATGATTACCAAAAGGCTTAACCAACTCACAAGAAATAGGTTCACCAAAAGACTCTCGAAAAATACTAAGAAGCCATTCAAAGCCGAGAACAAAGTTAGATGCTACGAATGTCACGAAACGGGACATATAAGTACTGAATGCCCGAAACTAAAGAAATCCGAGAAAACATTCAAGAAAAACAAAAGCAAAGGAATGATCGCATCTTGGTATGAACCGGACTCCGAAGAAGAACAAGCGGAAGACGATTCCGGAAATCTTTGCTTCATGACTCGAAATGAGGTACAATCTTTACACTACTTTGATGAATGTGATGATCTAGATAGTGAAATGTATTGTGAAGATGAACGGACTTATATGATAAATGAATGCAAAAGGGATCTTGAAAATCTTGCTTCTAAATATGAAAAACTCAAGAAAAAGATAACTTGGCTAAATAAAGAAAGAGAAGACTTTGACACAAAAATGAAAGAAAGGCTTGAGAAAATTGAAAAATTGAAAAATGAAAATTCTCTTATTTTGAAAGAAAATATATTTCTTAAAGCTAAAGTTGTTGATCTAACTAGATGCTTAGAAAAACTCACTAAAGGAAAGGAGAATCTAGATAGATTTCTAGGAATGCAAAATGTGTCATTGAATAGAGCCGGAATTGGATATGAACACTCTTTCGATAAATTGAGCAAACTTGCGAAAAATTCCTCTTTATCTCACCATACATGTAATTTTTGTGGAAAAATTGGTCACAAGTCTTTTAACTGCATCTACAAAAGGAACAACACGAATAAACTTATATGGATGCCTAAAAATGTTGTGACTGACTAACTCGCAAGGACCTAAAATTTGGGTACCTAAAGTGCAAACCTTGTCTCATTGTTAAATAGGTACAAAGGACTCCTTCACGAAAAGACAAATGGTTTCTTGATAGCGGTTGTTCTCGTCACATGACGGGAGATCTATCAAAGTTTTGTAAGATTGATAAAAGTGAAGGAGGTTATGTAACTTTTGCGGATAACACAAAAGGTAAAATGATTGGACGTGGAAATGTTGGTAAGAATTCTTCTACTTGCATTAAAGATGTGTGGTTTGTTAAAGGATTAAAATATGACTTATTAAGTATAAGCCAATTCTGTGATAATGGTTATGAAGTCTCTTTTGAAACATCCAAATGCATTGTCAAAAAGGATGGAAAAATTGTTTTTGAAGCATTAAGAGATGGTAATACTTATTGCATTGATTTTATTGATCTATCTAACCAAAATGTCAAGTGCTTAGCAGTAAAGTGACGATTCTCAATCAATCTGGCATAGACGTCTTGGCCACATAAACACTTATTTGATGTCAAAAATTGCCAAGTCGGATATTGTAAGCGGAATACCAAAAATCACTTATCTAAAGGAATGATTATGCGATGCTTGCCAAATGGGCAAACAAATCAAGAGCTTATTCAAACCCAAAAGGGTAGTAACTACAACAAGACCTCTTGAACTACTGCACCTTGATCTTTTCGGTCCTATGAAAACAAGAACTCTAGCAGGTAAAAGATTCGTTTTTCTAATTGTTGATGATTATTCTCGCTTTACATGGGTTCTATTTCTTGCTCACAAAAATGAAGCCTTGGATGGATTTATTAGTCTAACAAAAAAGTTGCAAAATAAAAAGGGTTATCTCATTAATTCAATTAGAACTGATCATGGTACTGAATTTGATTCTAAATACTTTGCTTCTTTTTGTGATGAAAACAGTTATTCTCATAATTTTTCTGCACCTAAAACCCCTCAACAAAATGGGGTAGTTGAAAGAAAGAATCGTGTTTTACAAGAAATGGCAAGAACCTTTTTACATGAATATAGTGTACCTAAATCTTTCTGGGCTGAAGCCGTTTGTACCGCATGCCATGTCTCTAATCGTGTTTTTCTTAGATCTATCTTAAATAAAACTCCGTATGAACTTTGGAATGGTAAAACACCTAATATTGCTTATTTTAGAGTTTTTGGTTGCAAATGCTATATTCTTAATGATCGCGATTATCTTACTAAATTTGATCCTAAGGCCGATGAAGGCATGTTTGTTGGATATTCTGTGACTAGTAAAGCTTATCGTATTTATAATAAAAGGAAAATAACCATCCAAAAATCTATGCAAGTTCGTTTTGATGAAACTAATCCTTTTGATGCCAAGAAACCCTTGAGCAATAACGTTTCAGATATTGAAGACGAAGTCACAATAGAAAAACTGAATCTGTCAGAACGAGTTCTGGAACAAGTAACTAAAATAGAAGAACGTTCCGAAAAAGATTCGGAACATGAAACAGAAACAAAAACTGAAGAAGGAAGTTCCAGTTCCAGAAATGACTTAGCCCACAGAAAATTCAAATATGCATATAGTCACCCTACTACTCAAGTGATTGGTGACTTAAGAAGTGGACTTCAAACCAGATCAAAAGTAAAACAAAATCAAAGTGCCAATTTCGTCCTACTCTCAATCACCGAACCAAAAGACGTTAATGAAGCACTAAATGATGAGTCTTGGGTTGCCGCTATGAAAGATGAACTCGCACAATTCGATAAAAATTAGGTATGGACTCTAGTCGAAAGACCAAGTAAGCATACCGTCATTGGAACAAAATGGGTATTTATAAATAAACTCAATTAAGAAGGTGAGGTTACTCGAAACAAGGCGAGATTAGTCGCTAAAGGCTACAATCAACAAGAAGGTATCGATTTCGATGAAACATATGCTCATGTTGCTAGACTTGAATCTATTCGTATGTTACTTGCTTATGCCTCTTTTAGAAAATTTACTCTTTTTCAAAAGGACGTTAAAAGTGCCTTTTTAAATGGTTTTTTAAATGAAGAAGTCTTTGTCGAGCAAACCCCGGGCTTTGAAAATGAAAAAATTTCTAACCATGTTTTCAAATTGTCAAAAGCTCTTTATGGATTAAAACAAGCCCCTAGGGCTTGGTACGAAAGATTAAGTAAATTTGTTTTAGAAAATGGTTTTTCTATTGGTACAGTTGATACAACACTTTTTCTAAAAGCAAATAAAAATGATTTGTTAGTTGTACAAATTTACGTTGATGATATAATATTTGGTGCTACTAACGATCTCCTTTGCCGAGATTTTGCTAAGTGTATGCAGGATGAAATTGAGATGAGTCTTATGGGTGAACTAACATATTTCCTTGGGCTTCAAATAAAACAAAGTGAAAAGGGAATTTTTATTTGTCAAACAAAATACACAAAAGAACTCATCAAAAGATTTGGAATGGACGAGTGCAAAGAAATGGGTACTCCTATGAGTCCTACCACCAAACTTGATAAGGACAAGAAAGGTAAACCATTTGATGAAACAAAGTATCGAGGTATGATTGGAAGTCTTCTTTATTTAACTGCTAGTAGACCCGACATCATGTTTGTCACTTGTTATTGTGCTCGTTTTCAATCTGCACCTAAAGAGTCTCATTTTGTCGCTGTCAAAAGAATTTTTCGGTACATAAAAGGAACATAAATTTTGGTCTATGGTATCCAACTAGAAAAAAATTTAATCTCACTGGTTACTCTGATGCAGACTTAACAGGATGCTTGCTAGACCGTAAAAGTACCAGTGGCACATGTCAACTTTTGGGAAATTGTCTTGTTGC